>OW386544.1:7719937-10219937 GCA_936435175.1 Glyphotaelius pellucidus | reverse complement strand
TATTATTCCAATTCATTCTGTTTTTTGCGGTTTTCTCCGATTCAATGAAAGTTGATATAGCGGATATAAAAATTTAACGATTCAATTAAAAAAAAATCACCTTGGCTGTAAAACCAGAGGCTCTGGTACGATGATTTTCTACACAAAGAATTATTCATATATTTTATTTTCATAAGAAGACGATATTTTGTGATGAGTGATTATAACTTAAAATAGAACAATAACTTTGTAAACATCACTTTTATTTGTTATGCTATTGACGAACAGGTATTTTTATTACCGTAACTTCCGATTAGCGAAACTTCGTTGGCAAAATTGTAAAAAATAAAACCGATTATTACAAAGTTATTGTTTTATTTTAAATTAAATATTGGTTACATTTAATTGCTAATTCCAAAGTTTCTAACAATATTTAATGATGTTCTCTCTTTTGTTACTTGCAACGTTAAATTTTGATTTTTTTTACTTTAGCTGCACACAGGAGATTCCCAAGAAAAAATAATCTCTCAGGGTCTACGTGATCTTCAGAAATGCTGTTTGAGGGTTTTTAGGGAAAGGAAAACGGTATAAGGGGTGTGTAGTAATCTGGGGATCAATGTGTCCAGGAATGATGGACGTATGAATCCATCCCTCCAACTACGAGGCGATGAGTCCAGAGAGTCTGCTTGGAGAGTTCAAAAGGTCTCTCCCGATCTGGCCCGGCACGCAGAAGGTAGGCAAACGTATCCGTCGGTAAGACCTAGACAAACCTCACCCCATGAACTCGGGTAAGTCACCAAACATTACGAACCACTTGGAAAGGCCTGTGGCATGTGTTGAACAAATGGTTACCGGGGCGGCGCCCACGGTACGTACGCCCGCCGTCCGAATTGAATAGCTAATTATTATCCAAATTTAATATTAAATAGCCAGGTAATGGTATATATCCTGCTTCACAACCTTCCCACGTTTGGGGACGAAACAACCCCATTTAATCCAGTCAATTACAATTAAACATTGCAATCTCCTTTCTTTGGGCCCTCCCGAAAACTCCCAAATCCGGCCCTAGCAACTCGACGCTCAAATGCGTCCACATCTCATTGCTTCTAGGTATATTCCCGCACGGGTAGACAGTTAGGCGAGTAGAGGATAGGACTCCGCGGTGCGTAATGGTCGCATACGTGCCACACATAATATCTCTTTCTCTGAGGGCGGGTGTGTTGAGGTGTTTGTTATGATGATTTCGCTTCAGGAGAGCCAGCAAGAATCACTTATAAGTTTCATGCTGGTAAATCAATTATATTAATATTTCTATAATTTTAGTATATTATATAAACAAATATTAGTAGTATATTCTGCAACTAAACTACTTAACTGCACGCCCTCGACACTGAATCATCTACAATTATTCCCAAAAAAATATATCACAACCTGGCTCCAAAATCGTTTCATTTATTTTTTCAAACACCAAACAACCCAAATCATTAAAAAAAAAACTTAAGTTCTTAACATCACTTCATTTTCATTCTGAACAATATGCGTTCATATTCTAACGTATTTTCTGTTAACATAATCTGTCCTTTTTAGACTTTCTCATATTTTTACTTATAATAGTAGTAGCTTTTACCCGCGGCTTCGCTCTCATGGTTTTAGGGGGAAATTACTGTAGAGCTTGCACTTATCAATTATACCCCCCTCACCCCCCTCCTCCCTCTTCCATACCCCCTCCCGCATTCCATACAATCATTCCCGGTATATTCAGTTTTCAAACAGCTCCCGTACCACCTTAATTTAATAATGCCAGAGCTCAAAGAAAAAAAGAATTATCCAATTTGGTGCAGTCGTTCGGAATTTGTGCGCGACAAACATCACGTTAGCAATAACTCGCTTTTGTTAGCGACAGAAAACGTGTATTAAATATAAAATACATAATTTCATAACGCCAGAGCTTACCTTTATATACAGCGTATATTACTTGCATATAATGTAGCTTTCTATTAGAGAAAGAATTTTTAAAATCGGTTCTTTGGTTTATGCGTGAAAGCGTAACAAACACACGCAGTTTCGCTTTATAATATTAAAAGTAAATATAATCAGTGCACAAAATACGTGAACACCTCAGAACAGATTCTCCTAGTGAAGTGCTCTCGAAAATAAACATTTAAATCATTCATAGTACCTACACGTAATTCTTTTTTTGATAATATTAGATATACAAAATCTGTATTCATGTATGTAAAAGGAAGTGTTAATATTATTTTTGTAATTGAAATGATTTAATTGCAAAAAAAATTTACATAAATGTATATTTATTTTTAATTATATTTTGTGATTTTCAAAAGTTTGAGTACGTTGTGATTTAGAACCAAAATAAAGGAGAATACACGCAACGAATTTTATTTCATTATTGCCAATTTTGGTGAGGTAGGATATATCTTTATGCTTTGTAGGTTTTCCGGCAAAAAGTTGGAATGTGTAAAAATTCTATGTTCTTGAACCTATGTTCTTGAAAATACTATGTTCTTGAACCGATGAAATCAAAAGAAAGTCATGTTACTGTTTTAGGTCATAAACTAGTCCCAGGATCGTACGTGACGTCATCGTTTTAGTATCTTCTTTCTTTTTCCTTTTCAAACATAACGCATGAAAAGAAAGAGGACGAGCATCGATGACGCCCGTTGGAACCAATAAATAGTCCTAAAACGAGAAATTCTTCCTAGTTGGACAGCCAAAGTATTTTATTTGTCAAATATATTTCTGTTCTAAAAAAAAATATATTAAAAAATAAATTCATAGTTTTCACTTTCCTCATTAACGTATCTATTCGTTACTGTAAAAGCCCGTAAATTGGTAAATCTTAGTTTTTATTGGTAAATATTAGGATTTACGTAAAAATTTGGTAAATTTTAGAATTTACTGGAAAATCTTAAGATTTACCGTGGTACAGGTTTTCACAGTAACATATAAATATGAAATGAAAATATGCTTGCTTGGAGGTATGTGAGTTAAGAATTGTCTATGTATTAAGGTGGGTCATTTAACAAAAAACGTTATTTTTTAATTCTAATAGCGATAAAAGGGTGCCAAATGGGTTCAAAACGACGTATTTAAAATTTTTCAAATTTCTGATACGATCTTTTTCCTCCGGATTCACTTCACCCTTTTGAAAATTGAAAAATTTTTTGAAAAAAAAAAAATTTTAATTAATATTTTTTTTTACCAAACTATATTTTTTGTACTCCTCCATAGCAAACATAGTATATTTTGACGAAATCATTTACAAAAAGTCCCAAAATTGAGTCTCGCAAAATAATGTCGAAATTCGAGAGTAATAAGGATTTTGCTGGTATTTGAATACACTGCCTTGAGATAATTTGAGTTATATTCAAAAATATTTTTTAATAAGTCGATGAAAATATTCCCTTTATTTCGTGTTTTATTAAAAATAGTTCATTTTTAATGGTTGATCTAACATTTTTTTAATATTTAACAAGGGTGGGTTTTTCTCTATTATGTGAAATTTCAAAGTCAATCCGGAGGAAGAAGATGATATCCAAATATTTAAAAAAAAATAGTGATTTTATATCTCCATTTAACACCCTTTTATCACTATAAGACAAATCAAAACAAGATTTTTTTCCCCCCATACAGTCGTGACCCACCCTACTATGTATTGCTATATTGAAACTTTCAAAATACCTTCTTTCCGTCCTCGCGAAGGTTTCTGGATTATTACAACCACATGATAATACATCTGAAAAGTTTTTTTAATCATTACAAAAACTCTTACAAAACTGTAAAAAATGGTACAATTTGAGAATGACATTTTGCAAAACATCGATTGTTAAATCAAATTTCAATTTTCGAAATTTTTTAAATAAATGAAAGTTTTTAAAGTCCTCACCGATGGTACTAACCAAAATCGAATAATTTGAATCTAATCAATAATAAATTCTATTTGATTAATTTGTGTTATTTCACAATTTATTCATTTAAAATAATATGTAGTATATTTGCGGCACGTTCTAGAGCGGAAGATACTCGCAGTATCGCTCTGGTGTAAGACCACCATTCAGAATTGAAACGTTGCTTGAAATGGCTTTAGCCGTGTATGATGACCAGATCTGAAAAGCCAGGTACTTCCCTTCCTCTTCCCCATTTCACTCCTTCCCACTACCTTCATATCCCAATTGGGGATGCCATCGTCTCACTAGCTCCAGCGGGAGCCGTTGGGACTCTTGTGCGGTATTCATATAAAAAATTGAAAAAAAAACAATTTTTTAATACATATTATACATATAAATATATAATTTTTTTAAAGTCAAATTACAAACGCAAACGCATCATTAAAAAAAAAAAAAACAATTTTCAGCAAAACACGATTTTTAAATTTTTTTTTATTTTGTGTTAACAAATTTTCAACGAATTATCTACAAAGAGGTAAAAATTAAAAACATTAACATAACATTTTCCAATGTTTGCTGGAGGATAGCCGGTAACTCCTGAACGTAAAGCAAATAAAAAATTCAATTTATTTTTTAATTTATCTCGTAGTACCTCGGTAAAGAATAATTCTTGTTTCTGTAAGATAAAATCTGCCCTACACCGCTATTTCTGTAATAAATTTCCAATCGACAGTTACATTATACACGATTTTGCATAAAACATTGAAATTACTGCCGTAAACCCCCCCTGCCCCCGCTACTTCCTCACCCCTACCCACTTTTATAACATCACGTGATTTACGGTCACCACGTGACAAGTAAAATATTATCAACGTTCGGTACGTAGATAACAACAAGGTGGCCTTTAGTACAGCGCCAGCGGGTTTGATTGTTTTATTGAACAAAGGGATATTCATTTTCGCAGTTCCCTAAATTAACAAAAAAAAAAATACATACATCGATCTTCTAGTTGATCATCTTCAAACATTAAGCTTTCAGATAATGCAATTTTCGAATGCCCAACATAAATCTAATATTATTTACAAGTGCCTGTGTTTTACGTATTAAATATGCTACTAAATATCACCGGAAGGTATAACGGTCCGGTACATTAGTAAGACATTTTGAAATAATCTTCCAGTGACCCAGAAAACATCAATATATTTATTGTTTAATTCACTACAAGTTTTTCTGCATTATAATTCATTTGGGAGTGTTTATGAGTAATCCGAGTTTTGTACTAGAGGGTACACTTTTCTATATAACTGCATACTCCACTCAAATTTAGATTTTTGAAGATGTCTGACTAATCAACTGAACGATCGATTTCACGGTATGTCAATTATTTTATTTATGACCGCATTAAATCATTAATGAAGAGTACAATACGAAGTAATAGTAATATTTTAAAGGATTTTTTATGTATTAGTCATACATATCGCGAGTACATCCATTACGTATATATCCAATATCTGGTTTCATGCCAACTGAGAATAATATCAAATCAACACCTCTTTGAAAAGTCATTAAAAGCTATGAAAAAATAATTTTAAAATAGTCCGTAATCCTAACCTAACGTATCCTATTTAACAATTTTTTTATATATATTTTTTCATCACTCTTAATGATTTTTCTGATATGGTTCTGAGTTGGTTTTATTCTGGGTTGTCCGGTTACCCCAATATCTATGTCTACATTATTTGGCTTAATTCTGTGACTTAAAATTTTCTGTACATATAATTTATATTTATTAAAAAATAAGGTTACAAAAAATTACAATTTACAACAGAAGTAATGTAATAACAGATTATGCAAGACCTACATTTTATGTTTGAGGGTGTGTTTTCAGTGTTGTTATCTTTTTATTTGTGTGTCTAATTATTCAATTAATTTTCACGGCGTTTTTAACGTGACATTTAAAATCTTTTAAACAATTACTTATATCACAAATGATATCATCTAAACTTCTACGTCCAGTCGAAGGTATTTCGCGTTATGTAGTGACGTATTGTTGGAGCTTTCAAAATATTGTCAACGCCTGTATATATATATTTTTTTTGCCACTTACTGTTCCCACTCTCCTGTAATAAAATATAATAAATTTAAATAAATAAACCTTATTTTTGTCGTAACTCTCGTATTCCCTACGTAATTCTCAGAGAGTGTGCCTGTACCCTGTGAGTATCATGCAAATCTAAATCAGCCATAAAAGTTTTACTGTTGGTTTATGCGTTGGTTCCAGAACTCAACAGAGGGCGAGGAATCTTTCTCCAGAATAGTGTGATTTATGTGTACCCGATTTGTGTGAGTGTCCTGGAACGTATGGTTTCTAAATCAATCGTAAAGAATTATTTTTTGGAGCACAATACTTACAATAAAAAATATACATGTAAGCTTCTCTTCAATGTACAAGTCTTTCAAAATCAAACAAATTTGATGACATTCAATCAAATTCAAAATCAAACGAATTTGATGACCATCATTTCGACGATCCGCACCATTTAGATTCGTTGGTATTTGAACTTTCCTGGATAAACGCTTCTTCATGAACCCTTTCATCTTTTGATTAACTTGTGATTAAGTCGACAAGCATAATGATCATGTTGTCAAGCTGGTCAGTCACAAACTGAACGAAAATTGAAACGGGCCAAAAATTGGTATTTATTATCAAATCTAAAGGAGTTTGAGTTTGATTAAAAAAATAAGCTAAAGAAGGTAGGTATTTACTTATGAAAACAATCACTTTCTCTTTAACATAATAAGGAGCTGAAGCCAGCACCTCTGAAATATTAACTTAATTGTGTGTTAACTGTTAAGTCTTCAATCAACTTTTATAACCACTGGAGCGGTTATGGTCGAAAAATGGACCACTTTAATTTTTATGCGATTGTTAGCGGTCCGAAATTCGACCACATTTTCCTACCATTCGTAAAACATTTATCATAATTATTTAAAACATTTCCATGGCCAGCCATTTATTATAAAACGAAACTATTGACATGTTTTATCTATTATGATCATAGATCGCTAATCCGAACTTAATAGACTATTTTAGAACGATGCTAAATATAATTTTTTTAAATATTTTTTTCACGCAGAATTTCTGATAATCTGCTTACGGTTAAAATTAAGTATTTTTTGCATAGAAATGCACCTTTCATTACCAAGTTTACCACAGACAATATACAGAAATTGAAAATATTCTCTGTTGACTCGAATAAGTACCTCTCACGGAGTTTCAAAGAAAAAAACAAATAATTTTTTAAAATATTTTTTTCACGCAGAATTTCTGATAATCTGCTTACGGTTAAAATTAAGTATTTTTTGCATAGAAATGCACCTTTCATTATCAAGTTTACCACAGACAACATACAGAAATTGAAAATATTTTCTGTTGACTCGAATAAGTACCTTTCACGGAGTTTCAAAGTAACAAACACGCAGGATTCGCGGTTACAGGTTAATTCTTTGGCTGTATAGAGCTATAATCAGTTTGTATATATCCATATTAAAATTCGAAGTATGATTTTTTAAGGTGGGCGGAAAATATTCAAAACGGTCACCAAAAAATTTCGAGCAATCCGAGAAAAAAGTTTCACTTTTGGCTGTCGCTCCATAATTTCAATTTTTCATAATAATTTTTCAATCAATGACCGACATAAAAATATCGGCATTTAAGTAATCTTTTAATGAAAAATTTTCAGAGGGCTCCTTGAAAATTTAAAAAAAAATTCAATTAAAAATCGATTTAAACAGAGCACACAATCAATTTAGTTTGAAGAGCATCATAAAACATATTCAGCTCACCTTTGTGACTAACCGCGAGCGTCCGGCGGCAGGCGGGCGTGTGCCATTAATCACCTTCCCGCGAATACAAAAATCCGTTATAAAACTCTTTAAAAATCGACATAAAAATAGCCCATACGGAAGGGGTAGGTTTCCAGGATTTTCAGCATTTCCAGTGTTTTCAGGCTTTCCAGTGGCGGCGCGTGATGCACAGCTCTCCCGTCTACAATAACTCTCTCTTGCGTTGAATTATAAAACAATTTATCAGGATTATCCTCTTTGGTCGGGATTATGGTGTATTTAAATACGGCACCTGTGCTGTGTTCGCAGCCAGCGACTCTGCCGAAATCCTTTACAACTACTGTTATGAACCGAAGTTGGAGAGTTGCTAGGGGTTGGTGGGCGCGGAAACGCGGACTGTATTGAATGACGAGTCGGACTATGATTTTAAAGTTTAATAGAAATTTGGTGTGTAATGCTGATTCAAATATTAAACTAGCAACATTATATATTAATTTGCCATTGTTAAACTAAATGGGATTGAAGGTTTATGGTAAATTCAAAACTCACACATATCGTCGCCTTAGTTCGTATTTGTCCAACAGACCATTAGAAAATTTTACAGGAGGAGAAAATCTTTCATTATTTCAATGAAACATTATGATAGATGTTTAAGATAAAGCTTTTTCCGCAAAGGTAAATAAAGGTCTCATTAGTTTAAGTAATTGCTAGTTAAGTGATTAACTTTGCTTTTTTACACCCTATTTTTAATTTTAAAGTGGAGATTGAACAAAAACTAAAATGGTCTTTTGAACAAATAAGAACTGAGGCAACGATATCTCAATAGGCCCTAGTCCTGGTAAATTATTATTATGCCAGTTACAAATTTATCACAATTTTATCGATTTATATCGATTTTATCAGATTTATATCGATCCCAAACCACAAAGACTGTCACATATCAAATTTTTAAAAGTCACAATAACTAAAATTTCTAGGTTTCTATGTAAAATAATATGGGATTTCGAAAATAAGTAGAATTCGTAAAATAAGGCGATGCACTAGATAGTAATCCAAAACAAGTGTTTTTGGTTTGAAAGTTTTAAATCTTAGAAGTATTTTAGATGCTTTAAATGAGTACCACTGGTAGAACACATCTTCACCTATGAAATAGTCGGGCGTTTTTTCGAAAAAAACTTATAAGCCCAGAAAAAAAAGTATCTGTCTAATTAAAACTTCTGTAAACTTCAAAATCTCCTACTTATGTACCCCTATTGGTTATAGTTTTATCGTATAATGTGGCAAATTAAGTTCATTATCGTAAATCAATTAGAAAGGCAAGAAAATTATCATAAATAATTTTTTTAAATATTTTTGCCTGAAATTAGCAAAAATAAAACACGATTTTGACGATGTTTCTTTTATTCATAAATCAAAACAGGCGGCTGATATTGAGCGAGAATTTAAATCTTGTCGCCATCTAAATAAAGAGAATTACGAATTTTTCATAATGACGTTTTTCATTAATTCTAATTCATCATTTTTTTAAATTGTTCTCTCGATCTCATAAACTTATTTAAAAATATATATATACTTTTGATAACAAAATTTTGCGGTTATTTCTGGGCTGTGGTGGGAAATTAACCCGCAACCTTCCGTCTCAGTCATTTGCATAGATTTATATGCAAAGGGAGGCGGCCAGCTCTCATAAAATTAATTGTGCACGTCATGACATACAGCAAATTGTAAATACAAATTTTTAGAAGTATATTTTTTGTGTATTATTTTTTTTACATTAGCTCCACACTGGAGGCCCTGAGGAAAATAATTCCCCCTCAGGGTCTATGTCATTTTTTACATTAGCTCCACACTGGAGGCCCTGAGGAAAATAATTCCCCCTCAGGGTCTATGTCATTTTTTACATTAGCTCCACACTGGAGGCCCTGAGGAAAATAATTCCCCCTCAGGGTCTATGTCATCTTTGGGGATGCTGTGTGGAGGGTTTTTTAGGAAAGGAAGGAGAGAAAAATCTGGGAGAATAATAGGGATAGGGTAGGAATCTGGGAGGTCAGTGGGTCCAGGAGTGAAGGACGTATGAATCCATTCCTTCCACTGGTGCAAGGCGATGATTCGAAAGAGTACGGCTAGAGAAGTCAAAGGGACTCCCTCAACCATTCACTCCCGATCCGGCCTGCCACGCGTCCAGTGGGCAGACGCATCCGTCGCCAAGATCCGGACAAACCTCAACCCATGAACCCAGGCACCCCTGCTAAGTCACCAAACATAGCGAACCACTTGGGGTGACCTATGGCAGAGGTGTTGGTTGTCCAATAAATGATTCCCGGCACGGCGGTACCCATAACCGCCTCCCAAATTGAAAACTACCACATCCACACAAAGCAAAAAACAAAATAAAGAACAAAAACAATACTTAGTTTTAATATAGAGCATAACTCAACACTCTTGGAATTTCATGGCGAGTACGTGCCGGAAAAGTTCAGTTGTAGTCGTCATCAGGACACACGTTCAAGATACCACACGGCAGAACATGACTCTATCACAGTATAGTTAGACCGGAGAAATAGTGCTATTGAGTGAAATTCTAAAACGGTAGCTATATGTAGTTACTCCTTGAATAACCTATTTTTTGTATAATACTTATCTTCCTAATATACACATGTTCCTTATCAAAAAAGCTGCAGCTCTTTCTTACACATTATTTAATGGTGAGACACAATCTACGTACGTCTGTTTCCTCTAAGATACCATTTTTTTTCCTTTGGAGGAAAAAGACATACGTGCATTGTGTGTCTTATATTTTGTCTCACTATTATGTAACGTGTAAAAAAGAGCTGCAGCATTGTTGTGATAAGGAACGTGTGTTTATTACCTTTTTGTACCGTCGCCGTTCCGTAAGCATGGGAATATTAAAAGCACCTAATAGATGATTAATGTGTGGTACAATCATTTAACCCTCCGTGCATCGGGTGGGGTTTGACATACCCCAGTTCTTCAAAAATCGCAATAACTTAAAAACTGTGATAGTGCCGAAGTTCGAATTCTCAGTAGCTGGAATTGCGACGTTGCCGCTCCGATCAGTGTTGCTAAGTCAGTCCGGTGACGACCGCCAAGTCAGTTACACGCCCCTAAAGTGCGCATGGGTATCATACACCCCGCCTTGTAATGAGCGTTGATAAAAAGTTATACATCTTTCCCATGTTAAATTTATAATAAACATAGGAAATGTTTATAAATATATCTTTCCTTTATTTAATTATTAGAAAATATATTGTAGTTTGTTACATTAAAACAATTATAATATTTAAAAGTGCCACTTAAAATTAGTAAGTTCAGAAGAAAATGATTGTTAAGTTACAAAGATTACAAAAGTTGTGTTTTTTGTACTTTTATAATAAAAATGTTTTAATACGTACTTTCTTCTCAGAGTTTTACTTAAACCTATTTATTACTGTGTATTTTTAAATAACAAATGCTTAATTCCGGGAATGTCATACCCCACCTACATAGTTTGGGACGATATTTTTAGTCACCTGGTGCACGGAGGCTTAAGGGTCCACTATTCGAATTTCGACCGATTTTTTACATATCTCCCTTAAACATTTGAGGTTTTTAAGCTCTTAAAAAATATATGTTATTTTTGAAGATAATATCTAGATAGGTTCCACGCCGAAACGCAAATTATATGAAATTCCCTCGATAGAAATAAATCGCAAAGTATGCTCCGAAAATTATTTAAAACAAGTCTATTTCTTTTATTTTACAAGTTTTATTTGTGAAAAAATTCACAATGTTTCTTTAAATGATACTTAAGATACGTTCCACGAGATTTTTGCTCTATTTTAAACGAGTCATGTTTTATTAAGCTTTTTCGCTGCTATTTTACGACTTTATTAGCGCGCTCTGTCCAACACTCTTAATTACATATCTCTCCATCTTCTTCTTATTCAGCGCCGTGCGTTTCAAGAGTGCCGCCTTAAATTAAAAATAAAAATAGCTCAAACGAAAAAAAGCAAATCATAAAAAATATTTTATGAAAGTCGTACCACTAATAGGTCCATCGTTAAATCTTTCTCATAAATGATGGATGTCACAGAAAGAGGGGTTACAGCACAGTTTTCAGAACAATTTGAGTAGAGTTGGAGGCTTTTTAAGGCTGACATACTCGACAGTATGCTTAGCATGTTGCGGCCATACACTCGGCCATTTGACAAATATGGCACGAATTAAAAAGAGATTTCGTACTGCTACCGTAATTAAGTAAAAAGTATTACAAACCCCCGAGTTATACTACCGAGTGATGTTTTAGTCTCTGGTACAACCACTGAACAGATTATCTCTAGAAAGGTGATCTGTACCGATTTGATAGAAAACTTCAATTTACATTTGTGAACCGTAGACCTAAAAGTCCAAAAAGAATGATGCTAATTTTCTCTTATTAAATCAAATAATAAGAGAAAATTAGAATAAATAAATAAATCGATATTTAATTTATTACCTGACAATATAAAGCAACATAATTCTATGAATAAGGTTAAATATATGGTGAAAAATTGGTTATTGGAAAAAGAATATTTATTTTGATACTTGATACTTGATAAAATTTATGAAAAAATGTTTAAACTGTAGATAAAAGATGTAAATTATAACTTTAAATATATTTGTAAGTAATTATAAGCACCTGCTGTCAAGCCAATTGCAATTGGCTTAGCGGGACTGGATTGTTGATTTATAAAATAAATAAATAAATAAATTTAAAAAAAAAAAAAATTTTCCCTGAAACCAAATACTCACCTACTTAATAATAATAATTGGATAATTTGTGGAGCGCTGTTTTTGTGAAAAATCACCTCAAGGGTGCTAGGAACGCTGGGGTCTAGGGCCTTAATTACGAACAACGTGCCATTTCAACCGTTGCTTGAAATGGCTTTAGCCGTGTTTAGTGACCAGATCTGAATAGCCAGGTACTTCTCCGCCTTCCTCTTCCCTATCTTCTTCCCCTCCCTACTACCTTCAGCCTCACAACATACCCCAATTGGGGATGCCATAGTCTAACTGGCTCCAGACGGTAGCAGTTGCGACTCTTGTGCGGTATTCATATAAACATAAAAAAAACATAATTTATGTAAAAAAAATTTCATTTGAAAAATGGAATTACACAATTTGTCTTAAAAAGCGTCAATATCTCAACGGAAATTCTTTTTTCCAAACTCTTTTCAGGCAGGTAAGTTACATTATATTGAGAAAAAAAATGCGAATTTGAAAATCTTAATAAACACGACAATCACATTTGAAAAATAATATTCACTGAACCGAAAGTCAATGTAGCCATCTAGTCAAAGTAAGGCTTGCTTTATTAATAAAGTGGATGCAGCAGATTTTCGGAAACGGAATACACAAACAAATTTGTAATCGGATAAAATGCTAAACGGTCGACTTAAAACAGGTTAGTCAATAAAACCTGCCGACTTTTATATTTTGACAGGCCAATAAAGTTAATTTTGTAATGAGCGTGTGATTGAAATCTTATATTTAGAGATGACATGAAAGCGACAAAACCGTAGGAATATGAAGAGTTTGCAAGGTTCTTTTCTCAAGGAACTGGAATCAGCTGTTCGACTCCCGCCATTTTGAATTTCAGCATTGGAGCGTTTTACTGGGCATTATGGTCGTTTTTTGTACAGTTAGAGTTTTTGAATATTTTAAGTTATATAGATAAACTAATAGAGATACTTTATTTTTGATACTGAATTATTAAGGCCTAAATAATGTTTCAATAAAAACAAAAACTATTATATGTCCAAATCTCTATAAACCAATAACACGGAATGTCGAACGGCTTGCGTCTTACATTTCTATTGATTTCTATACAACTTTGACCCAAGTGACGCGGCGCGGTGACGTCACGCCGCCAAAATCCAGCAATACCAACTTGACAGGGTGTTTTAATGACACGTTTTAAAATGGACTTTTTAATATTTTTTAAAAAACTCTACGTTAAATATTATGTAATAAAACTTATTTATTCAGAATCAGCGTATATTGGTCTATATGAACATATTTTTTTAAAGCCGTAATATTTTTCACTGGAGTTCCTTATTGACCCAGACACGTCCATGACACATTTCTATAGTTTATCTCTTCGGTGGGTACAACTGACCCACCGGTCGACAGCTGCATATAATTCCACTTTTGTAAAAAACTTTCCTAACTGGACAAAATGTGCATAATTAAGTTAATATTCCCTTTTTGGCTCGAGCTTTGGGGTTTGTTTGTGCGCCGCTATTCTGTTTTAATCCTCTAACCGTTTCGCCGACATTCAGCTCTGTTCTGCATAGAGTATTTTTTACGTTGGTGTAGTATTCAATAGATGGATCCTTTACTGGATGGGTATACAATTTTAACTGATGTAATATTGAGAACATTTTCGATGGTTTTGATGAAAAGTAGATACTCTGCTGAAATTTTGTGATATGTTTAAGGACACATTTTTCTAAAGATACAAAAGCGACAACCGTGTATGAATGAGACATTGTGATTGGAAGTTTGTTATAAATACGGTCGAATGTTACGCTCCACATCTTTTTTTCCTTATTACCTGTCTTTGGTTTTGAAATGAGAATATGCTCAGTTTCTGCCGCGATGTTATTTATTCAGTTCCTAACTCACCCTTACCACATCACCTTGCTATAAAAGTATTTGAAATTTGGAACAATGGCAAGAAAAATAGTGGAAAATTCGAGTGCACTTGTTTTTAAAAAAAGAAGAAGATTTAGAACTTCCTTGGAAACAAGTTATAGGTGTTTTTCATGTACACAATCTCGACTGAAAGGAAGGAATTCGACCATCTCGAAAATAAATGATATCAATAGTTAATAATAGTTTTGTACTCATTCTTTTTGTTGTGGAGATAATTACCCGAGGAACTGCTGTGGAACTATTTATATAACTATATTGTGATTGTGTCGTGTGCTCCTTCGCAAAAATACAGTGGTAAGTAATTGGTTATCCCCTTTCCTCGGAAACCTTGATTTTCCTACACGTATTATCATCACCCAATCCTAGCAAGTATCATTTCGTCTCATTCGTTTTAAATATTTAAAGTCCATTTTCAAGTGCATCTGAAGCTATAATTCGTAAGCAATTTTAGATGCATAAACCTTAGTAAAGTAATTAATAACATATCAACTAATAACTATATTAAAAAATTTTAATCACTATATTAATTAAAAACAGTAAATTCTACTACGGGTCGTTTCTACGACTCGTTCTTGAGTTCAACAGCTCGGCTGTAGAACGATTTGCCGGCCTCTGTGTTTCCTCCCTCTTACAACATGGGTCTCTTCAAGACCCATGTTCACTCCTTCCTCTCCTCAAAAACATCCTCCACACAGCATCCTCAAAGATGACATAGGCCCTGAGGGAAATTATTTTCCTCAGGGCCTCCTGTGTGGAGTTAATGTAAAAAAAAATAAAAATTGAAAAGTGGAAGATTACCGATGCGGTGAAGTGATCACGTATCATGCGGCTCTCCATGCTCGTGAGGAGCTGTTGTCATGCTGGACGTGAGGAGGGAAGGAACCTGGCTCGTTAGAGCAACTGGAGGAGGGGTCACCATACGGCAAGGACACAAGAAGAATATGGCAAAAAAAGATATTTATGATGTACCAGTAATGAAAATACATGTCGTTTAATACTACTTCATTCGCATAAATAATGTGTGTTTCTAAATGTCTCTTAAATCAAAACATATTTAAAAAATCGAAACTAAAATTTCATCTGAAATCGTAAGATTTGAACTTAAATACATACTTTAAGGCACCGTATACCGCTCAAAAAGAAGATGGAGATTTTTGTAAATAGGAATATTAGAGAGTACGCGCTAATACTAAAACCGATAAAAATTAGGCGAAAGTTGTGAAATTGTTTAATAAAACACGACTCATTTAAAATAGAGCAAAAATCTCTGGGGAACGTCTAAAACAGCATTTTCATGCATACAACTTCTAAAATAAGTGAAAAAAACTATAATAAGTTAAAATGACTTCCAAAATAAGTGCTTAAAATAATTTTCCGAGCACGCTTTGCGATTTTCTTCTATGGAGGGAATTTCATATAACTTGCGTTTCGACGTCAGTAACGTCTAGATATTATCTTCAAAAATAACATATGGTTTTTAAGAGCTTTAAAACTTTAAATGTTTGGAAAATATGTAATAAATCGGTAGAAATTCGGAATGCGGCGGCTTTATTTTAAACCACGAATTTTATACATCATTTTTTTAAATATCAAATTAGAAATTATACAATTTGTTAAAAAACGTCACTATTTCTATGACAAATGTTGTCACAAACTTTTATCGGGCAGGTAGGTATTATGTTGGAAAAAAACGAACCAGAAAGTCCAAATAAACACGAATATTTCACATTTGAAAAAATAATCTTTTCTCGGACAATTTACAGAGGAATGAAGTGCAAAACGATCTAGTTAAAACAGGACTTCTATGCTCAGTGAACTATGTAGAAGTCTAATTCTCTAAAATCAATTGATTGTACCAAAAATAATGAAAAAACAATTTTCTTTCAATGAAATCAGCGCAGTACACTGAACAAAATTGCTATCTGCTAGGAAATAGTATCCCCGCATTAAATCCGATGAATGTCCGACAACTGTACAGGGTACTTACGAGTACTCTATGTCCGGCAGTTATAAAGCAGTCACTACGCAAGTTTATTCGTTGTACCACAACCATGGTCGTTAAAAATAATAATAATGCAATAGACTTGTTGCAAATATACGACTTTTTTAACGTCAGGAATGTGTTGGAGTCGTGCCAGAGGTTAAATGAAATTTAAAGTTTTTGTAGTGATATTCAAATTAAGATTGGATTTAGATAGTTATTGCCTTTTAATCGAATGAAAAGTATACTTCAAGTTAGATTGAATTTACCTGCAGGTCTGTCTACCGAGGCCATGATGCATGAACATCCTTAAAACCGGCAATAAATGATTAGGCATTTTTAATATTTTGACGTTTACGGAACGGTGACGTGTCGGTACAGAAAAGACAATAAATATACCTTTATTATCACAATAATGCTGCATTGCTAGCTCTTTCTTACACCAATAATTAATGAACAGACAAGAGCTGAGACAGACAATATACGTATGTCTGTTTCCTACAAAAAACTTATTTTTTCCTTTGGAGGAAACAGACATACTTACATTGTAGATCTCATCTTTTGCCTCACCATTATTTAATGTGTAAGAAAGAGCTGCAGCATTATTGTGATAAGGAATGTATGTTTATTGTGTTTCTGTGCCGTTGCCGTTCCGTAAACGTGGGAATATTAGAAGCAGCTACGTATGTGAAGCACGATTTTCTGATAAAAATATTAGAGATTTTGCAAACCTTTCTGTTAAAATATGGTTGCCACTTAAAACCATGCACTTTTTCAGAACTATACAGGGAAATGATGTATTTTGTAGTCTGTCAATCGATTATTCAGTATGGTATCATAACATGGGGATTCGTATGCATTAGACCCAATCATAGACCCAATCATAAAGGCATAGAAAACCATTATGTGAATAATCCTTAGGCTAACTCTAATTACAGACTCTAACTCAATCTTCCAATCCTATGTTAGGGTTTGACGTTCAGCGAGTGTACATTAAAATAATTCTAACCAATCTTTATAGAAACAAACATACATAGGTACTTTAAAAATGATTAAGCACTCGCTCTACTCGAAATACTTAGAAATATTTACTCCAAAATCCTGTAAATCATTCTAATTTTGGTCAACGTAACTTTAGGTGCTACTACGCTACATGAATTTTCAACATTCTTCCAGATGGTATTATAAATGTGATTCACAAAAAAAATCAACCATTATGAAAAAATTTGGATAAAACGTTTTTTTTTTTTTTTAAATACGAGGTACCTTCCAATTTTTATATATTACGATTTACACTTATTCATATCCATCAAACGCTTTTGTTTGTGAATAGAAGTGGAGTGTACATTTGAAAAATGCTTAATACACGGTACATGCATAATTTTGTGAAAGAGTTTACATTTCTGTACGAATTAAGGATATATAAAAATACATACGCATAAATAATACGGTTGAATCGCAATCATGATTATGAAATTAAAACATATGAATATTAAAATACACGTATTTAGTAAGAAGAAAAAAAAAACGAAAATATTATGGAGAATAAAAATAGAGAGTTATGAGATCATTAGAATGATTTTCAGGTGGAAATAGAGCAAGCAGTTTTGTGGTAATGATTTCTCTAAACCGTTTTTTGGTAGAGTTTAATAAAGGTATTTTATCATAAATGCTTCTGATTTCTTTTGGTAATTTATTAAAGAAACGTTTTCCTTGGCGAGTGTGATGGTGTTGGGCAAAATATGTGCTTTGTTTAGAGTATACAAATATCTCACAAATCGTAGAAAAGGGTCTTAAGTCAAAATAGTAAGTTTTACAGGAGAGGGAAAACGAATGATGATTGATGAAACAAGCGTTCCCGTCAAAAAAGACACTAGCGAGATCTCATGGAGGTAGAGTGATCTAACTATTTAACATTTTTCGTTGGGAATAAATAATCACTTTACCATTCGAAGATGAAAATAAAATTTAAAAAAAAACAGAAAATTTTGACTTACGACCCTTTTCTACAGGATGTGCGATATATATTTTAGCCTAGTACGATTTTCAGTAAAATATGAGTATTTGTCTTTTTCTTTTATAATTTATATAGTTGAATTTTTCACAAATAAATTTTTAAATATGGGAACTTTGAATTCTTCGAAGAGGCATTAAGTGGGGAAATCTGGAAGTTATTATTTAGAGTATCTATTTTAGAGTTTTTGAAAAATTTCTATGAGGCCAGTCAGGCTAGTTTTGTACTGTACTTATGTGAATTATATTGAGTCCTATAGATATTTCGTTGATAAGAAATTTCTATTTTGTAAGAATAAATAAATTAATTTCCTAATTCTCCTTATTGTATGGTCGATTGATATTGTATTTTCGGTTTTATCAATAATACTTCCTAAATATTTAATTATATGCGCTATTTTAAGAAGTGAACATTTTGGTCGACAATGATTTGGATTGTTTTTTGTGAGAGAGTGATTTTTTTTTTTTTTTTTTTTTTTTTTAATTTGCATTACAGATTGATGTAATTCTATTACACTACACATAACTTTAAATGAAAAATTTTACAATAATTTAATATATATTTTAGATTTCTTGCCTAAAATGACTCTTGAAACCTTCAAGGCCAATATTGAAAATATCAAGAGTCCTAGAGATATCATTTAGCAGCACCATACCTCTTGTCATGCTAGGCTGGGCCAGAACGTCTGTTCTGGCAAGTGGAATACAGAGCAAGTCGTGATGACGACCCTGTAAGATTATTTGAAGATTTGGAGATATGACATATATTGTTAGTGTTAATTTCGAATGGGATAACATAAGTCTTTTGTCACTATTTAACGATATGACGTTAAAGGAGGTTAACCCCTAAACCAAATTTTTTGATTATTTACATCTTCTGCGGCTTTTAAAATATTTTTTACCGAACTTTTTCTTTCACTATAAGGACATATAATCGGCGTAAGAGATAATTTGTCCATGTAATGGTTGTATAAAAATGTCACTTACATACAAAATCAATAATGTTGGTTCCCGAACGGTGCCTTGTGGGATACCAAAATTTGATGTTTCTCGGTGGCTTATTTTAGTAATTGAGTTAAACAAATTGCGAAAATTATGTTTTCATTGGGTAGGCCTTTTACCGATGCATTCACCCAAATTCGAAGCTTTTGATTGATCCATCTAAACTATTTTATTGCCTATGTTCATAAGTGTATATTCTTAGATGTAATAAAATATTTTGCAAAATTACTGCCTTAACGCGGGCTAGCCTTTTTTTACTGTTAATTTTAAGTGTCCAATTTACGATCCACTATTTTATATGAATATATTTGTTGCTGATTAGTTCAGATATCATATTTTAACTCTATATTTTGAAGAGACTGATGCTGTAGGAAGAAAGAAACACATAGACCGGCAAATCATTTCATAGCCAAGTTGTTGAATTCAAGAACGAATCGTAGAAACGACCAAATCAATAACACTAGTTCCTCGGAGCGTCTTCGATTGAAGTTCCAGTATAACATGGACTAAGGTTGTCTTGAGGTCGAGATCCCATTAGCGCATCTGATACATGACAGAAAATTGTATTTCTAATAAAAATTGCCGAAAAGCAGGAATGCACACAAATTAGTTGCCAAAAAATTAAAGGTTCTGCGAACTACAGATTAATGTAAGTTAACATATTTAGAGCGCCCCACAAAACCTCGCATGGAACATATTTTGGGCTCACTCGCTGTTGCAAAACGCAACCTTTCAACGTTGTTACTTATTTGTCAAATTCATCCACCTTAATTATACTTTCAATCAACCGTGGAGTCTCGGACGTTCAACTGCATAAACAAATTACAAAAGCACTAAAAAAAAAATCGAAAACTTTTTGGTCTTCTGCACTTTTGCAGCGATTCTATAAGTCTACCTTGTTACGACCAGTAGCTCATCTCGGTACATTGTTTTAACTGTGGCCGGTCACAATGGACCACAAGCCACAGCCGCAGCCCAAGCTACAAGTCCCGAGTCCGCATTGAAATGTATCGAATGCAATAAATCCCGATTCGGTGGCAAGATGGCTTACGTTGGTACCCCTGCTGGGGTTTAGCCAAATATTATTCCAGTTGTTGGAAATTTCAAAATTGTTTACGATTTTAGGGTGGCAGGTGGGCAGATTGATTTGCAAAATGATTGAACGATATTGACTTCTCGCTGTAAAACCAAATTTGAATAATTGATAACTTGAAAAGTGTTTTATTGTTTTTTTTCATGACCGCAGGCACACATTACGGTTAAAACTATCTCATTAATATATATTTTTAACAATTTAAATTTAAACTCCTACCTAATTTCAAAAGAGAATTTAAGGTACCTACATTTTAATTGTTTTGGCTGCATAGCAACAAAATATTAACACTTTTATGTTAATGAAAATGTTAATATTTTTGTTTGTTTTTTAGAAAAAATTCCTTTTTAAAAATTTTGAAGATTTTTCTCATCAATGTAATATATCATTAAAACACAGAAAAATAAATAGATAACGGTCGCAATTGGAACTCGAACCAAAAACCTCTCGTCTTACCAAGGCAAACTCCTTACCGAATCGGCTACTGAGACATATTTTCCGAGACAGAATCTAGCTTATAAAAAGGTAGCTGCCGATAATACGGAAAAAATAGTCGAAGATAATATTGTTAATTTTGAAATTTTAAATATGACATTGATAAACATGAAGTTTTAATAAGAGGTCCCAGTAGCCGAATTGCTACAGCGCATGTCCCTGTAAGACGAGAGCGTCGATGGCGATTGAGCATAGGTCTATTTTCTTTTTTCTTTTTTCGAAGAAGTAACAATTTTTCAGCAATGTTAGGGATTTTTAAAAATTACAATAACACCACACAGGGGCCTTGAGGAAAGCTATTTCACTTGGGGTCTTTATCTCCTTTGAGGTTGTTGTATGGAGGATCTTTAGAGGAAAAAAAAAGAAGAGGAAGTTAAGGAAAAAAAAAATGTATGATGGACGGGTAGGAATCTGGGGGTCAGTGCGCCCAGGGGTGACGGTGTTAGAATGTAAGGATCCATACCTCGCACTGCGATGCAAGGCTACGGGTCGAGAGAATCCGACTGAAGAAATCAAAAGGTCTCCGTCAGCCAATCTCACCCGATCCGTCCTGCCACGCAGTAGGTGAGCAAACACATCCGCCCCAACTCCTAAACTTCACCCCATGAACCCGCCACCACTGCTAACTCGCCAAACGTAGCGAACCACTTGTGACCTATAGCAGGGGTGTTGGTTATCCAATAAATGATTCCCGGGGTGGCGATACCCATACCCGCCTCTCAAATAAATGTATTATGAAAAAAATCATGTCATTAAATTACTGGCAAAGTATAGTACTTATTTGGATCATTTCACATTAATGTGCTCCTTGCTTTTTAATTATGTATATTGTGAACATTATATCAAAAAATCTATCTTTCCTAAAATCACATTACAGCTTGTCGCCATTCGAGGTTTTATTTATACGACACATTAGTATTCAGGAAACTGCTGATCCGACTACTGAGAGAAGAAAGAGATGAGGACTCTTGGATTATACACAGACATTTACTTTTCATCACGGATGATAAATGGTTCACGAACCCGAACGCGGAATAACAAACCTTAATAAGTTTCGGGCAGTACGGCTAGAATCAATACTAGTCCTCCGATAGTATATCATATTTTACGTTAAACAGAGAAATATTAAGAATATCAGCAACATTGGCATACAAATTAACAATGGTGGGTAATCTATTTATAACAGAATTGTAGCTTGAGACCGAAGTATAGTTGTCACAATAATACATACCTGGGAACCTTGATCAACGCTAGGTACATGAAAGTGAATTAACACAGTGCTATCCAAATCCAATTTACAATATTATATAAAAATATAAGATCAATTTTTTTTTCTTATGTGACTTAACTTCAACAATTTCAATGAATGTAGTAAAAAATCATAATCTATCGGATCTAAAGAATTCCATGTCTAAAATTAATAATTCGAAAATTTACGTTGGACTCTTTCAATGATATTGTTGTGATTATTAAAGAAAGGTGACCGAATTGTAGAATTTTATTCTAGAATGCTTCTAATGAGAGATGTGAACAGAATTTTTAATGGGTGAATATTTTTAGCCCTGTTAGCGATAGAAGTTATATTGATTTTGTAATATTACGGCAATAAGATACAGTATTTATGTATAGTTTTACGGAAACCAAAATCTTTATTAAAATAGTCTTAGCAATATTGAAATAAATGTTTCCAATTCCCTTTGCTGTTTCCATAATATGTTTCAACTGAATACATTGAAAAATAATTTCAATTTTTTTATAAGAAAAACTCTCTTTTTATAACTTTTGAAGGTTATTCCCATCAACGTGATATATCATTGAAGAAGAAGATAACACTTATAATCTAAATGAAAATTTGAAAGAGAACAAGACACAGAAAAATAGAAAAAGACAATGGTCGCAACTGGGACTCGAACCCAGACCTCTCGTCTAACCGGGAAGTGCGTGTTAACCAATTGTCTTTTCCTATTTTTCTGTGTCTTGTTCTCTTTCATATTTTCATTTAGATTATAAGTGTTATCTTCTTCTTCAATGAAAAATTATTTCGCCTGTTTTAGCCCTCCGACCCAAATACGTTGACTGTATACTAAAATAAATTGTGCTGAAGTAGATATTTTCGTCGATAATCCATATATGGATTTAGAAAAAAATGTTCGGTGATTGCTAATTAATATGTTGTGCTAATTATATTGCGTATCACTTGTATCTCTAATTATGTCTCTTGTGTTTCTTGCCTCTTTTTGTATTATTTGTCATTTGAGTACTTGAACTTGGTATTTTTATAATTTTCTATTGCTAAATGTTTTGTTATTTAACTTTTATTTAAACAATTTCAAATTTTACAAATGTATTATTTGACTGAATGATTTAATTAATTTTTAACCTATTTGTGTATTAACTGAGTTTTAATAACTGGATTGTTCTCATGTGAGTTAGAACATCTGTAAAAACCCAGTATCAAAAAATAATTAAAACATTTTTTCAAGAGTCACATCATGGGGTGCTTTTCGGTAAAAATTTACAATTATTTACTTACTAGGAGGTTTCTGTCAAAAACGTGAAAATCTACGATGATTATTATCGTTGGGGGTATTCTGTCATAAAGGTTAAAATCTACAGCGGTTAATATTGTTAGGAGTATTCTTTCATAAAGGTGAGAAACCACAATGCTTATTATTATTAGGAGTATTCTGTCGAAAGGTGAGAATCTACGATGATCATTGTTATTAGGAGTGTTCTGTCATAAATGTGAGAATCTATGATGGTTATTGTTATTGGGAGTGTTCTGATTTAAAGATGAGAATCTATGATTTGGTTCTTTTAACATGTTTTCTGTCATGGTCTGTTGAATTTATTTTTTGTTGTTGTTGTTGTTGTTATTTTGGAAACAACGATGGGAATTGGAAACATTTATTTCAATATTGCTAAGACTATTTTAATTAAGATTTTGGTTACCGTAAAACTAAATGTAAATAATGTATCTTATTGCCGTAATATTACAGCATCAATATAACTTTTATCGCTAACAGGGCTAAAAATATTCACCCATTAAAAATTCTGTTCACATCTCTCGTTAGAAGCATTCTAGAATAAAATTCTGCAATTTGGTCACCTTTCTTTAATAATCACAATAATATCATTGAAAGAGTCCAACGTAAAATTTCGATTTATTAATTTTAAACTTGGAATTCTTTAGATCCGATAGATTATGATTTTTTACTACAATCATTGAAATTGTTGAAGTTGTGGGTGTTTTTCGGTAAGAATTTACAATTATTTACTTACTGGGAGGTTTCTGTCATAAACGTGAGAATCTACGATGATAATTATCGTTGGGGGTTTCTGTCATAAAGGTGAGAAACTTCAATGCTTATTATTATGAGGAGTATTCTTTCGAAAGCTGAGAATCTACGATGATCATTGTTATTAGGAGTGTTCTATCATAAATGTGAGAATCTATGATGGTTATTGTTATTCGGAGTGTTCTGACATAAAGATGAGAATCTGCGATTATGGTTCTTTTAACACGTTTTCTGTCATGGTCTGTTGAAATACAGGTCTATTTTTGCTATACAGACATGACTAGGTATACATTAAATAAATTTTCAATTTTAAAATATTTTCGTCTTATTTGAATCTCTAATATAAAAATAAGCATATAGTAGATTTCAGTTTATTACTTCCGTTAATTGTATTGTATTTATGGTTTGGGTACAGGTTATTCCTTATTTTCCAGTTGTTTTTTTTTCATGTAATCTCTTCCTTAATCCAGCTTTATATTTGTTTTTGAAAACTAGAGTGTAATAATTATGTTTTCAGGGGTGTTCTATCGTCGGTCAGATCCACGGTTAATATTATTGGGAGCGTTCTGTCAAAAAGGTAAAAATCTACGATTATCGCTGTTGGTCGTTGGTTGTTGCTGCGTTTTGCCATAAAGTTTTATCCAATAAAAAAATAATGTGTATTTACCATAAATAAAAAAGCCAGTTATTTTAGTGCATATTAAAGTTTTCGTTTTGCAAGTAATAGAGGTTATATAATAAAAAAGTTTTTTTTTTTTACATGAGCTCCACAAAGACAAATAAGCTCCCTCAGGGCCTAATCCGCGTTAAGTAAATGAGGTGTAAGAAGGTTCTATTGGAATGCTAAATCAAAAAAAATATGGTTAATAGAAACGGAAATACACAAAAACCATAAAATCTATGACAACTTGTTCAGAAAAGGGAGTATCTGCAGTAAGAATTGCAACTCTTGCCACTTTCAGCTGAGGGACCTTCACTTACGTTTTATTATATATGATAGCATTTGGACCATTATTTCATTCCATCCACTGTTGTAAGCCAAGGAAAATTTTCCCTAAGCTGCTATGGTTTGTAAATACTTTCCCCGGCTGCGGGGGGCTGTGTGAGACTGTGTAGCACTGCCGAGACTCGGGATGATAGGGGAGAGCCGGGATGTTAGGTGTGGGAGCCGGGAAGGGAGAGCGGGTGACGGAACAGAAGAAAAATATTCAGATGAAAGGAAAATGTGAATAAAACGTGACGGCCCCCTGCCTGGCCGCTACTAACACCTACTCTGGACTCAAAACATTGAAGTGAAAGAATTGAATGTTTTCTTGAAAATTTAAAAAAATGTAGTTTACTTGGAAAAATCAGAACTGTGATAACCTATATAGTAGTTTAAGGGGTTACTCGTAGATGGTACTGGTAACAAAAAAGTTTTCGATAATGCGGTGATTGAGTATATATAAAAACGATTGCAAGTCCAAGATCGAGGCCCAGATTCATTCCTACCACCTGCTAATAAAGCCATTTTATTCCGTCACCAACAAAAGTCTAAAGTGTTTTTTGACCCCGAAGTTCTTATTCAATGCCTTTGTGAGACCACCCGGGGTGTATTATTTCAATGATTTAATTTTATTTTATCCATACTAATATTATAAATGCGAAACTGCTCGAGTTTGTTTATGACCTTTTCAGGCATTAACCAATAAAAATACTTTACAAATTCATTCACCAAAAGAAAGCTAAATTATATGCGCAGAATATATGTTGTATATGATGGTAAGCTCTGGCGTTATGAAATTATAAATATTAATATATTATATTTGTTATACGTTTTCTGTCGCTAACAAAAGCGAGTTAATTGCAAATGTCAGAAAAAAATCATTCCCATGGAAACGATGTTGATATATTTGTGGGCTCTAAGCTGGTAGGTACTCAGCCCCCTGGTCAGCTACTGCCCCAGAATATTCAAATAGAATATGTTTTGTTTTTATTGGACAAACTGGAATAAATGTCAGATAAGAGTTCCTACATTAAAAATATAATTCGTTACGATTATAAAGATTGAATAATAAATAGTGTAATTTTGTATTATATTAACAAACTTCCAAATATTTAATTAAAAATAAACATCCGAAATGTTTGTAAGCGCATAAATTCCGAACGAATGAACAAAATTAGATAATTCTTTTTTTCTTTGTGAAATTTAGGTGGCAGGCTAGATGTTTGAAAACTGAATGTAAGGGAATGAATGTATGGAATGCGGGAGGGGGTGAGGTGGGGAGGAAGGAGGATAATAATTTCACATTTATCGCTCTCAGATGCACTGTTGTCTTTGGAGATGCCGTAAGGAGAGTTTTTTTTAAAGGAGAGTAGGAATTGAATCTGGTTTACAAAAGCTGTAAAGTCGTTCCACTGCCGAGCACTTGAACTTAAGAAAAAGTCGTAAAAACCAACTGTTCTCATGCGGAAAATTTAAACTACCTACGTACAAATGCTGGGTGGTCGTTTTGTGTCTTTCTCCCGAATGTGCACCGGTGGAAATAAAACTTTTTGGTATTATGTTAATGTATTTATTAATAATTATTTTTTTAATAACAAATGTGTATGTTTTACAAAATTTCTGGTCAAAAACATCGAGAAGTGTGAGTTTTTCTTTGTGATACGAAATATTTTTGTGACTTCGATATAAAGTGAACTGGAATCTATTGGAAAGGTCGCCAATAAAATTGATGAGGGTAGATAATAGGAAGGTCGTAATATCTTTAAGAAAAATGTTATAATTTCTGCGTAAATATAGTAATATAAAAAGGGGTAGATTTCTTCTTCTGATAATATTAATATATTTTCATAATTCTATTAGAACCGTAAATAATATACTCGTAAGAATATTTTCAAATATATATTCATTTAAAACAAATATTCAAAACCTATAGAATCTGTACAAAAAATAAATCCGAAGACTAAAATCCTAAATCATTTAAAGTTGGACAAAAGGCCTTACTCCATCTTATGAGGAATGACTCCAATCCGTTTATTTCACAGTCCTGGAAAAATAAGACAATTTGCTGACTTTTTATTTAAATTTATACTAAATTATTTTATATTTACACTAAATTATTCACGATAAGCTCTAACCACTCATTTTCTGAGCAGTATGCAATTAAAGATCTCAATAGACGTATTTTAAAGAGTTATAATATATTCCGAAAGTATCGTCTGAATAATATTATTGAAGGTGACTGCATATATATACAAAAAATCTCGCGTATTATACAAGGGAAATTATCAATCTACTAACATGACATGGAGAGTAGTTATATTTTAAATCGAATGTGAATGGTTATCATTTAAATTAAATGAAAAAAAATCACTTTGTAAAACACAACGTATTTAATAAAAATTATCAATTAAATTTTGATAAGTCTGATAAGTAGTGTTTTACAAAGTGGTTTATCATCGTTTAAATAAACTGACGCCACAAATTGAATTAGCGAAAATTGAGGAAGGATGTTATTAACTATATTTATTATTTTCTTCTTACACAATATTGTAATCTGTACATTTTATTTTAAGAGGGGTTAAGGTTTAAAAACTCTTTTTTTCTAAATGTACAACATGTCGAAAGTCTTGTGTCAAAATTTCAAGTTAATCGGAGCAAAACTAACGAAGATACAGCGTTTCAAGCGACCGGTTTTCTTGCTCGATTCAAGTATATTTCGAGCATAAAAAAACTTTAAATCACGGACTTATTTATTGATATTTTTAATTAAATCAATTTTTAAAGATAAGTATCAATGACATCTGAAGTCAGATGTCATACTATAACGTGTATATAAAATAAATAAACTAACATTATTAAATATCTGAAAGCATGCCTTTTTTAGCCTTTAAAACATTACCCCCCCCCCCCCCCTTAACTATCCCCCTTGATATTTTTGTTTATATTATATTGTTTTTTTTTCTTATTATTGTTAACATCAGTACACAAAGAAAAACTATGCTTTCCGTGTACATTTTTAAGCGTATTATTAACAAGGACGCTCTTCACAATGTTAATCTTATTATTTTTTTTCATGTTTATTACTCTTTAAATGTTCCAAAAAATGACTAAATAATTATTGCTTAAAAATGTTTTTGATGTATTCTTATATTAGTTCTTTGTATGTCACTGGGGTAATATATTACTTCCGACAGTGAAATTGTAGTGACAATAGTCAGTCTGAAAATTCCGTGATAAATTTTATTGTCACAAAAATGGAAATGACGCTAACTATTTCTCACGCCTCTCGCGACACAATACGCGTAGGGGCCTGTTTTTACAATTTCCGCGAGACATATCTCCTGCGTCTCTTTTTTTCGCGTAGTGATTTTTCATCCTCACGCGGTGAATTGAATGGAATCCTATCTCGAATGGGACATTTCCATCTAATGCTGAGACCGAATCCGGCGGAGCGGCTTTACTTTTTACAATGAATGTTATTTCACAATCAAACAAACTCGTTGATGGTGCAATAAAAGTAACTACCTTCATCGCGATTTGCATGAAATTAAAAAAAAAAAAAACGGACTTACACTAGACTAAGGGGGTTTTTCACCACTCTGAGCAAACTGTCGATTAGAGCTACTCGTCGATTAACCTATAACAGTTAAGGTCGGGGTAAGGGATTGGGTGATTGTGGTTAATCGGGTAAGTAATCAGTGAAAGAAAAAAAGTTTGTTTTGAAACAAAAAATTTAAAGAGAACACAAAATGTCAATAATATCAAATATCACTGGAGCGAGTCAGGTACATCTCTTAAATTTGTAATAATTTTTTTTCATGTATTAACATATTTATTTATTTTACACCCCGAGGGCTTTTACAAGAATATAGGCAGTAAAACTTTAAAGCGAGAAATAATTTTGAACATGAGAAAGAAATAATAAAAAACAGATTTAAAAACACGTACACGAAATAAAAATACAAGACTAAAAAAAATACAGTGATCAGATAGGTTAACAAAGAGATATCCAAAAGTTTAAGAATAGGGTTGGAATAGGTTTTAAATATGATCGACGAAATTTACCATGTTAAGATTAATCATGTCAATATCACCTATGTATTGAATTTCCATAGTGTGAACCGCTCTTTCAGTGAATGGGCAATAGGGTTGCTGAATATTGTAGTATATTTCGTGTGTAAGCTTATAAGTTGCAGGAGTTCGGAACAGTTCAATTTAGAGTTTAGTATTTTAAAAATAATAAAGTTAAATCCTTTATTTTACGTTTGTCTTCGATTGTGTGAACGTTTTGAATATTTAATGTGTAAAAATAATGCTTGTATTCTAGCGGAACATTTTAAATTTATAAAACGAAGATTTTTTTATATTCACTCAATGCTGCTATTCATGTGAATTTCGTGAGACCGAACTCACAAGTTTTTTTTCAATTAGACTTCTAACGAGATACACGTTAAACAGTTTTATGGCTTATAAGGAATTAAAGTTTTTGGCTGTTCTTAATACGAAGCCTAGTGTTTTCATACCTTTGTTCAAAATTTGATTGGACTAGCGAAATTTAATTTTTCATCCTGCTTATATCCTAAATGTCCAGTTTATTATGCTACATGCTTATACTCCTGAATAACCTGTGTATCTATCGTGATATTATAAAAGCCTTCAAGGCGTGTATAAATAAATAAACAAAAAATTTAAATAAATAAATAAATGATGCCAAGATCTCTCATTTCTATGCTGTGTTGTTTATGATCTTGTAATAAATCACTAAATAAAAAAAAAAATAAAAAAAATTTAGTAAATCAATGTTTTTTTAATAATAATATTTATCTTAAAACTAAACGAAAGTCCAAAATATTGTTTTTACATCTGAAACAAATGGATTTATATTTACAATATCAATTATGATTTATGGAATATTTTTGCTCTAAGCCAATGACATACACCTCGGTGATGATTAATGATTTAAAAAAAGACTAAAATGTGTATCGAAATATCGCAGCACGTGCATTATAACCTCAAAACCTTTTTTTCCACCGCAAGCAGCTTTTAGAGGAAAACACCGGTAAGAACAAGGAGGTTTAAATCTAAATCGCCGTAGAATTTAAGCCTTTCTCATATGCGAAATCTAATCTCGAAAGCTTACAAATTTGTACTCGGAGCGGTAGCAAGACAATGCGGAGGCGCCGCGGGTGGTAAACTGCGAAGTGGGACATTATCTTAAGTACCTACTGAGAGAATTTCACATGACCGTTAATTGTAACAACACTGTTGTAGTCTTTTAAAGCGCCGTTCGAGGCTTTAAATTTACTTTATTTTTCTCAGCCAGAACCTTTTAAGAAGAGAGCGGCACGTTACAGAACGGCTGCTCGCTTTAACTCTTAGCATTTTGCGGAAAGGACGTTTTACGGGCGTGCTGTTTTTATCACGTTAAGATTATATTGTTCCTTAGCCTTTGTTAACTCGCATGCTCTCGGATTGTATTCTTTTTTGGCGTCGGTAAGGAAACATATTATACAACACTTTACTTGACTCGAATGAGCCCGATATAAAATAGTGTAGGGAAAATCTAATCTTCGTATTCGAAAACATTGTGAATTATTTGCGAGTCAGTGATTAATTAAAAGTTAAAGGCAACAGTAACCGTTAAATTTAAAAAAAAAATATTTTTTTCTTACACCGCTTACTGGTTCATACGCAATATTTTTTATTTAAACGGTTAGATTTAGCTTCATTATCACGAAAAGTGAGTATTTACGTCGGGGGAGACGAAAAAATATGCATATTACATTTAAATTTTGTTAAAATTATTTCACTCGCGCGGTATACGCCATTTTTATTTTCATCATTTTTTGGTTTACATTTCATAGACAATCAATTATCAATCAATGCTGCCAATCATAGAAAAATAACCACATAAAACAATACTTTATTCGGGTTTTAAAGTGAATGCATTATTGACAAGTTTGAACCTGTATTTTTAACAGAAGAACATGGAAAGAAAGATATTAGAATAATTACACATACCCGCTAGACAAAAACTGCTTGGCCAAACAAATCATTTAAAACTTTATATCTAAATTATGATGACATCCAGCTTTCGCAGCTTGAATCTCAACCCAGGAATAATTCGAAGTAGATACTTTTCTGTTTTTATTTTGACAAGCATTTATTTTGTAAAGATGGTACCTACTTCCGACATATGTCATATTTGATTGTCTATTAATTAAAAAAAGAAATATTCCGTGTTATCCGTGTATCGAACTTCAACAACACGAACATTCCGTATTATCCGTGAGGTGGGCTTATACAAATTTACCTAAAAAAATATTTAACATTGAAGAAGAAGATAAATAAGATTAAATCAGAAGTTCTAGATAACTAAGACAATACGTGGAGCTGGCTCTGGCGCCGAAATAACAATGGCAGGCCTGAGTCGGCGGTCGAACATTCTCGATGTCTCGGGGTTGTCACTACATAGATAATGAAATTATACCATTGTATAAGCTACTACTACTAAGACTTCTACTACTCATAGTAGTAGAATTATAAAATGAATTATTATGTAAACCAAGGTAATAATTTGTAAAGCGTATGTTCAAGAATAGAAATAAATCGCATATCGCCATAATACTAATAAATCTAAACGAAATATGAAATAAAACAAGAAATAGAAAAATGAAAAGTTAACGGTCGCAACTGGAACATGAACCCAGGATCTCTTCTCTACCGAGACGCAGGGCCTTAACTAACTCGGCCATGAGATCTATTTTTTTTCTGTCGTTTTTGTCGAACTCATATAAAAAAAAAATCAGAATTAACAATTTTATCCTCAACTAATTTTCCTCATATTTTCGGCAGCTGTATTTTTAAATGATAATAAAATTCATTAAAGCCTCGATTACATTGAGCGAGTTTACAAGCTACTAGCCGATAAGTTTAAAGGCGGTGAATCGGCGAGTGAGATTGTCATGATGACACACAAAATTGTCTACTCGCTCAGTAGAGACAGTTGCAGCTAAAATAACGACCCTCACGCGAACCAATTCTGTCGACGTTTTGTAGAAAACTTGAGCTCGCAGCTAGCGCCACCCGCTAACCAGTAGCGAGAATAACGACTCCCGCGAGAACTAATTCTGACAGTTACGAAATCAGCCGTTCGTGGACCGCCATCTTGAAGCACACGCTGGCGAGTAGCGAGCAACGTTGACACGTTTCAACTTTTTTCGTAGATTGTCCACAATCAGCTAGTCAGATAGTAATACAATTACACTGAGCGAGCTTACTAACAGATAGTGAATTTTCCAGCTATTAGCTTGTAAACTCGCTCTGTCATCGAGGCTTAACGAATTTATTTGTTACCTAGATAGTGTATCGGATAAACACATTTCATATGTGTATAAAATATAAACCACAATAACTAATGAGTGTGTAAGTAATTTCACAATACATTTAAACGACGTAAAACCATTAAATTATATTTCGACTAAAAGCGTTATATCAAACAACAAACAAGGCCACAGTACAAAACCTTAATTATTTACACCAAACTAACCGTCCCCGAAATAATGAAACAGGCAAAACAGTTAACGAATGGCCCGGACATTTTGTATTATCTACGACCACCAAATAGAAAGAGGCGGACCCAGACAGACCGGAGCGGCCAGATTTATAGAGGCCGGGAAGATTATAATATTACGTTATGACTTGCAAGAAGTGTCCGTTTTGCCCGTCTCCCCCGCAGCTCTACGGATAAACCTGATTAAACCGGGTACTTAGAGGAACGGTTATGCTTTTTGTAATAGCTATGCAAATATCATTTCGGAATTTACATCTCAATGTAAAGCGTTTTAATCAAATTTATATTTTGTACCTTGGGTGAGCTTTGCCCAATCCTCAGACGGATAAAATGCTTTCAAATTAACCAAGAATTCATAAATCAAAAAAAATTTCATCAATATTTTAAAAATCTTATTGGACTCTGAACAATGCACGTTTGCGTCCAAAACTAGCTGGCTTTTAAACTGAAATAATCTGTAAAATATAAAATATATGTATCATGGTTCCAAGGTGAGATTATTATTTATTGAAGTGAAACTTCCATAGCCTCGTTAGTGATTTGAAATTCAAGTGAAACGGAAGTGCGTCACTAAAATTTATTATTTGATGGGTCCTCGGTTCTACTATAATGCGCTAAATTTGCGCCTCGGCTCGAACCTGCTCTAGCGCAGCGGCTAAGGCAACTGACAAATCCAAGCGGCCAGAGAGACAGACATTCGAACGGAGTTCGAATCTTACGAAATCCAAAAAAAATAAACATTTTTATTTTTATGAAATTATTATCCAATCTTCAAACCACTTTAAAATAAACAGGCTAAAGAAAAGAAAGCGACTTTTAGCGACTTTCTAGTTTCACTTCTACCGAGTGTGAATCGCACACTCTGATTTTTTTTAAACTAGTAGTTCTGTGAACAATAGACTTCGCTTCCAAAAAACTATGATTCGAATTTTCTCTTATTCAGAAGAAATCCATATGTAACATTGTTATCAAATGGCCTTTCAGCGCTATTTTGTTTTTTGAAAGGTCCCCGTTAATCGCCGAATCTAGGTGTGTTTCAGCTTTCTGTCAAATCGTATATAACTACAAGCCTAACAACACGATAGTTGTCTTCTGCTGATCACAATTGGTTCAAAAGCTGAAACGGACTTAAATTTTATTTTATTTATTAAGCTAAAAGAAATATAATATTTCGCTTTCTTAACTTAAATACAGAGCATATTATGTAGTAGTTTTTAATTTTGTTCCAAAATCTTAAGTTTAAATAGTTTTTTTTTTAAAGGTTTTTATATTCTCTTCCGTTTTTAGATTATCTGGAAGGAGATTATAAATGTGAACTCCCTCGTGGCCAATACTTCTCTTGCCACTTTCAGTCTTGACTGTATTTGTGTACAATTTATTGTGTTGTCTTGTATAATGTTCGTGTACTTGTGATGTTTTTATAAATGTTGTGTTTGTGTGTATAAGTCCATTTTGTATTTTGTAGATTAAAAGACATATGTTATATTCGTACAATGTTCTTATTTTCAAAAGGTTCATTTCCTGGTATAGTTTTTTTGTGGGAGTGTCTGGGTTATAGTTGAAGAGTTTCTTAATAACTTTGTTCTGTATTATTTGTAAGTCGTTTAAGTACGTAATGTATGTGTTTCCCCATATTTCTATTAAATAATTTAGGTGGGACTGGATTAAGCTAAAGTATAAGCCCCTCTTTACCTCTGTTGGTAGAAGATGAGCAATTCTACCAAATACACCAATTAATGGGATGATTTTTGTTTTTAGTTTTTCTACGTGTTGTTTAAATGTTAGATGTTTATCAATATATAAGCCCAGGTATTTTTCGCTATCTAGAATATGTAGGTCTCTTTCTTCTATTTGTAATGGTTTATGCGATGGTATTATTCTTTTAGGTGAGCTTAAGATCATGTAACCGGTTTTATTAATATTTATTGTTAATATATTTTTTATTAGCCAATCGTTTAGTACATTAAGATCCGTTTGAGATTGTTCTAATAGACTTTCTAAGTTTTTGCCGAAGTAAAAAATTGCCGTATCATCTGCGTATAAGAAGATTTCACCATGTAGTTTTAGCTGACAGATGTCATTTATGTATATTTGGAATAAAAGTGGCCCCAGTATTGATCCTTGTGGAACTCCGTAGTTTATACTCTCGAGTTGACTGTTTTTATCTCCTATGTTAACACATTGTTTTCTGTTGGATAGATAGGATTCTATTAGTTTGATAGCTGGACCGGTTACACCTGTTTTTTCTATTTTTTTAATCAGTATTTCATGACTTACGGTGTCAAAGGCTTTTTGAAGGTCTACGAGAATTACTATGACATAGTTTTTATTATCTATGCTAGTTCTAAGTTTATTTATAAGATCATTAGTTGCAGAGAGAGTATTAGATTTTTTTCTGAAACCGTATTGTTTGGCATATAGAAATGATTTTTTTTTCAGAAAGTTGTCTAGCCTATCGTATATTACTCTTTCATATATTTTTGATAGAATCGGTAGGACAGAAATGGGCCTATAGTTAGATGTTTGAGTTTTCAAGCTCCCTTTATATATTGGAATAACCCTTGCAATTTTACAACTGTCCGGAAATTGACCTTCTTTCAGGCTCAGGTTAATCAGTTTAGTTAGTGTAGGAGTTAGTAGTGGGGCAAGTTTTTGTACTGTTGTACATTTTAGTTGATCATGTCCAGCACTCGCGTTTGATTTTAGGGATTTTATAATAGCTAATATTTCGGGTTCAGTTGTGGGTTGTAAGTATATTGATTCCGCACTTTCATACTTTAATGTAGTTTTATCATCCAGCTTATGGGTGTATTTATTGATTATGTTATCAGCCAAAGAAGCGCCAATATTACAAAAGTAGTTATTAAAGTATTCGCATATCTTGATGTCTTCTGTGATGATTTCATTACCGTTCTTTAATTTTGTACATGGTTTACTTTGCGCGTTTGTTTGGTTCTTGATGATGCTGTTTATTACGTTCCAAGTCTTTTTGGTATTATTTTCATATTTTTTAAATAGGTTGCTGTAGTATTGTTTTTTTAAGTTTCGTTTTTTTATAGTTATGTCATTACGTATTTTAGTAAATTCTGTTTTTAGTAATAGGTTACAGGGTTGTTTTTTGATTTTTAGGTGCAGTTTATTTCTTTTTTTAATCATTTTTAATAAGTCCTTTGTTATCCAATCAGGAAGACAGGTTTTATTTGTTTTTATTGTTATTGAACTGTTGCAATTAATTTTGTTTATCAGATAGTTTACAAAGTTATTGTAGTTCAGTTCCGAGTCCTCATTATTGTTTATAGAAAAGGGGTTTTGTCGGATATCCTCCTCTAGTTTATCATAATCAATTTTTGTATGTTTGTAAGAGGATTTTTGCGAGTTTTTTTTAGTGTAGGTATGAAGTATGTCAAGAATCAATAGGTTGTGATCAGATATTGAGGTGTCACAGTTTGTTATAGTATACGAAAGGTTTACGTCTGAGATGATGTGATCAATAATGGTGTTGGTGTTTTCTGTAATACGTGTTGCATGTAATTTGTTTATTTTGTTCATTATAGTGAAATCGTTTGACTTGATGATTTCTGTGTATTTACAAGTATGTGTGTTTGTGGAATCAAGTAAGTTGATATTGAAATCCCCCAGTATTATGGACCTTTTGTGAGTTTTCAGTTGTATGTTTAACTTATCTAAAAAATTTTGAAAATTGGTGTTCGGTTTTTTATATATCACTCCGATGTTTAAGCTAAGTTTGTTTAAGTGTATCCAAAGGAAGTTGTTATCTGGATCTACTATATTATCGATTAAGTTATATTCTAAGTTTTCTTGAATAAATATGGATACTCCACCACCGATGCCCTCAGGTCGGCAGGATGCTTCGTGTTTATAGCCTTCAATATTGATGAATGGTATATCCGTTTCTTTGAGCCAAGTTTCTGACATAAGTATGATGTTGATCTTATAGTCAATTGATTTTAATAAGCACAGGATCTCGTCGACTTTTCCTTTCAGGCTTCTAATATTTAGGTACAGGAATGAAATTGAAGTTTGATTTTTTTTTGTCCCCAACTGTTTGTAGAGAGTTACGTCATCTACCCGTTTATGTTGTTTTTTTGATTTTAGACTTAGAATCGGCGATTAACAGGAATATTTCAACTGTACAATAAACAAAATGGCGCTGAATTTATGATTCTGTCACTTGTGAAGTAGATACTGCGAAACTTTTTTTTACATTAGCTACACCTAGAAGGCTTTTAAGAAAAAAGAAGTCCCTCAGGGCCTGTGTCATTTTTGGAGTTGCTGTATGGAGAGTCTTTTTAGGGAAAATAAGGTCTGGGTAGAAAAAAGGAATGAGAGAAGGTAGGAATCTAGGGGTAAATGTGTGCAGGAGTGACGGACGTATAGATCCGTTCCTGTGGTGCAAGAGGATGGGTTGAGAGAGTCCGTCTGGAGAGGTCGAGGTTAGGTCTCCATCAACCAGTTTCTCCCGATCCGGCCCGCCACGCAGTGGGTGGTTATCGGTGGACGAACGCATTTGCCGCCAAGACAAACCGCACCCCATGAACATGCGGCATAGGCTACTTTTACAATTTACGCGGCGATGGCAACGGCTGGCAGCATCTTATTTCTTTAATATGAGTGAGCGAGATGCAATAAAATGATTACCTTTTTTCCTTTGGAGGAGGCAGACATACGTACATCGTTTGTCTCACTGTGTTATCAGTATGTAAGAAAGAGATACACCATTATAATATATGATAAATAATCTACCTTTTTGCTTTTAGTGTAATTGTCGTGCCGTAACCGCGACAATTAGGCTTCGCGTACGCTGAGACATCGGTCGCGCAGAATGTTCAGCGCAAGGTAGTTCAGGTTTTTGCGTTGTATGGAAGTGTATGGAGCGACATACGCTGAGACGCAGACATGTGCGCCGCAGAAACGCTACTGCCCTGCGCCCGAACGGCATACGCTGAGACATGCGTCGCGCAGCATGTTCGGGTTTTTGTATTGTATGGAAGTGTACGGAGCAACATACACTGAGACGCAGACACATGCCGGGCAGACATGTGTGAGTTCAGCTCTGCGTCGAGTTGCGGCCGGAACACAGTTTTTGCGGGACGCGTGCGTAGGCGGGCAGGATATTTTATAATTTAAAATAAATAGATAATTTTTTTGTATGTCAGGTAATATAATATAACGTTTTAATTCGAATAAGAGACCCAAATGCTCGTCTGGAGCCAGTGAGACTATGGCATCCCCAATTTCGGTATGTTGTGAGACTGAAGGTATTGGGGAGAGAAAGGAAATGTAGAAAATGTATCTGGCTATTTAGATCTAGTCACCAAACACGACTAAGGTCATATCAAGTATACACTATTCATCAGCGTAAAAATACAAAAAAAATCATATAATAAAACTTATTTTATCACTATACACTATTCACTATACAAAAAACATGTATTTTATCCGAATACAACACAAAAGACCCAACGGCTCCTAGCCGCCTGGAACCAGTGAGATGTTGGAAATATAGCTGGCTATTCAGATCTAGTCACTAAACACAGCTAAAGCCATTTCAAGTAGTGAGTCTAATGTGACTTTACATCAGCGTAAAAATACAAAAAAATCAAATGATACAAATTTGTGAAAACCACGCAAGATTCCCAACTATTCCTAACCGTCTGAGGTGAGTGAGACTATGGCATCCCCAATTTCGGTATATTGTGAGGCTGAAGGGAGGGGAAGAAGATGTGGGAAATATACCTAGCTATTCAGATCAGTCAACAAACATGGCTAAAGCCATTATAAGTAATAAGTATAATATGTTTATACACTATACACCAGCGTTAAAATACAAAAAAAAAATCTGTAATAAAACATATTTTTTCCGAATACAAGAGACTCAACTGCTCCTTACCGCTTGGAGCCAGTGAGACTATGACATCCCAAATTTTTGGTATGTTGTGAGGCTGAAGGCAGTAGGGAGGGGAAGAAGATGTGGAAAATGTACCTGGCTGTTCAGATCTAGTCACCAAACATAGCTAAAATAACTTATAGAGTGATGCTTATATAACAACTGCTTCCAACCGTTTGGAGCCAGTGAAACTACGGCATCCCCAATGTTGTGGGACCGAAAGGAGTGTGGAAGGGAAGAAAATGACGAATGAACCACCTGGGGTGACCTATGGCAGGGGTGTTAGTTATCCAATAAATGGTTCCCGAGGCGGCGGTACCCATACCCGCCTCCCAAATTTGTATATTTACCGGATAACGGACGTATAAATCCAACCCTCCCATTGCGGTGCGAGGCGATGGGTCGAGAGAGTCCGGCTGGAGAGTTCTGGGTTAGGTCTCCCTCAACCAATCTTTCGCGATCTTGCCAAGATCTAGACACACCTCAACCATGAAACTCCTGCTAAGTCGCCAAACGTAATGAATCACTTGAGGTGACCTATAGCAGGGGTGTTGGTTATCCAATAAATGGTTCCCGAGGCGGCGGTACCCATACCCGCCTCCCAAATTTGTATATTTACCGGATAACGGACGTATAAATCCAACCCTCCCATTGCGGTGCGAGGCGATGGGTCGAGAGAGTCCGGCTGGAGAGTTCTGGGTTAGATCTCCCTCAACCAATGTTTCCCGGTCTGGTCTGCCACACAGAGGGTGGACAAACGCATTGGCCGTCAAGATCAAAACAAGCCCCACCCCACGAACCCGGGCACTCCTGCTAAGTCACCAAACGTAATGAACCACTTGGGGCGACCTGTGGACAGTGGTGTTGGTTATCCAATCAACGGTTGCAGTGGCGGCGGTACCCGTACTCGCCTCCCACATTAATATATATACCGGATGACGGACGTATAAATCCTAACCTCCCACTGTGGTGCAAGGCGATGGGTCGAGAGAGTCCGGCTGGAGAGGTCTAGGTTAGGTCTCCCTCAACCAATCTTTCGCGATCTTGCCAAGATCTAGACAAACCTCACCCATGAAACTCCTGCTAAGTCGCCAAACGTAATGAATCACTTGAGGTGACCTATAGCAGGGGTGTTGGTTATCGAATAAATGGTTCCCGAGGCGTCGGTACCCATATCTGCCTCCCAATTGTAATTATTTGTAAGTATGTCTATTTTATTATGTATGTAATTTTATTATTTTTATTTAATACATATACATATATACATGCAATATATTCACAAACAATTTCATTATCAAGTTTCAATCAGATCAAACACGAATCATTAAACATTAACATGCAATACTGATCAGAAACTGCACCAACATTTATATATATATAATATATAACCTTTACGAGAGTGTTACCACTTGTGTGTAAAGGGATAAAAATTAAGAGTTAAAAATTATAATTTATACATACATAAATCAGATACCTAAACAAAAATAGTTTATTCAGTGTTGTTAATTTATTATTAATGTGATTTTAGGTGGCTAAACTATTTTAAGACTTTACTATTTAATTCATTTTTAAATTTGTTATAGTTCGGTTCCAATCTCAGCTCTCTTGTCTTATATTATATAGGTACGTGAATACGCATTCACAATAAATAATGCGCATTGGAAAAGGAGCGCTGCACTCACACACAAAGCAGCGCCTGCAGTGCCCACGCCCTTACCGTCCGACGAGCGAACGTCAACTGAATTGGAGGGAACGGCGGAATGTACAAGACAGGGGATGCGGCTGTCTCTAAGCCATCAGCCTAGTTTTTAGTTTCAAGCCGCCGCGCAGAAAAGTCTCTCAGAGAACCGCGCTGCAAACCAATATCTTACCTTCGGTCTTTACTTTTCTGCGCGGTGGCTAGAAATGGCGCGCTCCGAAGCGTCCCAGCGTATGTTGCCCACTGATTTCTGCACATTTTAGTAAATCCGACACTGACTACCCTGCGCGACCGATGTCTCAGCGTACGTCCACGCTAATAATTTGCAGAATGACATTTTTCATATTATTCGGTTTGTCGTAATTCGTTGAGTGTTCGTGTTTTGTATATAAAATCAAGATATTATAAATATTATTTTCCCAACTTACTTAATAATCAGACAGTTATATTTGAAAAATACTTCTGGATCCATTATGCCCTTCAGCAAAGTAATGGTAACCGATAAAATAGAACATGAAAAAACAAAACAACGTAAAATTTTTTTTTTTTTTTTTTTTCTTTATTCATTATAATGTTTGTTACATGAATTTTATGATTTTTCGACCACCATGCTAGGCACATGCCCCCAAATACTAGTAAGGTTCAGATTAGTTTGGATGTGAATATGTACATAAAGCGTACAACGGGCACACACATACAGCGCAAGTTTGAAGATGCTATTAAGACTTAAAAAAATTATATTCAGTTGGTTTTTTTATTCTAACCAATTTAGCTTTAAAAATGCACATAATTTCCTCAGGAGTCTCAAAGAGGTCTTCACCTGAAACACTTTGCGTCCATAATTCACACACCATTTTATTTTAAGTGAATCAGAAAGTTGTTAATTACCCTACTTTCTAATACCTTCGTTAAGATTCAGGAATCAAGTGCAGCGCCCGGTTGGGTTACTTTAATATGCTAAACCTTCAAACTTTTCAGCGGCGAGCGAGGGAGGCAAGCTGCCTGAAATATACTGAAATTTCCCGAAGCCCAGAGGACGGGGCAACTTTCGCTTTGACGGGGTAAAATGATTTTTTTTAACCGTGAACATAAGGAGGCAACCGCCGCCTGGGAGCAATGTTGGTGGAAAATTAAGGTCATAAATCGAATTAGTCTGCACATTGTGATGTATTTGTGGAGAGAGACGGAAAGTTTGGTATATTGCTGTGGTACATTTAATACTTTCGCGTAATTCCAAGTTTAAAATATACTATTTACGAAGAGTGTTGTGAAGTTTAAGGAGGCTCGTTAAGTTTCCGGGATTTTGAATTCAGTTTTGCAAAAATTTTAATGTTTATCAGATATATAACCAAAATACTCGGAACATTATAGAGTATGAAATTAGAAGTTATGAATAATAATCTATGGGAATGAGATATCTGCAACGGTGACCGGAAAACTCGGAACACCAACTTAGAACCATCTCAGATAAGTCATTTAGAGTGTAAAATATATATAAAAAATGCTTAAATAGGTTACGTTAAGTTAGGGTTATCGGCTAAATTAAAATTATTTTTTTTTATAGCTTTTAATGGCTTTCAAAGAGGTGTTGGTTGACTTTATTCTCAGTTGGCATGGAACCATCTGCAACATCTAAGATATCTGCAACATTTATGTAAAAATATCTATTAGGTATGTTTTTTTTAAATTTAACGTAAGTCTAAAATTAATTGTGTTATTCATGAAATCTATTTCATACTAAATGTTAGGGTCGGTATGATGATGTTTATTAGTCTATTTTATAGAAAGTATTTATTAGTCTATTTTACACTGTATTGTTGTGTGTTTTATTATTTTATTTGTCAAATTTTATTATTCTATTTTACAGAAGGGGTTTATTAGTTTATTTCACATACAAGTGTTTAGTTCTCCCTCTTTGAATGGATGTATTTTAATAATTAACGACAAAATTTATTGAATTTATGTTTTAAAAATATTTTTATCACATCAAATAAATTGATTGCATTTTAAGTATTAAACTATATTCTGCATTGCACAACCTTTGTATTATTGTGAAGCAGATATTTCACAGACGTTCCTGTTATCTGCAGGCATCTGTTGGGAGAAACTACACTCAAAGACCATTCGAATTGAAAATGTTGGTTATTTTTTATGGCTGGTAATTTGATCGAAAGCAATCATTCAATATTTAGTCAGCGTTCATATACAAATAAAACTATAATAATTTTTATGGATCCCATACATGTGGTAGTGGCTTTTGCCAGTCCACCCCGGCGGGCGTTGCCACTGCGTTGCCACTGGTTAAATTATGAGTAATAATGCTTAGGTGGATTGCCATTCCGGTTAGCTAAAACGTGAGAGGACCCCTCGGAAAGGGCGTTCGTTCCCGGAACGGTCGCATCAACTCAAAGCGCTAGTTTCTTAAAAGCTACCTACCCGTAGAGACCATACCAAAGCTCGTTAAGTTGGAATTTACACAGAATTATGATGGCTGAAATTACCATTTAGTAAAAGCTTTAAAATAACAATAATGTAAGAGCGATGTAAAGTTTGTTTCCGAGGATAAGCCTTATTCAGGGTTGGGTGCAAAAGAAACCAACTAATTTTTTCCAACCCTTGATGTCTGAGAGACCTATCATTTTATTTTCTTACGAGATGATTAATAAATACTTTAAATTTTGAGTGTTTTATATTTGGTAGGTACTTATTATTTGATTAAATGAAGACACTATGATCGAAACTCAATCGAAAATCTGGAAACAGAAAAATCAGAAAAAGATATTTGCACCTCTGGGACTCGAACCCAGGACCTCTCTCTTTCCTCTCTTTTCCTCATAAAAGCTAAATAAAAAATAATAATATTCATCCTAGACTTGCAGAAAAATTCAATAGATGTCGCACATTAAATAAAATGGTTAAAAATTTATCCAGACACCATCTAGATTGCATTTAGTTCGGGTTTAGATACTTGCGTCAGCCGTAAAAGGTTAAACAGATTCCAAGAAATTGAAATTTATGCTTACAAAATGATGCAATAATATTTATCAATATTTTGTATCTCAAACTTTTCAAAGTGATCAAAGAAAGTAATGCCCTCACTAGAGTTCTGAAACCAACTCTGACATACTATGGCGAAGCAGGAAAGCTGAAAAGAAAACAATGAAGAAATCGTCCTCATGAAAAAAATTCACGTAGGATCGAAAAAACTAATTTTGTTTATTTTTTATTATTAAAGTTTTTTTTTTAAAGCTATATCGGAATACGAATCATCCAGTTGATTAGTCAGACATCTCCAAATACTAAGGTTTGAAATGATAAGGAAAGCAATATTTGAATGTTTATCATAAATCAAATATTATTTATTCGTGTACGTGTTAAACACATTAAATGTGCTGTAAAATAACACCGAAAAGCATAACGGTCTGGTACATTAGTATACATTTTGAAATTTTCTTCTAGAAACTCGGAAAACATCAACATTTTGTTAATTCAATACAATTATTCAGTGCAGTTTTTTTTCATTATAATTGATTTGGTGGTGTTTATGTTCTTGAGTAATCTGAATATTGTGTCAGATAGAGGGTACACTTTTACATAATTTTGCAAACTCAACTCAAATTTCAATTCTTTGGAGATGTCTGACTAATCAACTGGACGATCGATATAAACACACATATCAAACTTTTTTTTCGTTATTCTTTGACACGTAGAATGTGTTGGTTTGTATGTTAAGGCTTAATAAATACTTTTATAAAAAAATAAGGGGCGACATTCTATTAAATGAACGTAGAATGTATTAGTTTGTACGTTGAGGCAAATACATTCATAAAAAAAAATGGGACGAAATTCTGTTAAAAAAATAATATTGGAGAAAAATTTATTGAGTTTGGACAAAGCTGAGAAAATTTGATTGTAGTAAATAATAACTCAATTATTTCTTCCAATTATACTTTTACAAGTGGTTTTCTTTCCCAAACTCCGAAAACTCCAACCCATTGAACCGAAAACCGACAAAACCGTTATAATTCCATCGCCATTATCATCTGCCCGGGAAAGTTTAACAAATAGACCCAAAATGTATTATTTGGTTCTTTGTGTTAGACTTAAAGTACACTTTAAGTGTCCTCAACAGTAAGAATAATTGACCCTTTTAATCCGGCGGTGTAAGATACCTCAGCGTTTCCAGTTGCCCCACTTTACGGCTTGGGATCTCTTGTAGGGGTGGAAAACCGATGGACGCTTGACTTTAATTAATTTACAGCCGTAAACAACTTTTATTAACTTTGATTTGCTTAAATATTGTTTCATAATGCTGAATTGATCTCGATGGGTTTGTTCTGTTTCATATGGCAACGCCAGAATTCAAACTTATTGGTCGAATTCGCACATTGAGTGCTGACACTGGCACTGATAACTGCCCGCTGACAGCCGTCGTCATGGAGCCGCAAAGTGTTGTTTTATGAGTTCACATCGCGTCGTAATGCTTTTGTCAACCTGTTTTATCGTCTTTATCGTGAAAGGAAATCGACTTGAAAACCTGAAAATTCCGGCGTTATTCATCTAAATTGTTACAAAACTGACTGTGACTACATTATTAAGTCGTGCGTTATCGGCTGTCAAATTTCTGTGATTTTCTATGGTTTGTCTAATGTCGTGTGTAAATGGGTTAATTATCTACTTAAAAATACAAATTACTATTTATTAGTTATTAAAACAACTTACATATAAACCTAATAGGCATTCATAATGTACTATTGTATCATTCATATGACTATTTGTTCAACGTATTATTTGGATGTTCGTACGCGATGACATTCGATTCGCAAATTTTCCCGTGACTGACATCCCTTAACGAGGATTACACGGTAAAATGCGCCGTCATCTCTCACTTTAGGGAAACTACTTTTAAGAGTTAGTGTGATACGGAATACTGCATTTCAGAAAACTGTCAAAATATCGTATCGTATAAGGCCGATTTAACACGTGTTACGCTGTCGCAAAATAAACAGAATCACCATTCTGGCCCCATTATTTGGCTTAAAACATGGTTAAAGTTTAGACCAAGTTCAAGACGGTAAATATTACCAGAATTTTTTTTAAATGCCAGAGTTTTTCATTCAGTGGCTTGATCAACTATTCAGTCGGATGGTTAAAGGTCGGTTGTTGGGTTGGTTGGTTGCGCACCCCCGATCTAACACTTTGACTCGCGTGTAACAATCAAGTGTCAAGTAGTTTGAGTGTCACTTAACCAAGCTGGGATTATTGTAGCGAGGGGTAAGTTGTTGGTCGGCGGGGAACTTCAGACTGTTTACTCGGCCAAGTTGGGGGAAGTTGGCAACAAACGTGCAAGTCACATCCACCGCTCATTCGATGGCACTTCAATAAAGCAAGCATCAGCCGTATTGTGCGTATTGTTCCTACTGGGGATGATAATAATTACTATGGTAAGTTTACAATTTGGGGGAACAAAGGCTGAGAAGGGTTATTGGATTATTGTAAGCTTCGATCAAGTGTTGTTTTAAAATTAATTGTATAATCCAATCAATTTAATAATCGTGACGCCACGCCGGTTTATCTTCACATTATATTATTGTATATCTAAATGATCGTAATAACATGCGCACTATTAATCGGAACGATATTTCTTCGCCACAATCCTGTATGAAAATGGAATGGGTTGGTGGGTGGGTTGGGGTGGAAAAACAGAAGTAAAAAATATTTTGATTTTACTGCCCAAAACGGTGACCGGACAACTCAGAATGAAACTAACTCAGAACCACTTCAGAAAAGTCATTAAAAGCGATGAAAAAAAATATTTAAAAAATTGTTTAAATAGGTTACGTTAGGTTATTCTTATGGGCTATTTTAAAATTATTTTTTTCATAGCTTTTAATGACTTTTCAAAGAGGTGTTGAGTTGACTTTATTCTCAGTTGGCATGGAACCGCTCAAAACACATGTTGGTGCCTGTAATTTTTCAAACTGTTTACCATGCAGAAGCCAAAAATACAATCATATTTGGTGTATCAGCTATAGTTTTCAAGATATTTAGGTATGTTTATGCTTCGAGATTTTAGCTTTAAGCTGTGAACTGTGAGCTTTGTTCTTTGAACTTTTAGCACTGTGCTTTAAGAGTTGAAAATGTTGAGCTTTGGGATTAGAGCTTTGTGCTTTGAGCTGTAAGCATGAAGTGTTGAACTTTGAGCTATGTGCTTCGATATTTGAGCTTCGAAAGTTTGTGCATTATAGCTTTCAAAAGAAATCTTTGAAAACGCAGCTTTGGCACATGTCGAAGAAAGTTTTATGACCCAGGCGCTGCCCGGAGTATTTTTCCGTTTACTGAAGAACCTTTGAAAATCAGATGAAGATGATAATTTTCCTCGAATTTTGAACTTGAAGTGTGCAAAATTTCATCACGAAGTATAAAAATTCTGTTTTAAGTTGTGGAAAAAAGAGAAGGGGGTGGTTTTTCAAAATTAACTATTCGATAGTGAACTTTCTCTCGTTTTGCAGGTCAAGTGTGCGAAATTTCATCTATTTTGAAACAAAACTGTAGATTGATCAAATCAAATCAACGCCGCCGCGCCGCCCGCTCGCCCAGTGTTCGCCACGCGCCGGACATTCTTCATTACATAATAAAATAGATAGATTTTACAGAGTTGTGAAAAAGTGTTATTTTATCAAAAAAAATGTACTTAGTTACTCTTCCGACTTCAAATAAAATGTATACATTTTCTGGCCCAGTGCAATAAAAAGTAGGGAGAGGGGGCATTATTAGTAAAACCACGCGCACGAAAATGTTGCCAAAATCGTTCACTCATTCCACTGGAAAATGGCACGCAGCGGTGTCCGCCTTCGTTTCCACCTTCACACTAAACGGATAACTTTCATTGGCTCCGCCGCGCCGCAGTGAAAGCCCATGCAGTTTGGTCGTAGCTCGGCAATAGTCGGCAGGCCTGTCTGTCATATCTTCCTGTGTTTCTATTATATATGTGAAAATAAACCACAGGAGAGGGAATAACACGATTAATTCCCAAAATATGTAACCACCAAAGCAATGAATAAAGAAAATAAAATTTTAAAAAATGTTTACAATACACATTAACTTATAATTTTATTAGATTTTTTCCATCACTTGAAATTTACTGGCACAACCCACGAAAGTGAACTTGTGCATTTGAAGAAGTATTGCTTATGCGTTCGCGTATTTTAACAGTCTTGTATCCTATCAACACCAAAGCTCCAGTCGCAAAATGGAAGACGAAGCTTTTACGATTAAACACACAACATTTTAGAATTGATTTACCTTGAGGGAGCGGAGACGGAGAGAGAGAAATGAAAGGCATCCGTGTTGGTTGCGAGTCCAGTCGTTTATTGAAGAATGATGAGCTACGTAGCTGAGGTCGGTCGGTGTAACATGAGATGATGAAGTGCCGTAGAGTGAAGCGTTGCGGGTGCTCGGTCATGATGGATGAAGCAGGTCAGAGATGCTGTGGTGGAGCAGGCCACGGGCCTGCAGGTCACCAGAGTGTTGCTCGACGCTCGTTGCGGAGAAGACCTGATCTTCCAGGCCGTTGCTCGACGAGGGTTGCGGAGGTGAAACGGCGGTGACTCGGTGAGTGGAGCCACCGGCAGATAGTCCTGGTGATGTCCACGTAGGAAGCTGCCCTGGAGTGATGAACGGCGGTGACTCGGTGAGTGGAGTCACCAGAGTGATGCTTGACGCCGTGGCGGTGTAGGATGACCTCGTCTCCCAGGCCGCTGCTCGACGCGCGTTGCGGATGGAAACGGCGGTGACTCGGTGAGTGGAGTCACCGGCAGATAGTCCTTGTGATGTCCACGAAGGAAGCTGCCCTGGGAGGAGAGAGAGCTGATGCGCGGGCACTGAGAGTTACACTGCTTCGCTGTAAAGAGGCGAGACTGACTTGAAATTGCACTGAACTGTTTTGATTAGCGCGTCGCGAGACTAACTAGAACTGAACTTGAACTGAACTGAACTGAACTGAACTAGTTTGTAGTTTAGCGGGCCGCTTTATATAAGAGCGAGCGGCCGAGTAGCTTTCCACTCGCTGGCAATACGTGCGCTGGAAGGTGCTAGAATGTACTCGTCACTGTAGTCGTGAATGCACGCTGAGTCTAGACCTTTCGCGAAGTTGGTGCATATTATTATTCGTCGGCAGCCGGTCTCACGAGTACATTGTCTGCCTATACGTGCGTAGGTAGGTGCTGCGCGTAGTGCGAATTTGCAAATACTTTGCGGCGGTAATTCCTTCTCGCGAATTCTAGAGTGGCGAAAAATAGTTGTATGAACGCCACAACCTAAAAGATCTTAAAGTTCTATATGCTGTGTAGCGCGAGTAGTATAGAAAATATTTATTTCATTAACTAATCACATTATCATTTATAATAAAATATGTTAAGGGAAAACTGGGCGGTGTTTTGTCTATACAAACGTATTCCCTATTTTCCTCTCTGGATTTTGATACTACTCCAAATACGTTTTAATATTATATAGATATCTACCACGAGTATGTCGGTACGTTTTGCTTTTTTTTTCTCAGTTACTTCTTATATGAGTTACGACCCACCAAAATTCGTTAAAATTGCTTAATTTTAACGCCATCAACAGACGTTCAGTATAAAAACTAGACAATGTATTTTTGAAAAAAGCAAGAGTAGACATTGATTATTTTCTTCTTATTTTATTTTTATTTTTATTTATAAACAGAAACAAACAGTACTTTAGTTACAATGGTAAAAACAATTTACAATTATTAAGCATATTTCATGATGGGTACCTACGACATGTTTCTTTGTAGTGTTTATGTATATCAGTAATTCCCAAAGTGGTCCAGGTGGACCCACAGGAGTCCACGGGAAACTTGACGAGGGTCCACGTGGATGTGATGAAAAAATGGGGGTCCACGAAAATTTATCTGCAGGCTTATTCTCTATCTTTTGTGGGATCGTTATCGAGATAACGGACGTCAGATTTGTGTGATTTTTACATATTTACTGTAACATATTTTAGTTTAGATCGTTTTAAACATGATTTCCTGCAAGAATGCATGAGTATTTATCCATTTAATGTACGTTGTATACAGAAAAAGCAAATGAATCACACAAATCTGTCAGGAGATCACGTCCGTTATCTCGATAATGATCCAACAAAAGATAGAGAATAAGCCTGCTGGTTTCGATAGTAAAGAACAAAAATGTTGGCTTGGCTTTACCTGTCAATGTAGGAAGATAGTACACTAGTATTTCGGCGAAAAATGGTTGTTTCGAGATCCATCCCGTGCTCATATCCCATCCCGCCCACCACCTCATATCACATTGCTCCCCCCCCCCCCCCTCGTTGTGACAAATACGCCAAATTTCTGAATTTGTGAAGGTTGGTAATGTATGCGTAATTAGTGTATTAATCGAGTGAATAAACTGACAAAGGTCCTTCTGAGCTCTTATTTTATATATATCCTAAAGGGAACATTCTAGTCTTGAAAAAATAAAATAAAATTTCGATGGTTTAAATATTCAAGAATATCTCCTTAAGATATCTACTTGAAGAATATCTCTTTTAAAGGATTTTTCAGAATTCGAATTATTTTAAAAGTAGCCATTTAAGTAGAGTAAAACTTTAAACGCGTGTTTCTCAAAACTACTTTTCTTGACACGGTTGTTATTTCAAATTCTACTGAACCAATTTACTTGAAATTTGGTGTGAGTCTTCTCTATATATTACTCTATCGCGCTAATTAAAACCATTCCAAAATTTAAATTTTTACTATTTTTTTAAAATTTGGAAGCCAAAAAAACTGGTAAAAAATGTCTTTTTTTATTTTAGACAGCCGCTATTTTGCGATATTTTTTTTGTCTTTTCCTTAGTTCGGACCATAGCCGCATTAGTTTCAAATAAGGTTTTTTTTTAGATTACTAGGAGTGTTGCAATCGTGTCAACCAGGGTGCGTCATTTTTTTAAGACCCTGTAACTTTTGAATTTTTATTTTTTTCATTTGTTTTCTTTCATGTATTCTTTAATGTTTAATCAATATTTGGTAAAATAATGGATTGTAAAAATATTATTGTTTTTTTTTTATTGCATCTGAATAATACCTAATTCATGAACCTAGACTAGAAAACTCCCTTAATTTGCCTACGTATATCAAATAATGTTGGTTTTGGTTTCTAAACTTATCAACATAAACCTGATTGAAATTCGAAAACCGTTGAAAACACCGAAGCCAACCGAAGTTAAATATATCATTTCAAAAAGGGATAAACCGTCGGAGAAAATGCTCGAGGTTTCCCAATAAACTGGAATAATTGGCCCAATAAAGCATCAAGACGCAAACCGAATAACATGCTTCTTCCGAAGTTGCTGGTTGCTGCCAGAATGCTCAGCGTGCTCTGCAATAACCCTCTGACATTAACCAGACTCCCACTCATGAGCCTTTGTTATCTCGAATCAAGAGATAATACTCACCAGAACAGGAGCGCAGAATTGTTAAGCAGAGTTTAACTTTTCAACAATATGTGAATCCGATACTGCTCAGGGTTTGCCTTTGCTAAATACCCACGAGTGTGTTCAGAGATGTTCAGATAATTAATATGGATTTACCAGAAGAAAGGGAATATTTTAACAGATTATACGTAAAACATATATGTACATTATATACACGATTTCGTCTGATGTGAGATCTCAAAGAACTAATAATAATAAGTAAGTATAAGTGTAATAGAAGTACGCACAATGCTGAAATTTGTTTAACAATTTTCGAATGTATTAATAATATTGCTAGTATTTGAAATTAAATAAGATTAACAGTTTCGTTTAAGCCGCCGCTATCCGAATTTCGACCGATTTCTTACATATCTCCCTTAAACATTTGAAGTTTTTAAGCTCTTAAAAAAATATATGTTATTTTTGAAGATAGTATCTAGATACGTTCCACGCCGAAACGCAAATTATATGAAATTCCCTCGATAGAAAAAAATCGCAAAGTTTGCTCCGAAAATTATTTAAAACAAGTCCATTTCTATTATTTTATAAGTTATATCTGTGAAAAAATTCACAATGTTTCTTTAAATGATGTTTAAGATATGTTCCACGAGATTTTTGCTCTTTTTAAACGAGTCATGTTTTATTAAGCTTTTTCGCAATTTTCGCAACAATTTTATCACTTAAATTATTAGCGCGCTCTGTCCAACATTCGTAATTACATACCTCTCCATCTTCTTCTTTTTCAGCCGAGAAGCGTCGCCTTAACAACTAAGAGTACTAAGTTTATTAATTTAATGAAGAGTACATGGTTTCTGGTACGCGCTTTATTCATTTTTTTTATTTACCTTTACTCTTCGTTTTCAACCTTTTGTGGAAAGCAAATATTTTGGGTATCATGTTAAGAACAACATATGTCTAAGATTTGAAAAAAGAAAGGAAACTAAACATTTACTTTGTTATTTAGTTACTCATTGTTATGATCACACTTTACGATTTTTTTGGAATGCACTTTTCCCACAATATTGGCAGCTTTTTTTATATTTGGAAACAATTGTTTGAAGAACTGGTTTGTAACCTAGATAGTGTCTCGGATAAATATATCGAAATTTATTTTTCTATGAAACATCTTTTTACCTTAACTTAAAGTCTAAATGAATATTCAATTTTTATCAGAACAACTCTCTTTTTATACCTTTTGAAAGTTATTCTAATCCATGTAATATATTATCAAAAAAGAAGATAACATTTATAATCTAATCGAAAATATGAAAAAGAACAAGACACAGAAAAATAAAAAGATAACAGTCGCAACGGGGACTTGAACCCAGGATCTCTCGTCTTACCGCAACAAACATCTTACCAATTCTGACTATTTTTTCCCATCTTATTGGCAGCTACCTTTTTGTTTGAAAACAATTGTTCGAAGAACTGGTTTTTAATATAGATAGTGTCTCAGATAAATATATCTAATTTAACTTTTTTATGTGACTAGTTTGCGCCAATCAATGTTCTTTTTGTTTAAGATTTAGTACTGGAAAACTGCTTATTCCTTTGCCCAGTTCCTTTAACCAAGTACCTACCTTTCCACCAAGTACCTACCCATCCCACGCCAAGACAAAACAAAATAAAAAGTTCGATTTCCGCATTCCTTTGTTTTATTGACTTGTTAAAAAACGCACCCGATTCGAGTGTTCGGTAAAATTTGTGCATCTTACTTGATTGAAAGTATCGCCATAAGTTCAATTTGGGAACTTATTATTACACCCGCGGCGGCTGCAGAAGTAACCGTGTTTACTACTATAAGTGAATTATTATAAAGACAAAAGGAGAATTGTTAAAAGGACCACAGAACCGGTGGCAAATGTCTAGTGAACTCGGTAAGTTTTGGCTATACCAATCCTTTCCTTTTCCTTTGAGTAGTTTTTCAGTAATTGTTGTTTTAGATTCGCACAGCACCCGCCTGGAAAAGAATTGATTTGCGCAAACATGACTTTTATTGAAATTTTACTAAAATTGTAAATGAATGTACAAATTTATTATTTATTATAACAAATTTATTATAACAAATTTATTATCTCTAGGTTACAAATTTATTTTAGTTTTATTTTGACCATTTTAAAAACAGCTTTAAAAATTCTCCACGATCAGTCTGCTCGGGTGTGACATTTTCATGAAAACTGATTTACTTGCTGCAAAGATGTACTCATCGCAATCTTATTCCAAAACACAGAATCAAATTGAAAAAAGTCTGTTTTTAAACCGGGTATAAAGACAGTGGCGTGTCGGAGAAAGGTTATGCTGGAAAACAATGAAGAAAGTAAATTAATTTGAAAGAGAAGAGCCGGCACGAAGTGGAAAGAAAGCTAGAAACAAAATAAAGTAATGAAAGGCGGATTGAAATACAAATCAGCGTGGTTATGGTTGCAGAAAATTCAAAACTTAATCCTCATGGAGCCGCCGTGGAAATTCGCATTTATTTTATTTATGAACTGCGCGAATTGTTTTCTCCTTTTTAGCAATATTCTAGTTAGAATCTAGTCGGTCAGCGCGAAGAGCGGATTTACTCAAAAAAAGGTCATCGAAACTGAACAAATTTTTGTTCGAAAATATTCAAAATTAATCAAATATTACTCTTGGTCGATGTTACTTTTAGGATTCACGGAATTTTTGATATTAGATTTTTTGGCTTGCTAATACGATAAAGGGTATTTTTTAGGAGTTAAATAATAAAATAAAAATATATTTCTGATTAAAATCGAACCTTTATCACACGCAAAATTCCACGAACGAAAAATCAGCGAAATTTATTTTTAACCTAAAATCACGATGAGCCTTTAAAAATCCTAAGACGATTTAATAACATTAGTGAACAGATTTATAAAACAAGTGGTGTACAATGTGATTTGATAACAAATCACATTGTACACCACTTGTTTTATCAAAATTATCAACGGTCGTTTAAAGTGTTCTTTGTCGTTTTCACGATAATAGAGACGATAGAGGCGGGAACTAAAAGAAGATTTTTAAAAAAATGTATAAATCACACCATAATACAGAATGTGCCTAGTGTGGTTGTCGAAAAACCTGTGAAAAACTGTATACAAAAGTTATTTTACGAATAAAGGAAAAAAGAAGGTCTAACTGCTCCAAACCATCTGGTGCTAGTGATGCTAGTGATTGCATCGCCAATTGGGGTATGTTGTAAGGCTGAAGGTAGGAAATGAAAAATAGGAAGGTGGGGTACTACCAGGCTATTCAAATTTTGTCACCAAACACGGCCAAAGCTATTTGAAGCAACGCAACGCTTCAATCCTGAATGGTGGTCCTACACCACGGTGATACTGAGAGAATCTTTCGCTTCCTAGTCGAGAGTCTCTTCTTCGACCACGGAGGCTATCAAGAATTGGAAATATTGGTACATCAGGCGGAATAATAATCAATAAACGGTAATTATATAAAACGATTTATAATCTTGACTAACAGGTGATGAAGAAGAGGTATTGGACAACCGTTCATTTTTATATTCCTTTCTTCTCGCTCTATCGTGCGATCTCTTTCAAACTAAAAGTCAGTCACACTGTGGTTACATTAAGGGTGCTTTCATCACTGAAGCGCGTTACCTATTAACTGTTACCGTTTTAAGACGGGTAGACCTACTCTTATTGCCAAGACCATCATTCAGAATCGAACATTGCTTGAAATAGAATTGCCGTGTTTGGTGAACAGGATGGAATAGCAAACTACTTCCTAACGTACCTCTTCCGAAATTTCTCCCTTACCCTCTCCCTTTAGCCTCACAACATACCCCATTTGGGGATGCCGTAATCCCACTGGCTCTTGATAATTGGGAACAATTAACGGTATTTTTTTATTATTTATTTATTCATCTATAAACAGGATGTTTACATTGTGTTTTTCGATGCCTGTCTCACTAGGATATACCTGTGTCGAGACAGGCGGAGGTACATAAATGAACATATTTAAGGAATATATTTGGTAGTATATTCATTTGAATACAATAAAAATAGAAAAGTAATCACGGAAGTGTGGGTAAATACTTTAAAGAGAGTTATCATATAAATGCAGGAAGAGATGAAGAACACTAAATAGTAAATCCTTTCAAATCTATTTATGGAATAAAATTTCACATGATACTATTTTGTTATTTATTTTATATGGATTAGGTCGTATTCAAATTGTTTTCTTTCTATGTGTGATTTATTTTAAGATAATTGCATTATATTTACACGATACAAAAAATTGAAACCGGACTGTAATATTATTTCTTGTCAAGAATTTAAATAATTTATTCGCTCATTCTATCTACAAAGTTAGAACTAGCCTCAATGCACATTGAAATTTGCACCACACCAGAAAGTGGCACCGTGGTACCGACATTCATTCCGCGAATACAACAGTGGTTTTAATTAAAATGTTACACTTTCGGAAGCCAACGAGAGGCACTGAATGTCCGAGCGGTGAAACTAAATTATAAGTACCCAGTACTAGCATTGGGTATCTACTAGCACCCACCTACCAACTACCAGCAATCTACCAGCAGCCCTCCAATCTGCTGCGAGCGGTTTGTTTTGTGTGGCTGACCGAATTCTCGCGGCCCCTCCCGGCTACCGTGTGCTCGTAGAATTATTTGCCCTTCGAAAGAAATTATATTTGACCGAGGGTAGCGAAGTCCTGTTTTAACACGACCGTTTCAATTAACGGTATTTTAATCTCTTGTTTCTTCAAAAAGGCATTAAACAGAGTAGAATTATGCGTGTACACTCAATTAAAAGATAGACGTATTTTAGGACTAATCTCTTGTAAACACGTAGCTTTGAAAGGGGCAAATAATTATTTTTTTTATTTTTTTATTTTAGGTTTTATTCCAGCAAGACTGGGAGGGGTGTGCAATCCCAGTCTGCCATATTTCATAACAACTATAATATATACAATAACATAAGAGAGTAAATTAAAAGATCCACAACAAGAAAAAAGAAATAAAATATAATATATTAGGTACCTACCTAAATGGGTAAATTGCACTCCTAGTGACTTTTTTAAAGTATATTTTATTTAGTTACAAAATGTTTACATCTTATATTTATTATATTATTTTAGATTTTCACGGTCAAAAGTATTTTCGTTATTTGTTTTTGGGGTGTTCCACTCCACTACGGCTGGCAACACGGTATTGCTTCCAAGTACATAAGCACACATTTCACCACCAGTGTTGCCACCTTGACGGATTTCCCGTCATATCTGGCGGATTGGAGTGCTCCGAAACGGGAGAATTTTGTGTTTAACGGAATTTACGGTATGACGGATTTCCTAGCGGATTTGAATAAAGTAACAAAATAAATAATTTTATAGGGGAAAAAAGCCCGTATTAATGGATTTATGGAGAAATTTTATTCCTGAAATTCTCTAGCCACCCCCCCTCCCCCCTAGGACGGACCAAAATATGGGTGTTTGACGGAATTCTGACCGACGATCCATCGCGATCTAGCGGGAACGGAGATTCAGAGTTAGCAACACTGTTCACCACTAACAATTACACATCTGCCCTGATGATGGACACTGTAACGCTGTCCGAAACGTTGGTTAAAGAAGGAGCGCAACACGGCGTAACACCTCAAAAACAAATAACGAGAACAATATATTGTTTTCTAAAACTAGTTACTATTACTAAGATTTGTAGCTTCCTTTACATTTACCGGGAGTTCATTGAACATTTTAGAACCTTTATAGTAAATATTGTTTTGTGTTTCCGATAAATTTGTTTTAAGAAGCCTAAAATCGTTGCAGTTTCTCGTTGGATAACAATGCACTGTACTATTAATTCTAACATTATTTAACATATAATCTGGCAACATTTTATTTTTTGACTTATATATAAATATTAATGTATCGTAGACTAACCTTTGCCACACACTTAAGATATTGAGATGGCGATGCATGGTTTTTATCCTAGTATGACTGCTACAGCATAATATAGACCTCATTTCCATTATTTTAACCTGTGTTCTATTGCTCAGAAAGATTTCACTTGTGCAGTAATTCAGGTGGGATGCTGCAGTGGTTTTGTAGACCAATTTCTTTGTTTTGATGTCTAACTTTCTTAATTAACCTAACCTTTGTGCATTTTTTTTTAATTAACATTTCAAAGTTAGTGTTTTAACTTGTTGTTGATTTGATTCTTAAGTATTTAATTTCTTCTGTTTCTTCAATATTTTTATTGTCTATATTAAGGGTAGTAATTTCGTTTAGTTTCTTCCCTATTACCATGAATTTACTTTTAGTTACATTTAATTTCAGATTATTTATGTTTAATCATTTAGGTATTTCATGAAGTTCACTTTGTATTTTTGTTTTGGCAATGCATTTTCAATATGCTTTGCTATAATATATTAAAGTGTGTCATCTGCAAAAAGTTTGATGGAACAGTACTTTAGACTGAGGGAGACTTTAAACAGAATAGAATTGTGCATGTGTTCTTGGATGCTTATTTAAAAGATAATAATGGACGTAAATGAATATTTTGTATTTGTTTTGATTGTGATTTCACGCTTCGAAGAGCTCGTTTAACGCATGTAGGTAATGTTTTTAATCAAACACCGCATTCTCCATACAAATAAGTACACGGAGGCTAAACAAACAAGCGGTTTTCAGCAGCCGTTAATGACGCCATTATTTTCATTGCATCCCCAAGGAAGGCTGGGAGGGAACAGAGGGTGGCAGCGGGTGAAGCGGGGGCGGAAGGCTGCGAGGGGAAGAAGTGGTAGTCGCAGGGGGGGGGGGGGGGGGGGGGGCAATTCGTTTTAATCTGAACCGAAACGTCCCACGTCACCACACTGATTTCACCACCAACCATAAATTATTATTAACCCTTGAGGAAGAGACGATTTTAATATAGCTGTTAAATGGAATTATCAAGGCAGTAAACAGATGAAAACTTTTTGTCATAAAATTGAGCAGTATTAAGTCTTTATAAACTGATTTTCAAAACAAAAAAAATGTGGAGACCCGCAAAAGCTCCATTTTTTGTCAAATACAGGAAAATATATTACATTTAAGTTGGGTGACGATTTGAAGCAAGTAAAGGAAGGAGTAGCAGAAAGGATTTGTGAACACGGATAAATAACCAAGACGGAGAAACGTCTCGTTCTAATAGTACCGACAAAAACATATGAATATTAGTAGACGTGAACAGATAGAAGAGGGGTACTAACAACCTATAGCGGGATGCAGAGGGGCAAGATGACTGTGATGATACGTGATTCGTCAATAAATCCATCTGACAGTATACAGGCATCTCGCATTATAATATCACCATTTAGTTCTTAAAAGTAAAATCTGCTTTTGAATGAATAGACCTTTTTATACGGGAGCGCGAATTGCTCGCCACGTTTTGAACAAATTTGCTAAGTTCAAATATTGCAAAGTAAAGTTCGCCTGTTTTCAGAGTAGAATATTTTGTTGCCGTATTTAGTTAAGACACTTTTACAAATGTTTTTTTTACCCCAGTAAACAGCGATAAGATCACTTGAGAAACGCCTACATATGTATATGTTACTCAAACTGATCATATTATATGATCTGAATAAGCTTAAAAAAAAAAGTAAAATAATGCTTTCCTATGGAATATAATACGACAATTGGGTTTATTCTCTTTTTCACTTCTATTTTTACACATTTTCATAGCACAAGTCACCATTTTTGCCGTGTTAAATCGTAAAATGTACTGATGAGAGCTCGACGCTGGTTTGCACTAGAATGATGACGTTACGTTTTCTAGATGCGCGCGAGGCTATACGCGAGCCCAGCCGGCTCCAAATGGAACCGGTGTAGGGAGTGGAAAATAATACGCTTTTATCACTTAGGGCTTACTAATATTCATGTCTTTGAGTACCGACATTCATTATTAACTTGAATCTTGTCCACCGAGTTTCTCGCTAGCACATTTGTTCACATTCTGAAGAAACCTGTGTAAGTTCTTTTAGCTGCAATATAATAGCAATACTTGTATAAAAAAACGAATGCCTTTTAATTCATATATGATTATGATTAAATTAAGTATAGTTATTAAAAAAAAAAACCTCATTTGGTTCAAGCAGGTTTTTCGATTTAGGATTTCAAATTTAGAGGACGAAAATTTTAATCTTTGTCCTTTCTGGAACCATAATTATGCCATTTTCTGACAGATTTTAATAAAATATTATTATGCAAAGCGTTGTTTTACCGGAATAAATATTGAAGGTCGTTTCCACCTTCAACCCTTTCACCCGCCCCCGATAAAGTAAGGTACAGAAACGATGTTGACATGGGACCCGAAATGGTCTTTCAAAGTTTGTGAAACTTCACTCAAACTTCTCCAGAATTATTACTAAAATTGCCATAAAACGATTTTGAAGTGGTTCTTAAACAGTTTAATATAATATCTTAATTTAATAAAATCTTAATTAGCTTATGAACAATCATGCTTTTCCCCCTCTGCAGTGAAAAGAGAGGATGAACCACAACACGAACCAGTTTTAGATGACACCGCTTACTTCATACACGTTCTTTCAACAATACACTTAAGTTATTACGAGAAAATATTATCGAGCGATATCGAATTGTATTATGATACGGTATAAAATATAATATTCGACATGCGAACAGAGCGCTTTTGCAACCTGTTCTAATGTACCGAAACACAAGATTTAGACAGAGATATCACAAATACCGGCCAATCATTCAACATTTTTTCACTCGATACAAAAAATGAGGGAAACAAAAACATTTCATATACAGAATTAAAGACGGAACAAAAAAGGCAATTTTTCAAAAGTATTATAAGTTAAAGGAATAAATATATTTACGTAATTTATAATTCCATTACAATACACACTTCATTGTATTAAACCGTACCTTAAAAATTTGTTGATTTTTTTTCATTACCGTCTTTATTTTATTTTATTATTATTTTATTTTTAAAAAAATTTTCAAAGTGATAAATAGGAGTCTCAACACGGGTAAAGCACCCAGGAAAACACACATAATCGAATAGTGAATAAAAATTTGTATCAAATAAAAAAATTAAATACAAGCTTAACTGTTCGGCTGTTAAAATTTTGGTTAATTTCTGTTAATTTGGCAAATTTAGGGCATTTCTTCCATACTTAAAACGTTGGTATTTTCAAGTTCATGGATCTCTCCTTTCTTTAATTAAAAATATCCCCACACAGCATCCCCAAAGATGAAACAGACTGAAGGAAATCTAAGAGTAACTTGTAAACCGATAAAATAAAATAAATAAATATGTTTTTAACAGTTTTTAGAACTGAAAATACGAACTTAGAACTAAAAAGTAAAAGAAAAAACAATATAGCTCATCCCTTCAGCTTAACATACATAAACCACCATACTTACTAGTAGTGAACAGTAGACCTCACGTCCACAAAAAATATGTTTCTAATTTTATCTAAATTTAATAAATCAAATCCAAAATTTCCTCTGAAGCATGAGATCTGTAAGTGGATAAATACCTACCTACTTAATTATCAACAATATATATATATATATATATATATATATATATATATATATGTATTTTGTTTAGTATTTCAAATTAGGAATATTCTACGATTTAACCCAAGAAACGTCACTATCTAAGTGACAATTTTTTTTAGCACTTTCTTCAAGCAAGTAGGTACAACAATATTAAAAAAATGCGAATAAGAAATCCAATTAAACGCGACGATTTCACATTTGAAAAAAAAATCTTTACTGAATCATTATAGCGGCCACCACCTTGAAACAAAAACGTACAAACCTCTTGGTAGACAAAGGAAATGCATAGCGGTCGAGTTAAAATGGGACTTCGCTACGCACAATCGCGAAGTCTAACTATTTACTGCATGAGCCTTTGGATTTCATCCCGAACTACACGAACTACGCTGGATTCTCAACGGGCTGAATTAATTAATTGTAGTTTCAGGAACAACTTCCCGTAGTGAGTCTTAAATTACTCCATTATAAAATACTTAATTAACCACCATATTTTTGGTTGTTTACGTATAATTTCAAGCATTAATTCACCAAATATATGCAGGGCTTCATACAAAACAAAAGCCAACCTCAACAGTATAATTGTTAAAACTATTACGCATTTTACTACGACGCTTACACGAAAAAAATGAATAAAAATAATCCAATAAAAACATAATTTAAATACTACGTGCGTAGGTATGTATGTACATTACAGAAAAAAAAATGTTACTCTCCCTGCATTTTGACAGCACATATTGAAACCTCAAAATTGAAGCCCTCTGTAAAAAAGATTAAGTATTACAAATATTTAAAGAAAATGATCAAAAAATTTAAACTTAACTCATCATCAAGGTATAAACATAACATCCAAATTCCTATATTTTCAAAAAAACAAAGCACAATAATTATATTTACAAAGGCATAAAAAAAATATTTTAGATTTAGATATTTAGATAAAAATATTTAGACTATTAAGTCTTCCCAAAGAATAAAAAAAAAACGAATGTGCTTTGGACCAAACGACTGAAGTAAAACTTCTATGAGAGGAAGAGAGAAAGAAAATGTGCGCGCACACTCTCTCTCTTGCTCCTACAGTGTGATACAGACAATAGGCCTGCACTGTGTCTTAGATATACGAAACGTATCTAGCTATGAAAGAAAGAGAGAAAGAAAATGTGTGCTCGCACCTCTCTCTCTCTTGCCCCTACAATAATATACGAAATGTAACTCTCTCTCTTTCTATCTTTACTAACTTATAACTCCCTTTCAACTTCCGTTCGCCTCACCCGACACTTTTCGTAACGCTCTAGTCACGCATTCACCATCTTACTCCCCAAATCAAGCGTGCGTAAAGAAGTTTTGCTTCAAAAATAAAAGATTTGGTATCATTCAAGAGAACGTCACTTTAGATTATATTTATTGTACACTCTATTATAATATAATTTACGAAATAACTCCTACACCAAGCTCAAGAGGCTCTCTTAATTGGCGTAGAAATCCTTGAAAATGTGTATTTCACATTTTTTTGTTTTTGCCATAGTATTACGTTAATTACTGTAAAAATTTTAAAATTTAAACAATAAAAAAATAAATGTTATTTAGCGTAACCAAAAAAATTTGAAAATATTTAAAGACAAATCTTCGTTTTTATGCCCATCGTAAGTTCTCAAAAAAATAGTTAGATCAAAGTGATTTTTTAATTTTTCCAACTTAATTATTCAACGAAACCAAATAAAATCTATTAAACCCGAAAATTATCGAATTTCATGAATATCGTGCTGAATACGCGAAACACACAAAAGCCCTATATTTGTTGCGATAAGTATAACATATAAATCCTTAAATTTTGCAAATTATTAAGGTAAAACTCCTAACAAAATAATGTTGCTAGTGCCGATACCGCTACGGGTGGTGCTTTCCTACTTTATACTGAAATCGGTATTGTGAATTTCCGTAGATTCGGCTCGTTGTGTATTAGTGTTTACCGCTTTAACATCCCGGCTTTGACCTTTGGAGGGAGATTTTTTGCTCGTAAATTTCCCATACAATCTCCAACCTACCTACACACCACAGCATCTTAGGTTGTTCCTGAATTTGCCCACTTTGAGTAGAGCCTTACAAGAGGAAGGATTCTTTTTCAACCCCGGGACAACAAAAGAAAACAGAAAGTTTATCTAAGTCGTTGTGACTCGGTGTTCATTGGATTTTGAAGATAATTCAATTTAGTAGAATAGATTCGATTAAACAGTAAATGAAAAGGACTGAACGCAATGGGTAGAAACACAAAGAAAACATTATGCGCACATTTTAATGTTTTACTTAGAGCTTAGAACTGATAAACAATAATCTCTTCTCATTTATGGGTAAAACCTTTAAGCAGATATTAATTATTATGGTGAAATTTATCGCACGTTTGCTGATTGGAGAGAATCCTGCGAAACTCTCATACCTACGCATCAAAACAATTACTTATTTGGCAGAAATAATAATTTTTCAGATCATTTTATTTACAATATTTCATTAAGTACATCATATCTTTTGTCCCTTTTCCCTCGTCTTAAGGGGGTATTCTAGTCTAGAAGCATGAATTTAAGGTTTTTTTTCAGGTGCAATAAAAAAACAAACCAATAATATTTTTGTAGCCATTATTTTACCAAATATTTATTAAACATTAAATAATACATTTAAAAAAAATCAAACGAAAAAATAAAAAATGTACAAGTTACATGGTGTGTTGAAGTGGGGGTCTCAAAAATATGGCGCGCCCTGGTTGACACGATTGCAACCCTCCTAGTTATCCGAAAAAAAAACAAATTCATGTTTAATGCAAATAAATGCTGCTATGGCATGAACCTCGGAAAAGTCATAAATTTGTTTTTCGCAAAATGGCGGCTGACTGAAAAAAAGACATCTTTTTAACAGAATTTTTGGCTTTCCGAATTTTTTTAGAATAGTAAAAATTTGAATTTTGTTATAGTTCTGGTTTATGCGATAAAGTGATGTGTAGAGAAGGCTCACACCGAATTTCAAACAAATTGGCTTAGTAGAACTTGAGATATCGTGTCAACCGTCTTGAAAAAAGTGGTTTTGAGAAAAATGTGTTTAAAATTTTGTTCAATTTAGATTTTGGTTAGATTCTGTCTAAACCGCAAAATTAAAATGGTTATAACTTTTAAAATAATTTGAATTTCCAAAAATCCTTTTAAGGAGATATTTTTGAATACTTAAACTTTGGAAATATGAAGAAAGATTTTTTTTTCTAGACTAGAATACCGCCTTAAAGTCCCCTACAATTGACTCCCAAGTATTTAATTCACAAGCAACTAATGAAATATATTGCTATTACCACGGAGCGATGATTCGTTAGTCAAATTCAAAGCCTCGTGGCTTTTACGCTTTGTGACGTCAATTGTTAGAAATTTCCTTACACCACATTCTCATGGCGTACCTAATACCAATACTGGCGTAATGAAAATCCTATCAATTGTACTCGGAATGCTTTTTCCTTTTATGAGTGCTTAAAACAGGCCACTTATGTCTGGATTTGCTTTGGTTGAGCGTTGAGAGTTGTGGAGAGGAACAAGGGTTGGAAGGTTGGAGGGTTGGAGGGGCGGCGGTGAGAAGGGTAAAAGAGTGGGGGGGGGGGGGTGCGGGTGTATTAAGACGTCAGGCTCTTGCTTTGAATCGGTTGCACAGTGAGGGTTTTCCCATCCCTTGGATGGAAGAGAAGAACGCTCATTAATCACTTAGCCATGCTCAGACTTCGTGCTGTACCACATGATACATTTTATCACGTGTTTAACGTTTTATAAAGATAAAATCTATTTGTGTTTCTTTTATTTTGAACTGTGAACACACTAGATCCTTTTTTTAATTTTGTAATATTACCGCTTAAGACTCACCTGCTAGGAGCCGGTGGGATACTCGTAGCTACAATCATTTAATTATATTTGATGAAAGAAGTAAGTGGCAAGAGCGGCAAAGGAAAAAAAGAGTGAGTGATTATTTAGATTTGGTCATTAAATAAACTTGAAGCGGCTTTATTTCAAGCGCCTTTCAATTGCTAACGGAAGTTAGTTACCATTGTTATTTGTTTATAATTGAATAAACGAATAAATATTGTTCAAATATTTGTTTATAAACCGAAAAATATGTTTAGCTTTGGTATGTTTTTAGGTTTTCACGGCCAAAAAGTATTTTTGTTATTGTTTTTGGGGTGTTATGCCGTGTTTCGCTACCTCCTTCTTTAGCCAACGTTTCGGACACTGTAACGCTGTCCGAAACGTTGGCTAAAGAAGAAGGTAGCGAAACACGGCATAACACCCCAAAAACAATAACAAAAATGTTTAGCTTTGTTTGTTTGGGACAAGCATTTTGCTAAGGCAAACAGCTTTCGAAATAAAGCACTGACTGTTACGCAAAATTAATTTGAAAGGATCATCCTTAACGGGAGAACGAGATTTATGCTGAATGCGCTGAATGTTTTATTTATTAACGCAGTGAATGCTTTTGATATCGAAATAAAATAAAAACAAATCAACCTGTAATGAAAAAGTTTTTTTTATTAAAATACATCTATTTTCAATTTTCGGGCTATCACATGGGCCGACGAGCAGCCAATTTCAGAGAAATGCATGTGTGTGCGTGAATGCCACCAAAAGTTGATAGAATGCAATGATTATCATCGACAACGAGTCTATCTAAAAACGGAATCGAAATTCATAAAGATGAATTTAAAAGTGAAAGATGTATTATCGCCATTGAGAGGTTTTCAGAAAAAGTTTACTTCAAGGAAAGCTCGAAGTCGGATAGCGTGAACGGAATCCGAATCGATTTAGAAAAAGATAGGAAGACAGGACGTCAGGTTCTTCACCGATTGCTTTTAATACCTTTTGTCGAATCTACGAGATTAATTCATTGTTAATCCGCCACTGTTACTCATCCTTCCTAAAATATGGCCCGAGAAGTTCCGGCGGAATTTTGCTGCTTTCCTTCCAATTATGCAAAGGAGCAATGTTAAATGAACCGCGAGAAAAATGCGATAAAAGAAACCTCCCCTGAAAAGAAATCGTCTTTATTGTGTCTACACAAAGCCTCCGGGTTCGTGTCCCGGTGCGATCAACCAAAATTACTGATGGAAATTATATTTAACGAGCATTTGTTGTTATAAGCAAAGAATGCTTTATTATGGCGAGATTTGGCTAAATTGTTGAAACATGGATTTTAAAGGTACGCAGAAATAATTAAAGTAACAATTTTTCTCTCGCTTAATAATATTTGTGATACACTGTTAAATTTCTTATAATTTGGCATGGTTAGATTTGTGTAAATTAGGTTCAGGTTTACGTATTATATCAGACATTATTTTGAGGTTTAAAATTAATTTCACCCTATACAAGACTTTCGTAAGAACAAATATAGTTAAGAAAACCATTAAAAAATGTTTATGTAGTATGATTTTGAGATGAAAAATATTTGAAGAAAATTATTGTGGGTATTCAATTCAATTCATTTTATTCTTTTAAAAACATTACAAAATTTTACATTTAATTCGTTTTTAAAATACATTTGTAACAGTGGTAGATACAAACTATACAAGCATTAATAAAGCTTGCCTTTTAAAGGCAGCTTCACTAACGCTAAATATGTCGATATCCGAATTAATTTTGTTTAACAGTGAAATTGCTCTCCCGACCGGCATGACCATTGGCAAGTTAGTCCTGCAGGCCGGAAGATAGAACAGTCTATGCTGTCGGTGACGAAGATACCCATCGGGAACATAGAAATGAATGCTCTCCATGATAGCTGAGTTTTCAAAACATCCGCGGATCAATCTGAAGAAATGCGTAGCAATGTGTACATCCCTACCTGGTTACCTCGAGAGTGTTTTCTCTTGGGGTAAGAATAACCTCGTCGAATTCAATGTTTCAAAGACCCAATCATGTCTGATTACGTCTAAAAGGGATCGAAATGAAAATCTAGTCTCCTTCAACGGAAGCAATCTTCCGAACAGACCTTCCCTTGATATGCTTGGTGTAACTATAAGTGACCAGCTCAGGTATGGGGGCTTCATCCAAGCCAGAGTAAAGTTAGCTTCTCAAAAACTGGGCGTACTGTACAGGGCCCGCAGATACTTTAATAGAACACAACTGCTACTACACTTTATCGCAAGTGCGCCCCACGGTTGAATTTGGCAGCCACCTCTGGTCTGGAGCTCCAAAATACTTGAAAAATACCCTCGACTCTGTGCAGAAACGGGCGGTCCGTTTGATAGATTCTCCCATATTAACGAACGGATTGCAATCTTTAGAGCACAGGCGTCGGGTGGGAATGCTATCCATGTTCTACCGGTATTTCAATGGAAGATGCTCTGAGGAACTAGTGTCATTGATCCCTTCGGCACCGGTGCATAGTCGGGAGACTCGCCAAACGCGCGCCCAACATATGTACACGGTTGAAATTTGTCACATGATAACGGGTCGTTTTTTCGACTCGTTCTTGAGTTCAACAACTCGGCTTTGGAACGATTTGCCGGCATCTGTGTTTCCTCCCTCCTACAACATGGGTCTTTTCAAGACCAATGTTCATTCCTTCCTCTCCTCCACACAACATCCCACATGACATAGGCCCTAAGGGAAATTATTTTCCTCAGGGCCTCCTGTGTGGAGTTAATGTAAAAAAAAAAAATCCCGACTGACCCGTAGATGGTTCATTCCGAGCATACCCAAAAGAAAGTCGGTAGGATAGAGCCACGGATAAAAGCCATACTCCCTCATGTATAAAAATCTTAGGTATGAACGGTTCTAAGTGAGAAACAATAAATTAAACAATTTGTGCTTTTATATGAACTTCATATTTTCAATAATTCTACAAAAAGTATATTTATTAATAATGAATAGAGTTTTAAAAATGATAGGCGCCCTCGAGGTGCGCTGTAATCGGAGAATGCTAAGCTTTAGTAGAGAGTACTAAACATTTGTTTTTGTAAGAGTTAGGCTTACAAAACAGGCAATCTTGCCTACAACTTCCCTGAATTATTTTGAAATGGCAGATTAGAATGCAACAGAAGCAAGGGAAGATGGGAACATCTTCGATGTTCTGGATCATTCAAGTTTCACCAGTGTTACAAATATCGATGTTTGTTTAGCAAAAGCTAAAATGCAGAGCAAAACCATGTAAAGTGAAGGATACTGGTTAACCTTAGAGTCATAAACTATATTTACTGTTACAATGTTCATAAATGTGTCTGTGATACATCCTATTTTTAAGTGCACCAAATTTTTAAACTTTAAGAATAATAATAAATAATTCTACATTATATTAATAATATGAAGCTTTATTTGAGATCAACACATTAAAAAACAATTTTTGAGATCATTCAGAGGATTCTAACCACAAACTTCCCCGATGTTCCACGCACATATGATTTTTATAAGAGGTGCAGATAAATCTAGTCACATGTTTTTTTTTGTAACAACGGGAGTTGCATGCCTCCCTGATTTATATTCCAGGATCGCTGGTACATCAGTCAAAGTACCGCCTAAAATCGCATAGTTTTAGGCATCGCCTCTAAGTTGGTGTTTCACGGGGACGCCGTAACCAAGACTCGATCAATTTATTTGATACTTCTTTGACAAAAGTTCTCCTTGTCAGTGGTTTGTTTTGATTACGATTATTTTTATGGACGTGGATGATAAACGAATTGACTATGGATATATTCAACATACCGTAAAAATAGCACAGTAGCATAGTATATCTTAATAAAATTGTTACACTATTTTGTTACATTATTTGCGCAACTACATGTTTACGCGCCAAGATCCCTGGCTCCACAATGAGCTCTAACCGTGTCGGGAGGGTACTGAGAGGCACGTATTGCCATCCCTTTCGCGCTGCGCTCTATGAGCGTTTTACTACTTCGTGGTGTATGAGAGACGTATGTTTACGAATCTAGGGTTAATAAAGGGAATGTGCAAAAGATCTTCAGAATTAAGGGATTAATAAGGAACTCCAGTGAAAAATATTATGGCTTTAAAAAATATGTTTATATAGACCAATATACGCTGATTCTGAATGTATAAGTTTTATTAAATAATATTTAACGTAGAGTTTTTAAAAATATATTAAAAAGTCCATTTTAAAAAGTACATATTAAAAAGTCCATTTTAAAACGTGTCATTAAAACACCCTATTGCTGGATTTTGGCGGCGTGACGTCACCGCGCCGCGTCACCTGGGTCAAAGTTGTATAGAAATCAATAGAAATGAAGACGCAAGCCGTTCGGCATTCCGTGTTATTGGTTTATAGAGAATTGGATATATAATAGTTTTTGTTTTTATTGAAACATTATTTAGGCCTAAATAATTCAGTATCAAAAATAAAGTATCTCTATTAGTTTATCTATATTATTTAAAATATTTAAAATCTTTAACTGTACAAAAAACGATCGTATTGCCCAGTAATGTCTATGAAAACGCTCCAATGCTGAAATTCAAAATGGCGGGAGTCGAACAGCTGATTCCAGTTCCCTACAAGAATCAGTTAGTCATGATGACGTCACACTAGATTCGGTGGTTTTCGGGGATCTTGAAAAATTAAAACTTTGACGTTTATTTTAACTATTAAAACTAACTATAAAAATAAAAATAAATATGCAGTTATTTAAGTTAGAAGGTCATTATTCATAAAAAAAATAAAAAATTGGACTGGAATTCTCTATCGTAAAATGAAGTCTGTACCACCTGCACCGTAGAAACCTTGTAATGAAAATTACTTTCCTACCAAACCGTACGTAGGTACGGTCTTAATTTATTTTTTTTAATCACTCGATTGTCTATGGGATATTACACGGGCAACAATGAGTTTCTTCCGCAAGGTGGCCACTTCCTGTCAGAGCCTGCACCGGGCAACAGACTCTGACGAGACGTCAATCATTGTGCCATGATTAAATTTTAAATAAAGTTTGTTGTGATATAGTAACACGTATACTATAATATATTTTCCATCCGCGTTCGCGGAACCGATATTGCAATAAGTTGCGCGAAAGTGTTTCGCAAGACGCGATGTTTTAACCGCGCGATTTTGTCGGCCGGTCGGCCATATCTGAGATAGAAGATAATAATCCAGGCAATCGGGCTGATAACCCTCGTCATCCGCAGCCCAGGATAGCTGGGAGCTGTCCTCATATATAATTGCGTCGAGCGCCCGGTGTATTTTCGGGATAATTCCACGCCCTGGACGCCACGCCAAACTTGTGGGGGGCATCCACACTCTAGCGGTCCCTCATCAGCCCTGTGGGGGCATCCACACGCTAGCGGTCCCTCATCAGCCCTGTGGGGGCATCCTTTGGACCCGCCGGGATCGGACGATCCCCGAGACGTCGCCATCCGGAGAGCTGGCCCAGCATAGGCCCGACCTACCGCCCAGAGGACCGCATGGATCCCTTCCCGAGAGATAATCCCGCTTCGTTCGCGACGTCTTGCTAGCTAGCTTATTTCAGTATGGTCTGTTATGGGGGTAAGAATCTCTAACATTGTTTGTAAAATTTTATCATAACAAGTGCATTATACGCTCTTTTTGTTTCTCAAGAAACTCGATCTTTGATTTATAATACACCCCAGTTATCAAGGTAAAATCACCCTTTCTCCACGGCGCTGAGATAGTGTCTCAAATCTGAGTTACGCCTGATACCGCTAACCTCCAAAACATAAGTATTCATAGTATTAAATTACAATGTAACAACATTTCCCTTCTGCCTTCTATTTCCGTCTCAAAACATTTCTCAATTGAGTGACCTAATTTTTCTAGATACCATAGTCCCACTAGCTTCGAGTATCTACCGACTTTTGTGACGTATTCAAATAAGATAGTTGGACCTTTAGAAACTCATATGAACAACTGGTGAGACAATCGTCTTTTCCCAATAGAATTAGTCAATATACTTGGCCGTATTCCGTATTGTTTCAAACTTTCAAATTTGTTTGTCCTTCACCTTTTTCTTTTATTGGAAGACTGGAATAAAACTCTCCAGTCGTTTGTGAAGGTATATAGTAAAGGTTATGTTACTTCTTGAACTTTGTAAAGTTTAAAAAAACGTATTACTTTAATTGTTTATTTAATCTTGACTAGCTTTTTGCTCCATAGAGGCGCCACAAATTCCGTAAATAATGGGCCAATTGCATCGACCAAGTATAAGATGATCGAAGGCAAATTGTCATTCACTGAAGAAAAAGATAACACAAATTAATAATCTAAACGAAAATATGAAAAAGAACAAGACACTGAAAAATAAAAAAGATAACTATAAGATCGCAACTGGCACTCAAACCCGGAACCTCTCGTCTTACCAGAATAAATGCCGTTTCCAATTTGGCTACGGAGATATTTTATTTAAATGTCATTTTTGTCAATCTCATATTTCAAATTTCAGAATAAACAATATTATTATGTTCGACTATTTTTTTCCGTATTATTGGTAGAAACTTGTTTCTTTGGAAACTGGTTTCAATGAACTGGTTTGTAACGTAGTTAGTGTCTGATGGATGTTTCCGATTTTACTTTTGTGGAACACCTATTGACCTTTTTGTAAGTCTAAATGGATACTCAATTTTTATTTGAACAACTCTCTTTTGAAAATATGAAATCGGCTAATCAATATAATACAATATTTTTAATTGTTCTCTAGATTTTATGTCCGGGTTAAATGTTCCTCACAGGAAAAACTTAATCCTTCCACACACTTTTCCACAAATGCTAATCTAGTCAATTCACGCGATGTAATTGCATTGTATGTATACTAAATACATAACTATACAAGAACAACACGTCAACCTACCAGAGACCATATGGGAAAATACTTCACCGACTCCAGATATTTTCATATCAGAGGGTTCGGCTAGATAGAACTCCTAACTGAACCGATAAATCCTACCGATCCCTCAATATAAATATTTAAAAAATCTTTCGTAATCCTACATGTATTTAATATGACTGATTTTTGCATTTTTATATAAAGATTCTTTGGCAAATCTAATAAGCCTAAATTTTTAATTAGAGAGCTAGGTATAATGCCAGTAGCCGAAATAACAAATGGTAATATTTTTTTAGTCCGAGAATGCCAAATTCTTTTAATCTCATTTCCTAAATCTGTATATTTTCTAATTTTTGATAGTATTATTATTTTAATGACTGTCCAGTTTGGATTTTTGTTAACGGAGGCGGCGCCTCTTTTAAAAAAGAACCGATGAAGTTTCTTATAGCATCTCCGATGAGAAAATGTCAAAAATAAAATTAACAAAACTTCACACGACAAGATCAAAAAATAAATGTTCGTTTAGAAATTTCCCTACAAGGAAGAATTTTTTTCAGAAAAATAAATATTGTCAACACTTAAAAAATTCCAAGCTTCAAAAAGATAAAATATTTTTTTAACGTAATTCCCGATCTATTCCTAACCAATTAACAGATTTACTCAGAAGAATTTTTTTGAGAAAAATGATTTTTCCAGGAGTAAAAATTTTCCGTGAAAAGTTTCCGAACTTCAAATAACGATATCAAAAAGATTTTCTTAATAAATAAAAAATTACTGACTCGTTTTCCAACCAACTTTTCTAGATGAAATTTACAATTTTAATGGAAGAATTTTTTTCAGAAAAAATTTTCCAGAATCAAAAATTTCCCAAGATGAAAAGTTTCCAAACATTAAATAATAAAATCAAAAAGGTCTGAAATAAAAGTGTTAATAAAAATTACCTGTCACATTTTCCTAAAAATTTTCCTGGATAAAATGTTCAGATTTATCATATTTTTGAGAGTTATTATGTTTGGAAAATTGATTTCGGGAATTATTTTTGGACCAATTTTCCGATTTTTGAAATTTAATTATCAGAAAAATGAAATTTTTCAGGAGGAAAAAATTTCCAACATGGAAGCTTTCCAAACATCATATAACAAAATCAAAAAGACAAAGGTCTAACCAAATATAACGTTTTCCAAATCAAATTAACACAATTTCATGTACTACATTCTTGTCATGGTTTTTTTGTCCCGGTGGCGTATTTCCTTTTCCGTGTTCAATACGAGGCAAGAATGCCTCGAAACCAACAAGGATTTGTAACGCTATTTACCTCCCAAACCCGTGTTCAATAGAACGCTAGCGGCATCCTATCGTGCACGGGTTTGTAACGCCAATTCTCTTTCAAATCCGTGTTCAGTACGAGGCATGCGTCCTCCAAACGTGCAAGGCTTTATAATTACTATACGCGTTGATTGAGCACTACAGATCCGTGTATATTTCGAGGCATTTTTTTCTGTGGATGGATGGGCAATAAAACGCATTAAGTATTTTATATTTATTTTTTAAATATTGTATTTTTCATTATTTATTATTTATTAACGCTTAGTGTGTTAGTGTGTTAGTGTGCCTAGTGTGCTTTAACACGAAAATTTTGTAATTGTGTGTACACAATTAAATTTTGTGCAAATTAGCAAAATAATAATACGATTATTCGATATAATATAATACATACTATACATATAATACATAATATAATAGATACAATTATCCTGAAATAGTAAGTAAAAGAAAGTATAACGTAAAAAAGGAAGTGTGTGCGTGTACACACACTATAATGGATGGACAATAAAACGCAAACAGCCTCACAAATAAAAAAAAAAACAATTTAAATATAAAAAGTATTTTATTTTATAATTTTTCATAATTTATTTTTTATTAACGCTCAAGTGCTTTTAATGAAAAAATGTAGTTGTAAAAAATTTATAATAACGTTTAGTGCAACTTAGCGAAATACTAATACGATGATTTTATATAATATTATAGTACTATTATCCTACAATAGTAAATAAAAGATAGTATAACATAAACAGGAAGTGTGCGCACATACGCACAATATAGTGGATGCACAATAAAATGAAAACAGCCTTACTAATAAAATAAATAAATGATTTAAAACAGTAAAAAGCATTTTATATTATATTGTTTTAAATTTTATTTTATTATTATTCATATTTTATTAACGTCCGAGTGGGCTTTTAATGAAAAAATGTAATTGTAAGAAAACAACACACATGTAAATAATAATATTTAGTGTAACATAGCAAAATATCTACTAATACGATGATTGGACTTAATGTTATAGTAGGTACCATTATTCTGAAAGAGTAAGTAAAAAAAAAGTATAACATAAAAAAGTAAGTGTATGTGTATACTCACAATATGATGAATGGGCAATGAAACGCAGTCTTTTATATTATAACGTCAAACGCTGCACACTGCACAATGAAGAAAAAATGTGACTGACGAAACGGTGTGAAGTAAGCATGCGAACTTCATGGGTATGTTCCATGCATCGCCGAGGACGCGTGCCTCGTACTGAACACGGATTTGGAAGAGAATTGGCGTTACAAACCCGTGCACGATAGGATGCCGCTTGCCTTCTATTGAACACGGGTTTGTGAGGTAAATAGCGTTACAAATCCGTGTTGGTTTCGAGGCACGCTTGCCTCGTATTGAACACGGAAAAGGAAATACGCGTCCCGGTGACTTTTCTGCTACTGGATCAGATTATTTTTCCTAGGAAACGGTTATTTTTAGAATCGACTCCTTTTGGATTTTACAAAACTCGAAAATACTAACTATGACTGTGAAGAACAAAATGTACCAAAAATAATATAATACATCTATACTTAATATTATAAATGCGAAACTGCTCGAGTTTGTTTGTTACGCTTTCACGCATAAAACAATAAAACGATTTTCAAAATTCTTTCACCAATAGAAAGCTAAATTATGTGCGAGGACTATAGGCTGTATACGAAGGTAAGCTCTGGCGTTATGAAATTATAAATAGAAAGCTAAATTATGTGCGAAGACTGTAGGCTATACATGATGGTAACTACGCGCTGGTATTACAGTACACTGCTCGTAGTGGAGTGGAGCTGGCAACACGGTATTGCTTCCAAGTACATAAGCACACATTTCACAACTAACAAGAACACAATTACACATCTACCCTGTAGACTGTAACGCTGTCCGAAGCGTTGGCTAAAGAAGGAGGTAGCGCAACACGGCGTAACACCCCAAAAACAAATAACAAAAATGCTTTTGGCCGTGAAAATTTAAAAACTTATCGGTTTGAAAACTGAATGTATCGAGAATGAATGCAGCTTTGCAACGTTTTAATTAAATTGACCCTCAGTTTCTTATACAAGATTTTATCAATTAGGTGTGTGGATTTACCATTATTTAGAGCAATTTATTTATTTATAGATAGATAATTAACAGATGACAGTAGTATTTTTATTAGTCCGTGTACCATTGAATGATAGGCAGAATGCATGTGTGATACCGGATGGATTGATATGCGACATAATCTGACGACACGGATTTCTTGATGTGGCAATTAATGAGAAAAAAAGATGTTATTGGGTTCACCCGTTTATTCAAGATTCTGCAATTTGCGGTAATTTCAGAATTTCGCAAGAGTCACAGTTACCCCTTTCATTGAATTTCTCGCTGATTTTGGTCCAGATCCGTCTGATTCCACATAAAATTCAGTATTTTCTTTCATTTTTGCAAGTCACTGCGCCACAAAAAACGAACGCTCGATCTTGAATACATGTGGCGCGGCCAACGTCTCGCCACAAACTGCACCCGCTACAAACGTGTCCTTGGTGGTTCCATGCCAACTGAGAATAAAGTCAACTCAACACCTCCTTGAAAAGTCATTAACAGCTACGAAAAAAATAATTTTAAATTAGCCGATAACCCTAACCTAACCTAACCTATTTAACCAATTTTTTTAATAAATTTTTTTATAACCCTAAATGACTTATCTGAGATGGTTCTGAATTGGTTTCATGCCGAGTTGTCCGGTCACCGTCCTTGGTGTATGTGCTACGGGGGGGGCGTTAAATGGGTCGCGTTTCAAATATGGCGCCACAGTTATCATAACACAAATGTATGTCTGGTGTGCGACCTCGTTCACCTGTGGTAATAATCAAAATCGAATACTTTAAAGTTTATTAAAAAGTATATTTATTTTAAATAGGTACCAAATTTGATAGAAAATTTGTCTAAAAAAATGCAATGCACGCGAGGTGTTTGAAAATCTGAATGTATCGGGACTGAATATATTGAAAGCGGGAGAGGAGAGGGTATCGCGGGAGGGGGGTTGGCGGGAGAGGGGAGAGAGAAGGGGAAGTAGAAGGGAAACGAAACGAATTGGAAATGACACGCAGGGAGAAACAATTTCGTCCTTAAGTGGCATAGCAACGCATGCCGGGAACTTACTAGTTAAAAATAAATAAATTAAAATTAAACAAAGTTGTACAATTTATATTTCATAATACAATTAATTACTTCAACTAAACTCATTATTATTTTATATTCATATGTATTTATTTATTTGTAAGAGACAAACAGCTTATAAGTACATAAAAAATAGAGATATATAATTAGAAGTTAGATAAAGTCAAGCCAAAAAGGTCTCCTATGTTAAAGTTACTTGGAGATGGAGTTTTATTATAACTTAAAATTAATTTAAGAGGAGGAGGAAAATAGGATAAGGATAGGAGATGCTCCCTGTAAGGTCCCCAACCTTGTATTAATTTTCCATCGTAAGCGTTACTTCTATTCGGTATTTCTGAAGGGTATTGTTAAAGATGTCTATATTGTAAAATTTTGGATTATATTGCGCATATATACGGGAAATTGGAGAATTTTTCTAATGTTAGTTCTACTTGTGGGCAAATGAAACAAGTTAGATTGTCTTGTTGGTCTTGTCGGAACATGAATTTTTATTAAGTTGGTAAGCTCTGGCGAGTCCATTATTCAGAATTTTAAATAATAAGGTTTGGTCAAAAATTAAACATCGTGTGTAAAGGGAGTTGAAGTTGTGGAAGTCTAAAGATTCGGTGTAATTTGAGAAGTGTAATTTTTTAAAATAATTTATGTGATTAAATTTTTTTTCTTGAATTCTTTCGATTCTTTCGATATGGTAAAAAAAAGTCCGGATCGGTGTGCAGTGTTCTAAATGGGGACGGATGTACGCTGTGTAATGGGAATAAAGAGTTTTAATGTTACGGAAAAGTTTTGTTACGTGAATTATAAATCCCAGCAATTTGTTGGTTTTGTTGACGATTTCGTCAGTGTGCTGTATAAAGTTTAATTTAACATCCAGTATTACCCCAAGGTCCCTGATAGATTCTGCTTCTTTAATTTGTGTCCCGTTAATATTATCACCAAATGTATCAAAAAAAGTATTATTAACCCGCCATTGGTGACGTGTATTTGACTTACATCGTTGGTGACCCAGGTCTCACGCACCGGGGTTATTTCAATAATTACTGTTCATGCTACTACCAGTATTTCAATAATTTGCTGTTCATGCTACTACCAGTATTTCAATAATTTACTGTTCATGCTACTTTTCATTGGAAAGTTTATAAAATAAGATCTTTTTCTGTCAATAAAACATAAGTATTCCATAAATCAATTCTCTTTTATTAACATAACACAATATCTTTAGATGCATTAAAATTATGAGATATTTTAACAATATTTATTTAAACCAAAAGATTTCCCAACAATCTTTAATATTTTATGACAAAATCATTCTTCGTCAGTCTTATGACATTTGAAACATAACAAAAAAAAATGGTACTATTTCTACTAAAAAATGAAATACAGGTACTAAAATCACTCATTTTCAACAACCACACAACTAGAGCAATTAGGTACTACATGCTCAAGGCGTACATAGTTTTTACATTTATGGCAAGAGAACCTGGTTCGAGATTCGCTTTCCGATTACGTTTGTAATGTAGTGTCCTCATCAGATAATGCTTCTTGCAGAAGCGCCTCGATATGTCGCTGATTACTTTCGTAAGACATGCTGAAACAAATATCATAATTTGAATGACAAACGCGTAAATATTTCGTAAAATAGCGGTCAAATCGAGCAAAAAACTTACTAATCTTAAAATTATATAAACATCATGTACAAAGGAACCACAGCCTTATAAAAATAAGTCAAATAAAAAAAATTACACAATAACCATTTGACTTATTAATTGGTGTCGCCGGTCTCACGCACCGGGTTGGCGCCAAAGCTCTACAACGTGCGCCAGCGTCGCTGTTGCGAGGTAGACTGGTGGAAGGAGGCAGGAATAAGGCAGCTACTCAAAATCGCAGTATGATTCGATGAATGGTAAAAAAAATATAACACTTTTTCGAATTACCCGGTCTCACAGACATATACATCACCAATGGCGGGTTAATGTGTGTAATAATGTGATAAATCAATATCTTGTTCAGTCAGTTGTGACATTTCCAAATATCAATATAAAAGATTGGCCCGAGGTTAATAACGCGAGTGCGCATCAATAACGGCAAATAAAGATTGATGACATTGTCCTTGTGCCTACTAACTGCCTTAAACATACACCATATAGAATACAGCCAGTGTGAGCGATGTCCTTTATATGAAGTACCTATACCACGTTTGGAAAAGGCCATGGCTTTTGAAGCGACGTTAGTTGTTGTTAACGCTATTAAGTTGGACTTAAGCGATATTTCAGAAAAAAAAAATTAAATCGGATAGGTGTTAGGGTAAACTAAAAAAAAAGTATTTCATAGGCAGGTACTTGTACGTACAATGACAAATTTATTTTATTTTCAATGTTGGACAAAGAGGTCAGAAAAAAATTTATTATATGTAAATAAAAGATGTCAAATTTTAAAGATATATTGCGTGCATGTACACAGTGCCTCACTGCAAAACCAGGTTGGCCCAAAGGCACATTAACTGTATTGCCCCAAAACCGTTCAATTCCCTACCCAATTCCATCACCACCAGTCAAAATCTGAAGGTATATAAAAAAAAAATGTTAAAAGCTGGGTAAAAAATAATTTGAAAATGAATAAATTTTTTCGAAAACTTTTACCATCTGTTTCAAATTTCCTAAAATATTCCATGTCTTTCTGTATATTTATATTTAAAACAAGGTAATGCATATATATTAAAGTGTGTATGTAAGAATATTACAGATATTAGGCAGAGAGGATAAACCACCCCACATCTCTGTTTTGACATACGCTCCTTGCTTTAATCTGATCATCACGCTTTCATGCACTCTATTATATTTTTCTGACCCTTTATATGACCCGACCAAGTATTTGTTTAACTTTATAATGTCTTCCCGATGTATTATAACGATTACTTTTACGTCTTCACTTCGATCCACTCTTCTTTTCCAAATCATTTAATGGTATCTTCTTGAGCATTACTCTTACATCAACCTTGCACAAGACGTGGCAACTATCAACGTACTGAATTGGAGATTTTAATAAGGTGGAATAATGAGGTCGAATTCTCCAGCGATGGACGGCAAGACGGAGAAATTGATCGAAGAATTAGTGCGGCAAGCGGTGTGTTGTGTCCTCTCTACAGCTCAGTGATAAGGAAAGCCGAGCTCAGCATCAAGACAAAGATGGCAGTGTTCAAAACCGCCCGACGCTCACTTAAGGCCACCAGATATGGATGCTAAACGAACGAACACGCTCTAGAGTACAAGCTGCCGAAATGAGGTACTCGAGAGGAGTGGCAGGGGTTACGAAATGGGATCACATAAGAAACACGACGATCCGAGACGATTTGAACATTGAACCACTGTTACTCTTCATAGAAAAATCACAACTGAGGTGGCTTGGACACGTACTAAGAATGTCTGATGACCGAATTCCGAGAAAAATACTGAGTGCGATTCCAGAGGGTAGACGCCCAGTGGGCCGCCCCAGACACTGTTGGGCGAGGCAACTCCAGAAACTGTGTGAGGAGAGGATGGGACTGCCATGGACGGAGGCCGAACAATCAGCACAAGACAGGGACGTATGGAGGAGCCTTGTCGATGCAATGGGTACCCGGCCCGAATAGGATAAGGGGAAGAAGAAGAAAAAGAAAGAATAATGTAAAGATCCACCCTGTCGTTGTGCATTGGAAACACATGTTCATTATAAATATTCAATGCTATTAAATAATATTAGGTAAAATTCCCAACAAGTGTACATGTTCTAGCATCAAATCAATACACGTTTCATTGAATCTCCCCTCATTAGGGGTGTATTTTACCTCCAGCGCTGTGGGGAGAGAAAGTTAGCCAAGTAATCTACAAGTCGTAAAGTCAAACTAACAGGGTTATGAGGCATCACACTGCCGCTGTAAGGGATGCGGACAGAATAGCTTCGAAGGATGTTTGCACAAAAATGGGACGATGTAGGTATACAAACGCTTAGGAATGAGATTCAGGGTCGAAACTAAACACATTTTTGTGAATTATCCGTGGAACGTTCAGTAAAACAATAATTCAGAAAGTATTTTTGCGCGTTAGTAAACACCAAATAAAAAAATCATGTACCTAACTAACTTAACATATATATTTTAAATGACAGACTATAATCATACAATAATTAATTACATGACCACATATTTTGTTACACTTTAAGAAATTCGAAGCAATTACTAATATATTACTAATAAAAACTTTTTTGAAAAAAGATTGATTTTCCTTTCTTAATTTCATTTTCCCTATTCTTATAAAACTCTTGTGTTGCTTTGTACACTTTTTACCTTTAAAAATCTTCCAACATATATAATTTTGTTTGAAATTATTTTACATGTGTATTTTTTACACTGGGTACTTATTATGAGTACATTGTATGATAATAATCATGATTGCTCTTCTTTGCCATGAAGAAAAAGGCTCTTGTGTTTGATGATGGATTTTATGCTCAAATCAAAAAACGTACAAGCATTCAAATAATGCAATAATAATAACAAGAAAATAAATAAGAAAAAAGTAAGATTTATCGAAGACAGAAAAATGACATTTTTTTAAATAATAACAATGGTGGACTCCTACAGGAAATTTTTCAATTTAAGCTGAAATTCATCAATAATTTCTACAATTGTGGAGCGCTTTCAAAGAAAAATATATACAAAACTTTTTTTTTTTGTGAGACATTTTAAGTGAATATTCATTCGGGGTCAATATTTTATGATAATCTTTAAATGACAATTCAATTAGCTCTTAGATGAAAAATGGAAAAACGCAAGTCATTTGTAAAAAGCCATTTTTATTTAAAAAGGAAGTTGATCAGTGCAAATTTTGAAAAGGAAAGCCTAAACATTTAAAAAAAAAGTTTTCACGAAGTGAAATGCCCATACGGTAGATCGAGCGTAGATGCACCGGGCACTCGTATGTGCGCTGTTACACGTTGACTATTGTTGGCCGACCGTTGGATTGTGACTGACTAGTTTCGCGTTAAGCCGCGTTGCTTTTATAGGCACGACCGGTCGAGTAGCTTTCCGTTCGCTGAGTAATGTGTGCGCTGGAAGGTTCGAGAATGTACCCGTAACCATGATGGTAAGTGCCCGAGTAATTCGCGAACTTTCGCGTGGGTGACAATTTTATTTTAAACCCCATCAATATTAATAGAGACGACGGAGCTAAGCTCAATAGTTCTTGGTATCCAGTAATTGACGGCTACACCAAAGCTAAACGCAAAAAACCATGCTGAATTTTTTCTAACACCAGCTCGTAGAGAAATGGAGCTGGCAGCACGGTATCGCTTCGACACACATAAGTAAACACTCTCACCAATATCATTTACTCATCTGCCCTGATGATGGACACTGTAACGCTGTCCGAAACGTTGGCTAAAGAAGGAGGTAGCGAAACACGGCATAACACCCCAAAAACAATAACAAAAAAAAAAGACAATTTTATTATTTATCAAGGCGGCCGGCCAGGCGAGTACATCGCGGCCATGTACATGGTAGAAAGCCGACGCCGCGCGAAAGGTATTCAAGTACTTTAGCGGCTTCTAGATCTTTCGAGCATTTTTGGGTGGCGAAAAATAATGAAGTGGTCGCCGCACATATTTTCTACAACAAAAAAATGTTCCACGGTAAAAAAAAATGTTTTTAATAAAAGCAACTAAATATGTTTGATTTGTATTTTAAGGTACCTAATTCCACCAAAAAAAAATTTTAAATTCTTAATCAAAAATTGAAAGTATAATACTTGACGTTGAAACGTACATACAAAAATACATAAGTAATACCTAGGCCAAAATTTTAATAGTTTATTTAGATATTTCACTCTTATATAAATGTAGGTATATATAGGCTTCACTTTGAAAATTTCTATCATTTTCTCTTACACATAAAGTAGATATATATGGATTTTTGAAATTCTGAATTCGGCATTTCGTAGACACAGAGAATAAAAATAAAAAACCGTTTTGGGTACCAAGATATTTCTTTAAGTGAAAACGCTCCTCATTTTTTAGATTAAAAGAAAGGTTGTTAAAGTAAGTTATTCCTTTTATACATCAGTGGCGGTCCGTGAGCTTTCAGTGTGCTAGAGTGCTAAGATTGAAAAATACGACGTAAAATGCGCCGCATCCACAAACTGAAAGATCTTCATACAAAAATTGATTTCGAAAAAAAAAAATCATTTTCAGCCAAAAAACTCAGCTCAACTCATTGAACACTCACGGACAGAGTAACGATCGCTTAGGGATAGGTAAAATTATTGTAAACACTTTCAAAAATACTAAAGCTTCTTACGGTGTGTGGTAAACTTTTTTGGATTGAGTTCCTTTCACAAAACGGTAATAGTAACTGAATTTAAATAAAAATAAATGAATTACCCTTTTAACTGATTGATTAGATTTACAAGTTTTTCTGACATTTCTTCATTTTCAGAATCCTAACTTCTACACCCACTAGTACTTTTTTCGTTTTAAAAATACTTAAAATTACTACACACTGTCAGTATTGAGTGATTGACCTTATTAAAATTACTACACACTGTCAGTATTAAGTGATTGACCTTATTAAAATTACTACACACTGTCAGTATTAAGTGATTGACCTTATTAAAATTACTACACACTGTCAGTATTAAGTGATTGACCTTATTAAAATTACTACACACTGTCAGTATTAAGTGATTGACCTTATTAAAATTACTACACACTGTCAGTATTAAGTGATTGACCTTATTAAAATTACTACACACTGTCAGTATTGTGTTTGACCTTATTAAAATTTTAGTTAAAACCCTAAGCGATCGTTTTTCTGAGCCTTCTACAATTTTAGAATCCTAACTTCTGCTCAAGCGAGTATATTACATTCTGCACAATCCTTCATATCTCAACTTACAAACACCCTACGGATATAAAAATGATTTGGATGCCCTTAATGACAGATAAATCAGTAGCATCGCAATCAGATTTTGTACAACAAAAAATCTATAAGCGAGTAAGAACTCACCAGAAATCTTTATTATAATGAGAGAAACGTGGTTAAAGGGTTTTTAATATTAGCGACCTCCCTTACCACCGATGTCCTATCTATCACAATACCCACACCCTCGTAATGTATAATGAAGTTGGTCTTGTGCGGAACTGAGCGAAGTTACAAAGGTCTAATCATGCGGTAAATTAGGATTATGAAGGTACAAGCCACGAAGCTCGGTAGACTACTTGCCACTTGCAACGAATACCGAAATCACTTCGCAGAACTTTGTATCTGATATGGGATTTTACCCCATTTACAGTATGTCAACAAATTCTATAAATTTCGTATAATGAAGCCAAAATTTTTCTTGATATACCAAAAACATCGATTTTAGAACAAACAAATTTTAGAACAAATTTCGAATCTGATAGATTGACTTGTACAGAAAAAATGGCAGGAAAAAATGTGCAGGAACAAACAACTATTTTTCTTAACTTTTTATAAAAAAAATTGCAAGCGACTTCGTCTTATTTGATATGTACAACAACAAAAAACTCACTAGTGTTAAAAAATAACAATAAGTTCGAATTTTCTATTTTATTAAAAAAATGATTTAGAATCTTAAAAAATAACAATAAGTTCAAATATTCTATTTTATTAGAAAATTATTAAGAATCTTAAAAATAACAATACGTTCGAATATTCAATTTTATTAGAAAATTATACCCATAAAATATAAACTCTTCTTTTTAATTTTGATATTTATATTATACCCTTATAAATATAAACTCTTCGTTTGTTATTTTTTTGACGAAACAGATTTCTTTGATTCGAATCCAAACTACTTCTTACTTTCCGGAGCCAGTGAGACATTGGCACCCCCAATCGGGTCTGTTGCGGGGATGAAGGGATTGGGGAAGGGAAGGAGATGGGCTCAAACAACGTTTTGAATCTTAATTGTGGGCTTTTATAATAGCCATTCTGAGAGCATAGTCCATTCTGGGATTTCTATATATAAAACTTTCCATGGAAACCTTGCATTTGTGGTCTACATTGTTACGTACAACTGTAAGATAGTTTTCTAAACATTATAAAAGTTTTATCTCTTTGGACAGTTACAGTTTGCAAGTAAGGAAAACTTATGATAACATACAATTGTTTTGTGAAATTTTCAATATTGATTAAAAATTAGTTATGAACTAGATAAGGTGCTTGTGTTTAGCTGAGCACGGATAATCATAGTGAAATTAAGTTCGGTTAGGAAGCAAGTAAGTGTAAGCAGGAATGAAAATATGTAAGTCTAGAGTAGGCTTACGTTAGCAGGGAAATTATAGAAGAAACTGGGAAAAGGTTAGCAGGGAAATTGGTGAAGAAACTGAGCTAGACTTGGAAAAGTTTATGTTAGCAGAGAAAACAGTGAAGAAACTAGTTTAGGCTATGGAATGCGTATGTTAGCAGGAAAATTAGTGAAGAAAGTAGTTGAGGCTGGGATAAAATATCTAGGTGGGACATTATTTTTTTTTTATGACAAATAAAATAAAAAAATAATGTTAGCAAGAAAAGTAATTCAGAAACTAGGCTGAATGGGAGAAACGTATGTTAGCAACGAAATTAGTGTCGAAACTAATTTAGGGAAAAAGTTTATGATAGTAAAGAAACTGTGCAAGACTAGGATAATTTTACGTAAGCGTCAAGTACTTCTCGTCAATTTTAGAAAAGAAAAACTAACTATTTACTATAACACATAAATACTTGTCACACTTAATCACAACCACGTAAAGACCTTAAGCACAGGTTCTCCTAGGGAGGCGTTCACGAAAAATACAATATTATCCACCCACAGTTTCACTTCTCAAACCTACCTTACATCAAAAGTTCAAAACACATTATGTAAAAATGTTAATAATTAGGTAAACACAGTAATATATAGAAATAAATAAAAAAAATCATGTATTTCTTTAAAAATCCTAGAAATGTGGCAAATAAAAAGATAAGAAAAACCAGGCGTTATGTCATTCTCGAATTGAATATGGAATTACAGGATGGGGATCTGCTACACATAAGTACACATACAATCAAAATGGATTGCAATTCAAATTGGAATTCAAAATGCAGAAAGGAATCACAAAGACCATACTGAATGGTCTTCGCCTTCGATTGAAATTTTCAATCGAAGGCGAAGTTATAGTTTTGACCTACCAATTGAACAACAAATAATATAAGCCAAAATATATTATTAAAGCTATTCAATAATAATGAATTCTCTACTAGACCGTGTATCCATCACACTAGATCGAATCAAAATGACATAAAACAAATACGGAGTTATTAAACCACATTCGGACAAAGAAACTAGACTTACTTTGCAACAAAACTCCATAACATCCTTCTCCAAGACATAAAATTAATAAAACATAATTAATGAGTACATATCAAGAATAAAAATATAGCTAAAAGGGGTCAATAAAAAAATCCTAATGAAGACACTAAAAACGACGTAGAAGACAAATAAACTATAATTAAATAACTTTAGTCCGTAATAAGTTGAGTACGCCTCGGCGTAGGTCATTTGAGTGAGGATGCCCAACAAATACAATAAATAATAATACAGGTGAAAGAATTTCTTATTTAAATTTACTTAATTTATACTAATAATTCTTAATTTTACCATTATATTTTGTATGTATAATCTTTTTACGTAGTCGCTAAAATAAAATAAAAAATATAAAATTAAAATAACAGAAAAAAGACAAAATAAAAATGATAAAACAAAATTGTAAGGTTAGGTTATTTCAATAATAAAATAATGTTTTTTTTTATTCCGGAATGTGGGTAGTTTAATGCAGCCTCACACAAGTATATACAAACAGGTGAAACATATAAGATAAAATAACAAAACGAACAGATGAGGTTAGGATTGGTTAAGTCTATTTTATTCCATCACTTTTGTATATTTTTCTACGAAGTTTTATTTGCTACGAAACCCCACATAACATTACGAACTTCCTTTCCTAGTAATTCAATTTCCTAGTTTCATTATTATAATTTAATCTTAACCATTAATTAAACGGTACGAAGTGGAAAACTCATAAAAATAACCTGGGCAGAATATTTATTTTATCAGTGGTTTCGGTACTATACGTGTCTGTGGGTTGGGCTTCGGTCAGTCTTCACCTCCCCTAACCAATTCGTTGAATACTTCGTTCCCCACTCCTTTAATTATAAATAGTCATTCTATTCTCGGAAGTTGATATTTCAAAATAGTTGTTGCTGAGAGTTGACGTTCAGGTAAATGTATTACTTGTTGTGTCTCATCTAATGCCACCTTCGAAAATAACCACATAATACGTAAGCGCATGTAAACATGGGGATATTCTTGGATGAAATTATCGGAGACTTTCAGTTTCTATAAAAAACCTAACACCAAATTCATGAAACATTATTTTAAAGGAAATTCATGTTTCTGTCAGTTAAATAAGTTTATTTTTTAATTTAGGCAAATTTGAAAGAAAAGTTTTTAATGTTCTTTATTTATTTATTTATCATTTGAAACATTTAGAGAGTGCTCATATTTATTAAAGTTATAAAATTGTCATTAGGATGTACGTAATCAATGTTTAGTTGTTGGTACAAAATGAAAATTAAAACAAAGTAGTGTCAAATATAAAACATAACCCGTAGAGAAAGAAAAGAAGGATAATAAAAACTGAATGATAATAGAGCTCTATATCACATAATTGTTCTCCATGACTTATCATGGTAGAAGATTGTTAATTTCCTTTTTGAAATATGTGAAACTGTTTGCATAGATATCTACGAGTATATGGTCACATTCAATGGCATTATATAAACGACGTATTCGAGACAGTGGATTGAAGTATGCAATATTGTTAATAAATAATTCAAGATGGGTATTATGACTCCTTAAATTGTGTCTATTAGGATTTTTATTAAATATTGTTCAGACAATGAGTGGTTTGAAGCTTATCATGAATAATTTTGTATAAAAATATTAAGTCAGCAAGTTATCTTCTTTTTTCTAGGGTTGTAAAGTGAAAATTTTGGAGTCGTTCCTCGTAAAATACGAGTAAGGCATTTAATCCAAGTTTAAAAGATAAAAGTCTTAGGATTTTTTTTGTACTGATTCAATGGTTTTTGGATATTTTAAATAGTGTGGGTTCCAAATGAAACTTCCATATTCCAATTTGCTTCTGAACATCGAGTTGTATAAGGTTATAACGGATTGGGGGTTTTTGAACGGTTTCGATATTCTATGTATTCTAAATGACTAATAAGGATATATTTAGGTAAGACCAGGGAGGTAGATATTTTCAGTATCGGTCTGATGAAAGACCACAGTTCAGAATCGAAATGTTGCTAGTTTGATGAAATGGCTTTAGCCGTATTTGATGACAAGATCTGAATAGTCAGGTACTTCATCACTTTCCTCTTCCCCGTCTCCTTGCCCTCACACACACCAATTGGGATGCCATAATCTCACTGGCTCCAGATGGTTGAGGGCAGTTGAAATTCATTTTTGATGTGAACACCTCGAAGAGTCCCAACTATATATATCACATAAGGAGTCAGTAAAATTATGGCATCCCCAACTGGGATATGTTTTGAGGCTGAAGGTAAGTGGGGAGGGGAAAGAGATGGAGAAGAGGAAGGTGGGGAAATAATTCAGATCTTGTCACTAAATACTGCTTTTGTCATCAAAAAAGCAGAAAAAATTGAATTAATTGCATCACGAAAATAAATATTTAGAAAGGAACAATTACGCTACAAACATACACATAACAGATCCTCTCAAAAACTGGGGGTTCTGTACAGGGCCCGCAGATTCTTAAATAGTACCCAACTGCTAACCCTGTACAGGGCCCGCAGATTCTTAAATAGTACCCAACTGCTAACCCTGTACAGGGCCCGCAGATTCTTAAATAGTACCCAACTGCTAACCCTGTACAGGGCCCGCAGATTCTTAAATAGTACCCAACTGCTAACCCTGTACAAATAGCAAGTGCACCCCACGGTTGATTTTGGCAGAAAAGAACCCTCCACTCAGTGCAGAAACGGGCGGTCCGTTTGATAGATTCTCTCATCTTAATAAACGGATTGCAATCTTTAGAGCACAGGCCTCGGGTGGGAATACTATTCTTGTTCTATCAGAATTTCAATGAAAGATGCTCCGAGGAACTGGCGTCATTGATCACCTCGGTACCGGTGCATAATCGGGGAACTCGCTAAACGCGCGCCCAATAAATTTAGACACACGGTAGGCATTTTTTGTCACATGGGAACGGGTCGCTTCTTAGGCTCGTTCATGAGTTTAACAGCTCGGCTGTGGAACGATTTTCCGAGGTTGTTTTGTTTCCTAATTCCTACATATTTTGATATTTAAAGAGCGCAAAAAATCAATTGCATATATTTGTGTATTATTTTTATAATCCTGAATATTTTGTATTACTAACCTACACTGATTATTATTTCTATGCCATCTACAACTTAAAAATTTTCTCTTTTCTAATTATACATTATTTTAATTAATTTTATCTTTATATCTACTATTCTTATGATGTTTATTTCTCCAAGTTAATCTTTTTTTATTTAAAAACTGTGTCTTGCATTATTACAATTCATGTTAAAGCCCGTCAGGGCGTTGCAATAGATAATTAAAAATAAATTGGGTCTTTCAAGACCAATGTTCACTCCTCAAAAAGACCCCCTACACAGCATCTCAGATGACGTAGGCCCGAAGGGTAATTATTTTCCTCAGAGCTTCTTGTGTAGAGTTAATGTAAAAAAAAAAGATGAAAACTTTATTTCTATCCCAGTGAGATTTCAGGGGGGCAGTAGAAAGCTTATAAAAAATTAGGGGGCGTAAAGGAAAATTAAATGGGCGACGGCATACAAATTCTATCCACAAAAATCCAACGGAATCTAGACACGATACCATTTGAGGTGCGATTTACTTGAATGCTTGGAGTCATGCATATAGACGGTTAAATTAGAGTCGCTTACGCATCTAATATTGTGGATGCAGCTTTATATTACGTGTACGTGGTCCGCAGTTAACTAAAAAAAATGTCTTTGATTTCCAATATTTCCGGTATTTGTGTCAACGTAGTTTTAGTGCTATAGCAATGCTGCTAACTAAAAAGAGAAATCGGCTGCAAGCTACTGAACGCGGAGCTTGGCATTAGATGGTCATGGGGTGAGGTTTTTCTAGACGGATAGCCAGGACACACTAAACCCCAGTTTCCTACCCATTCCTTAAACCCTTTTCCTTCCCACAACTCTCCTCCCTTTCCTTTCCTTTCCTTAAAAATAAACCCTCCACACAGCATCCCCAAAGATGACATAGGTCCTGAGGGAAATCGTTTTCCTCAGGACCTCCTGTGTGGAGCTTATGTAAAAAAAAAGAAAAAGATAAGTTTTAAATTCAAAACTTCCTTTTCATTTTTATAAAAATACTTCTAAATGTGATTAAGTTTGAGATTTATTTCCTCTCATTTTTTTTAATCTTCATTTTATCCTCTTTTACCTTCATAAATTCCAAAAGTATTTATAACAAAATTTCTTAATACAGCAAGGTGCAAATATAAGATACAAGTAATGTAAAAGTTTGCAATAAGTAAATCTATGTAAGATAAAAGTAGGTAATGGGAACCCACTAAGGCACTGCCTGTACGTGGGTAATATAAACAAAAATGCTATATTACATCAGTAAGTACCAGTAATAAAGGTAAGTTTTTTTATTTTTTTATTTATTTATTTATTTAGTATAGTATAATACATTTATAAACATTATTTATGATATGTTTTGACTGTCCAACTAGGATGATTCCCGTTTTAGAACAGTCAAATTAGGATTAGTGTGAATATATGGAACATGATTTGTACAAAAAAGAGGAAATAAAAAGAAGAGAAATAATAAAAAATGAAGTTAGAAAGTTTAAAACATAGTAACAAAAGTTAAAACGTAGTAGTTAATATACATATGGGTTCTTAAAAACAGAGGATTAAAATATATAGATAACTTGTGTATGCATTGCATAATATAGTAGAAAAATAGAAAAAAAAGGGAAGAGAAAGAAATAAAATTATTATAAAATAACCAACAAATTATTATACAAAAACCGTGGTTTGTTTAGCATGGTTATTGAAATGATAATAATAACAAATAAAAGGAAAATAAATATATAAATAACACAAATGATTACAGCATAAAGGTAGCTGGTGTTTGCGTTTCATATTATAGTCGTACTAATGAGAACTATTAAGAAAACAGATACAATAAAATAAAATAAGCAATTAATACATGATTATTACTGTTTTTTGCTTGCATAGTTATCAAATAATGATAAAATAATAGGTATGTTTATTTATATATGGTGTTTGCAATACATATTATAAGCATACATATATATTTTGTATAAATATGAATAAAAAGAGAATAAAAAAAGAAGTGATAGAATCAAATGAAATATCCAATTAAAACAAAAGATTAATAGATTTTAAAGTAAAGGTTTATAAATATAAAGGTATCTGTGAAAAATATTCTAGTAAAAAAGTGAGACATAAGATTTTGTTGATTTTTCGTTATAATTTCAAAAAGTAAATAATGTTAGTCTTCAAGTTAGCGAAGAATTGTATTGAAAAGTGATGCATGAAGGTGAATAGAATTTATAGGAAAAGTGTTTTAACATCTGCATCAATCAGTCATAATTTTAATTCTTTAATGGAAAGTGATATTTTACATTTCATTTGAATGTGTTTTGGTAGAAGATTAAATGTACTAGGACCAATAAACAATAAATTATTAAAACATTATTTGATCTCAGAAACAGGATATAGATCACACCTTGTCAATCTGGTTTTATATTTTTTTTTCATCACTCTTAATGACTTTTCTGAGATGGTTCTGAGTTGGTTTCATTCTGAGTCGTTCGGTCACTATCCTACCCATATTATAATGCAAGTTTAAAAATTATATTTCCAATAAGTTTTTTAAAGATACGCAACAGATGGTAATGTATAAAGCTATCTTAAAAATATGTAGGGCAATAGATTTTGTTTAATCTCAAAGTAGGCGGTGGTCGAAATAATTTTGAGAACCTGTGATGTACGTATTTGAAATATGGTCAAACTCTAATTATGCCCAGTCTTGCAATCTACGAGTTGGTTCGTCTGCAAGAATAAAACAAACTGATAGATGTCTGCTCGATGAACATTGTCCCTGGTCTATTCTGGTTCTATTTCCCTAAGCGGAGATATGTATTCTGGAATAAAAAATGTTTCTTGGCTCTACCTTATTTCCCACGGGGCTGAGTAACGACGGGGAAACGCCATAATTTCACGTCACACCTGTCCTTGTACATGGGGGGACACGATGGCTTGTCTGGTCTCGTCAAAGTGTGGCTGAATTGAAGGGTGGGGAAGATACTGTAGTAAATAGTTATTTCCTTTTAGTTTTCATTGTTACAGAAGTAGAAATAAAAATATATCGAGGGTGATTTTTTTTTTGTAAAAATAATACGCCACTTCTTCAAAAATGGCAAACTTATTTTGTGGAACCACTTAAATTATTTTTTTTTTTTACATGAGCTCCACACAGGAAGCCCAGAGGAAAATAATTTCCCTCAGGGCCTGTGTCATCTTTGGGGATGCTGTGTGGAGGGTTTTTTTTAGGAAAGGAAGGGGAGGAGAGTTCTGGGAAGGAAAAGGGTTTAAAGGGTGGGTAGGAATCTGGGGTTCAGTGGGTCCTGATGATCCGCCTCCAACACCTTGACAAACCTCACCCCATGAACCCGGGCACCCCTGCTAAATCAGCAAACGCAGCGAACCGCTTGGGGTGACCTATGGCAGAGGTCTTGGCTATCCAATAAAGGTTCCCGGGGCGGCAGTACCCATTCCCGTCTCCCAAATAAACACTTTTATTTTTTTAAATACCTACGTGTTTCATAAACAATGCATACTTCTTCAGGATTTACATAAAACTAGATTAAAAAATGGACTTAAAGATGTAAATCGTTAGGCAGGAGTAAAAAGAAGGCGGGTCGTAGGGCGTAATTTATAATGGGAACAAAATAAATAAAAATTTACACTGAGATCAACTACATACATTTCTTAATTTTCTAAACAAGCTTTCATAAAGACTCAAGCTAAAAAATTAAAATTTATTATTAATATTTGAAATATTTTTGTTGAAATTTTCTAATATCTCTGTATGAAATTATACGTTTTCACAAAGCTTGTTTAGGAAATTAAGATATTTAGTTAAGAAGCTTGTTTATAAAAATTAAGATATTAAGAAAAAAAATGTATTTAGTTTTCTCGCTGTTTTATTAAATTTGTTCCTATTATAAAGTATTACGCCCTATTACCCCCACCCTCATTCCCTTCTACTTCCGCCCATCCATTTACATTTCTAAGTCTATTTGGTAATTTAGTTTTAAGTAAACATATAGAAACAAGTTGGTATTTTAAACAATTTAAATGGTTTAAAAAGTGTTTGTTTATTGTTTAATAAAAAAATATGTCTTTGAAACTGAACTCTGAAATATGTCGTTATGAATATACGGCACAATGTTACCATTTCCAATAAAGTAACATTAATATAAAGATTATTAAATCCACGGGTAGACTAGGGCTGTCACCCAAACTCTGAAATCGGATAACTTCACCTGGTTCCACAGATTTCGACGAAGTTGTGTACATTTTTTAGATTTTGATTAAAGTAGAAAGTAGACCAGATCTCACAGATGCTGAAGTTTTTTTAACAAGTAAAATTGTTTGAGATACCCGCAGGACTGGTTAAAAAACCGAAGGCGCACAATAATTTCACAGAAACTTAAATCAGGAGTTAAAGCAAATTCCTTAATTAAAGCACAATAAGTAGTGACTAATTTTTGGGTTAGTAGTTATTATGCTTTCTTCTTTTTAAGCCTACGTTTCGGACAGCGTTACAATGTCTGTCATCAGGCAAGACGGATTTACCTTTATGATAGACTTGCGAAAAACGCAAATGGTATAATAATCAAAAAATTAAATACGATAATACTTTTGGCATCATATTGGTTCTTTTAATTATCTCGTGTTCAGAATAACTATATATTATTTTTTATTCAATAATAACATTAAGAAATTTATCCTCTTTTGTTAGAAAAGTGGTAATTAACCTTTCCTTCTTTATTTGTTTGTGAGATAATACAGTCTGAGAGAACGATCCCCCGATAAAAGCATATAAAATTTAGTTTTCTCAAAGGAATAGTCGACTAAACGTCACACGCCAAGTGAGAAAATTCGGTGGCAACTTAAATAATATAAAGGTAGATATAAGAGATGGTGGAGGCGAGAGAGGTAAAAGAAAATGTGCAAAAGCTTATGAAGATGTAGAGGAGCCATTAAAATAAAATATTTTACATCTTCAATAGTCCGTACGACTTCAAAAATAAATTTTCAGTTTTCTGCAGTCTCATTGCTAAAATGTGAAATCATGCATAAAATATAACGTCTAAATTTTTATAGACATTGAAAAAAAGACAAGCATTAATCCGGTTTTTCTTTGAAAGACAGCAATTCTCTTTCAAAGCGACGTGAACGCCAGGAGTTGCAAAATAGTTGATTTAAAAAACATTACACCCTTAATTTCTCGCCCCATCTGTGTAAAATCAGATGAACTATTTCTTCACCTAAGTATCGCTGTGTGGTGGTTAAACGAAAATTCCAAGGAAAGGATTTCACAGTCAAGCCCAAAAATCACTTGTTCTCTTTCTGTTTGAAAAAAATCCCTTTTTACAGCAGTTTCCCAGTATTTAAATAAACAAAACTGTAATATAGTCCTACTTTTCTCTTTGTACACCGGTAATTTCCCCGGTAAGACTTTTTGCTTGGTTATTTTACGGTCGGATTACAGAACAAGCGGAATTCCCGCCTGATGATAATTTATAACGTCGAGACGAGGGAAGACAATAAATAAAGTTAGCCATTTCGGTTACAAGTTCCCTTGACACGTGGAATATTTAAATGGACATCTTCCGTAACTACGTTTCATTCCGGGAATCACAGAACCTACAGTAGACCAGAAGTGAACTTAAACACTGAATTATAAAGCATTGTACAACAGAGAACTTTAAAATGAAATGTAATTATAAAATGTTAAGGAGTTGAGAGTGAAACATTTAAACGTAGGGGTTGATGACTTTTTCTGTACTAAATAGCAACTGTTATGATAATCTTTTGTATTTTGATCAAATATGAACTTTTCGTTTAAAATAATGCATTTTATATCAATTTTTTTAACATTTAAAAGTCCCAAGTTACAAATGATTGTGATTGATAACATGTGAAAAACTTCTACTTCAAACATTATAAAGGGAAAATGAAATGAACATGTCGGATCTGCTGAAAATTAACAATCATTTTGTTGGCTTATTTGTTGATTTAAAAGTCTGTTTTTGGGGAAATTTTAATGACAGGAAAATATCAAACAATACTTTATTTCTTGTTGTCAAAAATATCAAAAATGCCGAAACGAAACTTTAAACAGCTCTAGTGAAAACTAAAAAATCGTTTATCCGACATTTTTCTTCGGGACCGTCGAATTTATTGTGTTTTACCGTGCCGAGTTTCAAAAAACGAATTCCTGATCCATAGCAAAAATCTTCATCAAGTTCGTAATCAGATATCAGGTTTTTAGTGTCAAAAATATTATCGTGATTTAATTTTGGGGTGTTATGCCGTGTTGCGCATCTCCTTCTTTAACCAACGTTTTGGACAGCAGTGTCCTTTATTAGGATAGAAGTGTGATGGATTATATCATCATTACATTACATTGTCCATCATCAGGGCAGATGTGTGATCCATCGCACCTCTGCCCTAATGATAAACTGTGGTGCTGTGATAATCTTTGGCTAAAGAAGGAGACATAATACCCCAAAAATAAATCATGACGAGAGTTCATAATCTCAGGGATGATAATATTACATCTAACATTATGTCCATTGGTATCATCCCTTTCTGTTATCCAGTTCAATTTTTGTTTTGAATTTCGTATCGTTTGTCTAATTTATTTATTTTTATTTATTTATTTATTTATTAAAAGAAGTTTATACAATGAACAAAAAAAATTGTGTTAATTCATCCGCCATGCTAGGGATGTCCCTGTGTTATGGCGGATGAAGTTTACAGATTGGGTAGGTACAGTGTACAGTCATTAACTTATGCAATTCATTTAAGTAGTTTAAGTTACAAGATGTATTAATTATATTACAATTCAATTAAAATAGCAAGTTTTACACATCATCGTTACTGAATGTAAGGATCCATTTTGATCATTTTTTTTTAAAGATATGGGGTTGGGTTTCGGATTTTAGGTTCTCGGGGAGAAGGTTAAACATTTTAGGAGCTAGGTACATGAAATGTCTTTGAGCTGATGTGGTGCGTAGTGTAGGAACATTGTAGTGTCGTTTGGTTATTGTTCTGGTGGTGTAACTGTGATGTAAGAGAGTTTTTTTTCTTGTATTTGAACATGAAATGTGTTAGTGTAAATTTTAGATGAAGTTGCTGTATGTTTAAGACATTATATTCTGTGAACAGTCTATTGGAGGAATATCTTGTTGGTCGCTTGTTGATAGCACGTAAAATCGTTTTTTGGGCTTTTTGCAGAGGATCAATAAAATTAAGAGCACAGCCGCCCCAAATTATGATGCCATATGCTAACTGGGATTGGCAGAGAGCATAGTAAACCGTTTTTAGTGTTATAGGAGTAAGTATATTTCTTAGAGTTCGAAAAACATAAGAGAGCTTGCGAATTCAGGGAGTTAGACTGGCTAAGTGCTGATCCCAACGAAGATGGTGATCAATTAGGATCCCCAGGTATTTTATATGAGATACTTTTTCCAAATTTGGGCAAGTACAGGAAGAGTAGGGACTTGGACAAGAGTGAATTGTTATTTTCTGATTGATAGAAGGTTGGGTTGCAGCAGATAGACTGAAGGTTAAGAATTTAGTTTTACCAGCATTGAGGGTGAGGAGATTATCATCTAACCAATTCTTTACAAGACCTATGTCGTATTGAGCTATGTCGAATGCTCCTTTCCAATTTTTATGTCGAGCTATAAGCACAGTGTCATCTGCAAAGGATATTATTTTTCCGGTTATGGGTAGGTTACAGAGTTTATTGATGTATATGAGGAACAAAATAGGGCCTAGAACACTTCCTTGTGGAACTCCGAATTGGATTGGTAAAGGGTTGCTTAAAGCTATGTTGTTAATTTTCACGGTTTTAATTTAACGTAACTTTAATTGTAACGTTCCTCTTATTTTTAATCATTTATAGAATGTATAACATTGAGCCACCGTTGATTACAAGAATGATATATAAGCCTGGAATAAATAAAGCTATTAGTTTTTTGTATATAAAAATATGGATATGGATAACACAGATATGGAACCGTATCTTGTAAACTAAAGTACTATCCTTCTATTACTCATCCACCTTTGTTTCAGCTAAAAATTTCAGTATTTTGTACTAAGACATCGAAAGAAGCCCACTAGGGGATCAAGCGCAGACAAATTGAAAACTTCACAATATCTCATAAATGATATACCAAGCACGGTTTCACTATTAACAGCCGAACCGATATTGACAGGGAATAAAGAAGAAATCGACCTGCGCTGGCAACACTGGCGTATCAGTCTACAAATTCGCATTACGAAAAGTCAAACTCCAATAAATTATCTAAAAATATTAATAAATTGACAGTGTTGAATTGAAATACTAACTTAAATAAGGTTTGGCAGTCAGCATTTACTTTTTGATATTAAACGGGAGTAAATTAGTTAGTGGGGTCTTTAGACATGTTTCAAACATTTAAGTTTCTCAAAGATTGAACGTAATAAATTGATTGCTTGCATCGACTTCTTTCAATTCCAAGAGTTTCGTTAGTTCAATCAGTTCATTAATATAGCCAGTGATTTTGCATAATGAACGAAATTCTTTGAAATATGTGTATATTGACGGTTAACCGAAACTTATCTCATACTATGAGGCCGCGCTAAAATTTATCTGTTTAATCATTGACGGAGCTAGCAAATATTGATAACTGACCGTAGATGGATGACCTAGAAGAACTAGACCTCTAGAAATTTTAAGTAGTTTTGTGTCTCTATAAACTTTTTTTTTCCGTATAAGAGTTAGAAATGGTATTAAATAAATTTACAAATTGCACTCTCACTACTGAACTACTTAAACTACGAACTTCCTAAAATATTAACAGAAACATTTTCATAAATTAAATCACCATCTCGCTAAACAGGTTTGCGTGACAAAAATTAACCTGCGAGGTTAAAGTTTTGGGTATTATGAAAAATGTCGCGTATTTCTCGAAGGATTTTAGCGTTCTTATTATATTCTGAAAATTTTCACGCCTTGGGAATAAAATTTTGCGGAATTTAAAGCGGGTAAGAACTTTAATAGGATGAAAAGATTTCTTTTAAAAAAAATGTAGGTGTATATGTGGCTTGCTTCTATAAGGACCAATGCCAGTTTTTCAAATTTCACGGGGCCTAACCTGTACAAAATTTGCTATTTTTAAGAAGTTTTAACTTTAAGAATAGCGATTTTCTAGTGTAACATTGGCTCACCAAAATTGAAAAATCTTTTCTCGAAATCGAAATTTTCTTTTAGAATTCCGAAGGTACACCCAATTTTTAGACGTAGTTGATGTTAGTATCATTATAATAACTATAATATTGTCTACGACTACTTCTACCGAATTGTCTTTACTTCATAACTAAACGGAATTATATTTGACAACAAATTAACGTTCAACCAACACATTGAATATATTGTGAGTAAATCCAATAAATTACTTGGTTTTATTGTAAGATCAACCAAACTGTTCAAGAATTCTAATAGCCTAATAATTCTATTCAATTCATTAATCCGTAGTGTTATTGAATACGGGTCAACAGTCTGGAAATATTAATTAAAATTATATTTCACAGGTATCTAGACTTGAATCAGTCCAAAGAAAATTTACACGGATTTTGTCTTACCGATCAGGTGTCTACCATCTTCTAGACGGGTACGAACAAAGACTTTTCAATTTAGAGAGTTTAGTTAAAAGACGTAAAATAAATGACCTCTTAATTTTTTATAAAATTGTGAATAATCTAGTAGATGGTAACTTAGTCAATGAAATCAATTTATACGCCAGGCCCAGATCTACCAGAAAATTTAACATATTTCGGACCGAAATTTTTAGCAATAATACGGGAAACTTTAATCCCATGTCTAGAATGTCTCGATCATATAATGATCTCACTAAATCACACACTAAAATAGATATTTTTGCAAATAATTTGACTTGTTTTAAGAAATATCTCCATGATTTGTGCACCTGAAAAAAAAAATTTGATTGTTGTTTTATTATTTTTTTGTAAACACTTAAAATATTTTGTAGCTATCATGTATTTCAAATTTTCTATTTAAGTTTTTAAGTTATGTAAAAAAATACTTACATTGTTTTTCATGTGTCTGTGAATATGCAAACGTTATTACAGTAGACACATTAGTCTACGGATATTTATATTTGTATCTTAATTTGTTTTACATTAACCAAAATAATGTTATGTAAATATCCTGTTTGTGTCTCAAATAAATAAATAAATAACCTTTTCCTGTCAAGCATTTGTTTATTGATTTTCAACAAGATAAACCCCAATTTTGAGGCTAGACGATGTTTGTATTATTATAATAACTCTATGATATTGTCTATGACCACTTTTATCGGATTGTCTTTACTTCATAATCCTTTCCTGTCAAGCACTTGTTTTTCGATTTTCAACCAGAGTGGTCAATAAATGACTTAACAGGTGTTTTAAAACACCACAATACAAAAACTGACAATGGCCTTTTTAGAAGCAAGTAAAAGATATATAGAGTATTAAGGGACTTATTTATTTAAACCAGTGATTCCCGACATTGTTTGGAGTAGAAAATTTAAATTAAACTTGCCTCCGGCGACTGATGTTACCATCAAAAGTAAGTAAGTATTGGACAGTTAGGGTCTGGGTGAGAGGTTGGGCGGTTACTCAGCTGAGCGACCAGTGGTGATATATACAAGAAATATTTTTGTTTGGTTTTGAAGAAAAAATTAAAAAAAAAAAAAAAAATTAAAAAAGTCACTGTGGATCAAAATTTTATTTACACTTTTTACTCCAAATAATGCCACGAATCACTAGTTAAAGTAAGTCAAGTACTTTCCTTAACACCCTATACAAAATATTGTCTAAAAATCTGTTTGTTATATATGCCCATAGGGGCTTTTACATTTACTCTTTTTACTCTGCGACTCGAACCCAGGACCTTTCGCTTTCCGGGAAAACGCGAAAGGTCCTGGGTTCGAGTCCCAGAGGTGCCAATAGTTTTTTTTATAATTTTTTTTGTTTCCAGATTTTCGTTGAGTCGCTTATATTGTCTTCATTTAATTAAATAATAAAATTTAAAGTTTTTTTCATAAAGTTAAAATAAATAAAAAAAGCTTTAAGTGTACCTACATGTTTAAAGTCAGAGGTAATTCTTTTAATAAATCCGAGTAGTTTAAGTTATTTGTTTACGATTTTATAATGTTATTTTAAATGAAAAAAAACTCACAACAAAATTTATTTTCAAAATGCCTAATGGGTTAATAAATATTAATAGAGTTTCAATCAGAAATGAAATTTTATTTGAAATATCTGTTTTGGGACCAGGAATGATCTTCCTTGAATTCCTTACCCAACTCACCTCTCGATAGGGACCGCTATTATTTTAGCACTCCACCGATTCCATGTATTTGAGGAATGATAGATACACCGCCAGCAAGTTTTTTTCCGAGAAGAGCACGAAAAAAGATACTCATTAATATTTATATATAGGATATATGTAGGAAGAATGATTTAATAATGTTTCCCAGGGCCTCATTTGCTGGATACACAAATTAATAAAAGGTACAAAATGTTTCGCTTCTTAGATAGTAAATAGATATTATAATATCTTCTTATATAGACATTAATGCAAATTAAAGACTCGGGCATCACTTTTCAATCAAATCTTTCATTTGTTAACCACATAACAGAAATCTGTAACGAGGGCTTAAAAATGTTGGGGTTTATAACTAGGCTAACTAGAAACTTTAACAAAATAAAGTGTATTAAACTGTTATATTTTGCTTATGATAGAAGCCAACTAGAGTAAAATTCTCCTGTCTGGAATCCTCATTATAATATGCATCTACAAGCTGTTGAAAGAATACAAAACAAATTCTTACGTTTTCTAAATTTTAAAATGGGTATTCCAGCAATTATGTTAAACTACAACACTATTTTGAACGACATGAATATGCTTAAATTGTCAGACAGAAGAATTTTCACTGACTTAGTATTTTTATATAAAATTCTTAATGATTTAGTTAATAGTCCGGTATTACTTGAATTGATAAGCTTCCGAATTCCACTTCGTTATACTAGAAGTCAGGATTTATTTCAGTGCAAAAATTCTGGGACTAACAACCATATGTATTCCTCTTTGCCCAGAATACTAATGGAGGGAAACAATTATACCAAGTCAGCGGACATCTTCAATTTATCTTTGAATAAATATAAAATATTGTTATTGAGGCAGTTCAGTTATGTACAATAAATATGTATTTTTCTTACTATGCTATATATGTAAAAGCCCCGAAAAAGGGCGTTTATTAATAAATAAATAAATAAATGTAGATCCGTTTTGCGTATCGGGATCCCATCACTTTGTTAGGCATAAAGTTATTTTCTTAAGTGGGAGTTTTTTTGTGTTTTTTTTTTACGGTGGGTATGGGTACCGCCGCTCTACATGTCTCCTCTCTGAGGATCAAGTCTGCCACGAATTCAAAAATCAGCTGGAAGAGGACCCAGATTTGTTCCAAAATTATTATTGGTGATGAGTAATGAGTCATGGTGTTATGGGTACGATCCCGAAACTGTTAATCATTGTTTCCAGTTATTCATTAATATTTATTTATTATTTATATTAATAGTTATTCATTAATAACTGGAAAAAATGATCGAACTTGCCAATGCCCTTCTTAATCCAATATCAGAAAAGATTCGTAAAAAGTTAGACGTTATTTTAAATTATTATTTTAAGAACCCGAGTCTTGAAGACATGAAGAATATTAATGCATACATCAACGGTACAGGTCTTAACCTGCCTGAACAGGTATCTCCAAAAATGGCGCCAAATTTTAAATTTTGTTCAATGACATCAGTTGACGTAGAGAGGTCGTTTTCGGCGTACAAATTAATACTGGGTGACAAACGTCTCAAATTTGCGCTCGATTTGGAAAAATACTTGATAATAAAATTGTATATTGTCACCAAAACTATGCAAATTTTAAGAATATTTTGCTGTTTTTGTACCATCTTTAATTAAAATATATAAAAATAAAAATGGTTTATTACTACTGCATTTTAAAATCAACTAAATTCCGTATACAAACTAGCACCATTAGATGATAACCCGCCAACAGTCGGGCGGACATCATAGCTTATCTCCTTAAATTTCAATATCTTTGGGTAAAACCCATGCATCCCGTAAGATAGGAAAGTGGATGATGGAAATACATTTAGTGATGTAAAACCAAATGTATTTTATTAAGACCAATTATCAATTATGACATCTTTTTTTCCGTTATTTCTTTTTGGGATGTTATGCCGTGTAACGCTGTCCAAAACATTGGCTAATTAAGGAGGTAGCGCAACGCGGCATAACACCCCAAAAAACAAATAACGAAGATACTTTTGGCCCTGAAAATCTAAAATCGGAACCAATTATGACATCTCTCAATTTTTAATTCATCATCTTGTTCATTGTGTAGGTATCTGAGCAGTTCAGAGATAGACGTAATCAAATAAAAATAAATATTTGCAATTTGATGAACACCCAGTCGTAAAACTAAACACCAAATACACAGTGCTAGCGATCCGAACCTTGACATCTCAAGTGTTTCTCTTTAATTCTCTTTTCTTATCCCCCCCTTGACTTTACCTCCCTCAGCCGTATCTAAAGGAGTTCCTATTTCTATTCGTTCTTTTGAGGCACCATTTGTAAATCGTTTATTCTGGTAACTTGGGAACACTCTGCCCCGTGGCATTGATTGATTGAAAACTTAATACAGAAAGTGATTGGGGATAACTCGCCCGGACTATCGGTACATTAGATCTACCCCTATTTACACACTTACAATGAATACTGCAGATTAAATTGCGATACTTGAGTATTGATGCAAGGATGAGATCGGGAAAGATCAGAGGGAGAAAAAAAGGTAAGATGAAATTATTAATATGTACAAAGACATTATTAGCGGGCAGTCCATAGTGGAGTGTTGATACAAGCCTAATATGAAGGATGAATGTAGATTGATATCCCTAAGGTGTATATGAGGGCCCCATAGAAGCCAGAGTTAAGTTAGCCTCTCAGAAACTGGGCATACTGTACAGGGCCCGCAGATTCTTTAATAGTACATAACTGCTAACCCTGTACAAATCGCAAGTGCACCCCCACCTTAACGAACGGATTGCAATCTTTAGAGCACAGGCGTCGGGTAGGAATGCTATCCATGTTCTACCGGTATTTCAATGGAAGATGCTCCTAGGAACTAGCGTCATTGATCCCTTCAGCACCGGTGCATAGTCGGGAGACACGTCAAACGCGCGCCCAACATTTGTACACGGTTGACATTTGTCACATGAGAACGGGTCGTTTTTTCGACTCGTTCTTAAGTTCAACAGCTCGGCTGTGGAACTATTTGCCGGCTTCTGTGTTTCCTCCCTCCCACAACATGGGTCTCTTCAAGACCAATGTTCATTCCTTCCTCTCCTCAAAAAGACCCTCCTCACAGCATCCCGATGACATAGGCCCTGAGGAAAGTTATTTTCCTCAGGGCCTCCTGTGTGGAGTTAATGTAAAAAAAATGCTATAATTAGAAGTGATTATATCTTACGGAAATAAAGCGCATTAAATAAATTATATAGCCTATTATTATATGAAAGATATTATGATAAAAAATAGGATCTAACACACAATTACAATAAATTTACTATACATATTTGTAGCTTACAAAAATGCATAAAAATGGTTCAATACGGTGGTGACCGCAGCCTTCCATCACCAAGCTCCACTCCTGAGTGAGCGTTGGGCCCGAGCTCACTCAAGACTACGCCCTGCAAAATAATGGATTATTTATTTTTCCTATTTATGTTCTTGTTTCTTTACTGTGTAAATATATAAATATGTATAACCATATGGGATTGCACTATCCTCCCCACATCTTGGAAAAAAGAAAAAAAAAATTATTATTATTAATATGAAGTCAACATTTCCAAACGCTCTCAAAATAATTATCAGACAATCCCATAAACAAACATAGCGTTTTATTAATTCATACTAAACACATAAGTTTATCAATTCATTAAATTTTCTATAATATAATATAAATACATTTAATTAATTTTATGCGTACTGTCACAATTAAGTGTAACTAGATATACCTGAAATTACTATTCGACGGAAATTATGCCGAGATTAATTATTTCTTGAAACAATGAAATAAATGTTACATTTATCGACCTTTATGGTCGAGGGTTAAGCTGCTTTGGTCGAAACCCGTTGAGCGCAAATAAATTGAATAGATAGAGTTATTTCACATAAAAACATAAAAATAAAGCTTGGGACATAATATGTGGTACGTCCCAGGGTAGAACATACTCTAATTGTCATCCTATTGAAAGGCCATTATTTAAAAGTAGAATGAAACGTTTCTTGAAAAGACTTAAGCCGTTTTAGGTGAAAAGATCTGAATAGCCAGGTATTTCACATCCTTTCACTTCCTTTCCCTCTCACCGTTTAGCATTACAACGTAACTCTTGTTGGAGACAATCCGCAGGCCTATGCACTGACTCCCGATCAGTTATGTCTTGTGCTGTAGGTACTTACAGAGAAAAACGTACTTTGACTACTTCACAAAGTTATAATATAATGTATGTAACAGATCGTATTCTAATTTTTTGTGAAAATGTATTACATTTGAAGAGATATTAACAATGCAAAAATTAGTTTTTCCATATCGTTAAAAATGACGAAGTTATGGGCTTTCAAAATGGTAAAATGTATGCAATAGTGTCCCGTGAAGTCACAAGCAGTACAATTCAAAATTCAAATGGCAAAAATGCAGTGCCGCCGCGTTTTCCCGTGACGTCATACTCTGACAGACGCAAAAATCAACGTTTTGACGGCTTAAATCTTCGGCACTGTTCGGTATTTTCCAACAATTCAGTTAGTTTAGTCCTCCACATGCTGTAATCATCAAACAATATTAATAGTTTAGCGACTGTATGGTTTAAATTTAAGAATCCGACTAATAATACAGCTCTGATGCCGCGACTTACGCAAAACCATTTTCGTACGTGGAGTTTGTATACAAATCTACTTTCGTAATATAACCGAATTAAAGCAATGCCAAAATAAGGCGCCACTTATATTAATAGCAAGTGTGAGGAGCATTGCCTGGCAGGCGTAAGTACTGTTGGATTTGTGAATTTCTCCGGATACGGATTATTATTACAATACGATTATTATTATAGGTGACTACCTGTCACTGGATCCCAGTGAATTCGAAGAACCGGCTATTTTTGAAACCGGCTCCTATTGGATTTATAAAATGGGCACCAACACTCGCAGGGCCTAGCAGCAATAACCTGCGGAGCGGTTGTTTTACTGCTAGTTGTAATTAATGATTCGTATGTAAAAAAAAATCAATTTTTGTTGTAGGAGACGACCTCATTAATATACTATATGTTGAACTATATTACCTACTCTGTTAAATGATATGAATATGCTCAAATTGTCAGACAGAAGAATTTTCACTGACTTGGTATTTTTATATAAAATTCTAAATGATTTAATTGATAGTCCGGTATTGCTTGAACTGATAAGCTTCCGGATACCACATCGTAATAGAACAGAAGTCAGGATTTATTTCAGTGCAGAAATTCTGGGACTAACTACCATATGTATTCCAATTTGGCCAGAATACTAACGGAGGGAAATAATTATACCAAGTCAGTGGACGTCTTCAATTTATCCTTAAACAAATATAAAATATTGTTACTGAGGCAATTCAATTATGTAAAATAAATACTGTATATTTCTAAATATTCATATGTAAAAGTCCCCATAACGGGCGTTAATAAATAAATAAAATACAAAAAAAATTACTTTGAAACATAATTCGGGTATGTTTTTAGGTTTTCACGGCCAAAAGTATTTTTGTTATTTATTTTTGGGGTGTTATGCCGTGTTTCGCTACCTCCTTCTTTAGCCAACGTTTCGGACAGCGTTACAGCGTCCATCATCAGGGCAGCTGAGCAAATGAATCATAATTACTTTTTTGTTTAACATGAGCTCCACACGAGAGGCCCTGAGGAAAATAATTTCCCTCAGGGCCTATGTCATCTTTGGGGATGCTGTGTAGAGGGTTTTTTTAAGTAAAGGAAGGGAAGGAGAGTTCTGGGAAGGAAAAGGGTTTAAGGATTGGGTAGGAATCTGGGGTTCAGTGTGTCCTGGTCATCCACCTCCAAGACTTAGACAAACCTCACCCCATGAACCCGGGCACCCCTGCTAAATCACCAAACACAGCGAACCACTTGGGGTGACCTATGGCAGAGGTGTTGGTTATCCAAAAAAGGTTCCCGGAACGGCGGTACCCATTCCCGCCACCCAAATTGGAAACGAAATTATAACGAGTGTTAAAATGAACCACACCTAATATACAACATGTGGATCAAAGAAATAAAAATCATTTTACCCTTTTCTGAGCTGTTAATTATTTCAAATTAAAAAATACCCATCCAAACGAGGAAGTCTTAACTCAACACACCATATAACATAGGTAACAATATAAAACCCAAAACCCAACCGTATAACACCCCGGTCGCCTTTTATCTGGCGAGGGAGCACACCAAATTAGATATTCGTTAAACAAACACCAATTGTTGTGGCGGTATCGTTTCATTAATAACGGCGGTAAGTTAATTTTAATGTACGTGATACGTTTGGTGGCCGCCTCTATGCATCCAGCCTTCCAACCATCGCTAGCCGCCCAGCCCTAGCCGCCAGCCACCAGCCTCCGAGCAAGGCGGAACTTTATGCAAAACAATAATATTGTAAATTACGATGTCTTCGTTATCTTAATATATACAGCGGTCGTACGTGGCGCTACTGGTATGTACGCCGGATACGGTCGGAACCCAGTGCACATAATGAACTTCACATTATTGTGGTAATATTTCATTATTTGTTTGTATTTTTTTTTTCCTTTATTTTCCCAAATTTTACATTTGATGTATACAATATTATGACATAATAAGAACAATGGGGACCCACTAAAGCGCAGCCTGTGCGTGGGTAATATAGTTTTATATATTTTATTATTGTACCTAGAAGGAACAAACAATGGGCATATAAAGCAAAAACATGATTAAAATTTGTTTAAATAGCTGTGCACAAAATGAGCATACAAACAGTGCAACAGTAAGTGTATAGTGTAATATTAAGTATAATAGTAATTGTATATTAAGTGAAGTAGTGTAATAATAGTGGAATAGTGAAACAATAAGTGCATAGTGTAATAATAAGTGAACTGTTTGTGAAAAAAACATAAAGTCATACAAGTTAAACAAACAACAATATCTACATTGTCAAGCCACGACTTCAAGTCCTTTGTGTATTGAGGAAATTTAGTTATCACTTGAATATTTTTCGGTAAAAGATTGAATGTACGAGGTCCAATGAAACTGCTGTGAGTTTGCATTTGTTTGGTATTCGTTTGAGTGAGTTTGCATTTGTTTGGTATCGTTCGTTATTACCTGATAAAAATGATTTATATTGATGTTAGTCTCACCGGGTTCACTAGATATTCGTGGTGAGGCTCTGATTTTACAATTTCGTACGATTGTGTTAGGTTTCCGAAATTATACACTTATTAAAATATTTTTTAAATAAATTTGATCAAATGTCGATCATCTTTTTTTTTTTTTATATTAACTCCACACAGGAGGCCCTGAGGGAAATTATTTCCCTCAGGCCCTGAGGGAAATTATTTCCCTCAGGGCCTATGTCATCTTTGAAGATGCTGTGTGGAGGGTGCTGTTGAGGAGAGGAAGGAGTGAACATGGGTCTTGAAGAGACCCATATTGTAGGAGGGAGGAAACACAGAAGCCGGCAAATCGTTCCACAGCCGGGCTGTTGAACTCAAGAACGAGTCGTAGAAACGACCCGTTCTCATGTGACTAATGTCAACCGTGTACAAATGTTGAGCGCGTGTTTGGCGTGTTTCCCGACTATGCACCGGTGCCGAGGGGATCAGTGACGCTAGTTCCTCGGAGCATCTTCCATTGTAATACCGGTAGAACAAGGACAGCATTCCCACCAGACGCCTGTGCTCTAAAGATTGCAGTCCATTTGTTAATTTAGGAGAATCTATCAAACGGACCGCCCGTTTCTGCACAGAGTCGAGGGTTTTTTTCAGGTATTTTGGGACTCCAGACCAGAGGTGGCTGCCAAATTCAACCGTGGGGCGCACTTGCGATTTGTTCAGGGTTAGCAGTTGTGTACTATTAAAGTATCTGCGGGCCCTGTACAGTACGCCCAGTTTCTGAGAGGCTAACTTAACTCTGGCCTCGATGGAGCCCCCGTACCTGAGCTGGTCACTTAGAGTTACATCTTGTAAGTGTCTCAAATAAATTTTAACAAAAGAAAGCGAATTCAAAATAATTATTAAAACAATTTATTTATTTTATCAGGTTCTTCATAAAACAGTTATACACCAGAATATTATTGAGAAGATTACAAAATTTAAAGAAAAAAGTGTATGGGGGCAGTTTCACTATCTTGTGACGTATGTCAGAAGATAGTGAAGATGTCGACGCTCAATACAGAATCATTTAGCAGTTGAATTGCTCTGTTTAATGGCCCATTCTGATACGAAGAAGTTCTCGCTTTCGGAGCATAAAAAAGTGCATGTGATCTCCCACGAGTGTACGCGTTAGGGACATAAAAATTAATCTCCTAAGAAGTGACTGAATAATGGTGGTAACTATGTGCGGTAATAGACAATTGCAAATTAAACTATAGTCAAACAGATACCAAGTGCACTCTCAAAATTTCAAACGTGGAAGAACGTTCTTCCCCGTTTATGTTTTGACACCATTATGGGCCCATCCATAAATTACGTCACACCTTAAGGGGTGGGGGGGGGGTGTAGATAAGTGTGACAAGGTGTATGGGGGGGTCAAAAAAATCATGAAATTCTAGGGGGGAGGGGGTCTCACAAATGTGACAGGGGGGGGGTCAAAAAGTCATGAATTTTGTAAGACGTAATTTATGGATGGCCCCTTATGAAATTCATCCTCTCCTAGTCGGGTACACTATTTTTTCAAGACCTCCCATATTAAATTGTATACGACCTACATGATGAACAAACAGGGAAACTGTATCGGGTTTAGATTAGGGAAGAAATATGAAAATCAGTTATCTAAGAACAAGTTGAAGAAATTACTTGATATCACGTTGCCACACCAACTGTGAACACGTGTCCTCTCTTGTCCGATAGGTTTCTCGTTGGTGGACAAATGAGCTTGGGATCAACGTTTATAAATTCCTCCCATCAATTTTCTATTAATTGCTTGTAGGACGCAGCATTCCTGTGTACGCTTCGATTGAGCATTAGATACGGTCGTAAAACTGGCAATTGATTTGTTAACTAGCGGCGTTTTAATAAGAATTATTGCCATCCTTAACGTAGACTCCTAGGTTATCCAAGTACCTTAAAACAATGGTCCCCAACCCCCGGTATGCGGACCGGTACCGGTCCGTGGCAAGACCCTGCTTAAAATCAAAAAAACTTAATATACCTAATTAATAAAAAATTAATAATCAACGACAAAAACAATCATTCAGTTGAGAGCCCCTCCACGCCATGTTACCTCCGACACAATAGCTTTGAAGTAAAAAAAACACGACTGGGCTTTCATCTTGCGCACTCACACCTATTACGTAAAGAGCTCGAATGAGATGCAATGACGTGAGTCACCGCTCTTATATTCTGCTTGCCCAAATACAAGTGGAATCGATTTTTTGAGAATACGTGACATAGGAAGTAACACGCGTTTGATTGCATTGGTAATTTTTTTTTCCCGTTTTTCTACAAAATGGGAGCTTATTAATATATTTATTATTATTTCGTAAATTTGTAAATGTATAATGTTGAATTAACAAAAATCTGAATCCTGTATGTACCTTTTTAAGGCGATGTGTACTAGTTTTACTTTTTAGGTGACTAATAACGTTTAATATCAAAACTATCTAAAATATACACAATCAACGCCCTCCCCCTCAGCGTGCCGCGGTAAAATTATCAAACGTTGACCGTTCCGCGGCGATAAAAAGGTTGGAGACCACTGCCTTAAAACATTGCTTCATTTACCTTCACGCTTCCAATAATAATTGATATGTACTTCTTTACTTTGGTGGATCTGTTCTATTACAGTCACAGTCTTTCCTCGCAAACCCTTTGCTCTCAGTTTTCAGAGGTCGTCCTCCCTCTGTCAATGCTGACAATTTTTGTTCAGTAGTCGTTTTGCTAGCATTATGGCAATTGCCTAATCTACAGTCAGAAATAAAAAGAGAACTTTTTAAATTCAACACATCTCACACAATGCTGACCATTTCAGAGAAATAATAACGCTGACTCTTTCTTACACACTAAATAAAAAAATTCGAAAATGAGACAAACGGTAAACGTACGTCTGCACCCCCCCAAGTATCTCTCTCACACGTATAAAGAAAATGAAACGTGATTCCCGCCGCAAAAATTAGTACTGTGAAGTAAACTGTCACGTATTTTTGTGTCTCACCATTATTTAATGTGTAAGAAAAAGCTGCAGCATTAAAGCGATAAGGAACGAATTTTTATTGCCGTTTTTGCCGTCACGGTACCGTAACCGTGAATCGTCACGGTAATTATAAAAGCGCACATTAGCTCTAGCATTACCATTCCATTCATGTAACAACATAATTAAATTTATTAAATTAAATTTTATATTATCAAGTGTTTTATAAATTAAATACCTCGATGAATAAAGGTTATGCTACTTTCCATAGTCCCACTGGCATGGTCATTGGTCATGGCGCTTTTTTACGCTTAATTTACATATTACGTAAGTATTGAATTTCAAGAATTTGAGTCATTTCAAAGATGTTTCACCAGGGCGTGGTCTTGAGTGAGCTCGGACCCAACTCTCACTCAAGAAAGTGAAAGTTTTATAATTTAACTCGAAACGTAAAGGAACTGCATTCTCCGTACCAGCCTTCTGTATAACTTAGACAGCTTTTTCGGTCTAAAAATCTGACTTTATTTTGTTTGCGGCAATTTTTTGTCATAAGATAGCTTTGAAATTTTTTATTTAGATTGGATTTTTCTGAAAAAATCGTGTCAACGAGTAATACAGCGAAATCATACATCCGTTTACTAAAAAACCATCTAGTAAAAAAGTGTCGATGTCTCAGACGAAGTCATATAAGCTTTTTTTAAATTTCAAAATTTTATAAGTTTTTTTGCATTTTTCAAAAAGCAAATTTTGAACTAGTACCCTTTTGCTTTTGTGGAAATTATGTATCATGATAATTCTCTCCTTTGTTTATTCTCACCCCATTCATAACATGATATTATTTATCATAATGTTCACCATTCGGGGGAAAGCTCCCACGTATCGTTATCTTTCTTTACATTATATAATCTGCACTAAAGGAGGCTGTCGCTATAAAAGGTTTACTGCGCCCTCATTGATATACGGAGTACCAGATTAGTATTTGAGGTACAAGATATGACATTAAATCGTAAAGTCGTGAAATATTGCCAATGACTTCCTTCCATATAACAAAGTTTTTTTTATGTATTCGCAGAATCAACTTTTTTTCGTCCACACTGAGAAAGAATTTATAAGACAGCGTAAACAAGAGATATTCGTATTGAGTAAATTCGTTCCAATGAAAGGTGAAATTTTACAAATAAGTTGGTTACGAAATCAAACTGTATAAATGACAATTTATGAAGAATTTCTTTGTTTCGTGGTGCCCTTTCGTACCGAAATTGGCTGTCATCGCAATGATCTTACGGCAACAGCTTGTACCAATGAAGTAGGTTTTAAACCCACCTTGTTTGGTATTCATTTGTCGCTCCTCATAATGTGAACAAAGTAATTAAATTTTAATATATAATTAAATGAAGACAATATTAGCGAAACTCAATCGAAAATCTGTAGACAGAAAAATCAGATATTGGCACCTCTGAGACATGAACCCAGGACCTTCCCCTTTCCGGGCGACTACTCTGACCACTGATCTAAGGTGTTTATATCCGATTCGGTCATTTTTAACATACTTCGACTAAGAACTACCAACATTATCTCCACACATATTTTTATTTGCTGCCATCTTTATGTATGATTGAGTTTCGCTAACGTTGTCTTCATTTAATTAAATATTACAATTTTTTAGTTTTTACTCATAAAGTTAAAAAAAATATCAAACCAAATTTTATTTTTAGATCCAGCAGAATTTTAGAAATTTTGACAATTCGATGAGGAACTTTTAAATAGTTAAAAATATCAAGATGTCACTTCTTCATAGAAATCTGCCTCTTTCTGTTTTTGAGTCCCAAGTGCTCTCGACTGTCCGAGGAAAATGCGACTAAAATATTCCCAATCGGGGTTTGTTGTGAGGATGAAGTGAGCGCGGAAAGAAGATAGCGGGGAACATTAAAGTAGGTAAGAAGATCTAATCACCAAACGTTTCAATTCTGAATGGCGAACTTTCACCAAGGCGATACTTATGAAATTTACCACTCCGAGTTTAGTGTCGACCATTACTCCCTTTACGGTGACATTTTGACATCTGCTGCTTGTCCACACTTAACTCCACACAGGGTCCATGACATCTTTGGAGATGCTGTTTTGGGGGTTGTTATATTGTTATTGGGGAGGAGATCTTGGGGTGGATATATTCCCTTTGAATAATCACACTCGTGGTCGAATAACAGATTTATTTATAGACGAGATTAATAATACGTTAGTTGTAACTGAGAGCTAGCATGAGAGAGCGAGTGCCTGGCTGACAATACTTTTTTTATCCTCCGGCTTCTGACGTCTCGCTCTAATACCTGAGTGATCAGGTTGACCACTAAAACATTCTCACATGGGTCTTTTTGAGGAGAGGAAAGAGTGAACATGGATCTTGAAGAGACCTACCTGCCTGTTCTCTAAAGATTGCAATCTGCTTATTAAGATAGGGTAATATATCAAACTTTCTGCACAAAGTCAATGGTTTTATTCGGGAATTTCGGGGCTCCATACCAAAAGTGGCGGCCAAATTCAACAGTGGAACGCACTTGCGATTTGTACAGGGTCAGCAGTTGTGTACTATTAAATTATCTGCGGACCCTGTAAAATACGTCCAGCTTCTGAGAGGCTAACATGACATGAGGCATCAGCAATAAAATAACAGCAGATCTATTAAACAAATCATATAATTTATTAATGGACAAATTTCATAAATTTGAGAGGACCCATTTGTTACAAGTAATCCGCTGCAACCTTCCTCGCTATTGTTTTACACCTCAGCCCGACTTTTTATTAAGCCATTATTCCTTCATTTGAGCTTTTAACTTAAGATGTACGGGGAAGTGGAGATGCGGGGAGAAGTCGAGACGCACGGGGAAGCGAAACGTCCGGGGAAGTCAGAAGCCGGATTCTGGGAAAACAACCCGGCTGTATTTTATACATCTCAAAACGTTTTTTTTCATTCCAGCTTTTAAGAAAAAAGGATCTTCTTTTTTTATTTCATACCTTAAAATAATTACATTTTGTTACAGAGAAAAAGTATTTGGTAGATTTTTGACGGTAGGGTAGGTAAATAAATAACAAAATACGATTTGTCTACTTGGTAAAAGGAAGTAAGGTTTTAAAGGTCAAAACTGTTTGCTCCTTACTAAAAACGTGTCGTTAAGCATCATAATATTTCAATGTTTTTCTTTGATCTCAACTATAAAATAAAAATATATCGCAAAGGTGATATTTATGGCGAAATCTGTGGTGTGCTCACGTTTGTATTGTTCGCAAAAAAATGAGCAATGAATTGTAAGCAAGAACTGGGTCGAATAATATAACTGGATAAATATTCGAATGTTTCAAATTTCGTTTGACACCTTACGTAAACCGTTATTGCCGAAGTGTTTCGGCCGCTTTTGTTTTTTCTCATGTCAAGGAATTGTGTGAATTATTTTCTCTCCGGACTAATAACCAAACCTAATTGTCTCCGTTAAATATTGCATTTGTGCGTGGCAAACATTTACATTTTGGACTAAATATACATCAAGGAGGCTGCTTGGGCTTACGTAGATCGAAGCGACATATAAGATTAGTGTTTCTTTGTATACTTGCAGTTTTTTCTCTGATTGTCGTGTTTTGCTTATATTTGGACCGCGAGTAGATTTCAATAATCAAAATTAATGTTTAGGGATACTACGTCGCAGAGGGTTTGGGATTATTTACACATCCCAAACTCGTATTATGATGCAACGTGTTTTAGATTTTGCATAACTGATAAACAAGCATTCACAGTGTAAAATTAAAAAAAAAAACGTTTATTAGTAAGGCCCTTAAAATTTTAGAGGTATTGTTGTAGATTGGTCTAAATTATGCAAGTATAAGTAGGGAATACTAATAAGGGCTTGAGGGCTTGAAAGATTATTTAAATAATTTCAGAAAGTGTTTTGAATAATTAATTTAAATTTGCGATCCATGGTTGTCGTCTATTAAGTATTTTCGTTTACTGAAACATTTAGTAAAATTTTAACTTTTAGTTTCTCTTAATTCTTGGTACCAAATAATTTTTCAATATTACCAAGTAAAATTTTCACGGGTTGTTTTAAAAGTTTGCAAAGTATTTGGCATTTTCAGCCGGGGTTGTTGTCAATAAAGTTTGATGAACACTAATATTTAATTAAAAAAACTTTCGGATTGTAATATTTCTTTACACATATTAATTATTCATGAAGACTAATTGCAACAATTAACAGAACCCTTGTCATAGCGTGATCATAATCAATGTGTCACTCCTTTGGCCAGAACGTTCCGTCTGGACGCGCGTTGACCACGTCCATTCGGCCAGTCACGAGACCGTCATTAGTTAATTGACCAGCAAAGTGTGTTTGTCCAGCAGTGTGTCCGCTAAAGGGATGCCACAAAGTTACCCGGACGGACCCTTCATAACCCCCGGCCGGACTGCCCCTCACTTCCCCTGGCTTCTGCGGACTTCCTCTAGGCCTGTCCATAGCGGAAAGTCCTGCGTTACGCCGAAACATTCGGTGGTTTGCATTCTACCCTTGTCTTGGTCTAATTATCCTCGAGCGACTTATTAACTGTCTTTGACCTTGTTTTATTTCAAATACTTCATTTGATTTGAAATGAAAGCCTTTATTAAATCGTAATATTTTTGTATGAATTTTTTTGGTTTAAGGTTAATACTATTTTTAAAAATATTTTCATTTTATTTTGGAAAAAATACACAAAATTTTTCATACTCGTTTTAACAAATTGAATGTTTACTTGATTGCATCAACCTGTAAAATTTCCACTAATAATATTTTTTTACATCATATGAAAATTTCATGATAAAATGAAAAAAAAAAAACAACACAAATAGTGAAATTGGAAAATTAAAATGATCGTTTAAAATCGTTTGAAATCTCCGATGATAAAACATTGTATATTAGGCTTGCTTGTACATTAAACTGAGTAAGAAGAACGAAGCTCTATCATTATTATCACCAATACAAAATCCGTGGAAGCCCTCGACCACGGGAACTTGGCACCAACCCCGGTGCAAATCCACCACAGTTGGTGCAGTCGAAACCATCATAGTTGTTGAAATTTATTTCTAAGAAACACTAAATATTTCTAATTATAAATAAACACTTTATGGTTCATTCAATTATATTAAAAAATATATATATATAATATACCGGTATATATATATATATGTATTGATATTGACCGGTCAGGGTTGAGTGAGCATTGCGTTTGAGTCCCACCCGGGCGTCCCGTGTTCGATTTCTCGGCTGGCTAGTCCTCCATCACAACACAAGCAACATTTTCGGCTTTCTGTGGTGGTGGTAGGAGATTTTCAAACATTGTTTGGTTATTCGTAACCTGGGAATGTTTGTCTTTCTTTTAAAAAAAAAAAATACCCATCGTTGAAAGAAGTTTTTTTTAATGTGAGTACAACTACTTTAAACCGTCCACAGCCAGTGAAATTAGGGCAACATCAATTAAGATATACTGGAAGTAGTGGGGATGGGAAGGAGGTGGGGAAGAAAAAAGTGGGGAAGTCCCTGACTATTTAGATCTGGTAATCACTCACGGTTAAAACCAATTCAAGCAACGTTTCGATTCTCCAGATGCTCTCAGGTATTACATTAAAATTGCTCCGGTGAAAGACCGCAATAATTATCTAAAACGGCATCAGCCGTGCTTGGGGAACAGATCTGAATAGCCAAGCACTTCTCAACCTCTCTCGTCTTCATTCCTTCACTTCCCCACGCCCTTCAGACTCACAACATACCCCGATTGGGAATACCATACTCCCACAGGCTCTAAACAGAATTGATTTTTTTTTTAAATCGAAATTGAATCGAATTAAATTAATTAAATCAAAGCACCCATGATGTGTGATTATTTATGATTAGTAGGTGGCTGGCGGAGGCAAAAACATTGGGAAAGTATGGCGAGCGATGTGCTGAAATAGGCCAAAACCAAATGATCTTTTATCTTTTTTAGCTAAGTCTGTTGGCCCCATAAAATAAATTAGACCGGTCAAATAACGATAGTTTAATTGTTGTGCCTTTAATAATAAGCGGATCTGGAATTTTTGTTTTACCTCCGCATTCCGCCTTCTATTTATGATTATTATTTTTATTTATCTGTATAAGTTTTACTATAAATTATTACATACTTTTTGACTACCACACTAGGCATATGTTCACGAGAAATGCTCAGCAAAATGTTTTTCTTTGGTAAGTCACTGAGTAAATTCATATTGAGGTATTTGTACTTTATGGTATCGAGATTAATCTAGATGAATGAAACAAATAATATTGCTTCTCGCTTTATCTTTAGATTAAAACATGGAAATTTCCAACAATAGTTGACAGTTAATAGTTCCATAAACCTCGATGATATAGTCAGAAAACTTTACAAATTTCATGAACTACCGGAGGGTATCAAAATCGGCAATCGATGAAATGAAGCATTTTGTTAAATTACACACAGGTACTTAACCCTAGAAAAATAATCTAATTTTACCTACCTTAAAGATAATGATACGTTTTAAAGCTTACTGAAAGTGTATACATTATCGTGCAGATATTATCGTACTTACACTGTTTAAAGGTAGTTGATTAACAGTTTAGGGTCTTATACTTTAAATATGGCCGAAATATATTGTAATAAGAAAACAAAATTCTGTCAACCTCTTACAAATCATCCACAAAATATTAAGCCTTTTTGTAAATGAAAAATAATGTTTCGTTTTATGTTTAACGCATTTTTTTATGCTATGAAATTTTAAATCTAATTTTAATCTAATCAATCGTCGTGTTAAATTTTTTTTTTTCGCTAAATCACATTTATACAAACAAATCCGAAAGTTACACAAAAGATAATCATATGTATGTGTATGGTGTATGTATTTCTCCGTAATTATTGTAATTACCGTGGTATAGAGTACTGGTACCGTGGTGACCGAGCCGCCCCCTGCAAGTTCTGCTCGGCACCTGAGCTAACTGAGAAAAACAACGCGCTACGTTGCGAAATAAAAAAAGCAATCCTTGTGTTTTGTTTGTCATTGTACCTACGTCGCAAAGACGTAATTTATCTTTCTAGGGTAAAAAACACGGTCAGAAATGCAAATTGAAAGGTGAGTCTTTTTATGTAAAAACAGGGTATTTGAAAAGGTAACTAAAGAGCTAGTACTCTAAAATCCTTGTTTATAACTACAATAGACAAAATCCTGGGACTAGGGGGAGAAGTTATTTTAACACGGTTAAAAACAGAAAATTATTTTTTTAAATACATGATTTTATACATCTTTTTACCAAAAAAAAACAACAAGGTTTTCAGAATACAATTGGTGGCATAATTAGCTAAAACATCCTGTAACCGAACCATCCAAAAGCGTAGGTATTATTAAAAATAATTAACCCTTTCACATTAGCATATTTTTATGGTTCACATCAGTAACAATTTCCACAGGACGCTAACTCCTTTTCGGAATTAAGATTTAATTTCAGAAGAACCTGTACTAAGGGGTATAAAATGGATGTATAAATTTATATTACGATTTAAATTGATTACCCCATGAAAATTCCATTATACAACCCCTTGCAACATTTATTTTTAATTAAACTTCAGCTAAAAGAATAACACACCTTAAAAGGGTTTGTTTACCTTGTAAGGGTTGGCTGGATAAGTTTAGAATAGAGGTGGTTGGTGTTGTTTTTGTTGGTGAGCATTGCTTTTTTGCAGCTTCAGGCTACGTATGGCGGTGGCGGCGAAGCGCGTCGCGACGCCCTCTCTACACGCTGAGTAAAGGATCGTTCAAATACTAAATATTTATTATTCAAAAGCATGACTGCCTGGTTTTGCCCGACTTTAAAATTCAGGGTTAATCTCAAAAATTCAGAGAAAAAAAACGTGAAAATTATAACAGTTATCAAACAACCAAGTCTGGAATTCACATTACATTTATTTATTGTTTCTTTAAAAATGTTTACAAAACAATTTGCAACCTCACTAGAACAAGCCTGTATTGAGGTTAACAATTCTACAAATTAACAAAATAACACAAAATTATACAGATATTGAAAGAACAATATTGTTGCATTTCTTACAGGTTGAGATTATGACTAAACTGCTGGCGCTAGGTAGTACATTCATGTAAACATGTAGACTTTTGCAGGGTGACCATAGTTTTGAGGACTGATTTAAAGTAAAAAATAAAAGTTTTTTTTTTTGTTTTTGATTGTTGTAAATAATAAATATATGTATATAATATAATATGCTTTAAATTTGGCAGGAGAATGCTATTATTAATGGCTTATTATTACTATAAACATAATCATTTAGCTAATAATTTAGAAAGGACAAAGTTGAAAAAATCAATTGGCAATCCTCGGCTAACATAAATAATTTGACAATCTTTTTAAAAGTGCTCAAGGAATTAGATGACTTTGTATTTTCTGGAAGGCTGTTAAAAATGAGCGGAGCCTGATAAAAATAATTTCTTTGGCCAAAAGAAGTTTTAGTTTGAATTGCAACAAATTTCAGACCAGAGCCAATTCTATTAGTACGAATTTGCTGTGTTCTTTCTACCATATTAATATTATTAAAAAATCAACAAAGCGTTTGGGTAATATATAACTGTTGTACATTCATGACATTACACCGGTATCTAGGCTTGAATCTGTCCAAAGAAAATTTACACGGATTTTGTCTTACCGATCAAGCGTCTACCATCTTCTAGACGGGTACGAACAAAGGCTTACATATTTCAAATAAGGGAGTCTAGTTAAAAAAACGAAAAATAAATGACCTCTTAATGCTTTATAAAATTATGAATAATCGAGAAGAAAGTAATTTAGTAAATCAAATCGAGTTATACTCCAGGCCCAAATCTACCAGGAACCTATTTTGGTCAGAATTTTTTACCAATAATACTGGATATTTTAATCCTATGTCTCGATCATACAACGATCTTGCTAAAACACACACATTTTTTTGTTCATAATATAACCTGTTTCAAAAATATCTCCATGATTTGTGTACCTAAAAATTAAAAATTAAAAAAATTGTTTGGTGTTTAATTAATTTTTTTAATAAATACTTCATAGTTATTTTCTACTTATTATGTCTTTCAAATTTTCTAATTAAGTTTTCAAGTTATGTATAAAAATACTGACATTGTTTTTCACGTGTTTGCTACTGTGAATATGTAAGTGTGTTTACTGCAGACACATTAATTAGTCTAGGGATATTAATATTTGTATTATAATTTGTTTTATATTATCCACAATAATGTTCTATAAATATCCTGTTAGTGCCTCAAATAAATAAAATTAAAATAAAATAAAAACAAACTTTTCCGCTTTACATATTACTTTTTGTAAACTCGCGTTTTCGATAGAGGCTCAAATATTAAATTTTGTTTAAAAGGTATACATATTTACTGTTTACGTAAAGTCTTTGTAAGTAAGAAGAAAAAAATTCTGTGCACATTTTTTACAAAGCGAAAAATTACCTCTCTTTCTTAATAAAACATAAACAAAAACTGAAAATGTTTTAATTTAAAATATCTACTGCTAAAATTAATCATGAAAAACTAAAATATTATAGAAGGTGAAGGAATTTTATAATTCTGAAGAATAATAATAGAGTAATCAAAGGGATCCATTTGAAAGGATATCATGTAGACCGGACTTTAGTTTGTATCGGGAGCCATACCTTTGCCGATCTCTCTTCTCATTTCTCTTTTCCCTTCCCTCTTTTTATCTCTCTTTGGCGCTTGGCGCCTGGCTTTAATTAAACAAATACCGCGATTTAATAAAGCCGTTGTATTAGGTGCTAAAATATCTTTCCATGGCTCGAGGAGAGAAGAAGCGATGGAAATGGGGGTTGAGAGGGGGGGGGGGGGGAAGATGAAAAAGGTTGGGGAAGGTTGGGAGAAGTTTTGGTGGTGAGGGTAAGTGGGGGTAGATTTTGCGGTCACGCTTCGTGGGACAGAAAACATACCGCAAACGCTTGGTTTTTGTAAGAAATAATTCAATTTTAGGGCACTGAATGAGGCGTTGTTCCATATTTCGTTGGATTTGAGATTAATTCCGTGCTAATTACAGAAACATTTAAAGTATTTTTACGTCGTTCCGGCGAGTAGGTATTTATCTATGAATGGTTTAATTTTATTCACGAAAATGGATGATAATGTGTACACGTATCCAAATACGTAAATTTAAATTGTGTTAGTGAAATTATTGATCCAGGCATTATGTTTGACAGTAAACTCACCTTTGCATGTCGTATTTATAATATTATCAACAAGGCCCTAAAGTCTCTTGGCTTTGTTTTGAGAGCTGCAAAAGAATTCAATAATTTAGGCACATTTATTATGTTAAATAAAACACTTGTCAGATGCCAACTTGAATATAACTCTACGTTATGGTCTCCCTTTTTCAATATTCATTCCGACAACATTGAAAAGATTCAACAGAAGTTTCTAAGGTTTATAAACTTTAAATTGCATATTCCTATACAAAACATTGATTACAATTACCTTCTGAATAAAATGTCTCTTTTGAAACTTTCAGAAAGAAGAATAAGCACAGATTTAATACTATTACATAAAATACTGCATTATAAAATTATCTGTCCTGAATTACTTCAACTTATCAATATCCATGTCCCCAAAAAATCATGCCGACATTTATTACCCTTTTACTTCAATAATACCAGGACACTGGCTAATCAAATTTCTCCGATTCCGAGACTTCAGTCTCGGAAATAAATATTCTGATCTGGGTGATATATTTTATCTTAAAACTAATAAGTATAAATGTTGTTTATTATATCACTTTTATTCTTCTGGACACAAGTAGACCTATGCACCTATATAATTTAAAAGCTTCTACTATTTTTTTTTGTATAATCTTTTGCATTCAATTATATGATTGAGGATTCTTAGTTTCTGTTCACATTTTTATCTATGTTTTTGTTCTGGGTTTTTGTTGCAACCTTTTTTGTCATTTTCTCAATATTTTTCTTTGTTGTTTTAATTTTTAAGTATTTACTTTGATACATATAGCTTGTAAAATTTTATAAGAAAAGCTCACTAGGGCGCGTAATAAGTAAATAAATATTATCTTCCACACAAATTTATAGTAAATCCATTTTGATTTTTTTTAATGATACAACTAAAAAGTAGTCCCGTTGAATGATAAATTTTGAGAGGCAGATGAAAGGAAGAGGCAGGAGAACAGAAAAATTGGAAAGTCCCTGGCTATTCAGCTCTGGTCAAAAGCCTATCTCTAGTCAATCTCTGAAGAGCGCGATACAGAAAAGTACGTCGTACAATTTTATTGGAATGTGTGAAATAACCATACAAAATTACGTTTTAGAAAAGAAATGTTAAGACCGGTATTCAAACACGCCACCTATGGGTTAGAGCCAAGGAAATTACTGCTCTACCACGGAGGTTGTCACCGGTTGGAGGGCTAACAGCGCATCTTGAAACCGTAAACCTTCAAACTGCGTCAGTGTAATGTGTTAACGCGTGCAAAATTTTTACCGCACGCATGTCATCAAAATTCGCATAAGAATATGAATACCTATTTTATTAATTAAACAAGTCCATCAATGTTTTTGCGTAAACATAAATAGCTGGTTTTATTCTGAAAACAAATGCGAAGACAATATAATTGTTTACCTTAGCAAATTAATTAAAATTTATATTTTCTTTCGGTTCAGAATTCAAATTTAATCAAAACATTGAAGTCACAACGTTTCAATTAACCGAAATACTCCCCGGGGCTTTGAACAACAACGTACCTACCACTAAATATGATATCACCCCTTCCCCAAACAATCCCTAGTTTTATTACCCCTAAACGTAAATCTCCAACACAACTGTTCTGAATTAATTCAAATAGGTTCAATAAATGTAATAAAGATATTTATATTTCCAACTTGTTCGAATTACCTTATTTCCGGCTTTCAAGTTTTCGAAATCATAAACTAAGTTTTTTATCACTACTGAAGGCCATTTTTAAATTTTCTGGTTTGACCCAAGGTTGGTAGAAAATGTATCAAACTCATTTTCTACAAACCTTGGATTTGAGCTTCTTTATCTCTAAAACGGAAGTAAAAATATGAATAATAATTGGGAGAAATTGGATGTTCATTTGTAGGTTTGAATCTTTTCGGTTTATATTTTAAGATACGAAGAATAGAAACTTTCAAAAATATTGATATTCCGCACGTAAAACGTAACCTTTTATTTTTTATATTTTTCGTCCTCAAACACCGTATAAACACACAATAGCCTTACCAATAAACGTAGTGAATATTTTGTACAATCAATAGACAACCATGTATGTAAAAACGTTACTAATAATTATACACTTTTTAAAATTTTAATAAAAGAAAGATAATATTCACGATGACCTAATCATTTTTTCATTGATTTTCATTTACTCACAAATAATTGCCCAAATTGCCTCTAAAATCATGAAACATTAATTTTAATGGCCTATATCTGATAATTTAAAGCAAAAATAAATAAAGTAGCTCACATCCGTACTAGATATTTGATATAACTTTTGATTACAAAAATAATTTTTCAGTTTGGTTGGGTATTTTGATCTTAAAAATTTTGATTTGTATGAAACTGGCCGAAATGGGCCGGGCTTACGTTCCTCTTAAGTATTTTTTCCTTCGGTATCTGAACCATCAACTGACTGCCGAATATACACGTACATGACTTAAATCTGATTTTTTGTTTGTCCAGAGTCTATACGGTGTTTTGTCATTCAAACCTGTTTCTAAGATAGACAGCAGTATTTGTTGCCTCTGCCCAAAACTTCTTAGGAAGTCCTGCATCGAATAACAGACAACGAGCTTTTTTTGCAATGGTACGGTTAATTCGTTCGCTCAACCCATTTTGCTCAAAAGTGTACGTATTAGTTTTTTGATGTAAAATACTACCCTCCTTTAGTTATTTTTCAAACTCATTGATACAAAACTTTACGCCATTTTGTGTCCGGAAGGTTTTAATCTTTTAAGTATGCTGATTTTCAATTAAAGCCTTAAATTCTTTAATAATTTGAATGACTTACTCTTTACTTTCAGAAAGTAAACAAAGCCATGCGGCTACAGTCATCAATAACGATTAGGAATGGCCTTGATCCTCCATGAGGGTTCTCTTCAATTGGTCCACACACATAATAATAACAATATTTGGATGACTTGTTTAGCGTCGTTTTTGTGAAAAATCACCTCAAGGGTGAATGGCCTGCGCGAATATGCGCGTTTATTGTTCCTGTATGAGTGAATGGTAGGCGTGATTGTTTCCCTTCACAACATACTGTGCATGTACATTTGTCAATAGCTGCTTTTATCATCATTTTATATATCGGTCACTGGACCTTTTTCTTCTTATCCATTCTTCTTTATAATTCAAGTACTTCGCGTCCATCTTCTACGCCACACTTCACTACTACTAACTTGTTGACGATGTAAACAAACATTTCTGGTATTCTATTCTCAATTTACAACACCACCTGTCTTATCTGCTATAGCAACTAATTCGTTCTTATTATTTAAATATAGCAGCATTTTCTTTGAAGTCCACTTTGTTTCCTTTTTAATTAACTGATTGACACAGATCAAGTTCGTGGTAAAGACGCACAAAACATCTTTTAATGTAGCTTCGTTTTTACATTTCGAGGTAAGAATCACAATATTAACTTCAACCGAGCATTTCACTGGCTTAGCACTCTTATTAGCTGCTATAATTTCCTTAATATTCGTTTGACTCGACGCATTGCGAATAATGTTTTTATCTGGGTTCATACGAGGGGCGGCTGAAAAGTTTTGAGCCTAAGGTATTAAAAATGCTAATAGAAATGTATAAAAAAATTATTTTTCAATGTAATCTCCCTCTTATTCAATGCACTCCCTACATTTATTAAAAAGAGCTTTTAACCCGGTAAAAAAATATTTGCCGTCTTTGCCTTCAAAATGTTCATTTCATTTCCTCGTCACTTGAAAATCTCCGCCCTCGGAGGTCCTTTTTCAAATTAGAAAAAAGGAAATAATCGCTAGGGGCCAGGTCTGGACTGTAGGGTGGGTGGTTTATTTCTTCAAATCCTGTTTCGGCGAGGGCACGCCTTGCAACTCTGGCGGTATGGACGGGCGCATTGTCTTGCAAAAACTTTTTCTTTTCTCGACAATCACTTGACGAACCTTTGTCAACAATGCGGCATAATAGTCGATGTTCATTGTAGTATTTTTGGGAAGGTAGTCGATGAATAAAATTCCTTCACAATCCCAAAAAACAGTGGCCATGAGCTTGAATGCCGATCTTTCCACTTTGAATTTCCGTGGCCGCTTTTCTCCCTTTTCTATCCACTGCATTGATTCTTGTTTTGTCTCCGGATCATATTTTCTAACCCATGTTTCATTGACAGTAACAAAGTGAGAAAAAACATCGTCAGGATTATCGCCACAGTCCAAAAACTCGCGTGTGAAATTGTGCAGAAATTGTGACGCGACGCTGCTTGTCAAGCGGCGTGAGCATTTTCGGCACCCATCGCGCACACACTTTTTTCATGTGCAAATTATTATGCAAAATGTCACCGATTCGATCTTTGCTAATGCCTATGGCTTCAGCTAACTGCCACAACTTGATTCGCCGATCTTCCAGAACGATTTTTTTCACTTTTTTAATGTTTTCTTCGGTAACGGCGGTGTTTGGGCGTCCGACCTGGGATCATCTTCAAGCGACTCCCTGCCGTGTTTGAACTCACGGATCCAACGTTTTACGGTGGCAAATGAAACTGCTGACTCCCCATAAACTGCAGACATCTCTTCAAATATTTCCGTCGGCGTTTTGTTTTTCTTTGTGAGGAATTTTATAACAGCTTTGTACTCCAATTTCGTAGAAAGCGCTGATGAGTCAGACATGGTGATGTTTAAGGTTCAATTACTAAAAATATAATGATGCTAATGACATGAAACTTGGTATTTATATTATTTAGAATACCCTCAATTAGTGTTGTGCAGCGCTACTCATTAGTAATGATCATAGGTACTTAGGCTCAAAACTTTTCAGCCGCCCATCGTATGAACACAAGCGCCTGAATCTACGTACCAGTCAATTTTGTTGTAGTTTCCGCCCAAAAAAAACAACAGAAAATCCATTAGTCTTCTTCATATGTTCTGATTGACTGACAAGACACTGATTTATTAAATGTCCTTGTTTACATCGATAACATCTGACTTTAGGTTTGACTTATTTAACTTCAGTTTTGTACTTGTATCACATTGATTATAAATTATAGTAATGTAATAATTTGTTTAAATAGTTAAAAATCAAAACATTATACTTTATTATGAAATTATGAGGCTCCATCGTAAATGTCACTCGTACGCAAACACCAATATTGGTAAAGTTCAAACATTTTTTCTAAGCGTCAATATTAAAATCAATAATTTTGCGTGTTTTTCTTATCATAAACTCATATCAATATTTTTAAAGCAAAAAACAGACATATTTATGACCATTGTTTCACTTTTCCATTGTCTCTAAATCAATTAATAATGTGTTGTTGTTACAACATTTCATTTTAAATCAACTGTAAATTAATTCCACAAAATATGTGTACGGTTTGTACGTGATTTAAAAACCTTAGAGGAGGACGACAGAAATATGAATATATTTGACAAAGTTTCGTTTAAACGAATTGTCTCAAAGAGAAAATTCTTTTGGCACTAATTAGAGAAAATTCATGTTTTTCCACCTCAATAATCATTAAGACCCTTGTGGAAGGGAGACAAACTACCAACCAACACTCGAAGCTAACCCTGAAGCAAGAACAGGGCGACAAAAAAATATTGAATGGAAAATGAATGGTGTTGCAAATGTAAACGTAACTTTTTGTTGACCATCAGAGTAATATGAATATTATTTCAAATAAAAATATGTGTGCTGCATAAATGCAACGACTCCGTTAATATAATTAAGCGTAGGTAACCAATACCAGCACTTCGCTGAATCCTATACATAAAAGCATCGCATCTAATGTTGTAGTTTTAGTGTTAGCGATCTGGGTTTTAATAATGTTTAAGTGTCTTTTTTTATCTTACTTTCACTTGTTTTAAAAATATTGCTTAACATAATTAGTTTATCTGTACGTATTACATTACAGTTCGCTTTATTGTATATTGATCGATTGCTCATTAGGGATATTGTGTTCTTATACCTCATCTATTTAAAAGCTCAGCGTCGTAAAATAAAATAAATAACTGCATAATTATTGATACATGGCATAAATATGGTATGTTTCACAAATCGTTTTCCACTAAAACTGTTAGAGATACTTAGGATTTGGAGGACATGGATGGCACAAAGCAATGTTACTCACATTTTGCCTCAGCAAGAGGACGGAGGCGTCACTTTTCACTACTTCGATTCTTAGGGCTCAGTATATTCAGCTTTCAGCCAGTTGTCAATGATAAACACATCACAAAAATCGTAGTTAAAACAAAAAGTAGTTAAGTGAAACTAAAGCTATTCAAGTAATAGAAATGATCTCACACGATTGCCACTCGCTTGAACTCTGTCACTACACTAAATTTTGTGACATTATAGTTTTATGTCAAAGTTTGGTAGGTAGGGAGGGATAATCCTTAATCCGACTTTATAGTCTTTTGACACCATATCTTGTTGGGACGTCGCTGTATTTCATCTATTTGCGCAACATGATATTTATATTCTCCTGTTACTAAAAGATCCAATCATTTCCAAACCATCGCCTCTTTCCTAATGTAGTTTAATATGCTTCAGTTTAATATCTTTTATCGGATCTTCCAATTCGTAACGTGGTGAGGTTCTGATCAATTAACTATACTGGCAAAGGTTTAATATATCTATATAATGTCTATGAACGATTGTTGATGAACACGTTTTCTGTTATTCTACTATCGTTTTGGGTAGGTTCGGTGGACGCATGATGAGGACCATTAATTATTGTGTTTATTCATGACGGCTGGATCGATAAATAATGATTTCACATTACCGTTCGTTGATTCGACACTTCGCTGTTATCAGGCTCGCTGTGTTTTGGCCCTTTTCCAAATTTCGTGATTAGGTGTATGTAAATGATCATTCGTTTTTATCTTATTATAACTTTGGCCTGGGGCCATTGGGAGAATGACTACAGTGAAATGATTTTAACAATAGATACCTTTATTTACCCAAATTTGAACAAAGTTTTCTGAACTAAATTGTTTATACTAGTAACAACAAAAAATAAAACACATAACTCAACTACGATGCAATTAAAAAAATCTCAATAGTGATGTACAAAAAGTTATTTGTTTTCATTAAAAAAAAATCTAACTCAACTTTCGGGAAAGTGGCGGGTCTTCTACTAGTTCGCCATGACTTTTTTCCAGTATAATGGTTTTCCAAAAGAAAAAGATTTTGGTGTTGTTCGTTCTTCCTGGGGGGCGATTCTGTATCTTTTGTGGATACGGAAAAGGTTCCATATGAAATCGGCTGTCAAATTTGTGTGATTTTCTATATCTTTCAAGTGCCTTTTCTAAGAGAAATGCCGCCGATTTTAACTAGTTTGAAACACGAAATACTGTTAGTATACATGATTATTTATTCATTTAACGTACGTTTTAAGTTGTATACCATGGATTCGACTTTTGTACAAATTTCGGGAAAAGTAAAGTAATTCAAGCGATAATATATTAAAACGAAACTTCGTAAATGTCAAATCCATGGTAAACAAAATGGTAATATAATGGTAAATAAAATGTATATTAAATCCATAAAAAATCATGTGTACTTACCTGCTATTCGTGTTTTAAACGCTCTAAAACAGTGGTCCCCAACCTTTTTATCGCCGCGGACAGTAGCCTATGTCGCTTTCCATAGAGAGAAATAAAATTGCCAAATGTTTAAACGCCTGGGATTTCAAAAGTTGCGTGTAATCTGTAGCTATTCGAAAACGTAAAAATAAATGAAATTGTTGTTGACTAGTAGCCCTCTAAAATGGCCGGAAGTTTTGAAAAATATAGATTTCGTGATTTGGAAAAAAAAACAACAAAGAGTCCATATTTTATTTTTGTACCAAACTTAATTTTTATTCCATAACTACAATACAAAGAACGCAAAATTTTTTTTTTAACATATGTGATGTGTTTGTTGAAAATATAAAAGAGAAAAATAACACTTTTTCTGGATAAAATCAGAATTCTTGTTGACTTACTTGTATTCATAAACTTGATTTTTTTTTTTCATTTTTGTCAGCTGTACGCATTCTTTAATAACAAATAAACATTAAAAGGTTAAATTCTTAAAAAAAAAAAAAAAATTGTTTAATACATTTTCAAAAAAAAAGTTTTAGGCTTTTTTTCTGATTTTCGATGCATTTTAGCGGGCTAATAACCTTTTTTTAAATAAATTTAAACGCAGTTCTCATTTTCTTTGTAAGACGCAGTTTTTGAGACTCCAGGAGTTTCTGAATTCAAAAGTTGAAATAATTGACACACCCTAGCGGACAGGTCAATTGATTTTTTTTTTTTTTTTACATGAAATACCGCACAAGAGTCCCAACTGCTCCCGTCTGGAGCCAGTGAGACTATGGCATCCCCAATTGGGGTATGTTGTGAGGCTGAAGGTAGTGGAGGGGGGGGGAGGAGATAAGGAAGAGGTAGGTGGGGAAGAACCTGGCTATTCAGATCTGGTCACCAAACACGGCTAAAGCCATTTCAAACAACGTTTCAATTCTGAATGGTGGTCTTACACCAGGGCGATACTATTAGTATCTTCCACTCTGGAACGTGCCGCAAATATATCATATATTATTTAAATGAATAAATTGTGAAATAACACAAATTAATCAAATAAAATTTATTTGCGCACGCCGGGTTCGAACCCGCGACCTTCGGATTGTGAGTCGAGAGTCTTGCCTCGGGACCACGGAGGCCGTCAAAATATAAAAATGTTTATATTTTAGATTAATTTGATTTTACACATTATTGTCTAATCTAAAATGTATTACTAGTACACATCGCCTTAAAATAAACACAATTAGCTCTCGTTGGTCGCAATAGAAGTATTTTGATGAAAAACGAGAATAAATTCACCAATACAATCAAACGCGTAGAGGTACTAACCTATTTCACTTATTTGGGCAAGCAGAATATAAGTGCAGGGACGTCCGTCGACTCACGTCGTTTCGTCTCACTCGAGCTCTTTACGTTATTTATTTTATTTAAACGCCCATAGGCCTTTTACATACAGTGCAGTACATGTTTTTGACAAAATACAAGAAATAACATAAAATATAAGAAACAAAACATAGGTTACATAAAATATAAGAGTTGACATAAAGAGGTAAAATATAATGTAAGTTAAGTAAAAATAGAGATAAAAATATTTAATGAAGTAGGGAGAAATAGTTGGCACGTACGCGTAGTTTGAAGTTAGTCGTGTTTTTTACTTCGAAGGTATTGTGTCATCGGCAACTTGGCGTGAAGGGGTTCTCAAATGAATAAATTTTTTTTGTCAATAATTATTTTATTTTTTATTGGGTGTATTCGATTTATTAACGTAATTTTGGTTTTTAAGCAGGAACTTGGGCGGCCCGGTACCATTTGATCCACTGAACGGTATCGGTCCGCCGGAGGTTGGGGACCACTGCTCCAAACTAAAATAATATGCGACAGCTGACATCTTCTGACATCGGCTCACGTCACCCATAGAAATAGAAATTGAAAGTCACAGAAAATCATACAAATTTGAGCGCTGATTCCGTACGGAATCTCTTTGGTGTCCTCAAAAGATACAGAATCGCTCCTCTGATAAAGTTTTCTCAAAAAATTTGGAATAGATAAATAAATAGTTTCTAGTACGAATGTAACATTTCTTTAAAATTTATTTTATTTATTTATTATATTAAATTAGATACAATTAAATAGCAAAAATAACATAATAATAGTATTTCAAGATAACTGTAAATAGTAAAAATGTTTACAAGTGTTATTATGTCTTGCAGGTCGATATAAGTTCCCAGCTAGCCAGATTGCCTGTTCTAAGGAACCAATTGCTGATTAAAAAGCCGGACATGTATTTTGTAATAAAATGTTGTTTTTATTTATTTTTCTAATTTAAATATGTACTAAGTTTATATTTATTGTGCCATTTTTAGGTAACCATGTAAAACTTCAAGTGACATTATTTAATAGTTTTTCAGACTCCATTCTACCCAAGTCAATCAAACATTTAGTTATTAATGAGCCGATGCAGGACATTTTGCATGTCTTAATATTTAATTCTGGGGGGATTTTATTATACAATTTCGGTCCCAGATATGTATATGTCTTTTGATACTTTGCCGTATTGCTCCCTGGGACCACGAGATCCTTTCTAGTGTGACTTCTAGTAATATATTTATGCTCAATTTTATGAAGATTTTCTAGATTTTTGTGTACATGGATAGTAACTCTTTTTATGTAGTTTTGACGAACATCAAGTACATTAAATTGTTTGTAGAGCTGATCGCTAGAGAACCTATAGGGTTTACGCATTATGACTCTAATTATGGATTTCTGGGCCTTTACAAGCGGATCTAAGATAGTTCTACCTGATGCTCCCCAACCAATAAAACCATACGTTAAGATGGAGTTGCATAATCCGAAATATATTTTTCTTAGGTCTTATTGTTTAATTACATTGCGTAATACAAAGAATATGTGAATCAATTTTCTTACCCTTATTGCAAGGTTGTCAATGTGATATTTCCACTTAAGATAATTGTCTTTAATAACGCCCAGATATTTGATATTTTTCACACATGCATGTATGTCTTTTGGCTCGTCGGTTGTCATCTGTGTGAAAAGGCATTAATATTAAATTTCTTAAAAAAAAAAATAATAATAAAGGAATAAACAATAACTTGTTTGATGTAATTAAAGTATACTAAAGAGTGTCTCATTATTTTATCATGCCTAAAAATGTTCATAATACTCTATTGTTTTCTCCAACAAGTCCCTCCTTTTTCTTAAACACTTATTTGACTGGGTTTGAATGACAGTCCATTCAGTGCCGAGGTATATCATAAACGAAGGCTTAGGGCGAGCGTTAATGGTTATACTGAGTTAAGACCCCCAAAAGATTAAAGATCCTGCAGGATACGAAACTGTTGAGTATTAGATTAGGCGACATTTTATGAAATATTTTATAAACATATTAGCAAATTCGAACACTAGACTCTCTAATACGAAATAATTGAACTATAAAAATATACTTGAAATATTACTTCGTCAGGAGAGAATAATTTTTTTTTTATTTTAACTTGTTTTGTTATTACATGGCTCTACACAGGAGGCCCTGGGGAAAATAATTTCCCTCAGGGTCTATATCATCTTTGGGGATGCTGTGTAGAGGGTTTTTTTAGGAAAGGAAGGAGAGGAGAGTTCTGGGAAGGAAGAGGGTTTGGGGGTGGGTAGGAATCTGAGGTTCAGTGTGTCCTGGTCACCCGCCTCCAACACCTAGACAAACGTCACCCCATGAACCCGGGCACTTTTGCTAAATCACCAAACGTAGCGAACCTTTTGAAGTGACCTATGGCAGAGTTGATAATGTTGGTAAAATAAGTGGTGTATATGTCGCAGGCCTATCGTAAAATCAGACAGGTCATGATGCGCCTCAGGCACATCGCGATCTGCCGCCATTTCACGATGCGGCAGATCATGATGTGGCCTGGCGCATCATGATCTGCCTGATTTTACAATCGGCCTACAACATATACAAAGCGATTGGTTTTTATTTAATTAAAATGAAATCACGTATTCGAATTCACGAATATTGAAGAAAAAATACGAAATAGATTGAATCTTCTTTAGTTGTAATGCTCTCATCAGTTTTAACTCATCACTCATCTGAAAAATGAGTTTGCTGTGTCTTTTCACTCAAGTCGTGAGATTACCATTAAAATTGCCCATCGTTTTACACCAATACTCCCTTCTCTAACAGAACTCCATCATGCATGTCATTTATCCACAGTAGTATCAAGGAATGATTGTAGCCCTTATGCAATCTAATATCCCTTCTCTAATAGATTTTTTTATATATAAATACCGCACCTGGAAGTACCTGGCTATTCAGATCTGGTCACCAAAAACAGCTAAAGTCATTTCAAGCAACGTTTCAATTCTGAAGGGTGGTCTTACACCAGGGAGATACTGAGAGTATCTTCCACTCTTGAACGTGCCGCAAGTATAGTATATATTATTTTAAATTAATAAATTGTGAAATATCACAAATTAATCAAATAAAATGTATTTGCCACGCCGGGATTCGATCCCGCGACCTTCGGAATGCGAGTCAAGATCTTTACCGCTGGACTACGCCGGCCGTCCAAAGCTGGTTTGCTAAATAAAAAATTGCATTCATAATTAAAATTTGTTACACATTTATCATCATCATAATATTAATACGTGAAGCCAAAACTTTGTACCCCTTTTTACGAAAATTGCGCGGACGGAGGAGTATGAAATTTCGCACACTTATAGTTTATATAGAGGAGGAGTGCAGAATGCTAATATTTTTTAAAAGTTATGCATAAAAATACATTAAATCAATAATAAAAACATTACACACACTACCATGTATTTGACACACACACGCGTCTTTACTCTATTGTTTATTGTTAAAGTCTATGGTTAAATTGAGAATAGATTCATGTTGTTTGTCTTTAATATTATTTGTCTATGGTCTTACTGAATGTCAAACGTAAAAAAAATATTACAATTATGGTCGAATTTCGACCATTGGGCGACCACTAGTTCAAATTAATACACGTCATAACGTACGAGAAGAAAAGTCACCGCAATGAAAAAGTTTAGCATTATACAGCGCCCTCGAAGTGACTTAATCACTAAACGGAAGTATTTAAGATTAAACATTCATTAGTTTTTTTTAACAATTAGTAACGATTAGTAGGATTCGCTATGTGTATAAAAAATAAAAAACTGTTTTCACTCATTTCAAAAATAAAATTACTGAGACATTTTTAAATAAAACCCTTCGGTTTAGTCTTACAATAAATATATCAGTGACTGACTTATTGATAATTCCACTGTGTTTATTATAAACTAATACTTTCCGTAACTTAAATCTTTTATTTTAGGTTTATCAATTAAATCTATCCCACTTCTTAACACAGCAGTTTTTTCATCTATGGGTTAACGAAGTGAACACCTCCACGAGGGATGGTTCACCCTCCCCTTTCCAGTCTCTATCAACCCCACCAAGAGATTATTCGCACAAGATTAATCTGTCTTTCATTTAATGAACAGAAAATACCATCGGCAGCCGAAAGGGACTATTAACTTGTAATGGTTATTAGGATAGCAATAATTGAATGGATTATAATCAAATCGTCAAATAACAAGTAATATTTTTTTTCTGCAGAAAAAATAGCATTGTGGTTGTAGTACCTACCTAATTAGTCGTTAATTTTATGGTGTCACACTTTAGAACAACAATTTGGAAGGCGGATGCGGGAACCGCCGCCCCGTGAACTATTTAGCGGACAACCACGTTCTTGCCATTGGTCCCTCCAAGTGGTTCGCTGCGTTTGGTGATTTAGCAGAGGTGCACGGGTTCTTGGGTAAGGTTTGTCTAAGTTTTGGTGGTGAATGTTTCTGCTTACCTACTGCACGGCGCACAGTTAGTAATTTTGAGTGTCTAGCGTAATTTTATTATTTTAGTATGTTTTTGGAACAATACAATTTGGTAGGCGGGAATGGGTACCGCCGCCCCGGGAACCTTTTTTGGATAACCAACACCTCTGCCATAGGTCACCCCAAGTGGTTCGCTACGTTTGGTGATTTAGCAGGGGTGCCCGGGTTCATGGGGTGAAGTTTGTCTAGGTCTTGGAGGCGGATGACCAGAACATACTGAACCCCAGATTCCTACCCACCCCTTAAACCTTTTTCCTTCCCAGAACTCTCCTTCCCTTCTTTTCCTTAAAAAAAACCCTCCTTAAAAAAACCGTTTACTATACTATAAGTAAGAGGGGTATATTATTCCTTTCTTGGCATACGAGTGAATTTTACTAAAATAGCTACATTTTTGAAAAACCAATTCGAAAAAAAATTGAATATAAATAAAGAAGAAACATTCATTAACTTTTTTATGAATTACGATGTTACGATGGGTTTGATGGGTTATTTCAAAATATTTGAACAATTCATCAAATATTTGCGGTTAATTTTCACGTTCTGTGAAAGTTCTATTCAAGCTCTGAGATTATTTCTGTTTTATGAAGAAACTGGTTTACAACGATGAAGAGTATAATAACAGAACTTGAAATGAATTTGATTATTAATAATATTCAAATTCGCATTCGCGGAGTTTGCCAATCATTTATTGACTTCAATAGTGGAATTGAGTTATTGCATTGTAATTTTAAAGGTGCTCTTTTGGACAAATTGGAAGTCTTAGAAATCGGAAAGAGCGTGAATGCGAATTTGAATATTATTAATAATCAAAAATTGTTTTTAAATTACCCATTATTGAACATGTTCCGTTTGTAAATTATGCCCTTTTGACCCACTTCCCTCTAGCCATTCTCTCCTTTCCATTGACAACGTTGTCCATGTCCATTATTTTATAATCAGTTTTAGGTAAACCCTGAAGAAGCGGCGTTGTTCATGAAGCATGTCAATTTTTATGAACAATAAAAGTGGTAAAAAGCAAGTATTCTATTACCTTTGATTTAAAATGGTGCCATGAAATAAGTTTGCTGTGTTTGAAGAAATATGCACAGTGTTTGTGATCATGTTTTTTTGCTTAAATATATTTCCAAACATTAACTCACTCCAGGTGGGCATTGAGAAGGGCATAATTTATCGTGTTTGAGTTTCGTCATTCATCTATACATATAAAAATCAATTGCTGTTCGTTTATCTCGCTAAAACTCGAGAACGGCTGGGCCGATTTAGCTGATTTTGGTTTTGAAATATTTGTCGTAGTCTAGGGAAGGTTTAAGCGGTGAGAAAATATGGAAAAGTTGCGAGGAAGATAGTTAAAACAACAATTTTTCCGATATTAGTTTAAAAACTGATTTTACCGGGGTTGAATGTGTGGAATGCGTGAGGAGTGAGGGGGGAGGTAGGAGAGGGGAGGGAGGAGGGGAACTCGGGAGGGGGGTTCGTGGGACGGGGGAAGGGGGGAGTGGAGTGGGGAGAGGGAAGGTGGAGGAGACGGAGTGGAAACGCGAGAGGGGAAGGGGACGCGTGAGAGGAAGGGGAGGCGGAAGGGGAACGAGACGAATGGGAAAGGACACGCAGGGACAAATAATTTTTTTTAAATGGCATAGCAGCGCATGCCGGGTACCAGCTAGTTTGAAAATATTTTGTTTTAAATAATACACAATGCCATTTATATAGAATACGCTTCAAATGTTCTATCTACCTACGCAATATATTTGTAATAAGCCTGGTGCTTTGTGTATGTATATTAATAAACCTTAATTTATTGCATTTAATTTCGTTCATGTTCTCTACAAGTCAACAGCAACCCTAGTTCGCTATCACGAATTTACACTCCCGTGCGTTGTATGCAGAATTTACGAATTGTCAACAAATATTATGATTTACCTATGCAATGCATTTGTATGCTAGATTCATTATGCGAGTAAACACGCAGTATATATTGCAGTAAACTGGCAGCCATTCGAGAATTTTGTCACCATCTTCGTAGAGTATAAATTTGGTTATTTACTTCTCATATTTAAAAAAAAAATTGGATTTTTAACATTATTTTGAAAATATTCTTAGTACTTTAGATAAACACATTTTAAAACACCGTTTCCAAAAAAGTTTTTTAATCACCTCCTGTTAATCCTTCATTGGAAGCAATCTTCCGAACAGACCTTCCATTAATATGCTTGGTGTAACTATAAGTGACCAGCCCAGGTATGGGGGCTCCATCGAAGTCAGAGTAAAGTTAGCTTCTCAAAAACTGGACGTACTGTACAGGGCCCGCAGATACTTTAATAGTACACAACTGCTAACCCTGTACAAATCGCAAGTGCGCCCCACGGTTGAATTTGGAAGCTACCTCTGGTCTGGAGCTCCAAAATACTTGAAAAATACCCTCGACTCTGTGCAGAAACGGGCGGTCCGTTTGATAGATAATCCCGTCTTGACGAACGGATTGCAATCTTTAGAGCACAGGCGTCGGGCGGGAATGCTATCCATATTTTACCGGTATTTCAATGGAAGATGCTCTGAGGAACTAGCGTCATTGATCCCTTCGGCACCTGTGCATAGTCCGGAGACACGCCAAACGCGCGCCCAACATATGTACACGGTTGACATTTGTCACATGAGAACGGGTCGTTTTTTCGACTCGTTCTTGAGTATTCTGCTCAGCTATGGAACGATTTGCCGGCATCTGTGTTTCCTCCCTCCTACAAATTGGTCTCTTCAAGACCAATGTTCATTCCTTCCTCTCCTCAAAAAGACCCTCCACACAGCATCCCAGATGACATAGGCCCTGAGGGAAATTATTTTCCTCAGGGCCTCCTGTGTGGAGTTAATGTAAAAAAAAAACCTCAAGGGTGCTCTACGACAGGCTCCAAGTTATTTAGATATTATGAAAGCTTATTTTACAACAATTTATAATTACTTATGGCTAATGCTATAGAGTACAGAGGGATGATTTTTAAGCTTTTTTATGGTGAAAACGGAAATACAGACCGCGATAAACATAAAAACTCATACCCAAAGTACATTACACAATGCTATTTCCAACATACGCGCCATGACATCCGTGGTCGAATTGAAATCCCGGCTTGCGCATTTCAATATTATTTTATTAATTTGTGTCTTTCACAATTAAATTATTATAAAATAATGTATTTGAGGCATGATCCAGAGTGGAGTACAATCTCTGTATCGCCCCGGTGGCGTATTTCGAAACCCTATACCGGTTCAGTCGCGGTAGCGACATTTTACACTGTAAATACACTTCCATATTAGTTATGTTTTATTACTTTGCAAAAAAAATAGTTTTATAATGTAGATAAAATAATCTTTCCAATGGGTAAATTAGAAATTTATAATTTTATTTCTAAATATTAAAATTTTTATATTATTTCCATATATTCTAAATACACCTCATATTGGTTATTTTTTACCATTTTGCAAAAACAATTTTTTTTCTAGAATCTAGATAAAATAATCTTTCCAATGTTTATATTAAAAATTAATAATTTTATTTCTTAAAATTAAAATTTTGATATTGAAAATGTAAAATGTCGCTACCACGACTGAACCAGTATAGGTTTTGGAAATACGCGCCCCGCTGAAAGACCCACCATTCAGAAATGAGACATTGCTTGAGATGACTTTAGCCGTGTTTGGTGATCAGATTTAATTAGCTAATTCTCAATCTCCTTCCCCTTCCCCTCCCACTACCATCGGCCAAAAAAAAGCATTTTATTTTAAAGCCCAAAATAATGTGCGTAAATAGATAAATAAACATGTTATAAGTGACAACTCAGCTTATATTTTTGTTGGGAATTTGGATTATTCGATGGCAATGAAATGGTCTTTGCTCCCTGATCAATCGGAATGAAATACAGTCACGCCACGAACATGAGTTCGTTTATGAAAACGGTATATAAAAAACGTAATTGAAACCGCATCGCAAAAGATATTATCCCTAGTGGAATCATCTTAATAACAAAGTGAACTACTACATTGCTGAGAATTTATTTTATTTATTTCATTATTTTAATAATACATTTGGTTATAATAATGACGTATTGCCCATCTCACTAGATGTGAAACGCCTGTAAGGAGATGGCAATTTACATAGATAAAAAAAAGACATTGAAAAATCAGTATATCAATACGTGAAGCCAAAACTTTGTACCCCTTTTTACGAAAATTGCGCGGACGGAGGAGTTTGAAATTTCGCACACTTATGGTTTATTTATTTATTTATTTATTTAAGGAACATTAACAGTCTTAGTAATACAATAAACATAAGAGGATGATAAAAAAACAGACCAATTATTAATGTTCACAGATAGGTATTTAGAAACAAGACTAACTGAATATAAACTAGAATATTTAAAAAAATAATAAGAGTACAAATGTGAATTCAACAAATGGTAAACTAATACACAACATTAAAATAAGTGTGATTATAACTGAAATAGACTGCAAAATAGGGATTTGGGTTGGGAAGGGTAAGGGGAGGAGAGGGATAAGGGAAAGTTGCCAAGTAATATAAAAATATTAGATACAATTAATTCATGTGTTATTCGCACCTAAAATGTTATACAGTATATATTTATATAGAGAAGGAGTGCAGTATGCTATTTTTTTTAAATTACGCATAAAAAATTCATTAAATTAATTAAAAAAAACATTACACATTGAATTAATTATGGTCGAATTTGGACCATTGGGCGACAAATAGCATTATGAAAATAACAGCTTGATATAAAATCAGTAAATATTTTTTTAAATGTACAATTCAAGTATATAGAAGATTCCAGTACATGATAAACATATATATGTACACACAGTAGGCATAAATATAAATATTTTATGAAATACTCCTGATGGATATGTTTATTTGAGGTGATCAATGATTTTACTTTTAAATTAACTTTTTGTTTGGGTGTTTCTAATGACAGTAGGAAGAGAATTGAATTTACCACTTGCGGTAAGTACCTTCCTTTCAAATACAATTTATTGTCAAGAATTGACCTGGAGGAACACTGAATTAATTTGACGTACAAAATCTTTAGCCGAAACAAAACAAATTATTAAAATTAATATTAAACACTCAAATTAAGAATAAAAGCAGGAGTGATTAAAAAAATGGATTAGCTCTTTTTTAATGTTTTTATTTTTTTCCTTTTGAATTGAAGTGGGGTTTTTCCCCTTGACACCCTTTCCAGAGCCGTCCCTGTGCGTTACCCACTTCTGGTCTTAATGCGGAGTCCGGGTGCCTATTTACAATTTCATAAAATGCTAATGTGTCTTTTGATTGTCCCGGAATTCAGTTCAGATTGTAAATCCCACTGAATATGTTTGGAGTAATGGCGGTCCGGTACGGTGACTCTTTGCTGCCTACTGAGCGCCTAACTGCCCGTGAAGATGTGCCCCGACCAAATCAAATTATTCAGGTAGCAACAACCACCTGTGCAAAAAGATAAACTAAATAAACCAGTTAAATTCAAAAGTTTTCTAAATATTTTTCCTTTATTGTTCCTTTTTTGAGGATGTTTCGTTTTGACTGTTTCAAAAGAAATTACATTTGTTATAAATGATTTAATATTCGTATGAAAAGTTTTCGTCGTAATGGAGTGATTTATAAAAAATTATGATGGGAGGCAAAAAATGCTGTTTTTTCTTTGTTGTGAAATGTTTCTTGGTATTTTTTAAAAGTGCAGATAATTAGGTTTTTTGAATAAAAATTCTTGTTTTTCAAATAGGAACATGAATTATTGCATTTTCTCAAATCTTGACTTTATATTGATCTTTTTTACTATTCAGAATGTTAACGATCACTGCACTACAACTTGCTTAATATCATCCAGCTGACAGTAAGAGGGAATAACCAGACAAAACCGAAAATATGTCATTTGTAAATCAAATTTTAGATGTATTGACTCCTTTCCACAACAAATTATAAATTTATTTCAAAAGACTGTTTTTTTTATCTGGTAAAGCTATGTTTTAAATTTTGAAAAAATATGTTTTTTTAGTAAAATAAGGTTTTACCGTCGTTGGCAGATTTGTTAAATTTTCAAACTATATTTTGTATTATACAACTAGCATTTCAAATCATATAATCATGCAGTAAAATAAATCTTAAAATTATTTGGGAAAGCAACTTTTCAAAATAATAATTTTAATTCAAATAAAATCATTAAAAAAAGATCCGCGCCCTTATTTTGTGACGAAAATACTTCAGTTTGTCTATTTATTTACGATCTTACAAACTAATATATTTAAAAAAATACATTCTTATTTCGCTTAGACAGTATTGAAAAATTTTAAATACTTATGATCAAAAAATAATTACAAAAATATATAATTTTAATTATTTTATCATCAGTAGTGTGAGCATTTTTGAATGTGGATATTTATCAAAGCAAATTTAGAATCAAATAAAATCGATAATAAGTTATTATGCTAAAATACTGGTATGGAGACGAATTAATCTTTCTCATCGGAACCGCCCTGTACCGTTGCAAGGGTACGATCGCAAGATCATCATTCGACGAAATTTAAATTCTCGGCCGCTGGTTAATGGCAAAAGTTCAGTGATAGGACCCCAGCAATGCCTTTTTTCACATTTTGTGCCAAGATTTCATGTGTTTTTACTTTCCCATTTAAATAGGCCGTTAGATTGTTATATGTTATCCCATTAAGTATCTACTCCTATTATGTTACAGATTGAAATACAACAATGAAAGCTCCGAATAATTTATTAGAATCATATATAAAAAGGGCTTTTGTCATGGCCGAGGATAACAATACTTACTGTTTCCAGGCGAGATCCTTTTTACGAAGTGGATCAAAATCGACACCGTTAAAATGGCATTTGATGTTCCCGACTTATAATGGGCGACAAAATCCGGACGGGCTCCTCCATCTGGAGAATTATTACACCATCATGTTATATCGCTCGCATGGAATATAAGGCAGAATTTTTTATATTGAAATAACGATTGCATAAATAATGATACGTCTTAATAAGGGCTTAGCTTAGGGCGGATAACTGAGGAAAATGAGCTTAAGGAGGAGAACAGGTATTTTGCGGAAAAAATCAAAGTATCAATATATCAATAGTACTACGTCATTCTGTTTAGTGTTTGTGGATATCTTTGCGAGGAAACATTAAGGCCCATTAACCAGCGGCCAAGAATTCAAATTTCGTCGAAAGATGGTCTTACGATCGTACCCTTGCAACTGCACCATCGGCGGTTCCGATGAGAAAGATCGGTTATTTTCTTTACAAACACTTTTAACTAATAACTCAATATCGATTTTATTTAAAATTTGCTATACCTACATTCAAATTAGGGGCCATCCAAAAATTACGTCACACCTTAAGGAGGGGGGGGGGAGTAGGAAAGTGTGACATTGTGTGAAAAGGGGTATGGGGGGGTCATCAGCTCTGTGACGTCAAATCTAAATGATTCAAACGCAAAAAAAATTTAGATGTAAAATTGCAAAATATGTGACGTCACACTAGGGGGGAGGGGGTCTCACAAACGTGACGATGTGTGCAGAGACGGGGGGGGGGTCGAAAATCATGAAATTCGTCTGACATAATTAATGGATGGCCCCTTAGCAATAAAAATGCTCAAACGCGTGATGACAAATTTTTAAAAATTATTTTTTTATTATTAGTATTTATAATTTTACAATATTGTCTAATAATAAGCAAAATAAGTGTATAAAAATCTGATAGATATTAGTTTATAAGACCGTATATAAATATAATAGAAAAACTGAAGTATTTTCGTCACAAAACACGTACTCGGATTTTTTAATGATTTTATTTGGACTAAAATTAAACTTCCGAAAAGTAGCTTTTCTGGACAATTTTTTTGATTTATTTTACTGTATGATTACTTGATTTGAAATGTGTGTTGTATAATGCATGTATTCTGGAATAAACTATTCTTATTATAATACAAAATTTCGTTTAAAAAATTAACAAATTTAATTAGTTAACAAAGTTAATAACCTTACATATTTTTTTCAAAATTTAAAACATTACTTTACGAGATAAAATAACATTTTTTTATAATCAATGTATATTTCTTTGTAAAAAAGAGTCGATATATCTTTAATTTGAATTAAAAATTTTGTATTCCGGTTAGTCTGGTTATACCCTCTTAATGCTACAACTGTTATCTAATACATGTGAAGAAGTGAGATGAATTCGACTTGTTGAAGATTTGCTGAGTCGGCGACAGCTGAGCTGGAAGGCTGCCGCCTCTTACGTCAGCAATTCCGAGGAGTGAAGAAATTATTACAACACGACTGACGCGCAGACCGTAGTGTTTACTTATTCAATGAATAATGTAAACTGAATAATGTGAACTAAAATTACGCCTTACATAGTAATATTAATAATATTAACTGAATTAAAATTACGCTTTACTTAGTTATTATCGCTCATCCCAGTACTACCGCTGACGGGGTCTTGTTCTATGTTAAAATACTATATTGCGTCACAGAATCTAGTCTAAACTTTATTGCCCTCTGCTGAACTCCATCGCTTCGTCCAGGTGAGAGACAGCCGCCGGTCGACACCCAGTGATTTCTTTACCCATACCCATATATGTTGATTCATTTTATTCCCAAGATCGTTGATGAAGCAATTGAGTTCAACAAAGGGCGATGGATTTTGGGCTAGATTTAATGACACAATATTGGATTTTATAACCTCATCAGCGGTGGTAGTGGGATGAGGTATTCTTGCTATGTTTGTTTTTTTTTGCTGCAGTGCCAATTTGATATAAAGACAATTTTTTTTTGTAAAAGTATAGACAAGGTGACACAAAGATTAATTTGTTGTAGAATTTAAAATAAAATGTGACATAGACGTTAAATTGAAAGTATTTTTAATAATGCAGAAGATTTGAAAATCTCGTCAGCGGTAGTAGGGGGATGAGGGATTCGAGTCGACTAGTTTGCTTTTTTTGCAGTGCCAATTTGAATAAAATTGAATTGCCAGTAGCTGGGAATAAAACTATTATTATAATGTAAATTTTAATGAACTAATTGAATTAAACATTGTTTTTATATTAAAGTCCTAAGGGCGTAAATAATGTTTTTTTTTGTATAATGCAATTCACCCTAAAAAGATATCACCCTAAATATACGAAAATAAAAGGTAGCTACCTACTATTGAGTGTTTTTTTTTTTTTTACATGAGCTTCACACCTTCACAAGAGGCCCTAAGGGAAAATATTTTATCTTTGGGGATGCTGTATGGAGGGTTTTTTTTAGGAAAGGAAGAGAGGAGAGTTCTGGGAAGGAAAAGGGTTTAAGGGGTGGGTAGGAACCTGAGGTTCAGTGTGTCCTGGTCATCCGCCTCCACGACCTAGACAAACCTCACCCCATGAGCCCGGACACCCCTGCTAAATCACCAAACGTAGCAAACCACTTGATGTGACCTATGGCAGAGTTGTTGGTTATCCAATAAAGGTTCCCGGGGCGGCGGTACCGATTCCCGCCTCCCAAATTGAATTGTTGTGTATTATTGTACTATTTGAAATATTTAACTTTTTTTTCTAACTGTTATTTTATATTTAAATTCATCTTGATTCATTTCCGTCTATGAACTACTTTACTTTCAGTTTAACGTCTGTGTCGCATTTTATCTTGTTCGTCTCTGGAGGCCTGGATTCGGTCGTAAATCGAGCTCTTTGTGTGACTTCTTTTGTTTTCCAAAACAAGGGAGTCGATCGCACTGTAAATGATTGACGTTATACTCTGGTTGAAATTTAAACACTAGTGTTGAATTACTGGTATATTGGCTGATTGTGTGTAAGAAGTTCAGATAAACCAACAATTACGTGAGTGATCTTTGATACTGGCTGTGTATTTTAGAAAAGGAATGATCTACAGCAGTGATTCCCAAAGTGATTCAGGTGGACCCCCAGGGGTCCACGGGAGGCTCCACGGGGTGCACGAAGGCATGAGAGAAAAATGAGGGTCCACAAGTTGTAAGTGGAGGTCCACGAAAAAAAATCTGGTTTCGATAGTAAGGTGCAAAAATGTTGGCTTGGCTTTACCTATCAATAAAGGCAGATAACACACTACTCAAAAAAATTTAGGGGAGCAAAAAAAATTCCAAATTTTTCGGTGATTTTGGACAGGCTGTATTTTGGTGAAAAATGGTCATATTGAGACTTTAAAAAAAGCGTTTTGAAGCGTTAAGATTCTAATTTTCAGATTTCTGAAAAATTAAAAAATTTCAGGTCGGCCGGCATACGGATCAGATAGCTTATTATTTAGCATTAATTAGTTTTTAATTCCTTTTTTTAAACCCTCCCTTAATTTTTTTGAGTAGTGTATTTAAAGTCAGCGACCGTTACTTGTAAAAACTTGAACATTCGATATTTGAGTACAGGCTTTTGGCTTTACCTGTCAATCTGGGCAAATACTATCTGCCTAAATCTACTCGTATTTCGGTGAAAAATTGTCATATTGAGACCCATCCCGTGCTCATATCCCATCCCGCCCCCTGTCTCATATCACATTACTACCCCCCCTCGTTGTGACAGACCACAACTCCAGCGTTATATTCAATATTTAGTACAACGCGTGTCGAGTTTTGGGAATATGGTAGAAATGTTGCAGCAGGGGGTCCGCCGAAACCAGTAAAATTTTGAAAGTGGTCCACGAGAAAAAAAGTTTCGGAACCTCTGATCTAGAGAATATGATAATAGTTTCGGAATGATTTGACACTTTCGATCCTAATAAAAGCGTAAACAAAATGATACAAAGACGAATTTGTTGTAGAATTTAAGATAAAATGCGACACAGACGTTAAATTGAAAGTAAAAGAGTCCATGGACGGAAATAAACCAAGATTGTTTTTAATATAAAATAACAGATAGAAAATGAAGTTAAACATTTCAAATAGGGCGACACAACCCTTAACACAAACGTTGTTGATATTTTATACTCAACTACTGATATCACCTGCAGAATTATGAGTAGTCGGTAACTATATTTTTTTAGTTAACAATATGACGGCCTCCGTGGTCCCGAGGCAAGACTTGACAAAAATTTTATTTGATTTATTTCAGAGTGGAAGATACTATCAGTATCGCCCTGGTGTAAGACCACCATTCAGAATTGAAACGTTGCTTGAAATGGCTTTAGCCGTGTTTAGTGACCAGATCTGAATAGCCAGGTACTTCCCCACCTTCCTCCTCCCTATCTCCTTCTCCTCCCCACTACCTTCAGCCTCACAACATACCCCGATTGGGGGTGCCATAGTCTCACTGGCTCCAGACGGGAGCAGTTGGGACTCTTGTGCGGTATTAACTGTAAAAAAAAAATATGTATATATATAATCATGATAAAAAGGCCTGCTCGCACATCAAAAATCAAGTAAGTAATGCTTATTTGTCATACACGAGGAGTTACTTCAAAATACATAAAAGTGAAGTTTCTTTCCTGTATCGCTCTGCTTGTGGCTGCCGTGGGAACATGTTTCAATTGCTTTTTCTTTCCAATTTATATTCCTCTTTAAATGCTGTCTCTCCGCTAGCTTCAAGAACGAGAACAAACTGCCTCGGATGAGAACACTTAAAAAAAAATTTGGTATGTATAATTGTATGTTGTGCCGTGTGGGAACAGTCGGGGGCTTTTAGAATCATTTCAAAGTAGCTTCGTTTAAAAAATAAATGTAGAGTCTTGACGTGAGAACCGAAAGAGGGACCAATCTGGTCCTTAAAACGGTTCGAGAAAGTGGTGGGTGCCCTCGACTGTATCGCTCTGCTAATAATAGTTTACATACGAAACATTAAAATTTTATCTTTTATACGCAATGCGACCAAACTTATATACTAACTTTTTCTTTCTCTTTCCTCTCATTTCTCGAACCTTGCAATAATCTTCGGCATGAGGGTGCCCTAGTTTCACTTTTTGATTGTGTGCTACATAATTATGAGTACGTCTCGTTAAATAAAAAAGTGTCCGCATAACATGGATAAATTTGAAATTGCCAGGATACGTTACTAGTCAGGAAATTTTGTACTTATTACAATTTTGTTACAGTGTGTTTTTTGATATCGGCATGTTGTATTATTATGATAAATCGGTACAATATCCTTAACCTCTCAAGCTATTTGTTCGTTTTTCGGAAAAACTCATGTAGATCACATATTTGTCTCTCTTAATATCATAGTGATATTAAGAGAGACAAATGGCCGTGATCATATGACGGCCTCCGTGGTCCCGAGGCAAGACTCTCGACTCACAATCCGAAGGTCGCGGGTTCGAACCCGGCGTGCGCAAATAAATTTTATTTGGTTAAATTGTGTTAATTCACAATTTATTCATTTAAAATAATATAAAGTATATTTGCGGCACGTTCCAGAGTGGAAGATACTATCAGTATCGCCCTGGTGTAAGACCACCATTCAGAATTGAAACGTTGCTTGAAATGGCTTTAGCCGTGTTTAGTAACCAGATCTGAATAGCCAGGTACTTCCCCACCTTCCTCTTCCCTATCTTCTTCCCCTCCCCACTACCTTCAGCCTCACAACATACCCCGATTGGGGATGCCACAGTCTCACTGGCTCCAGACGGGAGCAGTTGGGACTCTTGTGCGGTACTAACTGTAAAAAAAAAAAAAAAAAAAAGTTATAAACACTTTCTGACCCCATAAATGGTGATAAAAAGAGAAAAAACCACGCTTTATATCCAAATATTAAAGGAAACCACTAAATAAGTAAAATGTACAACTTGAAACCAACGGTTTCGGAAAGTTTCGGATCGCAATTCGAAAAAAAATTATGAGAATTTGAGAAATTTTTTAAAATTATTTTTACATGGAACGACAAAAAAGTGAGATGAATTTAACATTTAAAATAAATTTTTCTAATAAAATATATATGTGTTTTTATTTTTTTCGTTATCAGTAATTTTAGTTAACCATTTTTTATCGTGATTATGTTTGCATACAAAATTTTTAAACTTCAAAATTTATATGTTTATTTCAATATTTAAATTTTAAAGCGTATTTTACGACTTTCAAAAGCAGTTTTTGGATATGTTCAGAAATATTCCATTAATTTGGTTTTTATTAAAAAGCAGAAATATTTTGTAGAGACCTGAGGGCTTAAATTGACGTTTTATTTAATAGGCATTTTAATTTATGGTTAGGGCAAAAATCTATTTCTCTCCATTTATAGCACATTAATTTAAAAACATCATTTTTAAAACAATGAGAAACAAATGATCCGCATTAATAAAAAACTTAATCAGGATGCCTTTTCAACATAGTTTTATTTTTTTTATTTTTTATGGCAACACACTTCTTCTATCAAATATGTAGAACCGAGAAACCAAATTGGCTCCTTGAAATCACGTTAGAAGCAAGGTATCCTGTATAGAGTGATCAGCCCCGATATCAAACTAAATCGTCTGGAGTGGTTGGATCGGAAAGTTAACGTTCAAGAGACGTCAGGAGAACATTCCTCCATCAGGACTGAAATTTCAACTAGTCTCTATCGCCAGGTAAGCAGGTAAGAGGTAACAAATCTCGGTAAGACTTGAACAGGTTTTCAAGATCAGGTGACAACATGGAAGACGAAATTAACACGAAGGAACGCAGGACTGAAATGTGGTGCAAGGTTTCTAACTCACAAATTGAAACTATGAATACTGTTTTTTTATTCATTGAAACACCTACATAGTTTTTTATTACACGTTTCGTAAAAGCAAAAGTAAAAAAAAACACGCGTTTTTGATTGAAGAGCGATTCTATATTTTTGTAGATACGGAATCGATTCCATACGTAATCACCTATCGAATTTGTGTGATTGTTTATGGTTTGCTTTTTCAACTATTTTAAAACACGAAATGCTGTTAGTATACATGATTATTTATTCATTTAATGTACGTTTAAACTTGTGTAGCATAGATTTGACATTTGCGAGGATTCATTTCAACCTAAATACGCATGAATTACTTCGTTTGCCCAAATTAAGAATCTATTTAGGGCAAATCTATTTGGGGAAAAGCTATTGAGGCAGCATACACGTACAGAATAATTGAATATTTGGGGACGAAATACATTGATTAATCCCCTTATCGCTGCACTTTTAGGCACGGATTATGGGAATCGCACTTCATTTCAATACTAACTATAGGACACAGCTATTTAAAGGCACAAATCAGGTTATTAAAAGGTTATCGAAACTTCGCAAATGTCAAATCTATGCTACACAATTTTAAACGTACATTAAATGAATAAATAATTATGTGTACTTACAGCATTTCGTGCTTTAAACTAGTTGTAAAAGCAATTGACAAAAGATTGAAGATTAAAGACAATCGCACAAATTTGACAGGCGATTAAGTATGGAATCGATTCCGCATCCACAAAAAATACATAATCGCATGGCTGATCATATTTGAAAAATTCCTACTATAAACACGACGAACGGAAAATGTTTCTTGTGCAGTGGTGAGGGACTTGTCTGGCAGAGGAAATGAACCCTCGAAGCCTGGTTGGAAACCAGACGCACCAAATCAGCCACTAATTAGTCACCAAAACTCTTACATTCCATTGTCAACCAGTTACTAAGCAATATTATTTTTTATGCGTCGTGTAAAGTCTTTGAATTTTGACGATGACACGGAGTAAAATTATTTAATCCATGAGAAAACAAACATAAAAAAACTTCGCATACCAGGCAGCAATTTCTTTAAAAACCATCTTATCGATCCTAAAAATTCCATTACGGTAAAATTTTGAGAGCTTTTGTTTTAAAGTGGTAATTTTAAAGACCGTTTTCACGGAATAGAAAACAGTTTATTATTTGTAAAATCACTTAATCATAAAATCAATCAATACTCGTCCTATCCTTATTTTCCATAAATCGAGGAGATATTTCCCGTCTCCCATTTACGACTTGCGCCATCTGGTCTTTCCATAAAGAATACAGTTCGGGACATTAGATCATCGTAAAGACCGTAAAAAAGCTGAGGTGATACTTCAAATTTCGTACCAGGAGAGATAAAGAATCGTCTGTGCCCAACGCTACTTTTTGTGCTGAAATTGAGAAGAAATACCTAATACAATTTGGGAAAGGATCACTTTACCTTCTGAGAATGAGAAGAAACTACTTTCCAACTAACCTACTCTTGGGATTCTCTATTGATAACATCCCGGGATGGACTTACGATTTATTTTTAATATTTCATAACATTAGGAGCCCCTCATTTTTCAGGCTTAAAGGTTTTCATATAAATATTGAAATTAGTATAGGATAAGGGACCCGGACTGATAGGAAGGGTAGTATTATTTCATGTGTTGGTGGTGGGCCTTTGTATTGCATACTTCATACCCGTGCCGCATTCCCGGATATTACATAAATCCCTGAATCATTATCAAGATGAAAGCAAAATGGATAAAATAATAGAAAATCTTTACGAAAGCAGCGCTTGTAAGAGTTTTTCTTTGGAAAGAAAAAAATTAAAATTAAAAAGCTTATTACCGATGATACAAAGTTTACGGTATCAAACACCAGCCACAAACAATACTAGTATTAAAATCAAGTGTCAAATAAATTTTTCGCTGATCTTCAAAAATCATTATTCCCTTCGTTATCCAAGTGGTTCGCTATGTTTGGTGACTTAGCAGGGGTGTCCAGATTCATTGGGTGAGATTTGCCTCGGTCTTGGTGACACACGCGTTTGCCCGTATTCTGCATGGCAGGCCGGATCGGAACAGAACGGTTGAAGTTTGACCTCTCAAGCTGGAGTATCTCGTTTGTCATTGCATTGCAGTGGGAGGCATGGATTCAGTCTGTCTCTCCTGGACTCATTGACCCCCATATCCTTACCCACCCTTTATACCCTTTTCCTTTCCAAAACTTCCTTCCCCTAAAAAGACTCCACACAGTATACCCAATGGCACAGTAAAACAAAAGTAACGATTTTTAAAATTCATGATGGAAAAACATATATTTCACGCAAAAAAAAATGTTATGGAAGTAAATTGAAAACCGGCAAATTGGCATATGTTAGTTGAAACAAAATTCTTGCATTGTGTTACTCCTTCATCACCATCACGGAAATCGGATTTTTATTTGTACTTTTAAAAAGCTAAATATATATTTGCTAAGTTGATTTTTAAGCTCCCGTGTTATGTCGTGGAACCATGAGGCAGACGACAGATCTATCTTACGGCGGATAATATTTATGACTAAATATGCCATGAGTCTTCCTCTCGTACGGCATTAAAAATATAGGCGATACGGACAGAATTCACGATCTAAAATTCAGGCCGATAGATACTAAAAATTTTCTGCCCGTAAAGTAATGATTTTTTGTGATGGACAATTACTAACCCGCCGCTTATCACGAAAGTACAATTTGAGCATTCTGAAACTAACGATCCATACGAGGTTTAGTGAAGTCAGTAACAAACTCCTTGTTTAAATTTAAATGATTATCCCTGAAGGAGTCCCCTAGAAGCACCAAGTGCTGGCACATTTCACTTACTCATAATGCACTTTCTCCAAAGTAAATTACTGCAACATCCGCGCGCGCTCAGCGGTATCTAAACGCGTTTTGTTACCACCCTAACCCGCTAATCGAGAGATAATAATTGACACGATTATAAGTTAAGTGTATGCCTTGGAGGAGTTACAGTTTATTAAAAAAACTGATAAAAAAAAACAGTTTCCGCATTTTATCAAATTATGAACAACAGGTTTTAGTTTTTTAAAATAAAAAAATCTCTTTTTATATGTTTTGAAAGTTATTCCCATCATTGTAATATATAATTGAAGAAATTCAACATTAATAATCTTAAGAGGAACGTATGTGCGGCCTATTTTGACTAGTTTCATAGAAATCTTAAATTTGGATTTGAGATCAAAATACTTAACCAAACTGAAAAATTATTTTTGTAATCAAAAGGTATATCAAATATCTAGTACGGATGTGAGCTACTTTATTTATTTTTGCTTCAAATTATGAGATATAGGCCATTAAAGATTTTGGTATTTCAAGATTTTAGAGGCAACTTGGGCAATTATTTGTGAGTAAATGTAAAAAATTAAAAAAAACAATTTTACCATGAATATTTTACAAATACAATGAAAAATAAAATAAAAAATAAAACATTGTTAAAAATGCATATTTTTTAGTAGTAATTTAAACGTATAAACGACAAATTTTTGTTCCGCCGTAAATAGGTAATTTGTATATTAAATTTACACCTATCAAAATGATTTTTTCTTAATTTTTATTTTTTATTTTATTTTTCTATGATAAACATAGTAAAATTATTTTGTTTTTGTTTTCATTTACTCACAAATAATTGCCCAAGTTGGCTCTAAAATCATGAAACACTAAAATCTTTAATGGCCTATATCTAATAATTCGAAGCAAAAATAAATAAAGTAGCTCACATCCGTACTAGATATTTGATTTACCTTTTGATTACAAAAATAATTTCTCAGTTTGGTTGGGTATTTTGATCTCAAATCCAAATTTAAGATTTGTTTGAAACTAGCCAAAATGGGCCAAAAATAGAAAAATAGAAAAACATAATGGTCGCAACTGGGACTCGAATATAAATAAAATCGGATATATTTATCGGAGACGCTATCTAGGTTACAAACCAGTTCTTCAGATGATTGCACAAATCATCACATTGCACATCGCACATCAAAAGCATTCGCCGCCAAGAGCTAGCCATACACCGCCATACTAGCCATAGCCGAGCACTCCTGCTGAGTCACAAATGTAGCTTGTTGACGTAGACTTTTCACCTCTCCTGCAGGACTTCCTAGACCCGTCGAGAATGAATTATCACGAGGGGTGACTTCAAACGTCCGTTACTCCTGGGCCCACTGAATCCCAGATTCCTACCCACTTCTCATACCTTTTTCCTTCTCAGATCTTCCTCTCCTTCGTTTCCGTAATTCGAAAGTGGATGAACGAAGCAAGGAGTGTAAGGAGATTATATATTAAGACGACACAATACCCTAAAATAAATTCAGAATCTTAACGACGTAAGTAAAGAAGCTGAGCACACAAATTGCGACTGGCGACCCGGTTATTGGATGGACCTACTGTTGAATTTGCCCCCCAAACATTTTAAAATAATGTGGGAATTAACGACGTAAGTGAAGAAAGCGTGTACACAAATATACACGTGCGGCCCCGCGTATATGCCCAAGCAGGCCTAGAAATTAAATCTTTCCGCCGGGTTCGTTTTAATTCTGATGAACGTGTTACTAATATTTTAGATGTTTTTAAACGAATTTCTCCGAAAGCCATTGATTCATCGAGTAGAAAAACAAAATCTAGTGCTTACCCCTAAATTAATAGTTGAAAAATGGGTTATAAAACTTTCAACGAAAAATATATTAATGGTAAGGTACTGCTTTTATTCATCTTAAATATAAATAACTTACACCCCGGGTATTGGTTTGAAAAAAAAGATATTATAGTTACGTTATAATTCGTCAGAATTAATTAAAATGTGAGCCTTGAGCAAACCCCTAACACTAGGTATTGTGCCGCCTTAGGCTGGGCGCATACACCCGATTTTTTCATCCGATTATCTGATCAGAAAACCTGAAGGCCTCCGCGCCATACATTTCTTATGAAAGCCCGCACACATCCCTTCCACGCCGGCCGTCCGATCCGGCCGTCCAAAAAGCGTGGCCCCGGTCGTATTACCTATCCAATTTTTGAATCGGATGTGTGCGGTGTTAATCCGATCCGATTGTCTGATCAGACAACCGGAAAGCAAAATCGGATGTATGCGCCCAGCCTTCAGCGTGAAATTAGCAGTAGAAAAGTCGGGTATGCACGAGGAAGACAGCGCGCCAAGTGAATCGAATACTTACTCGTATGTCGGGTTTCGACAACAGTAAAAAAATAACAAAAGGGTATTGTGTATGCGATGATATATAAATGTGATTGAAGTAAGGAGTGTATGCGTTCAAACGACAGATGTTCAGAAGAGAAAATCCATTTACATTTAGAAAATCGATTAACAGTCGTTATTTCCGACATGAGATTTCAAGAACCCATTTAATTAGATACAAGTTGTACCAAAAATAAGTTACAAGTAAAAGCTTTCAAGAATATTCGGAAAAAATCTTCACAATTCGAATGAACCGAATAGAAACTACTAGAAAACCAGTACAGTCGTCGGTATCATTTTGTATTGAAATACATATCTCATAGAGTTGCGAGTGCAGCCAGGTCGACAAGCAGCGGACAAGCGACATTTGCGGACATCCATTACCATTAGCCCGCACTCGTCCGGCGTATTACGGTGCCACGCGATGCGGGCTAATGCACCGGCACGGGACGGGGACCGGGGCGGGATATAACTTGTGCCGTGGTAATGCACGGTAATGCGACCGGGACGCCGCATGCCGGGTGTCGGGTGCTGGGTGCCGGGTGCCGGGTGCCGGGTGGCGGGTGCCGGGATGCTGACTAACACGTTGAAATTTATACGCTTTGTTATGAACGACGTTATCACTCTGCCGGCAATAATGTACCTAGCCACTATTCATTCATTGCGGGTATACATTACCGAAAATGTTTGTATGTAATTATATTGAATAACATGAAAATATATGTAATAATACTTATTTCTTTCAATTGTAGTTTTCTACTTGTAGATTCATTTTTGTGTTTTTGTTCTTTATTATTGTGTATTTCACTTTAGATACTCACTTATACCTAGATTGCATGAAGTTGGCAATGCATTCTCAGAAGTAGTAGATGTGTTCAATTGCACGGAATATAGTTATAAGAAGGCCATAATAACACACCTTAATCACAACAATCAATGTTAGGCATGTTAATATTCGTCTGCATGGTTTCAACATCATATTTTACTACAGATTCTAAGCTACTTAATTCAGATATCTTAACCATCAGATAGAGGAGTCATAGCTAATATAATATGCACTATTTTATTAAAAATTATGTTTTGTTAAATTCATAATTATTATTAAATCTCCAACTGACAGCCCTAAAATAACTCTAAATTCCCAATCAAATCAATCAAATTTAACCTTTAAGGTAACAATAAACTATATACTAAATTGCTCTATTTATAAGCAATTCCTGGATTTGCAAATAAATGTGAATGTATGAATAGGTAATACTTGACTTTGCTCGATTCTTCGATTCCACTTGCTAACAAGTCACCTTTATTTACTTTTTTTTTTCGGCTTAAATATAATTTTCTGTTATATTAACATTTTACAACATTCTATTCCTTAAGATTTCACATTATTATTTTTTGGTTGAAACAAATATTTGTTTCACATACCTATTTACTAGCCTTTATCACACATACATCATATTGTTTTATGTCAGGTCTTATATAAACCTTATATTGTTTAACTATTTTATTTTCAATACTGAAACCCTCCTGCGTACCACTATATCATGTAACACTTGAATGTAAAAGCCATTTTACGGCGTTTAAATAAATAAATTAATATAGGTACTCTTCATCATCAATATATCATTGTCATTGACAAAAACCCGAGCTTAAATTACGTCTATTTTTTTCTAGGTACATGACATAAGGCTGCTCTTTAGTTATCAAAACAAATTACACAAAAGATAACAAAAAATATAATTTATGAAAACAATAATTATCAGATGTTTTACCTTATAATAGAAATTTGATGACACTGTGGTGAAGCCGCTGACACGCAATCTTTAAAAATTCGGCAAAAACTTTCTAGAAAAACTGCAGTCACTATTTATAATTCAATTATTGCTCCACACTTTAACTACTGCTCAACTATCCTTTTCTTGTGTAACGAACGAGAACAAAATAAGTTTCAAATTCTCCAAAACAGGGCAATGAGAATAATACTTCAGCGAAATATAAAAAAAAGTAAATAAAATGTTAAAGGAACTAAATTGGCTAACCGTGAAACAGATGTTGACTCTGCACACGATGATATTTATCCATAAAATAGTGAACAACATGTTACCAAAATACTTCTCAAACAAAATTATATACAAAAAGGACATTCACAGACACAACACAAGGACTTGCAAGGAAATCAGACTACAAAAAAAGGACAAAACGAATATGCAGAACAGTTTACTATACAAAGGGATGAAGTTATACAACACTCTACCAGTAACTTTAAAGGCCGCACCAATTGGAAAGTTCAAAATGTATTGTAGGAGATACATAAAACAAGAAAAAATATATTTTGAAATACGATGTAATTAATTAGGAAATTGTAAACTTAAATGTACAATTTACTAAAATAAAACTAATAAATAAAAATAAAAATATGAATTGTGTGCTTTTAAAATCTGATTCCTACAAATTAATTGAGAATTTTCAGAATTGTGTTCCACTCACCTCACATCACCGAAAATAGTAAATAAATGTTGAAAACTCAACGAAAAATCTAATAATCCTAGCTCGCTTTGATCTCAGATCTTTATTTAGTTTTCATTGTGAGAAATCCAAGATAACCTTACGAACTTTTTAATCCCAATGAACTCAATTCTTCCACGCACAATAATGGAATAATACAAAAACAGATGAATTCAAAAGAAATTGACTTAGCCTCCATAAAAAAACAATATAAATAAAATGTTACCTCCAATTATCTTGCTAACTTTGCCGACCTTTCTGTCGGAGAAAGTTGGCCAATAAAAATGTCTCTAACTGTCGACCTGTCCCGGCCTGTGAAAACTGTCCCGCTATGAAATATTAATAAGCAAGAAAAGTTGGAAACAATCCCAAGATAAACCTTGTCTTTCGGCCGTGGGTACCCACACACACAACCTTCCTGGCAGTAGCGAAGGAAGAATGAAGACAGGGGAAAATATGGATTTTTTCATTAAAATATTAATATTCGCGTTGCGCCTTTTTTTGTGAAAAATCACCTCAAGAGCGCGGAGATAATTTATCACATATTTATATTTCAAAAAATTAAATTATTTTTCAGCAAGGCCGCAAATCTTGAAGAAAATAATTAAATTAAGAAATTTTGCTGTCTATTGTATATTTTTTTTATTTTTTTATTGTTACATTAACGACTAGCAGTATTTTTTACGAAAACATTATTGGGTTCATCGGATAACGTGTTCCCAGGTCTTGGCGGTGGATTCGCTTGCCTATATGGAAGTGAAAGGTTTTTACTTTACCTCCATAAGGAGGCCCTCAGGAAAATAATTCTCCTTAGGCATACGTCATTGTTGCGTACGCTTTAAAAAAAGGAAGAAGAGGAATTTATGAAAAGGAAAAGGTATAAGCAGTAGGTAGGAATCTGGGGGCAGTGCTTCCAGAAGTGACGGACTTACGAATCCATCCCTCCCACTGCAGTGCAAGGCAATGTTCCGAGAGAGTCTTGCTAGAGAGGTCAAAAGGTCTCCATCAACTATTCCGATCCCGCTTGCAACGCAGCTGGTAGGCAGATGCATCCACCGCCAAGACCTCTTAGTGAACTATTTGGCGTGAACTATGGGAGAGGTGTTGTATCCAATAAATCGATCCCGGGGCGGCAGTACCCATACCCGCCTCCGAAATTAAATGACCAAAGGCAATTTTTTTTTTATAAATGCTCACAAATTCTACAATTATAAAACCCCGTCTTTAGGGTCTGCACTAGTATTATAATAATTATCATGCTTTTTTATCCACTGATTTACTCAGCAAGTGAATATATGTCAATCGTTCAGTTGATTAGTCAGACATCTCCAAAAAATGAGTATCTGAATCGAGTATGCGTTTATTTGTAAATATCTTGTATAAAACGCAGTTTTCTCAAAAAAACCACCAAATCAATGATAATGCAGAAAAAACTTGTATTGAATGAAAGAAACTAAGCGTTTAAATATACCGGATCGTTGTGCCACCAGTGTTATTTTATAACACTTTAAATATGCTATATCGTTTACAATCCACGTTAAACAGTTGTCTTGTATTTTGTGTAAAGTATCTTGATACTTAATACCTAGTATTCTGTAGTTATCATCCCACACCCGTCAGTAGCTTGATCCACACAATTAACATTTATTTACACAACTTCATAACTGCAATACACCTTATATTATTTAACATAAAACGTCTTTTATTCATTTTAGGATTTACGCTTAAATTCACGTTTTCTTTAATACTTCTTAATACATCATAACTGATCTAACCTAGATTTAACCATCGCATCCTGAACTTCCTCCTTCCCATCTCCTTGCACTTGCCACCACCTCAAAACATTTCCGTGTAAGGCAGGGGGTATTATAATTATAATCTACAGGCTCCGCGCAGGAGCGGGACTCTTGAGCAAAAATCAAACAAACAAATGATTTAATTGATGACGTTTTTTGAATGATATTTATTTCACCCAAAACTCCTGAGCTTTAATGATCATAATTCATAATGTTCCCATTTAGCAAAGCAGATTCGACAAAACAACACTTAAAAATATTTTTTAGGGAAGAAGGTACATTTTTCAACTTACAAACGTGCCTAAATCTTTTCTATGTGCGTACATTTAGTATAATGTACATCCTCGTTATTAAACGCCCCTTTAAGCCACAATATTGTCAAGACGGGGACGATCTCGTAATGTCGCATTAAGAATCATTAAAACAATATTTTATGGCAATAAAATTTACATCATAATGCTCAGTTTTCCCAGCGCCTTCCGTCCCGGGGCGGAGACAAACGAGATGCTAATGTCGTCTTCCCTGGAAAAGAGCTTTTTTCCGGGAGCCTGAAATAAGCCAAGAGTTAGCCTTGGAACAACCGTTATCGTACAGATTTCAGGGAGAATATTTGTATTTTTATAATAGGTTTAATTTCGTTTTTTTTTTCTGAGAGAAAAGGGAAGGATGTAACACCTACATTTTGACAAACGTCACTCCTTGCTTTGATAATACACCCCTCTTGACACAAGTAAATAAGATTGAAATCAAAATCACAATATTTTGCGAAAATGCCTACTTAGCGATCGCACGATTTTGTTGATGGCCATTAAATTTTCCATTTATAATAAAAGCTTAATTTTTGATAAACCCATAGGTGCTTAATTATTCGAAATAATTTTTAATTTGAGTCTCCGAGTAGTTACTTAAAGTAGCTTCTATCACAAAAAATCACGGAAAGGTTAAAATAAACTTTATTAGGAAAGTTAAACACCTCCTGATTTTAAAGTATTTCTTACTTTTCATCATTTTTATATGAGATTTGGGGAAAAGAAATTATAAACGCTGTACCCTTTTACGATTAGGTGGAAGCATTGGCGGTATTAGGTATTCATTATGAAGGTTTTTGACAACAATTTGAACTTGGCAAACTTCAAATGCTGTATGTGCCAACTATTTCTACCTATTTCATAAACAACACCAATTTTAAACGTTTTTATGAATATTATGATAAAAATGTGGTTTCCTCTTTCACCGTGCACGTCAAGATTCTATTTTTTGTTTATAAAAGAAGCTTCTTCTTTCTCAAATGACTATAGACCCCAAATGTTCGTGCATACATTGTTATTTGGCAGCATGCGAATGTGTACATGGTGTTAGGTGTTAGTTATATACAAAACTTGAATTACTTCAGATGTAAGTCACTTTTGTTTTTTGGAAGAAGAAGAAGAAAGGTTCTAGTTTGAAGGAGTTCCTTTACTGACTTACTTTTACCAGTGATTCCTGACATTATTTGGAGCCCTAATTACCTACTACCGATTTTTTTTAATTTTTAGAGAAAAACAAAAAGTTATTGGAGACCAAAATGTCACAATATAACCATACATTTTTTACTCCAAATAACATCGGGAAAGTAAATCAGGTACGTCACTTAACGCACTGTGTAATTAATGGATGAAGTATCAAAAATAAATTAAATGCAAATTATTTGGGTACGCCGGATTCTGAACTCATAACCTCTGGATAAAAAAATCTTAATCGGTCCGCCGTCAAGAGACGTAGCGGGCCAAATACACTATTTTTCAAAGATTACTCAATTTGAGAGGCGAGTATGTGTACCGCCGCCCCAGGAATCACTTTTGGATAAACAACACCTCATAACATAGTTTGTCTTAGGTGAACCCAAGAGGTTCACTACGTTTGTGTGGCTTAGCAGCGATGCCCGGGTTCATGTTCATGGGGTGAAATTTGTCCGGGTCTTGGCGGGTCTGCGTGACAGGCCGGATCGGAATAGACTGGTTTTGACCTCTCTTGCAAAACCCTCTCGGAATATCGCCTTGCACCGCAGGGAATTTATATGTCCGTCATTCCCTCCAGATTCCTACCCACCTCTCATAACTTTTTTCTTTCCAGAATTTCTTCTCGTTCCTTCAAAAGACCCTCCACACAGCATCCCCAAAGATGACGTTGGCCCTAAGAGAAAATAATTTCCTCAGGGCCTACTGCGTGGAGCTCAAGTATGTAAAAAAACTTTTCATTCCACCGAATGAAAAATCATAACATAAATAACACAAAACAATGTTTTTACTTTTTATCGTGTTTAACAAAGAATTAAATTTTTTAGAAAGTAACATAGTTTTTAATTCCTGGTTATGATCATGTTACTGAGTTGTGTATTATTATAGTAGAAATTCTATTATAGTCCTTCTCACCAGGAATTCCTGTTCGGAGTAAGATATTATGTTAGTGTTATCCTTTTTTTATGTAAATACCGCTAAAGAATCCCAAACGCTCCTCTCTAGAACCAGTGAGACTATAGCCTTCCCAACTGGGAAATGTTGTGAGGCCGAAAGTAGTGAGAAGGGGAAGTAGTCGGGGAAGAAAATGGTGGGGAGATACCTGGCTATTTTAAACACATCTTAAGTCATTTCAAACAACGATCTGAGTTGTGGTCTTCTACACTAAAAGGATGCCGAGAGAATCTTCCACTTTGAAACGTGCCGTGAATATATTACATATTATTTTTAATTAATTAATTGTAAAATAACACAAATTAATCAAATAAAATTTATTTGCGCACGCCGGGATTTGAACCTGTGACCTTCGGATCGCTAGTCGAGAGCCTTATCCCTTGACCACGGAGGCGGACTTATGCTGTCTTTATTTCTTTTTTATTATTTTCTTATCTTTATATTTACTTTTAAATTGTTTATCTCCTGAGTACTTTCGCACTTATCTTGTCTTAATATTTTTTTTATAATGTCCTACTATTTGTTTTGGTTCCAAGACAGTTGATCCGCGTGCAATTGGCCCCCAGTATACTTTTATACAATATGCGGTCAGTTTAGGGAAAATACGGATTACCTAATCATATAAAATATAACTAAGTGCAGAGAGGATGTTCCGCCAAATAACAACATATAAAACGCATTTTCATTCAAATGCATCAAGAAAAAATCTACTTGTCTATTATATACTGAGTACACCAGAGCATAAGTACAAAAAATCGGCACTGAATATAGATTCGTTTGATATCCATACTAACTTAATATGAAGGTTATTTTTTAAATCGATTTAACATTGGAATTTGGCAAATAATGCACAAATAATATAATTTTATATTAAACTAGCGATTTCCCAGCATGCGTTTCAATGCCACTAAATAAAGAAATAGTTTCTCCCTGCGTGTCCTTTCCCATTCGTGCCGTTCCCTTTCCGCCCCTTTACACCCCTTCCTCTTAGGCGTTCCCTCTCCACCTTTTCCACCTTCCCCACCTTCCCTCGCCCCCTCCCGCTCCACCGTTCCGCAAACACTGCTCCCGCGTTCCATATATTCAGTGCCAGTACATTCAGTTTTCAAACAGATCGCGTGCCACCTATTATAATTTTTTTTATTCAAATTTTGATATTTCATATATTTTAAACATTCGTTTTTATATATTATAAGAACAATTAATCAAATTTGGCACCTAACATAGGTAGCTATTTGAAATACATATGATTCTAACTTACTCAGTACTTCAAGTAAATTCATTAATTTAAAGTATTTATTTGAAAATTGAATTTTGATTGAACGATGTATTTTCATGTGGTTGTAATAATCCAGAAACCTTCGCGAGGGTGGAAAGAAGGCATTTTGAAAGTTTCAAACATTTTCTACGCTAAACAGGCAACTCACATATACACTACATAAGCAGGCTTATTTTGATAGATATCATTTCGCGGGGCCAATTGTCGGCAAATCAACTGTCGGGTCAACATTTTCTTATATTATTACTTAGCCATATTTTGAAGTAAACTTGCTTATCTCGATGTTATTTTTGGTAAATTATGAAAGAACCGCCGCAACTTTTCGTTAACGACTGACATTTCTTAATGAATTCCTTCACAAATCGAACGTTTTCCGGGGTACCAATTGTTAAATATTAAAAAAGATTGCCTTATCGCAAAAATCATAACGCATATTTTTTTCAAAATAAGATAATATTGAAAATAAATAAAAAAAAACGTAATTTTTTACTTTTCAATAAGATATACATCCCAGGTTTTGAATGGTTTGTACGGCAATCAGGGTTTGTCTAACGGGTATGTGTAATTATTCTAATACATTTTTATTATAAAAGCAGATTTAAACTTGTCAATAATTAATTTCTGGATGTCGTCTAAAAACTCCTTTTTATATACCTAACCTAGCCTAACCAAACCTAATATAACCTAACCTAATTAATAGTACATTGATTTTAATTCGTATATCTTAAATATGCTCAATTATTTATTTATTCAGAACATGAAAATTGCACCATACTAGTACCTTCATACGAAAATTGCATTATACTAGTACCTTCCTCGAATATATGTGATTATTGCGATATGGCAATCTTTTTTAAATATTTATCGATTGGTACCCCTGGAAATCGCTGGAAATCATTCTGTTTGCGAAAAAAGTAACATGAAATGTCAGCCGTAACGAAAAATTACGTACAATTTTTTTTTTATGAAATGTAAATTTAAAATGCATATTTTCCACCTGCCGCGATTGAAACCGATGTCTTTTGTGGTAACTAAGTTTAAAAGTAGTGTATTTTTTAAAATCTGTGCCTATTAAAAAGCTGCGGGTCTTTCATAAATTAATGTATTTTTTATTTTATTTGGAAGATCTTTATACAATAATTTTTTGGCATGGAATTTGTGGTTTTCCGACGTTTATTTTTAAGTTGATTTTTCAAAGCAGATTTTTTATTTTAAATCCTCCCGTGGCCAATGGTCCAATTTATCACAGTATCAATATAATTCTCTATCACTGGCATCCATTTCACGCACATCAATAAATAAGCTTATTTATTCATCCCAAATCCCGTGACGTCACGGGAATCAACATAATGTACGTAGAAATCCTTTTGTTTGTGGGTTTTCTAGTGCGTGACCCTCCGCAAAACATTTCATAATATGAAAACGAAGCTTAGTGGGATTCGAGGGGATTTGCATGCGCCCGTACGTATTAGACAGAATGAAATCTGTACGTAAATCTCTTTGATACTTTCGACATACACATCGAAACGTCGTGTCATCGTAGGTGAAGGCAGATAGGACAAAGGGTTTGCCGTAAAGTTGTATACACTATCATGTCTTACGTCAACTACTGTACAATAGGTACTTCAATAAATGGTGTTATAGGCATGTGCCTAGCATGGTTCCGCGACTTTTTATCCCGCAAAAATATCTCCGATAAAATATCCTACGGACAAAACATCCCCCAACAAAATATCTACTAAAATCTAACCTAACCTAACCTGACCCAACCTTACAAAATAATTGGACAAAAATTATACAGACATCCTGTAAGGACAATAATTTATTGTTCAATAGTAAAATGTTAAATAAGTTTAGGTTAGGTTGGCTAAGGTTTTAGTAGATATTTTATTGGAGGATGTTATGTCGGGGATATTTTGTTGCGTGTTGAAAACGCGCAGTTCCCTATTATGGTGGATGAAAAATCCCCAAATTATGTAATCATCAAAGCAATGAATAAAGAAAACAAAAATACAACAATTCCGTCATATTTCTTACTCTATAGATGCCTGCCTAAGAAATAAATTATTTTCGATTTTCAGGGCCTTTTTAATGGTGGCGTTTTAAAATTTTTATTTTTAATTTAATTTTGTTCGGCAGGAAATAGTCTGAATTCTGGAATATTGAATATTGGAAGTGTAGAGAAGATCTTAAGAGATTGGTTGCACAGAAAACTCTGGACACTATCACACAGATATCTTATTTAAAACTGAATGTTTTAAAATTTGAAATTATGTTCTTTCATTTGACAAAAATAAATTTTATCCACCAGCAAAACCTACTTTTTTTGATCGCCCTCAAAAAAGGGAAATTTCTGGGTCTCAGTCTGCACTTATCTACCTATTCGAACTCTTTTAATTTAATAATATAATATAATATAAGGTTCGTCAAATATTTAGCCTCGATCAAAAAACCCTAAAAGTTGCAAACTTTATCAGATATTCAAAAAACATTAATTTATTAATAAAATTGTTTTCTTTTTTCTACTTGCATTATTAATAATCTTTAAAAATGGTGGTAAAGTCTTGGGGAATTGCGCCTCAGCGGGAAATTTAGCAGAAAACAGTGGAAAAGCATTCAAAATTAATGGACCTCCACTTAAACAGGCCGGAGAGAATGAATTATAAATTGGCCAAGTTCGTAATTCATTATTCGCTAAACTTTATAAAATTAAAAACATTTTGTTTGTCCGTTCCGGAAGATAAATCATTTCAGAGTTTCCAATTAATCTTCGACCAACGCGCGGCCAACTTTATAGATTCGGCGAGACCTTTGATTGTAAGGGAAGGTTTTTAATAGACATCCCCAGCCCTTAGGTACTTTATGTATACAAACTGACGGGTTGATTTTATTTTAAGTTTGTAGCCCTTTAGGTTGTCAAGGCAACCTAGCTTCAAAAGAGTTTTCTTATTTTTTTATGGCTGTTATTATTTCATCGTAAACCATTCTAAAATTGGAGTAAAAATGTATATTGCTTCAGTCAGCTTCGCGACATCTCGCCTCGGGAATGAACTTGAATGCAAATGTCTTACATCTCGTTATTGAACATTTATTTTATTTTATTCGGAAAACCAACAGTTTTACAATTGTTTATAATGTATGACAAAATAAGTGTTAATTTTTATCCAATAATAGGTTTTCACTAACGTTTAATAAATTATTTAGTGAATATAATGGAGAAAAAGTTTAAAAAGCTATGCGGATGGAATGGTGGGAGGGAGGAGAAAGGGATGGATCTATTATAAAAAAGTAGTGTGTATGTGTAAATGTTATTTATTCATTTTAGGTTTGAAAATGTTAGGTACTGCGTTAAATATGTCAAATTCACTGTATAAATTGTTAAAGGTATGTGAAGCGCGGCGAATGAATGTATTTTGTTTAGAGTTAGGTTGCATTGAGGAATGTTTAATGTGTGGTTTTGTCTGATGGGCACTCTTAATTGTATCCTTTCTAGTAACTCCGGGCAATCTATCTTAGAGGTAGCTATTTTTTGTAAAAATAGTACTTCTGTCGAATTTCTTCGACTTTCCAATGATGACATCTTGAAGAACGCAGCTGACTCTTCGTGGCTCAGATGAGGACGATAGCTACGAAAATCAAAGTATCATAGAAATCGGTTTTGCACTTTTTCAATCCTTTCTAAAATTATCTGAAACTATTGGTAGTAATATTGGTAAATATTGGTATTAATTTCAGATCATTTTAACGACTTGCCAATTTGTATGTCGGATAAAACGACGTTATTGTATTGCTCTATTTTTCTCCAATATTGTCCGTCTACTAACATAAAGCAATAAAGCTAGACAATATATTTAATGGCTAAATCTATGTTGTTAATCTAAAATAAAACTGACTTTGCTACCCTACCACCCAACAAGTCTGTAAATACAAATTTCTTCGTTTTTGTACTTTCGTGTGTATTAGCTAAGGGCCGTCTGTTTCAACGCTCGCTAGAGTAAAAGTAGAACAAAAAGCAGTTACTAAAGTTAAATTTCACCAAAATGCGTTTTTCAATCAATTTGAGTGCTTGTTTTACGTTATTTTTAACTTTTGTATTTTTTTTTTTTTTTTTTACAGTTAATACCGCACAAAAGTCCCAACTGCTCCCGTCTGGAGCCAGTGAGACTATGGCATCCCCAATCGGGGTATGTTGTGAGGCTGAAGGTAGTAGTGGGGAGGGGAAGGAGACAGGGAAGAGGAAGGTGGGGAAGTACCTGGCTATTCAGATCTGGTCACTAAACACGGCTAAAGCCATTTCAAGCAACGTTTCAATTCTGAATGGTGGTCTTACACCAGGGCGATACTGATAGTATCTTCCACTCTGGAACGTGCCGCAAATTTACTATATATTATTTTAAATGAATAAATTGTGAAATAACACAAATTAATCAAATAAAATTTATTTGCGCACGCCGGGTTCGAACCCGCGACCTTCGGATTGTGAGTCGAGAGTCTTGCCTCGGGACCACGGAGGCCGTCGAATTTACTTTCCGAAAACCAACAGTTACTCTAGAGTTACTCCGCCATATTGGCATATTTGACTTGACAGTTCTGCTCGAGGGAAGCTACGAAATTGCGCGCTTCAACATTTAATCAGTAATCATGATAAATATTGTAAAAGACGTTGATAGTGACGATGAATTCCTCATTCAATTTGTCTTGCAGCGAACACAAAAAACATTTCTACCCCGCGTGAATAATATGGTCATTAGGGACGATCCCGAATTTTTGGCGCAGTATAGGATGTCGAAAAATCTTGTCAAATTTGTTACGCATCAATAATAGGACACATTACAACTACTGTAAGGTAAATTCGCCACCAACTCATTCAACTTGAAGATTTCTTTGGCCGAGAAATTGCTGGCCTTGACTCTGTAAAAATAAAATGTAATCATATTAACAGAACGCATATTAAAGCCATGTCATTAACAAGTAAAACAACATAGTTGTACTTCTTTACAAATTCTGCCATATTTGTAGTTGAATTAACGAAGAACGGGAAACAAAATGCGGCCGGATGTTTTGACAGTTACTCTGATATTTAAATTTTGTTTATGGTGTGGCTGCACCAAAAAATAATGCGGTGCGTTTTTTCACATAATTCCGGAGAAAATTCTTCTTTTTGGACTGGCCACAAACAGCGCGCGGTCCAATTTAACATCCTTGTTACTTTAAAAGACAGTTAAAATTTAACTTTAGGACACGATTTAACTTTCTGTTGAAACAGACGGCCCTAAATGTCTTATAATGAACATTTTAAAATTTCTCGTCTACCTTGGCTAATATAAAATAAATCTCATACTAGCAAAAATATTAATGTTTATTCAATTAGATTAAGTATACTGAATGCCCACGTCAGAACGTGAAAGAAATTCTTTCTCTCAGTGTTCTAAAAATCCGTTACCATGTTCCGTTCTATTTTATGGAGTATTAAATAGTTCGCCAATAGAATCCTCGGCTTGAACCGGTGACTCCTGGGATATTACTTACATCAGGGTTGCTCACCATAAATCAACCCCCCCGATCAACCCTCGCAGACAAATGATTATTCGACACACGAGGCCGGGACCCCCGAAGATGTTTCAACAGAGGAACCTCTAAGCCGTTTCATTCCTGGGACATTAAGCTAAAGGCTTCGTGGTGCAAATCGCTGTCCGCCATTTGTCGGCGTTTCCGCTGGAAACGGAAGTGGTGCAGCATAAAGAGTTCTGTGGGAGATTAATGACGTCACGCCCCCTGTTCCGTTTTCATAAGAGGATATCGTAGGCTAAGCCGCTGCGTTGATGTTATACTAGTGGTTACTAGTGGTTGAAATACTATGTACGTAAATTGAGTATCACGTACCTACTTAAAGAATGCACTTTAAAGAATTAATAGTGATCCGCCAAAATTACATACTTACATGAATGTTAAGAGGGAATAACCAGACAAAACCGGTTACATGAAATTTTTAAATCAAATTTTAGAAGTATTGACTCCTTTCCACACAAAATTATAAATTGATTTCCAAAGACTGGTTTTTATTTAGTAAAGCTATTTTATTAATTTTGATATAATATTTCTATTTTTACCGTAGGCCGTTGGCAGATTTGTTAAATTTTCAAACAAAATATTGTATTATACAACATACATTTCAAATCATGCAGTAAAATAAATCAATACATTATTTGGGAAAGTTACTTTTCAGAATTCTTATTTAAGGGGATATTCTGGTCTAGAAAATTTTTTTTTTTTATATTTCCAAAGTTCTTCTCCTTAGAATGATTTTTCGAAATTCGCATTATTTAAAAATTTATAACCATTTTAATTTTGCAGTTTAGACCGAATTTAACCAAAATCTAAATAGAACAAATTTTTCTCAAAACCACTTTTTTCGAGACGGTTGACACGATATCTCAAGGTCTACTAAACCAATTTACTTGAAATTTGGTGTGAGCCTTATCTCTACTTTATTTTATCGCATGATCTAGAACAAAATATCAAAAAAAAAACAAAATTAAATTAAAATTTTTACTATTCTAAAACATTCGGAAAAGACAAAAAAACTGGTAAAAAATTGTCTTTTTTTTCTGACAGCCGCTATTTTGCGAAAAAATAAATTATGACTTCTCCGAAGTTCTTGCCATAGCAGCATTTGTTTGGATTAAAAATTAATTTGGTTTTTTTCGGATTAACCTTAAGAGGGTTGCAATCGTGTCAACCAGGGCACGCCATATTTTTGAGACCCCCCACTTCAGCACCTTGTAACTTTAAAAAAAATTAATTTGTTCTTTTGGTTTTTTTAATGTATTTTTAATGTTTAATAAATATTTGGTAAAATAGTGGCAACAAAAAATATTATTGTTTTTTTTTTATTGCACCTGAAAAAATCTACAATTCATGCTTTTAGACTAGAACACCTCCATAATTTCAAATAAAATCATTAATTAAAAGATTTTTAGCTCTTAAAAAAATATATGGTATTTTTGAAGATAATATCTAGATACGTTCCACGCCGAAACGCAAATTATATGAAATTCCCTCGATAGAAAAAATCGCAAAGTATGCTCCGAAAATTATTTAAAACAAGTCTATTTCTGTTATTTTACAAGTTATATTTGTGAAAAAATTCACAATGTTTCTTTCAATGATACTTAAGATACGTTTCACGAGATTTCTGCTCTATTTTAAACGAGCCATGTTTTATTAAGCTTTTTCGCCATTTTCGCTGCGATTTCATCACTTAAAATGTTAGCGCGCTCTGTCCAACATTCGTAATTACACATCTCTCCATCTTCTTCTTTTTAGCCGAATAGCGCCGCCTTAAACTAAACAATAACAAAACAGAAAAATGATTAAAATGTAAAATAAATTTAGTGTTTCAACTCATTTAATTCAATAATGAGCAAAACCATTGTCTATGGCAAAAACACTATCTCTGAAGTTCTGCAGTATCTAGGATTAAAGCATGCGTGCAAAATTATTAAATGATGACTGTAAGTCAGTAAGTCCCAAAAATGGGGAAACCAAGAGTTTACTTAACACTTTTATAGGTATATATACAAATGCTATGTTTCAGATCAGTGAACAAATATAAGACTGTGTATTTGAGGACCATCTTCCCAATGACTTTGAAAGAAGGGTGAATGCAGTAAAATAATTAAATGGAGTAGATAATACAGTAGTTGTATACGCCAAGACAGTGTTGTGAGGCGTTCCGTCCTCTCGGCCCACCACCATGTGGCAACGACGTAATGGGCACTTAGTGCCTTGGTATTTTAGAGCCTTAAATTCTTTCCAACTGTTATTTTAAACCATTAACATTTAAAATCCAAATTACTAATGGGAAATCAATTTAAAATTCAAATCTAGCTGCTTACCGAAAAAACAAAACCTTTATCGTGGAATACAAGCCCATTAGTCAAAATCATTTGTATTTTTAATTCATTGTGTTTTTAAGCCAAAAATGTTGGCTTTTGTAATATTAATATACATACTTTTAAATTTATGATATTGTTTTTACTTGTACCTACTAAATTTAAACTGAAATAATAAAAAAATACGTTAAATACCAAATTAATTAATTCACAGTTCATGTTATACCTTTACATATTTATTTGCCTGTGTATAATTCGTACGAATGAACTTTATTTATTTATTTACTAGCTGTGTTACCCGGCTTTGCTCAGGACAACATTCTAGAGTGTTCTGGAATGGTCCAAAATGATGTTTCCGATTCCCTATTCCCGAACATTCCACGACATACTCCGCCACTCCTTCCAGAACTTTCTAGAGTTATTATAGAACCTTCTAGAATTTTCCGGAAGACTGCCCCGGAAAATTCTAGAAGAAATTTCTAGAAGACTGTTCTAGAAATTTCAAGAGAGCGAAACTTCCAGTCCTTATATCTTCAAAAGCACGCTCTTTAGGTAAAAACGGGAACCGTCATCCTGGAGGGGTGATAGAGATCTACGATACCATATAACTCCCTTGATCGTACCGGGACTCACTTCTGAGTTTTTGCGAGCCGCACGTTTTTTTGGACTTTCTTTTATAATATATATTGACTAGCTTTTCCCCGCGGCTTCGCTCGCATGGTATTACGGGAAATTACTGTAGCGCTTGCACTTACCAATTATCTCCCCCTGTATCTGTTCTAGATAATTCGGCAAACTCGTAAATTTATTTTATCCAAGTTTCCTACCTCATGGCAACAATAAGTGCTATCTAGAAAACGATTACTTCAACGTAAAGATATCCCAAAGTTTCAACAAAATAAGCGCAGAAATTACATTTTGATAAGTAGTTTAAGAATTTTCGGTTAATAGTTTCGTAGTCAAAGATAATATTAATCTACTTTTCCAGAAAAGGTCTTCAACTTCAAAAAAGTATTGGCGATACAGGATTATTGAATTTTCTAACCGGCTATTGAGAACTTGAAAAGAAGGTAAAATTGAAATTGAGTTTTCTTTTGTACCACAAAAATCGAAGCTAAAGTTTTCCTTTCATTGATTCAAATATACTTATTACAATTTATAATGCATGTAAAAACAGTCTATTTTATGAAGAAATCAACCCGGAAAACATGTGAATGGTAAAATGCCACAAACAAACAAGGATTTCACTTTGATGTTTCCACATAATCTTGTCTTAATGTTGTTCACGGTTGATCTATAAGATATATCAAGGAAATCATCAATTATCGGAATTATTAAGGTCACCAAAAGTGGGGCCGGAAAAGTATAACAGGCACATAGAAAAAGAAGAAGATGGAGAGATGTGTAATTACGAATGTTGGAGAGAGCGCGCTAACATTTTAAATGATGAAATCGCAGCGAAAATGGCGAAAAAGCTTAATAAAACATGATTCGTTTAAAATAGAGCAAAAATCTCGTGGAACCATTGTGGAACCATTAAGTATCATTTAATCACCATTAAGTATCATTAGGTATCATTTATCGTGGAACCATTAAGTATCATTTAAAGAAACATTGTGAATTTGTTCACAAATACAACTTGTAAAATAATAGAAATAGACCTGTTTTAAATAATTTTCGGAGCATACTTTGCGATTTTTTCCTATAGAGGGAATTTCATATAATTTGCGTTTCGGCGTGGAACGTATCTAGATATTATCTTAAAAAATAACATATATTTTTTAAGAGCTTAAAAACTTCAAAAGTTTAAGGGAGATATGTAAGAAAGCGGTCGAAAGTCGAATAGTGGACCCTTAAATAAGTGCCTCCTTGACATATGTCTGATTTCCGAAAATGAAAAATAATGTAAAAGAGCATATTATTTTAACTGAAGAAATGAAGGAAAAAAAATTTAAAAACAAAACTACTTTAATCCGCTTTGGAAAGTTTGTGCCATCGGGGCGAAGAGTAAGTACATACTTCATTCGCTTTCTGGTTTTATAATTCTGCGATTTTATTCTTTTTTATCTGTAAGTATAAACCAATATTTTAAATAAAAACGAGATGTGTGAGATTGCACTGACCTCACATTCCGAAATTATGCATACAAATTTAGATTGTCAGTGCATGTGTGTGTGTAAACTGAAATTAAATGTTGCGTAATACCTAAAATTATTCACGATTTCAAAATTGACAAGCGATAAAGTAGTTACAAATATAAGTGTAATATTTAATAAATCTTTGTTTGAAATGTGTATCTAGTCTGTTTAAATGTGTGAAAGAAGTTGTAATTAAATTACGGATTTTTTTTTTCTTAAAAAAGGCAATGTTTTGAGGCAAATACATTTTTTAAAATACTTTCAATTTCAAAAATCCTTCAATTATAATATCCCGTGATTTTTAACGCATCTGCGCTAGTAAATAAATTAAATTGACGGTCTCCGTGGACGAAGGGTCTCTCGGTCGCGGGATTGAATTCCGGAATGCGCAAATAAATTTTATTTGATTAATTTGTGTCATTTCACAATGAATTCATTTAAAATAATAAATAGTAAATTTGCGGCACTCTCCACAGTGGAAGATACTTTCAGAATCTCCCTGGTGTAAGACCACCAACCAGAATTGAAACGTTGCTTGAAATGGCTTTAGCCATGTTTGGTGACGAGATCTGATTAGCTAGGGCTACCTTCCTCTTCCCCATCTCCTTCTCCTTCTCCTCTTTACTACATTCAGCCTCACATCATACCCCAATTGGAGATACCATAGCCTCACTGGCTCCAGACGGGAGCAGCTGGGACTCAGGTGAGGTGTTCACAAAAAAAATTATTGTATTCATTTTTAAATTCCGTGTTACATATAAACGGAAAAAGATCAAAAATATTAATTTCACCACAACAAAACTTTATCGATAAAAATTATGTACGTAATGTAGAATTTCCTGCAAAAATTGATTTGATAAGCTCATCTTTGAACGGATAAATTTTATTGGGAGTGAATTTTACAATTTCGAAATAATCCTAAAATCTGCGAGAATTCTTCGCCAATACCCGACCTGTAATTTGAGTAAGTTCGTTAATGAAACAATTTCCTTCGAAACGCTGATTAAATCCTCACAGATAGTTCTAACCTTTTCTGTCCATCATCTTTGAAGAAGCGGGATTAGGTAGGTACAGTTCCTAGCCTACTAAAGTAACAACGTAGTCAAATAATCCAGGGCTATTAACTGGTAAAATTTAGACAGTTAACCAAAGCGGGTCCGCAAGATCTCTAAGAGATACATAAATTAGCATAGCAAGTAGAATTACTAATTTCCAACTTCTCTCCTTTACACTTGGTCCTTCTTCTCTTGATGTTTTCTCTTCCCGGTCCTCCCACTCCGGTCCATATTCTCCCGCTCTTCAAAGTTTTAACTCTGGATGGTTGGCCCGGTTCAAATTTCAAATTTTAATTATATTGTATTCGTACTTTATTTTGTAGCTCAATTTAATACTTCTGTCCCCAGTTCAGGGAGAATTACTAAGAATTACTCTAACTACGTGCCTACGCGAAAGGTCACGAAAGAGTTTAATTTTGTCTGGGTATTCCACAAGAGTTCCAATGCCAGGTGCCAGTGGAACTATTGCATCCTTTTCCTTTATTTGTGGGATGCTTTACGGCTTATGGAAGTGAGGAAGGGAAGAATTTGGGAAGGTGAGGGTTGGTATCACTAAAGTCAAAGTCATTGCAGAGTTTCAGCCTCTTGCACAGAGTATTAAGGAACTCTGGAACAAGGTACAAGCGTAATTCAAAATTAAATATCTGTGTTATAACACAATTCATGAACGCAGGTATCAAAGACGATTTTATCCAGAAAAAAAAAGTTTTACCGCTCTGCTTAGGATGTTAACAGATAAGTATGGTTTTTCAAAATACTTAAGATGCTTAGCGGTAAAAATCGATGATTTTTCATATTCATATCGTTTCAATGAATCAGTCAGAAAATATAAAAACATCAGCTTGTCGCGAAGGAAGGATGCCTGGGGAAGAGTGGGATTTCAAGGTTTGTCAATGTGTGTAACTAAATCAGCTTTACAAATGATAAAAATCACCATATTGCATTTTCGACTGGAATGGACCGTATGTGTCCATAACAAATTTTGTAGGCGTTTCATTGTTGCATACATCATATAAAATATTTTCCATTATTTGTCGATGAACTGATTTTAAAACATTTTGAACGACTATCGGCAAACATTTTCTGGAAACAAACAAATGCTATAAAAAAATTGAATACGACAATCAAGATACTATGTGGAGTGTTTATTATAATGAGGTTCAATGCTGCCATTAGAAATGAATGAATTAAATCAAACAATTAATATGTCTCTTATCGTATCAACCTCCGGCGGCGGACCGTTATTGTAGATTCTTTGAAAATATAATGCTCGCCACAAAGCACAATAACATTACTATAATGATTAGTTTTATAAATAGGCATCAACTTTTGTGATTTTTTAATTTGATTTTTTTTTTTAAATTTGATTTTGATTTTCCAATTACGATTGTCATTATATGGATATGCATATGCACCTGGTATGGTGGTGGTAGATGCGAAAAGATAAGAAAACTTGTATGAAATTACTGAACACAAAGTTTTGAAATAATGTTTCTTTTGTTGGAAAGGTGGTTGTGTGCACAAATTCACTGTATTTGTAGCACAGATCTACAGTGGCACAAATGTTACCTTGGCGTAACCGGGAGATGTGAGGTGATAATAAACAAATAAATAAATGATTTTACTTGGTTCCCTAATTTCATCATCATTGGCATCCCGAAAATATGTTAACAGGTTTTTCATCTATTATGAAATCGACTTAGGCTTCCGTAAATAACACTTTTGGATTTTTACTAAAAGAAGAGCACAAAAACACGTCTCCCATATTAAAGGGTACCGAATTATTGATTACAAAAAGATCTGCATTTCAATAATTTATCTAAAACTAGTTTTGACACTTAAACTTAACAGCTTTTGAAGTCGGTGATGAATTTGAAGAACCAAGATTTATTTTACATAAAAGGTTTCAGTGGAAATTTATTGAGTGGACTGAGAATGAAAATGATTTTACAACATTACTTTATTTTGAAGTAAAAAGTTACGACATATGGACGTTGAAAGCAACGCAAACTGGATAAGTAATTCGTCGATAGATTTGGCGATTCTGGCATATTTAGTAATGCAGAGAAATGGCAGACAAGCCAATTCTCGTTGGTCAGATAAATAATGATGCGGGAGGAGAATGATGTTGTCTGTAATTACGTAAATAATGACGAGCTCCAATTCCTTCAAGTGACACCACCCTGTTTGCCTTGAGCTAATGGAATAATGGCATCCCGAATAAATTTGGAAATATTGGAAAGCTAAAGAACATCGTGTAAAGTAAACGAAGGGACGATCGATGTTGGGTTTACCAAACTGACTAGATTTGATCAATAAACTTAGAGCCATTGCGGTGCTTTTTGTTTCGTTCTTTTGAGTGTTATGCTATTTCCGTAAATAATCCTTCAGACTTTATTCCTGGCAACTGTATTTCAGTTAACTATATTTAACACTAGCTTTTCCCTGCGGCTTCGCTCGCATGGTATTACGGGAAATTACTGTAGCGCTTTCACTTATCAATTATCTCCCCCCCCCCCCCCCCTTCAACCCCTCCCGCATTCCATATATTCATTCCCTTACATTCAGTTTTCAAACATCTCGCCTACCAACTAAATTTCATAATGCTTTAGCTCAAAGAAAAAAAGAATTACTTATCCAATTTTGTTCATTCGTTCGGAATTTATGCGCTTACAAACATTTCGGATGTTTATTTTTATTTAAATATTTGGAAGCTCGTTAATATAATAAAAAATACTCTATTTATCATTCAGTCTTTATAATCGTTACGAATTATATTTTTAATATAGGAACTCTCATCTGACATTTATTCCAAGCTTGTCCAAAAAAAAAAACGAATTCTAATATTTGAATTTTCTGCAGTAGTAGCTGACCAGTAGACTGAGTACCTACCAGCATAGAGCCCAAAAATATATCAACATTGTTTCCATGGAAAAGATTTTTTTCTGACGTTAGCAAAAACTCGCTTTTGTTAGCGACAGAAAACGTATAACAAATATAATATATTAATATTTATAATTTCATAACGCCAGAGCTTACCATTATACAACCTGTAGTCTGCGCATATAATTTAGCTTTTTATTGGTGAAAGAATTATTAAAGTCTTTATATTGTGTTATGCGTGAAAAGGTCATAAACAAACTCGAGCAGTTTCGCATTTATAATATTAGTATGGATTAAACTTGCTGGCGTTTACCCGACGTTGCTTTGGATTATGAATGGTAAAGTTTTGAGGTTGTGTTTTCTAGTGAACATGAAAACAGGGCATATTACAACTCATACCCCTTTCATCACATTCATCGTCCATCACCCACGCCACATTTGACCACGCTTGCCATATCTTCCTCGGGCGTCCCCAACTTCTTCAACTACTCACTTTCACGTCACTCACTCTCACATTCATTTTATCACATCTATTTCATCATCTATCACATCTTTCGATTCATTTTACCACGCATAAGTATTTGATTAATTCGTTCGTGCTGATTCGATTCGAAGATTAATTTTCACAACATAAATTAAGTCGATATCACTTAACTTAAAAAAAATATTACTCTAATGGTTTCGGAGTGGATCCTTCCTTCAAATTAATATGTTTATGTTGTAATTGAAAGCCACAAAGTAAATGCTTTCTTCGATTATGTATATATTATCAATTTAACGACTCTATTTCAGATTGTTTTTTAACAATTTTCATTACAACATATTAAAAAAATGTTTTTTCTTGTAGTCTGCATCTATAATATTTGAAATCATAAGAATTTAATGACATTGTTTTTCCCAGAATGAGTTTATTCCAACCTTTTAAAAGAAGGAAAAATCATCACAACGTTATTCATATTTTAATAATCACAACGTTATTCAATTACACTATATATGTTTGTTAATTTTTTTTATATTTAGATTATTATATGTAGGTTATCTTTTGTATTTTATTTATTTATTTATTTATTATTTATTAACGGACTAACGTCCAATTTACAATCAAGTAACACGAAATTTTGGAAATGTACATTACAAGAATAAAGGATGGTATATGAAAGCAAAGACAAACAGATAAAACATAAGAAAATAGAAGTGTCAAGTCAAGTCAAAACTTTGCTAAAAATAGATTAATATAAAATATCTTCAATTGTTTAGTGAGCGACAAAAATCATTTAGGCTTAGGCCAAAAAAATCAAGGTCTTGACGTGAGTTGACAATTCTTCACATTCTGGATAGTGGTGAATTATAACCATAATTAGTCGAGTGTTGATTGAGGAAGAGCAGTTCTTTATTTCTGAGTCTACGAGAGGGTATATTGAATGAGATGAGTTGTAATAATTTTTATTTATGTTTTTCTTTTGTACTTTGAATTATTATTATTTAAGTTTTTCTTTTGTACTTTGTATTTTTATTTATCATGTATTTTTTTTTTGCTTTAATCTTCTTTCACTGATATATGTAATTATAGATACTGCTACCCGGCTCAGAACAGATATTGTCTAGTGAGTCGGGTAGCGCACATATATGTAAATGTAAATAACTCTTTATATTAATAAACGCCCGGGTTACCGGCACCTTTAAAAAAAAAAAAAAATTAATTGAATAAATAATTTTATTAGTGACGACAGCAGCAAAAAAATAAAATAAAAAACAGTATACAATCGTAACGAAAATGAGATTCGATATTGGTAATAAAAAGAATTAGTAATAGTAACTTGGCAATGAATATGAACATTTGGTAAGATTTTTTAATTCGTGAATTATAACAACAAAAAAATGTTTCTAAATAGGAAATATTAAAGTGGGTATCAAATACATCCTCCAGTTCTCGAATAACTTCTTCAGTTTCAGTCAAATTCCCAGGACACTAAGAAAGTATTTTCACCTCTTAGTAGCTGTCATTCATGTTCATGAAATTCTCCGAATGAAATATTAATACAGGTAAAAGTTTTAGGACCATACAACTGAAGACCTAGGGAAAACGTATAATAATAATGAAATTGTAACGGAAAAGCAAGCATATTTACAATAAATCCTTTTTATAAATTAAATAACAATATTGTTGAATATATAAAGGAAAAAAGCATGTATAAAAAATGATAAGCAAGGAAACAAAAATATCGTCGATAAGAATTATTCAAATTTGAATAGCTACAGGTAGTCTGTCATACAGAGTTGATAATAGTCTGTCATGTCAGATATAGGTAGTCTGTCATACAGAATTCAGAAAATTTTCGTTACCCTCGTTTAATATGTTACATATTAATTTTAAATAATAGTTATCGCAAATAAATAATAAAATCTAGATTTAAGGTGATTCAAAGAGCGGACTGTGTATAAATTTGTTTTGTGAACTTTGATGTTGACACAAAATACACGGGATAATAATGTGGAATTGGCCAGGATCTGACTCACCTAACGTTGTTCGGTTGTGATGATAAATTCTTCTTTTTGGTCGATCTCATTGTCCTGAGCTACACCTCTAGCGGTTATCACTGCACAAGCACTTGAGAAAATAAGAGAGTTTCTGGTCGATATAATTAAGAACTGAGGGAGCAAGGTCACAGCACATCAATTAACAATAGACAACTTTAACCTATATGTTGAATGCGCCGAGCGGTCAATGTGGACCATTGCACAGCACATAACAAACTTAATTATCAGTTGATATTGAATGCACCGAGACGTCACTGCGAACCATTGCACAGCACATAACAAACTAATTATCAGTTGATATTGAATGCACCGAGACTCACTGCGAACCATTGCACAGCACATAACAAACTTATTTATCAGTTGATGTTGAATGCACCGAGACGTCACTGCGAACCATTGCATAGCACAACAAACTTAATTATCAGTTGACCTTGAATGCACCGAGACGTCACTGCGAACCATTGCACAGCACATAACAAACTTATTTATCAGTTGATATTGAATGCACCGAGACGTCACTGTTAACCATTGCACAGCACATAACAAATTTCTTTATCAGTTGAAGTTGAATGCACCGAGAGACCACCGTGGATCATTGCACAGCACCTGTTATTATTGTCATTTTGTTCACTGTCCGGGTATTGTCTCTAGCTCGGGAAGGTTTATGTGGGTAGATAGGACGATACAGATATAGGGAAAGGTATGTTTATTTGCGTGAACAAGCATAATATATCTAAATAAAATAGCAGACCTACTGATCATGCAAAACGAATCCGTTAAAATATCTGGACAATTCAAAAAAAATCGTAATTGCGTGCGATTTTGAAACAATATTTGATTTATAAAACTACGGCATTTGGGGGATTTTTTATGGTATCTAACCCATTTTCACGAAAATTGGACGACACACTGTAAAATTCAACCGCTATAACTTACTCACAAAATGTTGGCAATATAATTGGTCAACTTTACATACAACTCCTAAAGAGCGTTTTACATTTGTTTTCGAAAATTGTTTGAACGTTTTCTGTTTCTAAGTTGAGGTATGTAGTACATACTTATTTTTTGATTTTCTTGCTTTTTTTTTCCCTGGCAGAATTTCATCAAAATGTGTATCTGTTCCTTTCGCAAGCATGCTTAACTAAATAAATAAAATAATTTGGTGCTTGGAAACAAACATAGTTTTTGCAGAAAAAACAATGAATCACGTAAAGAGCTATTTTATTATTACCGTGGCAATCCACGATAAGGGTACCGTGGCGGCACAAAAAAATCATAAAACAAACGTTCTTTATCCTAATAACTCTTTTTTACACATTAAATAATGATGATGCAAAAGATGAAACATCCAGTGCACGTGTGACTGTTTCCTCCAAATTACTACTTTTTTCTTTGAATGAAACTGATATATCTTATAACAACTTAGTTATGGCTACGGTAAATGCGTTTTACTTTCTTTATACGTAGGAGGCAGACGTATGAAAGTGATTGTGTGTTTCCTTTAGGGGGGTTCAAACATGTGTTCACCATTTGTCTCATTTTCAACTGTCGTTATTTAATGTGTAAGAAATAGCTGTATCATTATATGTTTAAGAACAAAAGCAAAAGAATCAGTGCATTGATTTTTTTCGTTATTTGTTTTTGGGGTATTATGCCGCTGCGCTACCTCCTTCTTTAGCCAACGTTTTGGACAGCGTTACAGCGGCCGATCATCAGGGCAGATGTGTACTTGTTTCCTTGTTAGTGGTGAAATGTGTCCTTATGTACTAGGAAGCAATACCGTGTTGCCAGCTCCACTCCACTACGAGCTGGTATTATAGTATACTTTAGAATAGTTGTAGATTTCACCTGTCTCCGTAATCCGGCGTGGAACTGGTTCCAATAAACCTGTTCCTCGAAACCACTGTCATCTAGTGATACTTAGTCACCTATAGAAAGCAGCTGAAACAGGCAATGGCGTAAGAACTGGTTCCAAAGTAGCTTGTCCCTCGAACCCATCATCAACTAGTGATCGCTAGTCACCGGTACAAAGTACGAAGTGCAAAATCTAAAAACTTATCCAGCGCATTGATGTTTCACGTTTTGAATACTTGGAATTCACTCACGCTTCATTATTATCCTTTTAACTAAATTCCATACTTTCAAAGATATCGTCACCGCTAATAGTATTGTAGGGGTCTACAGAGACGCCACGGTGCGGCGTGTGAGTGAAATGCAAAAAAAATTATTACTTTTTTTCCTTTGGAGGAAACAGACCTATATACATTGTGTATCTCATATTTTGAAAGAGCTGCAGAATTTTTGTGATAAGGAAAGCATGCTTTTTGCATTTTTTGTGCCGGTGCATTCCCATTCACGGTGCCGTTATCGTGGATCATCGCGGTAATAATAAAAGCTCTCAATGGTTAGTTAGAGACTTTATAAAGCGTAAAATTAAGTGATATTCATCAATGGTCATGTAACAACGACATCATAAGAATATACTTGATACGCTCCCGTGAAAAGAACACCAATAAACCTTAAGATTACATTTTTTTGTAGAACAAAAATAATTTGAGTTATGAAATCAACCTTCAAAGAGTCAAATCATAATATTAACACTATGTAGGTACATGTCATAGATATAGATTTCTTGGAAAAAATTACTCGTCGTTTCAAAATGCGCCCATCCAAGCATAAATAAAGATGCTTATGAAGGCTTTCATACTTCTCAGGAAAACAATTTAAATTTTCTGACACATTTGATAAGCTGCCATATTTTCTAGATAGTTAATGCAAAACATAAAAACATTTTTGTGATTGAGAAATAAAGTTAAATAAATGTAGCTTTTTCTGGAAGAATCATAAATTTTCACCAAGGCGGTAACTGAAAGCATCAACCAATGTTGCTATTTTTAAAACTAAAAAAAAAAATTGAACAATAATATTCTCTTCTTGGTAGTAGGCTAACAATTATTGAGATATTCAATTACTGAATTCTGTGCACACAAAGGATTTCATTATTGAAATGAAAGGAATAAAATCAATTAAACACTGGCCACAGGTTCCTACCCATCCTTCATATCTTTTTTCTTCCCAGAATTTCCTTTCCTTCCTTTTCTAAAAAGATCCTCCATTCAACAACCCCAAATATGACATAGGTTCTGAGGAAAATAATTCCCCCCAGAGCCTCCTGGAGCTAGTGTAAAAAAACGGAAACGCTCAATAGTGTTGAAATCAAAATTCTCAAAAACTTTAATTTCAGCCCTCAACTCTGTCTTTCATTCATTACTTGTTTGTGTAAGCGAAACCGGTCGGTCGTATTCTTAATAAATAAAAATGAATATTTCGTTTTTTGCCCTTACGCCTTTCTAAACCATTCATCCGATTGCGATGAAACTTTGGTGATTTGTATTCGCGATTGCCGCGAAGGTTTCTATTATATACTGTTGAACTCTATGAAATTTTTATTTCATAGCGGAATGTGCGAAATATTATTAAGAAATTTAGAATAGATGGCGAGCAGGTATGTTTTTAGGTTTTCACGGCCAAAAAGTATTTTTGTTATTGTTTTTGGGGTGTTATGCCGTGTTTCGCTACCTCCTTCTTTAGCCAACGTTTCGGACAGCGTTACAGTGTCCATCATCAGGGCAGATGAGTAAATCCTCACTCATCAGGGCAGATGAGTAAATCCTCACTCATCTGCCCTGATGATGGACACTGTAACGCTGTCCGAAACGTTGGCTAAAGAAGGAGGTAGCGAAACACGGCATAACACCCCAAAAACAATAACAAAAAAAAAAAAAAAAAGATGGCGAGCAAGTTGTTTCAAAATGTGTGTATTTTATGTTACTAGGCGACAAGGAGGGACGGCGGGAGGGGGAGGAGAATTCGGGAGGGGAATGATGGAGGGCGTTTCGCGGGAGGGGGACGAGGGAGGGGGGAAGGCAATGAAGGTTGAAAGGGAACGCTAGAGAGGGATTGGAACGCGGGAGAGGAAGAGGGGACGTAGGAGGGGGGGAGTTCGCCGGAGGGGAGAAAGGCAGGAAAGTTGGAAGGAGAATGCGGGAGGGGAAAGGGAAGCGGGAGAGGAACGGGTTGGGAACCAAACACCCAACCCCAAAAAAAAACCCAATCTGGGAGGGATTGCAAAGAAGACATAGTAGCGGTAGAGTTTAGCAGCGGGAAATTTTGGAAATCCATGCTACTCACGCTGTGAGAAGAGAAGTGAAGACGAAAGGATTATGCATATTCCATTAATGCAGTTATTAATAACTATAAGAGATCCAGGAATCAATCTTGATAAAAAATTTATGTTTGATCGGTGATATCAGGAGTAAATCCTTGAACATGCTGGGATTCATAAATAAAATATCAAAACCATTCAAAAAACCCCAATCCATTATAACCTTACACAACTCATTGGTCAAAAGCAAATTGGAATATGATAATGTTATCTGGAACCCGCACTATTAAAAAGATTAAAAAACTATTGAATCTGTACAAAAAAGCTATTATCTTTTAAACTTGAACTAAATGCCGTACTCCAATCTTATGAGGAACAACTCCAATACTTTAATTTTACAACACTGGAAAAAAAAGACAATTTGCTGACTTAATATGTTAACAAAAAATTGTTTACGATAAGCTTCAAGCCGCTCGTCGTCTGAGCAATATTCACATAAAGTTCCGAATAGACGTCATTTAAGAAGTCATAATATATTCTATCTTGAATTATTAAATGATCTTTAATTAATATATATTTTATAATTCTCTGTCTGTGAAATACTATTGAATGTGACTATAAAAATATTTTCGCAAACAGTCTCGCGTATTTTAAAAGCAAATTAGCAGTTTGCTAATATGACATGCCATGGAAAATAATCATATTTTATCTCGAATGTGAATGATTGTTATTTACTCCATTTATTATATTTTAGTCTTTATCTTTTTGTTCTTATTTATTTTTATTGTTAACATATCCACATAGAGAAAAACTAATCTTAAACTGTGCAAGCTATTTAAGATAATTTTTCAGTGGATTAATTTTTTTTTACATTTTTGTGAATTATTAACATTTTCTACAATGTAAATCTTAAAATTTTTTTATGTTAATAATCTGTAAAAGTTCCAAAAGAGTAAATAAATAAAATTGTGGGAAGATGGGAGGGGGAGGGGAATCGGAGAGGGGGGAAGGGAACTAAAGAGGAGGGTTCGCGGGAGGGGGGAAAGCAAGGAAGGTGGACGGAGAATGCGGGAGGTGAAGGGGAAACGACACGCAGGGGAGGGATGGGGGACGAGGGATGGGCAGAGGGAGGGATTGCAAAGGAGACATATGTGCGTTAGGGAGTAGCAGGGTGAAAATTTGAAATATCCACGCTCCTCAAAAGGGAAAGCTGCATGTGGCCTGCTTACGAGTTGGAAAACCTTCTGATTTATTCGTATACGCACCAGACGGAAAAACAAAAAAACACTTTCTTTCTTTGATTGGTTTGCGACGCATTCCGGGTACTGGCTAGTTATATTAATAAACAAGCTGGTTCCCGGCATGCGTTGCAATGTAATATTCAAAGAAATAAATTGTTTTTCTCTCCATGTCCTTTTCCCTGCGTCCCCGTTCCCCTCCAGCGTCTCCGTTCCCCTCCCGCATTCCCCTTTCACCTTCTCCGCCTTCCCTCTCCCCTCTCCCGCTACGCCGTCCCAGTACATTCAGTTTTAAAACAACTCGCGTGCCACCTGGTACAATTTTTTATTCATTTTTATTATTAAAAATATATAAATATATTTTTTTTAAGAAAAATCAATCAAATTTTGTATATAAAATAGATACCTATTTAAAATATCTATAATTATTCGATTCAAGGTATGAGGTGAGTAGGTACTTCAAATAAATTCATTAATTTACAGAGTTTCAAAAATTGAACTTTGATTGAGCGTCATTGTTTTGCAAAATGACATTCTCAAATAGTGTAATTTTTGACAGTTATGCAAGAATTTTTGTAATGATTAAAAAACTTCTCAGATGTATTTAACATGTGGTTGTAATAATGCAGAAACCTTCGCGGTGATGGAGAGAAGATATTTTGAAAGTTTCAAACATTTCCTATACATAGACATCTCATATAATCACAATTCAAATACATACCTACTATATCCCCAAGCAAGCATATTTCGATTTTTATATATAACGATTATTTTTAAGTACCCTTCATAACTTAATGCAGTACACGCTTCAGTTATTGCAGAAATCCATAGATAATTAAAAAACTCCTCAGATGTATTTAACATGTGGTTGTAATAATGCAGAAACCTTCGCGGTGATGGAGAGATATTTTGAAAGTTTCAAACATTTCCTATACATAGACATCTCATATAATCATAATTCAAATACATACCTATTATATCCCCAAGCAAGCATATTTCGATTTTTACATATAACGATTATTTTTAAGTAACCTTCATAAATCAATGCAGTACACGCTATTGCAGAAATCCATAGAGGATATTCCAAAATCCAAAAGGGATAATCCATAAGTGGAATGAAATAATATTTTTATTACTAAAAGTCGAGATTCGTGTCTGAAATGCGCAAAAATCCGCATTTTATTAAAAAAATATATCACCCATGGATTACAACATACCCAGCAAAAATTATAGAATTATGAATTCAAAAAGGGTTGTATTGTATGATGTTCATATTGTGAATATACGAAACGTGTTTTGAATTCGCGGGAAAGCACGTCGTTTATTTTTTTACCTCTATTCACGTTGGTTTGTTTGTTAGAAACAAAATACTTTGACAGGACTGACATTATTTTATCGATATTTATACAATTTTGTTCAAACCTCTCTTTTATCTCCCATTTTGTTTAAAATTACAATTATTTTATTTGTGACGACGCGAAATGAAAGCTGAAAATCGATGTGGTTATAACAGTGGGGTAGACCGGTGGGTTATAAAGTCTTATACATATTTATTTATGTGGGTCAGCTAACTCAAATCAACGATATCGTAATTTTTCACATCAATTGAACATTTTTTGTTTGACTAAAAGCGTAAATTTTAAATTTACAAGAAAAATATGCACATGTTAGCATCGGAATAATAAAAATGTATTTAATTAAATGAAAACAACATTAGCGAAACTCAATCGGAAATCTGAAAACAGAAAAATCAGAAAAAGATAGGTCACATCTGGGACTCGAACCCAGGCCTTTATCTTGCAGGGGCGCAACTTTATCAACTGAGCTAATGTGTCCCTACCGGATTCGGTCATATTTAACTAAGAACTACCAATATTATCTTCATTTTCTTATTAAACGTTTATTAAACGTATATTTTTATTGACAAATTTATTTTATTTATTTATTTAAACGTCAATTTATTGAAAAGCAATACATAAATTTCTTTAAAGTAGTTGACAATATCGTTTATAAAAACAAGAATTAAATTGGGCCAAGATGGCTACCTTGCGGTACGCCATTAGTGGCGGAAAATGGTTTAAAAAAGATTTTAAAAAAAAAAAAGATCTAAAAAAACGATCAGATAAGATTGTTTTGATTTTATAATATTTAAAGATTTGGGTTCAACAGAACGCATATCGGTCGATAGTTTGAAATTTCGGTCTCATCACCTTTTTTAAATATTGGGATAATGTAGCTGGATTCCAGTAGACAGGAAAATATTCAGAAGATAGTAGTTGATTAAACAGAATGGTTCGTGGTTTGGACAATACAGAGGAGCAAAGTTTTAGGAAAATTGGCGGGATGGTGTCCGGGCCTGCAGATTTGTTAATGTCTAAGGAACATAGTTTCTTTTTGCAAGATTCTTCCGTTATGTAGCAGTCTGTTAAATGTGTGTGTTTTTTTTTAAATGTATATGAAGAAATTTTTTCTTCTGGTGTTTCATCATCGTAAGCATTTTTAAAGAAATCTGAGAAAAGATTTAAGATATCCTTTGTGTTGTTGGCATATTTGTTGTCCATGTGCATTTGTGGTGGATAGTCTGTGCTGTCGTTGTTTATTGTTTTGATAAATTTCCAGAGATTGTTCGAGTACAAGGCTGTATTCTCGATAGAATTAATGTATGTTTTATAACAGATTTTAAAGAGATCTTTGCATTTTTTTTCTCGTTTCACTAAAAATTGCGTAATCTATTATCGATCGAGTTTTTATGAATTTTTTGTCTTGTTAATCGGCTAATATTATCTTCATTTAATAAAATATTACGATTCGAGGTTTTACTCATGAAGTCATAGATAAGGACACATTAGGTGTTCTTAGTCATAGATAGGGACACATAGGGTCTTCTTAGTCATAGATAAGGACACATTAGGTCAGTTGGTTGCGCCCGGCAAGGCGAAGGTCCTGGGTTAGAGTCAGAGATTATTACAATTTGAGATACTCAAGTTATAAAAAGAATTAAAAATTTATTTAGTAAGATTAGATGTATTTCACTATAAACGTTTGTGTATAAATCAAGGATTCCAATCTACGGAGTGTCAGGTGTCAGTTGAGAATGCTGCCTTGTTCCACCGGTATTTCAATGGAAGATGCTTCGAGGATTTAGCATCACCAGCGTAGTAGAGAAACATTGACAGTTTTTGAGTTCAACAGTTTACTGGCCTTTCAGCTTTCTCTCTCCTACAAAATGATTCTCTTCAAGACCGAGTCACTTTCTTCTCCCCGAAAAAATCTCCATACATAATTCCCAAATATAATACAGGCTCTGAACTATTTAAACAACACCTCTGCCAGGAGACCTACAGCAGTAGTGTTGTTGAAATGCTTTCCAGGGCGTATCGCAAATAGAAATGCCACAAAGCTTTATGTATTAAAATTCATACACAAGGAATCTAAACCATCACATCCCATCCCACACATCCCAGGTCGGATGTGTTAACGAGTTATATCACATCATTCAGTCCCTTAACCACTTACTAAATATACTTGGTACTGGCACTTACTACATATCTGCCGAATAAGTTGAAAAGCTCAATCCGAGGAACTCCGCTATAAAATTAACAGGCTTAGGTATTAAAGTTGCAAGATGTAACCTTATTATTAAAATTTTAGAGTTTAGTGAAACTTTTGAGTTGGCAGAGCATGGATTTAAAGTGGAATTAAGCTCCGCTGTTGGTGTCTTCTTTTCCCTTGCGAATATTCCAAGTTTTGTTCCACATAAATCTCCGACTCTCGGTGTCCGTGAGACGCCACTCTGTCCGAATGGAAGACTTCCACAGATTTTATTTGGTCTATTTTCTAATTATCCACATACCATACCTTTGTTTAGGTCAAAATTACATACATTTAAAATACGGAAGTAGTATACCTACCTTCAGTAAGGCCCACGTTATAAAATATTATTATAAAATATGTAAAGTTTATGTAAAGATAAACAAAAAACAGAATATTTTTATAAAATTATTTCGATAGAAAAATTACGCATTGAAGACTGTTGCTTCATAAGAAATCTATGAAAAATAAAATTAAAATTTTTAAATTTTTTTACGAGAAAAACTCTCTTTTTATAACTTTTGAAGGTTATTCCCATCAACGTAATATATCATTGAAGAAGAAGATAACACTTTTAAATCTAAATGAAAATATGAAAGAAAACAAGACACAGAAAAAGACAATGGTCGCAACTGGGACTCGAACCTAGACCTCTCGTCTAACCGGGACGTGCGCGTTTTCCAATTTCGCTATTGCCACCTTCTTAGAATGATTGTTTCCAATAAAAAGAGTAGTTGCCTATAATATGGAAAAAGAACTAATTGAAAATAATATTGTTGATTCTAAATATTTGAAATATGAGATTGAAAAATAAGACGGTTTGACAGAACCTTCTTAGAATGATTGTTTCCAATAAAAAGAGTAGTTGCCTATAATATGGAAAAAGAACTAATTGAAAATAATATTGTTGATTCTAAATATTTGAAATATGAGATTGAAAAATATGACGGTTTGACAGAAGGTGGCAATAGCGAAATTGGAAAACGCGCACGTCCCGGTTAGACGAGAGGTCTGGGTTCGAGTCCCAGTTGCGACCATTGTATTTTTCTGTTTTTCTGTGTCTTGTTTCCTTTCATATTTTCATTTAGATTTAAAAGTGTTATCTTCTTCTTCAATAAAAATTTTAAGTTTAAAAATGTTATCACATTGAACATTCTAGGATCTTCAGCAAAATACTGCCATTATAGCACATCTTGGTATTTATGTAATCTAATCAAGAATTTCTTAACATAAATTAATTTACAAGCAAAGACCTAAAAAACAAACCTAATTTATGTACCTACGTATCTAATGGTTCCATGTTCCAATTGATCCGGTGACAATTGGCTCCCCGACAGTTGGTCCCCCGACAGTTGATCCCCTACAGTTGATCTGGCGGACAGTTGATCTCTCCGACATTTGATCCCCTAAAAGATTATTTTTTCAAGTAAGTGTGCAAAGAGGATATACGGCCGTAAAACCAAAGTCGATATACTTATATCTGAAGGCACCTTGAATGAAAATCCGCTGCAAAAATATTTTTACTAACAATAATTTCGACTCTCTGGAGGAGCACGCGGAAATAACAAAATACGACATACGTGCAGTCGGCTTAGCAAAAAACCGCGAAAGGCTCCTACTTGCGTGAATAAAATATAACTGTTTTTTATCTGAATATCACACAAGAGTCCCAGCTGCTTTCGTTTGGAGCCAGTGAGACTATGGCATTCCCAATTTTGGTATGTTGTGAGGCTGAAGGTAGTGGGGAGGGGAAGCAGATGAGGAAAATGTACCAGCTATTCAGATCTAGTCACCAATCATGGCTAAAGCCATTTCAAGTAACATTTCAATTCTGAATGATGGTGTTTGGTTTTAAATACGAACAGTACGAATAAAACGTGGCAGTTGTAATCGTACTGTGGTAAATGTAGTGGAACGGTAATTGCTTTGTGTTATCTACATTCTTACTGTAATATCACAATTATGCCCATTTAAATGTTTCTATAAACAGACTCGCGCATAGATTCCTTATTATATTAAAACTAGTTTTGTGTTCGGAATTCAAAAATAATGCTGGAGTAGAGGTGAAATTGCAATTGATGTCTGAAGAGCCGAAGACTACCAGCTGAAAAAACAATTACTTTCTATTTGTCAAGTTGTATGTAGATACCAAAGTCACCTGTCGTACATAAATAATTAAGATTAGTACTACCGGCGCGTCACTTGATAATTCTTGAACATGTAGCAAATAAAGTTAACCGTCCTTTGATCTTACCAGACATATTAAATATATTACGAATTTTATACATACGTTCAAAACTACACTTAATTTGACGAAGATGTCTGAAAATAAAAGCTTGATTTAAATACGTAATTATTTCAAAGAAGACAGAATCATTTAAAGCAATTATAATTCCTTTTAAATTCTTTCCGCTTTTAACTTTGCTTTTATTTGTATTTGTATTTTAGGCGAAAATGAGAAAATACAAGGTGATAACTTCTGCTCGAGCTAAATTCTTCGTACGAAGTAATAAAAACTCACAAAGTCTTAATTATTACAAAAGTTGTGCGTCTGCCGTATTCTCGCAGACAATAAAAGCTTGGCAATAACTTTTTAATTCTACAGGTTGCTAATTTATTATTTTAAATCGGATACAGCAAAAATACTTTTTAATAGCTTTTGTTCTTTCGTTAACAAACAATCTCAGTTCTTATTCAAACTCATATCACGTAGCTACCTGCTACATTAATTTTCTTGGGAAGCAAGTAACTTTCTAGATGATCTATTTTAAAATACTCGTAGTACTTCTAAAGTTATATACATTTAAGTGTTTTAGGAAAGGAGTTCTGCTCCTAATTGCATTTCTAGTTAGAATAATATTTGCGGCATTCAAGAAATCAGAACAATATTTTATGAAAGGTTTTTGTTAGCATTAACTCCACACAGTGGGCCCTGAGGAAAATTATTGCCCTCAGGGCCTATGTCTCTTTGGAGATGCTGTGTGGGAAGTATTTTGCAGAAAGGAGGGGGTGATTCTGGGTATTGAAGAGACCCGTGTTGTAGGAGGTAGGAAACACAGAGGCCGGCAAATAATTCCACAGCCAAGCGGTTGGACTCAAGAACGAGAAGTAGAAATGACCCGTTCTCATGTGCAAAATGTCAATCGTGTACAAATGTTTTTGTGCATGCACAGTCGGTAAAAACACATTAATAACTCCAGTTTCTCGGAGCATCTTCCATTGAAATACCTTTGTAGAATAGGGGCAGTATTCCCACCTGACGCCCGCGCTCTAAAGATTGCAAACATTTGTTAAGATAGGTGAATCTATCAGATAGACGGCCCGTTTTAGCATAGAGTCATGTAAAAAATTCAAGTATTTTTGGGCTCCAGACCAGAGACGGCTGCCAAATTCAATAGAGGGACGCACTTAAACTTAAGGGGAGCCAGTGGTCTAGCCCACGTAAATTCGACGAGTTTTTAGGATTTTTTTTTTAAATGATAACAGTGAACAATGCTATTCAAAGATATGCTATTCATAGATATATTAAATGACTTTAATAGTAGGTATGCCAAAATATTGATATTAAATAAAAATCTAAGGGAAGATTTTATATTTCATCGTAAAAAAACACACAGAAAATTAAATTATATAATATTCTAACATATACATCAACAAATAACCGTAACATAATTCCCACTATACTCAAAGCTCTGCTTTATTATGTGGGAACATCTTATAAAAATAGTAATAAATGGATAATATGTAGAGCGCCTTTTTTGTGAAATAATCACCTACAGGGCTTATATATTATATTATTTAAAGGGATATTTTTCACAAAAACGGCCCTGTACAAACCATTCAAAAACTGTTATTATTACCATCGCATAAAGGGAACACCGTATGGTCTTTTAACACCGTGTATTTAAATAATTTCACAAAACTTCGAGAGTGTTATTATGATAGTTCACAATTCCGGTGACAAAAGCTGGCTGTGTCTAGATCTAACGGGTGTAAATAAACCTGTCCCGTCGATTGCACAAGCACACAAACTTATGGGTAGCTCTAACTTTTATTTTCCTAGAGCCACTAAACATCCGAGTTCACTCAACAAACTTGTTATTTATGACCGTTTTCAATTCTCTTGTGTTTGGCCGCATTCAGGGACTATTTTTCATCATTTGCCTTGTTCCGTGCCCTCCGAACGTATTTGTTGTTCGTATTAGGAAGTAAATAATACAAGCACAATGTCGCTTGATCAACCAACTCCCTGGAACATGATTTATCGTGGCTGGTCGTATAACCATCGGATAACATATATAAATGACACCGTTACCTGTTGAATTCGGGTTGGTGCTCGGTAAATTGTTTGTTCTGTTGGAAGATATGCGTTGTTCTGTAAATTACGACTTCAAATGGGAGTTATTTTTTAATAGATAATTGAATGTTGAGCAGAAATACGCTATACGCTGTGGGAGTGTTTCGTGGAAATGTGTCGTGTTTACCGGTTTTCATTCGGAAAGCATCAATTTTATGGCGTGTACACTTTTAGTTAGGCTCGTTGTCAATGCACTCTATTAACTTATGGTGGCACTCACGCACAAGCACGCGCATACACACGCATTTTTCTGAAATTGGATGACATTATATTTAAAAAATTTCCGTATTTAATATGCGAAATAAATGTAGGTACAAATAAGTGTAGGGACATTATATTTAAAAAAATTCAGTATTTAATATGCGAAATAAATGTAGGTACCATTCAATTATTTTTGTCTTAGGTGTCAGCGGTGATCACTCAAAGTCAAATTATTTTTAGAGGTAAGACTCTCGACTCACAATCCGAAGGTCGCGGGTACAAACCCGGCGTGCGCAAATAAATTTTATTTGATTAATATTTGTGGTATTTCACAATTAATTAATTAAAAATAAAATATTGTATATTTGCGGCAAGTTCCAGAATGGAAAATACTCTCAGTATCGACCAGTGAAATGGCTTTAGCCGTGTTTGTTGACCAGATCTGAATAGCCAGATACTTCTCCTCCTTCCTCTTCCCTATATCCCTTTCCCTCACCACTACGTTCAGCCTCACAATATACCCCAATAGGGTATGCCATAATCTCACTGGCTCCAGACGGGAACAGTTGGGGACTCTTGTGCGGTATTCATATGAAAATAAAACAAAAAGTCCCTGAGGAGGAACAGTCAGACCAAAAAAAATCTTTGAAATTCACTAACTAGCTAACTAACCGGCTCAAAAGAAGGCCGAAAAAAGAAAAAAAAATACGAAATTACTGAAAGAGATCAGAATTTTTCATTTGAAGCGTTTCATTATTTTTTCAACTGCCAATTTAGTTGATTTAGTATTTATTACCGCATTAAGAGCCGACGTGCAAATACTAAGTATGCTGTACTATCGATATAAAAGCTTTCGAATTCTATTAATTAATTACATAAATTTCTCCGTAAAGCCTTGTTACAAATAATGTGGCAATAGAAAAAAAAACTCTTCCTGACATCCTTTAAAATATGCAAACTAATATTTTGATTTACAAGGGGCGGTCTGTTTCAACAATTGCAAGCGTAAAAGTAGGAGTAAAAGAAATTGATGCAGTTAAATTTCACAAAATTGCGTTTTTCAGTCAATTTTACATAGCTTTTAACTTTTGCTTTTACTTTTCGCAAACTGCTAGTTACTCCGCCATTTGATATATTTGAAAGTTGGAGGCAAAGTACAAAATTGCGTGCTTTAACATTGATTAATAATCATAATTAATATTATAGAAGACGATGATAGTGACGACGAATTTCTCATCCAACATCCTCATCTTGCAGCAAAAACTAAAAACATTTCGATTCCGTGTTAAAAACGTGGTTATTTGGGACGGTCGCAATTTTTTGGCGCGGTATCGCATGTCGAAAGATTAATTTGTTTACACGTTTTAGCTTTATGTTGAAATAGACGGTCCTTGACTGATCACGTACAAGCAGAATTAAAAGATTAACAATAGTTAAGCAGAATTTAAAGACTAACAAAAAAAAATTGGTTGTCTGTAAAGTCGGCTTACGGACGATAATTTTACGTGATAACGTCATAAGAAAACATGATGAAAAATTGCATTGATGCTTCATAGGCTGGGCGGCATACATTTCATTTTTCAATCCGTCCGGCCGTCCGATCCGACCCGACAACCGGATCGAATCGGACGGAAAAGGGCGTGGCCCCGGTTTTTTTACCTTTCCGACTTTTTCTGTCGAATCGACAGGTGGCAAATGAGTATTGTTACCTAATTACTCATCACCGCAGTAGAAACGTTTTAATGCCTATACAAAAATATTATTATTTAATTTTTTCTAAAGATTAATTTGTAAACAAGTTCTGCAGTGTAATTTTATTATTACCGTAATGCTTGCCAGAAATAGCCTGACGGTTATTACCGATAAGCACTAATTTGGAAGGCGGATACGGGTACCGCCGCCCCGGGATACGGGTACCGCCGAACCATTTATTGGATAACCAACATTCCTGCCGAGGGTCACCCCAAGTGATTCGCTACGTTTGGTGACTTAGCAGAGGTGCCCGGATCCATGAGGTGAAGTTTGACTAAGTCTTGGCGGTCAATGCGTTTGCCCACATATTGCATGGTGGGCCGGATCGAGAGAGATTTGTTGAGGGTGGTTTAACCTTTTTTTTTACGCGAATACCTCACAAGAGCCTCAGTTGCTTCCATCTGGAGCCAGTGAGACTATGGCATCCCCAATTGAGATATGTTCTGAGGCTGAAGGTAGTGGGGAGGGGAAGGAGATGAAGAAGAGGAAGGTGGAGAAGTCCCCGGTTATTCAGATCTGGTCACCAAACACGGCTAAAGCCATTTCAATCAACGTTTCAGTTCTGAATGGTGGTCTTACTCCAGGGCGATACTGAGAGCATCTTCCACTGTGGAATATGCCGCAAATATACTATATATTATGTTTAAATGAATAAATTGTGAAATCATACAAATCAATCAAATAAAATTTATTTTCTCACGCCAAGATTCGATCCGCGACATTCGAATTGCGAGTCAAGAGCCTCACCCCTAGACCACCCCTTATCCCTAACCTAGACCTCTCCAGCCGCTCTCTCTCGACTCATCGCCTTGCTCAGCAGTTGGAGGGATGGATTCATACGTCCTCACTCCTGGATTCCAGATTCCTACCCGCCCCTCATACATTTTTCTTTTCCTATCCTTAAAAACACCCTCCATACAGCATCCCCATAGATGACACGGCCCTGATTTTCTTCAGGGCCTCCTGAGGAAAATAATAATAATAACTGGAGCTCCCAATATGATAAGCCTTGAGGGAAAATAAATACCCTCTGGGCCTATCATATTTGGTTTGGCTAAATGGAGGGTCTTTTTAAGGAAACGAAGGAGACGGAGTTTTGGGAAGGAAAATGGTATAAGGGATGGGTAGGAATCTTGGGTTCAGTGTGTTCAGGTCATCCGCCGCCAAGACCTAGAAAAACCTCACCCCATGAATCCGGACACCCCTGCTAAGTTACCAAACGTAATGAACCGTTTTGGGAGACCTACGACAAGGGGGTTAATTTTCCATTGAGTGGTTCCCGGGTGGCGGTGCCCATTCCCGCCTTCAAAATTGAATTTCTATTGAATATACAAATTAAAATCTAAACAGGCCATCCGCCGCCAAGACTTGACAAACCTTATCCTATGAACTCAGACACCCCTGCTAAATTATCAAACGTAACGAACCGTTTAGGGAGACCTTGGCTTGGGAGACAGGGGTGTTGGTTATCAATCGAATGGTTCCCGGGTAGCGGTACCCATTCCCGCCTTCCAAATTAAATTATTATTGAATACGCAAATTTAAATCTATACAGGTCATCCGCCGCCAAGACCTAGACACCCGCCAAAACCTCACCCCATGAAACCGGACACCTCTGCTAAATTACCAAACGTAACGAACTATTTTGGGAGATCTAGATAGAGGTGTTGGTTATCCATTAAATGGTTCATGGGTGGCGGTACCCATTCCCGCCTTCCAAATTGAATTATTATTGAATTAAAATCAAATTAAAATCTATACAGGTCATCCGCCGCCAAGACCTAGACAAACCAAACCCCATGAATCCGGACACCCCTGCTTAGTTACCAAATGTAATGACCGTTTAGAGAGACCTGCGACAGGGGTATTGGTTATCCATTGAATGATTGGGTTATCGTTACCCAACGAGTGGCGGTACCCATTCCCGGCTTCCAAATTGAATTTTTATTGAATAAACAAATTAATATGTATGTAAGTAGTTCTACAAATTTAATTTGACAACAATAAATAAGTTACAATCTGTATACCGTGCTACTACTTACACTAGGAAGTCGTAAAAATAAATGAATTTGCGCCGTAGATTATATTTTGTGCCGATTGTAGCGCTTCGCTAGACGGGTTATGAGCGACTGAAACCAAAATAGGCAGACCGTGCCTTTCTCACTCCACTCTCGCTCGCACGTTAGGCTCAGACGGAACGTGACAATGAGTCATGCTTTTTCGAACATGCAGCCGGTGCAGCACCGATTTTTAAGACGTCAATTCACGTCAAAAAAAAGTAATAAGAGTAAAAAAAAAATAAATGCTTTTATTGTTTCCTTTGATAAGGGTTGAAGAGGTGTTCTAGATTAAAATGCTTTCTTTTTTGTTACAAAAACAAAGTGTTTGGAAATACAAACAAAGAAGCCAACATTATTTTAGCACTGTTAAGATAAAGAAAGTTACTTAGAGGCGAATTGCTCCGTACGGCTATTAAAGCAATGTAAAACATATTAACATGAAACCGTGGAGGTATTTCCAGGCTGAATGTATCGCTACAATTGGTACCAATAAGATGGCAGGCTTTGCGCTAAGCCTTCAGCCGAAGCAATCCCCACGAACAAGAGTTTAACGTTATATTATCGTAAGCCATTTATTGTTTCTCATTCGGGCGGCGCGTTAATACGAACAAGTCACCAACTTCTCTTATTTGAACGCAATTACACTATAAACTTCCCTTGTAAAAATACAATTACAAATTATACTGTAACAAACGAATCGAATCGAACTGGCACAATTGGGAGAAAATTCTCTTAAAATCATCCCTGAAACCACAAAAATATCACGAAAAATCAATTTACAATTAAAAATTCTCTTACAAAACATTGTTGTAATCATTTGGTGAATATTGTTTATCGTTTTATTCGTAGAATTCAACATTAATTTTAATGGTAATTACTTCTCGGAATAAGTATTCATAATACCTATTTCAATTTTACAGAATATTTTATTACGATTTACTTCACAAAGCATTTCAAGAAGTCATCAATATGTATTAGGTAGGTACTCTTTTAACTAATTATTTATACCAAGAAAGGTTCCATAATTATAACAAACCAATAAATTAAATGAAAAATGCTACTAAACGAAAATATGAAAGAGAACAAAACACAGAAAAATTGAAAAAGATAATGGTCGCAACTGGGACAAGAGGTTCTAGGTTCGTGTCCCGGTTGCGACCATTATCTTTTTCTATTTTTCTGTGTCTTGTTTTCTTTCATATTCTCTTTTTCTTCTTCAATGATATATTAAATTGGTGGGAATAACCGTCAAAAGTTATAAAAACAGAGTTTTTCTTATAAAAAATTGATAATACCTGCGGTTACGAAACAAGGCAAAAAAAATAAATTCAAATTCTCCAATAAGAACAGAACGTGTCTTAAAGGGAATAAATCTTATAGGCATCATGTAATTTTTGTGTGGAATACTTAAACCAATACAAATATTTTCAGCTCAAAACGACATTTCCACGATGAGTTAGTTATGTTGGTATGAAATAACCGCGCAACTATAAAAAATATATTTCAAGATCCTCAATTTTCAATTGTTCAATAAAGAAAAATTATCTGGCGTAGTGAATGTATAAATATTACATGGCTTCCATTTTTTTCCATGAAACAACGTTTTGAACAAGAAAAAAATTCAGTTATCCAGTAAAAAAAAAATTCTTTCTTCTCACAGCGTTAACAAAATTTTTGTAATCTTCCAAAATACATAGAGTAATATTTTAAAACTTTGCTTTAGGATAATTATAAAAAGGACTCCATAAAGGTGCGGCCTAATGTATGGAACACAAAGAATACCTGGTAAAAACAGTATGATGTTGTTAAACACGGAATATTTCCACCGTAAATGTTATTTATTTCGATATGTTAACTCCGTACGTGTCTGCGACTGTAATACAAGACGTGTACCGAAATACACGGTAGTCAACGAACAAGGTAAATATGCGAACGGTGAGCAGTGGGCTAAGTTAATGGGCACTATGTAAAAACATCTAAAACACCCTTTTCTGAAATTGCTCGGTCAAATATTTTATTTTTCCTTTTTGCCGTGGTCGACCAAATTTAGTAACGTTGGATGACAGTTTATCCAAAATAAATTGTTCTTTTGGTTTTCTACCATTACATTAACCATATGGGATGGGATTAACCTACTCACAACCTGTTTGTTACAATATCATTTGTGGAGTTTTTTTGTAAATTTTTTACGACATGTATGTATATTTCAGAATGTATCGAAACTAAAAGAAATTCTTTAGTTTTATTCTCTGATGCTGCAGAAACATAGAGAACGTGAGCATTCACTTGCGGTGTGAAATTCAGTTAGATTGTTCCACTCCAAATTTAAAGATTTTGGCATTCAAATTTCTTTCCACCAAGAAGAATGATCCTTTTTAAGCCTCACAAATCACAAATATTAATTAAATAACTAGCAGTTAAAAACCCGCTTCGCAGGCTTTTGGTTCGGATTCGCCCAGTTAGTGTTTGTGACCACTTTATAAATCCATTAGGAACTGGCTTAAAAATAGCCTGTTCCTCGGATCTACTGTCATCCAGTGATAATAGTGATAGCGACCGGGACAAAGTAACCAAGATAGGTTGTCGCGGCCGATACCGCAACACGAGAATGTGTACTGTAAATCCTTTTTATGACGAATAGACCATGTATTGTGTTTTAAAGTATGATCGAAGGAGAATAGGTTTTGAAAGGAAGTCTCCTACCTTTGACGGCTTCTTAAGGCTGTTCAGGATTGATTCTGGTTTCACAATATATTTGCACAAACACCAGGTTTCAAGCCACGACACTTTGAGTTAATAAAAAAATGGAATTTTCTATTATTTGCGATATTTCGAAAGAGCGAGTTGTGACCCATGTCACTATCAAATTGCAACTGTTACAAGTAGGTAATGCAAACTTGGGTGGCAATATTGTTCAACATGTAGGTAAGAACATCTTCTTCTTTTCCTGGTGGAGACATTGAGGAAAGGAGGAAGAGAATGGAATACATGATGGAAGGACTTGGGGAATATGGATTAAGTTTTTTTTAAAAACTGTTTCAGAACCAAACATAGGTAATGACGTCACATGTTATATATAGCCGCTTGATACAACTGAGTATTACCGTCAATCTTTCCATATTTGGAGGGGTTCTGCTACTGCTAGTTCACTAAATTGAAGTACTTATACTTGCCTGGGGCGCGTCCACACCAACCTGCCGACGAAAGTGGCGACAACTTGTGACGAATTTTTGAATTTAAAACCGAATTACGACAGTAGCTTCGTTTGAAATTCCACGTTTACAGATGTTATTTGTGGCGCGGAGCGTACGGCGTGGCGTCAACGTGCACTCGAAACTGGTTTCTGAAATTTAACCACACAGACGTTACCGTATTAATACTGTTCGATATTTATCCAAAATCTTAAAAATCATTTCAACATCAATCATTTCATCATCAACTCAAAAAAATAATCAGTCATGTCAAGAAACCTTACGGGGCATAAATATATTTGAAGAATACATCGATAGTGAGGGAATAGTTATAGTTACTATGTATTTAGTTAAGTGACTTGTGTGTAGGTCGGGTAAGGGTAGAAACTGGAAGGGGGAAGTAACCGAAAGAGCCCGGCCAACCTGGGGCATAAATGGGTCAGGTGAGAAAGGGGGTGAGAGGTAAAGTCGTGGGTAAAGACAATATGATACCACATGTTATTACGTGGTGTCGCGAGCTGTGTGATGTGTCGGATTATCATTGTCAAAATTATACTTGGAGCCAAACGAGAGCGAAATTATACGTGCGCCCAAATGGGAACGGGTTTCGCTTTCCGAACCCGAGAAAAATGTAATAAGATATGTTTGATAAGTTGCGAAGTTTTTTTTATAAGATACGTGCCGTAGCGTTGCGTCGCGCGTCGCATAGCTCCTGAGAATCCGAGCCGTTCGTGAACACATTTGCTTTTGATCTCTCTCTTTTATCAAGATATTATTTTGATTCATAGGTATGATATTTTTATTACAGCATTGGTAATTGTTTTAAGTTGTTTACTTAATAATAGTTGTCTAATAGTAAAGTTGTACCAATTTGTATAAAGGATGTTAAGAGATGTATCTGATAAACTTTAACCAATGAATCATTGTTATTTGATCTGTTCGGATGCCGGGTTCATGGGGTGAGGTTTGCCGGGGTCTTGGCGGTTGATGCGTCTGCCCACCAGCTGCAAGGCAGGCCAGATCGCAAGAGAGAGATTGAGGGAGTCCCTTTGATTTCTCCAGCCGTACTCTCTCGGAACATCGCCTTGCACCGCAGTGGGAGGGATGGATTCATACGTCCGTCACTCCTGGACATACTGACACCTAGGTTCTTATCTACCCCTAATACCCTTCTCCTTCCTTTCCTAAAAATACGATTGATGACATAGGTCCTGAGGGGAATTATTTTTCTCAGGGCTTCCGGTGTGGAACTAATGTAAAAAAAGCTAAAGGGATAAGGAATAGATTATGCCATGTGGTTCTTATAACAGGAGCAGTTTGGATTTTCTCAAAAACCATTCTTTGTTTGAAGAGATATGCTTGGCACGAAGTTGCCCAATGTCCAGAACACAAATCCTCTTAAAGATTTCATCCGAAACGCTGGTGATCCGTAGTTGAATAATTTTTATAATTAGTTTCCGAGTTTTGAATATATTTTGGATCTATGGTAGCAGCATTAAGAAAGTTTTTTTTTTTTTTTTTTTTTTATATTAACTCCACACAGGAGGCCCTGAGGGAAATAATTTCCCTCAGGGCCTATGTCATCTTTGGAGATGCTGTGTGGAGGGTGCTGTTGAGGAGAGGAAGGAGTGAACATGGGTCTTGAAGAGACCCATATTGTAGGAGGGAGGAAACACAGAAGCCGGCAAATCGTTCCACAGCCGGGCTGTTGAACTCAAGAACGAGTCGTAGAAACGACCCGTTCTCATGTGACTAATGTCAACCGTGTACAAATGTTGAGCGCGTGTTTGGCGTGTTTCCCGACTATGCACCGGTGCCGGGGGGATCAGTGACGCTAGTTCCTCGGAGCATCTTCCATTGTAATACCGGTAGAACAAGGACAGCATTCCCACCTGACGCCTGTGCTCTAAAGATTGCAGTCCATTTGTTAAGTTAGGAGAATCTATCAAACGGACCGCCCGTTTCTGCACAGAGTCGAGGGTTTTTTTCAGGTATTTTGGGACTCCAGACCAGAGGTGGCTGCCAAATTCAACCGTGGGGCGCACTTGCGATTTGTACAGGGTTAGCAGTTGTGTACTATTAAAGTATCTGCGGGCCCTGTACAGTACGCTCAGTTTCTGAGAGGCTAACTTAACTCTGGCCTCGATGGAGCCCCCGTACCTGAGCTGGTCACTTAGAGTTACACCAAGCATATCAATGGAAGGCCTGTTCGGGAGATTGCTTCCGTTGAAGGAGACTAGATTATCATTCCGATCCCTTTTAGACGTAATCAGACATGATTGGGTCTTTGAAACATTAAATTCGACGAGGTTATTCTTACCCCAAGAGAAAACACTCTCGAGGTAACCGTCCATTCTTTGTTTCAAAGCCCTCCGAGCCATTGGGATTTGTGAGCCCTTTGGGGGCTTTTTAAACAAAAAGCTATCATGGACTGTACTGTCATCCGCGTAACAATGAATCGGTGCACATGTCAAGAGGTCATTGATGTGCAACAGAAACAAAGTCGGAGACAGAACCGATCCCTGTGGGACGCCAGCATTTATCGAATGCGAGGAAGAGGTGAAACCATCAGCAACCGCCTGAATCGACCTCTCCCTCAAAAAGTCGGCAATCCACGTACACAAGGAAGCGGGAAGTCCGTAAGAAGGCAGTTTGTTGACAAGCCCTCGGTGCCAAACCCGGTCAAAGGCCTTGGAAATATCCAGTGCAACGGTTTGGGTCTCACCAAAGCGTTCCAGGCACCGCCCCCAAACATGTGTCACATACGCGAGAAGATCACCGCACGAGCGGTTCCGCCGGAATCCGTATTGACGGTCGTTAATAATTTTGTTCTTCTCGAGGTATGTGAGTAGTTTGTCGTTGACCACACGTTCCATCACTTTTGACAGAACAGATGTGATCGCTATGGGGCGGTAGTTGGCCGGGTTAGAGCGGTCACCTTTCTTTGGAATAGGGTGAATGATCGCTTTTTTCCAACCAGAGGGCACAGACCCAGACTTCAGGGACATTTTGAAAAGCGTCGTCAAAATTGGAGCTATTTCTGCAGCGCACCTCTTCAATACCAGGGCAGGTATTCCGTCAGGCCCACTAGCTTTATTAACATCAAGCCCTCGTAAGACTTGGAGTACATCCCGATGCCGAATCCTCAGCTTTTTCATACGAAAACCGCAGTGAGGAACCGACGGCGGGATAGCACCTTGGTCATCGAGGGTCGAGTTTTCCGCGAACATTTTGCCTAATAAGTTAGCCTTTTCGGCGGCGGTATTTGCTAGAGAGCCGTCAGGTCTGGTAAGAGGTGGCAGACTGGGTTTGCAGAAATTGCGACCTATAGAGCCCGCAAGCGACCAGAACGCTCTGCTACCATGCGGGCAGGCAGCCAGCTTTCTGCTGACCTGCAGGTCGTGCTCGAATTTCGACCTATTGATGATTCTCTTACTTTCCTTTGCAATTTGGTTGTATAATATTCTGTTTTCGGACGTTCGAGATGTGTTGTAGGCTCGGTAAGCCGCGTTTTTTCGTCGCACTGCTTCAGAGCATTGTCGACTGAACCACGGCTTTGAGCCCACACCAGTTTCCTTAATAGTGGATTGGATGAAGCCATCCATCGCGGACGTGATGACTTCACCAATTTCCTGGGCACATCTTGAGGGATCCGAAGTCCGAAAACAGACAGCTGACCACGGGAAAGCATTAAAATGTGCCCGCAGACCGAACCAATCTGCAGACCTATAGTGCCACACTTTTCTTTTCAGCCTCTCGTTTGGCGGTCTGAAGGTTACGGGGATTGATGACGTCACCAGGCAGTGGTCCGACGATCCTAAAGGCGCTGTGACGTCAATCTTGTAACCGTGTGGCACAGTGGTTAAAAACAGGTCTAACAGATTAGAGCGGTGAGACTGGACATCAGGAACCCTTGTAGGCTCCTGAACCATTTGCTCCAGTCCGTGGCAAAGGGCAAAGGACTCCGCTTGTCGTCCAGCCGAGTCTGTTGATCCCGAGAACTTCAACCAAGGTTCGTTATGAACATTGAAGTCCCCCAGGACCACAAACTCTGCCGTAGGGAAGCGAGGCAAGAGGTCATCAATAGTGTTGCTTAAATGTTTGAAGAGCTCGGACGTGTCTGATTCGCTAAGGTTAGGTGAGCGGTATAAACACGCATAAAACCTTACCGTACTGGCAAGATTGACGCGCACCCACATTACGTCGAATCTGGAGATTTCCAGATTCAACAGACGCACACAGTTGACGTCAGCTCGACTGTAGAGACATACACCTCCCTTGGGTCTAAATTTGCCTACGAGGATGAAGCCCGGGCAGTCCAGATAGGAGGCGTCTGGAGGCTCGGCTATCTGCGTTTCGGAGAGGAAGAGAAGGTTAGGACGTTGGGAGAGAAGATGGTGGTGGACAGAGTTTAAGTTTTTGTGCAGGCCGCGAATGTTGGTGAAATTCACCAACAGTTTTGGCCTGCACCGGGGACTCCTGCTTCTCGCCGTTGTTGAAAAGTTATTTTTGAAAGTTTGTAAGTTCATTTTTATTTTTGTTTTTATTTTGTGTGTGTGGAGTGGAAGGTCGGGAAGGAAAGTTGCGTGTTTGTCTGAAAAAGTACTTAAACGGATTTTTTAAATCTGTTTGCTGTAGTGATAATAAGTTCTTTCCACTTTAAATTACTGTCGTAAATAATATCCAAGTATTGGATTTTAGTCACCCGTTCTATGTAAAGTCAATCACATATATTAGCATTCGTCAGGGTACATATTTTAATTTGATTTTTTGGGATCAAGAAGGATTAATACTAAACTCAAACCGCCTCACTCATAATTGCAGAATAAGATAATACCATGGTAATACGAACGGGTTAGGTGAAATTTGTACGATAATTTCACCTAACCCCGTTCGTATTACCGTGGTATTATTACCTTATTCTGCGATTATGAGTAAGGAGAAATGTATTTAGTTTTTTTATTTTATAATGTCACGTAAAATTACATATACTTTTAGTAAAGACTTAGTAGATAGTTTCAAAAAAAAAAAAATTTTTTAAAGCATTAATCATTCACGAGCATTCGGTTTCTATCTACGGTTATTTAATCGATCTGAATAGACATGATAACACCTGTAAACATTTAATTAAAATGAAATATAACGATAATGAAATTTTTTTGATAAATTAGAGATTAACATATTATGTTTAAATTTTGTTATTGAGGAAAATAAGAGAATAAATATGAAAATTGTGAAGATGTGGATTATGAGTGAAAAATCTGTATATTTGTAAAAAAAATGTTCAAAGATGAAAAAGAAAGATTGATGATGTAATGGTTTCTAATTATTAAGAATATATTACCTTTTTCTTGAATGATAGATACAAAATCTGTTAAATATTGTATGCCTTTGTAAATATAAAATGTTGTTATTTGTTTTTTTTTTTCATTTATTTATTTTCATTAACTGTAAAGTAGGTTGCACCAACCAAGTTCATTAGAATTTGGTTGTCTCTATTTGTTTTCTTCTTTACAATTTTAAATATTATAAATATGTTTTTTTTTTTTTATTTCAAATGGTAATGGATGTATATTGAGGTAGAACCTGCAGACAAGCAGCCATGTGGCAGCTTCGCGGGACTACCTATTTAATTGCCAATTCTATTTGTATTATGTTAAGTATGTTTTTGTTAGATTTAAAAAAAAATAAATAAATAAAATAAAATAAAACTAAAAAAACTTCTTCTGTGTATGGCCTCACATTTATTGTGCCTGGACTACACTGAAACCATAAAAAACTTATGAAATTGCGTGAATCATGTATTTCATCATAACCATGATTAGAAATCATATTATTACTGATGTATGTTTCTATGCAATTTGTCAATGGTTTATTATGGTGTAGCTAGGTACATATCATTCTAGTCATTCATTTCTACTGTTTTTCAGTTGGTATTATAATTTTAGTGAATGCCTTTTCCTGGGTTATTATTGGATAATAGTCTGCAAACGAATGTAATGATATAATTATTTGAAACGAATATAATTATTTTTATCAGGCTCCGCTCATTTTTAACAGCCTTCCAGAAAATATCAAGTCATCTAATTCCTTGAGCACTTTTAAAAAGATTGTCAAATTATTTATGTTAGCCGAGGATTGCCAATTGATTTTTTCAACTTCGTCCTTTCTAAATTATTAGCTAAATGATTATGTTTATAGTAATAATAAGCCAAATTAGTATTAGCATTCTTCTGTCAAATTTAAAGCATATTATATTATATACATATATTTATTATTTACAACTTCATCGTTAAAACAAAAAAAAAAACTTTTATTTTTTACTTTAAATCAGTCCTCAAAAAAATGGTCACCCTACAAAAGTCTACATGTTTACATGAATGTACTACCTAGCGCCAGCAGTTTAGATTTAATCTCAACCTGTAAGAAATGCAACAATATTGTTCTTTCAATATCTGTATAATTTTGTGTTATTTTGTTAATTGTAGAATTGTTAACCTCAACACAGGCTTGTCCTAGTGAGGTTGCAAATTGTTTTGTAAACATTTTTACCTGCAATGTAAAGATACAATAAATAAATAAATAAATAAATAAATGATAAATAAATAAAACACTACGCTCCGCGCTCAGTTAATGTTATTCTGTAAGTGCACAAATTATATTCTGGGTGAATCTATTCTTAATTTTTCACAATAACAGTTTCAATTCTGAACATGACACTTATATTCAAAGTAAATCTGAGTTATGGAGTTCATTGAACCAGAGATACACAACCGAAATTAGTATTATCGATAATTTAATAATACGAACTAATACTTAAATAATGTGAATCACGAGCTGAACAGAGAAATAAAATCATCATATTTTTTGTCTTTAGTTGACTTTTATTTATTTTAAAATTATTTGTTGAAATGCCTGAAAGGATTTTACATACAGTGCAGTACCACTTTTTCTTTTTTCATAGCTTTCAATGACTTTTCGAAGAGGTTTTGAGTTGATTTGATTCTGAGTTGGCATGGAACCCTATTAAACACTTATTTTTAAATCACTTCCCGGTTTTAGCGAGAAATTGAGTATAGTGCCGGCAATAAAAGTTTTTTGACTTAAATAAGTTTTCTCGCAACGGTTTGTTTTAGGAAAATCCTTCAACTGCTGACCCTGTACAAATCGTAAGTGCGCCCTAATTTGGCAACCACCTCTGGTTTGGAGTCCCAAAATACTTTTAAAAACCCATGACTCCACGCAGAAACGGGCGGTCCGTTTGAAAGCTTCTCCGATTACAACTGGATTGCAATCTTCAGGGCACCGGCATCAGTTGGGAATGCTGTCCGTTTTATTATTTATTTTTTAAAAATTTATTTATTAGTCATAAAAAGATTCAATGTATTACAAACAAAATTTTATACAATAATTAATTACATAATAGATGTATTTGGTGTACCCCCATAAATAAGCAGGGCTTGTGTGAATGTTAATTGTTATATCGATATTTCAATGGAAGATGCTCCAAGGAACTAGCATCTGTGATCAAACGATAATAAAATGAGATGACGTGACCCCTGCGTAGGTCACCCCAAGTCGTTCGTTAAGTTTGGTAACTTAGCAGGGGTTCCCGGGTGAGGATCTTATAGGTCTTAGCCGCAATCGCATTTGACCAGATCATGAGAGACTTGTCGAGGGAGACCTAACATAGACCTATCCAGGCAAACTCTCTCTGCCCATCTCTTTTAGCACGTATGAATCTATTCCTTCCACTACACTGCAGTGGAAGAGATGGATTCTTACATCCGTCGCTCATGGACACATCGGTTCCCAGATTCTTACCCTTTCACCTTTTTTATTTCCAGAATTTCCTCACCTTTCTTTCCTTAAAAAGCCACCAAAGACGATATAGGGATTTTTTCCCTTACAGCCTACTGAGATGTTTTCAGTTTTCAACTCTTACTGAAATAAATAAATAAAAAGCGATGACACTTTATTGAAAGTTAAATCTCAGAAAATGAAATGAAGTGAGTTGAGTGAATACTGATATTGACGAAAATATAGCACAACGGTAGGAGATTGAAAGAATCGAATTTAAAAAATAATAGCCCGAAATGATATTTGGAGCGACATTTTTTCGTATTGCGCAATATTTATTACTTGATTGACAAGCCGAATTGAAATCAAATGTGAAGTGTGACGTGTGGAACTGTAGAAGCCTGATTTCAGTTTCACATCCATTTGACTGACTAAATTGAATATAGCAAACTTTCCATTTCAACAAAAATCATTTGTTTAAAAGCGCCGAGTGTTTGCGAAGATATCTATAATGTATGAAGGTACGGCGGCTGAACATATACGACTTCCATTGTAAAGGCTTTTTCAATATGGACAAACATAAAATTTCCAATTGCCATTGTTTCGTTTTAAAAATATACATACCAAGCAAATAATATTCGCACGGTTCGGCGAGTGGCGTGCGGAGCTCTGCTCGGCAGAGAAATTCAAAGCTGTTTTTGCGAGTGAAAAAAATAAATTGTGTTTGTTGTCGATGTGAAAGTGCATTAAGGTTTGTTGAAAATATAACATCATTATCGAAAAAAAAAATGGAAACAAAAAGCACACGCGGAAAAATTTTGCGGAACTACTAGCAAATCTGGGGACTAGGGATTGAAATCCCGCAAAACGGGATCACGCATTCCCGCGGGATCCCGCTGCTTTTATTAATCTGCTGGATCCCGCACCTTCAAAGCGCGGATCCGCGGATCCCGCAAATTAAAAAATTGAAGAAATAAATGACGTTCTTTGAGTCCGGTGGTATCGCTCGCCTCTGAATATTATATTTATTTATTTATTGTTTCTTTATATTGCAGGTAAAGTGTTTACAATACAATTTGCAACCTCATTAGGACAAGCCTGTGTTGAGGTTAACAATTCTACAAATTAACAAAATAACACAAAATTATACTGATAATGAAAGAACAATATTGTTGTATTTCTTACAGATTGAGATTATGGCTTAAATATAATAATCCTGATTATGGGTACCTACTAAACTGCTGGCGCTAGGGGTAGTACATTAATGTAAACATGTAGACTTTTAGGGTGACCATAGTTTTGAGAACTGATTTAAAGTAAAAAAATAAAAAAAATTGTTTTATGTTTTTAAGATTAAGTTGTAAATAATAAATATATGTATATAATATAATATGCTTTAAAATTGGCAGGAGAGTGCTAATAATAATTTGGCATATTATCACTATAAACATAATCATTTAGCTAATAGTTTAGAAAGGACAAAGTTGAAAAAATCAATTGGCAATCCTCGGCTAACATAAATAATTTAACAATCTTTTTTAAAGTGCTCTTTAAAAATTCCTTTTTAAAAAGGAATAAGATGACTTGATATTTTCTGGAAGGCTGCTAAAAATGAACGGAGCCTGATAAAAATAATTTCTTTGGCCAAAAAAACTTTTAGTTTGAATTGCAACAAAGTTCAGACCAGAGCCAATTCTAGTAGAACGAATTTGCTGTGTTCTTTCTGCAATATTATTAAAAAATCTACAAAGCGTTTGTGTAATATATAACTGTTTAACATTCGTGACATTGCATTCCTTGTAAAGTAAATGAGTTGGATATCTAAATTTTTTCTTGAACATAACTTTAAGAATCAATTTTTGGGCAATTTTAAGTGGTTCTAATTAGGTCTTTTGGCAGGATCCCCAGCACACTATACTATAAGAAAGCATAGACTGGATTATTGCAAAATAAACCGTTTTCAATTTTTCTTTGTCTAGTATATGTCTTAGTTCTATGAAGATATAGGTAAGTCTCCTTGTGTTATTTACCAACATATTGATATGATCGTTCCATCTCAAAAATTTATGTATTTTTACACCAAGGTATTTAATGTTACCTAACTACCTGATATATACCTTAATACATCCTGACGGTTCAGCCTACTAGCGTAGAAGCCGAGATGGCGTTTTCAGCATCAGGATATATTTGCAGTTCACTCAGAAGCAGGCTTGGAGATGATACAATAAATGCCATTTGCTTCTTGAGAGCGTATTTTCAAAAGTTATCACCATAGGTTAATATCATAGTAAAAGCATCCAAGATAAAGTTGTGATTTGATTATTAGTCATTATATGAATAAGCCTGAATTAAAAATATAAAACTGTTGTTAGGAATAAGGGTAAAATTGAACAAAACTATTAAACTATGCCAAACATTTAAAGATGAATCTAAGAAAACAGATTACTAATTACTTATACTTAATTAAAAGAAAAGAAATAATTTCTGTTGCTTAACTAAGAAATGTTTAGGACGGGTTGTTTCAAAAAAATTGATGGATTGGATGGAATAGAACCTACACAGAACGTGAAAATCAACTTCAAATATTTGATGCATCCATCAAATTTTTTGAAACAACCCATCCTTAATAAAAGTTGATTTTTACAAAAAAATCTGTAGTTTCAATTTGATTTTATAACATAATTTTAAAGAAACGGTATCCCGCATGATCCCGCGCGATCCCGCGCGGGATTGAGTAATCCCGCATATCAATCCCGCGGGATTGAATGAGCTGCGGGATTGCAATCCCTACTGGGGACGCATGTTTGAATGTATCTGTGCTTGCCGATAGTTCGCGAGCAAGCGTCAAACTGGTTCGAAATAGTTTGGAACATCCACCCACAGTTCTCTCTTACCCAGCAGCAGCCCACAATGCAGTACACGAGCAAAATAATCTTTATTTTGATTTACCCCTACCTACTCTTTGAAGTGAAAGTGCTCTAGCAACGTTGTGATTTGAAACTCGATGAAACGGAAACGAGCGACTAAAAAGAGACAAAAACATACATCAATAGGATTCTGCCTGCGAGAGAATGAGAAAGACTAATCGGCGTTGTCTTTGTGCGGTGCTTCGTAGCCTATCGGCCTCCTCTTTGTGCGGTGCGTCATTGAATAAAATGTAAAAGAATTTTGTAGTGTAAACTTCTTTAGCACCGTTTGATTTGAAACTCGATAAAACTAAAAATAGCGACACTAAAAACAGACAAACTCGTACATCTATAGGTTTTAGCCTACATGAGAAAGAGATAGTATAATCAGTCTCCTCTTTGTGCGGTGCTTCGAAGCCTCCCTTTTACATTAGTTTTCTGAAATTTTACTTTTATCACGTGTGAATTGCACTCTGATTTTTTTCGTTATATCGTTTTGATTTATTTGATTTTCGAGACTTTGCAAAAAACGAATTATCCATTACGAGGTAAGAAGAGAGGATTGACAGCCACACATCTCTGTCCTGGCACACAATATTTGCTTCATTCACATTCATACATCGTCTCTTATATACACTTCTTCCATTCCGCCCTTTGACATGGCCCTACTTAAGCCGCCGCTATCCGAATTTCTACCGATTTCTTACAAATCTCCCTTAAACATTTGAAGTTTTTAAGCTCTTAAAAAAATATAAGTTATTTTTTAAGATAATATCTAGATACGTTCCACGCCGAAACGCAAATTATATGAAATTCCCTCGATAGAAAAAGATGGCAAAGTGTGCTCCGAAAATTATTTAAAACAAGTCTATTTCTATTATTTTACAAGTTATATTTGTGAAAAAATTCACAATGTTTCTTTAAACGATATTTAAGATACATTCCACGATACTTGGTCGAAGGTTCCACGAGATTTTTACTCTATTTAAAATGAGTCATGTTTTATAAAGCATTTTCATAATTTTCGCTTCAATTTTATAATTGAAAATATTAGCCCGCTCTGTCCAACATTCGTAATTATATATCTCTCCGTCTTCTTCTTTTTGCGCCGGGAAGCGTGGCCTTAAATATTTGATAATTAGATCGTGCCGTGTCTTTCTCGGACGTCCACGACTTCTTCCATTGTACTCCAGTAATATTTTTTTTTATTTAAATCAATAAACGAACGAATGACCCCAATGTAACGCCAATTAATAAAGTAGGGAAAATTATTTATTCCCCACTCCTTTGTATGTTAACAAAACCTTAACAATATAATGCACTTAAATGGGTCAAAGCAGTAACGTCATTATTAAACAAAATTAGTGCGGGGAGCACAGATTTCGAAGTACCCCACAGAGTCTCAAATACTTTCTCATCAAATTGGTTTAATCGTTAATAAATCGTATAAATAAGTCGTCTCGAAGTGGTTTAGTCACAATTCGAAAATGGCCTTGTAAGCCGAAACAGCTGTCACCAAAATTAAAACGATAATTATTAAATTTAATTTTAATTAAATTTAAATAATATATATAAAATCGTGAGAAAGTCCACACATATATTTTCATATTATATTCCTCGTCTGTTACGACCTTTACACAATTTGATGATTTAATCCGGCACGCGAATTATTACCGAAATCACACATTACATAATTATTATTAAGATTTTTTTTATAAATGAATTCTTTACACTCCCTTTGGAAAAGTGTACCACCTTCCTAGCCATTTCCCATAGGTCGGAAACGCGTGTTGTTTTCTTTGTTGAGATTATTAAATAAAACCTCCCGGAACCAACTTTGAAGGCTTTTGAAAGCCATCCTAATCAGCCATGATCGATGTGAGTTTGAGCAGATGACAATGACGATCGGGAATACTCATCAATTCGGTGGGTTGACGTTAAATATAGGTATAAACATTATTTTTTATCCAGCATTACTACTTTTCGGGCAGGTGTTGAATTTTTTGCGTAAATTTGTATTTGGTACAAAGCGTATAAACTTTTTAAACGAGGTTTTTTTTTTTCAGGGTAAAAGCTCATTGACAGAGAAACACACTAGATTAGCACTTCGCCAGAAAGCACTTGTGTTGCACACTTACTTTTGACCACAGTTTCTCAATCTTATTTTGTCAACTGCCCACTTTGAGAATATTTTTTTTTCCATTTTTTTATCCATGGTGGGGGAAGGGGGTGGGGCGGGGGTCACAGTATCAATAATTCGATTAAAAATAAATTGTTATATCTTTTTGTTAAGCAAGTTAAAAAAGCATTTATTCTGTTGCTACCGGGTTGCTATTTTCTTGCTGCTTGTATTCATGATAGTGTCAATTCTTAATTATAAAATTATAATAAATAAAAAAATTCAGATATGAATTGTAATGGAAACTTTCAGTGAATATTTATCCCCTTCCTGAACTACTGAAATATGTGAATTTTCACACACGTGATTAAAATGATTACAATACATACAACAACAAAAATTAAGGGGGAGAATCCCTAGGGGTCCAGGGAAGACCCGACGGGGGTCCACGCAGGTGCGATTAAGAAATGGGGGTTAACAAGTTGTAAGTGGGGGGTCCACGAACTAGTTTCGATTGAGACCCATCCCATGCCCCATATCCATATCCCATCCCACCCCCGTCTCGTATCTCATTACGCCCCCTCCATAACAGAGCGACTGGCGTACAACGACTGACGTACGTTGTTGTATCGGTTATGCATGAGATCTTAAAACGCCCAGCTAAGCAAGGGGGGTGGCCTATTGGGATATGGGTGTACTGCATTGGGATGGGAACATACCCATACCCCCCCCCCCGTTAAATATCCCACTATGCCCCCTCTGTCGTGGCAAATATATTCTCGAATACTGGCCCATTTTGCCCCCGTTTGAAAAAGTCGTAGATCCGGTACTGCTCCGTTGTGACAGACCACGCCTCGCCATTCAATATTCAGTACAAGTTTTGGGAAAATGGTAGAAATATACCAGCAGGGGGTCCACCGTGACCAGAAAAAAATTGAAAGTGGTCTACGAGAAAAAAGTTTGGGGACCTCTGCTTTATACGGAACGAAATAAACCAAATTATGTACCTAAAATGTATGTTTAATTAAAGTGAACTCGCAAGTGTCGATAACAACAAGTTTATTACAAAGTTTAATACAACGTTGATGTGAATTTAAAGCAATGTGCGTGCCCCAGTGGAAACGACCTAGAGGCAGATTTCCTGGCGGAATCGAATAAAAGAGCGAAGTACGTACACCGGGTGTTTGACGGAATTCTGGCGGATTCTCCTCTATGTGTTAGCGGAAATGGCAAAGATTGAAGCAGACCGAAGAAGGGGTGGATAGACTATGATAGGTAGAATTGGAACAGGACGGGAAGGACGGATGACTGGAGGTGAATGGCAATGGACCTACAACCATTGGAGAATATTTGTTGAAAAGGCCAAATCCCACCCAGGGATGTAACGCCGTGATGATGAATTTAAAGCATCAATAAATAAATGTAAACCATCTTATACCCGAGTATTTTAGCAAAAACTAATGCAAACTCGAGAAAAATCATGGGATATTGTAATTGTAAGATTTGAGAAGTTAAAAAGCATTATAAATATTTTTCCCTTAATCCAATTGTCCTTCAAAACTTGCCAATTAAAAAAAAAATATTTTCTAACTAAATGTTTTTTTATTATTATCTATTATTTTAACTTTATGAGTAAAACCTCAAACTGTAATATTTAATTGAATGAAGACATTATGAGCGAAACTCAATCGAAAATCTGGAAACAGAAAAATCAGAAAAAGATATTGGCACCTCTGGGACTCGAACCCAGGACCTCCCTACTTTCCGGGTTGGGCGCTCTTATCCACTGAGCTAAGGTGTCGATATCCAATTCGGTCACTTTTAACTGTACCATACTTCGACTAAGAACCACCCATATTATCTTCATTTTTCTTAACGCATATTTTTTATTGGCTGCCATCTTTATGAATGATTGCAAGATTCAACTCGAACTAAATGCAATCTAGATGGTGTCTGGATAAATTATTATCCATTTTATTTAATGTGCGACATCTATTGACTCTTCTGCAAGTCTGGGATGAATATTATTATCTATTATTTTAACTTTATGAGTAAAACCTCAAACTGTAATATTTAATTGAATGAAGACATTATGAGCGAAACAGATTTTCGATTGAGTTAAAAAAATATGAAATTTTAGTGAAATCAAAATATTGTTCTGATTATATGTAGGTACTTATTTTAACACAACCATCAGTTCCAATTTGGAAATTTGAATGCAAATTCGAGTGAACTCAAATGAGCGAATCTGTTTAATGATATTTATTGTTCTCTCTGAAGCGCTAAGCAAAGCTTTATCTAAGCAAAATCATTTCTTTTGGTAGAGAAAGTAAATAATACAGATCTAGAGTACCTTTCAATGTTATACGTGGTGTTCAAAAACGTTAATCAATTTTTCCAATTCGGCTTTATTGCAAGTTATATTATTTTTGTTTTAAAAAAAATAGATACTACCCTTGGCATAGGTTTAAACTTAAAAAAATGAGCCACAATGACGGAAATTATATGATGTGTGACTGTGAACACCAAAAACTAATTTCTACTCAAGCTTTCACGCCATTTGCTTTTCGAACACAAATATTTTTAAGGATCGGTATGTTTCTACAACAAATAACTCTCACACAACGCGTTCTCTTATTAGGTGGTTAATGGTTACAAATAATTCCGTTGTTATAAACGTTTTGTTTAAGCTTTAGGTTGATTTAAAAGTTGGAAAAAAATATCTTTCAGTCATGCTAGAGAAGCATTATAAACACGAATCATTTGAAGTAAATAAAAATTACAATACGTGCGAACAAATCAAATGACCTTCAAATTCAGACGGACGGCCACCACGAATTTACAAATCCCTTTTTTGCAGCGGTGATATTTAAAACCGTGAAAAAGTGGAATTTTTCTTAATGGGCAAATTTGATTATTATTAAATTTGGTAGATAGAAAACCGGATCGGAGAAATAAATAATTTACAATCGTCTTTAACAATTAGGAATATTGAGATGGATTCATATTATTCAGAGAAAATATTATAATTAATTAATTTTAAGAAGCGTTTAAAGAATTGAGATAATCAGGTATATTTAGATAATCAGGTGACGGCCGGCGTAGTCCAGCGGTAAAGCTCTTGACTAGCATTCCGAAGGTCGCGGGATCGAATCCCGACGTGGCAAATAAATTTTATTTGATTAATTTGTGTTATTTCACAATTTATTCATTTAAAATAAAATATAGTTTATTTGCGGCACGTTCCAGAGTGGAAAATACTCTCAGTATCGCCCTGATGTAAGACCACCATTCAGAATTGAAACCTTGCTTGAAATGGCGTTGGCCGTCTTGGGTGATCAGATCTGAAACGCCAGGTACTTCCCACCTTCCTCTTCCCCATCTCTTTCCCCTCCCCACTACCTTCAGCCTCACAACATACCCCAATTGGGGATGCCATAGTCTCACTGGCTTCAGACGGCAGCAGTTGGGACTCTTGTGGGGTATTAATATTTAAAAAAAAAATAAAAAATGCCATATTTATTAGCGGCTGTGTTTTAATGATCTACATAAATTTAAATAAGTAAGTAACATTCATGCATTGTCTCAGACAAAATCTTCCTTGACTCTTAACTTGTATGTAAAGTATTTATGATTCATTTGGTCATGTCTATTCTTTTGCGATTCGCTTGGGCGTCAAATATCGTTCAGGATATTCAGTCCATGATCTAGAATCTAGGCCTTCTGTCCCTTTTCTTTAAAAATGTTCTTCCACTGGACGTCAGCAATAATTAACTATATTAAAAAAAAACGGAATAGGGACAGGGTTGGTTTACTAATTTCGTGGGTTTCGGAGCAAGTATATCGTCACCTGTATGCTTTTATTTTACCGCGTAACAAGCCATGTCGAGTTTTTTTTTCGCGTAGTATACTCCAAATATTTCAGTTTTATGTGTTATTTTCAGAAAGACATCTATTTCCTACCCCATTATTTCATATCGCACAACTCAAGGGTTTACTGCGATGATTACACGATACAGAAAAATCTAAGTTCTTGGCACACGACACGAATAATTGACAGAGTCGTTCAGTTTCCTGAAATTCTACAAGAAAATATCACGGTAAGCAGAATTCTCAATAAATTTTGGAGGATTACATCGTCTTATACCAAACTGATCATAGGAGGAGGTATTTATGGAGAAATCAAATAAATGAAACGAACACTTGATAGCTTTGCAAAAACGACTTCTGTAAAAAAAATTGTTGTACAGCATCAGGTGAATTATCATGTTTTCAAAATGGTTTTTTATGGTTTAGTTGAAGGAATTTGGATTTTAAAATCTTTACCGTTAATATTTTACGACATATTGCAAGATATCTCGTCGCATCTATATCACTTTTGTCAGGTGTAAGCATTGTCATCTTGTTTCCGCTCTTTGAAGTGGTATTATTTTTCCGAGAAAATGATCAAAACATTTTCGGAAAAAATCTGTTTTGCAAAAATAAAATCCACCTTAAATTAAACGGAGTAAACTCAAAACTGATAAATTGGTTTCGTATGAAATTTCACGTCTCTGTTCATCGTGGCAGGAAAGTGAGCCGTTAATGATTAATGGCCACCCTTCTTCTCCAGTAATATCTTCGATTAAACACTAATTATTACTGCGAGTTCAACAAAATAAAAAAATAAAACTTCATCTTCAAATAATTTTAACATAGGAGACCTTTTTTAATTTAATTTTATATGTATGTATCTATATTTAATGTAAAAGCTGTTTGTCTCTTACAAATAAATAAATAAAATCCTTTGCAGGAACCTTCTTTGGGTGGAAGCACTATTATATTAAATACATCGTGATTAGGAGACTGAAGTGAAAATATCTATTACTATAAAACGACCTATTCACGGCATTCAACTCAGTAAATCTAAAAAATTAAAGCAGAAGCAAATATAGGAATATATCGATGGTTACACAACAATGGACTTTTTTTCTAAAATAATATTATAACCATAATATCACTCTACTCATATCCATATTATAAAGAAGTCTTTTTTATTTTATTTTTTTACATAATTTTTTTTATTTTATTTTTTTTTCGGTAAAAAATATATTTATTATCGCAATCTCACCAAAGAACAAACTAGTTCTTGTGCTTGGTGAGCGAGTTACACTAATAATAAGTAAAATAGAATAATATTATGCAATAGGTAAGTATGTATATTATAATAGGAGCAATTGAAATTCCTGGGTCATCTATATGTGTAGGTGTACATATATAGGATTCAGTTACATACTAAAATATTGAGCACTTAAGAGAGTAATTAGAAACATCTAAATAAAATAGAGATGAATATAGACTGAGAAAACATAAAAAGAAAGAGTAAAACAGGCAATTATTTAGTTAATTATTCCTAACAAGTATAACTTCAGTTTTATTTTTTCATTTCAATCGGAAGGTTGTTGAAATGCTTTACTCCTAAACAGAATTTTGGTATTTTGATGTTGTATTGATATCTTTTTGATATGTGGGTTTCAAATTTTTTATGATATTATCTTTGTAAATTTGGATACTTGCATTTTTCTTGAATACTCGAGACACCCCGAAATCTGCGAAAAGCGTTTCTGTTGGATATGTGGGGGGTTTCTTTAGGATAACTTTGATGATTAGTTTCTGGATCACTTTGATCGGGGTTAGAATATTGTTGTATGACCCCCCATCTTACTTACTTACTTTAACTTTCAAAAAACCTTTTAATCTTTTCTTCTTTTAGCAATTTTACAAAAAAAAAACGGTGCCTTGCTTTATTTTTTTATCATATGATTACCCTGATAGTTTTGAACTCCATAGCCCATAATGGAAATTATGTGAAAATTCTTTCAGAATAAGTTGTATGTGCAAACGAAGACAGCTTTCACAATTCAAAAAATTATTTTTATTTTATTGTCAAATAAACAGATTCGCTTAATAATAAAAAAGGAATTTTGGTAGAATTACATAAATAACATAATTTGTAAAATAAACAAAATGATTTCTATACAAAAAAATTCTTGTCTGTTTTCGATAAATTAATGGTAAATTTTGGTAAATAAAAGAGAAGAATTGAGATATCGAAAATCAAAGATAATAAAAGATTTCCCTTATTATCCTGAGGGCGAGGTAAGATTACAGAAACATTCACTATTGTATATCAATACTTAAAAAATATTTCATGGAATTCGTCAGATTTCTTTGATATTTCAGTTATATTGCCCGAATAACCTGAGAAATAATTTATTTTTGTTTTGACAGTGGACTTCATTGTCAATTCGTTGTCAAAACTATGGAAGGACGTAAAGAAATCTGATGAACAGAAGTGCCGCCCAAAGCGCGATGTCATAAAAGCTCGGGTTGAACCCTTTTTCCATCATTTTATTGGGAAGACCCCTGGGGGCCCTGACGCCCCCCCCTCCCTTACCCATACCGCCCACTATCTATTACCGGATATGAAACGGTTGACTTTTCTCGTGTATGTTTGGAATTTAAACACTTTTGTTATGGCTGACAGGAGAGACCATTTTTTCACAAAATTAAACATGATACAAATAACATTATATTAGAGGAAAAACATAACTTCTTCGTAAGAAGGTATATTAAAAATACCTTATTCTAAAAAATAATTAAGAAACTAATTAATTAAAAAATGTAAAATAACGTGGCAAATAAAAAGGATATGATAAAGGTCTACTACGCGTTATGTCATTCTCGAATTGAATATGGAATCATAGGATGGGTATCTGCTACACATAAGTACATACACACCTGATTACGTGCTACCTCCTTCTTTAGCCAACGTTTCGGACACTAACGCTGTAAAGAAGGAGGTAGCGCAAGACGGCATAACACCCCAAAAACAAATAACGAAAATACTTTTGGCCGTGAAAATCTAAAAACTTATCCATAAAAATCAATTTATTTGTTCGTATTTTATTTTTTATTTTTTTTTACAGTTAATACCGCACAAGAGTCTCAACTGCTCCCGTCTGGAGCCAGTGAGACTATGGCATCCCCAATCGGGGTATGTTGTGAGGCTGAAGGTAGTGGGGAGGGGAAGGAGATAGGGAAGAGGAAGGTAGGGAAGTACCTGGCTATTCAGATCTGGTCACTAAACACGGCTAAAGCCATTTCAAGCAACGTTTCAATTCTGAATGCGCTACCATACCGTTCAATCAATGAAATTTTGCAATGAAACTTTGGTGATTTGTTGTGTGCACGCCCGCGAGAGGAAAGGACATGGGAGACATTAGGGAGAATCAATTTATTTCTTTTAATGGCTTTGCAACGCATGCCGGGTACCAGCTAATATAAAATAAATGTTGATTTTTTTTCTTTGGTGTACCTCTAAAATTTCTGAATCGGTAGAACAGAAACCTTGAACACAAAAAGTTTGCGGAACACTGCACTAGAACGCCTTCAATTGAAATTTTTTATAGCTTTGACGTACCAAATGTACAGCAAATATACGCCAAAAATATATTATTGAAGCTTTTCAAAAATACTGAATCCTCTACTAGAACGTATATGCATAACACTCGAATGAAAATGGTATAAAAATATTCCAAGTTATAAAACCACATTCCGATAAAGAAACTACACATACTTTGCAACAAAACTGCATAATATCCTTCCCCAAGACATTAAACTAATTAAAAATTCTAGTGAATTTATAATCAAGAATAAAATTACGGCTGAAAGAAGTCAATGTAAAAACCCTAATAAAGACACTAAAAAGACACAGAAGACAAATAAACTATATTTAAATAACTTTAGTCCGCCTCGGCACAGGACCCCCTAAAAAAGAGGACTAAGAAATAGAATATTTAAACTTAAATTCACCACTTTATTTTATATATCCAATTATTTTATATAGTCGCTAAAATAAAAAATAAAATTATTTATTAATGACATTATAAACTCTTCAAAAACTTCTTCTTGTGTTGGCATTTGGATAATCTTGGATGTGCCTTTATGATATTACTAAAATACAAATTATCTGCTTTTGACATCTTGATTTTATTCACAATTTTGGGAATTTTTTCAGTGGGTTCATTAGATCTTGCGTGCCAATAATTGGTTCGGGGTTCAGGTTTCCAAGCCATTCAGTAAAAAAGAAACAGGACAATTCTTTTGATTTTGTATTACTTTTTGTTGTTGGGGCCTATGTCATGTTTGGGGATGCTCTGTGGAGGGTCTTCTTGAGGAGAAGAATGAGTGAACATGGGACTTGATTTGTTGCAGGAGGGAAAAAAACACAGGCTGACAGATCATTCCACAGCCGAGATGTTGAACTCAAGAATAAGTCACAGAAACGCCCTGTTCTCATGTGACAAATAATGTCAACCGGTGCATAAGGGATCAATGACGCAAGTTCCTCGGAGCGTTTTCCTTTCAAATACCGATAGAACAACGGCAGCATTCCCCCGACACTTGTGCCATAAATATTTCAATAGGTTTATTATCACAAGGGAATCTATCAAAGGGGCTCCCCATTTCTGTGTAAAATCGAGGGTTTTTTTACATATATATTCTGAGTAACCATAAAAAATCTGCATAATTGACATGTTTTTCTTAACTTTCGAATAGTTCTATGTTTATTAAAAATATTATTTCAATAATCAAACAGTAATTTGCTGAATAGTCACGAATTAATATTTGATGAATTGTTCAAATTTTAAATTTAATTTTCACGTTCTGTATAAGTTCTAAACAAGTTCTGTTATTGTATTATTATTATAAAACTGAAATTATCACAGAAGTTGAATAGAACTTTCAGAGAAAGTGAAAATTAACTTAATAAATATGATGAATTGTTAAATTTTTTTCAACCAACTTATCCTAAGAAAATTATTTATGAAGAATATGAAGAAAAATATTATATAGTTGTGCTTCTTGAGAAATAATAAAAACCCCTGAAAAGTTTTATACAGCAAATATCAAAATCAAAATTCGTTAATAAAACGTCCACCGTCCGAAAAACAACAATTTATTCTGAAATTGAATAAAAGTCCGGACGCGTAGATTGACTTCCACCGGAGGAGGGGGCAGCCAATGGTCGGCCCGCGATCCGATTTCAGTCTGACAGTGGAAAATAAATAATAAATCAGATCTTTCTGATTTATCAAATATTAATGCTAGTAGAACTAGCTGGCTGTTCTAACTTTTCCATGACTTTGAGAATAAACTCGTTTTACGATAGTTTTGTTGAATTATTTTTAGTTATTAAATGAAAGTAAATTTTTTTTTTTTAAATGAGAGCCTCGTCTACTACTAGCTCTCAAATAATTTTGAAAAAATAATAGATATTTCAGATTGTCTATCTTCCAGATACCAAGGAAATTTTCCCCTCTCCCGTCAATAATACTTGATAGTTAAAGAACTCAAATCGAAGACAACATAAACGACTCTCAAACAAAATATGTTGAACAAAAAAGACAGAAAAATATTTGGTCACAATTAGGAATTTAACCCAATACCTCTTCCTTGACGGGGAATAAGATTTAGTCACATCTAAGAACTTCACCCAGGACCTATTCCCAGATGCGACATAATCTTTTTTCTGCTTCAACTCATTGAGCAATTTATATATTTGATATAATGCTTCTTTTTAAGGGGGGGGTAGGGAATCCTTTGATCCAATTTATAATAAGAGGTGCTATAAGATATCAGATCAATTAACTCCCTATTCTTATAAATAGCTACGTACAATTTGAAAATAAAATAAATAATAAAATATTTACACAGCGAGATGTTTCTTCTTATAAAAAGTTGACCAGTCCGGGTAAAAATGTCTCAGTAGTACCTATTACACGACACTGTGTGTTTGTATGTGTGGGATACAAGTCATAAAGCTCCGTTTTGTATTCATTCAGGCGGAGTCTGTATATCTGCGGGCGACTCGTAGGACCACGGAATGGCGCCATTTCGACGAGTCGGATTGAAATACAAGAGCGTCGTATCAGAGGTCAAGCCACTTTTTCGGTTAAATGTGAAATGAAGACTGAAAGACCGTTGTAAATTTGATATCTTTCTCAGAATGATTGAACAGAAAATAAAGGATTCTTTCAAAACATTTTACGAAGGGTTTTATAACTTTGAAAGTGCCCATGGCAGATAGATTTTCGTAGCCGGTGAAGTAATGCCAAATATAAATCTGCCTTTTTGGAATACTGACAAGGTAAAACTTTATATAAGTGATTCTATTTTACAAAGGTTAAACAAGATTCAAACTTCACGCAAAAAAAAAATCATTTCTTTCAGTTTATGTCGGATTATTTTCTCTCTTAATTTCAGTCAGTTCAGTTTCAGTGCCGGCAACCCGGGCGTTTTGTTTTATTTTCAATAATTTACATTGATTTCTTTTACCCTGCCTCACTAGACAAAGTCTGTTCCGAGGCGAGTAAACAATATTTTGTATTTAGTAAAAAAGATATGCATCAAGGCATGGGTATAAAAAGATAAAATTTTATAAATAATGTAAAAAGACAAAACAAAAAGATAAAAAAATAAATTTAAAAATATATCCATACACACACACAAGCATACATGCATAAAGTTGTTGTATTAAGGCTTTGCGTTTAAATTTTGTTACTTATATTTCTATTAAAATTATATACTTAATTTAAAATTCACATGGAAATAAATATAATAAATACAGTAGGTACGCGGTAATGAATGAATAAGAAAATATACATACAGTGAGTACACAATAATTGATTTTGTAAACAAGCCAGTTTAGTTACCGCCGCCCCGGGAACCTTAATTGGATAACCGACACCTCTGTCACAGGTCACCTCAAGTGGTTCGCTACGTTTGGTAATTTAGCAGGGGTGCCCGAGTTCATGGGGTGAGGTTTGTCTAGGCCTTGAAGGCGGATGACCAGGACACACTGAATCCCAGATTCCTACCCACCCCTTAAACCCTTTTCCTTCCCAGAACTCTCCCCCCCTCCTTTCCTAAAAAAAAACTCTCCACACAGCATCCCTAAAGATGACATAGGCCCTGAAGGAAATTATTTTCCTCAGGGCCTCATGTGGAGATCATGTAAAAAAAAAAAATAGCAGTACCCTACATATTTTGATATTATATAATTTCGTGAGGAAATTATGTGTAATGTGTCTAAAATTTTCTTACTTTTTTAGTTATTTAGGATATTTCGAATATCTGTTCTTTCCATTTCTGTCAACCATATAAAAAATCTTTTGAACAGCTTTTTTCAAAAGATTTATTTCTAACTTTGCGATTATCATAAGCATAGGTTTTAACTTAAAGTTTTTCCGCCCTTATTAACCGACATTAGTGATGAGATTTGCAATTTAACTGATTATTATTAAAATTTGTAACCCATGTTTGCACTTCGCCAAGTTCTTCAGAAAGAAAGCTATGTGAATCGAAAAAGTGGATATTATTGAATTCAGAAAAGGGCTGCGTAGATTCAAGCCAAGTTAATTGTCACGGGTTGTTATGATTAAATAGGGGTTGCTATAAACTGTTGCCGCTGATCAAAACAGGCAAAACAAAGGCATTATTTAAAATTGAAACCGTGACATTTTCCACCCCCTGTGACTATCAATCACAAAACTTTAGAACAAAACAAAAAACATTTTTTCTTACTGAAAGGGTGAAATTGTAAGTAATGTCACTTGTATTTTGAAGGAGAACGGGAATAAGGAGGGGAAGGGAAAGTAGCCGGCAATCTCTGGATCAAAAAGCTTATCGCTCTGACAGGGAATTATTTATTTTCCACCTATAACAGATTTTTTTTTGATATTATCAAATACACCCATTGTGATCATGAGGGCGTGATGTGAAAAATGATTTTCAAAATTGGAACTTTTCAATTTAGACTAGCGATCAAGTAGGTAACTAAATTATAAAATTTTAATAATATTTCCGTATTTAAAATGTGTATTTATTTTGCTCAATTTTTTGAAAGAAATGTAAAAAAAATTTCGAAAATCTGTCAAAAATTGACAGATCAAAATCTGAGGTAGATACCAATCATTTTCAAAGTTTACTAACGGTTTTTTTCGTTGTTTGTTTTTGGGGTGTTAAGCCGTGTTGCGCTACCTCCTTTTATCAGGGCAGATGTTATGTCAGGGCAGGGATGTTAACATCTGGCCTGATGATGGACACTGTAACGCTGTCCGAAACGTTGGCTAAAGAAGAAGGTAGCGCAACACGGCATAACACCCCAAAAGCAAATAACTAAAATACTTTTGGCCGTGAAAATCTAAAATCGTATCTTTACTAAGGGTGTTTATTCGAAACGAAATTCTGACAGTCTCTCTATAATTATTTGTCAAGAAAAAATTAAATTTGCAATATTTGTTTTAATAACCAATTATCCTAAATATTTTATAAATATACCATTGAAAAATAAGATAATACTAACAAATCTAAACGAAATGTGAAAAAGAACAAGACACAGAAAAATAAAAAAGCTGACGATCGCAACTAGGACTCGAACTCGGGATAAAAATAAAAATAACCCTCAAAACTTATTATAAAAGAGAGTTATTTTAATAAAAAAAATATTAAAAAAACTGATATGGTTATGCTAGCAACTCGCTGAGCGTAAAAGCCTACTTGTTTTCCACTGGATTGACGGATAAAGTCGAACAATCTGTTGGCCCGACACAAAGTCATTTGACGGCTCACTGTGTGACAGTTGTCAGCTGCCGGGAGATTTTGATGAATGCGAAGAATATTACAAAAAAAAATGTTTAAATTGAATCCAACGCCGACAGGATAAAGTACCCGCGTATGAGATTATTTCCAATTTCCATTGTTCCGTATTCAAGAAATCTCATGCCATACGTGAGCCCCCATATTATATATTCATTGGGAATCACGCAGAAACCAACATTATTATTTGTTTAAATTAAAATAATAACTTAATAAACATTGCATTAATTTATATATACTTAATGCCGACCGGGTTTCGCTACAGCCGTAGCTTCTTCAGGGCAGTAAAATACTCTACTTTATACTATCGGTCGGCATTAAATATAAAAAATATAAACGTTTTATTATTGTTCTATTTTAAATTTTAATGTCACACCACAAAGTCCGGTCAGTGACTAAGTTCGCATCGCGTTTGGGTCCGACTCGGGCGTCGCGTGTTCGATTCCTCGGCTGGGTAAGTCCTTCATCACGACACAAGTAACATGTTTCGCTTACCGTATTGATAGTAGGAGATTTTCAAACTTTGTCGGGTTATTCGTAACCCGGGAATGTTTGTCTTTCTTTAAAAAAAAGAAAAGTATAATGTATGCCTCGTACTGTTGGAAGCTGTAAATTAGTGCAGTCACTGACACTTTAGTAGCTTTTTTTTATTTAAGTTGTTTACCTACTATTTGTATGTCGGTAATGCAGATTACTACAGCCCGGCCAGATGGCGCTTACGTCTTTTGTTGTTTGAAACGACAGAGCAGTTTTTTTTTGTTTTGGTAGGAGATCAGTTTCTTTTTATATAAAAGGGTTGTTCCCAGTTTATTTGTCCCCCTTTTTTATTGCCGATCGTACAACTCAAACAAAGCTTGTTTAGCCTTTATAAACAAACGAGGAACCGGCCTTTAATATATTTTACGAGTTGTATCAAAATTGTAGCATATCTTAGTGTTTTTAATCATGTTTAAACCTGAAAAGTATGTAAATAAACTAACTTAGTGAAAATCTATCACAGTTTTTTTAAATGAAGAAAGGGACTCTCACACAAACCTTAACACCTACGAAACAATACATTTTTAGTTTTATTGCTAGCTATCCCACTTCACACAAATATTAATTCTCATTTTTAGAGAATAAAAGGGTCATGAGTCATGATGCAAACGATGTTTTATTATATTTGCGACGATCGAGAGAAGTTTCAGCCGGAATCTGACAAAGATATAAATGTAACCCAGAATTTAATTTTTTTAGTAAATAACTTTTTACTCGTAAGTGCCGCAACATTCTCATAATAAACTTGCTTTTGCTAATTTTAAGTAACGTTTGTGTTTTTCTCTCCCCTTCTTGTTATATGCCAAAAACATTAAGGACCTTACTAATAAACGTTTAAACTTTACACGACTGATAAACAACCACTAATATAGGGTAAATGGTCATTTTTCAGTTGTGTAAAATTTAAAACGTGTTTAATAGCAAAGGAGAAAGTTTATAAACCTTCAGTTTAAGTAATGTCAAATAATTTTTTTCCGTGAAAATGTTCAAGGTAGACCCAATATTGGTAGAAAATGTATACGAACCTTTGCCTAACACCATCAAAATTCTACAAATAACATGTAGGGGAGGGCGGGGCAAGACGAGTGCGGGGTAAGATAGAGTAGTTGCTGTATTGCTTTGTCCGAACCTGCTAAGATCATAATTATTCGTCAATATTCGCCCCTCTTCCACACCCCGTGTCTTTTGTACTGGATCACACCACCGAGTAGATGGGCGAGACCGTAAAATGATACTTGGCCTAGAGAGTTGGGTGGACGAGTAGGTGTTTATACATTCGGCACCGAGTCAGCCAGTCAGTTTGGATAGCAAAAAGATAATTTACTAAAGTGCTGCGAGTGACGTAAGAGTGCCGAGTGGTGAGTACGCACCGCGTGCATGTTTATATCCGCCGAGTGGGCAAGCGAGTCAGTACGGGGAAGTGCGAGGGTGGGCACTCGTCCTAGTAAGTAGAAGAGTGACTGTCTCACCCTTTTACTCGGCCAAACGCTCGGCCGAGCACTCGGTGATGTGTTTACACATACCGAGCACTCGGCCGAGAGCATTGTCTTGCCCATCTACTCGGTGCGTGTGATCCAGGCTTACGCGCTGAGTGATTTTTGTTTTGAGCGATGTTACATGTTAAAGATTATTGATTGGACTGGTTGACGGTTAACCGACTACTTATTGTCCGTAAGAGTTTTATGTTTGGCTGAAGTTATAAAGTTACATATTTATTACAATGCTTTAAAAAAACAAGCCCGGGGGTATGATGGGATAATGATACCCCATTATGCCCTTCCCTTCCTTACGGTTATTTTATTTATTTATCAGGCCATGGGATCGTGCAGGTTTCTCGTACGATGACGTTATAGCCGCTGAAGCCAGAAACATAGAGTAGAATTCAGAAATAGTAACATCTGCTACCAAATTATATAAATAGTAGCCTATACAAATCGCAAGTGCGCCCCACGGTTGAATTTGGCAGCCACCTCTGGTCTGGAGTCCCAAAATACCTGAAAAAAACCCTCGACTCTATGCAGAAACGGGCGGTCCGTTTGATAGATTCTCCTAACTTAACAAATGGACTGCAATCTTTAGAGCACAGGCGTCAGGTGGGAATGCTGTCCTTGTTCTACCGGTATTACAATGGAAGATGCTCCGAGGAACTAGCGTCACTGATCCCCTCGGCACCGGTGCATAGTCGGGAAACACGCCAAACACGCGCTCAACATTTGTACACGGTTGGCATTAGTCACATGAGAACGGGTCGTTTCTACGACTCGTTCTTGAGTTCAACAGCCCGGCTGTGGAACGATTTGCCGGCTTCTGTGTTTCCTCCCTCCTACAATATGGGTCTCTTCAAGACCCATGTTCACTCCTTCCTCTCCTCAACAGCACCCTCCACACAGCATCTTCAAAGATGACATAGGCCCTGAGGGAAATTATTTCCCTCAGGGCCTCCTGTGTGGAGTTAATAACTGAAAGAAGTTAAGCTGTCGAAAAAAACTTCTAATGAAGACACAAAAGATACATGTTGCCTTTAACATAACGGGAGATATTTGGAATCAGTAGTGGGATGGATTGGTTGCCAGATGAATCAAGAGTGGGCTCACGGTCCTGTGCAGGTATCGAAAACGAAGACTACTAGGAGTCAATACTTGATTGCCCCAAGTGTGAACTTAACCCTATCTTGCCCGGCGGTGTACTCCGTGTTATCCTAGTGAGGCAAAATGGTGCAAGTGATAGTTTTATTTAATAACGCTTTTTATTTTTATTTTTTTTATTTCTTTTATTCATTTAATTTATTCTAGTTTTATTTAATAAAGCTTTTTATTTTTATTAATTTAATTTATTCTACGGAAAGGTACAGCTTCAAGACCAAAATTTATTTGCATAAAATGTAGATTTTGTAATATTTGAAGAACAATGTTTTATTTATCTTTAAACGTTAACTACCCCCGCCCTCCCCTCGTTACCATGGCAATAAAATGGAACAAAGGGTACCACAAAACTGTTTCCACTGCAAATAAAGCGCGGCGGAAATCCCAGACAAACTTAAAAACAAATATCCTCTTCAGTCCGAAAAGCAATTAACCTGCAACAAATTCTCTTTCAGTAGGAATAGTTCGCAATGCAAAATAAAGGAAGTGTTTTAGAATACGGGCTTCTAAATAGGTTCACGTCCCAATTTGCTTGGCGAGTATGGGTACCGCCGCCCTGAGAACCATTTATTGAATGACCAACACCTCTGCTCTGCGTGGCGGGCTGGATTGGGAGATGCTGGTTGAGGGAGACCCTTTACAACCGGTTACCGTTATCCGGGCCGCTCGGTAGTACAGGGGCCTGACCCTCAGGCTCACAACTGAGGGTGGGCTGCCCCATCAACGAGTGTAAAAACCCCGCCACTGCGGGGTCCCCCGTTCATGACCGGAGGGGACCCAGCAGAAGCGTTTGGGGCGCATTGGGCGACCTCTCCAGCCAAACTCTCCCTGCCTATCGCCTTGCACCGCAGTAGGTGGGTTGGATTCACACGTCCATCACTCCCGGAAACTCTGATCCCCAGCGTCCTACCCACCCCTCATACCCTTTCCTTCCCAGACCTTCCTTCATCACATAACAAAAAAAAAATTAACTTACAAACTTACAACAATAACGTATCAACAACGGAGAGAAGCAGGAGTCCCCGGTGCAGGCCAAAACTGTTGGTGAATTTCACCAACATTCGCGGCCTGCACAACTTAAACTCTGTCCACCACCACCTTCTCTCCCAACGTCCTAACCTTCTCTTCCTCTCCGAAACGCAGATAGCCGGGCCTACAGACGCCTCCTATCTGGACTGCCCGGGCTTCACCCTCGTAGGCAAATTCAGACCCAAGGGAGGTGTCTGTCTCTTCAGCCGAGCTGACGTCAACTGTGTGCGACTGTTGAATCTAGAAAACTCCAGATTCGACGTAATGTGGGTGCGCGTCAATCTTGCCAGCTCGGTAAGGTTTTATGCGTATTTATACCGTTTACCAAATCTAAGCGAATCAGACACGTGCGAGCTCTTCAAACACTTAACACTCTTGATGACCTCTTGCCCCGCTTCCCCACAGCAGAGATTGTGGTCCTGGGGGACTTCAATGTTCACAACGAACCTTGGTTGAAGTTCCCGGGATCTACAGATTCGGCTGGACGACAGGCGGAATCCTTTGCCCTTTGCCACGGACTGGAGCAAATGGTTCAGGAGCCTACAAGGGTTCCTGATGTCCAGACTCACCGCTCTAATCTGTTAGACCTGTTTTTAACCACTGTGCTACACGGTTACAAGATTGAAGTCACATCGCCTTTAGGATCGTCGGACCACTGCCTGATGACGTTGTCAATCCCCGTAACCTTCAGACCACCAAACAAGAGGCTGAAAAGAAAAGTGTGGCACTATGGGTCTGCAGATTGGTTCGGTCTACTCGGTCGATCTTCTCGCGTATGTGACACATATTTGGGGGCGGTTCCTGGAACGTTTTGGCGAAACAAAACGGTTGCATTGGACATTTCCAAGGCCTTTGACCGGGTTTGGCACCGAGGGCTTGTCAACAAACTGCCTTCTTACGGACTTCCCGCATCCTTGTGTACGTGGAGGTCAATTCACGTGGTTGCTGATGGTTTCACCTCTTCCTCGCATTCGATAAATGCTGACGTCCCACAGAGATCGGTTCTGTCGCCGACTTTGTTTTTGTTGCACATCAATGACCTTTTGACATTTGACACCGATTCATTGTTACGCGGATGACAATACAGTCCATGATAGCTTTTGTTTGATAAGTCCCCACCTTTTGACACCAATTCATTGTTACGCGGATGACAGTACAGTCCATGATAGGTTTTTTTTTAAGTCCCCAAAGGGCACTCAAACATCAATGGCTCGGAGGGCTTTGAAGCAAAGAATGGACGGTTACCTCGAAAGTATTTTCTCTTGGGGTAAGAATAACCTCGTCGAATTTAATGTTTCAAAGACCCAATCATGTCTGATCACGTCTAATAGGGATCGAAATGATAATCTAGTCTCCTTCAACGGAAGTAATCTCCCGAACAGGCCTTCCATTGATATGCTTGGTGTAAATCTAAGTGACCAGCTCAGGTACGGGGGCTCCATATATATGGGCATACTGTACAGGGCCCGCAGATACTTTAATAGTACACAACTGCTAACCCTGTACAAATCGAAGGGGGCCCCACGGTTGAATTTGGCAACCACCTCTGGTCTGGAGAACATTCAAAGAAATGAAAATCGGATCGGAGCTCAAAAGATAATCGATGCATTAAAGCGAAAAGGTTATCCCTCAAGACAGATAAAGCGCTTACTTTGGAGTAATTATAGCAAATCTACTCCAAACGAAGACAGAACTGAACAAGAGTCAAAAGGTAGCGTTTTCTTGCTTTTTGCTCACGATGTGACTGACAGACTATCTACGGAACAACGACAAAAAATGCAAGACCTTCTGAGGCCCGCAAAAACCAAGTTTCCTCTTGAGACATATAAGTTTATGAACTCAGCTGTTCCGGGTGTGACATGGCGTACGAAGATCGTCCGGACCATCTCCAAAAAGATATTAGAACATTGTCGAGTTTGCAAACTCGGCCATCCTGGCCAATCGCCATTTGATTGAAACCGGCCATTTCTTTGGATTTGTTCCTGAAGTCCTGGGAAGAACAAAAACATATATCGTGCGTGCACGAGACAATTGAAATCCACAAAACTGGGGCTAAGCTTAATAATTCTAGGTATCCGGTACTTGACGGCTACACCAAAACTAAATGCCGAACACCTTTTTAAATCAACTAATGCTGAAATAGCAGCCCTCAGAGGGAGCACTCAAAAATACCGCATATACACACAAAAGCACAAGTTCACCACGATCTGCAATTACACATCTACCCTGATGATAGAAATTGGAATGCTCTTCGAAAGGTTGGCGAAAGAAGAATACCCCAAAATAAATCACGATTGGGCGGTTATTCACCAATCACTTCAATAAGGATTATGGGTTTCTTTATTATGGATTATGGATTACGATTACGGATTATGGATTACGGATTACGTTATATTATATTTATTATTGTTATTTCCTAGAAATTAAAACAAATCACTAACCCCCAGGCAATACAATATCTGGAAGGCATATTGTTTAGAACTTAATACAGCGTTGAAAATTTACAATTCCATTGTTATAATATAGTTATTCAAAAGGTACTTTATAAAAATTCATAGGAATCTAATGGTGCTACAATAGGTAGGTACTACAACGTTTTTTTCTTCCCCATTAGCATTCACCAGCCTAACGCACATATAAAAGGATTCCATTTCATCTGATTATAAGGCAAAGAATAAAGTTTTAAAAAAATAATGTCACAAAATAATTGGAATGTCAGATGGAATAATAGAATGTCATACGGGGAAGTTTGCATCACCGTTTGCTCTTTAATATTAAAGACTTTCGAATACCACAGATTAAATCTAAGAGGATCTAATTATTGCAAAAAAAATTAAGACAAATTGTTAATTACGAACCCTCCACCCCTGCTGTGTGTTATTTTCTCAATATCATTATGTAATTTTCCTTCTTTTTATAATAACAATATTTGGATGATTTTTTTAGCACCATTTTTGGTGAAAAGTCACCTCAAGGGCGCCGGCAAATGGCTAATCATGTTTATCCTTATTTTTATTAAGAAAAAATAAAGTTTTTTTTATGGTGTGAAAATGTATTATTTTTATATACTTGTAGGTTAACATTTTAATTTTCATTTTATCTATCCTACATGCTTTTATCTGTGTTTTTTTTTTTAAATATTTATCTTGTTTATATTTTTCTTCTTTTTATACAACTTTGTTTTTTTTATGTTTTAATCTATGTTTTTATGTATATATATCATACATTCTTGCGGAAACTTCACTGGTTCATGCAACCATGAAATATGTAATAACTATAATAAAATTTGTAAAACTGATTGTTTCCCAAATAAACTAACATAAAAAATAAAATTGCTACGAAAGATAGTGGACATCAAAAATTATCGTATTTATTACAAGTATTTATTTCAGTGTGCGTTTTTTAACCTTTCAGGCTAGTTTGTTCGGTTTTCGAAACAATGTACAAACGTCCAATAGAAATCGTTGTTCCCCTTACTATAATGGTTAAAAAATTTACAGTGTTGGAAAGAAAAAAATCACCACGCTTTATATTCAAATCTAAAAACTCACCACAAAATAATTAAAACATACTCCTTTATGAATCCAAATCCATTTCCCTTCCTCAATTTGACAAAAGATTATGAAACTTTGACAATTTTTAGATCATATTTCTAACCATGATAGTAAGGGAGACACAACGATTTCTATGAGACCTATATGAGTTGTTCCGAAAACCGAAAAAACAGACTTGACGGGTTAATTATTTTTACATGAAATGACAGAAAACGAGGTGATAGTAATGTTTATAATAGGTTTACCTAATAAAAACGTAAGGGGAGCCATTTTTAGAAGTTTTCATGTTTGCATTCAACATTTTATATTTCAAAAATTATATGTTTATTTCGAATTATAAAACTTGCAAGTCCTTTTCATCGCCTTTAAACGATAGGTTTTAGTTTTTGGATGTCTTCAGAAATACTCCATTTATTTGGATTTTTTGCAAAGCCGAAATATTTTCACCTTCCGACAAAACAGGCTCGAGGCCTGGATGGTAAAGAAACTATTGTTTTATTTCGTCTGAAGACTTGATTCCATGAAGGTGGGGAAAATGAAAACGAAGCCTTCTAGTTGAAAATATCACTGTAAAAGAATCAGGGTCGATGCCTCATTAAAACTGGTTATATCTAAGAATGATTAAATAATTAAAAAGTGGCTTGGACTTACGAATGAGAATTATTAGAATATTTTTAAGTGTTAAATTGTTATATATATATCAACATGTTTCGAAAACATAGTTTTCGAAACATGTTGATATTGTTAATTAAATAGTGGTGTACACAAAGTTATTTTTTTTTCATTAAATTAAAAATAAATAAACTCTACAATGCTGCTTTATGATGTGGTTGATTAAAATTGTTCTTATTCTGTGAATTTTTATAGATTCAATTGCTTGAATTGGCATTATTAACCTTATTTGGTTACGCGATCTGAATTGTCTGGTACTTCGCAGGTAAATCTTCATCTTTAACCTTCCTCCTCTGCGTCACTCTTTTCAGTTTTCCCCCATCGCTCTTTTCAGTTTAACAACATATCAGAATTATCACAACACATAATTGAGTACTTACATAATGTTTAGGAGAAAACATAATTAACTTGAAATTCACAACAAATTTAATGAGATTTCGAATCTCAAAAAGAAAAATCGTAACTGTGCTCTTCGAAATTCTATTAATTGTGAATTTGATTTCAATAAAAAAATATATAAACTAAAATTATAAGACGAAATTCCACGTCCACCGTTTACGTTTGGAAGTTTTGAGATATGGGGCAGTATTGGCAGGGGCTGGGGTGGCCGGGTATGGTCACGTAAGCACTTGACGGGGCGCGCTCGGGCGGCTCCGATCACTTGTCGCGGTCGCAGGAAGCGGGGGTGGCGACTGGTGACGCGGCACAGGCAACTGTCAAATGGTTTGGGAAGCGCGCCAATTTGTTGAATGTACCGGGAAAGCGGTCAAACATGGTTGAAAACTGCACATGGCTTACTTCGCACAAGTAAATTCAATTAAATTATGTTAAATCAATCTTTAACCTTACCAGTCATATGATATAATAAATAAATAAAATATGATAAAATTTAAGCACGAAATAATGAAATCATTTATCCGTAATTCAAGTACTCACTAAGGAAGTTCTTTTGTAAATTTGTGAAATAAATTTACCTAATATATTTATAACATATCTCTACGTATAGTATCGTATTAATGCATCTTAGTAATTAATTGTATGATTTATAGTAATTTAATAAACCATCACAATTATTAAAAAATTTAAACTTTTTTTTTCTTTTCATCATTGTTACCAACTTACAAATATTAGTACTATCTTACAATAGTGGCTATTCTTAATATTTTGTTCACAGATTTTCTTAATTTTATTGTTTAATTGGAAATAAGGTTTGTTTCCTAGCCTGTAATATATTTTACTTATTATTTACTTACCATTAAACATTTTCAAAGTATCTCTAAAGTTATTTGCGTATATATCATATTTAAATATATTTTTCGTTGTTGCAATATTATAATATTTAAATATACAAGCTCTCTTGAGCTTTTTTTCATGTTGTTGCTATTTTTTTTTACATGAAATACCGCACAAGAGTCCCAACTGCTCCCGTCTGGAGCCAGTGAGACTATGGCATCCCCAACTGGGGTATGTTGTGAGGCTGAAGGTAGTGGGGGGGGAGGAAGGAGATAGGGAAGAGGTAGGTGGGGAAGTACCTGGCTATTCAGATCTGGTCACTAAACACGGCTAAAGCCATTTCAAGCAACGTTTCAATTCTGAATGGTGGTCTTACACCAGGGCGATACTATTAGTATCTTCCACTCTGGAACGTGCCGCAAATATATCATATATTATTTTAAATGAATAAATTGTGAAATAACACAAATTGATCAAATAAAATTTATTTGCGCACGCCGGGTTCGAACCCGCGACCTTCGGATTGTGAGTCGAGAGTCTTGCCTCGGGACCACGGAGGCCGTCTATACCTTATCTATTAAGTTAGTTAGTTAATAGCGTCAATTTTATGAATAAATAAATATAAGGCTGATAATACACGGACTGCTTGAGTTGTCGTGACGAACTGCGGAAGCGGTCAAGTAAGATTGAATTTTAGTTCTATATTCTTATCATTTACCTATTTTTGAATATTTAAATCTTTAAGAAATATATAGAAAAACATTGATTTTGACCGAAACCAGGTTTCAGCCGAAATCTAACCTTTCTTAAATAAATTAATAACACCTCCCGACATTAGTAGTGTTATTATTAAAATTTTAAGAGTTCATTAAAGTTTGTACAACTACTAATATTCTACAACTACTAATAAAGTAGACAAATTAGTCTAGTATTTTAGAGTCTCTACGTTAGACAAAAGCAATGCAATAAATGAAAATTGATCTGACGATAAAATTTAACAAACACAAATAATATTTTAAAATTACAAATTATTTACTGTCAACGTCAAGACAATTGCTATATCAGCTCCTTTTAATAGAAACGGACGTTTCATTAAAAAAAATGTATTTGAGACCAAAATACTTGACCAACGGAATTTTTTTTTTTAAATGAAAAGTTATAGCAAATATCTAGTCCGTAATATATATACTGCCATATTTATTTGTGTATTAAGTAAATAAAAATATATGACATTGAAGAATGAACTTAATTTCGACATTGTTTTTCGACATGAGTTAACGTTACGCATTAAAAAAGATAATCTTGCCCAATTAAGTATAAAGAAATATAAAACATCTTAATAAGCGTTTTCGGTAGATTTTTTTTTTATAAAACGACAAATTTGTGTTCCAACAAGTCTGTCATTTGTTGAATTTAAGCCCTTACAAAAAGGGTTTTTTTAAATTCATATAATATATATACGGCACTATTTTTGGGGTGCATTGCCTATTTCAAAAATATATATATTTACAGTCATTATATTTACATAGCGTAGGCAAAACAGTTTTTTTTAAAACATTGTGGTTAACCCACAAATAACCCCCAAAAGTTGCCTGTAAAATCATGAAAAATCGATTTTTTTATTGACTTATATTATATAATTTGGAACACAAATAGAGGAGCACATATCCGTACTAGATATTTGTCACATCTTTTCTTAAGAAAAGATAATTATTCTTTCTTCAAAATTCGCAAATTAACTTTGTGGCGTCATTATTAATTTAATGAAAACAAATAACTTTGTGTACACCACTATTTAATTAACAATATTAACATGTTTCGAAAACTATGTTTTCTTCGTCAGGATAATAAGTTAATAAAAAATAACAAAAGTCAAACAAGTAAAGACAAATTAGAACGTAGACAAAATATTAGAAAGGAGAGGTGATTAATTTCTTAAAATATCATAAAAAACAATTATATAAAATAAAATATAAAAATTATTTTAGGATGGGTAAAAAATTATATTAACATAATAAAAAATCTTTTAAAACAAAATAGGAAGTCTAAATAACGAAATAAATTATTATAAATATAAATATTAATACGAAAATAAATTTAAAAGATGGCTATTTTTAAAAAACGTTTGGATAAGATAAAATTATTATTCAGTAAAATTGAGTATTTTGGCCCCAACAAATTTAAGTTTTGTACGAAAGGGGCCGCGCAACCACTCTAAATAATAATTAAAATACATATGCACCCTAATCTAAAAACTGGAAACCGAAGCTTCGGTTTCATTCTCCTGTAAGATAATAATATAATAACATTCCCCAAAAGAAGGGCACATCGTAGACTATCTACAATTTAATGTACTTGACCACTATACCTTTTTTTTACATTAACTCAGTCGCTGAGATTTTTGTCATATCGCCGGGTATGGAGCACGCAAGCTCAGAATCCGAAACCAATGAGCTTACCGCACGTCGTCACGGATATCGTCTAATGTCATTACTGGAGATACAGTGGAATCGCTTAAAAGTCTTGTAAATATACCACCTGTTAACGAGTTGTAGACGACAGCACAAATAGCCAACACGTGTAGGTTATGAGAACTTTAAAGTGCATTCTCAGGTATTCGCTACTTTTATAAAGGTGGAGTCTGTGTAAACGGGAAGTGCTACCATAAAACTAGAAACTGAATGGTCTTCAAATAATGTTGAAAGATTTTATGTTCGTTCTTTGATATTTTTCATAACATTTTTATGAAACAACTAGATATTTTAGTTTACGGCGAACGATCAATAAATAACCAATAATAAAATAATAATAATATTTGGATGATTTATATAGCGCCGTTTTTGTAAAAAATCACCTCAAGGGCGCTGGTATTGATAGTTTTTGGTTACACGGCCTTCATACTAATTGAGTTGCTCATTCTGTCACGCCTTCTGTTAGTATATTATATTTTAGTTTTAAAGTTCTTGTTTTGTCCTGTGCTACAATACCTCGCCTCGTGGAGCCTCGTGAATGAGTTTTTCTTTTGCCCTATTTAATTCATATTTGTCTTACTAATCTATTTTTTTGCATTTTGTTTTTCCTGATAAGCACTTGCATACTGCTTACTAACAACGTATGCAGGGGCACTGGAGGTCTAGATTCGTTCAAAATAAATAAATGTAGCTTCGTTTAACAAATAACAATTAGAATCTTGCGAGAGCCTTGCAGGAGTAATCATCTGTTACTTATACCAGGGCAGGTAAGTAGTGGATAACCCCCAATGTGCTACAATAGCACCTTTGTTGTTTATTGTTATAATCCTGTGTGTGCTATGACAGCACTGTTTTTGTTAATTTTTGTTCTCTTGTCATTGTTTTGTAAATACTGAATAATCTTTTCATATAATTTTATCAATATTTTATAATGGACTCGTAGGAGCACTGTACGAATATTTTTTTTAATTTATTATAGTTAAGCGCACTTGAAGTGAAATGACACAAAACTGCGCTATACAGATGTAACGTTATTATTATTATTATGGAGCGGCATTTTACTGTGGATTTTTTTCAACTTGTTGCGGTTATCTTCCCGGAATTAGTAAGCAACGTCCACAAATAATCTTAGCGACATTGTACACAAGGAATACAATCACATCCGTTTCTTCATATCATCCTTAAGACCCAAAAGGAAAAAATAACCGGCACGTTTCTATTTAAATTGAACATTAAAAGGATCCACGTAAAAAGTTGCGACGTACTTCCAACATACCGACGCGCGACGTGATTGTGTACGAAATTAACTTTTCCACTAACGTCAGAGTCTCCCCGGCGGCAATTATTTGCGTGAGCTCTAATCCCAGTTTGGTGTGTCGACTGACAGTTAGTGCTGTCAGCGGGGAAAATGAAAACATAAGCTTATGGGACGTATTATAACGTTATTGCGACATCGTCCTGACACCTCACGTACCCTTCATCCCGAACTTACACGTGTGTGCCCTACACGTTGTGATGGTCCCACCCCGGTGCAAGGTTTTTTCACCCCCCCTCCCTTTTTCTCTCTTACTCGTTGAGATCTCCGATTGGAAGGTTCAGCTACGCTGTTTTCCTGATCTCGTTTTCCCAACCCCTGTGATGCGAACACAGTAAAGCAAGGTTGTTCTGGGAAATCTTACAATAAACCCTTTACTTCACGTTGTGATTGATTTTTGTTTCGAAGCCTCCAGATTATTTGGAGTAGGAATTTAATGTATTTACTATTTCTCGTGGTAACTTTCGACTCTTTAAAAGGCGTGGAAGAATTTTTTCTGTTGTTTTCTCAAACGCATGAAGGATACGCCCTGTCTAACTGCCCTACACTACCGATGCCTATGGCCCTAACTGTATACTCCCTGTAGAGTCCCCGTTCCCCGCTATAGTGATCCCTTTTGCACCTAGTCTATTAAGGCTGGGTTAGCTATCCTCTGGTCCTATTTTGCGCTAGTAAAATTTAACTGCACGTCTAAAGGTCAGTTAGTAAATCACGAAGAAGGAACCTAGCTCGCGTAACGGTCGATCCTGTGGACAATTAAATGGCAATACAAGTTCATTATTTACTTAAATTTAAATGTACGTACCTAGAGGTGCCTCTCTATGGCCGGATAGGCTGCTCCCGCGTCTCCCAATCTGAAATACCTATCCTATGCATAACTGTTAGAAATATTGTTATTGTTAGTAGCACCAATTTACGACAGAACTAGGGGATTTTAAGGAAGTGATAAAAGGAAAGGAAGGAGAAATTCTTTGCAAACTAGTATTGGCTCCTCCGCTAACCAAGTTGACCGAGTGGGCAGTTCTCCGGACACAACTATCCCGCCAATGCATGTCTGAGCTATACCCCGGTATCTGGCGGATCTCTTGGACGATCACCCTGACATACCCGGACTCACTCATGCCAGAGGAAGAACAGCAGGCTTTCAAACCGTTCCCAGTCAACTCCAATACGCATAACGCCTCCGGAGACTACGTTACTGGCTCTAAAAGGGGTATTTCCATTTCGTCCCTTATCATGACTCTATTCGCGGGCAAGTGGCGCGAAGCTGTGAGGCAGACCGTCAAAGCCGACCGTCTTCGCCTTTCCACCTCCAATAGTTGACATAAGGCGCACTTTGTGGGCCTTACGTTTACTTTTGGGTTGACACAGATGAGAGAATGCAACAACGTTACAGAATTTTCCCGCAAGATACCTTGTTAACGGTCTCCTCCACTCAACCTTGCAGGCTTCCCGTGATGTCTAAAGTCAAACGCCTCCGTCAGCGAATCGTGCCCATGACATACAATTCGGCATCCCTGGTACATAACCTTTCGCGCCCGTTCGCTCGACACGATCCCGCGAAAGGGAATGACCTCCGACATAGCGCGTGACCCGCCCAGTCTGTGGCTGGTACCTCTCCCTCTTCGTAACTTGGTAATGTTGGAAAACCCTTACCATCTGACATACGTATTCCACTTACGTATAGTCTCAGTACCGTCGTCCACATTCCCCAAACGTGAAAATTTAATTCACGCAATACAACAGGTAGAAATTTCGCAGATAAACAGGTTGATATAATGTTATACATGCATAGAATCGTGAATCTGGTTCTCACGCCCTCCTCCTGTCGAAGTCTGCGCCAAACTGTCAGCCAACGCCTGCAATTGGGTAAGTTGTACTGCCAAAATTTCATCAATTCGATTGGGTGTACTATCGTAGTCTTATTGCCTCTGCGTTCCTAGGTACTTGTAAGAACCATTTTTTGCTGCTGTTCCGTTCCTAGCATCCAGCTGTTAGGCGACGGTTCGGGTGGCTGGACCCGAGTGATAACGGTGAAGAGAAAAAAAAACCCCTGACCGACACGCACACTTATAGTAAACAATAGTTCAATTGACTGCTTCGTTCTTGCGGTCAGCATGTCCTGTAATTTAAATTATGGAGTTGTAATTCGACTTACCGAGAGTGATTGATAACTGTACCCTTTATCCTAGCGGGAATACACGCTCGTTGTGATTTTGGACCTGCACCTGTTATAACCTGTGGGAAAACAAAGAAACCCTTTCCACCTCCCTACGACCATTCCCCCCCCCCCCTGTTATGTAATGTCCTGAAATCTATACTCTGTTCGATCATCTGTAGTTATCATTTTTTGTTATAGCTTCCGTCAAGCGGTATATTTATTATTAAAGCCCAAATTAATCCACGTAAAGTTTATACGATTTTTCCTGTAAAGTGAATTCCGTTATGGTTTGATTACTCCTTTCACCTCCCTAATAATGAGTCATCTCTTTATTTATTTTATTTATTTATAGTTGATTAATTTGATTATTACACGTAGAAAAGAAGAACACGTGATTTTATCCACTATCGTTTAACAATTTATCACCGCGATTATTGCAAACACAACTTATCACTGAATTTACGTTTTTTTTGCAGCTATTTGTCTATTATTAAGTTAGTTTTACCTCTTCATATTTCCGCAAATCGGATAAAGTATAATATTAATTTATTTACTAAGCGATTATAACACTGAATTTAATCCGATAAACTAACTTTATTTTTAATTACGGTAACTTCAACTATGTGCTTTTTCATTATTACGTGGCGATGCCATAATTCACGAACTTGTATTATTTTTATAATTCACCAACTTCTGATTGATGGATCGAACTTCCTTCTAACAAAACTTACAACTATCTCTTTTCACTTAGGTTAATTCACTCTTTTTGCTAGAGGTTTAGAACCAAAAAACCTCCGGACTTAACCGTATTCTTCCGCCGAATTCCACTGACTGATCTTCACTCACTGCCCTGTTATCAAAAAAAAACTGCCTATTTAAAACGAAAATCTCCCATCAATCAAAATAAGTTCACGCAATTTTGAGTCGTATTTACTAGCTTGCCACCCACCACTCTTGCTTCATGCCTCTTCCTGCCTTCTACTTTTGTCACAGTCCCAACCCTTGAAATCGGGGTCCCAACCATCTCGGTCTAGCAAAATAAAACAGGGGTGGACCACGCTCTCGACTCAAACTTGTCATAGGACATTTTCTCCCACTCAAAATAAATGTATTACATCGCACTACCCCTGCATACATTTTGGAATAATCCATTATTATTATCATTATTTTATAACCTAACGCGAAGGAATTTTATTCTACGCATTATTCTACGAACAATATGTATTCTCCCTTGTTTTTCCGTATTTGTGAGTGTTTAGGCCTTATACTCTGACAAACTCTCTCTTTAAACAAATAGCAACGCCCGTAAGGCTTTTCCCAGTATTAAACTCACATTTTTATTGATTTCGATTTTCATTTATGGCCATTTATCACCACCATGGCCTAATCTGTCCCTGTTATTTGCATCTCTACTAAGTAACCTCCCACATCTCATCGTCTCGTTCTCCCGAAAAAAGCTAATAACTGTCAAAATGTTTTATTGATCTCTTCAAAAATCACACTCGAATTTGTAAATAAATTTAGAATTAGACAGGCCGTTAAATTTTATGCATTTGGCTAATTACTTTTTCCACTATTTTGTACGTAACCTAGAGTGGTGATTTCGGCTTAATGACCTCTTCTAAGAGCCAAAATCGTGTTACCTGTCAATCTCTTAGAACGACACTTATGCACAAGAGATTGTAAACCTTCCCCATGTCGCTCCTAATAACTGAAACGCAAAAGTTCATAATTAACCCAAAATCTACTTCCTGAACGATCTTTTTCAAAATCTCAATAGAGTCTCGGTCCCGAATTTCAACAGTTATCAATTTCTTATTTTTGGTCATCATGAAGTGAGTTATGATCAAATTCATAAGGGTCTGCATTCCATACCATGGACTTCGTGAGAACTCTCGCTCCTTCAACCAGATAAACGCCTTTAGCTCCGCCTCTCTCTCGCTATTCGTTGTGTTCAAAATAATTGTTAATTTATCATTTCCAATTTGTCCAACGTTTTACATCTCCGATAGTCTAGCACCTCCCACGCGATAATTAACCCGTATTTTATTACAGACTCCTTCAATTTCGTTTTCAAACACACCCAACAGAGGTCAGTAATATGATCGAATTTAAATATTTAAAAAAAAAATTTCCTCGTCTACTTGTTCAAACAACACTGAACCATCACAGCCTCCCTATATAAATTTTTTCCAGCGTCAAAACACGCCGTGTTTAGTCGATGGAAAAATTTGTAAACATAGGTTTTAAGGTTTTCCTTCTTCACCTTCTTTTCAAAATGTTTTGTTCCCTCTATACTTCCCCTCTCTATGACCTCTTCTCCTCCCCTCCCTCAAACAACAATTCAAAATCCACGCAAATCTTCTACTGTCTCCCCCCCCCCTCGATGATCCACTGTACTTATTTTCCTTCCCCCTTTTTTTTTCGAACTCGTTTACTATATGTTTTCCCCAATTCGGCCCCGTCCTGGTTCCTTATTAGGTGTCTTAATCTCTGTTTCTTTGTGCTCACGAACTACTATATATCTCCACTTGTCCCAAAAAAACTGACAGCGCCCGTTAACACCGTTATCACCAACTGCATTTGTTGGTCCACGCGACCGCACTCCGTCCTTGGGTGTTTGGCTGATTTCTGTTATAAAATAGAGGACGACTATCTTAAGAGGCGACCGGGTGACGTCTCTCTTTTAAAACTGAACTGTAGTTGCTTATCATTTAAACTTGTTAATACGTTTTCACTTACTTTAAATTAAGGACCCCGAGGCACGCAGATGTATTCTAATTTTTTTTTGAAGAAAACTCCTTCATTTAGGGGTTTTTCTTTTTCTTTGCGATGGCATTATTTATTTTTATTTACCTATTGTTATTATTTTATTATATATATACTCTTATATATACTCTATTAATTTTATTTTATTTTTTTTTTATTTTATTTTATATATTTTTTTTTTTTATACTTAAGTCCTGATGAGGCGAACATCGTCCACAAAACGTGCTAAGTGTGTATCAAATAACAGCGATATTTGGTATATAAAGGTATTTGTGTTTTAATAAAATAAATGTATTTTACTAAACGAGTTTGTCCGAAATCGTTAAAATTGCCCGCTCCGGACACCATTAATAAATGCCCTGTACGCAACTTAGACAATGTATCCTTTCAATACCGAAACGTATTAACATAAAGCGCATTCTGAAAAAAAATACATTCTAACTCTGCCAGTAGTAAAATCGGAGATGCACAAATCTCAATATTTCGCCACTCATAATCCCGACGTGTCTCCCCTTAATGTAGGTCGAACCATTACGGATTCCATCCTGTACACACTATTGAAAAAAGGTCCCAAATTCCGATGCCGACCTTTTTTTTTTGTCGTCTTTTTGTCATTCGAGATGAATGATGAATGCGTTTTTATTTGTTTGTTTAAATAACTTTCGCCAACTGAAGGTCTCCCCTAAAACGAGACAAACCTTATCGTAAATTTAACAAATACTGAGGTTTGATGGCACCATGGAATGTCCTTTTTAACTGATAAGGAAGGCCGACTGTCAACCTTAAAATTCAAACCTTTAAGTAGGTACGTAATTATTTTTCGTTTTTTTTTCTCTTTTAACCTCGCACAAAATTTGAATTTAAATTTTTCAGATACGCTTTGTCTGTAACATGGTTTATCTGATCAATATGTATAAATACAACAATTCTCTGCGCAATTTTTTTTCTTTCCAAACTATTCACTAATCTTTTCGTATCAATAATTGAATATTAAAAATCTATTGATATTTTAATTTTACCATTATAGAACCAATTTCTTCTCCTCACCTTGTAAAACCTTTTATACGTTATATAAGTCCGATAAGTCGATTATACGACACGTTATATAAGTTCAATGCACGTTATATTGGTACGTTATATAATTTCGATAAGTCGGAGGTTGATTAAAATTTTTCCTACCTTCCCCGTCTCTATCTGATTTTATTGTCTTCACGCCTAATGTCACTAGTAACGCCACGGTTTACGTAACTAAAGTTTATTCTATATGTTTTTATTCCACAGATTCTGTTTCTTTAAACGATTCAGTTAAGACTATAATTTCGTTTAAAACCCTGTAACATTATTTTGAAATCACTGTTTTTTTTTTTTCTTTATACGCGTATTATTTTTTTTTGTTCATTTCGTAACGGCTCGATCTGCTTCAACGTAACTATCATCCTCTATCAACCAAAAATCTAAAGCTATACCTTATCGTCATAAATTTTTTTCCTCGACGAATATATCCGACTTAGCAGTTGTACTCGAGTACCAGTCATAAATCTCCGTTTTTACGGTTCGTTTACCTTTTTTTTTTTGCTTGCATCTTTTCTACCCTCGCCTGCAATGGCCTACATCTTAGTCTGCCGAGGTCAAAATTCCTTAATAATATTTTGTTCTTGGTGTAATAAATTATACTAATGGTTTGTTTACATTTTTTTCTTCATTTCTAAATACAAGCTGTCTTCCGTTAGTATATCATATTTCAGTTTTAAATTTCTTGTTTTATCCTGTGCTAGAAAAGTACCGCTATCGTTTTGTAATTTCTGTTTATTCTTCGTTTCATATTATTTTATCAATGTCTTGTAATGGATTATTATTATTAGTATTTTTTATTTTGTTTATTAAGCTAACCGCGTTTGAAGTGACGTAACATAAAACTGCTCTATACAATTATAATAACATTATTTTTTTCTATTTTCGCAAGTTTTATTCCCACGAAAAGTATCCATCAATACGTTCAAAACACGTCGAAATCCTTCCAACTTGTACTACCTTTTACTCCTGGCTCGCGGCAACAGTTGTGATGGTCCCACCCCGGTGCAAGGTTTTTTCACCCCCCCTCCCTTTTTCTCTCTTACTCGTTGAGATCTCCGATTGGAAGGTTCAGCTACGCTGTTTTCCTGATCTCGTTTTCCCAACCCCTGTGATGCGAACACAGTAAAGCAAGGTTGTTCTGGGAAATCTTACAATAAACCCTTTACTTCACGTTGTGATTGATTTTTGTTTCGAAGCCTCCAGATTATTTGGAGTAGGAATTTAATGTATTTACTATTTCTCGTGGTAACTTTCGACTCTTTAAAAGGCGTGGAAGAATTTTTTCTGTTGTTTTCTCAAACGCATGAAGGATACGCCCTGTCTAACTGCCCTACACTACCGATGCCTATGGCCCTAACTGTATACTCCCTGTAGAGTCCCCGTTCCCCGCTATAGTGATCCCTTTTGCACCTAGTCTATTAAGGCTGGGTTAGCTATCCTCTGGTCCTATTTTGCGCTAGTAAAATTTAACTGCACGTCTAAAGGTCAGTTAGTAAATCACGAAGAAGGAACCTAGCTCGCGTAACGGTCGATCCTGTGGACAATTAAATGGCAATACAAGTTCATTATTTACTTAAATTTAAATGTACGTACCTAGAGGTGCCTCTCTATGGCCGGATAGGCTGCTCCCGCGTCTCCCAATCTGAAATACCTATCCTATGCATAACTGTTAGAAATATTGTTATTGTTAGTAGCACCAATTTACGACAGAACTAGGGGATTTTAAGGAAGTGATAAAAGGAAAGGAAGGAGAAATTCTTTGCAAACTAGTATTGGCTCCTCCGCTAACCAAGTTGACCGAGTGGGCAGTTCTCCGGACACAACTATCCCGCCAATGCATGTCTGAGCTATACCCCGGTATCTGGCGGATCTCTTGGACGATCACCCTGACATACCCGGACTCACTCATGCCAGAGGAAGAACAGCAGGCTTTCAAACCGTTCCCAGTCAACTCCAATACGCATAACGCCTCCGGAGACTACGTTACTGGCTCTAAAAGGGGTATTTCCATTTCGTCCCTTATCATGACTCTATTCGCGGGCAAGTGGCGCGAAGCTGTGAGGCAGACCGTCAAAGCCGACCGTCTTCGCCTTTCCACCTCCAATAGTTGACATAAGGCGCACTTTGTGGGCCTTACGTTTACTTTTGGGTTGACACAGATGAGAGAATGCAACAACGTTACAGAATTTTCCCGCAAGATACCTTGTTAACGGTCTCCTCCACTCAACCTTGCAGGCTTCCCGTGATGTCTAAAGTCAAACGCCTCCGTCAGCGAATCGTGCCCATGACATACAATTCGGCATCCCTGGTACATAACCTTTCGCGCCCGTTCGCTCGACACGATCCCGCGAAAGGGAATGACCTCCGACATAGCGCGTGACCCGCCCAGTCTGTGGCTGGTACCTCTCCCTCTTCGTAACTTGGTAATGTTGGAAAACCCTTACCATCTGACATACGTATTCCACTTACGTATAGTCTCAGTACCGTCGTCCACATTCCCCAAACGTGAAAATTTAATTCACGCAATACAACAGGTAGAAATTTCGCAGATAAACAGGTTGATATAATGTTATACATGCATAGAATCGTGAATCTGGTTCTCACGCCCTCCTCCTGTCGAAGTCTGCGCCAAACTGTCAGCCAACGCCTGCAATTGGGTAAGTTGTACTGCCAAAATTTCATCAATTCGATTGGGTGTACTATCGTAGTCTTATTGCCTCTGCGTTCCTAGGTACTTGTAAGAACCATTTTTTGCTGCTGTTCCGTTCCTAGCATCCAGCTGTTAGGCGACGGTTCGGGTGGCTGGACCCGAGTGATAACGGTGAAGAGAAAAAAAAACCCCTGACCGACACGCACACTTATAGTAAACAATAGTTCAATTGACTGCTTCGTTCTTGCGGTCAGCATGTCCTGTAATTTAAATTATGGAGTTGTAATTCGACTTACCGAGAGTGATTGATAACTGTACCCTTTATCCTAGCGGGAATACACGCTCGTTGTGATTTTGGACCTGCACCTGTTATAACCTGTGGGAAAACAAAGAAACCCTTTCCACCTCCCTACGACCATTCCCCCCCCCCCCTGTTATGTAATGTCCTGAAATCTATACTCTGTTCGATCATCTGTAGTTATCATTTTTTGTTATAGCTTCCGTCAAGCGGTATATTTATTATTAAAGCCCAAATTAATCCACGTAAAGTTTATACGATTTTTCCTGTAAAGTGAATTCCGTTATGGTTTGATTACTCCTTTCACCTCCCTAATAATGAGTCATCTCTTTATTTATTTTATTTATTTATAGTTGATTAATTTGATTATTACACGTAGAAAAGAAGAACACGTGATTTTATCCACTATCGTTTAACAATTTATCACCGCGATTATTGCAAACACAACTTATCACTGAATTTACGTTTTTTTTGCAGCTATTTGTCTATTATTAAGTTAGTTTTACCTCTTCATATTTCCGCAAATCGGATAAAGTATAATATTAATTTATTTACTAAGCGATTATAACACTGAATTTAATCCGATAAACTAACTTTATTTTTAATTACGGTAACTTCAACTATGTGCTTTTTCATTATTACGTGGCGATGCCATAATTCACGAACTTGTATTATTTTTATAATTCACCAACTTCTGATTGATGGATCGAACTTCCTTCTAACAAAACTTACAACTATCTCTTTTCACTTAGGTTAATTCACTCTTTTTGCTAGAGGTTTAGAACCAAAAAACCTCCGGACTTAACCGTATTCTTCCGCCGAATTCCACTGACTGATCTTCACTCACTGCCCTGTTATCAAAAAAAAACTGCCTATTTAAAACGAAAATCTCCCATCAATCAAAATAAGTTCACGCAATTTTGAGTCGTATTTACTAGCTTGCCACCCACCACTCTTGCTTCATGCCTCTTCCTGCCTTCTACTTTTGTCACAGTCCCAACCCTTGAAATCGGGGTCCCAACCATCTCGGTCTAGCAAAATAAAACAGGGGTGGACCACGCTCTCGACTCAAACTTGTCATAGGACATTTTCTCCCACTCAAAATAAATGTATTACATCGCACTACCCCTGCATACATTTTGGAATAATCCATTATTATTATCATTATTTTATAACCTAACGCGAAGGAATTTTATTCTACGCATTATTCTACGAACAATATGTATTCTCCCTTGTTTTTCCGTATTTGTGAGTGTTTAGGCCTTATACTCTGACAAACTCTCTCTTTAAACAAATAGCAACGCCCGTAAGGCTTTTCCCAGTATTAAACTCACATTTTTATTGATTTCGATTTTCATTTATGGCCATTTATCACCACCATGGCCTAATCTGTCCCTGTTATTTGCATCTCTACTAAGTAACCTCCCACATCTCATCGTCTCGTTCTCCCGAAAAAAGCTAATAACTGTCAAAATGTTTTATTGATCTCTTCAAAAATCACACTCGAATTTGTAAATAAATTTAGAATTAGACAGGCCGTTAAATTTTATGCATTTGGCTAATTACTTTTTCCACTATTTTGTACGTAACCTAGAGTGGTGATTTCGGCTTAATGACCTCTTCTAAGAGCCAAAATCGTGTTACCTGTCAATCTCTTAGAACGACACTTATGCACAAGAGATTGTAAACCTTCCCCATGTCGCTCCTAATAACTGAAACGCAAAAGTTCATAATTAACCCAAAATCTACTTCCTGAACGATCTTTTTCAAAATCTCAATAGAGTCTCGGTCCCGAATTTCAACAGTTATCAATTTCTTATTTTTGGTCATCATGAAGTGAGTTATGATCAAATTCATAAGGGTCTGCATTCCATACCATGGACTTCGTGAGAACTCTCGCTCCTTCAACCAGATAAACGCCTTTAGCTCCGCCTCTCTCTCGCTATTCGTTGTGTTCAAAATAATTGTTAATTTATCATTTCCAATTTGTCCAACGTTTTACATCTCCGATAGTCTAGCACCTCCCACGCGATAATTAACCCGTATTTTATTACAGACTCCTTCAATTTCGTTTTCAAACACACCCAACAGAGGTCAGTAATATGATCGAATTTAAATATTTAAAAAAAAAATTTCCTCGTCTACTTGTTCAAACAACACTGAACCATCACAACGTGTATAGCCTACTTCCTATGTGTATTGTGTATCTGGCGTAGGCTGTTGGAATAAACGTTTTAATTCTCGTCAATTTGTTATCATTAACTTTAATTTAACCAAAGTTTGTTTATTATTAGTTGCTGATGTTTTCTTAATATTTCACAACCTCTTCAAATAATTTTGTTTTCAAATAGACGGAAATTTAGGAAATTTATATTTAGTTATATACACGCAAGTTATTACCTGGGCTTCATCCGAAATCAAAATTGCTTGGTTGAGGTGCCTATGTACCAAACCGTATGGCTTAAGTATATCTATCCGTAAACATAAATATTTATTTGTTTATTTATACAATACATGTTACATTATTGTGATATTTACATAAAGTAGGCGTAGGTATATTAAATCACCATAATAGGCGGCTGCCTGTTTTATGGTGACCAATGGAAGATAGTTACTTTGAATGAAATTTAATGTAAACATATAATGGTTTAGTATAAATGATGCTAAAAGATCCGATATGATTTTTTAAAATTCAGACGTTCATAAAAAATCATTCAACTCCAAATCCATATCCGACTTTACTCCATTTTCGTCGCATTTCAATGTTATTTAAATTAAATATCAAACATCAACACAAATATGTGATACGTGATCAAATTTAAGATAAATATAATAAAGAGATGTGCGATCTTTCAAATAATTTTTTTTCTAGAGATGGTATTATATTGCCCTGTCGAAACTACGGTTTTAGCGAAATCTGCTCTCTAGCTCGGTCGATCGGTAAGGATTGATAGGGTAACTTTCGGTAACATCTCATCGTTCCCTAGGACAGCTGCAGATCGCTAATGTACAAACAACAATTGACGTCGAAAATATTAAGAATTAGTTATTTTGAACTGTTATTAATTCGTTGGCGATCTGCAGTCACGCTTGGAACGTTGAGAAATTACCAAAAGTTATCTTATCAAACCGTATCGATCGACTGTCATTTGGTATAAAAAATACAAGTGCTGATTACAAAGTTATTGTTTTATTTTAAATTACACACATCACACCACAAAGTACCCGCTTCACATGCAAAATAAATTTCTTTTTCAAAATCTTTACTGAGGACCCCGATAAGGCGGACATATCGTAGATTTATCTACAATTTAATGTACTTGACCACTGTATCTTTTTTACATTAACTCCACAGAGGGAAAAAAATTCCCTCAGGGCCTATCTATTTCATCTTTGAAAATGCTGTGTGGAGGGTCTTTTTGAGGAGAGTAAGGAATGAACGTGGGTCTTAAAGAGACCCATGTTGTAGAAGAGAGGAAACACAGAGGCCGGCAAATCGTTCCACAGTCGAGCTGTTGATCTCACGAACGAGTCGTAGAAACGACCCGTTCTCATGTGACAAATGTCAACCGTGTACATATGTTGGGCGCGTGTTTCCCGACCACGTACCGGTGCTAAGGGGATCAATGACGCTAGTTTCTACGGAGCTTCGTAATACCGGTAGAAATAGGACAGCATTCCCACCTGACGCCTGTGATCTAAAGATTGCAATCTGTTTGTTAAGAGAATCTATGACCGCCCGTTTCTGCACACAGTCGAGATTTTTTTGGTATTTTGGGGCTCTAGACCAGAGGTGGCTGCCAAATTCACGGATCTGGATAATTAAAACTTAAGAACTTTCCCTACCGGTTTATCAGAAAACTGTTTACATTTCAGTTCAGAATCTCAATCAAATCGTAGAGCCCTTGATTTTGTTTTCCAAAGAAATCTAGGAAATAATGGATAATAGATACCTAAAATCTTCACATAACATTCACACAAAAAAAACTCGGCGTTAGTTTTTCTTATAAAAACTTAAAGGGGGGAGCGTTGGAGAGAGAAGAGGTGGAAGGAGAACCGAAAAAAAAAAAAAAAACATGTTGGATAAGAGAAATACATGGGCATCGCGTTTGGGTCGCTGCTTTTAATTTTTTTTAGATCATGAAATTGTGGTGTGGTTGTAGAAGAGGGGTGGTACTGCACTTCTGGTAAGGTGCTCATGCAACCCTTCCCGGTTGACGATGACTCATTCCAAGAAATTTCAAAATAAATATCGCTCACCGGATATCTTTCAAAGATAGCAACAGCAAAATAACAAGTTTGGGGGACTTTCTACCATAAAGGGATAAAAGAATATTTGATCAAACGCGGGTGTGTTTACGGAACGTAGTTTTCAATCGTCCTTTTCCCCAAGTAAGCTGATGGAAGTGTGCATCACCTAGAATATAATCCATTAAAGATGACACCGGCAGCAGCTGCAAAATTTTAGACCCGAAGATAGATCGGTGTTGACACGACCCTAGCAATATAAGCAATGTGTAAAATATCAGCATTCGAGGAGGTGTTATCCATTGATCGATTATATTTCAAAGATTAAAAACGGTTTTGTGGAATCGTTGAAGCATATACTGTTCGCGGAATAATTCTCTAATAACAGTATATTGTTGATAAGAGAATGCTGCAAGTCTTGCGTATAGTCTATAGTTATTGATCAGAATACGATTGTTAGTCGAATGACAAGATCGCGAAGAAAGATAGGAAAAGGTAAGTGCAATTAATAAGATAAAAAGGGTATTAGAAATAATGGGGAGAAAATCTACATCTTTAGAAAATATGAATGGGATAAAGTAAATTGTAAACTGAAAGTGACTGAAGAGTGTTGCCGTAAATATTAAATTTAATTAAATTGAATGTATTATTCAGTTAGAATTAGTTCCCTAATAAGTATCCCGAAATCGTCACAAATCAGCATTCAGCGCCATTACAATTTTTCGGTCCTCCTGCACTGTCCGTTCGCCACACAGTGGGGCCAAACACCTCATTTTGATACAATGAAAAAAAAAACAATCTTACAAAGTAGCTTTATCTGTGCTTTAGTCGTAGCATAATTACTTGACGCAATTGACCGAGCCTTTCTACCTGTAATCGCTCTCAGTCCGGGCCTATCGGTCGTGAAGACAAGCGTGCCAGCGTAACCCTTAAGATATTTATTTCGGATGATACCTGATACATACCCCAAAAGTAATTATGGATCCATCGTGTTTAGGTATTAAACTTTTTTTTCACGTTAGATTTTTAACATTATTAGTTGCATTGATGAGTAAAAGCGTATTTACATCAATTTAATACAAAAATTTGATGGAGATTTTTTTTAAATTTCAGATTCATTTAGAGTTACTTAGGACGGGTTGTTTCAAAAAATTTGATGGATTCATCAAATATTTGAAGTTAATTTTCACGTTTTGTGTAAGTTCTATTCAAGTTCTGTGATTATTTCAGTATTGTGAAACAACTGTCCTATAACAATATAATAACAGAACTTGAAAAGATCTTACACAGAACGTGAAAATCAACTTAAAATATTTGATGAATCCATCAAATTTTTGGAAACAACCCATCCTTAGCTTGGGTACCTCCGGGATTCCATTGAAACATTTTTAAGACCAGTAGCTATTGTAATTTACGAATCACTTTTAATCTTTGAAAGGGTATGAAATATGATTCCAAATTTTATTATACAAATAATTATTAAAACATAAATTTTTTAAATGCAAACTTAAAACTTTTAAAAACGGCTCACCTTGCCTTTTTCCAAACTAAAATTACCGATATAAAAAAAACACTTTCATATTTTACTAGACAATGTAATAAACGTTATTGTCATTTCACTTTTTTACTGTTTCATGTAAAAAAAAACATAAAGTTAATAATTCTTTCTCAAATTGCATTCGGAAACTATGATTTCATATTTGAGTACATTTTAATTCTTCTGTGGTTTACTTTTTGATTTGAATATAAAGCGTGGTGTTTTCTCTTTCTAACACCTTTTAGATCATATTTCTCACATGAAAATGATGTTTTGTGGACATGTGATTGAAATGGAAAAATTCCGAAAGTATGCACTAGACACGGCCAAATATTTTGTAATTAAATTGACAGAAAAGGCACGAGATGCACGAAATAAGGATTAAAAAAAATTCAAGTAACATCATTCCCGAAAATGTAGCCGAGAAAATTCCAATGCTGATTAGTTGTTGCTGTCATTAGATCCTCTCAAAACGAGCAAAAGAAAGCTGCCAAAAAAAGCTAACCACTCTCGCCAAAGAAGCGCCATTACAGCCGATAAGTGGAATTTATCCCTCGGGACGATGATGATGGTATTGATGACGATGCTCATGATAATAGTGATGACAACTCAAACATGTGAGAAAATGAAAATAAAAAATATTTTGTTAGTTATTTATCCAAATGGAAGGTTATCAAAGACAATTTGTTTAATTACATTATAAATGTAATTAAACAAATTGTACATTTATAATGTAAATAAACAAATTGCCTTCCATACCACATTCAAATTTTCACCACAATAGAGGGCATTTTCAAGCACTTTTGAGCCACTGTGCGTAGGCAGTGTGGCAGCATTTTTTATGTATTTCTATAACGTCATCAAAATTTAAATAATCCCCAACGAGCCGAAAGCCGATGTCTTTGGCGGAGGTTCAAACAATAGGTGCTAAGAAAGTCTTAGGACGGGTTGTTTAAAAAAAAATGATGGATTCATCAAATATTTGAATTTAATTTTCACGTTTTGTGTAAGTTCTATTCAAGTTCTGTAATTATTTCAGTTTTGTGAAGCAACTGTCCTATAACGATGTAATAACAGAACTCGGATAGAACTTACACAGAACGTGAAAATCAACTTCAAATATTTGAAGAATCCATCAAATTTTTTGAAACAATCCATCCTAACGCTTTCTAGAACAGAAGAATTCAAAATGCTCAGTAAAAAATAAACGAACCAGAAAATAAACCTTTGAGAGATTCTTGAAAGCCACAACCAAAGATTTCAGGCAACATCTTAATTACTATTACGGTGGGAAACAGGAGAAGATAAATAATATACAAGTTCCACGTGTTTTTATTAAGGGTGCTTTACCTTAAGAAATAAATATAAATGGGTATTTCTCATCAAATTTCGAAATTTGAGTCCCGAGTCATTGGTGCTCAGTCACATGCATTAACTACGTATGTATTTTTTTTATTTCAATGCACGCTGTCTTTACTACTACTTTTGTTTAAAAAGAAAACGTAACCGCTTAAGAAAAAAAATATGATCAGTCTGTTACCGTAAAGTCATTCCCTCACCTTGTCCCTTAGTCCAATAATATTTACTTAAAAGCCTGTTAATCTCAAATTAAACAATATTCTTATTAATTAAATATTGCGAATATATTAAAAAAGACAGTGTTATTGAATATCAAAACTTTCATTGCACAACGACGAATTTCATTCCCTCACCGTATTACAGATATTCGATTTCTGAACGTATCAAACGATATTTAAGAACTCAACCTTAAGTTTTTAGAACCTGACAACACTGTCAACTGTTTCAATATGGCGTTTTCTTCTTAACTGTAGGTGGGTTTGTGCAAAAAAATATTACGTTGAAAATAGTTAAGAGTTACATTTATGGCGGTCATTACGTCACGTTACGTATATGTATAAGGTATTTTAGTATACATGTATATGTTTTGTTGTTTTTATGCGTTTTTGGGATTAAAATGCATATTCGAAATGTTAAAAGCAAATTGAGGTTATGTGCCGGTGTTTTTGTAGCTTTAGTTAAAATTCATAATTCCCTCACGCTCATTCCCTCACGGCATTTCGGAGTTAGGAAATGACGGTTGTACGAGTACATACATACAAATATATATATATGTATGTATTATATATTTTTGATTTCTGCAAAAAAATATCAACTTTTACAAAATAAAATAAAAAGTTTAATAATATCAGAAATATCGAAATTTGATGAGAAATACCCAAATACGGATATATTTAAGAATCATATGAATAATTCTCCTTTGTAATTTATTGCCAAATAACAATGATGATTTCATAATCTGAAACACCAGGAAACCATAAAAACCTACTGCTGAAACCCGTTTCGCTCCATTCAGTTAAGCCAGCTAGCGGCAAAGCACACAGTAAATTCACATATTGCACATTTCATATAAACAGAACTGTTCATTTGCTCGCCTCGGTGGAAACTGAAAACGCAGTAAGTAACAAGCAAAAGCGATGAAGGTAATGGTACATGTGACAGCTGCGCTACAAGCTTACAGTGCTTTTTTTGTAGTTCCCCGCTGGCCTCGTAGTGGGGCTGCGCACGTTATCGGAAGAAAAAGAGGCAAACTTCACGACGTGATAACATTATATATTTTGAAAGCACATTGGCTCTGTAAAGCTAAAAGGAAGCAGTGAAATGAAACGTCCTTTCTAGGTAACTGTTGATTTTACAGAGCCAATGAAAGATAAAACGAAGCACGAATCGAATGGACGTTGATGTAGCACACATGTTTTAAACTACGGTGTAATGTTAGGTGTCTTTAAAGGGAAGTAGGAGGGTAATAATTTATGATCTCGTGTTTAAATAATTGCAAACAAGTAGTATGTTTAACCTGTCAAGTCTATTTGATTGGTTTTCGAAACAGCTCATGCAGATCGCATAGAAATCGTTGTGTCTCCCTAACTATGGTTAGAAACATGGTCTAAACAGTGTAAGAAAGAGAAAATACCATGCTTTACATTAAATTCTAAAAGTTAACCACAAAATAACTAAAATATACACTTTAATAAATCGAAAGTTTCCGACCGCAATTTGAAAAATAATATGAAACTTTAATTATTTTTATATGAAATGACAAAGAAGTGAGTTGACGATAACGTTTATAATATATTTGCTTAATGAACGGATTATATTTTTTCCGTTACGTATAATTTTAGTTAGAAAAAAACACAATGTGAGCCATTTGTGAAACCTTTTTTATGTTTGCATGCAAAAATTTCAATAATTCAAAAATTACATGCTTCTTTTGAATTATAAAGCTTCAAATTTTATTAACATTCTTCAGCAGTTCTTAGTTTTCGGAAACATTCAGAACTAATCCATTTGTTTGGATTTTTATTGCAAAACGGAAATATTTTGATCTTCGGACAAAACACGGTCAAAGTCTGAGGGGTTAAAATAGGAAGAAATAATGTAGACTTGAGAAATAATAACGCCAGATTTCAAAAGAATTTGAACAATTTCTCAATTTTCAAGTTCTGTGAATATTTTGTTCAAGTTCTGTGAATTTTTTTTTTCAATTTCTGTTATTATTTCAGTTATGTGAACAGCTGGCTCATAATGGCACCAAACAGAAGTTTAATATAACTATCACGTAACTTGAAAGTTACGTTTGGTAATCAAATGAATTGCGTTCAAATTCTGAAAAACTGGCCCTGTATACACTTTAAAATATTTGTTTTTACAATCTTCAAGTTATTCGTCATCCGTGCGATTATTTTTTATCCATCTTTTTTTGAATTGTTGAAACCAAAACCTCTGAATGATAAACGAATTAATATTAAATTCTAACATCCCCTCAAAGAGTAGTGCAAGCATTTTCCATTTATCTAGGCGCTCTTTTATAATTATGTATTTTTTTAAACTTTATTATTATTAACATTATTTGATAATCCCTTGATAAAAGCTTTGTGTGGCGAAAGATTGACTACTTTAACTCTTTTTGTATCATTAATAAATTTAAAAAAAAAACTTTAAAAAAAACGAAGCAAATTTTCTTCGATAGAAATATCCTATGATAACAATGTATGATACTGTCAGGAACCAAATTGACAATCTGTTAGTAGTTCATAGATTCAGGACCTCTGGAAAGAGAGTCACCACGTACCCTGGGTTCGGACATGGGTTCTGACCGTGTTTTGTTAACTGCCGGTATTGTTTTATGCTTAAAACAAATAGAAAAGCCCAAAAAGAAAATTAAAATGGATAACTCGAAACTTCACGAAGAAGTGGTGAGAAATAGGGTATCTCAGACTTTGAACGATAATATTAGGCTACTCCCTTGGGATCCATCGATAGAAATACAAATACAATGGCATGATAACCTTAAATCAGGTATATATGAAACCTGTGATACAATTTTGAAAGCTGATAAGCAAATAAGAAAAAGGATTGGATGACTGACCACATTTTGAACTTGATGAATATAAACACAAATGGACGTAAACACAAACATAACGAGACACAATATAAAAACTTACAAAAAACGATTAGAAATGAAATTAAAAAATCGAAAGAAGAATGGATGAAGTCACAATGTGAAGGACCAGAGTCCTACAGTCGTAGTCATGATACATTCAAACTTCACAAAAAATTGAAGGAAATTAAAGGAACTTCTAGAAGAATTACTCCATGTTTAGTTGACGAATCCAATAAATTAATATTGGATGAAAAATACATTACACAAACACAAAAGTATATTTATGATACATTTAATGACATTTTAAAATCAGAAATTCTTCATGCCATAAAGACTTCAGACAACAGAAAAGTGTGCGGACCAGATATTCCAGTTGAGGTGTTGAAGCTCGTTAGTAATGAAAATGTTGATTACCTGTTGAGGTTATTTAACTCTGTAGATGACACAGGGAATATACCCCAAGATTGACTAAAATTGACCTTCATTACATTGCCTAAAAAACAACACCTTAAGAAATGCAGTGATTATCGATTAATAAGTGTGATCAGTCATGTCCTTAAATAATTAAATTAAGAAACTAATCTTTTAATTTATGTGTAGGATACTGCCGCCATGGGTCGACCCACAGTGCCCTTCTTGACAATATCAAGGAGGATACAGTGTTTCTACTTAGGTCGACAGAATAGCACTTAATCCCAAACATGGGAACACCTCAGCACAGGTTCGCCTAGTGAGGTGTTCACAAAACACTACGACTAACCTATTTACATACAGTTACGGATCTTTAACATGTTCTTTTCGTATTACTAACCTATTATCTATGTAAACTATGTAATTATTTGTAAAGTGTATGTACAAGAATAGAAATAAATAAATAAATTATTCCTTAAAATAAGACATGCCCGGATACGCAGTAAGTGCGAGCAAGACTTGGATGACACTCTTTTTTTGCCCATTGTGCTATCTCCCATTTTACCTCATTCCTTTGACAGTAACCCAGTCCTTTTTTACAAAGTTCACCAGGATTGTCATTGGAAATGAAGCTATATCTTCTGGTTCGACAATGTGTCCTCCCAGGTCTCATTTCTCCTCTTCACTCCTCCTTGGTTCCCCGAAGTCCCCACGAGGGAAGAGGACTTCATCTCTCCTCTCCACTCCTTGGTTCCCTGAAGGCTCCACGACGGATAGTCCACCTTCCCTTGGTTCCCTAAAGGCCCCACAAGGGAAGAGTCCACTCTACCTTGGCTCCCCGAGGGCCCCAGGAGGGAAGAGGACTTCATCTCTCCTATTTTAGGATGAGGAAAAAAATGATAATCTAGAGAAGATACCGAAAAAAGTAGACTTATACAACATATTCATGTTTAAGGCTATATGAATACGAGTAAAATGAACGGATGAAGGAAAACCATCCGGTGATGGTGGTGTAAATTTGATAACGCGACTCGGTTGACAGACGTCGGCCAGCCAGTGTGGGGCAAACACCCATCTTGCCCACCATGCCTACGCCCAAGGCCTGGAACTATTTTACCTTGCCAGTAATCAGCATAAACACCAGAAGATTTGTTTTGTTGTAGTTCAACTTTCCCTAGAATCTATCAATATTTTCGTTGTGTCAATTTCTATTGAATACTAAATTTTATTTTAAAGACGTAAATATATATTACCAAAAAAAACGAGATTTTTGTAGGAATATCGAGTTCATAAAAATCTTTTATTTGATATTCCTATGCAACATTTTTTTAAATTGTAGATATTTTATACATTTTGTATCTTTTTTACTATTGATCTCTTAACTTATTTTGTAAATTTTATGCACTCCTTTTTCTTTGATATAATTTTTTTTTCTAATATCCCGGTTCATAATAGACATCATCTAGTGAGATGGGTGACTTACTAGCATTACTAGCATATTTAACCTCAACAAACGTCGGGTTGCCGGCAAATTTTTTTAATGAAAAATGATAATTTGAAAAAAAAAACAAAATTGAAAAATGATAATTTGAAATGAAAAATGATAATTTGAAAAAAAAGAAGGTAAATTTTGAACGATTTTACTTTAAATGGAATACTTGGTATTTAAAATAAAAATACAAAAATTAATACCACTTTGCAAAACGGTTAAGAATTGGACCACTCACATTGAGAAATTTTGATTGCGAATAACCTCCCCTATCAGTACACTTCGTTTGATAGCTAACTGAACATTCTGTATATAGGTATTCTACCTATAAAAAAAAATTCTGTTGGAAAAATAATATTTTTGTCACGATCAGCATGAGGTTGTAAAATAATAACAGTAATGGTGGGAAAAGAAAGTGCTATAAACATAAGATGGAATATTTTGTATTTTATTCGAGAAGCTTTTGTAATAACGCAAGAATAAGACAAAATACAGCCTCAAAATACCTCGCGTTGCCTTTACCAGTATATGGTTCCTGAAGTATGTCAATGATATTCGTACACTTTTATTTCTGTTTATGAGACACTATAACAATTCGCACGTTTTCATTTGATTTATTCGCGGCTAGAGAGAAGCATTAAAGCAGGCCTTAGTATACATTCCAATAAAACAAAAATATTGAAATACGATGACATAAAGAATTTTCGAAATAAAATTCACGAAATAAAACATAAATCAATCATAATACGTAGGTTCCTTTGCTTTCCCTTATTGTTATAATATTATGTAGGTAAACTTCTACGGACAGATCTTTTCCACCTGTTTTATAAAATAAGGATTCACATTCTTTAAGATGAAGCTATACGTGAAATCCTATTTAGATATTATTTAGATTCATCTTTACGACAAATCGGTTTACAATATTAACGTACGGATAAACTGAAGCTTTTACTAGCTTTTCTATGTATTGGAATTACAATAAAATAATTATTTATAAAACAAAAAATATAAGCGTAAACCACTGAAAAAATGATTTTTTCATGACGTAACTATGAAGTAATATAAGAAACAATTTTTTAAAAATACCCCTTTATTGCTAAGACTATTTTTGAGGTTTCGTATGTACTAATTTTTTTTCAGTCTTATAAAATTATGCACAAAATAAATAAAAACCACTTTTTCGCTTACTTGCCTCGTGTAAATACAATTTCTAACTCGCGATTTCTAACTTTTGATGGCATGTGAATCGAAATATTTCTAGCGTTTATATTCCTCTTAATAGATATTATGTTTTTAGCTCCCGGGCAGTAAATTTATTGATGGTAGATACCAATTAAGGAAAAAATTTGCACCTGTTTAGGCAATATTCAAACAACGATTTAACTTTCAGGACAATCCGAACTACTATATACTGTGATAAAGAGTTTACCCAGAAAATACGTTGCATTATTGAATTTGTTGCACTTTGAAAAAACGTCGCCTTATAGTTCGTATTTGTCCAACAGACAATAAGAAAATTTTACAGGAGGATAAGGTTATCTTTCATTATTTCAATGAAACATTATGAATGGTGTTTAAGATAAAGCCCTTTCCGTAAAGGTAAAGGTCTCATTAGTTAAAATAATTCCTAGTTAAGTGATTAACTTTACTTTTAAACACACTATTTTTAATTTTAAAGTGGAGATTGAACAAAAACTAAAATGGTCTGTTGGACAAATAAGAACTGAGCCAACGAAAAATCAACGTTTAACCTTCGTATATTCGCGCTCAATGGCGTAATACGTTTAGGTACTCGCTCACGGTGTCTCAGACCGAGATTTCATCTCGTCTCCATTATATTAATTGTAAACTTTTTAAAGCATTATTGGCATTTATTAAATATAAGGGGTTATAATTGAATTTAAAAATATACATATTAAAACTTATATTTTATTTGGTAGAAACAGCCTCTTAAAAAAAAACATAATTTTTTGTACGCTAACTTAAATAACAAAAATATACTTTTTCATGTGTTAATTAAAAAAAAACCTCTAAAATCTAATGAACGATTGTATCAAAATAGTATAAAAATAATAATTAATCATTATTAGGATTTTTAGGTAGTAATTTTTACTTACCTAAAAGAACGATAAAACAGTAGATAAGTGTCACACGTCCACTGAGCACCAATGCGCGCGCCGCACTAAACAATGACTAACAACAAGTTAAGAAGCTACTAAAAACCTCATGTTGTCCCATTGTTGCTAATTTTTGAGAAAACAACGAATTATTGATTTGTCGGTCTGAGAGACCAATGCGCGAGTATAGGAAGGTTAACAAAACGACATAATAGCCAATCGCCTCTCAGGCCTCTATCATATTTTGTCAGAGGGTAAAAATATTTTCGTTTTGCAATAAAATCCAAATAAATGGAATGTTTCTGAACATATACTAAAACAGAAAACTGTTTTCGAAAGGTGATGAAATACGCTTTCACATTTTATTATTAGAAATAATTTGTTAGAAAAATGAATTATAAACGTTTAAAATTTTTTTATCGTTTAGTATAAAAATAATTCTTAAAAAATTTACAAAGTTTCATTACATTTTTTCAAAATTGCGTTTTGAAACTTTAATTTCGTAAAGGTGTACATTTTACCTATTTTGTGATTGACTTTTAAATTTGAATATTAAGCGTGGTGTTTTCTCTTTCTAAAACCGGTTCTCATTTTAATAGTAAGGGAGACATAATGATTTCTATGAGACCTATATGAGTTGTTCCAAAAAGCGAACAAATTAGCCTGAGGAGTTAAATTACTATGACTAATTAATAATTACAACGCAAAATATTGGACTATTTATAACATTTAAAACAGTATATATAATACACAATTTTTTTTATTTTTTTTAAGAAAATAAAACCATGAGTGATCATTTGGGAATAATTCACATTAGGGAATAATGATTAGAGTATTAAAGATCTTAAATATAATTATCCAGAAAATAAAACCATGAGATCATTCGGGAATAATTCACATTAGGGAATAATGATTAGAGTATAAACGATCTTAAATTTAATTATCCAGAAAATAAAACCATAAGTCATCATTTGGGAATAATTCACATTAGGGAATAATGATTAGAGTATTAACGATCTTAAATTTAATTATGCAGAAAATAAAACCGTGAGTCATCATTTGGGAATAAATCATATTAGGAATAATGATTAGAGCACATAACGACCATCAGTCGAATTTAAACAATATAAGTAATTGGGAAAACTTTAAATAGGGTAATAACCATTAATAATTTCAGTCAGTTTACTCATAAATTAGAAATAAGTCATCGAAATCCTATCAAGAAATAACATAAATACCTCGTCTGTAGGTGGCATGACCACAGTTTGATAATGCCTTCGGAAGGCGAAACAGCTGTCACGCTTAATAATAATTACCTAGCAGAACTTGTTTAACTAACTAACTTTTTTTATTATTATTATTATTTTCTTTTAAATTTCTTTAACCATGTAAATATTTTTTTATGTATCCTTTTTATATCTTGTTATTATTACTTGATTATTATATATGTATAATATGGAACTCGTGGGACTGCACCACCCTCCCCGAGATCTGGAATAAATGAATAAAAAAATAAAAATATAAAAAATAAATAAAATGTTTTTATAAATTGAATAATAATAATTTTTAATAATATGTAAAATATATAAAAAATTAAAATGGAGTTCTACAAATTAAACTTGATAACAATAAATAATATACAGATGTCACGGAGCCTCGAGTAGAGAATATCTTCAAGAAAAATGCAATTATCCAAATTTACAAATCGTCAAAAAATTTGAAACCCACCAATCAAAAAGATATCAAGACAACATCAAAATACCAAAATTTAATACCAAACTAATGCAAAACAATTATATCTATTTAGGAATAAAATATTTCAACAATCTTCCGATTGAAATAAAAAAAAATCAAAGACATCAATAAACTGAAACTCAAACTGAAGCTACACTTCATCAGGAATAATTAATTAAATAATTACCTGTTTTTCTCTCTCTCTTTCTATTTATTATCAATTTCTATTTATATATTCATTTCTATTTTATTTAGATTTTTAGAATTTCTCTAAAGTGCACAATATTTTAGTATGTAACCATATCCCATTGTATGTACACCTTCACATATAGATGATCCAGAAGTTTCAATTGTTCCAATTATATACTTACCTATTGCATAATGTTATTATATTTCTGTCATAATTAGTGTAACTCGCTCATCAAGCACAAGAACTAGCTTCTTCTTTCAACACCACTGTAAACTTATATATATATCTATATTAAATAAAAAAAAAATAAAAAAGTGTGCGAAATAAAGCCACCGATTAAATTTATCAGAAAAAACGTAGTATTAAATATTACACTTTGTCAAGACCTTTAAAAAGTGCAAAATACCATTGATCCTTTCGGGAAACTGTAATAAGCTGATCCCGCGCAAAGTAATTTCCGAACGCAAGAAAATGAGCTCAGTTTTATTCTACATGTACATTCTTTCAATAAGTTGGTGGATCTATTTAACGGTCTAAAGTCTGTAGAAGTGTGGAAGTGTTGAGTGTATAAGTGTAGAGTGTGGAGGTAGCAGCTGACTCCGGAAAGACAGGCTGGGTGACCGCGCTGCGCCAAGTGGATATTGAAATATCCGCTTCCAATATCTAGGACTAATCCTTCACGATTTATGTGAAATTGTGGGAGACTTAATTGAAAAAATGGACCCATTTTTGAAATGATGGAATATCAGATGCCGAATCAGGTTTGATTGAATGCTTGTCAAAATAACATCTGCGGATGATAAATTTGATATTTGATGATTAATAATTTTAGTACGTTTCGTAGCGGACTTCTTAAACCTCATTTTTAGGATAATTTAAAAATAAATTTGAAATTCAAAATAAATGTTTCCGGCAGGTGGTCGCATTTTTTTATAATTTAGCTCTACTTAAAAGGCTTGAGAGAAGTAATTCCCCTCTGTCATTTTCGGGGATGCTACGTGGTGGTTATTTTTAGGAAAGGAAGGAGAAAAGGTGAAGAGGTACGAATCTGGGGATCGGTGTGTCCGGGAGTATGAACCCATCCCTCCCACTGCGGTGCAAGACGATTTTATGAAAGTCCCGACGGAGATCTAATCAAAAGGTCTCCCTCAACCAGGCTCTCTCAATTCAGCCTGCCACGCAGTTGGTGAGCAGATACATCCACCGCCAAGGCCCGGTCAAATCGCATCCCATGAACCCTTGCACCACCAAACGTAGCGAACCACTCGGTGTGACTTTTGGGTTTAGAGGTTTTGATCATCCAATAAATGATTCCGGCGGTAACCATACCCGCCTAGCAAATTGAAATGGCATCTTAGAGCAATTTTAAAACAGCTTATCAAGTAAGAAAAGTTTAATCCAAACCCACAAAAGCCTCCTGTCATAGACATGTATAAATGTAAATCTTGAGCATAAATTAAAATAACATTAGTTATTATTACATAAATTAAAATAACATTAGAAAGGTAACGTATTTCGAAGAAAAAAATAGCTTTAAATAATCATACAAACAAAATAATTTTAAAAACTGAGTTTAAGGGTCTACTATTCGTATTTCGACCGATTTCTTACATATCTCCCTTAAACACTTGAAGTTTTTAAGCTCTAAAAAAAAAATATATGTTATTTTTGAAGGTAATATCTAGATACGTTCCACGCCGAAACGCATATTATATGAAATTCCCTCGATAGAAAAAAATCGCAAAGTATGCTCCGAAAATTATTTTAAACAAGTCTATTTCTTTTATTTTACAAGTTATATTTGTGAAAAAATTCACAATGTTTCTTTGAACGATACTTAAGATACGTTCCACGAGATTTTTGCTCTATTTTAAACGAGTCATGTTTTATTAAGCTTTTTCGCAATTTTCGCTGCTATTCTACGACTAACCATATTAGCGCGCTCTGTCCAACACACGTAATTACATATCTCTCCATCTTCTTCTTTTTCAGCGCTGTGTTCACGAATAGTAGACCCTTAAGTATGTAAACCAAAATACTGAAAACGTCGCGTGAATAATATTTATATCTAAGTGATAATTACTTACTTATTAATTATAAATTGTGAAAAGATTTTCATGAATATCAGCTTCATATATCAAAGAAGTCAGTCATACAGTTGACATGCGCCATACACCTCAAAGCCATGTTTTGTGAAGCCTTCCACGAGCGAGCGATAAGCAAAATACAGTGAAGAAAGGACTTTGCTTGTTATTTCTCCGCTATGCATTCACGTGACGGGTGGTAATGATGTTTGTGAAGATTACCATCGACCAGAGATGTCACTTGAATGGAACCGAACTTCAAATTACTTCCATGGAGACTTCCGCTTCAGCCGCGCTCCGGCCTCTGACATCTGCCGCACGAATTTCTTGACACTCGGTAATGAGGGGGCCGCAGATTAAAATGATAAAAAATCTTTTCTCTCTTTCAGGGAATTGATTGGTTCTGGTGTTCGCGCAAATTGTTCGCTATGGATTCTTGATTTATAGTGAGATTATTAATGTGGTTCTCCCCGAAAGAATTCTTCCTTCTGTGAACATTTTCCTTCTCACTAAATATCTACATATAATTGTATGCGTTATTTTCATATTCCGTAAACAATTTATTAGAAACACAAAGAATTATCATATGATAAATATTTCACGAATACTCGTGAACACAAAATTTGATAACCCGTTTAAATAGATTGGAACAAACTGCTTTCCCCTTGCGTTAAAATATTATGCAAGTAAAATACATTTTTTTCAAATACAAACTTTAAATGTGTCAGGCTCCCATGCAAGGAAATTGTATGTAAACGATGATTAATTGCAAATTTACTCCCCGGTTCAGTGAATAAATGGCACAAGTTAGACCTAGTTTTCATCCTCGGTAAAATGTAATTTGTTATAAAGCACTAAACTCATTTTTAACGAAAAGAGTAACATGTGAGGTCTCCCACACACCTGGGTTCCTAATAAATATATGGCGGTGCTTGCCTTCCCTGCTTTATGTAGTGGTATCACTTCTGTCTATTGCCGGCTTTACCCTGGAAATTTTATATTAAAATACTTTAGTGAAATAATAGTTCGGAGCTCAGAGATAAAATGAGTTTCTTAAAAGCGGTTTTGTTCTTTCACTGAAAGTCTACTTTATACTTCTTCTAATGAAAAATGAACCTTGAGTACGGTTTTCCAATTAAGCAGTTTCCTTTAAAAAAATCAATTTTGTGGTTTATGTTCTAAATTGTAATAAAGAGGGACTTCCTGCAGGAAGAAAAATATTAATTACAATCTCTCCAGGATCCAGCAGTAAAAACAGGAGATAAATCAAACGTCTTAGATTAAAAAAGCTTTTTTTACACCTCGCCCATGATGATTTTTCCTCCTCGATGCTTTACCAGACAGATAAATTACCTTCTCAGATTAATGCTTTAAAAATAATTCTTCTCGGTTTATAAAATCTCTTAAATTTCTTGGGTAATTATATACTCCAATATTATCTTATTCGCAGTCTTCCTAAAAAAACTAAAACTAAAAATACTTCAATGTCTACCCCCTGCCATAGCCGAAGTCTCGCTGAAAAACGACCAAAGGGAGGGTGGGTGTTAGTTACTTCGACTCAATCATAGATAGACAGTTCTTTTGAAGATATTCTTTTACCTCACTTCAGATTAAATCAACTCTTACCTAGAGTAGACTAATCTTATAGAATACTCACTCCCATATACTATGCTTTATCCGTGGATCCATTAGCGATGGGCAAACTCGAGGAATTCATTTCGAAAATCGACAGAATAGTAATCGAAAAAATATTAGAAGAAATGCATAAGTATTAGTAATTAAAAATCGATTGAATTGTTTTCTGTCGCATGGAGCATGTGTAACTATGGTATTTTATAAAATAAAAAATAGGATTTATGTTAAGAACAAAAATTATTAAAAACTTTGTACCGTTACAATTTATAAAACTGTTGTATAAATCCCTAGTTAGTTAAAAACGTAAATAGAACATGATTCCATAATTTGGGCGCCCTTCCACAAAATTCATATTCATAATGAAGAATGAATCCAAATTTTAAAAATTTTCACGCCTCGTAAATTTTAAACGTACCCTTTGCAACACATAAATTAGTTGTATTTAACGAATATTTTAAATATTTCAAGTTTAAATTCCGTTTTTTCTGAACTACTGCACAATCAATCTACACATAAGTACCTACCTAACCGAAAGACTATACAGAATCTAAATGTAAAATTTTAACATCTGATGTTAAAATTTTACATTTATATGTATGACCCAATCCAACTATGGTTTGTATTCCCCAAAACAACGTTAACACAGAGACGTTTTTAGATTTTCACAGACAAAAACATGTTCCTTATTTTTTTTTAGAAAGGTTAGCTAAAGAAGGAGGTAGCGCAACACGGCATAACACCCCAAAAGCAAATAATGAAAAAAAAACTTTAACACAGACATGATAACAAATGTAGTATATATATATGGATTTTTTTGAGAATAATTTGAACTAAGCAAACATCAAAAGCCGCACGCGCCAACTATTTTTAGCTAGTTTATAAATAACTAACTGAAGTCCCCGGCTTTGCCCGGGCTTTACACCAAGTTTATCAAAATCAGATAAATAACGGGAGCTACCCCTTGCTTTAAAGGTCAAATGGGGAGAATTTCACCAATCTCGAAAAAAACTGTAGATTTGTATAAAAACCTACGCCAGGATAGAATAGTAAAAAGTCCAGTTCCCAGAAAATTACTCGAGGAGGTCGTCTTAATAACTAGCTTCGAAATATTTTTTAGGATTCAATACGACCGATATATTAAAATCGTTTCTTGTTTTTTTTTCAGATATCAAAATCTACGTATCGCATAATACCCGCGTATGCACCGACAAGCGATCTTCTCGTTAATTAAACATAATTCGATTATTAAAAATCTTTCGATAACGATTAAGCCATCACTACTCCACTCAATCTTGAAAAAAACGAATGTTTCCTCATCTTATAATACCGCTTGAGGTTTGGGTGTTCGGACAGTTCAGCGCTCAGCGTTCAGGTGGTTCCCAATCGCAGCTATCTACCCTCTATCCGGCATTACCAGCGGATAATCCTTTCAATCCACTGAATAGATAATTCGAGTAATGTGTTTTCTACTTCAAAAAGAGTAAGTTACAAGATCGAATAAATAAATGATTAAATTTTTATAATTTTTTATGATTTTATACATCCATTGCGATTTTTTCCCCATTTAATAAACTTTTTAATATAAGGTGGATGTTACTTTGTACCTCAACTGAATTTTGCCTACTGCTTTACTTGTTCTTATGTAGATTTTTTAACTATTTACTATAATTAAACAACCAATTGGAAGAAGGGAATAAACGCCACTTTTCGACATATTCAGTTTTCTACACTTTTACATTCTTTAGACGTAGCGCTTAATTTTGAGTTCGAAGAAAGGAATAAAAGACATTTGCTTCATATAGATTCATACGGCCATAAAAAAGTTAGTTCGATGAAGGAAACAAATATACAAAAAATACAAGATACGAAACAAAATAGTTAGTTGGAAGAAGGAAACAAATACAAACAAAAAATAATCCAATATATTCTTGAGGAATTTAAAGATTTTTACGATATTATTCTGACTTGGCCAACTACAAGATTCGAAAGTGAAGAAATAGAGTGTCTTTATGTTTTTGCTAATAAATAAATAGTTTTTGTCATTAAATTGTCTATTATTTCTAATTATTTTATATGCAGTATATGATAAATTGGAAGAAGGGAATAAATCCAACAGATTTACATATACATATAAAAATTAACATTATATATTTCAGCCAGGTCTTTTAGTAAATAAATGAGAATTTATGTTTTCTTCATTATCATTGATATCACATGAGCCTATAAGATGAAAGTAAAAAGTCCCTTCTTCCAATCGGTGGTTCAATTTTACTTTTAATTTAGGTATTTTTCTATTTAATTTATTTTTACTGTGTTTCAGGGTGATTCAAAAATGATCTGCACTTTCGCCATAACACGCCTTACCTACTTTCTACACATGCGTGCTTAGAGTTGGTAGTTGGTACGGCTGTGGTCGCGTGTGCGAAATTTAATCCTGATCCAGTGTTGCCACCTTAACGAATTTCCCGTCATTCCCGTCCCGGGAGATTTCCTGGCGGAATCGAATAAAATAACAAAGTACTTCAATTTATAGGCGAAAATAGCCTAAATGCCCAAGCCACCGAAGGTTATAAAAATTAGTGAAATTTTTTTTATTTGTAATTCACTAGCCACCTCATCCCTCCCCCCCCCACCCCACCGGATAAACAAAAATATTCAACAATAATGGTAATAAGGGTGTCTGACGGGATTCCGACGAATTTTCGGGTAGGTTTTAGGGGGAGAGTAAATTACAAGATGGCAATGATGTCCCAATCGCATCAATTGCCTTTCGGCCATCACATGTCCACTTCACTAATAGTTCATCACCCGATAAAAAGCATCACTGCTCTTTATGAACTGAGATGCTTTTTATCAAGTATGTTGAATTTCTTAAACTTTATATGACGTTGATTTATTTCCATTTCATTTTTCAGTGGTGTTTTTGTACAATATATTTCCACTCCTAAATAGGCAAATGAAATTTATTATCAGCCCTGCAAGAATTTCAATATTTTGATCATTGAAAATCTTTGATCAATTTCACAAGTTAAGAAAAAAAAGCTTAATCTTGGCACACGGACACGCCCTGAACATTTCTATTAGTTTATATCTTCAGAGGCAGCGGATAATCCTTTCAATCCATCAACTTTACTTTCAGTGGCCCCCTGCTTATAATGACGGAGGGCCGGCCTACCCGACCCCAGCCCATAAGGTTTAATGTGAATTTATTCGAGGGGATATTGCTTATTAACTGTGCGCCGTCCTCTGGACTCCGGCGTCGATATTTCACATTCATTTAACTGCTGAAATGAATTGGCATTAAAAGCAGTTGGCATAGGTACCTACTCAAAAATTATCTTTATAAAATGCGTCTGGGTATACTTAGAGTTTTTTCGAAATCAGACAGTAATTTCTCTCTTATTTTGAACGACAAGTATTCGGTTAGTTTCATCAATCTCGGAATAAATACTATATATAATATAAAAAGAAACAAAGCCAGGATGTTTAGCATGGTAGATCAATAAAACCCTATATCAATACGATACTGACCAAATCCGTTTTGGAAAGGTGGTGAATTATACTAATATTATAAATAGATTAAGAAAACTCATTTATTAATTTAAGAAATATACTTAACTTAAGAATTCTTAAAAATATATACTACGCTGTAGCCTATTCAATAATACAATACGGTATCGTTGTATGGGGATGAGCTTACAAAACCTCAATTTTGCCACTGGAAATTACTCAAAGATTAATATTCAAAATTATTACTAAGAAACCAACAGATTATTCAACCTCTCAACTTTTTCAAGACTTTCAAGTCCCACCTCTAAAAACTATATACATAAAAAATACCCTGCTTCAAATCCATAAAGATAATTCTAAGAAGTCGCACTAGGCCATGGGACGCATTGAGAACAATAGGCAAAACAGAATATAAAAAAAAATGATTAAATAGGTTACGTCAGGTTAGGGTTATCGGCTAATTTAAAATTATTTTTTTCATAGCTTTTAATGACTTTTCAAGGAGGTGTTGAGTTGACTTTATTCTCAGTTGGCATGGAACCATATTATAGATAGGTACCTACTTTATCTTTACCTGAATTCTTCACACAATCGGTACTAATTTCAAATATGACACTCAAATTTAAATCAAACTTGAGTTCATTGAACCAGATTACACGCAGGACTAACGCACACAGTACCTGAATGAATATGTTTGATGACGATAATTTGATTGTGAATAAGGAACTCCAGTGAAAAATATTATGGCTTTAAAAAAATATGTTCATATAGACCAATATACGCTGATTCTGAATATATAAGTTTTATTCCATAATATTTAACGTAGAGTTTTAAAAAAATTATTAAAAAGTCCATTTTAAAATGTGTCATTGAAACACCCTGTCAAGTTGGTATTGCTGGATTTTGGCGGCGTGACGTCACCGCGCCGCGTCACCTGGGTCAAAGTTGTATAGAAATCAATAGAATGTAAGGCGCAAGCCGTTCGACATTCTGTGTTATTGGTTTATAGAGATTTGGACATATACTGGTTTTTGTTTTTATTGAAACATTATTTAGGCCTAAAAATTCAGTATCAAAAATAAAGTATCTCTATTAGTTTATCTGAATTATTTAAAATATTCAAAAACTCCAACTGTACAAAAAACGATCTTACTGCCCAGTAAAACGCTCCAATGCTGAAATTCAAAATGGCGGAAGTCGAACAGCCGATTCCAGTTCCCTACGAAATTCATACTTCTGTTGATTATGATGACGTCACACTACATTCGGTGGTTTTCGGGGGATCTTGAAAAATTAAAACTTTGACATTTATTTTAACTATTAAAACTAACTATAAAAATAAAAATAAATATGCAGTTATTTAAGTTAGAAGGTCATTCATAAAAAAATTAAAAAAATTGGACTGGAGTTCTCTATTTAAATAAATCATGATCGGTTAGTGGCTGAGTTGACATCGCGTTTGCGTCCCACCCAGGCGTCGTGTGTTCCAATTCCTCGGTTGGCTAAGAAATCCACCACTGCACACGCAACATTTTTCACTTACATACAAAAGTGGAAAATAGTCATATTAAAAATATTGATTTAGGACCTTTCGAAAACAAATCAAAGGAACAAGTTTTACTAATCACAATAGAGATTTTATGAACATTTTTTTAATATTCAGTTTAAAAGCACGTTATTTTACGCCACCCGTGACTGAAGATCGATCTGCCACTAAAGGCGGCATAAATAATAGCAGCGTGATCGAAATCCCAAGATTTGAATAAAAGATAAAAAAAATCGATTAACTGAAAAGGTTTCTAATTCTCACATAGATATAATCATCCATTTATATGAAAAGGCTAACTGAGAGAAGTATTTATTAAGAAGATAAATGGCCGGAATGAGGCCGAAAGATACTTGAATTATTTTCTGGCGAAAATGCTCTGAAAACGCGGCAGATGTTTAGCAACCGGTTCAGAAAATTTCGTTTCAATCATTTTATTGCAGCCTCCTTCCATTTTCTATCTCCACCATCCGGTGAATGGATTAAGTCGCTTTTCAATCCTAATTATGCTTCCGGAATATAATTGACTACCTACTACAAATGCCTTTGTTATGTGCATAAACTAAAAACTAACTAAAACAGAGGAATTGCTAATTTGTATTTTATTGACCTATTTTGCGCATCTTGTATATTGCAACGGCTTTCTTTTTAGTGCAATATACTTTAGCGCAGTGCTATCGGGCTAGAGCAGCGGTTGTCAACCTTTTGAGCCTACGTACCCCTTGATTCTTACTACAAATTTGTTGTACCCCTTACCCTCTATCTATTTTGTCTACACTTGTAATAAAATACATTTTTATTTTGTAATTTTTTAAAACTGTCACTAGGGCCACGCTTCCCGGCCCAAAAAGAAGAAGATGGAGAGATATGTAATTACGAATGTTGGACAGAGCGCGCAAATATTTTCAATGACAAAATTGATGCGAAAATAGGGAAAATGCTTAATAAAACACGACTCGTCAAAGATAGAGGAAAAATCTCGTAGAAGGTATCTTAAGTATCATTTAAAAACACATTGTGAATTTTTTCACAAATATAACTTGTAAAATAATAGAAATAGACTTGTTTAAAATAATTTTCGGAGCTTTGCGATTTTTTTCTATGGAGGGAATTTCATATAATTTGCGTTTCGGCGTGGTAGTATCTGGATATTATCTTCAAAAATAACATATTTTTTTAAGAGCTTAAAAACTTCAAATGTTTACGGGAGATATGTAAGAAATCGGTAAAGGTATCGGTAAAGAATTTCATATAATTTGCGTTTCGGCGTGGTACGTATCTGGATATTATCTTCAAAAATAACATATTTTTTTAAGAGCTTAAAAACTTCAAATGTTTACGGGAGATATGTAAGAAATCGGTATCGGTAAATCGGTAAAAGCGGCGGCTTAGTACATAAATTTAAATCGAGTCGCACAAATAAAATTAATGAAATTTTATATATAGTGTAACACGACTTCGGGCATTTTTTACATCTGATTTTACACGTAAAAATAAACAAATTTTTTTCCACTTGTCTTTTTATTTCGACGAAAATAATTTATGCTCTCCATACACAACTTCAAACTCACAAATGTATTTAGAGGATGAATTTTTTTACCTGAAAAAAATTTGTAGAAAAAGGTTTCTCATGTATTTGTAGTTAAAATAAAAGCCCGATTTTCTGTTACACCCTGTATAATAAATCCTACAATGTAAATATACAATCAATGTGCCCCTGAGCTTGCCTTGTAGAGCAAAGTTTAGCTCAATTTCACACAAGTAGAGTTGATATATAAACCTACATTCATGCCACGCTATTGCGTACCCCCATTTTTGTGGTTTTGTGGTACGCTTACCCCTAGAGGTACGCGTACCGCAGGTTGAAAACAACTGGGCTAGAGTATATTGCACTTAACCTTCCGCCAAACGCAACAAATTTATGAGATGAAGTGATCAGTATTTTTGTGCCAAAGGGTAAATGTCGACGATCTAGGGGAGTGGCCTCCAAACTTTTTCTCCTTCCCCATTACTCACAGAGGGCCAGTTTCCGTTCGTCTCGAAAAATTGAGCGAAAAATCTATTTTGATCTGTTTTTCTGTGATTTAATCTCACAGATGAATTGCGCCCGATCGTGTTAGAATTTGTATTGCACCTGATGGAAAGTTAATGTAGTGGAAGATACTCTCAGTGTTAGACCACCAATTAGAATTGAAACATTGCTTGAAATGACTTAAGCTGTTTTTGATGACCAGATCTGAATAGCCAGGAAATTCCCCATCTTCCTCTTCCCCATATCCTTCCCCTCCCCACTGCTTTCAGCCTTACAATATACTCCGATTGGGGATGCCATAGTCTCACTGGCTCCAGACGTGAGCAGCTGGGACTCTTGTGAGGTATTCACATATAAAAATGTGTATTAATTAAATAAGTGTAGTAAATTTTCGAAGTTTATACATGTTGTGATCGCGCGAGTAATTATCGGTGAGTTATTTGCTGCCTTACTGTTGTTGGCTTCTATACGGATTGTCCAGATGATTAGTAAGACATCTCCAAATACTAAGTTTTGATTAAATGAAGACATTATGAGCGAAACTCAATCGAAAATCTGGAAACAGAAAAATCAGAAAAAGATATTGGCACCTCTGGGACTCGAACCCAGGACCTCCCTACTTTCCGGGTTGGGCGCTCTTATCCACTGAGCTAAGGTGTCGATATCCAATTCGGTCACTTTTAACTGTACCATACTTCGACTAAGAACCACCCATATTATCTTCATTTTTCTTAACGCATATTTTTATTGGCTGCCATCTTTATGAATGATTGCAAGATTCAACTCGAACTAAATGCAATCTAGATGGTGTCTGGATAAATTATTATCCATTTTATTTAATGTGCGACATCTATTGACTCTTCTGCAAGTCTGGGATGAATATTATTATTATTATTTTAACTTTATGAGTAAAACCTCAAACTGAAATATTTTAATTAAATGAAGACATTATGAGCGAAACTCAATCGAAAATCTGGAAACAGAAAAATCAGAAAAAGATATTGGCACCTCTGGGACTCGAACCCAGGACCTCCCTACTTTCCGGGTTGGGCGCTCTTATCCACTGAGCTAAGGTGTCGATATCCAATTCGGTCACTTTTAACTGTACCATACTTCGACTAAGAACCACCCATATTATCGATATCGATATGTTCGAGTTGAATCTTGCAATCATTCATAAAGATGGCAGCCAATAAAAATATGCGTTAAGAAAAATGAAGATAATATGGGTGGTTCTTAGTCGAAGTATGGTACAGTTAAAAGTGACCGAATTGGATATCGACACCTTAGCTCAGTGGATAAGAGCGCCCAACCCGGAAAGTAGGGAGGTCCTGGGTTCGAGTCCCAGAGGTGCCAATATCTTTTTCTGATTTTTCTGTTTCCAGATTTTCGATTGAGTTTCGCTCATAATGTCTTCATTTAATTAAAATATTACAGTTTGAGGTTTTACTCATAAAGTTAAAATAATAATAATACTAAGTTTTGAGGTAATGAGGAAAACAATATTCGAATGCTCACCTTAAATCAAATATTATTTACACGGGCCTGTGTTTTACATATTTAGATACGCTATAAAATAACATTGGGAAGCATAACGGTCTGGTACATTACATGATTTGTCCCTATAATCCAATTTTACAAAATTCGCAGAGTGGTGTAGTACCATTATCAAACTTTTCCTTAATATAAAAAATGTCAAATTGAGTTTTTTTCTGAAAAAAAACACTGTCAAATAAAAGGTAATCACTGAACAACCATAGTTTTTTGTTAGTACATGAAAAAAGAGACTTTAAAATAATCTTCCGTACTAAACGATTTTTGATTAAATCACATTAATATGATTACTAGTACAACAATGAAAATGTTGAGCTTCATTATAAGAATATCCAAAGATTTCAAAAATATTCACACATTTAAAATACTTTATACAACTCTAGTTAGAAGTCATTTGGAATACAATTCGCCCATATGGAATCCTTTCTCGAAAGTCATACAATTTTCATTGATCGAATCCAATATAAATTTCTCAGGACATTTTTTTTCAAATTAGGAATACCCGCGGATGACATTAACTATGATTCTCTATTACAAAAAAGTACGACTCCTATCGTTAAAAGATAAATGAATACTTAATGATTTAATTTTTAAATTTAAAATATACAATAACTAGTTGACTCCCTTGAATTAGTCTCATATGTATAAAATCATGTACTTGGTAGATCAACTCGACTCCAATCACCTTATTATTGCAATAATACTGGCACCAACGCAGAACAAAATTCGATAACACATCGCTTGTACAGTTTGGGCAGCGATTGTGCTCATATCGATCATGCCGGTAGTTTGTCCTCATATGAAAGATGCAAAATAATTTGTCTGCTAGTATCACGATATCATAATATAACATGTGACTGTATAATGTTTTACCAGTACTTGCAGTCTAATACCAATGATTATAAATACATCACAGGAACATTGTAAAATTTGTCATATGGCGCTATCTATAATTCATTCTCTCTACAAGAAGATGTGCAAATTAATTTAATAAACATTTTTTTTACATGAGCTCCACACAGGAGGCCCTGAGGAAAATAATTTCCATCAGGGCCTATGTCATCTTTGGGGATGCTGTATGGAGGATTTTTTTAAGGAAAAGAAGGAGAGGAGAGTTCTGGGAAGGAAAAGGGGTTAAGGGGTGGGTAGGAATCTGGGGTTCAGTGTGTCCTGGTCATCCGCCTCCAAGACCTAGACAAACCCCATTACCCCATGAACCCGGGTACCTCTGCTAAATCACCAACTACGTGGGGTGACCTATGACAGAGGTGTTGGTTATCCAATAAAGGTCCCCGGGGCGGCGGTACCCATTCCCGCCCATTCAATCATAACAATCCATTCCAAAAATTGTGCAAATGACGGTACATGTAAAACGGACTGCACTAAGCTAAACCATAAATCTAATGTAAAATATCTTAGAATCTTAATAGATAAAAAATGTTAAATGGAAAGATCATATCAATCTCACTGTGGAAAGAATAAGAAAACTTATCTATGTTTTCTGAAACATTTTAAACAAGATTACTATCAAAATTGTCTATTATGCATCAATTCAGTCCTTATTACAGTACGGCATTATTGGTTGGGGAGGGGCCTTTAAGGCTTCCTTAGAGTCCATAATTACAATTCAAGAATAATTATAAAAATCATCCTTAGGAAACCATACGACTTCCTTCCTTTAGAGATATTTCGGGAATTTAATGTATCATCTATCACAGAATTGTGAGAAACGCATTATACCAAATTTATAAAGAATATTTCACCAAAAAAATTCATCCCTCAGGTAGTATAAGCAATAGATTTAAAACTAATGGCTTAAATAGCCTATGCTTAAAACGACCATGGCTCAACACCACTATTTGTATTTAGGTGTGAGATGGCACAATATATTATTTTCCACAAACAAAATAAGTACAACAGAAACATTGAAATACGAACAATTTAAAAAGCAAATTAAGTCCCTGAAATTGGATAATGATATTATATTGTAGCCTTAATTTACCCTAACTTAATCTGTAATATTTAATATAAAAAATTATTGTTATTGTCTTTCGATAACGTTTTTTCTAAATTGTTTACCTATGTCAAATAATGTTTGTATTTATTTCACAAGTTAACATATTTCATAAGAACATTATTTTTTTGCATGTAAATACTCCTCCCATAAACACAAGCTCCTAGAGCTCAACTTATGTAGTAGTAGAATAATAATGAATTATTGTATAACTTTGCATAATGCAATCACTTGTAACGTTAAAAAGCAATTCTTGTAAATAAATAATAAATAAAAATAAAAAATAATACCATTATGAAACAATTTTTTTTTTGATTCCTAAGAGCATTTCTTACTTTTTATATTTAATATTTGTGCTTTTTACTTACAACTATTTTATTTCTCACCTTTTAACTTTTAATTTATATTTTATACTTATACTTTATACTTACTCTTCTTAATTTTCACTTAATACTTATTACTTTGATTCCTTACTTTTTACCTTTTACTTTTAACTTTACATTTATTCTGTTACATTATTTATATTGTGGTACTATTTATGTTAATTATTTGTTGTTAATTTAATTGTATTCATGGCACATGTTGTGCCATGTATGTGGAAATAAATAAAAAAATAATATAGTGCGACATTTTGAAATTTCCCATAAGTAACTCGGAAAACATCAATTTTTGTTTATTTCAAAACAAGTTTTTGTGCATTATTATTGAAATGCCAGGAAAAAACGAAAAAACGTCAATTTTAACGTAATATTTTGCAGGTTAATTTTATGCTATCTTATGTAATTTTTACTGAAACACATTCCTTGAAGACTAAACTATACATAAAAACAATATTACTTGCGTTTATTCAATGAATTTATACTTTTTACTACTTTTCAAATGCCACGGAAAAAACGAAAAAATTTCGCGATGTTTTGACTTTTACGTAATATTTTGCAGGTTAATTTTATGCTATCTTATGTAATCTTTACTGAAACACATTCCTTGAATACTAAACTATACATAAGAACAATATTACTTGCGTTTATTCGATGAATTTATACGTTTTACGATCATTTCGTCGACCGCGACGCGAGACTTGACAGCCGCCATTTTGACAGCCGAGCGGCGCGAAAAAGTTCCAGGCCGTGTCATAAACAATTTCAAAGAAAATATATCGCTGCTCTAGGTGGGTTCACGGTATCTTATACCTTATGAACAAGAATGCCCCAAGCGATTCTGACCTTCTTCTTCACACGTTTTCTTTATACATAAGGGTTAAAATCGCATAACAAAATTATTTTTTAGTGATTATTTTGGCTTGCGCCGATGGACGAACGGCAAGGGGCAGGTTAAGTGATGTTTATGAGTGATCTGAGTATTGCACCAGATAGAGGATATACTTACATATAACTGCACTGCATACTCAACTCAAATTTCGATTTTTTCGGAGATGTCTGATTAATCAATTAAACGATTGAGTATGAAGAAGCAAAGTACACCTGGTACTTCTTGTTTCTAATTTTCTATAATTTAATTTTTTAAAAAGAACAAAATTTCCTCTGAAATCATAAGATTTGTACTTAAATCCCGACCTATTTAAACATTAACTACAAGTTTTACGTAAAAAATAATTCAAATAAGAAATTAAACAATTTATCCAAAGAAACAATATAATTTTAAAACTTTATTCAAACCGGTAGGTACCACAAAATCAATTTTACCGATTTGATAGATAGCTCGTAGTAGGAACCGCGCTCCGAAATAAAAGGCGGTATCCAACACAGCCACTATCTTGAAAAGGAAACGGAACGTAACTAATAAATTTACAGACAAGTGAAATAAATACCAGTCAATTATTTATTAAAAAATTACCTATATATAAAAAATAAATCATATAACAACAAAAGTAATTTTTGCTTCATGTTCCTCCATTGAAAATCCGTATTTCATTATTAATAAATGTAATATTATGTAGGTACACGATACTCATACAATTTTAAACTTCAGTCAAGTGAGAATTTCATAAATAATAAGTTTTAAAACAGAAGCCGGTCTCGAGAAGGAAAAAAAAAGATTTAATCAAGATTAAAACGTGTCAAGCGGAGGTTTGCGGTGGATGGCGACTTGGCTTTATTTATGACGGGCAGACTTATTAATGGCGAAGAGATGCAGTGGCCAGAGATATTCTGTACCACTAACTAAGAAACTTAAATTAAAAGCTATATTGGACCAAGTTTTCTCGACGAAAGTATTCGGCTTAGCGAATTTCAAACCAAACTACCATCCTACAGCAATCCCAATTTAATTAAACTTATCAATAAAATACCTAGCCATATTTTTGTTGATGTATTTCAGATTTTGTATAAAAATCTATTTAAGAGCAAAGCGGCCGAGAATTTAAATTTTGTCGAACGATAATCTTGCGATCGTACCCTTGCATCTATCTGTACAGGGCGGTTCCGATGAGAAAGATGAATTATTCTCCATACCAGCAGTTTAACGTAATAACTCAACATCGATTTTATTTAATTTCAAATTTGCTTTGATAAATACCCACATTCAAAAATGCCAAAACTCCTGATGATAAAACAATTAAAGTGATGTACTTACTTTTTGTTATTATTTTTTATCGTAAGCATTTTTAAATTTTTCAATAATGTCTAAGCAAAATAAGAATGCAATTTTTTTTTAAATATATTCGTTTGCTAGACCGTAAATAAATAGATAAACTGAAGTGAAGGATTTTATTTGAACTAAAATTAAAATTCTGAAGGTAGATTTCCAGAATAATTTATTAATTTATTTTACTGCATGATTATATGATTTGAAATGTATGTTGTATAATACAAAATTGTGTTTGAAAATTTAACAAATCTGCCAACCATCTACGTAAAACCTTATTGTACTAAAAATACACATATTTTCTCAAAATTAAAAAAAATAGCTTTACTAGATAAATGAACAGTCTTTCGAAATAAATTTATAAATTTTTGTGGAAAAGAGTCAATACGTCTAGAATTTGATTGAAAAATGACCTATTTCCGGTTTTGTCTGGTTATTCTATCTTAAGGGCTAAAATTTAAATATGTGCACTAGGTACACGACATTGAAAAATGTATATGATTTTTTTTTCATGCGGTTTTCTCCCGGTTACGTAGATAGCTTTCGATGTTACTCGACCTACGAAAAAACCTCAGGGCTATTTAATGTGCTCACTTGTTTATTCGCTTCAGCCGCTCTATTATCTCTTCATCATTCGTGGGAATGAAATACCACAATATCCAAATGGACCATCGACATTATTCAAATATTTCATCAACGTCATCGTTTGCATTTGTAATTCCGCGCACTTGAATTCGTTCAACTCGCAAATTTTTTGTCCTTTCTGTAAAGTTGACAAAAGCGGAGTTCGTCATTTGAGCCATCGAAATATGTTTAGCAATGCTTTTCATTAAAGATATTTTATCATAATTATAATGAAGATAGTGTTTTGAGCTGACCGGTGTACTTACTTAGTGTTCCATTTATTGACGCTCTGTGATGGTTTTCTCGAGCGACCGTTACATGAAAATCAATATTTTACGATATAAGGCTCTGTTTTTCATGAAACATCGAGTAAATACCGTTAGGACCCCAGTGGGAAATTGGGTAAAAGGCAGCGAAATCCAGCCGAGTATCCTCATTAGTGGCACCTAACGCTGCCATAGCATTTACCATCTGGCCCGGGGGAAATTGTACGGATGACCGAACCTACCGGAGATGCTCAACTCAGCGTTCATAATTGTCTTATTTATATAGTTTTGCCGGTGAGATTTAACTGGGAGATTGCGTTCAGGCTGTCTAAAAGAGATTCTTGAAAGACACTGCGAATCACAGCATGGGAATGATTTATCTGGATCAAATCCTCGATGTTCATTAGACCTTAGATGAGTTGGCTGTACCAGCAGAGCGACTACATAAACAAATTCTATCGGCAATTTCAGAGTGATGAGGTGACTTATGACGATGCGCTCAGAATGACAGAATAGCATCAATTATTGGCGAAAAATTCCAGAGAGATATCCGTAAACCGTTATAAACCAGGGAAAGAAACTCAAGAGGCTGAGCGAGGAGAGGCTGGGCCTGCAATGAACGAAGGCCGCTGAAGTAGCACAAGGTAGGTTCCTACCAGAGAGAAGCTTTGACTGGAATAGGATGAGATGAGAATTACTACTCTACTACTTGATTCTTTGTTACATCTCATTCAGTTGTAACGATTGTCAACCCTTTACTTTTGAACGATTTTAAGTAATCATAATTACACGCGGACATAATTACATTTATGAGAAAATAATACTATAAAAGAAAGAGATACAAATAGAAAATAGGGAGACAAATTATTATAGGAAGGGAGGTATGGGGAAGAAGGATGGTTCAGCGGAGGTTAAAACAAAGTTAAATAGGGGACAGATATCTCTTTGTAAGAATTATTAATATTCAACGTAACGATGAAACTGTTTCCTTCTCGCCTTACCTACCCCTCCTATAATAATTTTTCACTCTTTTCTATGTTATTTCTTTCTGTCAACAATGTGGTGTCTTTCTTTTGGTTCCACGGCAACTCAAAATAAACAACTTCAACACCCCTTTGAAAAGTCATTAAAAATTATGATTTTTTTTTTAGATATCCCATAACCAAACCTATTTAACCAAATTTAAAAAAAAAACCATTCCTTTTAATGACTTTTCAAATGAGACGTTGAAGTTGTATGTTTCTGAATTGTCCGGTCGCCCTTTTTTATTCTATTTGTCTCTTATATTAGAAAATAATACAATGAGAAAAAGAGATACAAATGGAAAAAAAGGGTGACCGCACAGTTCAGAAACATACAACTTCAACGCCTCATTGAACAGTCTTTAAAAGTGATGATTTATTGCAAAGAAATCACTTTGCAACGAGTAATACTAACTTGACTTTGTTTATTTTAACAATCGTCGTATCAGAATATTACTCGTACTTTTTTCAATTTTTCTAAGACTTCATATCAGTTTCTATTTATAAGACTTTATAGGTTGCCATATATACCGGTCGATTAAACACCAACCTCTTTCCTATTCTCATAGCACGTATTCAAAGTCCCAACACATCAGTGCCCCCTGGTGTATCGGGCGCACCAGGAGCAAGCTGGAGTGGAAAAATCATATCGTTATCGAATTGTAGGCAAGTTAAATTTTTGTGATGGTTCTTACGCAAATAAAAATCTCTAGTTATGTTAACTATCAAACCTTGTTCAGCCTTTGACTTTACATTATCTTCCTTACATACATATTTGCAATAGCCTTATTCATGAATCTATAATAATGTGTTCTCCTTTCGCTGACTGTTTTTCTCTGCTTTATTTTCCTTTCGTGTTATTGTTAATGGACAATGTAGAGACAGGTAAAGAGGATATACATACAAGGAGGTTGCGTGTGCTATTCGCGTCCATGGACTAAAAAATTCACTCTATCTAAAAAGATTTACTTTCTGGTGATGCCTATCTAGAAGTTTGGTTTGAAATTTAAAAAAAAATGTAGGTACTAAAAATGAATTATTTTTAAAACTAAAATTAAGTAGTTGAGATGTCCGAAGAAGGCCAAGAAGCTTGACACAGATGTAGACTGACAGGGGGGTGGGGAGGGCTAAAATACTACACAGACGACCCCCTTGCACGGATCCTTAAAAGCTGAGGTACAAGATTGAGGTTGAGATTATTAAGCCGTATTTTAAGCGTTTGAATAGGTCGCTGAAGTTTTACTTCCATGGTTTCAAGTGTCTTCTTCGGGCTGAAAATAATAAATGTTACATTAACCCATAAATATCAATAAATACTTACCAGCAATGATGAACCATCGCGTACCGGCTGAGTGAGTGCAAGTGAAATTACTTACTCTGGGTGATCACAGAAAACCGATTTAAAAATTCCGTGCCAGGTTTTCCAGGGTAATTTTTACATTTTTCCCCGATATCTTTTATTTGAAGTATGATATTGTACAAAATGTTATTAGAAACAACAAAAATCTATGTAGTTTGGATTTTAAAAAAAATATCAGGGATAATTTTTTTTTTGATTAATTAGTGTTATTTCACAAAAAAATAATTGAAAATAATATACAGTATAAGGTGGGCCATAAACATTTGCAATTTAGAAATAACTAAGAAAAAAATACAGGTTGTATTTAAATAGACGATTGTTGATAAGAACAAAAATATGCTGGAAAATCATTTCGTAAAAATAATTTCATCAAAATTGCCGCCATCCGCCGTGGAATCCATCCATCCATCCTCAAATCTGGATCTTAGATTTTTGACACAAATCTCCGGTTATGTTGACCATTCTTGATGAATGTTCTGCTTTAATTGGAGTATAGTCGCTGGTCTATTTACGTAGACTCGACTTGTAAGATAAAATATGTATATACAAATTTGTCCCATAACAAAAAAAATTGCTGGGGTTATTAGATCCGGGGTGCGGGGAGGCCATGGAATATCTCCTCTGCACGAGATCAGTTTGTTGGGGAAAATATCTTCAACCATGGGTATACTCTCGTTGGAAGTGTGTTTGTGGCCGCCCTGTTTGTTTTCGATTGAGAGTCGTGCCGGTTTCTTCGAAGTTTTTAAACCATGATTTAATCAAATTAACACTTGGGAACTGATTAAATCCTCTGTAATTGGTGATGCGAACGGCGGCGTGTATCATTGTTTTGTAAAATAGAATAGAATCATTGTTGAACGAATAGAACAAAATCATTGTTTTTGTAAAAATATTTTACCCAGAAAGCGCTTTGCTCTCCCGTAAAGTGATCCATTGTGACTAAATTTCCAAGGAGAGAGGAGCCGCGCATAAGTGGCCTTCTCTCCTCCCCCGTTAGGAATCTCCGTTAGCACGACTACAAAAGTACAAATGTTTATGGCCAACCCTATGGCGGCACGTCCTGAGTGAAAGGATACTCTCAGAATCTCCCAGGCGTAAGACCACCATTCAGAATTAAAACGATGCTTGAAATGGCTTTAACCTTGTTCAGTGACCAGATCAATAGCGAGATTATTCCCCACCAATACCTTCAGCCACACAACATTTGGGAATGCTGACTTCAGAAGAAAGTTGGGATTCTTGTGAAGATTCACATAAAAAAAGATAGTATGTCAATCTGTACCATCTGCTATAAATTCCAGGATAACGATTTCAGCGAAACGATAGCGAACATCATGCTGGTTATGTTTCCAGGACATATGTGAAATGAAAAGCGAGGTGTTTCCTCACTTTCCTCTTCCCCTCACCAATACCTTCAGCCTCACAACATACTCCAATTGGGGATGCCTTACTAGCACCAGATGGGTGCAGTTGGGATTCTTGTGCAGATACACATTAAAAAAAAGGTTGGTAAGTATGCTAATCTGTACCACCCGCGATGACGATTTCGGCGAAACGATAATGAACATCACTAAGCGCACTTGAGGTGATTTTTCACAAAAACAGAGCTCTACAAATTGTCCAATTATAATAATAATTATTTTTATTATCATGTTGGGTTATTGTTTCCAGGACATATTTGATCAATAGCGAGGTACTTCCCCAACTTCCTATTCCCCTCACCAATACCCTTAGTCGCACAGCATACTGCAATTGGGGATGCCTTAGTCTTAATGGCACCAGATGGGAGCAGTTTGGATTCTTACGCAGATTCATATAAAAAAAAGAAAAGTAGGTGTGTTAAACTGTCCCACCTACTATAAATTTCAGAATAACGATGTCGGCGAAATGATAATGAATATCATGTTGGTTTTATATTTCCAGGACTTGGTAGGTAATAACAATATTTAAAATAAAAACAAGTTTGTATTTTTCTCTTATGCAAAAAAATTGCATAAAAACTATATTTCATCATTCTCTGATATAGGTAGGTAACAGTGCACATCAACATATCGGAGACTTATTACGTACATCATTTATATTTTTTTATTTAAAAAATAAAAATAAAACATTTTAAGAGACATCTGAACATACATAAAGTTTTGATGTATTATATCTGAGTGTGATGGTCTTGGAACATGGAGAGCCAATCAAAACTGTTGAATAAAATAACAACAAATTGAAAAACAAACATAAATTTATACATTTATTTGCGCGCTGAATAAAAACAAATCGTTTAAATTCATAAAACCAATAATTTACTGTATTATTAGAAAAGAATGACCTGTTTCATTTATTGTAAAAAGGTACAAAATGATTAATTAAGTTAATCGTAAGAATTACGTATAATTTAAATAATAATTAGATTATAGAAAGTTGGTTAGAAACGACCTACAGCTCGCTAGGTCGAGTAAGACAAGAATGCAAAGCTAACGATGGGAATATGTATTTATATATTTCATTTGGCATAGTCTTAACTTCACGAAGCCTCTTTATGTGCCTTAGGACCACAACATTTAAAAACACAAGTTAAATTATTTCACAAGATTTTTTTAAATAAACATAAAAAATGATCTCTTTGAAAATGCATGTAATTTATATTCGAGAAATTTTCGTAATTTTTTGAGATTCGTAAAAATTCAAAATGACCACGATGAGAACGTACAAAATAAATCTAGTTCTACGAACAATTCACATAAAATTATCTATAGTGTTAGAATATTTGTAAGTCAAATAAAAATTTTTCTATCATAGGTTGTTTTATAGTAAATTTAGTATAAGAAATGTAGTAAAAAACACAATACGAAACTTAGCTGCAAAAGATATACGACGGCAAAGATACATTACAAAAATTTTTTTTGCGAGTTTCTGAGTATTTTTACCATAACGGTTAACCAGAGCACCACGGGAGTGTCACATGCAAAATGATTGTAGCATGAATGTAAACTAAGAATGAATAAACACGCCACAAAACGTGCGACCCTCGAGGCAAGAATATCAACAGCAAAATATTAAATTTGTTCATTTTTGTCAAATTATTTGTAAAAAAATTTATGTCACATTACACGATTCAAAACACCTTCAATCTGTATTTCATATAAAACAAAACACCTTTTTACATTACAAATTCGAATCCATATAAAGTCAATACATCAATCAACCTGTTCTAATACAGATTCCTTTTCATGAGAATGAACAGTTTCATATGAAAATAATTGATGAGAAGTGGAGTGTGGCTCCGTACTGCCAAGCATCGCATTCAAATCGCGACCATTACCTTTTTACCCTCGAAGTTAAAAATTCCCCGTTTGAAATTATTGCGATTATATTGCAAGATACGAAGGGGAAAACGTTTTTTGAGTGGGACCCAAAAAAAGTTTTTCTAGACACTATTTTATTATTTTTTGGTACTACGTATCATGTTTCAATTTTTATTATACGATGATAAAAGACTCGTACCTTTGGACTAGCACGTTAATGCACATGTTTAAATGCTAACAAGTAGTATAATATTACATATATTTTTAACAGTATATATATTTTTACATGATAAATTAATTTTTTAACAAAATCTCAAGTACACCATAAACGACAAAATTGTTTTAGCATAATAAGGTATGTTTATACGAAGACAGTGTTTAGGGCATTGCTTTATTGGTTACTACTGTTTCTAAAATGTAACTTACTACTCACGCGGTCAGTGACATTAATTAAACGATTTAGTACTGTCCTCGTGTGAATATACCATTAATGGTTCTACAAGCTGACAAAAATGATTTCGACGCATTTTGGCAATTGGTATTACCAAAGACACAAGTGTAGTCCAAAGGTAAAAGTGCCCTCAGGTACATGGGTTTCCCCTAACATTCCAGAAATCGATTTCAAGATATTAAATTGTAACATACAAAAGCACGCCCGTCCAATAAATGGAATGAGCTTAAAGAGATAAACTGAATATTCTCGGGGAATTTATTCCTTAATAAAAGCTCCACTGTAAAAAATATGACATAAAAGTAATGTTACACACTCACTAGTTTTTCACATTCTTTGATCGATGACTTATGATATATTTTATTTTCCGATATGCAAACAATGACCAAAGTTTCTTCTTCCAATAACCGTCAAGTACTTACTAAACATTCCACAAAAACGGGCTCGCGGTACCCCTTTGTTAAAAAAAAAAAAAGTTTTATTTTAATAATTTTTATTATTATTGATAACTTGCTCGTTTCTACCTATCGACCCGCGTATAATTTCGTCTATAAAACATTACAAGACATTACAAATAATCACAATTATACTTCTTACAATATGATCTCGCTTTAAATATATTGTTATATCGTTAAAATTATATTACATTAAAAATACAGAGTACATATTCCCTTTGACCGCGTCCCGCGCGGGCTACGGCACTACAGCACTACAGCCCTAAAGCACTACAGCACTGTGCAGTAGCAGAAATGCTGTGCTGTACGGCGGTAGTCCGCGGTGGGCGCCCGACCAATATTGATTTTCTCCATTCGAAAATACATATTTACATTTCATACGTCAGCGACCTAATAATCCACCAAAACAACTTTTCAATTATAATAATTAACCTACCCGAGACGGCGTTCGACGCAATCGAGTTGCATATTGCCGAAGACTTCAAATAAATTTACTCATTTACTCATTGATTTTAATTTTATTTCGATTTTCTAACATGTAAAATTCTTCTAACAATTGTATCGCCGGTATCAAAAAATAACCGGAGAACAGAAAAATACATAAATGCTTACGGAATAGTTTCGTCATGCCTGAGAAATGTTTAAGTATTATAGTTTGTATTTCAACCGTACCTAATTAAGTTTCGAGGATATATTATTTATGTGTACGCGTAGACGCCAAAGAAACTCACGATGCAGGCTGTTATTTAATCTTGGATGGAAATGAACACTAAGGGCTGCTATCGTTCATTCGGATACCGACACCAAAACATGCGTTCGTCGTGTCTAGTAAAAACCTTACAAAACATTTCATTTAACTAAAAACAACGAAAAATATAGCACGCAATGTTCCAATCGGGATAATTACATGCAGACATTAATGTGTAAACAGCAGCCGAAGTACGCCCGATAAATTGAACAAGTCCGCGCCATTGCCGATATTTGCTGGCTAAATAGGTAAATATAACTCTTCAAAAACTGCGTTCAAATGCTCATGCAGAAATGCAGACAGCAAACAGCTAACAGGGAATGGAAGAATAATACCTGCTTTGTTATTAATTGAACGCAAAATACAATGCGTTCGTGGCACCGGACGACTGGATAGGCGGACCAATATTAGATAATTGTTATCATTGAATGTCTGCCCGCTATTAAGGCGGAATAGACTTGCTTAGCGTATTTTGAGATATTATTGCCAAAGGCATGTGTCGCAGAAATGAAATGAGCGTTTTCGTTTTCATATAAAATTAAACTAGAGAATTTAAAAAAAAATGTAAATAAAAATTAAAAATATGTTTATTTTTTCAATAAAATTAAAATATTCTTAAAACGATAACGGACATATTATTGCATTCGATTGCACTTCCAAATTACTTAAAAATAAAAATATATTGAAATGGACAATGAACGGTTCATTCAATTAAAAAAAGGACAAACTAATGACGTTCAAAATATGAATACTAAAATATAACTTTTAATCTCAATCTAGATCGTCAAGTCGTAAGTAACGCTGATTACTTAAATTCATTCAATTTGACGGATGTAACAACATTTCAACTTTACGGAGTTAATAATTGAAAGAGTTTAATATAAGAAATACGACTTCAATCGTCCTTTCAGATATTCAAATGTGCTAGGTGCTAGCATTCCGAATCCGTCAAGGATGCGTCGACGAATCGACGATAATATAAAATAACGCAAACGATACAAAAATAAAATCTTTAAAAAACGCCGAGTACCATTCACGCTAAAAATATTTTCCGTAAAATATATAGGAATCTATTTGATACACAGCACGATCTACCTACAATAAAGTACTATGTAAACGAAGAATAAGCTCTAGACGACATTTAAAAAATATAATATGGCAAATAAGAATCATACGTCATGCATTCCTTCGTACCTTATCATCGAAGTAAAGCTACTTGCAATCAACAAGAATGACTCTAATAAATGTATACTTTAACAAGTTGAAATTATAATATTTCCTATAAGTCAGACAGTACATAGTAATATGTTCAATATTATACAAGCAATGTGACGCTATTAAATGAATCATAGGCACTACTTTAATAATTGTTTTCGCCTCACTTCACTTTAATGTTCAGTCCTTTGTGGAGCACACAAACATGATACCAACAGCTAAGCAACAGCTGCTTCCGAATGCACTGGCAAGACTTATAGACCAGACTCAGACAGTAGTGCTCGTGGCAGGCACCAGGCTCAAAACCATCCAACACCGCCACGAGTAAGTACAAAGGCAAGATCAGTTCTTAGTCGAGTCAAACAAACAAACACCCTTTTCATCACATGGCGCAAGGCTTCTATCGTATCAACCACGGAGATAGAAAGTGCGGAAGGCAATCAGGAGATCGTTATTCTACAGGCTGCGGGATGAGGACCCGCACGAGATAAGCAAGCTACAGGCAAGTTTCCAACACAAGAAAAAATTGTTCACTTAAAAATAATCACAATTAAATGGTTAAACGAACATCGCATTTACATATTATTCTTGTCATGGCGAAAGGCAGAATGCATTAGAGCTTATATTATTAAATCAATAGCGATAATGTACGTTGTTATATTATTAAGGAATGAAACCGGTAACATAGACTGCAAAATTATTATAAAATGATAAATGCGACGTTTTAAGACAATAATCTCATCACGGATAAACTTAAGGAATGTAATGTCGGAGGCGAAGACAGAAGATGAGCATCTCAGCCGCAGGGGAGGAGATATGGAGGATGGGTGATGATGGGTCAGTGGCAGTCGGATTAGACCAGCCTGTCTCAAGGGTGTTGTCAGTTGGTGTAGTGATCGAAGGATCCCAAGTATTCGAGGGCGGCGCGGTAGCAGAATTGGTATTGATCCTAAACACCGAAAAAAGCAAACAATACATTAGTACTGCCGTTCAGGAAATTGATCCACCTGAACCGATATGTTGAATATCCACTTTACCTCGGTTTGCACCATGGCAGGGCGCTGCGTGCGAAGAACTCTGACGGCCTGGAAGACGTCCACAACTCCTTCGTACTGCATCCTCTCCAACACGAGGGACAGGGTGATGAACACACCCGTGCGCCCGACACCAGCACTATGCAACAAAAAAACCGTCGTAAGTACATCATAAAGATCATTATTCGTGTCGCGATTACACACGGACTCATATCTTACCTGCAGTGTACTGTGATGGGCCCGTCTTGACCGAATTGTTCCTTAGTTTTATGCACCTGTCCTAAGAAGTCGATGAAGCCTTCTCCACTCTTGGGAACTCCTTGTTCCGGCCAGTCCGTGAATTGGAACTGGCGAACGGTTCTCGAAGAGCCGTCTCTAGCATCGGTTACCTAACAAGTTAATTAAAAGTTTAGAAATAATTCACACTCTGAATATTTCAAGATGATACTCATTAAAAATGACAAACCTTGAATTCCCTGAGGATGTATTGTGGCATATTATATTCAGCGATCGGATCAACAACAAAACATTGGTAACGAACCGATCTATCAGAAGGCCAATATTGATGACATTTTTCCTAAAATAAAACAACATTAATCAAATTACTGAAAACTTCAACATAATAAGCACAATCATTGAAAGTTGCAAAAAAGAATACATACACGGCCCATTTCCTTCAGTTTAGTCAGCATAACGACAATAGTAGAATTATGTTCCCACAGCATTCTCCAGAAGTCGTCCGTTGTATCCACAAGGGGTCCTTGAGTGGCGATATAGGCATTTCGATACCGATAACCATCAACGAAGCTGGCATTGATATAATCAGATCCATCAATATTTCTTACAGGGGCCAGACACACCCGAGAAGATTCGAATGGTAGAATATGAACGAGGCGGTTTTTATGTTTATTACAAGGCATGTTGGCTGACATAAAGCGTGTAGAATCAGCTTTTATGTTGGAAAGTTTTTTGAATTCTAACTCCATGCCCGTGATGTTTTCTCCAGGTTCATTTTGCATCAACTTCTGAATATGGGAATGTAAATTTCTCGCTCCGACTTCAGTACTTCCGCAAATTACAGCTTCTAAAAGGGCATCGTGAATGAAAATGTATTGGTCCTCGGTTTGAACCATGTAGTTACGCTGAGCGCGCAAACATGTGACGTGGCCATAAATATCAATCATCTTCTCATGCTTCATTCGCTCCAGCATGGAATCGATCACTATAAAGCATCCAGTTCTACCCACTCCTGCAGAGCAGTGAACAACCATGGGTCCAGCCTCCGAGGGATTGAGATTGCGCACGCGACGCAAGAACTGCAAGAAAGGCGCGGGGTGGTCAGGTACCCCGTGGTCGGGCCAAGCGGTAAACTGTAGCTGCTTGACCTCCCTCCTCTCGGGGTTACCCGCGCGAGACACCTGGAAGGTCCTGATGCAATAGGTAGCCAGCTCCTGAACTTCAGAGATAGTGACAGTCATTTGTCCATAAGTGTCTGTCCCTCTTGTGGGCCAGTATTGGTCGCATTTGATTCGAGTTCGTTCTTCTAATTTAGTCATCATCACAATAGTCGCCGTGCGTAATTCCCAACACATTCTCCAAAAGTCGGCGAACGTGTCTTGTAATGGACCCTGGGTAGCCACATACGCGTTGTGTTTGCGGTAACCATCGCAGTAATTTGCGTTGATATAATCACCGCCAAGGATGCCATCTTGTGGTTGCAGGATAACCCTACTATGGTCGTAAGCAATTACATTGGCGTACCGATTTTTCGGTTTGTTCACCTCCATGTTCGAATGGTCCCACGTAAATTGTTGCCCTGGTTCGATACTTTCGTATTCCTGAGAGAATTTAAGATTGTCGTTCGCTTTCAGTCTTTCAATATGGTTAGCCAGTTCAGTTATAGAAATAGGAGGGTGAGAGATCATTCCCGGTGTCTGGAAATTAAGGCGGCGCATTTCAACAGGATCTGTTGGCGCAGAGCTCATTCCTATATCTGCCGCCATCAGTGGTCTAGTAACAGCAGCTTGGTCCGGGGCTTTACAAGGTTGCCTTCGCCTTTTGATGATGAATACAAATACAAAAAATACACAAAGGAAGAGTGCAGCAATAATTGGGCCAACCACCCAAACCATACCGGCTTCCTCGGTATTCCTATTGACAGACACATCGGGATCAATGGGTACGTTCGGATTGGGCCTTCGTGGGGGATCGCCAGGAGGAACCTCTCGCATGTCTAGTGATAAATATTCAGAGAAAGGACTGGATGTGTAAAGATGTTTCTGAGGGGTATCGACCACCGCTCTAACAAATATTCTGTAACGCTTGATAGGGTCCAATTTTCTATTTGTGAAACCTTCGTAAATATCTCCGCTTCCTAGGTGGAACGTGTAAGGAATATTCCTCTGAGGAAACTTTGCGGCTATATAGGGAGAATTTTCCTTTTCAGTTTTCCCGTTTCCATTAACCATATCGTCTGTAAGAAACTGATCAGGATTTTTGTTAAGATTTGCCTTATCTTCGGGGACGATGATCAAAAAGTAATGTGATATCGGCCCATATTCTTCCGACGCTTGGGGCAGGATAACCTGTATTTCTTCACCATTCACCACACCATAGAAATCAGGTTTAACCATGGGCTGAGGAGCAGCCATTTGCGTGGTAACGGTGATTTTGGTAGGAGGGCGATATTGATGATCGCTAGGAACAGCGCTAACATTGACTGAATACGTAGTAAAAGGCGAAAGTTCATTAATTGTATGTGACTTGATGTTTTGCTTGAGAACGATTTCTCTTCTAGGGATCGATTGCATTTGGGTCATTCCCTGGGAATCAACGAACTCTTTCACGGCATCGAAGGATATTTTATAATTGATTGGATTGAGTCTTATAGGCGGAGACCAAGACAGGGTCATTGAGTGGGTGGAAACATCATGAGCGCGTAAGTCTAGAGGAACGTCTTCTGGTTTAACTTTAACGGTAACTTTCTCAGACAGGCGTCCGAAGCCTGATGCTGTCCTACTCGCCACGGCAACAGCATACTGCGCAAACTTTTCTAAATTTACAAGGTCTGCGGATTCCGTCACCGACACTAATTTCTGTTGCCACTCATCGAGGTCTTCGACAGGCATCATTGTGTAAAATATAACATATCCGATTATCTTAATTCTGGATGGAACAGGTTCCCACCAGACTTCAACACTAGAGTCAGATGTAGCGACAGCGCGCACAGCCATTGGAGCTCTGCCGATATCTCGTTCAGTGTGAACGGATTGCTTTTCACTAAAAGGTCCCGCGCCTTGGTTTGTAAAAGCCTTCACTTGGTAAACGTAATCCGTGTTTTCTTCCAAATTGGTGAATACAGATTTTGTTGTATTTGTGTTTCGTTCTACCATGGTCGACTGGTCGTTTCTTTTCATAAATTGAATATCGTATTTAGTTATTTGACCGTTTCGATGTTCTCTTATCGGCGAAGCCCAAGTTATGCATACAATATCTGGCGCTTGGAAATTGTGAGAGATATTAGTCGGTGGTCCGGTAGGTGGACCTTCCGGTGTTAGCCAATATTTGATGGTTTCCTGCCCAATGCCAATGTTATTTTTTCCGGCAACTCGAAATTCGTATTCAACTCCCCGTTCTAGATCGTTGATTCTGTGGGATGTTATCTTGATGCCTGGTAGATTTTCTTCTTTGAGAGGCTGATCCTTGACACCGTACCGTAATCGGTAGCCCTGTAATTCACCATACGTTTGCGTTGGCCGAGCCCATTCGAGTTCGATGGAAACAATTGGCTCTCGTTCAAGAACCCTAAATGTATGGAAAAATAAGGAAATAATTAAATAAAACCAATTAGATAGCTGCAATATCACTGAAAACGAAAAGGAATAAGAAAAGCTACTCACTTGAGGTTAACGGTAGGTCTGTTGGGAACACCCCCCGGGGTTCGGGCGGGGACGGGTGCGCTGCGGTCACCATCACCCTTGCGGGTGAGTGCGGCCACCTGTATGTTGTACCGCGTATCGGGCTGAAGTCCAGTTACGTTTAACTCGAGGGACATTGAATCAACAACGTCGAAGCGCATAGGTTCATTCAAAAGACTTTTACCCTAAAAAAAGTTACGGATTAATCACAACTTATCTTGAAGTAGTTATTCCAAGGATATTCACGAGATAGGAGTTCAACGATATTTATGGAAACAAACCTCTTCTTTTGTCTCCTGAACATGGACATGATATCCTCTGATGATACCGTTCCTGTCTTTTTCTGTAGGTGGTTTCCAGCTGACATGAAGGGCGGTGGAATTGATAGGGTTAACCCTGACTTCTTGAGGCTCCCCGGGCACTGTAAAACAGGGGCGGATTAGCGAGGTCACACAGATGGAGGAAATGACATGCGCACATTCACGCACGAGTGCACACTAACACACGCACTCGCTGCATACACACGTACGTACGACTTACTACACAATCAAGTCACCTCTTGAAGATGCTCGGTAATGTCCCGTCACAACACGAATTTAGAAAATTTGACATTTGAATACCAACACATCGACAAGTTAATTTACTGTGTGATGAAACCACCCTAGCGGAGGTCTCCAGTGGACATCAGTTTACCAACAGCTATTAACATAGTTACCTGGTAGGTCCCATGGGAATGACAAATGTACAGAAAATCGCTTATTTACATCATTAACAAAATATTATTAGTGACACAATACATAACAATAATCAAATGAACAATCTATTCATAGAGTGAAAAGATAACTTTAAATTATTATTTTGAACAAAACAATGCCCTCAACCCGTCACGACTGCTTCCAAAGTGAACAAAGTGCAGGTTACATAGACAACAACGCAGACGGTCGGGGCATCGTTTCATCATTGCAATAATTAGTTCAGCTAAATGTTAGGCTTCAGGCGGAGACAAGTACAAAGGAGAACACATGTTAAATAACATAATATCTATGAGCGACTACACCAGACTACAAGCAACACGTATAGATAATTGGAATGTATACTTACTCTTGACGGCTGTACCGTGGTTACCCAGCGAGCCAAATAAAGTCGAGAGAGAGAAAAAAGAAAAAATCGCATTGAAGTAATTGGCGACAACGGTTTCGGAGTGACATGGATCTCACGGGCGCCTAGCCTACAGAGCCAATTGGGGACATCACTCACACATGTATTGATTCTGGCAAAAGCCCGAGGAACCGTTATCAGAGTTAGAGAGCGCAGACGCGAGCAGATGGTCTGTCTGCTGTCTGACTGCAACAGTACCAGACCATCGACGGTTCTACAAAACAAAAGTGGACCGAACATCTGTAGGCTGTGCTGTAGTGTGTGGGGTATCTTACGGCGGCCGAGTGGTGTGAGTTGCGGGTGTGGCGGTGGTGGGGCGGTCCTTCCGCCCTCCGTGTGGAGCTTATTTACAACGGTGACTTTGTATGTACATTTTTATACTAAGGACATGCACTTAACAGGACCAAAAGATAACAAGAAAGTGGGAAGAAGGCGATAGGTCGAAAGAGCGATAGATCGAAAGTGACAGTCGACAAACAAAAGTAAATTTACACAGACAGGTGGAAGAGAGTATAATGTAAAATATAAGAACTAGAATAGAAGAGAGTAAGAGTGAATACATCGAGCCGAGCCAGTTCACAACTGAGGTGTGTAAGTCGCGGGCGAAGCGACAGCACTGCACTGTGCACAGTACTGCACTTGGGCGGAATTCCACTAGACGAGTGCGTGTGGGTCTAGTCAGTTCGGTGTGTTGTGCTCAGTTATGAATTGACTGATATGTACAAAAGAGTAAGTGGTACCTACGTACGTCTGGACTATCACCAGTCCATCGGTCCTGCCAGAGCGGCAGTGTTCCTATAGCGGGTATTGGTATTCAAATGTGGTTCCAACCGTTCTACACGAGTCGTGTTTTCTGTAAGACCGCCGTAGCCGTATTGGTGAGGTGTGTGGTGTGGGCTTGCTTGCTCGCCCTCAAACGCTCGCTTGCTTCTCATACCCATACATCCGTCCTCTCATCCTTCGCTCCGTCCATCTCCTTGTGCAGAATGTAGGTGCTAGATTAACCAACAAGTGCGGCAATACCCTACGGTGCTGTGGAGGAGGGACAACTGATACGGTAGGAAATAACTCAAACGCATGCAAACATCCGAAGGCTAAATACTCATAAAACGGTGCGTCAACTCAAGAAAAACGGTGCCGTCGACAATTCAATAATACGGTGCATATAAATTGCATTTCAGTGAGTGCCAATACAAAATGTATTCAATGTGAGTCAACTGACTCCAAATAAATCATTACATGTGATCGTGAGTGGATTTAAACTAAACATAGACATGATCGAAATCAACATGAAAGGAAATGAAACATATTGATTATTGCAATCAAAACATAAAGGAATGTACTTTCATGGTAGAAAGCGGAGTGCCCGCTTCGTTACTAGTGCAACTTACAAGAAAATATTATTTTAGTAAAAAAACCTCTCCTCTTAAACATTTCCTGCTAAAGCTTCGTGTGAACAGAAGAAAAACATTTGTAGATTAGTACAAAAGTTATTGCCGATCCTCGTAGACGATATCCGTTGACTTTTAAGTATATAAAATGAACAATGGTAATTATAAAGTAAATAGGTGAAATAGGGAAGGTGGTAGTTCGTACATTTATCCTGAATGATCGAGAGACCAACAGTAAGGAACGCAAGATCTAGGCGTCGTATTTATTCAAAATCATTCTTATCAAAATAATTCTCACTTATCACTTGAGAAAATTAAGAGAAATTTAAGTATTTCATATAATATAAATAAGTGGGATATGCCTGCATTCACGTGATAAACATTAGATACATCAGGTATAAGAAAATAGCCCATCACCTAAGCGGAGTACAATTATTATGGAGGACAATTTTATCCCATTAGTTTGCAGAACAGAAAAAAGTAAAGGGTATCAGTATTATAAATCAAAGATTAAAGCAAATTAGTTTGTTAAATTTAATCAAAAGAGATATCAAACCAGTTAAAACATTCAATTAAAATGTACACAAAGTTATCAAAGTGCAACAAAAAGGCAATTGTTTCTGAGGGAATACAGATCTGATATATAAATCTGAATATATATAATATCCGAATAAGGTTTTAATAAGACAAAGCGCCATCGGTTGATACTTTTGCAAACTGCGATGTTGTATAATTGAACCATGTCAGAATGAAACCTAAAAATATATTTAAACAACGAAATCGATAAACCATTTTTCAAATAACCACCAAATCAGCGGTTATGAAGAAGAAATACTAGAAAAATTATCGGAGGAAAATCTAAAAAGGGAATCCAATCGCGCGGCTGAGAGAGGAGATATCATGGATTAAATAATTATCCATGATAATTATTTAATAATAAATAATAAGAATAAATAATTTTCTCAAGGTTGAATTTTAAATTTTAGAGTAGTGATAGAATAAAGTTTTCAATAGCTGTCCGTCAAAAATAGAACACAGCAGGGGTGAGCAACCGATGGCGGAGGAACCGAGGAGAAGTTCTGTTCGGAGTGACTTACCGTCTTCGTGCGTGCGCACGGTGATGGGGTAGCTGGGCGGACCGTCGCCCACGCTGGTCCCCGCGAGCACCCACACGCGGTACTCGGTCCAGCGCTTCAGCTCGTCGAGAACGAAGGTGGTGTCGTTGAGCTTGATGGTGGCCGCCTCCGAGTCGCTGCGACCGCCCTCCACGAAGTGCAGCTTGTAGTACACGATGCGGCCGTTGCTGCGCTCTGCGGGCGGGGGCAGCCACGACACTCGCATCGTGGTCGGCGACAGCGACTCGCCGGTCACATTGCGTGGAGGCGCGCCGGGCACTGCTCATAAGCACTAACTTCTAACAAGGTTCTAACCCCACCTCATCCCCGCCAAGCTCGATCTGTCTGTACATTCTGTTCAGCCAATTCAACTACCAGAAGAGATCACCTAACATAGGCGCTTTGTTGCGACCTTGAAATTTAAAATCTCCTCGAAAAATATTAAAAAATCAAATAGAGTTAAACGCGGAGAGGCCGCATGAGGCACTCAGTTCGGAAAATCGCCTTCGGTCTTTATTATTTGGAGTGGGAATACTCATAAGTGGATAACGAGTTTATCGAAGGGTATAACTCGAGCCCACTTGTCGTATATTAAATTGAAAATAGGTCAAATACGAGGAGGTATATAAGCAATGTGATATAAATATATCTCATCATATTTAAAACCAAAATCCATATGTTATAGTAATTTGATTATGATGTACTAATCGGTTACAAAATTCCCTCTATTATAAACACGAATTTTCGTTTGTCATAAATGGATGAGAGCATCGTCACCGTAAATATCCTTTAAACGTCGAAGCTATCATTTTCTAAATACTGTAAAAAACTCAGTCGAGAAACTTTAATTGCGGGGACAGTTGCGGTGATAAGAATAAATATCCATGTGAATATGAATGTGAATGAAGTACGTACCAAGACAGAATTGTGTGGTGCATTATCCTACATGTTCGGGGAAATGGCATGAAAGTCAGTTGATTAAAAAAAAATTAAAAATAAATAAAATTGATTGTCTGATTAAAAGAGCACAAACCGCAGCGCTGTAACTAACCTCTTTGAAATCCATGGCCGGACAGGCAACTAAAGTCTCTCGTGTTGGCACTCAATTTGAAGGCGGCGCGGGCGACGGCGATGAAATAGTTGTCGCAACTTAAGTCTCTCGTCTGTGGGCGCTCTTAAACTGACAAAGTCGATAGTTTCCAAACCTCAAAATAACTTCCATTCACTTCTTAACACCGACTTTACTTATTCAATCTAACCATCGATGTGATATTATATAAAACATAAACTCAAACTTGTCAAACCCCTATTGATCTCTGTTTGCAAACTAACACCATTAATTATCTTCTTCTTGTCGGCAATATCGAGCGAGACGAAGAGGAAGTTGGGGAAAAACCAGGTCTACAACAGCGGCCACTCAATGGACCGACAATCAAGTGATGGAATACAATATACCCTTTGACACAAATCCTTGGCAATGTTTGCAGCATGAATATTAGGACAAGAACAACCCCCACGGTATGCACATTTAAAATTATTGTTATCCTGTAAGAGAACTGTATAAATGAATCTGCAATTAGTGCAATCACTGAATGCACAAAATAAAATATTGTGCAGTAAACGAAAACCAAATAAAAGGTGCGGTGCTTTAAACAGAAATCAGTCATTTGCCATTAAGAATTACAATTTAAATTACACAAAATTACACATTCCTATGATCTCAAAAAAATTACCTATATTATAAAAAAAAATAAAATAAAAGCATGCACATGTAATAATCACTTCAGAAACAAGATTTCACTCCGTCATCTCACATCCAGCACCTAATGTTGTAAAATGTAGTGTGTGTTAACAAACAAGGGGAAAAACTTTGCTTTTATGGGAGAACAGTTCCGAACAGCAATCGTATAAATTTCTTCCTGAAACTGGAATAGATCCCTTAACGACTCTAAAATGCGTAGAAACCTGTCACCGAGTGTGAACTTTTATTTAGACGGAGGAAGATCACCTAATGTATCGCTATCTGTGGAAACCAATTTGTTGCCCTAACGACTTCAGAACGTTTTCTAGTCTCTCTTCAAAATTAGGGAGCAATAATGATGGCTTCGCGGTTACCTCTTTCAAATCAAATCTACGAATATAGCGCCAGCGCTGTAGCTCGGTGATTAGCAATAGGCTTGCAGCTTACAGATTGGTGGCTTAATATCAATAATATAAACAAAAAAAAAACAAATTACAAAACTAGCAAGTGTGATCAAAAATCAATTTCCGAAAACGTTGGCAGAGTCATTCATGCTGTTAAAAACGCCATGAAAACTGCAAACGTCTTCGAACAATATATCAAACACAGTTTATCATCAAAAGGACTTTAGTTTAAAAGGAAAAATCGTCAAGTTTCAAACGAAATATTAAGTGTAAAAATAAGGTACCTAATTAGAAGTAGTAAGTAAGTTTGAACAACTTGCGGACTTGTCCTTCAGTACATAGTTTGACGAGTGAACATTGAGACAATGTGTGTGTTTGGAAGGTAGTGCAGATCTAGTTTACTCGGTGCTGGTGCTGGACGATCACAATAATTAAACAAAGAGTATTGTTACCTACCACTGGATCAAGTCTGTGAGTCCGTGTTGGCACAACTTCCCCCGAGCGATTCAATTATCAAAAGTGCGTACAGTTGTACGGGCACAGGCCGTCACGCCCCAAACTTTGCAGGAACACAACATGTTACCCTAAGTCGATGATATTCATGTCCGCGCGAATGAGGAAAAACTTTATTCAACTAAACAAGAAAAACCCTCTCCGAAAATAATGATACCCGTAGGTAGCGAAAAACAAAAATGGGACAAAAAAACTTTGATCGTGAAAAGAGCCAAGTTAAAACGGGAACTTGCAAAACAAAGTCTTCACTTGTTATTCATAGCCAAAAGAATTCTAAGAAGGTTACGGTATGTGAGATTCCGCAATAATTAAAAATTCTAAATGTTGCATGCACGGCACGGCGGAATGGGTATAATATTTTAAGAAAACCAATAATACGTTTTCGTTGGAATTCGTAACACAAGATTACCCAGAAAGCATGAATATTACGAATCAGCTTTCGAGGAACCGTAAACGCATTAAGTTATATCACATCTGTATTAATTAACGAAATGGCTCCCGCAAAAAGATGCAAACGGTGACACGATTCGTACCGTGATAAAATTGTCACGATGGAATAAATAAGGCGGAATCTCGATCAGAAATTTCAGCACTCGTAAATGAATTTTCCCCGCTTGACATGGGAAAAAATACATTTCCCTGATCATTGACGGAGTCCACGAAGATCGCGCATAGCAAAAATGATTATATTTACAAAAAGATTATATTTTTTCAAAATATTTATTGATAAAATAACACGAAATTTACCGCATTCAATTCAATTATTAAACACACATATCTCACGTACATTGAATTAATCTCGGTATTCCCAGTGTCTTCATCGTTGGTTTGTTTGTAAATTGAAATTTGAGGAATTTCGACAGACCAAGCCCAATGAATAAGTGATTAAAAAACTCTCGGCCCGTCAGTTACAATTTGACTCGTAAATTTTCTCATCGACGAGTCGACACTGAAGAGTTTTCTCATTTCTGAAACTGTCATCATGTCATTGGCTCGTGATCCTGCCGATTCGGAATCGGGACGTGCCGCGCGTCGTACATCTCCTTCTTGTCGTTGCCCACTTATAATGCAAGAGGGAAGAAGAGATAGGGAAGACGGTCGGATTCGGACGTTTCGGATGCCATCTCGAAAATTGAATAGATCGTATGGAATAGAAAAGAATATGGAATAGCAATGCGGCCTTCGGTATTATTTTCTCTGACGATTTCTGCTTTTCGTAAAAGAATACTCACAAAACAAAATAAATAAGCAAAGAACAATGTTGGCAGTAAACACTTTGGAATACGTGAGATATTTGAGTTTTTGAAATTTCACTGAATTATGTATGGAGTGAGAAATATTATGCCAGGAAAAACGTAACGAGTGTGGAAGACAGATGAAACGCTGATCGATCAGGCTTTTAGCCCTTTTCTGGTCGACTTGAGGCAATTTACATCTTGATGGATCTCAAGCTATTCTACCGCAGGTGATCACACTGTGGCAGAATACACTCTATAACAAACTTACAATACTTATTGCGATGTTACAAGCTGAAACACACATGAAATTTCTCATGAAAATTATTTTATTTCTGGCTTGTTCCGTGTACGTGAAACTTTTATAACATTAAAAATACAGGTAGACAGGCAGCCCCTTTTCCACTGTCACAAAATACGCTAGCAAAATGTTTTAAAATACGCCAGTAACTTACCTACCTCAATTCTCATTATTAATTTCCTTGTCAATGTCCTAATATTACACAGCCTTTAAGGCCGTTTGACGTTTGATTTTAACATGCTATATCAGAACAACTTTAAGGCACCAGACCACTGTAACAAAATATTTTTTATTATTTTGAAAGACGCATTTGTTAAAAATGCTCTCACCAGATGTTTTAAAGAAATTCATAAAATTGGCAGAGATTCAGTATTTTACGTGAAACGTTTGAAACAGTTTGTATGTAGAATTATTTATTCTTCATCAAAACTTTGAACGCGTTTTTCTCGAAACTACTTTTTCAGCCTGGTTGACAGCATATTAAAAAAAAACTACACCCGATTTACATGCACCAAGTCTTCAACTCTTTAAAAATACGGTCCCTTTAATTTTTATAAAGAGCCCCTTCTATTTTTTTATTTTTATGAACGATGAAAATTTTCCAAAATCCCGGAAATAAAATTCGCTGGTCCGCTATTTTATTTTCTTTCTAGATATCAAAATTCCCCTAAGTGGTGCCATAAACCTACATGTCTAGTTTCTAAATATATTTTAAATTTATTTTTCTGATGAACCGTATGGCTTAATCGCTGTTAATCATCAAAAAGTCTGTCCTGTTGAAAGCGGCGTACACCGCAAACCATACTTTAGATTCATGTACAAAAATTTGTATACAGTCTTCTGTATGTAAATATATTGACAATGAGTTTTAATAAAAAAATTCAATTCATCGTTTGCTTGAACATAATTACGAAAAATACCCTTTTACCGCCCACGCAGAGTAGGCTCCCCTCTTAAAAAGAAAAAAAATTATAAAATAAAAGTTTATTGAAAAACACATCTTTCTGAATTTCCAATTACCAATAAAAAATTTCACAATCTTATAACTATTCATTCTACTCACGGATATCTGTGATGATGGAAACCCGAGAATTTTTCAGGTTTTACGAAATTCTGCAAATGTTTTTAAATACGAACGTTTAATAATTAAAGCAATGATACATTGCAATGGCACAAAAAGCTTCATAAATATTCGACAACGATTATCACAGAAATATACAACGACTTAAGACAACAAAGAAGTTAGTCACAACGAAAGAAGAATGACATGAATGTACTGATCAGAATATCGCTTAGAGGAAGTGCGTTCTTCGAGAACTTTCCACCGAAACGCAAAGGACTCACGACTCAAAGAGGAAATCAATTAAACGATCATTTAAGTCTTCAAAATTAGGATGATTTGACAAGATAGTAATTGCACCCTTTAGACGAGTGACAAATAATTAATTTAGGTAAATGTTTGATATTTGAGCAGAGTCGTCCATCGCGCTGTGGCGGAATGCGGCCTCACAGATTAGACTGAAGCTTAGAGTATTGGCTCTATGGTTGTGTGTGTTGTGTGTATATATATGCATGTGTGTGACACAGGAGAATGGCAGATCTAGCCCCGTATGTCAATTCAATGCGGGGTCGGGACGGTCGGGCCCTGCGTGCGGAATTCACGAACATATGCGGGCGCGGGTTTGCTTTGCATTGAAGCACGTCCACCGGGGATAATATATTATGTTAGTGGACACACAGCGTTCGTAGGGGTATAAAAAAAACGTGAAAAACAGAGCTTCACAGTTTAAATATCGAGAAAATCAGCCGATAAATAAATTCCGTTCTGTGAAAAGTGATTTGGCCAGATCAAAGCAAACCCGAACTCGTTCGCACGGTACATTGACATCGATACGAGACATTTTTCTGTCATTTTTGAAAAGAAGGCAATAAGTTAAAAAATAATGCAAAAATCAAAGTAGCCCCGCAATACCGAAAAAGTTATTTCCGAAAGTTAAAGTATCAACCCTTTGTAACCCGAAAATATTAACAAGACAAAACAAAGAAATCATAACTGTCAATTTACCGAAACAGTAATGAATTCGTTTCCCCCTCTTTACTGATAACATATCGATTCCTAAAAGGGTAGAAAATTTTATTGTGTGTTTTAATAGTGTCATGTTGTGTGTATGTTTGTTGAGTATTGATTGTGTTCGAAGGCTCACTCCTTAGCCGCCAGTGCAAGTTGTGATGGTCCTTACCGTACTGCTTGGTGCGGACAGGCACCGGGGGTGTGTTAGCCCCCTCGCCCCGCTGCGACCTGGCGGCAAGCCACACGTAGTACAGGGTGTTAGGGTACAAGCCACTCAGGGTGTAGCTTTCGGAGATGGGAATACGTCTAAAGGGAGGAAAATCAATCAAAAATTAATTAATAAAAGACTCAGAAGCCATAAGTTAAATTTTCTTCAATAACGCAGTTATCATACCTAGAATATTAAAAACATATAATATAATGCTATAAATAGGCAGAAGCTCACAGATTCATACTTTAATAGCAGTTAAAAACCCGCTCCGCAGGTTTTTGCTACTAGACCATGCGGGCGGCTTTTGATTCGGCTTCGCCCAGTTAGAGCGTTAGTGACCATTCTATAAATCCGATTGGAACTTTTTTCAAAATAGCCCGTTCCTCGGATCCTCTGTGATCCGGTGATAGCTAGTCACCGGGACAGGCAAAGACGCTATATATGTAATATATAGCCGCGTGATACAACTAAGTATAACTGTCAAAATTACGTTCTCACGCGACCCGCTAATTGGAAGTTGCGCCATTCTTTGACGAATTCTTGAATACGAAACCGAATTACAACGTTAGCTTTGTTTGAAATTTCACGTACACATATGTTTATGTGGCGCGGGGCGTACGGTGTGGCGTAAGACATGCACTCGAATCCGGGTACCTAAATTTCAAACACGCAGACGCTAACGTATTAAAACTGTCAGATCATCAGATAATGCTAATTGGATGATCTCGAATAGCAACTGACTGACAAAGGACTGGTTAACATGTGACCACCAAATATGTATTATTACAATCAGGAATTTAGATCGGAGCCGGAGAAGTGTAGCGATGAGCAATTGTCTAAAACTGGGCCGCTGCCATTTAGACTACAATGGATTAATTTTAAATGCTGTATCCGTCACCAAATTTGTTACGAGTTTAAATATTTATTTTAAAAAAAATGTCTTTTATGAGCCAGCGCCGATTTTGTGTTCTAAATTTAATATAAGACGAATTCAAATCTCCAAAAATCTCTTAAAACACTTTTAATATTTAACGGCTCGGAACACTATGGATGGAACGGAACAATAAAAAATAATACTGATTCTGATTCCTGGTAACGATGAACAAAGCGTGAAAACAATGCGGAAATAAATTGTCTCTTCAGTAAAAGCAGTAGAAAAACAAAGTGGAAAAATGTTTCAAAAACCCCTGACGAAGAAAAAAACGTGTTCCCGCACAGATTGTATATTATAATATATTATTAAAACCATTATTTGGATTTCACTGGAAATAACAAACAAGAAGTTCGCAGGAAAGTTCAAAGTTGACAAATTATTATTTAGAGCCTGCGGGAAGGCTAATACCATCAACTCGAACGTTCGGAGAGAAGAGGGAATGATATTACAAACAAAAACTTCCGGGAAACAAATACTTACCGACGAACACATGATGATTTTAAAGGTTACCAACAAGACGAAACTACAAGATTTTTTGAAATATGTAATTCCAGTAGCGTGATTCTCTCCATGTTTAATTTCGTCCATGTGTAATTCGGTCTACGTAATATTGGCACTTGCTTGTGTAATTTCGTCCTGATACCGATTTTAAAGCGTGGGTGCACTGCGCAAAGTAATACCCGTCAGATAATTTATCATGACATTTAGAGCAATATCTATGAAGTGTGAACGACAACGAATAACTAATGATTTTACCACTCTCGAATTAATTTTATCCGCGTGTCACTAGAGAGTAGCAAACATAATTTCGATTCGACAATACACCAAAAATACAAATATAAAAAAAAAATTAACTCATCATTTTGTCACCAATTTTGTAAAGTCGATGTAACTTACCGGTGGTGCTTTTCTTTGGCATATGTATCGTTCCAGTAGAGCTCGTAACTGACTATATTCTCTCCAGAGTGCGTTGGCTTACTCCATTGCAAGGTAACAGAAGTTTCACCAATATCGGTCGCTCGGAGGTTTGAGGGTTGCGAAGGAACGCCTACGAATAATATAAGTTTAGCAACAAAGTCCAAAAACATAAATTTTATTAAAAAAGTTATTTGGGGTTTATGATCACAGGGGTCTATCTAACATGTGAATTAGACAGAGATAGGCCTTTGTGATCGTAAAGCCTGTAATGTTGTGGTCGTTACCTTGTTGGGTTTTGACCTGTACAGGTGCGGACAAAGGTCCCGGACCTACAGAGGTAAAAGCCTGAACTCGTATCGTATACACGGTCAAAGGAGTAAGTTCGCTAATGGTTGTCAACTGATTATTGTCCACCTGAAATGTTGAAATCAATTAATATTCTGCATGATCAAAGCAATATTAATAAATGTACGATGTTCTTAATTTTAATAGTCAAACGTACCATTTGCGAATTCCAGGATTGCATTACCAGTGTTGGGTTTGTCGTGTAGAAAACTTTATAGCCCTGAAAAAAAAATCAGGAATGAAATATGCGCAGCTGTAACATTTTTAGTTTACCGCAGAATATGGCTTTTACAACACGTAAATCATTCGAATGGGGAAATTGTAACGCATTACATGCAGGGATAAAAGCGAACTCTAAACATGTTTGTTTGATTTATTTTCCTCAGTGTTTGTTAACTTTGGCTATTATTTAACTATTTTTGTTTTCCGCTCTAAATCTCCGTAAGTCCTTAATTGATAGTAAAGTCTCGTGTATTATTCACGATTCGCAAAACACATAAGGTATTTACTCGAAAATGGATCTACGAACCACGATTGACAGATGTTCAAGCGGGGGAGATTGCGAAATGATAGATTGGGGTTAATCAAATGGTTAATCATGCCGAGAGAATTGCCATTACTAATACAGAGGCGGGCGTAGCAAGCGCGGTAGGTACATATTCCGCATTACCCGTCTGATGCCGTAATTGATATAAATAAATCAGCGACAGAATCGATCCCACACTGACTGACAAAGCGAGAGACGGATGAACAAGTGACTATAGATATAGAGGAAAGAGAGGAGCTTAGGAAAGCGCTCGGCTGAACGAATATAATGTACCTATACACGGTAAATTGTACATGTATGCATGAAAGTAAATTGTACATGTATGCATGAAGTAAAAGAATTCGGGAGAACGTGAGCTTTCACGTTCTCATAAAAAATGTTTAGAGATATGCATTTTTGACGCGTCTGTGACCAAGTGAAGAATTTTACGTGTATGTTTAGGATTCCTACAAATCTGAGAAAATATCCTAACAATAAATAATAAATACCCCACATCGAAGATTAAACGATTATCGAGAATTATTAATTTGTTAAAAAATATGTAATTACAAATAATGAATCAAGTTCAAAATAATAAAATTAACTCCGATGGTTAATTTTGTTACAACCTAGATTCTAGAACATTAAAATGGCAAGTAATTTGGAGGAAAAAATAAGTATCTTACCATTACTTGTCCGTTCGGGGTTTCGGGTTCGTCCCACTGAATGACCATCGTGCTGGAACTCAGTGGCCTGACTTGAACGTTCCTAGGAGCCGTTCCGGGTTCTACATGGGAGACAGTGTTTACATTATTCACTAAAAACAGATTGACTCAATTCATACATTTACTTTAATAATGGGTTAACCGGCGTTCTAGCGATTATGCAACTAAAACGAGGAACAAACAATTAAACCGAGTATCGGCATTGTCAACCATGACACAACATACATTAAGCAATGTCTCGTACCGTAAATTAAGTTATTTGACATGTAAATGTAAACGCTAAACAACATACGATAAACATATTGAGGATTTAATTAGATCGAATGAACGCAGTTTGATTAAAGACAAATATTCCACTTACAATATTAACAAACAACTAGTATACAGTTATGTGAATTTGACAGTAAATCTTTAATAAGGTAGTTTTAAGAGACAAAATTCATTAAAAAATGAGTAGGCGTTTTATAAAGAACTTCAAAATCAACTCAAGTAAGCTTATATCAAATTGAAAACCTATCCTTACTTGAGGGAATGCAGTTGTTTTATAAAAGGAAAATGATGAAATGAATTGATTGTAAAAAAGACAGGCGTTAAAAAGCAAATTCAATATATTTTGAAAATATAAAATACAAAAATCAATCGATGTCTAATTTCCTACTTTAAAGATTGAATAACTTACTGGCACCTCCATAAGATGAATCCACTGCGTGGGGAAAATGGAAGAAGACAATAGGTGTTAGTAAATTAGCATGAATTACATTTTTATTTCTAGTAGTATATTTAATTCATTGCAAGTGTTAGGCACCTGTTATAATAAAGTAGTTTTATATACAATTCAAAGGCTAATATAACATTTAATGAAAGTTCAAACAAAATAGTGCATTTCAATCATAATAAAATAATATGCAAACACCACTGTATGTTATCTAAAATTGTTATAAACCGAGCCATAAAGTTATACACTTATTTCTTGGGAGGGATGAAAGGAATAGTTCAATGGCAACGCTCAGTTTTCTGCAAAAGCTTAAAACTTTATGCTTAAGCAATTAGATATTCATAGAATTACTGGGAACGGAACAAGGAGATTTAATGAAATGAAAACATACAGAGGTGTTTGAAAAGTTGCATTTGAAGGACGTTATGTACACAAAGAACGAGAACATGTGCAAAAACAAAAGTAAAAAGAAACAATACGGCCAAACCCACATATAGTAAAAACTTACATCAAGCGAGGAGACGGTGGCGACAGCCCGTGACAAAACAATCAATCATGATCACGATTGAGTTGCATGGAAAAGAACGATATCTCATCTCAAAAACATTCCACTTCATGGTCAAGTATACACACAGAGCTGGGAAGACTCACGATCCCTGATTCATTTATTTACAACTTTCACCAAATTAAAAATACAAACTCGAGTTGATATGATAGATCATTATTTTAATTTTTAGCGATGTTAAGGTACCGAGGAATGGATTAATTTGTATAACTTCATGTAATTTATAGCTTTCCAAGTCTCCCAGCCCTGGTTGTAGAATACACAGGCAAAGACCAGTAAGTAAGCGATGCATCGACATTGGCGAATGCATAATTTTAGCAAAAAGACATCACCCGAAATATACTTTTCGACAAAATAAGAATATTTACAATCCACGCCATACGCGCGGAAAACAGAAATATTTTTCCAAGCACCAAGAGATATTGTCAAGTTACCATGCTTTATATAAATAAAAAAATGTAAAAATAGTCACTATGTAGTAGGTACCTACGAAGCACTTGGAATAATATTTAAAGCAGACAAAAATATTGTCTCATATTTAAGTAATCTTTCTGCCAACATGCATTTCAAACGATTCTCAAGTTCTGCATTCAACACTGTTAAAATAAACTCAAAGTTTCATAGCCAAACGATTATTATCTGATGCATCGTACGAGGAGAAATAAAGCAAGGACTTTGAAGAGAACAAAGCATATTATGTATTTAAGCAGTCACATGGTTAGACAACAAATAAAATATTATATAATAACCCTTCAATATTACTGAAAGTAAAAGTTAGTATTAGACGAAACACAGAGATGATAATGTTATATACAGGATAATATCACAGATGTGTATTCATATTCAGTATGTACAACCTTTCCTAAGAAATAAAGGGATCAGACAAATAATCTTATGAATGAGATGAACTGATACGGCAGAGGTACAGAGTACAGAGTACCAGCTACCAACGCAGAGAGAGAAAGGAACAAAGGATGCACAGAGGCGAGAGATCACACGTGGAAGCAACAATATTCCGCTTACAATGGGATTTCACAGTTCCCCCGGCGGGGATAATGTGTTAGCAACTTGGCAACACTACACGCCCGAACTTTCAACCGGGGGAGGAAATGGTCCGCGAATTGCCCAAACTTTAAGAATAGAAAAATACGAGACACCTCCTCCAAAAAGGTCAAAATGAAGTAAGTGGTTGAAGAACATAAGTTTGCCAAAAAGTAATTGATCTTGACATTTTCATTACTCCAACAGTATAAAATAATAATCAATAAAGAAAGGACCCTCGTGGAGGTATTAAAATGTTATTTGTTGAAAGGTCTCATTCAGTGGGGCCCGAAACAATAAAGAAGACTAGCCTAAAGACCCTTTGAATTACAAAGTCAAATGAACAAGTCTAAGGTAAATAAATAGCTCGCTAGGCAACATCTGTTAGCCTTTCATTTTAATTAAATAAATAATATCATAGTATTTAATAACAGGAATCGTTTGATAAATTGTAATGCGTTGTCGGATTTAAATACCAAATTGAATTTAAAAGGATGAATATTAACAAGATTTAGAGAAAAGATGAGGTAAAGAAAACGTTTTGAAATAAAATTATAACGCAGATATAAGCTTGATGTGGGCGGTATTTTCGATCAAGAATATAATCTAGAGATGTTTTTCAAGAGCAATACGTAGATACAAAAAAACTATGAACAACTGAGTGCTGTTACCTATCTAAATTGTAACTGAATTTCTTTCATAAGATAACGGATTATCAATTTATTGTCCAATGCCCTTTACCAGTGAATTGTACCTATTGTTTGATATAAAAATATTTACATGTGAATATTGAACTAATATCTCATAAATACTTGCCAGTTGTGAAGTTTAATGAGTTTTATACAATGAATTCTTAATTTAACGTAAAAGTATACAGAAAAAACATGTTTTACCCCCAAATTGAATGTTTGTAATGATTTGGTATGGGTAGGTACATATTATACGTACAAAAAAGAAAGTAATGAATCGTAAAATATTTACAAGTGAGAACGATATATTCGTGACAATAAAAATTTCCCAAGTTACAATTTTTCACAAATGCTTTATCATTATTTCCTTTGTTTAACCCGTTCTTATGTCATGTTAGTTTCAAAAACACAACTTGTTTATACTGCTAGATTAGGAAATAAGTTAAAAAGCGATTGCAATGGTAACTTTTCTTGTGTCAATAAAGGGTTAATTTGTTATTAAACAGAATAATCAATATCCAGTGGAAATGCTTGAAAGAGAAAAATTATCAGACGGACCGTGTTGGAAATGTTGGGACTTACCGGTTTCGCCGGTGGTGACGATGGCGGGCGCGCTGGGCGGACCCCGGCCGATGTTGTTGACAGCAATGACGTACAGCTCGTACTCTGTGTACGGGGAGAGGTTTCTCACGGCGTAGTACATCGTGATGATTCCGGAGATTTCGCTGTATGCCTGGATTGATACGACAATCCGATGAGATTTCGGAAAAAGAAAGATTTTGTTCGCATCCCGAAGTTAAATGCGACAATTTGAAATCATCACAAACAATCGACGAAATGTGAGTTTTTGTTCCACGGCACGTTAAACATCGATTTTTACAATGCCTTTAAAACACTTTAACTTTAAATAACAGAGAAAATTTCATTAAAAACAATAGAGCTGCGAAGTAATACATAAATTATATAAAAAAATTGAATATTCATCAAATATTTGAAGTTAATTTTCACGTTCTGTGTCAGTTCTATTCAAGTTCTTTTAATATCATTATATACCAGTTGCTCCATAAAACTGAAATAATCACAGAACTTGAATAACTTTCACAGAAAGTGAAAATTAAATTCAAATATAAGATGAATTGTTCACTTTTTTAAACAATCCATCCTTTAAAATGTTAAACTTTGTTTTAAACGTTAAAACATTAAATTTTTTTAAATACTAATAAGGACCAAGAATATTTATTCCGTTGTTTCACTAATTTATTTGAAAATGTTCTTAGCAAAGTTGGTGATTTTAACCATAATAGCCATTGTAGAATTTACAACAAGAGTGGTAAAATGAAGATATTCAACAAAATTACATAGCGCAATTAATTTTTAAACTGTAATATTGCAGACTTACATGGATTGTTTGAAAAATAAGCACCATTACATTCCGAAGTAATATAGACAAAAAGATAATTATTATAACAGGTTAATTAGTGTTCACTTGAGGTGAACTTTCGAAAGCTGTTATTATTCTTAGATAAAATAATTACTAAATCGAGTTTGCAAATAGAAAAACGGGGTTGATTCTAAACGCGGCGTGATGATGTGAATTATCAGTGTGGTGGACATTTGGAAATCAATTCTGGCTTACTTGATTGGCGTATTTGGGTTTGAACTGAATGACGTAATACTGGGGATCTTCGGGTCCATTGAAGGACCATGTCAATCTGACTGAAGTGGCCGTTATCTCGGAGGCCCTTACGTTACTAGGTGGGCCGGGAAGAGCTGCAAAAAATCATTAAATTTGGTATTCTAAAAGTCGTAAAATAGAATTCGACAAATTAAAAAATTATGTGAATATAATATTTTATATTTGGTGCATTACTTACATTGGACTTTGACGATCGATGTCTGCTCTATGACGCCCAGAACGCTGGCCGCTACACAAGTGTAGTTAGCCGATTCGCGAATGTCGGACAATTCTAGAACATTCTTTCCAATTGGTAGTTTGTCTTCGGGGGTTAAATCTTGCGCAAGACCTGGGAGAAAAAAAGACATTTAAATGCAGCAATATTTTGTAAGCAATGCTGCTTGTCTTAACTTTACAGTAGCAATAGGAAGGAAGTTGGCTCGTGTAGAAAAGATTATCTTCTCAATTATGCACCTCTGCCCACAGTTGACACAGGAAGAGGGAGATATATACATTAGGGGGGGTCACGACTGTATGGGGAAAAAAAAATTCTTGTTTTGATTTGTCTAATAGTGATAAAAGGGTGTTAAATGGAGATACAAAATCACATTATTTTTAAAAAAATATTTGGATATCATCTTCTTCCTCCGGATTGACTTTGAAATTTCACATAAAGAAAAACCCAACCTTGTTAAATCTTAAAAAATATATTTGAATATAATTCAAATTATCTCAAGTCAGTGTATTCAAATACCAGCAAAATCCTTCTTACTCTCGAATTTCGGCATTATTTTTCAATTTTGGAACCTTTTGAAAAAGATTTAGTCAAAATACACATTTGCTATGGAAGATTACAAAAAATACAGTTTGGTAAAAAAAAATTAATAGTTAAAATTAAGAGGAATTAGAAGGAAGAAGATCGTATCAGAAATTTGATAATTTTTAAACACGTCGTTGTGAACCCATTTGGCAGCCTTTTATCGCTATTAGAATTTTTTAACATTTTTTATTAAATGATCCACCTTAATATACATATATACATTTTTTTAAATAAATCCACACAGGAAGACCCTGAGGAAAATAATTTCCCCTTAAGACGTTGTCTTCTTTGGAGGTTCTTTTTGAGGATGGGGTTTTTGAAGAGACCCATGTTGTAGGGGAAGGTAACAACGAGGCCGGAAAATCGTTCCACGTAGACCTCACCTAGACCTCTCCAGCCGGACTCTCTCGACCTTTCGCCTTGCACGGCAGTGGGAGGGACGGATTCATACGTCCGTCACTCTTGGACACATTGACCTCCAAATTCAAACCGACAACTCATACATTTTTTCTTCCCAGAACTTCCTCTCCGTCCTTTCCCTTAAAATACCCTCCACACAACATCTCCAAAGATAACATAGGCCCTGAGGATTTTTTTTCAGAGCCTCCTGTGTGGAGTTTTTTTAAAATGAATACCGCACCAGAGTCCCAACTGCTCCCGCCTGGAGCCAGTGAGATTATAGCATCCCCAATTGGGGTATGTTGTGAGGCTGAAGGTAGTGGGGAAGGGAAGAAGATGGGGAAGAGGAAGGTAGGGAGGTACCTGGTTTTTCAGATCTGGTCACCAAACACGGCTAAAGCCATTTCAAGCAACATTTCAAATCTGAATGGTGATCTTACACCGGGCTGATACTTAATATCTTCCACTCTGGAACGTGGAGCAAATATTATATATTATTTATGCATGCCGGGTTCAAACCCCCAATCTTCGGATTGTGAGACGATAGTCTTAATGTAAAAAAAATCTATTGACAAATAAATGTTTTATTAAATGCTTACTTCTATCTAAGTACAACTTTCTTGCAAGTTATTTATTAAAATGTGAAAGCCCTAATAGGGCATGAATAAATAAATAAATTCTTAATCCTAACCGAATATTTCATTGCCCCAAGTGGCACAGATAATATTTGTGTTTAAGAACTTATTGCTAAACCCATGTCAAATGAAAAATACAGGGCACGCTTCATTACAATTTCTACAGAAAATTTCTTTGAAATGTTTCAGAGAAATTTCCAAGTTTGACCTTGTTTTAAAAATCCCTCGAAACGCGTATCACAAAGCTCAGAAGTTTTGTTGGAAGAGACCTTATTCGTTTAACAAAATTTATCAAATGGAATAAACCTCTTCCCGGCGAAATGATACTCGATTTAATTCTAAGATTTAATCTCAATTTCGTGGGGCCATTTCGACTTTAATGAAAATCGAGACAATATGAAAATAATGATTTTGAGCGACATGAGGGAAAAAGTACAGGTAAGAAGATATCAATTTTTGTCGAGGGTGTCCATCTTCAACACATTAAATAAATGTAAATTTTACGGTACTTGCAAATTTACATATATTATTATAAAGTACATCAAGGCAGTAAAACAACTAAAACATTTAATTTCACTAGCGAAAATTTATCGACGAGAACATGATTTTCTCCGTTGTTGCACCGGGCGATTGAAAACGAAATTAAACACCAGGACTTTGATCCACGAACACAAACGTATTGTTTTTGAAAAGTTAATATCAATTTTTTTTAAATGTGAATACAGTTCAAGAGTCCCGACTGCTCAGTCGGTGAGACTATGGCATCCCCGATTGGGGAATGTTGTGAGGCTGAAGGTAGTGGGGAAGGGAAAGAGGTGGGGAAGAGAAAGGTGAGGGAGTTTTTGGTTATTCAAATCTGGTCACCAAACACGGCCAACGCCAATTCAAGCAACGTTTCAATTCTGAATGGTGGTCGTACAACAGGGCGATACTGAGAGTATCTTCCACTCTGAAACTTGCAACAAATATCAAGTTATTCAAATAAAAGTTACTTGCGCACGCCGGGGTTTGAACCCGCGACCTGCTTCGTGAGCCTTACTTCTGGACCACGGAGGCCGTCAAATTGGTTTAAACATTTTTTCGAAAAAAAAAAAATAAAAGCTCCTGTGGCAACGCATAAAATATATGAAAAATCATTTAGGCCCCTCTCTAAAAGGCATCTTTTCAGCATAACTTGCAGATTTTTTTCAAATTTGCTGTTTCGTTACACCCCATTTTATAACAGTGGCGGTCAGTAACTTCCAGTGAGTGCTAAAATTGAAAACCGCGACGCTATTGATGTTGAGGTTGCTGAAAACGATTTGTTTTTTCAAAATTTCAATTTTTTTATGAATATTATCAGTTTGGGAAAGCGCGGCATTACACAACATTCGCAAGCATACAAACAACTGAAATTTCTTTAAAAAAAAATCAGCAACAACATCTATCTATAAAGTCGTAACCTTCAATCTTAGCACTCTGTAACTAAAAAGTTACAGACCGCCCCTGATGTACAGGTAGTGTTCCATGACTTAACAGAACAGGGTCAAAATAGTACACTTTTGACAATTGATATAAAGCCAAAGATATAAAAACAAAAAAAATCCAGAAAATCTAAGGCGGGTTGCAAATAACCGTTCTGCGCAGAGGCACTGAGAACTGAAGTTCTCAGCGGCAGGAGTACACTATTCAGTAGCCAGATTGATGTTCTTACCTTTCCTCCACTTGACGTGCGGCATTGGTGAGCCCACGGCCACGCACTGCAGGGTCAGGTTGCCGCCCAGCATCACCTCGCTCAGGGGCGGGGGCGGGATGGAAAACTGGGGAGAGACGCGGCGCACTATACAAACAAAACAACACTATTAGAACAAACAATAAAAAAAAACATACACACAATAACCACAGGAGGATTGGGGGTGATACAGAAAACTAATATAATTGGCTTATTGCATATTATGGTCAACAAGTGACCACATACATTTTTCGTTGCCAAAACGGGCAGATGATTTACGTACACCACACCAAATGTCACCAATACGTTGTCCATACCCCGCAGCATAAAGAGAAACTAGATCATAAATATAGCACTAGATTCACGCGTAACGACGGGTTAATAGTTCCGAAATTCAATAATAAGTACGGACAGAGAACGTTTGAATACAACATACCGAAGATATTTAATTTATTACCTGACAATATAAAGCAACATAATTCTATGAATAAGGTTAAATATATGGTGAAAAATTGGTTATTGGAAAAAGAATATTTATTTTGATACTTGATAAAATTTATGAAAAAATGTTTAACTGTAGATAAAAGATGTAAATTATAACTTTAAATATATTTGTAAGGAATTATAAGCACCTGCTGTCAAGCCAATTGCAATTGGCTTAGCGGGACTGGATTGTTGATTTATAAAATAAATAAATAAATTTAAAAAAAAAAAAAAAAAAAAAAAAAAAAAAGATATTTCTCAAAGGCATACAAGATAAAATAAAATACAAATAACTCAATAATTTAATACATACTTAGTTTTCTTTATTATTGATAATGAAAAACCTTTGTTGCGTTTGGTTTAAACACAACCTGTACTCGGCCGGTTAAGGCAATTAAAAGCCTTTGATAAAGTAAATATTAATATCCTTCTCTCAAAACTAAAAGCTCTTGATAAACGTGGATCATTCCTAAAATAGCTACCTTTGTAACCGCGAACCTATGGTAAAATTGAATAATAAAGTTACGTATTAGTTTAAAGCAACATCGGGAGAGCCTCAAGGCTCTCATCTGGGCCCACTTCTCTTCGTTATATTTGCAGATGACCTAAAGCTTTCCAAAATTATTAAACGTTTCAATGATGCACTTATCCTTCAGCAAAATATGGATGGACTTGCTAGCTGGTGTCAAATAAAAAAATTATTCGTAAACGTGAAAAAAAAGTTTTCAGATGTGTTTTTACTGCTCACAGAATCCAATATCTACATCGTATTCAATTAATAATTATGAAATTATATTGGCACCATTCATTAAGGACCTTGGTGTTATTTTTGACAGGAAACTTACCTTTGATCATCACTGCGAAACAATTCCCAAAAATAACTTTTCATAACAATGAGTCATTTGCTTGGCAATGCTTTATTGCTATCTTGTGAGATCGCAGCTAGAAAATACATCTCCTGTGTGGTATTTATACTTCTAAGTTACAGCGCTTAGAGAAAGTACAAAGGATGTATCAAAGATAATTTCAATACAAATTGAAAAAACCTGTAATTGTTATCTGCTACTAATAATGTCCAATCTAAAACTACCATTATTTTCTATCCGGAGAACTATTAATGATTCTCTTATACTTTTCAAATTATTGAATAACCTCATAGACTGCCCTCAAATGTTAAAATTCATAAATATCCATGTCCCTGTTCGATCCACTCGACTCCACCATATTTTCCACTGTGACAACCATAGCACAAACTATACATTTCATTCACCGCTAATATGATTTCACCGAACTGTCAATACATTTACAGACCTTTTCGATAGTTTCAAAACCTCTCCGTCCTGCATCGAAACAAAAATAATTAGGTGAGAATATAACTGATATGTATTTGTATCATGTTCATAAAATGACAAGTATTTAGTGTTTTGTATCATTGACCTGGTTGGTCGAAGTTTTGTATGCATTATTTTTACGATTCGAGATTTTTGTAAACGTTAGATAGACATTTGTATTACATAGTACATGTATATTATAAATGTCTGCAAGAGCCCCAAGGGCGTAAATCAATTAGAAAAATTAAAAAAAGGAGCAAATTTTTCACTTTGATCTGGCTACTACCTACAATAAGGACTGGTTGTTTCAAAGAATTCGATGAATTCATCAAATATTTGAAGTAAATTTTCACGTTCTGTGGAAGTTTTATTAGAATTCTGTTATTATATCACTATAGGTCATTTGTTGTATAAAACCTAAACAATCACAGACCTCGAATAGAACTTATACAGAACGTGAAAATTAATTTCAAATGTTTGATGAATTCATAAAAATTTTTTACACAACCCATCCTAAGTGATATTTTAATTATTCATTCATTGAAGGGTAACAACGTAAAACATTGTTTTTTTCAATATAAAATACTTGAAAATAGACAATTAAAAACAATTTTTTTTTTAATTTTGCACTACGGACTACCCTTTAAAATGCTAATTATAAAAAAATATTGACCTTTAATTTGATTGACTAAACATTTGTTATGCTATGGTGGATTAGTGTGAAAATGATGTCACCAATTACTAAACATACTAAAAGAAAAATTTACGGTTCAATCGGTGTAAATAAAATTGTGCCTTTTAAGTCGGAATCGCAAAAGGCGGGGCCGACATGTGAGCAAATCTGTGCCTCCTAAAAGTAAATCCGCGTTTCACTTCAACCCCTAATAGGCGAAGTTGTTCCAGCGCGCTTCATTGATACGACCGATGGGAACAATACGAGGAAGCGGTCTGAATTCTAGATGGACCCATCTAATATTTAAAGGTAAATTGTTTGTTGAAGCCAAAACAAAACAACACAAAAAATCACTTTACATTGGCGGAAAAGTTTCGGTTAAAGCTAGCTAATCGAATTCATTTCAATGGGGAATTATTAATAGTCAGGAGTGGAAAAACATTTAATACACCGAGATTGTTATCGTTGCTTTTATTTCATCATCAGGCTAATGGAAACAGTTTAATAAATTAGAAAAGCGTTTAAAACTACAGACATAGTACAACACCTCTATGTGGATACAGACATATTATTAAAATAATTATTACAAAGGCACAACAATAGATGGAGGCATAAAGAAGTTTGGAAAATAACGATATAACTTTTGTAACTGTGTTCATACAAGAAGCTTGACGTTGTTTGGAACGTCGTCTACTTTGAAGTTGTAGAATAAAGGAAACTGTGAAAAGTATTGCGAAATTGAGTTAGAAAAAAATCAAAACTTTCAACCCAATATCAAGTAGGTATTTGTGTTTTTTTTTACAAATTTTGCTAAAAGCAACATGTCTTTGTTAGGCTTGAGATTAACCGATACATAACAGTTCTTAATCTCTTTTAAAGTATTTAAATGTATACGATTCATGGTAAGACATACGGTGAGATCTGATTAGATGTGCGTTAAAAGGAGCTTACGTTATCCGAAACTAAGTCACAAGCGGAGGAAATGAGAAATTTATCGAAACTAAATCACGCGACAAATATACACGCGATAAAATCAAATTAATTATTAAGTCGACAGAAGTTGTCGAAAAAAACATAAGTTTATCAGACAGAAGAATTTTCACCGACTTGGTATTTACAATATATACTGTATATTTCTAATATACAAAAGCCCCAAAAAAGGGCGTTTATTAATAAATAAATAAATAACTGGGCTTTAATGCTGCGTATAAACAAGACAAAAAAACGCGAGCCGAACCACGAATTATGGTAAAGGTACGAAACGGCGCGAATGCCGCTTGCAGTTGCTTCGTTGCATAATTAGTGGTTCGGCTGAAGATTTTTTTCTGCTGTTCATACGAAGCATAACATTATAGACCTGGTCATCAAATAAAATAAAAACAACAAAGCACACATTAGAGCGTGCTACAAAAGTGAGCGTGTTTCAAAATTAACATAAATCTAAAATTTACACAATTAGAAAAATTCAATATTTTTCAACGTATCTATGTTTTGATTTCTTGAATTCTTTTTTTAATTGAATTTTACATAGGTCTTATAAAACCGGGAAAATGCAGGATGTTTGTAATAAATTTCTCAAATTTTAACATTTATTTCTTTCATGGCACTGCTTGTCGCAAAAGGGCAGGAAAAAACGCGTATAATGACATCGTAATAACTTCAGCGATAGTCAAAAGGCCTCCTCTGAAGATCTTTGTCGACGTTTGAAAGCGAGCATTTCCATTGGCGGTAAACAATAACAGGCGGTAGACAAGGATTCGAGGCAATCCGACTTAATTAATCGCGAGGCACGCGTGCGCAGGATTTGTGGTGCCAAGCATTAAGGGATCCGCCATTGTTCCCGTTTAATTATGGTAAAATAAAAATGCGGCCTGTTTTTACACAGCCGTTTACGTATTAACTGTCGAGATTTATTCTGTGACCCCTTCCTGGTAGTGGCAGCATACCCTCGCCCTGGTGGGGTGCATAATCTGGAGCGGGACACTAAACAATTGGACGGATCTACGCTCTTGGCGTAGCACCGAGCGTTAAAGGACATACACATTTTTCCAAAATTACTTAACGAATTTTTATGTTTGTATGCGTTTTTATCTGAGCGCCGGCACACAAAGCATTTCGAGTAAGCCAAAAAAAGCAAATACGAAAACGTATCGTATGTGCCATTCGCAGTTCATTTATTAATTAATGTGCTGTTACGGTTAAAATCCGCCATTATAAAACGCTACAAAAAAGCGTGATCAAATACCAGATTCAGCACGTTTGCATTTACGCCGAAAATATTAAGAGAAAGTCGGATATTTTATGTTGTAGGTGAAACCTCATAACCTCACAATAAAGCACGGATGTTGAACGCAAACAAATTTATAATTGTAAATAAACAACGAGCTCAATCCACACATAGAACCACCAAGGTTATGTATTATGGTTTAGGTATGTAAGTTGGCAAATGTTATTTATGTAACGCTTGACAATAGCGCCACACCTTCAGGATGACGAGGACGATACCGATGGAAATTAGTTTACCGAGCTGATAGCATTCTGTATTCATGGCGATACATATGTTAGATTATATGGTAATTATCATACATAGTCGAGCCAATACCAATGTAATTTGCATAGTTAAGCAAAATACCAATTATAACAATGGAATATTATTGAGCTGCAAAAATGTATACCTAACTGTAATGATGACATAGAAAATGTGATCTTTAATGGTCGAAACAACACATCAAATTGCAGATATTGTAAATGATAATATTTTTACTCTATGATATTACTATTTACTATATGATAACGAAACTTGGGCTTCGTAAGAATTTTTTTTATTACTCTATGATATATTTACTATATTATTACTCTATGATATTACTATTTACTATATGATAACGAAACCTGGGCTTCATAAGAATTTTTTTTAACAATAGTGGCACACCTTCAAAATGTATCCAATGATGTAAATTAGTTTACAAAAGAGACTCGAGAGTTTTAACCCCTCAGACCTTGGGTCTATTTTGTCGGAAGGTCAAAATATTTCCACTTTGCAGTAAAATCTAAATAAATCAAATATTTCTGAATATTTTTATACGATTATTGTACACCAATCTCTTTGTAAGGGGATATGTGTATAAAACATATAAATAAATAAGTAATATAAATACATACATGTATGTCATACAATATGGGGAAATCTTCTTATATCTTTGTCCTTTGTGTTGAAGAATATTTTATCAACAGGAAGCTTACTCTTTGGCACTGGAGGTGCACAAACTGTTGTTTTTTGTAATGATTTGTCTCAAAGCGAAAAACAATTTTTTGTACTGTAATAAAATATGTTAATTTTTTACACATTAAAAGTCACTAATTGGTCCAACACTGACTATAGCTTCTGTTTATGGAGTCCTAATACAAAGTAAGTTACAATTTAGCACCATACTTCTGTAGTTGGGGTATGGTGAGCACCATATAAAAAAATCATTCAAATGTATATATATTATTTTAAAAGATTTACCGGTTTAAACAAATTCCATTTTCTCGAACGGGTACCTTGTTTTCGCTTACCTGAAGGGTGGAAAAGCTAAAGACTCAGCGATAGATTACATAATCATTATTTTGTTAAATGCCAATAGATACGAAGTGTACTCAAAGGACGGATTGTTTCACAGAACTCGGCCAAATCTTAAAATTTCAAAGCTCATTTTCAAGTTCTGTGAAAGTCCTATTCAAGTACAGTAAAATAACTGGCCCATTATGAAATAATAACAGAACTTGAATAAAATTTTCATCATTGAATTTAAACTTTGAAATTTGATGGTATTCTGTGAAATTGTTCAAACTTACAAACAACCCGTCCTAAATAAAATATTCCCGAAAATAACTACCAGTACTAAAAGCTTAACTATTTATACTGAAATGCTCTTCATCTCAAACCATTCAATCTCAATTATAAACAAAGTGACGATTTTGACTGTTCAATTCAGCTACTATACGGATCTCCAGAAGCTTATCAAAGAAATATGTAGAAGGCTAACTTACTTAACGGACGCTTGATAAAATGGGCGGAAGTGGTCGCCAGTCTCCGAAGAGCAGAGAGGTAACTTTCGAAATTAATGATTGAGGTGATCCAATAGTCCAGAAAAAAATCGAAATCGGAATCCACGCCTCTTTCGAGCGGGATTTAAAAATACTTGACAAGACTATTGAGAAAAAGCTCTTGGAAAGGTTGGAAAAGGTATTTGAGAGTTGTTTTTTAGAGGTTGATTTTGTAAAAAACATTAACTCCTTGCATTGTTTATTATAATAACAAAGAAATTTAAAATTGATTTCACAGAACCAAGCGACGCAGAGTCCAGGGACGTCTATTCCTCACCGCAAACGGGGCGGAACTGACAAAAGGGTGTGACAAGTGCATAGTTCTTATGTCGATGGCATAAGGTTCAATTTAAACATCCAAATTCGTCGAGTGCCAGCCGTCTTGATTGATGTCAAAAATAACAACGCGAAAATGCATATTTTATTTTATTTTGTGAAGTTCAGGCATATAGTTTTTTTTTGAGATTATTATACAAAAGAAACTGAATTTCAACATTATACAATAAAACCATTTCCGAAAAGGGGTTAATAAGTAGAAGAATTTGCACTTGAAAGTGTTTTTTATAGACCTAATACTATTTTTTCTAAGCTAATTAAAAGACTTAAAAAAATGGTTGATAGTTTCAAAGGTCATTCATACAACTATTCTCCGCCACTCAAAGAAATCGCGAGAAAGATCTACAGCCGCCAGTACTTGCAATTCACACTGCGCGCAGTACCTACTTATTTACCTACGCCGGTATGCTGCTATCAGTACGAGGTACCTTCTCGGGTGAATAATAATTTCGCCACCTTCGCGAAAGGTCGAGACTCAAGCGTGCATCCACGACCACAGTGCCGAGTAAATACTAGCACCTTCCAGCGCACGTATTGCCAGCGAGTGGAAAGTTACTCGGCCGCTCGCTCTTATATAAAGCAGCGCACTAAACTACAAACTTGTTCAGTTCAGTTCAGTTCAAGTCTCGCCTCTCTACAGCGAAACATCGTGTAACTCCGAGTGCCCCGTGCATCAGCTCTCTTCCAGGGCAGCTTCCTTCGTGGACGTCACAAGGACTATCTGCCGGTGGCTCCGCTCACCGAGTCACCGCCGTTCATCTCCGCAACGCGCGTCGAGCAGCGGCCTGAAGAAGAGGTCATCCTCCACCGCCGCGGTGTCGAGCATCACGCTGGTGGCTCCACTCACCGAGTCACCGCCGTTCATCACTCCAGGGCAGCTTCCTACGTGGACATCACCAGGACTATCTGCCGGTGGCTCCACTCACCGAGTCACCGCCGTTCATCTCCGCAACGCGCGTAGAGCAACGGCCTGGACGATCAGGTCCTCTCCGCAACGAGCGTAGAGCAACACTCTGGTTACCTGCAGGCCCGTGGCCTGCTCCACAAGAGCATCTCCGACCTGCATCCCTCATCATGACCGTGCACCCGCAACGCCTCACTCTACGGCACTTCGACATCTTCATGTTACATCGACCGACCTCAGCTACGTAGCTCATGATACAATAAACGACTGGACTCGCAACCAACTCGGATGCCTTTCATTTCTCCCACCGTCTCCGTCGACACGCGGAGTCCGTTCCCTCAATGTGTTCTACTTGCAATATTTAATTGAAGCATCTATAATATATAATACCACTAAGCGATCAAATTTTCAAAACAAAAACACATGATTTTGTATGATTTTGCATTATTTCGCATGGCTTCATCTTAAAGAATATTCGTACTTTTTCAAGATCTAATAGTTTAAAGAACTCGAATTTTTCAAACTATTTATTTAGCTAATTACTTTTAATGTATACACGAATAAGAACATAATGGGTAAGCTATGATGATCACAAATCATAACCACTGTGGATTTAACTCCCCACCTAGTTATGCCATAAACCGAACTTTGGGAGCGATTGCTGTTATTGTTCGGTTTTGACTCAGTGCAGCTGGCATTTTGGCCCAGTATTACTGGTCTCAATTAAAAGTTATTTTCAAAGGATAGAATTACATACTCTGATTAATGATATTGGGCTTTTAGTTACGAAATATCCTTCAATTTGGCGTTGGAAACTTTGATAGGTTAATGACTACGTGAAAATTATACTGTTTGAAATTTTATAAATCGCCTATTTTTAGTTAGAAATTGAATAAAACAACTGATTCCTCCAAAATTAAAATGTCCCCTTACAAAACTGACAAAAAGATTAATTTTAAAAATTTCAATTCGACACTTTAGGCCTTTACTGTCAAACTTGACAATATTTAAACGGTTTCCTCATAGTTTATTATGTGCGATTATTTTGTTAGCATCTTTGTCATAACAATTTAATAAGCAAACATTGATTTATTTCTATCACCATTAATGTATTCTTATAACTTAGATTCAAAGAAACAGAGCACAATCCATAACGAAATGGCATAACTAAGTAAAATTCAGCATTTTTAATTTGTCGCCCGGTGAAACACAGGCCACCGAAGTAATCATTCATTTTTGGTTAAAGAATGGATAAAAGGATGAATCTTTATAGGGCTTAATTATGTTATTAATTATAGTATAGCAAGCTTTAGTAACAATTTTAAAATGATTTTTTTCCACTTTATTCCTAACTTTAGCGTGTGAAAACCTCTAAGAACAGAAATAAAACAGTGAAAAAAATTTACGTCTTTTAAGTCAAGGTGGTTTTTACGCAACTAGTTGCATGCATGCTCCAAATAATTGCACCAAAATATGTTATGTTCCAATAATGACACCAAAAGGTAAGGGTGATTCGCGCAAATTTAGTGTCACGCAACCCTCCAGTATCGCAGCAACCATGGTACAATCAACATCAACGCTTTTTTCTGCAACGTACAATGGGTGTTGTACACATGGCGAAGGAAAAAAAAAAGAAAAGACTGTCACGAAAGAAAAGACGGTGCTGGATTGAAGTGGTGGTTAATCTCGGAAATAGCAGGTGAAGATCCTGAAAGCTATAAAAAACTATTTTCGAATGAGTGAACCTCTTTTTTAAGACTTTATTGAGCATTCCAGCGTTGATTAGTCAATTTCAAAACTTTCATGCAGTTACAAGGAATACACTTGTCCGCTCAGCTAAAATGCTTTATTTTATTTTATTTATTTATTTGAGACACAAACAGGATATTTACAGAGCATTATTTTGGTTAATGTATAACAAATTAAGATACAAATATAAATATTCCTAGACTAATGTGTCTACAGTAATAACATTTGCATATTGACAGACACATGAAAAACAATGTAAGTATTTTTTTTACATAATTTAAAAACTTAATAGAAAATGCTTTCGCGATACTAGTTGAATCACGCTATTAAACTAAGCAGTTAGTTGCATACCACTAGTGGTGCCGTAGCTTCGCACTAGCGTGACCCTTGTGGCATACAACTAATGCACGCATGAATGTTTACACGTAAAACTAGCAGCGCAACTAATGTCGTGAAACAACTTGTGCGCAACTAGTTGCGTAGTTTAAATTCGACTTTAATGCAGTATCACGATAGAAAAAAACAAAGCATGGTTTTTTTTAGTATAATATGAGGATATTGAGGATACATATATTATGGATAGGAACTGTCCTGTTAAGAGTGCCTACTTTCGACCATTAGACGACAGAGTTATTTTAATAATAGCCAATACACAAAAAATATATTACGTGTGGCAAACTTATGAAAACAAATGAGTTGTCTAGAACTGAAAATGGTTAGCGTGTGAGAACCACCGTGGAATAATCGACTACAAAACTACACTACAAAAAAAAGCGAAGCAAATTAATTTGATACAAAATATTGATTTTACGAATAATGTTACGTTTCCAAGAACACAACAAAAACATTAAAATACACCAGTCCAAAAAAAAGGAATTTTACAATATGTTAAGTAACATTTCGTTTTAATTGAATACGAAACACGCTATGCCGGCGGTGGTGTTAGAACACAGCTTAGAATCGATCGATACTTTCGGACACATTTTTAAGTCGTGGCACTTGTGAAATTTTCCCAAAGAGAATAAAAAACGTAACGTCTTGTTCTCACGCAATATTTTCATCGATTAGATTGTGCGCCGGAATAGTAAACGTGTGCTTGGAAAATAACGAGTTAGATGTTTTGGCCTGATAGCCACGTGCGCAGTTATTATAAGCCAGAGACCGTTAGCTGTTAGCTGTTAGCGGTTAGCAGTTACCAACCACGTGCTATGCCAGCCCCATACTTGCGACTGTATTTATTTGTACTTGTATTTGACTGAACTTAGGAATTTTTGAGTGGAGCGATACTAAAACCCAACGTAATCCAACGAATATTATCTGAATAGAATACTGAAAGGTGTTTTCGCGTGAACCACTTTATTTGATATTCAAATCAACTCAATATTAAATAGATTTAAACCACTTTTTTTTATAATTATTATTAAGTTTGAGCATAGTTTCACATTGAACTTAGTAAGGCTTCGGGCTTTCATCACATTAGCATTTTTTTTGTATAATATCTGAAAGGTGGGTAGATCATGCTATTATTATAAAAGGGGCTTATTTTTCTAGGAAGCATGAAAATCGTGTTTTAAATAAAAAATTAGAGTGTGTAATTCACACGCGGTAGAAGTGAAACTAGAAAGTCGCTAGATGTCGCTTTCTTTTCTTTTGCCTGTTTAATTTAAAATGGTTTGAAGATTGGATATTTATTTACCAAAATAAATATGTTTATTTTTTTTTGATTTCGTAGCATTCGAACTCCGTTTGCTCGATGTCTGTCTCTCTGGCCGCTTGGATTTGTCCGGCGCCATAGACGTTGCGCTACGGGAGGGTCGAGCCGAGGTGCGAATTTAGCGCATTATATTAGAACCGACGACCCGTCATATAATACATCTTAGTGACGTATTTCCGTTTCATCCGAAATTTTAATCGCTAACGACGCTAAAGAAGTTTCACTTAAAAAAATACTTAAAAACAAAAAAAAAACAAAGAAAAGTTTGATTTAGATTTTCATGGATTTTGAATGAATTCCTCGAAGAATGAACGTTGCACACGAACTCGTTAAAGATTCTACTAGGAAACTTTCAAAAGGTTTTTGTGTTGTTACAATAAACTGTTTGGTTTCTACCTTGAGTTCTCTTTGGCAACAATTAAAACCTTTTTGTATATTTCTTATTTGGCCTTCGCCTTCGCCGTCACTCGCGACTAAAAAGTGTTTCTCGGTAGACCGTGCGCGTCATCCTCCGGCAGTAAAATATGGCGGAGTAAGCTTTTCAGTGACGACGATTATTCGTTAATAGAATTCAAACCAAACAAACAAACAAAACATAAACCAAACGGACGATTGAAGAAGTCTTTACATAATGAATATTATCAATCGTGAGTTTGATACTATTATTAATGTTTCCAAGGGGTGAATAGTGAAACAATAAAAGAAAAAAAAAATTAAACGAGGCCTTTTGTAACGTGGGAGCTTTGGTCGAAGTGACATGGATGCTTATTATTTATTTTATGAACACAAAAGTTACGGGCACCGCCGCCACTCAATTGATTGATGTGGTTTATATTTCGATATAATCGCTGATGAATAAATTAAACGATTACACCGGCACATAATAATTACGTCCAATTCGCAACGAAAGGAGATCAAATATTAACATTCTGAATTGCCTCGGTGAGTGCGTGTAAACGTTCAATATTTGCAGACATAATATGGAAACTTGACTCTGTTTGAACGACTTTAATGTATCGCCAATTATTATTTTACATTGAAGAGGCAGACACGAATTAATCATTGGCTTTTATCAAACCGGCAAACTTTGAAGAGCAATTAATTAGGAAAGTTTCCAAAAAATCAAACAATTTTTATCCAAATACAAATCGTAAAGACACTGTATACAAATTTTTCATATTCTCATAAGTAGCTTTATCATATTTTCATAAGTAGCTAACACGTGCAATAATTTATACAAGACGTAGACAAAGTGTCACTTCATTTGGATACGGTTCTAACTTCACTCTACCTTGTTCTGAAATATGAGGTGTCAACGTTTATTTACCAATTTCTGAATTTGGGGTTGAATCTTGTGTAAAGTATTTTAATTGAATATATTTTAAAGGAAAATATTTGAATACGACGAATACTTACCATTTTAGAACATGCCTAAACATGCAAATAGAACCATGTGCAACCAGCTAGGCATTATAATTCATTGCATAAGGTTCTAATTAAATTTCCCGAATGCGATTTCAAGCTAGGGCCACGACAATTTAAATAGTTTCTATTAAAATATTATAAACTAAAATACTTAACACAAGATTGAATCTGAAAATAAAAAAAAGTTTATTATATTCGAAAATTCGTCTTTGCAAACTTTGAAACCTCGGAACATGGTGAGGCGAAGTTAGAACCATATCCAACCAGAGGGACGAACTATAATGAGCTTCGTAATATTAACTGTCAGATACAAACAAACGTGTAAGTGGTGATAGAACCTTGTAGAATAAATGATCATTTAAAATGCTTGATGTTAGAACTTGCGTTTTTTAGAAGAACATTTTTGAAAAAAATGTCAACAATGTCCAAATGAAGTGACAAAAAGCTGGAATACATGGCCTCAAAAGACAGATAAAACAAGTAGAATTAAATTAAAAACTAGTCGCTCCATAAAATTTATTAAGTAGTTTATTAACATGTATCGGACCCCACTTGAAGTAACCCTAAACAAAGATGTTTTCAAATTCTAACGCTTACGTCTTGCCATCGCGCTTAGACAGTGTCCAGTCTTACCTCGCCGCGAAAGCGTGTCTAAAGCCATTCCAAGTGTAGACCCGGCCGAGTGGGTTAGAGTTAGAAACTAGCGGCTGGTTTAGCGAATGTTTGCACGTACCCTTGACGTAGAGGATGGTCGGCTTGGAGTACTCCGTGCCGATGGAGTTCTCCGCTACACACTCGTACTTCCCCTTGTCCTCCTCCTCGCTCTTGATGATCTGCAGGGAACCTGGGGACACCAAACAATACCCAACATTAATAAACAACACACATTAATTCGATCAACAAGTCGACGTCTTACAACGTTGTTGTGGCGAGCGTCACATAAAGGCCAACGGTATGCAGTGCGCATGCTTACAAACAAAATTTTGAAGTGGTCAGACTTAGAATTTTTAATTCAGAGAAATAATAGTTGTGATAAACATTAATAAACATATAATGATATTCACATATTCGTCGCCGTAGATGTCAAGGGATCAAGCCACAAATTTGGAAAAATGAGTTACGTATGCAAAAGTGTTTTAAAACGTTCAAAATTGCCGTGGTCAATGGATTTGAGCCATTGAATACGAGAATTTTGAAAATTGCCATTAAATCAATGGATTTGATCCATTTAATACGAGTATTTTGAAAATTGCCAATAAATCTAACACATAGATGAAAACAGTCAATGACTAAAATCCGCATAGATCTTTTGATTTCCGAAAAAATTAACACAAATTAAAGCAGTCAATAACGACAAGCCGAACAAATAGAATCACAAAATATCTAAGTCCAAATTTTCCCCCTTCTATCTTAAAAAAAAACTTATAACAAAAAATGTGACTTTTGTGTCACCAAAAACTTTGAGGGCCGTTTTCTTGAAGGTGCTTTTTTAAGGTGTATTCGTTTTTTTTAAGGTGTTTTCTGTGGTTTTATGGCTTGACTCCCTTGGCTTCTATGTGACTTTGAATAATATCTAGTACACTTTTAATACATGGTTAAAATAAGTTACTTATTAATTACGTTATTAATTACTCCTACTTCAATTTACTTAGAGAAGAAAGTCTGAGGCGGACGGCATGGATTTGATTTTTATACAAATCTACAGATCTACAAATTTTGTACCCTTGGCCTTCAGCCTTCTACGTGAGATTTCTAAAAACCATTCCATCAATTTTTCCCACCTTATAAAGTAGAATTTTTCACACTTGACGTTCAAAACGTGAGGAAAATTACTGTCTACATGTGATTTAAAAAAAACTCTGCGTAAAGCTCAGGTAACGCCGGGAACAGCTAGTTACCTATAAAAAGAGAGTTTATTTATATTTCATTAGACCCAATTTAAAAAAAGTGACACATTTGTACATGAAACATCTAACGTAAATCCTGTAAAAATAAAAGTATTGTACAGAATCCAAAATTTGAGGCAATTATTTTCGATGTTAGCAAACAATTTTCAAGAATCAAAAGTGCGGAATCATGTTAAAAAATAATACGAGGTAATATAAACCAATGGCAGGGCGCAAAGTAATGAAAACAGCAAATTGTTATAATGAAAAATATGATATTGCCACGGAGCGCAGAAGAATACGGCGGGGGCCGAATCATGGTAGGGGTTGGAGGCGCAATCCAATAAGAAAGAAATTAAAAAGATGACCTACGACAAAAGTTTCCTTCGGAGGAGAATCTGTCGCGAAATGGGATCAGCCCGGCCCGGTGAGATACGGGCCGGTCATGGCAGAGCAATGAATTTTCCATTAGAGGCAAATAACATATTATTGCATCGTCGTCTGGCAAACTTTCTGTTTCATGGAACAGATTAAAAAGTAAAGCCATTCTGGGTTAGCGTTCGTCTCTTCTCCGGCAGTGGATTTGAACGTCAAAAGACACGCAATTATAATCTTAAACGAATCCGAAAATCTATTTGCCGAAGTGTCATGAGATATAAAAACTATTTTTTTAAACTTTGGAGTAAAACCCCAAATGATAATATTTAAAATCAGAAAAAGATATTTGCACCTCTGGGACTCGAACCCAGGACCTTTCGCTTTCCGGGCAAATGCGATGTGTCGATATCCGGTGTACGAACACGGTATATTGGCGCAGTGGTTAGCGCATTTGCCCGGAAAGCGAAAGGTCCTGGGTTCATTCCCAGAGATGTAAATATCTTTTTCTGATTGTCGATTGAGTTTCGCTAATATTGTCTTCATTTAATCAACTATTTTTTCTGCCTAAAATTTGTAAGCTAACGCCTAAGAGGAGTAAAATCTATTTAGAGATTTAACACATCCTTTTCACTGCCAAAAAGGTTCAACACGAAAAACAAATCCGCAAAAAGAATGTCGAAATATACTTATTGAGAAACAAACTGAATCGTTTGATCAAAACGTAAAGAAAACAAGAAAACAAATTCATTTGAATGTTGAGACTCACTTTGTCTGCGTTGCTACGCACAGTCAAAACAATATCGCGAATTGTCTAATCATTTCCAGAAATGATGAGCAAGGGCGAATTTTTTTAATCCTGGTAGACGCCGGTAAATGAAACTAGTCATATAACATATAATTATAATTAAACATAAAGCCTAAAAAATAACTGAGTACAGGAAATTTGAAAAACTATTAAATAATGTCATTTAAAATTATAAATCAATACCTATTAATGACACACTATATATTCTATATTGTTTAATTAAAGCAATAATTTTATTTATTAAGTCAGGTATGCCTTCTACGTGTTTCTGGCAATAAAAAAATATTTTTAAAACAAGCTTAAGGGGGTATTCTAGTCTAGAAGCATGAATTGTAGGTGTTTTTCTGCAACAAAAAAAAAAATATATATTTTTACCAACTATTATTTTATCAAATATTTATTAAACATTAAAGAATTCATTAAAAAAAGAGTCGAACGAAAAAATTTTAATTCAAAAAGTTACCTAAAAGTCTGATCGGAAACCGTAAAAGAAGTCTTGTCACATACATGGTTTTACATGGTTACCTAAAAATGGCACAGTAAATATAAACTTGGTACATATTTTATTAGAAAAAAATAAATAAAAACAACATTTTATCACAAAATACATGTCTGACTTTTTCATCAGCAATTGGTTCCTTAGAACAGGCAATCTGCCTAGCTAGGAACTATGTTGACCTACAAGACATAATAACACTTGTACACATTTTTAATATTTACAGCTATCTTGAAATATATTATTATGTTATTATGTTATTTTGCTATTTAATCGTATATAATGTAATATAATAAATAAAAATAAATAAATACAATCGTGCCCAATGCTCAACTTGCGAGTGAAATATTCCTGTCATGTTGCATTGGATCGTTTGCATAAAACGAACAACGGTACAATGTTATGAAATGGCGAAATAATAACACAACTTACGTGACTGAAACTCGAGTTCAAACAAGCTATTTTTGAATACACACAACACATTAACTTCAAGGAAAATCAAACACAATGAGAGCACCAATAAGGCGAACATAATCACACATCACCGCCGGCTGCACAATAGCCACGCGATTTGTGTTTCCTATTTCTAACTCAATTGCCATAAAAAGCTGTATTTCGTTTACCAACGGATTATCGTAGATTCTTCGTAGAAACAAAGCGATACGTAAAATCAGTTATCCAAACAGTACCTAATTCCCATTTATTCAGAAGTCTCGCGGAAGATCGCGTCCCCCAGGAACGATGAAAAACAACTTTCTCAGAGCGAAAAACGATATTCTGGGAAATAAAACAAAAGTGTCCTAGCAAGGAAAACGATTGTCAAAGCTTTAACGGCGTAAGTTAGTCGACTTCTTTTTATTCAGAAACTTTCACAGCTCTCCTCGGACATGAAACAACGGCCTCGTGTCGGAGAACGTGTAAGATCGTTATAGGTAGTGCGACTGTCGCTGCAAATACTAGAGAAGAGAAGGACAGTCGAGCTGTATTTTTGTTTAACTGAACCGCTTCTGTCAAAGGCTTGCGGACGAACCATTCTCCTACGCCATTATTTAAACAATAATGCTCGAGTAATTTTCACAGTGCCATTCTTGTGAAATATAACCCCAGGGACGCTTAATAAATCCAAATTAAAAAATATATATATTATTTTATATACTTAGGAACGATGATTTAGTAAATAAACAAATTATGGAAAAACGATTAAAAAATACAAGACACAGAAAATACGAAAATCCGAGATGCTAATAATGTATTCAATGATTAAATATTAGAATTTGACGTTTTACTCAATAAGTTATTCCAAAAACAAATAAAAATTAGTTAAATTTATGTGACAAAGACAGATTCTAATTATTAATCGATTTTGAGTATCTTTTCTTTAGTTTTCCATATTTTAGATAATAAATCCATGACTGACATTTCAACTATCCACATTAAGAATATACATTTTTATTCCTGCCCAAAGCTAGGGTAGTTCATAGAGTTGTTGTGTGTTTTTTATTTAACATTTTTATTATAAGCTTATGTTTATGTAATTTAGCCTCACTATGTTTTTTCTAAGACATTAATTCTACAATCAAAACTATAAACATTCACATTCTTTTTTTTTTTAACTGCAACTAAATAGTAATAGTAATTGTTCCATGGAAAGACCTTAAACCGTCCAAGACTGGGACAACTATTCTACGTGAATTTGATATTGTTAAGGCAGGATTCTAGTCTAGAAAAAAAAAATCAATTCTTTTTCTTCATATTTCCAAAGTTTAAATATTCAAAAATATCTCGTTAAAAGGATTTTTCGAAATTCGCATTATTTTAAAAGTTATAACCATTTTAATGTCGCGGTTTGGACGGAATCCAACCAAAATCTAACTAGAACAAAATTTTAAACCCCTTTATCTCCAAACCACTTTTTTCAAGACGGTGGACACGATATCTCAAGTTCTACTAAACCAATTTAATTGAAATTCGGTGTGAGCCTTCTCTACACATTCCTCTATGGCGGGAACTAGAACTATAACAAAATTTCAATTTTCATTATTTTTAAAAAATTTTGAAAGTCAAAAAAACTGGTACAAAAACGTCTTTTTCATTTCAGACAGCCGCCATTTTGCGATTTTTTTTTTACTTTTCCTTAGTTCGGGACATAGCCGCATTTGTTTGGATTAAGAATTATTATTTTTTTTTTTTGATTACTGGGAGGGTTGCAAGCGTGCCAACCAGGGCACGCCATTTTTTTGAGACCCCCACTTCAACACCCTGTAACTTTTTGATTTTTGAATTTTTTCGTTCGACTCTTTTTTTAATGGATTTTTTAATGTTTAATAAATATTCGATAAAATAATAGTTGGAATAAATATTATTCGTTTTCTTTTTGTTGCACCTGAAAAAACACCAACAATTCATGCTTCTAGACTAGCATACCCCCTTAAGAAAGGACCATCGAATATCGTTCTCAGTCTTAGCAAAGCTGTAATTTATTACGGACTGACGTTTCGAAAGCGCAATCTCCGTATTTGAGTTGCACAACGGTTTCATAAAACATACGCTTTCACAGATTATTTACGAAGTCGCTGATCTAACGCATCAATAAAGTATTATAAATCGTTTCATTGAAAACAAACGAAAATGAAGAAAAAAACACGTAACAAAGACGGCCGTAAATATTGTTTCCGTTAGTAGGTACAATCAATGTCCGATTGTCCAAATCACCGGAACGAAAGCAAAAATACAAAGCTACTGAACAAGGTAGCTTTTGTTCACTTAAACAACAAAGCAGCCTGGACAAGTATTATGTTTGTGAGCTAGTTTGCCGTGAATTGAATTTGAAAACTTTAAATTAGAACGGGGCATTCCGAGACGGGTGTAGGTTCGAAAACATAAATACATAGTCCCGTGCAAGTGCACAAAGACATATCTCTCTTCATCTCGAGAACTAAAGTGATTATCTTGTTTGCAAGAAAAATAAACAAAAAGGTGATCCCATAAAAAAGTTGTAAAAAATAGGTGACTTGTAGGAAAAGTCATTAGGGACTAGTGGATTCGGTAGCAAAGAGCTTTCCATTTCAGTTTTCAGCAAGATATTCAGAAGTGTGTTTTTAAAATCAAGCTAAATATTGAACATCCCAGACCACCACCTCATTTAAAAGCATCATTGAAATTGATGTTCTTAACTGTAGTAGTAAAAAAAAAGAGTAGATACATTCACGACATTTTCCGCAATTCATCCGTCAACAATTTTCAATCACAATGTTTGTTGGAAAAACATGTTGGGTGAGAAATTTTGATGCGATAGCTTAGTGGTTAGATTAGAAACCCGGTTAGCCGAAAATCCCGAGTTCAAATCTCAGTCGCGGCAAAAACCTTTTTTACACAAACAATTGCATAGGTTGTGTAGTGTTGAAACAGCTTTGGGACTGATCCATTTCCCAAGGTCCTGTTCAATGTATTCATCTCTCATTGTCCATAATCTTCCTTAAAAGCCCTACTTGGGAGAAGAAAGAAGATGACTACAATCTTACCTACTTGGCAGGTTCGAACTATTATTGTACAATCGTTGTTAAAATACCACATTGTCAGTTAAAATATTGTCGCGATTGTGATCACAGCAATTACTGATTCTCATACGAAACTCGCGTTCAGATAAATTTTATGATACTGACGATGTAATTACGCCAACCTGGATAATAGTTGTGACGCGTTGACAGCCACACATCTCTGCCTGGCACACAATATTTGCTTCATTCACATTCATACATCGTCTCTTACATACACTTCTTCCATTCCGCCCCTTGACATGGCCCTACTTAAGCCGCCGCCATCCGAATTTCAACCGATTTCTTACATATCTCCCTTAAACATTTGAAGTTTTAAAGCTCTTAAAAAATTATTTGTTATTTTTGAAGATAATATCTAGATACGTTCCACGCCGAAACGCAAATTATATGAAATTCCCTCGATAGAAAAAAAACGCAAAGTATGCTCCGAAAATTATTTAAAACAAGTATATTTCTATTATTTTACAAGTTATATTTGTGAAAAAATTCACAATGTTTCTTTAAGTGATACTTAAGATACGTTCCACGAGATTTTTGCTCTATTTTAAACGAGTCATGTTTTATTAAGCTTTTTCTTTAATTTAATGAAAACAAATAACTTTGTGTACACCACTATTTAATTAACAATATCAACATATTTCGAAAACTATGTTTTCTTCGTCAGGATAATAAGTTAAAAAAATTGTTAATTAAATAGTGGTGTACACAAAGTTATTTGTTTTCATTAAATTAATAATGACGCCACAAAGTGAATTTGCGAATTTTGAAGAAATAGTTTAATCTTTACTTTGTTTTAGAAACAACCCGGCATAAGAATAATGGGTACGGTCATGCCGCTGAGAAAGAAGGAGCGGTTACAATGGATCTATCAACAATACCTATCGTTGTATGTTTGTTTACTGACCAGGCATATTTCCATCCAGCTGCGTGTATCTCGCGTTGGCCCGAATGTCCAGCGGCATGGCGTCCCTGAGCCAGCGCACGCGCGGTGGCGGGCTGCCGCTGGCCGCGCACTGCAGCACTGTGGCGTGCCCGATCTCCACCACCTGCGTGCTGAGCGGTGTCGCGATGGACGGGAACCCGCCAGGCGTCTTGTCGGCTGAAACAAACAAAATATATCAGTTACTGCTTTCTGAGAAGGTTTCCTCCTACCGTCACGTTGCTGGGCTCTGAGAAGGTTTCCATCCACTACCGAGGAAATTATACTTCAGTTACTGGCATCTGAGAAGGTTTGCATCTACTGACAAGAACACCAGAATACCAGCTAAGGGGTTCTGAGGTTTCCGCTTAATAAAAACTAAAATAAACTCAGTTACTAGACTCTGAGAAGGTTTCCATAATTTAATGTCAATTAAAATATACATTTAACAATTTATTTAAAAAAGTGAATGAAATAAACTTAAATTATGAATTAACAAAATAGTCCATTATGAATGATCCGAAAACTAAAAACTGTTTTAGAAGGGTGATTATCAAAGGTGAAACCATTCCGTGTTTTAAGTGCTGTTAATGAATCCTGGGGACTAGCACACAGATTAGCTATTAAGTTAACACCAGTTTTGTTCCGAATGTAAAAATTAAATTCCATTTGCGGATTAATCTGTTGACGTATTTTGAAGGAAACCATTCTCATTTTCGGAGACAAAATTATAAAAAAATTGTTTCAAACAAAATCCCGAAGAATTCGGAGGAAAACCATTTGCTTGTTCCGCGTTTAACAATAACTTAAGATTTTGGACTTTTATGCAGAATCACTTTTAAGTTTAAACAGTTTTGTGTTCCGAAGGAAATTTTAAAATCTTCAAATTTCGAAGGAAACCGTTCTCGTGTTCCGAGTGACTCGTTCGATACATCTCGCGTACCAAGTGCAGTATCAGCTGGGTTGGTAATACTGATGCTAATCAATTCAAAGTTCGTTCGGCCGCTCCATCTCATAAGGCTGGTTGAGTGGAGAAGAAATTGGGGTTGATGTCTGAAGAAACGCCTATCCAGAGAACCGCATGCGGCTCGCGAGCCGCGTTCTGCCGACCACTGCCCTAGAGCAATAAACTGTATTGTAAATATTGTATCGTTCGCAATATGGCAGAAGCCGGAACCGTTTATCTTGATTAAAAGCCACGAGGGACCCAAGATTGAAAAACGTCCCATCCGCGGAATAATAAACTTCGAGACGTGGCGAGCAGCTCTCGACTTTGGTTCTTTTGTATCCAATGCATACCACCCATTATTTTTAAAGCACATACTAGAAAAGTTATTTGCTCTCTGAAGAAGTGCTTTTCAGATGCGAAAACTATATCATTGAAGTCTCAAAACAAAACAATTCACAACATATGACAAGGGGTCTTCGGACTAACGTAGCTGTAGACTGTAGAGAAGTTATAAAGAAACTAAGAATTGAGACAGGAAATATAAGTTATTTTCAACAAAAAGCTCCCGAATAACTCAAAAGCGATTCAGTAAAGTGTATTCAGTAAGATGTACCTAGCTAACTATCTTAGAAAGGGGACAAAGTAGATTCATCTAACTACAGAAACAACCCACCGTCAAACAGCTGAAAGCAATTTGTCAGGTTGTAGAATATAATCTTACGCTATCACGGCATGTCAATCAGCGGCACAGGAAACTCTTTAAAACTAACCAATTTTCCAACACATGACCTCCAAAAACAATTGTGTCGACCGTTCGTCGGGGGAGGTCTAATAAATTTGAAAAAAAATTAACGACAAGCAGTAAACGTCCGAATTCCGTGCGGGTGGCAGCGGGCGGAGCATAAAGGTAATACAAAATACCCGTCCAGGTAGAAAAATTACCTTTGAACGGTGAAGGCCGACATTGTGTTTGAGTTTTATGGCCATACACGATATGAAAGCTGCTACGCATCAAATGATCAAATACGGAACATATTCGAATGTTGCCAAGGCAATTTGGTTCCGAGAGTTGAGTTACGCACGCGCAGGGCCTTCATTTTTTGCATAATTCAACAGATTCGGCACTGAAAGACGGCCGCAATTCGAAACAGTTCGCCGTAACTCGGATAAGGGTAAAAGTTGGAACGTAATTCACCTGTATATAATTTCATAACTCCCGAAGAACTCGGCACCGGTACTGCTTGGTCAATAAGTCAGACGTGGATGGATTAATATTACAAAGAGGCTGTTTTTTAAAGGGATAAGCTACATCTTTTGATATTATCCAGCCAACATCTCCGTTGAGATCATCCTCAAAATGCTATATTCTAAATTTTGGTGTAAGACCGCGGTCCTTCGGCGGATAAATTAAATCAGGCAACGCTTGCAAGACTAAAAGCAGCCGTTATGAAGAATAGAAAGTGTTTTTATTCGTTATTTTTTTATGCGGCTGAAGCGAGTACATTCGACGAATTTCGCACCCTTATTTTTCCCAGCGTGGAAGTGTACAAAATTAATACGATTCAATTAGAATTGCAAAATACACTGTGCTCCACGCTCAAAACTTTCGGGGGTGGTAATTCATGAAAAACTTTAGTCGAAAATTAGTGCCCAAATACAAAAGTAATGATAAATTTCTTATTTTTGTGGGGTTAACAAAGCGTTCGTGTAAACACATATTTATAATTATTATTTCTTCCCACTAGCAACTGATCTATTTAACGTTATTTGTTTTTGGGGTGTTATGCCGTGTTGCGCTACCTCCTTCTTTAGCCAACGTTTCGGACAGCGTTACAGTGTCCATCATCAGGGCAGATGTGTAATTATGTCACACAATTACTCAGTCACACAATTACACATCTGCCCTGATGATGGACACTGTAACGCTGTCCGAAACGTTGGCTAAAGAAGGAGGTAGCGCAACACGGCATAACACCCCAAAAACAAATAAAGAAAATACTTTTGGCCGTGAAAATCTAAAAACTTATCTGATCTATTTAAGATTTAAATTGGAAGGGTGGACATTTTTTATGCATGCATTACTCGCAAAAATAATTCTAAGATCGTTATAAAAGTTTGGCGTATGAGCGTGTTCCACGGTGTAAAGATGTATTTTAAAATATAATAAATACGCTTTTAAAATTTTGACAGTGTTTCACAATAAAATAAAATTGAATAAATAAAAAGATTCATAAAACCGCGAATAGGTAAACAATTCATCTAAAAGAAAAAAACGTCGTGAAATTCATTTGAATAGAAAGGTATGGGTTCGTGGTAGAGATGTTTTTAGCGATGTAAACTAACTAATATTCTTTAATAAAATGATTTTAATAAATACAAGACTCTTCGATTTCCAAAGCATAATATCGGATGAGAAACGTCGGCAATCCTCACTTTGATCTTTCCGCATGAATGGAAAGGCTGGTTTTCCACTTTTTATGCCCTAAAAAACGTATTCATGAGAGAAAAACAGACGAAAAGCTTTTATTAAAATTCCTTAGGTTTAGTATGCAAACATTCAAAAGATTGATTTCATTGACAGCGTCGAAACTCTATATAAAGAATCATTAAATTTAGGAGTAATGAAGGGCATCAGGAGATAAAATTAAAAGCTCTGGTATTATTTAATAAATTCAATATACTAAATTTACTACGGCTTTTCAACGTATTTTTTTTTGTTTGTTTTTCTTTTATGTGAATACCGCATGTTATACCCAACTTCTCCCAACCGCCTGGAGCCAGAGAGACTACGGCATCCCTAATTTCGGTATCAGTGAGGTTGAAGGTAAGTGGGAAGTGAAGAAGACAGGGAAAAGGAAGGAAGGAACCATTTATTGGATAAAAAACACCCCTGCCACACAAGTGGTTCGCTATGTTTGGTGACTTGACAGGGGTGTCCGGGTTTGTGCGGTGAGGTTTGTCTAAGTCTTGGCAGCGGCTGCGTTTGCCCGCCTACTACGTGACGATGGAGAGAAACTGGTAGAGGGAGACCTTTTGAACTCACCAACCGAACTCTCCGACCTATCGCTTTGCACCGCAGTGGGAGGAGTGGATTCACACGTCCGTCACTCCTGGACACATTGACCCCCAGATATCTACACACCCCTCATACCTTTTTGCTTCCCAGAACTTCCTCTACTTTCTTTTCCTAAAAAGACACTCCACGCAGCATCCCGCTATTCAGATCTAGTCACTAAACACGGCTAAAGCCATTTCAAGCAACATTTTAATTCTGAATGATGGTCTTACACCAGGGCGTTACTGAGAGTATCTCCCACTCTGGAACGTGTGCCGCAAACATACCTTATGTTACTTTAAATGATTAAATTATGAAAAAAACAATCAATCAAATTAGATTTACTTGCGCACGCCTGGATTTGAAACCGCGACCTCGTCGAGGCCCTGGCCGTCGACCACGGAGGCCGTCGTATGAACTAATGTGAAATTGCAAAAAACACAAGCAATAATACTTTGGCGACTTATCTAATTTTTTAACAGCTAAATAGATATTTCAAAACTCTCATGATTGAAATAATTTGAGAGATGAATGTAGTGGCGTTTCCAGACAGTGAAAATTTAATGATGTCCCAACTCACCCCGTTCGAGTTTCGTTTGGCCATCAGCGTTTTTTAAATTCCCACGTCGACGACACGGCAACGACACAAAAGAGGCAAAAAACGTACGTTCTTCATCACAATAATGCTGCATGTCTTTCTTTTGGAACGATGTACGTATATCTGCTTTCCCCAAAAGAGAAATGCAATCATTATCATACATCTCCCTCTCTCGTTTTATAGAAATGAGATGCCGCGAGCCGTTGCCATCACAGTGCCGTTGCCGCGGGAATTTGAAAATCAGCCCTTGAGAGCTTTACAGATAAGATCTTTAAAATAACTTTCGCAGTATTGAAAGTTTAGAGTCAAGTTTCTGATTCTATAATATTAATTAAATTTAAACTTACGTGTTTTTTGGTATAATCTAATATGAAAGCTGCAGACGCTTTAGTCTAGGGATATTTATAATTAATTATCAACTGTTTTTGCAATACAAGCATGTTTCTTAAACATCTTGTTTGGGTCTCCAAGAAATAAAAAAATTGTTTGTTACCCGTAGAAAGTCACGGAATGTGGCTTAACTTGCCAAGATGAAAGTAACTAAGTTGTTTTTTTTTTGTTGTTTTTTAGAATCACAGCATACTACAGATTTCCTTAACCCTCGACCCGTCGCGTGGGGTCTTTAAAAGCCCAGGTTTTACAGAAATGCTAATTATGTACATTTTAAATGTTCCTACTGATTCCTTTCTTTAGGTAGCTTCCTAAAAGGGTCTATACTTGACACTAGCACCGCCGAAATTCAGTCTGCGCATGTGTGCTATAAGAAAAAGACGTGTATTTCGGCGTGAGGCTCAACAAAAATCAACAAAATACATTGAAAAACCAATTGTATTTTCATTGTATTTTCATGTATTTTCATTGTAGTTTGTTATTTTTTTTTGTAAAAATAATAAGCCTGTACCAATCTCAAATAGTTATAAGTTTGATAGAAATTGCTTAGATTTTTTTAGAAGTTTTCTATTAAGAAAGTATGATTCAAAATTATAAAAAAATGTTCCTTGTTGATTTTTAAGCTTTTATATTGAAAATAAATATCTATTTTTTTATTTTCTCTTTTTATTTCCATGCAGCCCCTGTCACTTGACTATAATCAGTTAAAATAACACATAAAATTAATTCTATAACAATTTAATCATATTTATTTTTGGGGTCTTTGGCGACCCCGCGCGACACCTCGCGTTATAAAAAAGGCGCGACGGGCGGAGGGTTAACGGAAAAAAAGTAATCGCCTCGAAAAATATTGCACAAAAAAGATCACTTTCACATTTTCATAAATGTTCATTTTATAACACATGTAGCGAATTGGAAAGCCCCCTAAAAGGATGTTCCTGCTAAATTGTGTTAAATATGCAATTCTGATGATTTTCGCGTCAGCGATATGCAGAAAATAAGGTTTATTTGCAAAATCCGCTAAAACGAAAAATATTTTTTTTCATTGATTACCTGAACAATTTATCCAAAAAAAAAAAAAAAAAAAATACAGATCACACAGTATTTGATCCCACGACCGCTGGATCTCTAGTCGAGTGCAATACCTTGCCACATTAAAAGAAAGAAGAATATGTACTGCTCTATTTTTTCTCTTTAAAAATTGTTAATAACATGTTTGACTCTCCTGAACTCTTTAGGCTGATTAACTTTCATGTGCCTAGTAGAACGGTTCGTCAGAAGGTACCTTACCATTGTAACAATTCAGGAACCAATGCAGAAATAAACTCAGTAATGAACGACCTGCACAGTGCAGAGAATAAATATTACATGAACACCAAAGGTACTGATTGTCTATCAGCCTATAAAAACATTGTTATTTAATCACACAGTTGTCTAGAAAAGAAAATTTTGATGTATAAGAATTTTTTCCTATGCTTTCAAAATTTGTAAGTTTTTCTTTGATAACTCAAAGACAAACAAAAAAAGTTTTAGGGAGTTTCGCAATGAAGCGCTATTAAGTGGGTATATCACAATACCACAATACACCATTTACTTTCATTTTCTATTTATTAATTTCACAAAGAAACTATGTTGTTGAATTCTGTGAAGTCACGTGGCTCTCTCGATTCCGCGCTTACGGTACGAATGTTCGTACATAATATCTCGAGATGCGTCCGATACCATTTTATGGCTTACGCGAACGATCAGTTTGGGTCGAATTATTTTCCGGGCTATATATTTCTATATACTGCGGATGGAAAGTAATGGTGACGGTTTTCCTCAGAGGGGCGAGTTCCGGAGAGATAAGAGAGCCTGGAAGCACCGAGACCAATGAATGTCAGGCCGAATATAGAAACGACAAATAATGCAAAGTCGAGTCTACAACACGATTAAAGCATTAGTTTACAGAACATCGATTGGAACAACGATTTGAAACTAAAAGAAAGCATTTTTAACAACGATTTTCCTCAAACAAATATCAAATATTGATGCAAAAATATTACATTGTATCGTCATTTATCAGAATGCCTACGAACACTTATGATGCCCTGAGACTACGAGGGACAGTGGCATCCCTATTGGAGGACGTAATGATATAAAAGTAAATGGTGGAGGGGAAGAATAGGATTGAAGATTGTGAAGTGTCTGACTGATTATATCTGATTACACAGCATGCAAATCGTTAAATGCCATAGTCATTCATCATCAGGCAATAAAGTCATTTGAAACGCTTCGATACCGAATCTGGTCTATCATCGGGGAGATGCCGAGAGTATCATCATTTGCTCGGGATCGAAGTTGAGATCTATACCTAACGACTTGAAAATGCATAATTTATATTGAATTGTTACTATTTTGAGTGAAGCACGTGAAAACATTAAACAAATCATAAACGTAGCTGCTTCGAGTTACGTATATAATTTGTAAATAATGCCGCAGTTCAAAGAAATAGAGCTTTATTTTTAAAATAAAGCTCTAAGTCCAGAGCGTCCAACAAGTAGCGGTAGGTACCATCACATTATACGACTGTGTAAAGTATAAACAGTGTTTATCTGCCGATTTGTCGCCTCGCATTGACCAATGGTCCAGCGGTCCGACGGCTTATCCACACGTACGCGATGTGCGAGCATTCGGCTCACCCGACAGGAGCAATAATTCTCTATTTGGCCCGCGCCGGCCACTAAATATTAATAAGCTACCCGAACAACCGGGCGGCGGCGTGCGGCGGGCGGGCCCGGAGGACCGCGGACGCGGTGTGGCGTCGGGAGGCGGTTCGGCAGGACCTTAAGCGTGTGGCTACGGACTGAATCACGTAGAAACGTAGAGGCGTAGAGAGGTTGACGTGGAAAATTTATAATACTAACCCTTCAGTCTTTAAAATATTTTTAACTACAGTTCCCAATGACAAGGTGAAATTTCATGGAATTTCGGAATGCTTCCTAGGTTTTTGAATGTGCAATTTATTATTATTTTTCAAGTCGTTGTAAAAAGAAATAACATTTTACAAAATACATAAAATTATCTTTGGGATATTTGAAATAAATATTCACATTTCTAAATAATATGAATAATTGAGACAAAAAATATTTAAATATTTTTTAAACTTTTGAATGTCAACGAAAAAATCCTACCAATTTGTAGTCTTGCACTTAATCTTTTGTTGGATTTTATCCATGAAATCAAGTATAAATGTTTGAGACAAACCGAGCAGAATAATTATTTCTCTTTCCAACGAGGAACAAATCACATTTCTCGGCATTATATTAATATTAAATGTTTTTTAATCTTCCCTTTTTTCTTAACAAAATTAAAATAATTTCCTTACTGAAAAAATAACACATCCTCATAAAAAAATATAAAAAAAACATTTACAATGTGCGGACGCCCCGGACAGAACTGTCCTGAGACTTAAATGCTAATGAAATATGAAGTTTGTGGCTTGTAATGTCCTTTCGAGGGGTGAATAATATTGAAAGTGAACGAAAGCTATTTTTTGCTTTTTTTCCACAAATATTTTCCAAAGATAAAATAAGATAAAAAACAATTTTGATTTCGAAACACTTAAGATGTTGAAATTTGATTTCTTATAAAAATCGATTTTCGTCTGACAAAATTTAATAACCTAAGTTTGAATTAAGACACAGGGGTATACAACATTATGCACCTTAATAATTCGCAAGTGAATTTATTTATTTATCTATAAACAGTATGTTTACATTAGAATTTTTTATTATTCCAAAATTTTTATACTATTTTATTATATAATAAATTTATTACTATTCAAAACATTACCTATATTACATATATTACCTTTTTTTCTTATTTCACTGTTAAATTTCTATCTTTTGTTTTACACATAAAAAAAATTACTATGTTTTCTTTGTGAAATTGTGCTTTACATTCGTTTTCTCCGCCTTTTTTACTCGAGCTCTGCTCTAAAAAAAGGTGTAATACTTATTAATTAATGTATTTTTAAAAGAAAAACTTTATTTAATTTATAAAAACATGTAAACTCTGTACCATTATATTCAATAAATAAAAAAATAAAAATTAGGTTTTTGTCGATGCCTGTCTCACTAGGATATACCTCAGAGACAGGCACAGAGGTACATAAATTAATATATTTCAGAACATATTTGGTAGTTATAAAGAAAATAAATGCTACATATTCATTTGAGTACAATAATAATATAAAGGTGGTTGGAGGTGTGGGTATATATTTGAAAGAGAGTTATCATATACTGGAGGAAGAAATGATGTACAGAAAATAGTAAATCCTGTCAAATAAAAATACGAGTATAACCTTTGTTACTTCACACAACTCTACATTTGATTGGTCGAAACGTGGACTTTCCGAAGCCGGTCGATGATTAACATGCATTGATTTAATTAAACAAATTATTTTTCAATTAATTCGAGAGCGAAAAAACACGAGAAAAACACGTGAATGAAAATAAATAAAAAGGTTAAAATCTTATAAAAGTAATAAAAAATGAAGCGCATATTTGAGTACATATTTTAATGACCTGTTATGTTTCATATGAAGAAATCCATTTTTTTTAAAATTTGAAATCAAGCCCATAAATGAACTCGGTGATATATTATGAGATCTAAATAAAAACAACAACAAAAATGATATAAGGATCACTAATTTCACATTAAATAATTTGATTAAAAAAAAAAATTGTTTGATTAATTGTGAATAATTTTTAATTTGCCTCAAAATAAATGAAAGCCCCGAAAAGTACTCGGGTGCTTGTGAATTGTCGTATAAAATCTTTTCAAGGGATGCGCGGCAAAACAGCACACTAGTGTACTATTCCGCCGAGATTGTGTATCAGGTTGCTTACAACGTTTGAACAGACAACATTCTATACTTAATTACTTTTTATGGTTTATATACCCGCTGTAGTGTTTACACAGAGATTGCATAGGGTGTCCCAACAAGAGTGCCGGATTTTAATTTCTCCACATTTTCTTAATAATAAAGTTGGCAGCTCGAAAACTCATTTTTTATATGCGAAATTACTGTCATTAGTCAACCTTGCGATTAGTTAACTTTGGACAATACCCTAACCCTCAACACTATCACTCCTTCCTTTATTTTCTCTAAAACCAAACTGATTGCTAGAGAGTAATTTATATTTACTTCTTCAAACTTCGCAAACACACTTTACGGCGTCATTATTGATATAATGAAAAAAAAAACTTTGTAAACACCACTGTATCCAAATACCACTATACCACAGCGATACTTGGACCAATTTCGCGAAGAAGTTATTAATATGATTAGTAATTATATTTGGACTCTCTTCCATTGAGATCATAATATTTTCAGTTCAATTTGTTTATGGTAGTTTGCTCCTTTTGTAGGATTATAGCCTCCTTTATAATACTCCTTTAGCTTTGAACCCCAGTTCCAATATCGCTTATAATATTCCAACAGTTCTAAGTTATAGATTTTTCTTCTACATTTATTGTGCAATTTATGACGTTTTCTGGGGCATTTGATTATTCCAACATTTATCCACGGTTTTAGATATGTTATGTTTCTCATTTTGTACCGACGTACAACTTTGTATTTGAGTTTTCAAACATTTTTATTATTTATTCCATACAATACATTTAATAATTTCGTACATACGGCACAACTTGCGCCATTAACATAATTACATTTGTAAATAATAATACAATAACATAAAGATAGCATAATAAAATAATTTTATTAAATTATCAGTTGCTCAATTGACGTAATTTGGTGACAGAACTATCCCAGGATTCCCCCTTTAACTAATTATAAGTAATATAATACGATTTTTTTAGAGCTGCCAAATTTATAAAAAAAACCTCTTTTATTGGGTAAATATGTCGATGTTATGATGCGTGTAAATTTACAAACATAAGCGCGAACCGAGCCACGAATTATGGGAAAGAAAAGAAGCAACCGCAAGAAGTGTCTCGCGCCTTTCGTCGTTCGGCTCGCATGTGTATGCGCAGCCTTACGTTCAAATGTGAATAGAAATTAACTTGTTTTATGAATGATTCAGCAATTAAATTAAACAATTTTTAACTTCGATGAGCAGAATTTATTCCAATACGATTTGGACTGCCTACTTTTATCCACAACATACCCGGTCAAATGTCTTTGTATCCGATAAAATGTCCATCTCCATATTCTTACCACACATCACTTAATATGATACGGTTAAGACTTTCAACCACACGGAGCTAGTAGAACCACGGCATGAAGCTAAAGCCAGTCGAGAAGGGGTAGAGTAAGGTTGGACAGGAGATGAATAATATTCCGAACTGGTAACTAAACTACTAAACCAGCTAAATTATGTAACGTTTCGATAGTAAATGGTGGTTCTTCACCGGGACGCGTATTTCCAAACCCCATACCGGTTCAGTCGCGGTAGCGACAATTTACATTTTAAATACATCTCTATATTGGTTATTTTTTATCACTTTGCAAAAATAAAAATAGTTCTAAAATCTATATAAAATAATCTTTCAAATGCGTATTTTAGAAATACATTATTTTATTTCTAAATATTTAAATTTTGATATTATTCTCATATATTGTAATAACACCTAGACATTGGTTATTTTTTATCACTTTGAAAAAACAAAAACTGTTATGAAATCTAGATAAAATAATCTTTCCAATGTGTATTTAAGAAATTAATTATTTTAATTCATTGAAAATGTAAATTGTCGCTACCGCGACTGAACCGGTATTTTTGGAAATACGCCACCGGGGCGCTGTAAATAGCGTCTTTCACTATGGTTTGATGATTGGATTTAGAATAGCGAGTTCATGATAATCATGATAGTGGGTTTAGTTTTCGTGGCGGTATCAAACCGGCTTTTAGGAAATAATAATGTTAGAAGTCAAGCAATACGAGAAAATGTTTGTTTTTCCATTGAAACCAACAACTCATTCAAAGCCGGTGTTTGACAAGCGGTAAGGGTCGCCGCTGGTTAAATAACATAATTTAGAGTGAAGGGAGTGTATCGCTAACCAAGAGTACATTCTAAGGAATGTGTGGCGAACTCACCACGGGACGGTGGCAATTTCGGTTAGTGACCTAATTTCATATTTATTCTGTGGAATCCTCGTCACCAAAATAATCTCCGTGAATTTGCTATTTACCTCGTGTTACTCGAAACTCGCACCAGTAAAGCAAGCTCACCAGTTAGGTATATATAGCAGTCCCGATGGGATACGGACAGAAAATTTATTACAGAAGAAATGAAAAGTTGCGCCGATATTTTGCGGTGCAGAGCAGACTAAGGGAATAATGAAAAGTATACTTGCAAACGAATATTATATAACATGAAAATGTTCACAATTATCCCACGAGATGTCGCCGAGATTTTAGGCTTCCCAAAAACCAAATTTACGTTCACACAAAACAGTGTTTTACAAAGAACAAAAACTTAACCTACCAAGAGCCTTAAACGAAGCCACAAGTCTAAAATGTGAAAGTTTTCATAAAAGCAAAAAAAAAAAAATCTGTTTCATAGATACTCCACCAGGATTATTTTTGTTACTTTTATACCAATTTAACAATTTTTCATAAACTGTATTTTTTATATCTATTTTATATTTTATGTGTTTTTCAAACTAGCGAATGAAAAAATCTTGCATACATTTTTTTATTTTTTTTTTATTAACAATTTTTTTGGTACAGTTGGTAAAATTTTGTAATACAAACTTTTTATATAAACAGTTTTAAAAAAGTAGAGAATAACATAAATAGATTAGCGCAGATTAACCAAAAAAATCCCACATCTAAATAAAGATTAAAAAACATATACCTAGTGATTAGGTACTTCCCACTAAGCTTTACTAAAGTAAATCAACACTTCAAAGAACATACCTACCGAGTGCCTAAGTAATAACTTTTTTTACATGAGCTCCACACAGGAGGCCTTGAGGAAAATAATTTCCCTCGGGGCCTTTGTCATCTTTGGGGATGCTGTGTGGAGAATTTTTTAAGGAAAGGAAGGGGAGGAGGGTTCTGGGAAGAAAAAAGGGGTTTAAGGGGTGGGTAGGAATCTGGGGTTCAGTGTCCAGGTCATCCGCCTCCAAGACCTAGACAAACCTCACCCCATGAACCCGGGCACCCCTGTTAAATCACCAAACGTAGCGAACCACTTGGGGTGACCTATGGCAGAGGTGTTGGTTATCCAATAAAGGTTCCCGGGGCGGCGGTACCCATTCCCTTCTCCCAAATTAAACCATAACAAAACTGTGCAAATTTTAAAACGGGACCAATTTTTTGAAAATTTTGCTGTATCGGATAAACAGATTTCTGCTTTAGAGAAAGGATTTAAAAAAAATAAAACCTTTTTATTGTTTTTTTTTTATCAAGAAATAAAGAAAGATGATAACGAAGGTAGATATTTATGCAGTAAAAGAATGGAGAAATACCATTTGGCGGTAGAAATACAGCAGTAATAAGAGCCCTAGGTCCTTAGAGGAACCAAGAAGATACTAAATTAACAAGAGTAAATATGGTTAGGTAGAGTATATTAGGTAGAGTATGAGTATATAACACTGAGATCTACAATAGGGGTTCGTGCCAAAATTGATTAAAGCGAACCAATCCATTATGCATATTGATATGTAACGTGAATGATGATGTACTAAGTAGTGGGTATTCAATAAGCACACGTAATATCATAATATCATATTCCAATGTGTTTATACATATGGTCCTCAAGACAGGTGTCAAGTGAGTCTACTTATAACAGATGAAAAATTACCCAAATTCACATTACACTACATTAATGCAGGTACTGTTTTAAGATACTGTAAAAAAATTCTTGCAATTTTTTTAAAATTTAAAATTCTGAAAGATGCATTTGTTAAGTATGCTCTCCCCAAATGTATTAAATAAATTCGTAAAATCTACGGAGAGAAAGCATTTTATGTGAAACCGTTTAAAACAGTTCGTATGTTGAATTATCCATAAGTAAAACTTCAAAGAAACTACGTTTTTCAACCTAATTGACAACATTTAAAAAAAAACTACACATCCGATTTGCATGCATCTAGTCTTAAACTGATCGAAAATCCAGCCCATGCGGCACCACACAGGTATTTTTTGTAAGGGCCCCCTTCTATTTATTTTATTAACGATGAAGATTTTCAATAAAAACCGTAAATAAAATTCGCTGGTCTGCCATTATTTTTAGATATCGTGATATCGTTTTATCACCCCTATGAGGGGCTATCCTCTATTTGTCTATTTTCTAAATGTAATTTTATTTTATTTTCTGATGAACCGTATGGCTTAATCGCTGTCAAACGCCGAGCAGCAATTTCGTCGGAAATTTCGTCTGTTGAAAGCGGCGTACACCGCAAACTATACATTAGATTCGTAAACAAAAATTTCTATACAGTATTCTGTATGTACATATTGACCAAAAATTCCATTCATTGTTAGATTGAAAATAATTACGAAAAATACACCCTTGTACCGCCCGTGGTGTGATGCCTTAATAATACAACCTATATACACACGAAAGGTTTCATTATTGAACGTGGGCGATACTTGAAAATAATGAAGGAATGAGTCGGGGATTTGAAGAATTCCAAGAAGAAGCATTAGATTCAAAATAGCAAAAATTTCCGTCATTACATTACACTACCGTAAACATTATAATGGAAAGCTTGCTGAATTATCGATTTAATGACGCTGTTTTTATTACTATCATTTTTAGTATCGCGTAACTTGATTTGCCGTCATCGGCAGCGACCCGAGAAATTGCATTATAGGAAACGAACGGAAATCAATGTTATAATACGGTAGTTAATTAAAATTATTAAATGAAGCCGACATGATATCGCGCTAAGAGATATTGTGATCGCTTCCTGTGTAATTTGAAACGGGCCCTGTTGGATCGATTCTAAACTCGGAATCTTGGCTTAGAGTGGGAAACACACGTATATTAATTATTACGGTAACGCAACTACATTAAAGAGGCGATTTGAATAATAAAATAATCTTAAGGAGAAGAAGTGATTTTCAATATTTGTATGGATTTTAACTTTGCTATCTTGGGAGTGTATTTAAAAATATGGCGCCTTTTTGTGGTTTGAAATTTAAAATAATATATCCCGTTGACGAACTGCTATTTGGCAGCTAAGCGTGATTTCAATATAATTAAGTCATTTAAAAAAAAAAAAAATGGAATAAAATAAATCCTCCTGAAATTAAAATCCAGAAATTCCAGATAAAAACCATGCATTTCTTATTTGTGAGGTTTTAGCGAGCTGAAAGAAAATATTTTCTGCTTTTAAGTTAGAATATCTAGGTTTTGTAACAAAAAATTATTATTATATTTGGCTAATTTTTATAGCGCCATATTTTACCGGTCAGGGACCGTGTTGGCCTGAACCTGGTCTCCGCCCGGGCGCCTTGAGTTCAAATCCTCTACTGATAAGTTTTCCATCACGACACAAGCAAAATTTTCCGCTTAGTGCGATGGTAGTACGAGGTTTTAAAATATGGTCAGGTTATTCTTAACCCGGGAATGACTTTCTTAATAAAAAAAATTCAGCCAAGGGGAACTTAAAAATAAGTACGAAAATATCTATAAGTTACCTACGCTAATAACAATAATAGATGAACGCGTTAAGAGGCTTACCTACTAGTGATCCCGTCTATACTAATATTATAAATGCGAAACTGCGTGTTTGTTTGTTACGCTTTCACGCATAAACTACTAAAACGATTTTAAAAATTCTATCACCAACAGAAAGCTACATTATACGCACAATATAGACTGTATATAAAGGTAAGCTCTGGCGTTATGAAATTAAAAATATAAATATGTTATATTTATTATACGTCTTTTGTCCCTAACAAAAACGAATTATTGCTAAGCAAAACAAATCGTTGCCGTGGAAACGACGTTGATATATTTGCGGGAAATTTTATTTCAGGCGTCGTAGTTAATGTCTATCTCTAAAAATGAATCGCCGAAATGTATGTACGCGCATAACTTCCGAACGACTGCACCAAATTGGATAACAAAAAAATGTTGTGTTCGTTATTTTGTATAAAACTACTGGTGAGGCATTATGAAATTTGCAAAAGGTGGCACGCGAAAACTGAATGTACCAGGACTGAATGTATGGAATGCGGGAGGGGGGAGGGGAACTAGGGTAGGTGGTTCACGGGAGGGGGGGAGGGGAACCTGGGAGGGGGAAGGGAACTCGGGAGGGGGTTTCGCGGGACGGGAGAAGGGGGGGGAGTGGAGTGGGGATAGGGAAGGTGGAGTGGGAACAACGCGAAAGGGGAAGGGGAGGCGGAAGGGGAACGGGATAAATGAGAAAGGACACGCAGGGAGAAACAATTTCTTTTTAAATGGCATAACAACGCACGCCGAGTACAAGCTAGTATTAGATAAAAATCATGGAACATCTGATTCCAATACCAAAATACTTCTTCAGGTGGATAAGGGTATTAATTAACGGGAAAATGAAAATATTTTATTATATTTCTGTAAATTTGGACACTGAGTTTTCTTTTCATTTTCCATCAAAGGCAGTGAAAACGTTAATTAAATTTTAAAATTACGTCATTAGTATTTTCAAGTAGCGTGGAAAATCGAAGGCTCATAGAAAATCGGCACATCGTTAAATTACAGCCGCATTTATAATCAAACAGGAAGGAAACTAGGAACCACGACGGTTTATACATAATAAAAAATATGCCCAATGCGTAATCTAGGATGTGTGATTTTAGATTTTAACGGCCAAAAGTATTATGGTTATTTATCTTTGGGTTTTATGAAGGTCGATATTTATCCGAAGGTCGCGGGTTCGAACCCGGCGTGCGCAAATAAATTTTATTTGATTAATTTGTGTTATTTCAGAATTTATTCATTTAAAATAATATATGATATATTTGCGGCACGTTCCAGAGTGGAAGATACTAATAGTATCGCCCTGGTGTAAGACCACCATTCAGAATTGAAACGTTGCTTGAAATGGCTTTAGCCGTGTTTAGTGACCAGATCTGAAAAGCCAGGTACTTCCCCACCTACCTCATCCCTATCTCCTCCCCCCCCTCCCACTACCTTCAGCCTCACAACATACCCCAATTGGGGATGCCATAGTCTCACTGGCTCCAGACGGGAGCAGTTGGGACTCTTGTGCGGTATTTCATGAAAAAAAAAAAAAAAAAATGCCGTGTTGCGCAACCTCATTATTTAGCCTAAGTTTCCGATAGCGTTACAATAATACATTACGTTACGTAATAATTTGTTTACAATGTTGAAAAATAAAAGGTTTATTAACAAAGACCCTCCACATACCGTCCTCAAAGATGACACACACAGGATATTATTTTAGTCAGGACCTGCTGTGTGGAACTATTGTAGAAAAAATTTTGTTTCCACAAAATAATTTTATCGTAGGAGATGAAAAAACTGCACTATTCTAATTTATAATCATTTTAAATGAATTTTCATTTTATTTAATCTATCCCTATATCTATTACACATTTAGGTGTTAATTTAATCTAAAAGAATAACTTCAAAATAATTTAAAATAAATAAAAAAAGACAATTATTACTTTCAACTCTTGTGAAAATATTTTTTTGTAGATATGAGTTTGAGTCAGAACAGCGACGAAATATTTTTCCTTGCGAGATTTATTACAGGTAATAAAATTAAAATGTCTATAATAAAGGTATTGAAAAACGTGGAAGTAATTCCGTATACTGTCGATATTAAATTTGGAAAATAGTAAATATAAAATTTTGTGTTCAACATAATACACCATGTGTAACATTGTAAATACTTCGTTTAATACTTTAATAACGAGGTATTTGACAAAGATAAAACATTTTATTGTAATATTTATTCCACGAAAAAGTTTAGAAATAAAGAAATCACAATACCTTACCATTAAAAAATACCGAGAACCAAGGCAGTATTTTCTTTGACATTATAAGTCGCGTATAGTGTTCCAGCTCAGAATTGTATGTTCGTAAAGGGCACCGAAAGACACGCCCAATCTCTTAGGTTTTGGGATAAAACAGGATAACTCCTAAAACTCTGATAAAATAAATCCAAAGGAAAAAGGGTTCCATTTTATTCCGTGTCGATTTGTGAGGCCCGTTGAAAGAATCTCAAGTGTGTTGGGAAAAGAAAAAATGCAAATAAAGAAAAAATCCACTATCATTTTACATTCAAAACTTGTCTATCCGTGTAGTATTTACGTTTATACCGCTTCTAATCATTTTTATAAGCTATCAAGTTTTAGTTTTAGTAAAAAAAATCTTATTTTTTTTACAAATTTTTGATGTTTTCACTGCTGCCTTATTTTTTTTTTATTATTTACTAGCTGACCCGGTAGACCCACGCGTTGCTATGCCTAACGAAACACAACGCCATCTGTTAATTTGAATGCAAATCCAGACAGACGCACCGGAGGACTTTAATTTATAATATTACTATCCTTTCCCCGCGGCTTCGCTCGCATGGTACTATGGGAAATTACTGTAGCGCTTGCACTTATCAATTATCCCCCCCACCCTCTCCCGCATTCCATACATTCATTCCCTTACATTCAGTTTTCAAACATCTCGCCTGCCACCTAAATTTCATAATGCTACAGCTCAAAGAAAAAAAGCATTTTCCAATTTTGTTCATTCGTTAGGAATTTATGCGCTTGCTAACATTTCGCATGTTTATTTTTATTTAAATATTTGGAAGTTTGTAAATATAATAAGAAATTAAACTATTTATTATTCAGTCTTTATAATCGTTATCATCTGACATTTATTCCAAAACATATGCTCGTCCAAAAAAAAACAAAACATATCCTAATATTTTAATTTTCTGGAGCAGTAGCCGACCAGTAGGAAGAGGGCTGAGTACCTACCAGCATAGAGCCCACAAATATACCAACATCGTTTCCATGGAAACGATTTTTTTTCTGACGTTAGCAAACGTTTTTTAGCAAACGTTCACTTTTGTTAGCGACAGAAATCGTATAACAAATATAATATTTTAATATTTATAATTTCTTAACGCCAGAGCTTACCATCATATACAGCCTATAGTCTTCGCATATAATTTAGCTTTCTATTCGTGAAAGAAATTTTATTGGTTAAAGCGTGAAAGCGTAGTAAACAAACTCGAGCAGTTTCGCATTTATAATATCAGTATGGATTGGGTTAGTTTATACTACATGAATATAAACTAATAAGCACAATGTAACATTTCATTTGATAAATTTAAACATTTTTATAGAAAGCATAACATTTCTTTTTAAATACATTCATTGTTTCTTCATTCTTCATCCTTTCAGGCATTTCATCATACATCTTTAGTCCTCTATACATTAGGCAGTTCTGTGATTTTGATTTTTTCATGTGTGGCAATCTAACTCTATACATATTTCGTAATTATGAACATCTTTATTAAAAACAATTTTAACCTTGAAGTATTTTGGCATTTAGTTTTTCATAATTTTATGCACAAAAATTAACACATTACATAGCAGTCTCTTTATTATTGGAATCCAATTTAGCTCCTCTCTCATTTGATTAACCCTTGCGTGTTTGCCTTTCCCCAGTATACATCTCGTAGCTCTGTTCTGTATAACTTCTAGTTTGTTCAAATTTCCTTTATTAGTCAGATATATATCGTAGAGCAGTAATCTAAATGCGAATAATACCTTCACCTAACCAGGTTTCTAGAGACCCGCTAAAAATACCATACAAGTAACCTAATTCTAGTGTCTCTAAAACTAAAAACAGTTTCGTTTCACCACAAGTTAACTTAAAAAACAATCATTTTAAGAAACTCGAGTAATTAATGGGCGTAAGTTGTAATCAAGTAAGTAAATTGTAATCAAGAAAGTTGTGTACATAATACGTGATTGTTAATATAGGTATCTCTAGAAAACGAGTTATATTTTCAGCTACCTAATAATAATATTTTAATTAATTTAATTTGTTGTCTGTTGTGTTCGGTGCCAAACCAATTTCAATTATGTGAGACCGCTGTTAAATGCACAGATGATTTAGTTTTGAAAACTTAATTCCCATACGGTATTACATGTTCATGCGAATCTGGATATTCGGGTAACATAGTCGTAAGGTAATGCCTAGGTCTGGAATATCGCACATGTGTCCTTAGTTTAGGATAAGTGGAGACCCCATTATCCTTAAGAATATACTCACTCAGGACGAGTCCAGGTAAACGCAAAATATACCATACAATTATTAAACAACAGCCACTTTCGGTGACTAAACTGGTTCATACATATTATTTCTGTCTCCCTTTCTAATTCTAAGCTTTTCTTCGGGCTACTAGCAAAGCGGGAACTCGAGTGGGTGTCTGGGTTTAGCGTGCTTGGAGCGCGGAGATAGAATGCCCGAACTGTTGAGAAAACCCGAGCGCCGCTAAGTACCCATTAAATAATGAGATGACAGGAGGCATTAGGGTCGTTTGTTCGGCTAATAATAAAATCTATGATTCAACCCACGGGAATAGGAAAATAATCCCCAAGTGTTACGTAAATGATAATATAATGAAATTTGATACAACATACCAATCTTAATCTAGAGAGAATGTTAATGGATTGCGGTCGGCAAATTATGAAGCGAAAAGCACAACTTTTATTAGTAGTTTTCGGAGGAATATTAATAAAAAAGGTATTAGTGAACATTGTTTTTTTTTCATATTTTTCATTAACCAAAAAAGGCTTTGAAAAGTCAATGCGTTACACTTGCACGCGGCTTCCGTTGAAAAATCGTTAAGCCGTTGGATTTAAAAAAATTGCAGTTTGCGGGTTCAATAATCAACGAAACGCAATTTTTTCGGACTTTTTTCCTTCAATAAATATGAACGATACCAGCCTGGGAGATGTTGTGATTTTGTTGAATCTTACAAAAATGGCTTTAACCCTAACTTTGCAAATTTGGGAGATATTTCTCCAAGACGTCAATCACCTGTAGAGTCTTTTTGGGAGATATTTCTCCCAGCGTGACACGGAATCATAAAATCCATATTATTTCATTTTGTATTTCGGTAAGATATAATTATTTTTAATGTTTGTAAGATAGAATATCACGCTTTGAATTATTTAAGTTAATTTTTTGAAAAACTTTTTTTAAGTTAAAATTTTTTTTTTAAATTATATTTTTTACAAAAAAAAATGGAAGTTACAATAACTTCATAATATTTTATCGAATCAAACCGGTTTTTCATCTGCTTTCAAAAGCAGTATTTTATTTTGAAATACGTTAAAAAAACAACGAATTTAACTGGAATGGAATGTAATACGAAAATATTTCCTGCTTAATCAGGAATTTGACAGTTCGCTTACCAGAAGTACATTGCAAAAAATCAGAGGCCTAAACGAAACCTAATAATAACAATAAATGTACGGTATAAAGTACAATATGAATAAGAAGTAGCCCGATTTGTGTGACGATGGATGTTATAAATCAGGTGTGGTTTGGGGGAGATTCTGCGGGTGGCTTACGTTCAGCGGCAGAAATCGGGAAAAGGTTCATCAATGACAGGCAGTGCATTAATATCCCCAATATATCCCTATACAGTCCAGGTGAACTGCTGATGGACTCCTAGATATTACTGAGCCTGGGAAGGATTCATTAAAATTCGCTATCGGAGGTTCATCCGCTACGGCATGAACCTCGGAGAAGTCATAATTTTTTTTTTTCGTAAAATGGCGGCTGTCTGAAAAAAAAAGACATTTTTTAACCAGTTTTTTTGACTTTCTGAATTTTTTTAGAAGAGTAAAAATTAAAATTTTGTTTTAGTTCTGGTTCATGCGATAAAGTTGTATAGAGAAGCCACCCACCAAATTTCAAGTAAATTGGTTTAGTAGAACTTGAGTTATCGTGTCAACCGTCCCGAAAAAAGTGGTTTCGAGAAAAATGTGTTTAAAATTTTGTTCTACTTAGATTTTGGTTAGATTCTGTCTAAACCGCAAAATTAAAATGGTTATAACTTTTAAAATAGTACGAATTTCGAAAAATCCTCGAATATTTAAACTTTGGAAATATGAAGAATTTTTTTTTTCTAGACTAGAATACCCCCTTAACGCCTTTTCAATATATTTTATGTCATTTATTTATCTATTAATTGGATTTTATTAAATTGTAAAACTGGACTTTATTAAATTTATTAATTGCAAGGGAAAAGCACCCGGTTGGGCCCAAAATATTAAATACTGTTTTTGAATCAATAATAATACGTAACATTTTTATGAGTACGTAATAAATAAATGCAAAAAGTAAAATTGAAAAAAAAAACTCTGTAAAAGTCGAGTAATAAATTTCGATTATAATTTTTTATAGATTAGATAGCAGCGTGATAATATATACAAAATAATTATTCTTTCATAACTGCTGGTCCTTTATATTTTAAGAAGTGGCACACCTTTCTTATACACCCAATTCCCCTTTATGAACACGTAGCAGAAACTGCCTCCAGATAGCGATGTATATATATTATAAGGAGTGGCTTAGGTCCCGAGGATGTATTTGGTCGGCCGTAGCGCGGTAGCCGAGAGCCAGGAGCAAAGAGCGATGGATATACTATGGTCGAAAGAGGTAGAAATTCTGAAGATGTACGTATTTATTACAGACCTTTTATAACAAACGGATACATCTATATTCGTGTAAATGAAGAGGAAACGGTTGCTCGTTAAAAAGAAGAACTTTCGTGAACGTGATTTTTGTTCATACTTGTTATTAGAAGTCTTAAGTTATCGTCAGAAACGTATAGAAATGGAAAGAAGAAAGCAGAACTTATACTATTTAAAAATGAGATACGTTAATGTTGCGAAGCAGAAAACACCGTCCGCCCTATTATTTGTAGGTATGCTAAATCAGGAAGTTGTCAAAACAAAAAATGCTACGTCAGGTCAAAAACACAATAATAATCGATAGTTGAGAACAACATTGGGCTTGAATAAAAATAAAAAAAAAATTATTACAAAATTTTACTACTAATGACCTCCCAGACCTAAAATTTCCTAAAAATTACAGTATGTGATTTATCTTAAGATAAACAGTAATGACAAGGTATTTAAAGTATTATTTATTAAACCTCACCCATGCGACGACAGAGGACACGCCAGTGGAGCCAGTAACCAGTAGCTAGCCGCCACGTAACGCGCTAAGTAATAAAACTGCAGCGATATTTCGTCCAATTCGCCAAAGCAGAGGAGCCGGCCAAACGGAATAAAAGCAGAGTGGTCCGGTAATAGAGAAATATCACCTCTGTGCTGTGGTCGGGTCGCACTGCCCGCTGCCCGATGCCCGGTGCCCGGTGACCGGGCAGCGGACAACGGGCCTCCCCTCCCCACTGCCGGACATGAATAGCGGCGGAGGGAGTCAGAAAAACGCAGCGGTAAATGCCATGTTCCCGGAATCCAAAACTACGGTGGCAAAATATTTCAAAGGAAAATTCCGCAATAGTGAAAATGTTAAATACCACATAGAATAGGAGCCGCACGCGCACCGCGAAAGCAAAATTTCAGAAAAATAACTGTCCACAAATGATTCAAATGAACACGAAACTTTTAACAAAATGGGTTATCAACGTCTCCCGGTAGTGACCGAATTGATAGCTATTTAACCGCGTTAAAAAAAGGGTTTCTACATCAAGACCACTTAACTTTTTTCCACTACCGAGGATAAGTAAGGTTTTTCCTTCCGAAAAATAGTAAAGGGCCGCGAAGGTATATATATATATCTATTCGATTCGTAACAGATTAAGAAAGTTGACAAAAAAAGCCTGTACGGCGCGGCCATAAGAACACTTCACCATCTCAATATCATTACGTTTAACGATGCATGTAAAAATCCCTCCAACATCTGAAAACTCGCCTCCCGCAGAATACTGTTTCCCCAAATTAATTACGGCCAAATTGCTTCCTAGAGAGGTAAGTCCAAAAAATAAAAGGAAAGTAGAATGTAATGGACCAATTCCGTTGTAATGAAGCGAGACAACGGGGAATGGAAGCTGGAGATAATAAGAGCCGGGCACATCTGCTAGATCTTATAGGAAACATGAATCGCTTAATGCTAGCAGCCGAGTGAGATTTGCCGTAGGTACTGGGCTTTACACCTGCAAACTGTCATTCATTCCTACTGGCAACTAGGAGTACTACTGGCATTCCCTACTTTTATAACTTCATCGGTCGATAGCACATTCCATTGCCTAGCGACGGCCATAACGAAGATAGGGATCTATGTCGAAATTATCAAAATGTAGGTATTCGAATAAACTGGTAATAATCCAAATAATATTCCGAAATTGAAGGTATCTACGATAGTAAGATACGATATTAAGATAGAAGGATATAAGTGTCGGGGTATTTTTAACACCTTAAATTAAAATCGTCAATGTAAAAATTTATAGACTATGCCTATCATAACTTTCATTGTTTTTTTTTTTAATTTAATGGCTTTTCATCCCAAAGGAGTGTTCAAGCCAGTGTCAAGTGATTGAGTTTGGAAGTAATCTTTCTATGTGTAGTCGTCGATTTTACATAATAATGTCGATACATTTTATTACAAGGCTTTTTTTATTTCTTCTTCTCTTTTCTTTCTTCAATCCAACTATCTTTAAAGCACTCAACCAATGCAATCTAACTGAACTGACGGAGAATAAACACATAAAATAAATTCATCGGAGCTACACTTGACAATCGTAAAAAAGTCCAAAATCGGAAGTCCATTAATCAATCACATGATGTACATTCTGAAAAATGGACGGCAAAAAGGGAATAAAAAGAATTCAGGTTACCCGGAACAAAGTGGGAGGTTTAAAAAACAAGGAAATTGACCTTTGCTTCACTGTCAAGGTATCGAGGGGCGAGCAGACAACTCCAATGTTGCCCTGTAATTAAAAATGAATAAATTCACTATTGGAAACACGCTCTGTCTAGGCACCTTTTCGGGGAACTGGACGGTATTTCTGAAGGTCCTGGATGGCAGGGGAGGGGGTGGTTTTGTATAAAAGTCGGGACTGAAAGACTTGGTACCTAATGTCACGCGGTCTAGACGAGCTGCTTTATTGTGATGAAAAATATTATTTATCAACCGTTGAAAAGCCACCCCTCAGAATGTGTTATAAATGGTTGGGGATGGGGGGTGGATGTTGGGATTCCACGCACGACGTCACTAATTCACATTTAGTCCCACACTATGCGTGAGAAAGAAAGCAGACAAAACGCTGGAGCTTATAAGATGTATTTATTGTTTTCGTTTTTGTAGAACTCGTTATAATTCTGTTTGTTTGAAAAGTCAATTCTTTCAAAAATCAATTCTATTAAATGCTTTCGGAAGGCTTATTGCCAAATCGTGAACATATAGAGAAACATTGAAAATTCCAAATAGGTAATTCAAATCATTTTAATGCTTTTCTTTCAGAACATACTCGTACTTAGTTTCTACTTCAAAAGTCAAAGATGAATTCCAGTGAATCACAATATAATATGCTCATGAAAGTTTAATGAATGAACAATGGAAAAGGATTGATTGATGGTAAGAAGGGGAAGGGGGTTGCGTTGATTTAGCAGTTCTTAGAAAACGCTTATTTTCCAGGAAAAAATGGTTTCCGCACCAAGAGGTGTGCTTATAATTATTTGATACAAGAATTGAAAGACGAAATATACACTGAGTTTCACAGTAATACCGCGAAACTTAAGGGGGTGGTTTATTCTAAACAAAATGTTAGCAAATATCGGCGGTTAAGAGCGAAAAGCGTTTAATAATCATGGATTCTGTTATAACAGAAATAAATATTGATTTATTTCCTTCTACACAGTACAACATGTGCCATTAACGTATGAATAGTAAGTACAACAACACAGATAATGTAATAGTAAAAATGTAAAAGTAAAAAGTAAAAGGAAATAGTAAAGAGTAAAACATAATAATTAATAACTACAAAATATCTAAAAAAAGAATAAAAAGTACGAAAAGTATTATAAATAATCGTAAATAATATATTAAAATGAATAAAAGCAAGTAATGCTCCTAGCACCAGAAATTTTTTTTTAGGTAAACTAGGTAGTATTATGAATTATGAATTATGACAGTACGATATGAAAAATTTTACATTGCACCTAAGATGTATTTCTAATGCATTGCTATTGGAGTGCAAATATTGACAAGTTATATTATGGTTACAAGCTACTTGCTGACAAATTTTGTTTTATGAATTTTTTTTAATATGGGTAGTTTTTTTTTATATTGGTAGGTACAGACTATCGGCGTGATCGAAATTAGAATATTCATTAACTAATCTGTGCTAACGATTTTTTATTGAATTTTGTTCTGCATTAGTGCCGGTATTGTTGCAATGATAAGGCGATTTGAATCGAGTTTGTTATTTTTTTTTCTTCTTTCTGTTCGTTAACCGTTTTAGCCTGTCAAGGCCATCTTCAGAATAGTTTTGAAGACCTAAACGTGATAAGATCGGCTAAGATCGGTGTAACGGTCAGAAATAAAAAAAGTGATTTTTTTTGAGAATTGTATCAATATTTTCATTGTTTTTTAATGGATTCGTAATAGATACGCTATATTGCAGAGAACACTTAGAAACTCAATTTGAAAATATAAAAGTTAGTTAGCCACTGTGTATATATGTGGGTGTGTGTGAATATTTACGTGTGTGTATGCGTATATTTTACATATATGATTATTTTTTCTGTTTCACTGTTAAATACCTATTTTTTGTTTTACACATAAATAACAATTTACTATTTTTTCTTTGTTAAATTGTACTTTACATTCGTTTTCTCCGCCTTTTTAACTGGAGCTCTGCTCTAAAAAAGGTGTTATAGTATTAATTAATGTATTTTTGAAAGGAAAACTTTATTTAATCTATAAAAACATGTAACCCTCGTACCATTATATATAATAATAAAAAAAAACTTGTCCCTCTAACCGATGACAATTAATATATTATATTTATTTATTTATTTATTTCAACGCCATAAAATGGCTTTTACATTCAAGTGTTTGTGATACAATTTTGTGTTACAACCAAAAAAATAATAAAGTGAATAAAACTTAAGGAAGAGAATAGAACATATTAAAATAACAAAACATTATATTTACGCTGAATAAAAATATGTAAGTAAAGGTGACTTGTTTGCAAGTCGAATCGAAGAATCGAGCAAATTCATATATATATATCGCTTATATACCGCTTGCTGAAGATTGGTTTGTACTCCTGTATTTTTAGGTTTTTTTTAAGCTGTGAAATGAAGTATATGTTAGTTTGTTCAAAATTCAACCAGGTACGTTGTTCTTTTACTTATAGGTAGATTAAACCTTGTTTTTTAAAAAATATTTATAGAAATTAGTTTGAAATAAAGGACACAAAAATATAATTTTTTGAAACTCAAAAACTTTTATTTTTCAATACGAGTTTTTTTGGACATAGTACAAACCAACCCTCAGCAAGCGATATGCTTCAGACATTTATTGTTGTCATGCAAAACACGGACAATTACTATTGAGGCGCATAAGAAAAAAGTAAAGCTGGGTTCACACCACGTTTTAGACAAAATTATATATGAACATATATTGCTAATTGCTATCAACTAAACCCGAATTCAGTTGTGCAAGTGGCATGTAAACATTGCAACACACCTTCAGGTCTTTGATTCCCAAAATAGAGAGGGGGCTCAGGGATATAGAATGCAGGTAAGCGAAATAGTGTGGGCGGCACCGCGGGCGGCAGGTAATTGATATACGAGCGGGCGGCGTGCGGCCATTACTCACCGCGCGAATGATTTAGGGCCGGCACGCGGATAGGAGACTCCTTGATGTGTATCGTTTAGCCGGCGATGGACGCGGAACGTGATCTCGCGACAAACAGACTGCTTAATGAGGTGAATTAGTCCCCGGACTACGGTCCTTCGTCTTTCACTACCCTGTACCCTCCTCCCCCACTTTGTGTCTTCCGGATAACAACTGGCGCTTGGAGATGATCTGATTTGTCACAAACAAAGAGGGACGGTTCAAATATTCATTGTAGACATTTTGCACACCCGTTATCACAATACACCCAAGTCAAAATAATGTCAAACTGGATATTAGACTATGAAGTTTTGCATCTTCACTACGTATAGGGATATATAAAAACGAATCGATGAGATGTATGTTATTTGGTGTTTAAAGCTCTAAAGAACTGTGCACAATTAAGGCCAATTCAGATATAACAAAAAATAGACATAGTAGATGGGGAGTGTTAGTAACCCGTCAGGCTAATTTATTCACTTCTCATAAAGGTCTCATAGAAATCGTTGCGTCTCCCTTACCATCATAGTGAGAAATTAGAAATAAACGGTATTTTTTTAAAGTTTTTTTTTAAGTTTTCTTTATTCATTGAATTGTTTGTTACAAAATTTTACAGAATTTTTCGACCACCATGCTAGGCACATGCCCGTGTTGTGGTGGTCGTATTAGAAAGAGAAAACATCACGCTTAATATTTAAATATAAGTTAACCACCAAAAAGTAAAATGTGTCCAAAGAAAGATGAAACCAAAGTTTCGGATCGCAATTTGAAAAAAACAAAATGAAACTTCGAGAATTTTACATGGAATGACAAAAAATAAGGTGACAAAAACATTTACAATAAATTTGTAACAAATATGGGCGTGTTTTTATCTTTTTTCGTTATCAGTAAGGAAAAAACGTAAGGTGAACCATTTTTAAAACTTTTTTAAGTTTGCATGCAAAATTTTTGTATTTCAAAAATTATGTGTTAATTTCGCTTATAACAATTTTGAAAGTGTATTTTATCACATTTCTAAAACAGGTTTTTGTTTTGTTTTTTGATACATTTAGAAATATTTTGACCTTCTGACATAATATGGTCGAGGCCCGGGAGGTTAAAATAATCAACATTTATTTATTGTTGTTATAAGCCCAAAGGGGCTTTTACAAAAGATTATTAAATAATATTTAAGTTATTTTGGATTACACATACATAGAATTTATACCAAAAGTTATAAAAGTGAATTTTTTTTTGTTTATTTGTTTGTTTATTTATTTAAGGAACATAAACAGTCTTAGTAATATAATATACATAAGAGAATAATAAAAAACAGACCAATAATTAATGTTCACAGATAGGTATTTATAAAGACTAACTGAATGTAAACTAAAATATTTAAGAAAAATGAAAAAAAAAAACAGAACTAAGCAGCAATTTAAAAAAAATAATAATAATACAAATCCAAATTCAACAAATAATAAACCAATACACAACAATAAAATAAGTATGATTATAACTGTAATAGACTGCAAATTAGGTATTTGGGTTGGGAAGGGTAGGAGGAGGAGAGGGTTAAAGGAAAGTTAAGGGAAAGTTGCCACGCAAGTAATATAAAAATATTAGATACAATTAATTTAATCATCATGAATATGTGTTATTCGCACCTAGAATGTTATACAATGAATTTTTGTAACGACAGTAACTAGCAGTGAATATGTCAGCACTTGTGTCTATATTTGCAAATTTATTGTTATAGTAGTTACATGTCCTTTGCATAAATTCATTTTGATTGGAATTGGTGTTGCATCTGTCAATATAGAAAAGGGTATTTTGTCTTCTATATCGAATCGGCGCGTGGAAATTTATTTTGTTTAGCAACTCCGGGCAGTCAACTTTAGAGTTAATGATTTTGTACAGGAGCATCTGATCAGCGACAAGCCTCCTGTTGAGTAGTTTCGTGATTCGAAAATGTTTCTCGATTTTGTCGTAAGAGTTGTATATGTTGAATGATTTAAAATTGAGGAATTTGAGAAATCGCTCCTGAACTCTTTCTAACCTGTTAACATAAACAATATAGCGCGGGTTCCAAACTTGTGAACAGTATTCTAGGTGAGGACGAACATGTGAATTGTAGAGAGTCAGAAAAGTCTTAGTGTTTTTGAAAAATTTGCATGTTCTCAGTACAAAACCTAGAATTTTTGTTGCTTTGGTGACAATGTTATCAAAGTGTTTTTCAAATGTAAGTTTAGAGTCCAAAATAACACCGAGGTCACGTATATAATCTTTATTTGTTAACTGCGATCCAGAAATGGTGTAATCATGCAGTATTTTCACATGGTTACGTGTGAATGTAACTTTGCAACATTTAGAAATATTAATAAAAAGTTTATTTCTTCGACAGTAATCCGTCAGTCGGTCAAGATCTGCTTGTAAACGCACAGAACAGTCCGGGGAGCTTATAGGAAGGTATATCTTCATGTCGTCAGCAAAAAGTAAAATATGAGAGTTGTGAAAACATGTCGTAATATCATTTATATAGATAGAGAAAAGCAAAGGACCCAAAATGGACCCCTGAGGCACACCGGAAGTGATGATTTTCCAGATGGAAGAAAATCCACCCACTGTCACAGCCTGGGACCTGTTTGTCACGTATGAAGATAACCAACGAAGGAGATCTCCATGAATACCATGATTAGCAAGTTTTCTAAGCAGGACGCTGTGATTGATCTTGTCAAAGGCTTTGCTATAGTCGTTGTAGAATCCATGTTGAAATTCATTGATCGAATTCCACAGGGAATAACTGGTCATAGACTATGTTTTCGAACACCTTTGAAAAAATGCAGAGCTTGGAAATGGGTCTATAATTATCTGCTTCACACTTAGTTCCCGATTTATGAATTGGTGTGATGTAGGCTCTTTTCCATGTATCAGGAAATGTACCAGTCTTGAGCGATATATTAAACAGTATTGATAGAGGAAGTGACAAATGATTTGCGCACTCGGTAATGAACAGTGGTGGGATACCATCTGGCCCAGCTCCCTTGCTGGAATCGAGCCGATTTAAATATTTAGATACAAGGTCAGCGTCGATAAAAATTGATCCCACTGCACAAACCTGCTTAACTACAAAGTCATTGCAGGAAGTCCCCAGAGGGTCAGGCGGTTCGTAGACAGAATGAAAATAATCAGCAAGGAATATAAAAGTAGTTTTTGAAGAATATAGCGTAAAACCGTGAAATATTTTAAACGATATAACACTTGACAATAACACAGAGCAAAATATAATATAAAAAATAACAATATGTAATATACAACATTAAAAAATATGCCGGAAATTATACACCTTGTTGTACTTAAGTTTATATTAATTATCCACACAGAAGGATCTCTGCCATCTTGGGAGGTGTCGTGAAAAGGTTCTTTTTAAGAACAGTATGGAAATGAAGAGAACCATCTGGTAGGGAGGAATCAAAAAAGCCTTCATTTTGTTTCATGTGGAAAAATGTCAACCGTGTGCACATATTCGAAGTGCCTCCCAGCTATGCTCCGGTTTTGACGGAATTAATGATGCTAGTTCATCGGTATACCCTTATTGCAATAATTTCTCTTGCCTAGACTGAACGCAGTATGTTAATTATGTTTGCAAAATGTTTGAATTACGTTCAGAACGGCGGATACTAAAACATTGCGTATTATGGTGGCAAACGGTGAATTCACAAGAAGTATCTACGTTTGCGAGAAACGGGATAGCTGAAAAGGATATTGATGGAAGGATAAAAGCAGGAAATTCTATTAATGGAACTGAATACGGCAGCCTCAAATAAATATATATACAAATAGATTCGAGGATGAAATGGAATCAATCGAATGTAACCATTCCGAATCAATCCCGTTGCATGGTAGTGACGAATGTAACTGGAAATAACGAAACCAGTTCAAAATCAATAGAAATAAAATACCTTAGAACAAAATTCGAATAGGGAGTTAGAAAATATCAACCTAAGCGTAATGAACAACATTGATTAATTATTATCAAGTACCCAATAATTACAACACTAGACTCCATGCTCCATTTAATATAGTTGCTTCTCGCTCTAATTTTATGTTCAACTCTTGTCTTCAGAGATTACATCGTGTGGGGAATGAAATCTGCTCTGTTGTTATATTTTTTTAATAAAAATATCGCTTCCTTTAAAAAGCGTATATGTACGCGGATACTATGCAACAATCCTTAAATGTTTCAGATTGTTAACAGTAATAAATTTAATACACACTGCTCTGTAACTACTTTCATAGTACCTACTTATTTCTTTAAAATATATTTAATTGTTGTGTACTTTTAATTAAACTTCTTTACGCACGCTTGACTTGGGGAGTAAGCTGGTGAATGCGTAACGAGAGCGTTACGAAAACGAGGCGAATGGAAGTTGAGAATGTATCCAAAATACATAAAAACGACGGTATCTTTGATTTCCCGTCATTACGCGGGCAACCTTCCGCACGGATGGTCGTGTACGTGACGCTTTGTATCGTGAAATGGTATTGGAAAACGTAGGTGTGTTAGTGATTAAATATAATATATACACACGGGAGAAAAGAAATCAAACCGTATAATATGTTCGTGTTATTTGAAGGAAGCGTGTCAAAAAGTAATTCAAAAACAGCGTAGCTAGGACACGGCCAACCATATGCTAAAACTTTTTCACATATAACCCACTATTGGCACGTTTATTTTTTACAAGGAAACACGTCAAAGGGAAGTAGATAACGGAAGTGGCAAGGATGCGGTTCCTCTATTGCATTGCACCTTTTCATATGTTGGCTTATTTGAGCTCAAACGGGGTACCTTATATTATTTCCAAACGGAACAAGTGGAAAGGGACAAGTTAGCGGTAATAGCCAGAACGCGGACATCGAGATGATTGTACCTTCTCACATATTAGCTTCAAAAACGTAGCTTCGCACAGGGATATCGATATTGGTAGAGCAGTTGTTGGTTGTAATACGGTCTACACACGATATTGTATTGTTGTCTCCTAGCGCTGTGCCGTAGGTATGCAAGTGCGAGACCAAAACAACAATAGAATATTGAAACGATAAAAAATGAGGGCAGATAATAATAATAATTGGACAATTTGTAGAGCGTCGCTTTTGTGAGAAATCACCTTAAGGGTGCTCTACAATTTATTATGAATTCTTAGGATCTATCTAATTTTATTATTTACAAATTGATACAGAAACAATTTTACATGGCAAACACACTTTTTTAGAAAGTTTATAATATATAAGATATCATATTTCATTGGACGAAAGGGAAAAGGCTGTGCAAATAAATCATTAATTATTATAACTATTTAAATATAATCTAGCTATTATCTTGGTGATTCAAACAAACCAAATATACTTATTTAATAATCGCAAATTCACTTTGTTTAGGTAGTTTTTGTCTTTTTTTTTCAGTAAAAAAAATTTAAATATGGGAAACTAATGGCTTTCCAAAATAAGCGTTAGCTCAATAGACTCTGAATGAAAAAGTATGATTTTTAACCTTTTTATAACATAAATATTATAATATAACTACTATTATCGTAATAAAGGGAATCCGACAACTTTAACCAGCAATTCTTGAGCTCATTCGGAATAAAAAGCGGAGTTTTTATTTTGCCACCGGGTGACATTCTTTTCAATTAAAAACAAACAAAAAAGCTTTTTCCACTCTAGTTACGACCGTAAGCATCATGTGGTATGATAATAATAATTGGCAAATTTTTTGAAGAATACTTCTTTACGCACGCTTGACTTGGGAAGTAAGCTAGTGAATGCGTGACGAGAGCGTTACAAAAAGTGTGATCGGGCGAGGCGAATGATGCACGCTTGACTTGGGGAGTAAGCTGGTGTATGCGTGACGATAGCTTTACAAAAAGTGTGATCGGGCGAGGCGAATGATGCACGCTTGACTTGGGGAGTAAGCTGGTGTATGCGTGACGATAGCTTTACGAAAAGTGTGATCGGGCGAGGCGAAAGAAGCATAAATAAGCTTTACTTCAGTCGTGTGGTCTAAAGCACACTCGTTTTTTGTCATACTTATAATAATTTTCGGAGCATATTTTTTGTGATTTTTTTCTACTGAGGAAATTTCGTATAATTGCCGTTTCGGCGTGGGGAATGTATAAATATTATTTTAAAGAAAAACATATTTTTAAGAGCTTTAAAACTTAATGTGTTAAAGTAAAATATGTAATAAATCGGCAGAAATGCGGGAAGCCGGGATTGTATTCCAGGTCAGAAACCTGTGACTATTGGTTAGTTAATTATCATGATTTTGTAAAATTTGTAACGTCACGTCGTGAAAATAACTTAACTTAACGTGCTATAGAAATTCCGTTGTGCATCCTTCAAAGTTCCGGCAAGCCGATACGTGAATATTCCGGCGCATGATCCCAACTCAAACAGACTGGCTAATGAGGCTCGTCTCAGTAAAGAGACAATTCAAAGCCAGCATTAGATGTAATAATAATCTCCGTCTTAAATAATGGCCCAAAGGCATAATCACGACTTGAGAAGTCGGTCCTCTTCAGGGAAGCGAATTTATATAAGTTTTAAAGTTAATCGTTACAAGATTAATTCAACATGGCTTGAATAATCTAGGAGAACGCAATTATTCATTACGTGTACAGCCCAAAGTAGAATGAGATCGTTTTATTTGACTGTTGTCAGCGTGGCCCAGGACCTATATATGTTATAGTAAAATCGATAAAGGATGCGAAAAATATACAGGTCAAAAATACGTATATTCTTAGTGTATATTATGTGATAACGAATACAGGTAACAGGCTTAAAAATCGCTTGGCAAATGGAGTCCAGAAATGGTCGATATAAGTGCAAAACTGGTTTTTATTTAGTTTGAGTGAATAATTTTGTAAAAAAAACTTAAACAAGGGACACTATCACAAACAATCTTTGTCCTAAAAAAGTTTCTTTTATGTGCGTTCATAATAAATCAATTTAAAAAATCAGAGTGTGTAATTCACACGAAAAAAAGAAATTACAAACCTTTAATGGGGTTTTTTTATTTAATGTTCTTCAGCTGTTATTAAAATAATAAAATAAAAATATTACATCTACATAAAATAATATAATTATATCTACAGCGCCTGAACATCATCGTATGATCAGGTCTATAATTGAAGATCATACGTGATATGGATGTTTAAGCCTATTACGGAAGCTTGTGCAGTGACGACCCACCCCCGGTGTCCCTCAGGGCCATAATACCGATTAGCAATAAAACGTGAACCAAAGACCAGTGGGTAAGTCAAAATTCCTTCCCAATTCTAACTGTTAAACCAGCTATCCCACTAGTTGAGTCAATTAAAAAAGTTATAATTATTACCTTATGAGTACGCAAATTGATTCGCAGACAAATATTTGCGACTACGGCGCCGCTTTTTGTGACATCGTCTCAAGGGCGCTGTACAATCATCTAGGCTTCATCTAAATTCATTATTTACAAACAGAAAACTTGCCCTAAAAAAAACCACTTCAGATAAAGGACAGCCAAGCCATTTTTTTATTGAAAAAGGTAAGTACAGATAATTTTAAAATGTAAGTACATAATACATATGATTTAAATTGCTTTTCTTTTTTTGTTCAAATATTTTAATAATTTTAATGGAAGCATTAGCTTGTGGCTGGAACAAATTGAATAAAAGAAAATAAAATGTAATAAACCAGATAGAGGAGGCGTAAGTAACAAGTGTAATCAAGTGTTAACAGAATGTTGAGGGATGTATTTGACTTACTTCAATCAGTGGTTCCCGACATTATTTGAAGTAAAAAATGTAAATGAAATTTGGTCTCCAGTGACGTGTTTGTTGGTTATTTTATTACTATAAAAACAAAAACAAAAATATGTGTTGGACAGTTGGGGCGGGGTAAGAGGTTGGGCGATTACTCGGCTGAGTGACCAGTGACGAAAGGCGGAAGAATTTTTTTGTTTGATTTTGAAGAAAAACATTTCGAAAAAAAAGTGATCGAAAAAGTCACCGGAGACCAAAATTCCAACTAATTTTCTTCAAAACTTAAAATTTCACTTAGGTATATTTTTTTACTCTTAAAATAAGCCAAGAACGTCCCTTAACACTCTGTATAATTAGTAAGCTATCGAAAACAATGATAACAACTCAATTTTTAATATATAGAGATTTTGTTGAGTACCTACATCAATAGGGGAAGCCATTGTACTGCATAGAAGTCAACATTTTTTTATACAGCACCCTTAACCGAGCGGAGCACGACTTCCCATGAAAAACGATATGCAAATTCAATTATTTGAAGTTGAAATACAATTTTCCAACGGGTTATGAGTCGTTGAATTTTGCCGTTGGGAATAGATCTTTGTGTAATGAAATTAACGCTCTTAAAATAAACGGAATAATAATGAAAAGCTAACCAGCATAAAACATGGAAAACCTGGAAAGAATAATTAAGAGAAATATAATATAGCGATTCCGATAGCAAAATTAATTCAAGCGTTTACTAGGATTAATGAATGGAAAATGTGGGGCTGAGCACAATATTAACCAAGAAAAATAACACTGGAGCTTTAAAATCATAAACGCTGGTACGAATTAAATTTTAAAGTTAAGGGGAGCCGGTGGTCTAGAATTTACAATTTTTTTTTCAATATTTCGATAGTATAATCTTTTAAGAATATACTGTAAAATTTTTGTAATGGTATTGACGACATTTAAAGTTCTACTACAGCCCATTTAGCAGGTCAGCGCAGAAGCAGGTAAAAGGGCCGGGCGAAACTTCAAACTCATTTATTTCAAAACTACTTTTTTTCTGAATGGTGTGAGGCAAAAAAAAACTACTCGACCGATTCGTCTCAAAATTAACTGTGTTAATTCTTACACCAGTACCTAACGTGGAAACTAAAAAAAGGTTTTACGTTGAAAACTTCTTATTTTTTACATACAAAATGTAATGAAAAAACAGTCTGTTTTCTGTATTTAAATTTCAACAACACGCCATTTTGTCATTAAAAAAAAAATATATATATATTCTAGTTCCTGCGACAACTACACTCATACTGATCAATTTTTTTTTTGTTTACGGATAAGTGAAAAAACCCAACTGGACCCAACACCAAGGTCCGTATTTATGAGGAGGCCAACTTCAGCGCAGTTCCTTAACTACTTAAATTATTTTTTTTTTAATAACAATATTTTTGTATACTATTAAAGTCATTTAATATATCTATAAAGTTTGAATAGCATTGTTCACTGTTTTCATTTAAAAAAAAAAAATCCTAATAACTCGTCGAATTTACGGGGGCTACACCACCGCTCCCCTTAACACTATTACGATACGATTATCATAATATTACCGCATGAAAAATCAAGGATACCTGTTATGAATTCTTAAATGAATTATAAGACGCCCTTTGACGGCCTCCGTGGTCCAGAGGTAAGACTCTCGACTCAAAATCCGAAGGTCGCGGGTTCGAACCCGGCATGCGCAAATAAATTTTATTTGATTAATTATTTCACAATTAATTAATTAAAAATAAAATAATAGTATATTTGTGGCACGTTCCAGAGTGGAAGATACTCTCAGTAACGCCCTGGTGTAAGACTACCATTCAGAATTGAAACGTTGCTTGAAATGTCTTGGTGACCAGATCTGAATAGCCAGGTACTTCCCCACCTTCTCCTTCCTCATCTTCTTTCTTTCCCCACTACCTTCAGCCTCACAACATACCCCAATTGGGGATGCCATAGTCTCACTGGCTCCAGAAGGGAGGAGTTGTTTAAAAAAAATAAAAGAAAACGACAAATCTATTCCGATTTTGAAAATAGTAATTAAAACAATTTATAAAAATTAAGGTCCAGGTAGGTACTTTATCGCTTGCCTAAATTTAAGAGGAATTTTCACTGACTTGGTATTTTTATACAAAATTCTAAATGATTTAGTTGATAGTCCTGTATTACTTGAATTGATAAGCTTCCGAATTCCACTTCGTAATACTAGATGTCAGGATTTATTTCAGTGCAGAAATTCTGGGACTAACTACCATATGTATTCCTCTTTGCCCAGAATACTAATGGAGGGAAACAATTATACCAAGTCAGTGGACATCTTCAATTAATCTTTGAATAAATATAAAATATTGTTATTGAGGCAGTTCAGTTATGTACAATAAAAATGTATTTTTCTAACTATGCTATATATGTAAAAGCCCAGAAAAAGGGCGTTTATTAATAAATAAATAAATAAATAAATTCTTTATACAATTAGTTCTTAAAATGACACTCAAATTCAAAGGAAATTCGAGTACATCGAACCAGAGTATTGATAAACATTTGACAAGCAGTAAAACAAGTTAGAATATAAAATCAAAACTCTAATCAGAAAATTAAATGCAGACGAGGAGAGGGAGAAGCACAATATTGGCAGTGAAAATTAGCACTAGAATTACAAAGTGAGTAAAACAACAGAGTTTCATCACATTATTGGTAATCCGCAAATCTCTTTGTTTCGGGTGGGTTTCTTGGCCGGGTGAGTTTCGCTTCTCTTTGCGGGGCCTGGCTGTTAGCGCACCCGGCGCTGTGTGCGGCCAGTTAGTGCGGTTCGTTTGTTTGGTCAGAGTCGGCCGCGGCGATGCATTACGGGCGCAGGTATTGATGGCACTAGCACTGAACACACGTACCTAGCGTCGCTGTATCGGGAATTACTTACAGCCCTGCGAAGGTATGGAGGACACATGGCATCGTATTGCCAATCGAGTACTGCAGCAAAGTTCAAAGGATTTTTTTCTCCTTTTTTTCGTTTTCGTAAATTCAAAGGTATCACTGTAAAAGGCCTTTTAGAAATAAAATAGCCTTACAGCTGAAAAATCAACGTTGAATGCACACCTCGCTTTCATTTATGAACAAGGCACAAAGGCCGTTTGTCAAATTTGACGTCAGATGTCATGCATGACATGACTACAGGTTTAGTCAATATATTTTGTAATTTGTTTATTACAATTGCAGTAATTTAATAAATCACATAACAAATCACGCACTAAACAACATTTTCTATTGCGTTCATAATACTTTTCACATAACCGCGAGCACATAAGAACAACAAATTTAGTGCCAACATGTTGACAATTTTTATTAAATAGTGGTGTAACCGTTGGTTATTTTATTTTAAAAAGTAAACAATATATATGGTAACATTTTTTAATGATATAATTTTAATTCTGTTACATTTTCTGTAATAAATATCAAACAAACAAAATATTTTTATTTAAGGTCATAAACACCTTGATTATTGACGTGGCTAACGTAACTTAAATGTTATATGATTGAAAATTTTTTAAGACTATAATAAAGAAAGCAAAGACTTAATCATTTTTTTAATCACGCCAAAATGCGTATGAATTGTAGTGGGCAGTGGGCAGTGGGCATAAACTGCGAAAGGAAACAGCGGCAAGCGTAAAAGAGAAACATTAATTCGGAGTCGGACTAAAAGCTTTTTTACTGTTCAAACACTTGTCTAAAAGCCTCAATCTAAAGCTAGCAGGGCCTCTTAAAACTGTATGAAATAATACGTACACAAAAGTTCTCCCTTTTGTTCGCAGGCGCTTCCCCTTTATCGTTCCAGTATTAGAGGAGAGATAGTATCGCAGAGGATTGGGGCCCGGGGCCGGTGGAACTCAACTTGGAGCAGGCCTAGCTACCCAGAGCAGAGGGAAGAAACAATAACAATAGTCACAAGAGATGGGGGGCGCGGCCGTTACAATGCTTGTCACTGGCAGCGACAAACAAATATATTATCGTCAACGGCAAACAGTTTATAGCAATACTGTTTTTGGCGCAACGTTTTATCAGGACCGAATTATATTCACAAATACGGTTTGCAATATGAACTTCAATCCGCAGTGGAAATTTTCAATAGTTCTATTAATTATTCAAATCTGTATTCCATTTAGCCTCCGTTACAAAGGGGGCTTTATTAAAAAGACTCCGCATTTCACATACACCAGAATTCCCGCCACTCTAGGTGAAAATGGAATTAAAATTTAGGAAAATCCTTTGAAAGACTCGCGGGGAAATCAAACCGACCGCCCACAGACGGTACTGTCAATAAAAGTTTAGTTTACACTCCGAAACATCAGCATATAATTACATACGCGTGCGATGTTCAGCAAATGAAAAGACCATTACAAAGACAAACCGCCGTAGTAGGCTGCGGGAGCTTTTAAAAACGATATAAAATGAAATGACATCCAGAATCAGGGAAATAACATTTTTGAACACTTAATTGCTCCGAGTCCCCGAGCTACCCTAGTACCCTACGTGTCAATGATGCCGGGGTAAACCTCACGGAGTTGAAAAGGGGAAGCGGCATAACATTTGCCATCCTCTGTATAAACGAGATTTTTGCTTTGTGATTAAACGTACGTGAACGTAAAACGTATTGCAATGGACAAAACGAAACGTCGGGAAAGGGCAAAATAATGAGGGCATGTATGAATATTTAACAACGTCCGATGATTTTATTTTTCAGCTAAACGTGCGTCAATTTAAAAATAAATATTTGCTGTCCAAAGAAACATACTATTTTATGGAAATACACATTTGAGAAATAAATGGAATGAAAAATAAGTTATTTAATTCCACAGTCACTCACTGATCGTCCCTCTGATCACATTAAACGAGTAAGACTAAAAGCAAAACGAAATAAGGAAAAGGAATTGCAACTAAATTGTCAGTAGTGTTAAACTCTAGGGTGATATATTGCCGAGGGCGTGGAAGAGTTGACAAATTAGATACAGAAAGCCATTATCCAGTATGATCGTTCATCGTACGAATCAATCACCGTCCGTCCAATTTTCCAAAAGCGAGCACAATTCAATTTATTTCTCTTAGGTGTCGATTCATGCAGTTATAGTATGTGTTCAAATTAAATCACATTCGGCAAGGGAACAAGGAACGGGAAACGGGAGAGATACGGGTCGACGGAGAGGAAAGGCTACACATCAATCTTTCAGGTGTTTAATCGAAACTTGAATTTACGTTTTAAAGAAACATTCATAGAATGTATAAAGACATGCTAAGCTATAAACAGTTTAATTCTGGGAAGTTTTTAGATTTTCACGGCCAAATGTATTTTCGTTATTTTTTTTGGGGTGTTATGCCGTGTTGCGCTTCTCCTTCTTTAGCCAACGTTTCGGACAGCGTTACAGTGTCCATCATCAAGGCAGATGTCTAATTGTTGCACATTATACAAACGAAACGTTGGCTAAAGAAGGAGATAGCGCAACACGGCATAACGCCCCAAAAACAAATAACGAAAAAAAAAGAAATTTAATTCTGATTTAAAAATCCGCCGGGAGAAAGTCGGATTTCAAAAAAAAGTATAGCAATAATGTCGGTTTTTATGTACGCATTAATCTCATGGTAAAGTGAAGAGTTGAATCGAAAAATAAATGCATTTAACACTGCTTACTACAAAGGTAGAGTAAATGGTGTGCTTTTTGTGGAGTGTGAGGTTAGTGCGTTACGACGTGTAAGTGTTTTTATGTTATTTTGTTGAACTTTGAGTTATGACGCGCCTATATGGAAAACACAACCAACAAATAAGTATAGGAAGTCAGTGATAACGAAACAAAGTAAAAGCCGAAATGTCGCATAATTCAGGACAAAACATTCAGGTTGGCCAAGAGTGCCGATCATTTACGATTACGGTTCCTACGTGGCAATGGGCCAAACCATTCGTGGGATTAGTCGAACCATTAATACCCTCATAAATACGTGCATTATCTAATCCAATCTTGCAAATATATCAGGACTTATAATATCCACTAACGAATTTAATCTCCGAACGATCGTATCTACGGCAAAGATTGGAAATCGTAATGGAACTCAAATTGATCAACGTTGCGGGGATGTTATTATTTCTACCAATATAATGAAATCAGTAAAAATCAATTATACAGTTATATTTGAACGTAATCATTATATCGAGATAATATTTACCTACATGGGTTACCAAAACATTTGTTTTAATACAGCAATCATAATTATCGATGTCGAAGAGATTTCACGGAAGGTACGGCCATACAAAAAATATTTCATGTGAAATGCGTTTCCGGATTATCCAGTGTGATAAATGTGCCTCAATAAATTCGTCCATAGAATGAAGTTTAATTGCCCATAAATTAAAAATGGACACAAGCAGAATTGCGGAAAATGAAACAAAATAAAAAATAAATTCCAATACATCTCACGAGCCGGTATGAAAATGCAGGCTGAGCCGCGAAACTGACGAAATATTGAAATTCGGCGTAGAGGCCCGGAAAATATTTTAACGCGAGCCCCAGCTGCCCTTCTTCCGCATGATTGAGAGACGCTGTCGGTGTGGGCTAGAACGCTAAAGGACTGAGTTAAGTAATCGACAATCCGAGCCGCACTGTAACGGGAATAAAACATTACTACAAATCCAACCTAAATCCAGTACAAATACTACAACCCCTTGTCAAAGCTCCAAATATGCAAATACCTACCTAAAAGCTAGTACACATAATATGGGCTGTGTGACGTGAGATTGCTTTCCACATTTTACCGTCATATTATAATGACGACTGGATTTATGGTGCACTTTGGCAAATTACTTTTATCGAGTGAAAATTTCAGCGAAACCAACATTCTGTCCTGAAGAATGATTCTAGGTAATGAAGAGGAGTTCACTGTGTTCAAGCCATTTTTCAATTTTAGTTTTCGCAATGCTTTCACTTTGTGAAAGAGAGTTTACATATTTAACTAACAATACGAGTTCACATGACATACGACTTACAAAAGTAATACTTTTGAAGCACTAAAACGTTTTGTAATGAAAATAAATCAAAAAGTTTCTGAAGGTTATTCTTAAAATTGAGAATAATGTATAAAATTAATAAGGCCGTACGCGCTAGCAGTTTTCGGACATAGAACTTGCACTTAGTTTAGTTTAGTGACTATTTCAAGGAGAAGATTAGATTCGAGCGATAAAATACTCCAATATATCATTTGTTCCACACATTAATGAAGTTATTAATAAGCCTATGAAATGTTTGGGATTTACTTTAAGAACAGTTAAAGATTTTACGTCACTTTTTTCATTTAAAATTCTCTTCACTGCCTTAGTTAAAAGTAATTTAGAATACAATTCAACTATTTGGTCCCCATACTATAAAACACATCAATTAAAAATTGAGAGAGTTAAACACAAATTTTTAAGATTCATTAATTTCAAACTCTTTATACCCATTGAACAAATTAATTATGATAATTAATGAAACTACTTAATTTAACTGACTTATCGTGTAGAAGAACCAAGAGCGATCTGGTACTTTTATTCAAATTAGTTAATAGATCACTTGACGCACCTGACTTAACAAAACTTATAACATTCCGAGTACCAAATCGTGACACGAGACTTCCAGAACTGTTCTTTGTTTATCCGCCAAAAACTAACTTTTTCATTAACTCCCCAATCCAAAGACTACATAGGCTTGGTAATAAATTCAGTTTCGTTGATATTTTCATTTATTCTTCTTCTACCAAAATTTATATCAGAAATTTTAAAAATTCTGACAAATTTTATTATTATTATTCTAATATTTTCATTTCTTTTTAATTCTACTAATAAATTTTTAATATAATGTTAAATAACTTATGTAACTATAATAACGTGTACATGTAAAAGCCTTTAAGGCGTGAATAAATAAATAAATAATAAAAACAAATAAAAAAACTTTTTTCCACTTTAATTTTTTGACCGTAACCGGTTTCAGCTCGTCAGAGCCATCTCCAGACTGGTACAAATTATTCTTTGTCTACGGTTTATATATATATATACATATGGGGGAGGGGAAGAGGGGTGGTCTACAATGATTTTAATCAATTATATTAACTACAATTGTTACTAAGATATTACTAATGATCTAATTTTATTGTCAAAATTGACCAATAATGACAAAATTGATAAATAATGATATGACAATTGACATTAATAATTAATATTACCTTATAGGTTTCCCCTGAACAAAATTGAAAGGAGCTACAAACCCAAAGTAATTATTAGTCTACTGGAATTACCAAAATATTTAGAAATTCGGCAGTCTAAAACGACTTAGTAACGAATATAATTAATATAATTGATTAAAATCATTGTAGACAACCCCTCTTCCCCTCCCCCATATGTATGTATATAAACGGTAGACAAAGAATAATTTGTACAAGTCGGAAGATGGCTCTGACGAGCTGAAATCGGTTACAGTCAATAAAATGAAAGTGGAAAAAAGTTTTATATATGTTTTTATTATAATATATTTTTAAAAAACCTCCAGACTTCCTGACTTACTGAACGAATATTCGAAGAATTTAAAGTCCCAACATTCAAAAATCTATTTTAAAAAATTCAATCTTACAAATTGTAAAAGAAAAAGAAAAACACTCATTCGTAACGGAAAATCGTACCAGACTCAAACATGTATTTGTATGCCCGAAACTAAAAACTTCTTTTGCTCAACATCATTTTTCATACCAAGGAAAATACTTTTTTAACAACCTACCCATAGAAATCAGAATCATTAATAACAAAATAAAATTATCGAACTCTATCAAAAATCATTTTAAAGAAATCAGCAACGGGAAGACTGCTTCCTCTATTTCCACATGAATGTAACACTAAAAAATATACTTGTTTTTACTCTTATGGAATGCATGGATGTCTTTTAGTTAAAAATTGCGATGTGTTTGTATTAACTGCACTAATTACTTATGTAACGCACGTGACTGTTTAAATGTATAAATATATATAGAATGTAAACTCTTCTTCCATCCACAAGCAAATGCTTTTAATGGAAGACCAGTACTACTTTATATGTACCATTTTTGAGATAAACAAATAAAAAATAAAAAAATATATTATAATGGAATTCCACCATGAATTGTCAGTTTCAAAAATAAAAATATTAAAATACTTCAACGTGCCCTATCAATCCGGCGACTGCAATGCCTGACAAATATCGCACACAAAATGTGTAGCGAAATAGAGAGCTGTAGGATTAAAAAATAGATAAAGTAGTAAAGGAAGGAAATAAAGGCAAGGAACGAGTAAAATAAAGAAGAGAAACTACCAAATCGAGAAATAAAGCAATGAAGATTCAATTCCAGGTGCGCACTGAGAAGAGTTCAGGGATGATAAAACAATAAAAGCATATAGGGTATGTAGCACATAGCTGCATCCCTTACGGCGACAACAGAAACACGGTTGTTTTCGAACAATTCGGACGTAATGGAATCATTTTAAAATAAGCTTTCATTTGCTTTGTCTTGGCCGGGAATGTTGCAGCAGCGGGGATTGAAAATTACCGAACACAGGCGGGCGGGTAATTGGAAATGGGCCATTATAATGTAAAACTGTTATTCTTACCGAGGGAACTTAGGCGGGAGCGAGCGCCGGAAGAACCCGTCTATAGATATAATGCACGTGTGGTCTATTGAAGGCGTGGATAGCGAGAGCAAAGCTCCTGGCGCCCTGATAACGGGATCGTACTCTTAAATGCAAATAATATGAACGAAGATACATTACAATGCACGTTCGATTCTACTCTAACGGCAGTTGATCGATCGGAATTTTTACATAGCACAGTCACACGATACCATCATACAAGAGCTATTACCATGAGAATAAAAAGTCTTACGTAGTTTCTGACCAAATATTGAAGAAGAAAAATAGAAATCTCTGTTTCACTTAAACTCGACTGACGTAGATCTGCAGATCTTCATCCTGTAGATCTTCATCCTTTTTTAAAGACAAACATTCCCGGGATACGAATAACCCAACAGTGTTTGAAAATCTCCTACTACCACCACAGAAAGCCGAAAATGTTGCTTGTGTTGTGATGGAGGACTTAGCCAGCCGAGGAATCGAACACGGGACGCCCGGGTGGGACCCAAACGCGATGCCCACTCAACCACTGACTGGTCTTCCTGTAGATCTTCATCCTGTAGATCTTCATCCCATTTGAATTTCGTAATCATGGTGAAACACAGTTGGATCGTCTTAAACCATAGTGAACTAACTCACTTACTGCAGTTTCTGAGTTGGAGCTTGAAATTCGGGCTCCAAATAATAATCTAGCTCTGCCAGAGACAACCGATCAGAGAAATACTGCCTTGACCAATCAAATATAGTTTTCTCCGATTGGTTCTTCTTTCTGGCAGAACTAGATTATGATTTGAATCCCTCGATTCAAGCTCTAACTCAAAAATTGCAGAGTGAGTTAGTTCACTACGGTTTAAGACGATTCAGTTGGTATTGGAAATTTAAGGCCACAAATATTTGGATCACGAAACAAGTTCACAAGGCATTTCTTGTGTTCCTCTTCATTAGATATTTTGGGACAATAACAAAATGTATACACATAAAGATTTTGCAAACCAATTTCCAGAGTGGGAAAGAAGTTGCGCCTACTGTTCAAATTCAAAACCCACAAATCATATTAGATATTAATATAATAAAATCGCCGCCCATCTACCCATGTCTGGCAAGAACTAAGATATATCAATGAAATGAGAAATTTCCTACTTTGATATTAAATCAATTTATCAAAAACCGCTGAATTGTGGGCTGTGGGAAAATTGCGATGCTACGTTTCTACAAAAAATACGAGCTTGCAAGTTTTAGACCTGTGAAAGTTAGCAGAGTAGAATTTTTGAGCAGAGCGAGTAACTTTCGAGATAGGTACCGAAAGAGTTTTGTATGTATGTATTTAAAATGCACACATGTTTAATATATTAGATTTTTGCGAGAAGTGAAAATAATGGTCTGCATAAATCATAAAAAAACTCATTTCGGTTGTCTGTGCGTCCTGTGTAACTCTGGCTCAAAGAACTCAAATTAGTTTTGAATTAAAGTGTCATTTTCAAAATAGGAACTGACTGTCTGAAGAATTCGGACAAGCGGCAAAGTACACACCTATTAACATATTATTTTAACAAAAACAATTTTTTTTGTGCCATTCTCAAAATTGGAATTGATTGTCAATAATTGGACTATACAGGGATTCTTCGCGAGTCTGCGCAAGCTAGGTACTGCTATACATAATAAAAAAGCATTAGCCTATTTAATGTTGATAAAAAAGAAACCTTTAGAAAACTAAGTAAACAAGATTGGGGAGGTAACGAAGCACCGCACAAAGAAGAGACCGATTATTTACGAAGCACTGCACAAAGAAGAGACCGATTATTCTATCTTATTCTCTCGCAGGCTAAATCCTATAAATTTATGTATTTGTCTCTTTTTAGTGTCGCTCATTTCCCTTTCATCGAGTTTCAAATCACAACGGTGCTAAATAAGTTACACTTAAAAATACTATTAAGTTTACATTCACAAAAACTATCAGCATTCAAAATCCAAAACAAACATTTAATGTATTATTTATTGTATAATTTTGCGGGTAGAAGATATTTTTTTGCACAAGCAACGTTAGGAATAAACGCGACTGCCAGCGCATGAAAATAAACGCCGTATAAATATTAGACTTCCATGAAGCCTTGAGTAGTATGACGAGGAGCATATTCATCGCCGTGAAAGCGTATGCAAACGAGGTAAAACTAATCATTTAAGATTTCGTCTGGGGGCTGTGTTTCTCATGAAAGAATCTCAGTTCCGAAGAGACCTCGTTGATGTTTATTTGATATCTAAAATTCAGATGTTCTATAAATACGGCAAAGGAAAATAGCGTGGCACTGAGAAGTTTTAAATAGCAATTTGTAGAATTTAGTTGAAAACTATCCGTAAGCTTTAACATACCCGTAAACAAAAATTCAAAACGATTCATAGCTACCTGAATTGTTTTTTTTTTCTTCTAGCGAAAGCTTGTTCGAAAGAACGGATTGAAATTTAATTTGGTTCGTGTGAACATTCCATGCAAAAAAAAAAACACAAAATTCAGCCAAAAACATAATAAAACAGATTACCTTGCACCTTGTTGCTTTGAAAATCAGCTAAGTTCAGAGAATAGGATTCTATCGGATAATAATAATATTTTTTTTGCTAAATGCCATGTTTTTTTGCATCTTATAATGTTCTTAAATGTAAAGATAACTAAATTACAATACGATCTGCATATGATTCACGTTTTCATAGTAATTGGCAGATGGAATATTGTTGTCTCAACATCCCAAGGGAGTGAGCTTGAAGCAATGTTGCTCCAAAAATATTTTATGACGGTTAGAACTAGGTTTCCCGTAAAACTAGCAAAAGAAGCAAAGGTGTTCTAAATTTTTTTTTTAATAGAACTAAATTGCTCATAAATTGAAAGAGAAGCCATATTCTAATAAATAAAGAGGTGTTTTAAGAACTTTGTTGCATAATCTTGTGGGAACGTAACATAAAATGTGGACATATTTTAGTTAGAGTTTGGAAGAGGAAAAAATACATAAAAAGTATGTTGCAAAAAAGTTAAACAAAATGTCAGATGGGACCTTGTTCTTCCAAGGAAACAAGCTCTCTAGAAGGTAGTAATATAACATCTCAAACTGGAAACACTCCTTTTAGTTCTCAAATAAGTATTAACGTATTCCGATATTATTGATTGTTCGCCCCTTTTGGCTGAGATTAATTTTAGAGTCCCAGGTGTTAGAACCAGAGAAAAATCACTTTTTCATCTTCAAAAATGTTCTACTAATCTCAGACAAAATGCTTTTATATTTAGAACATGCAATGTATTTGATAAGAATTTTAATAATGTAGACATATTCTCATGTAATTTAAGTTCCTTAAAAAAGTATGTCATAGCCAACATTAAATAATTTTTTGACCGTGTTGCAAGTTACCATAATATTGCTGTGAATCCTTTCCAGTTGCATACTTGTCATTCGACTTAATAGTTAGGTTGAGTTGTAGGTGTGTACAATGTACATATTATTATTATTGTTGTTGTGGAGTGAGAATACTCCATGTTGAAATTTAGTAAGCAGGTTATTATAGTTTATATTGTGTTTTTATATCTTTTTTTTTAAATTATTTTTATATTTTTAAGTTCTTACGGGTACAGGACTCTTACTTTTTTGTTTTACTTTTTAATTATAATTTTAATTATGTGAAAATCTATCATTGGATATTATGTATATTATTAACGTTATTATTATAAGTGTAATATATCTGTTGATTTTCCAAAATAAATAAAAATAAAATAAAAAATAAAAATTCCGATTTCATGGGAATATGTTGGGAAATTTCTGTTTGAGATCAAGGAGCAGGCAAATATGATAAATGAGCACATTTTAAATGACTTTATTCGAATCAATTACGAAAAGAACATCCAACCATCTTTCCATGAAATTCCGAAAGTAAACATCGTTAGGAGCCGGCATGTTTGTCAGAGTAAAATGATAGAATATCTTCAAACATAAAATCAAAAAAAAACATACACGCAATTTCACTTGCATATTCAATACTTACTTTAATTTTGTCAGAGAACAAACAGTCGATAAAAAAAAGACAAATGCAAAAATGTTTTTCAGTGGGCGAGCTTGAAAACAATGAACGGGTAAAGGTACATTTATTGTGCGATATGTAATTTCTCTAGTGGATGAAGCTAATTGAAATCGTCAAATTGGCTGCATTCGAAAATGAGCGCGGGGCAATCGAGTTAAGTGGTTGAATGACTAAATAAACAATATTGACCGAGAACACATCACATATTGAAAGCCGTTTGCGTAATTATCACCGTCAATTAGGCGGGGTCTCACTTCGTCGATAACAACTTCTATTTGACATTCATTGAAATAATGGGATGGAGTAAAATGTTAGAGAAACCAATTAGTAGAAATTCAGTCAATATTCACAAATAAACACGGGCAGTAGTTTGGACAAATGTTTATGTTGGTGAACTGTACATTACAGACTTCAATAAATAGTAGTTATAAAATAACAGAATAATTGAATATTTAAATCGAGGTAGTTGCCATTTACACAAAGCAACATAGTAAACCAATTCTATTACCAGAAAACTTATTATCAGATTTTGACATTGTTTCAATAAAATCTTCCATGCTCATCCTGCAAAGCCTTGTAACGGTAAAGTATTTAGAGTCACGGCCGTCTATTTTAATAACGTTCAAAATATAAATTACAAAAAGGGCGAGCACCGACTAATCATTTCTGGTGTACATCAAGCATGAAAGGCGGAAGAGTATCGGAGGCTGGAGCATCTATTATTCAGCGGATCTCGTCCTTCCTTCACCCTTACAGTCTGATAAACTTTTGTCGGTGTTTATTTTACATTCCATAACAGGCTACTTTAAGCGGAGAGAGTTACAAGTAATAAATAGAATAAAAATCGAATGTAGAGAGTTTTTTAAGCACTGCTCTAATTGATTTTGATGTTAGATAGAAATTTAGAAATATTAAATGTGAAATCGACAGAGATATTTCTTAGCCCGGCGTTGCCACCCCTACTTACCTGTCCATATGAATTACTCAAATTGTTTCTAGGGGAAGTTTAGTTTCGTCTGGCAAGTTGTAGATACCATCAAGGAGCTTCCAGCGAGACTGCAGCGAGCACTTTTGCTGATGCATATCTCCAGCTTCCGCCGAACTATCTCCGATCCCGGAGTGAAATCGCACAAAGCAGCTCAAATATACTGATGAGTCAGGTATAGATCATACCACTTTGCTAACAAATTACATACTTGGCACAAATAAAACAAAGCCTTTCATCGAAATATTTTTAGTGAGTGTTTACTTAAAAATTAAATCGCAGATATTTAAAAATGATTGACACGATACAAACCATCCCCGATCACAAAGAACGATACGATAATAAATTACAATACCAGAAAGTTGCAGTTGATGCGATGGGAAAATACATCGGTCGAATAAATATTTTAATCGAAAAACGAATATTTAAGCGCGTCGAGTTTACATGGTTAATAAAGTTTGGCTATTCGTTTATTTGGTCGCATCGCTTCAAATGAGTTGCGTTTGAATTGCAAATTAGCTACATTAATTAACATTTTGTTTAAATAATCTGGTCAACTAATCTCATATCATTATTAATTTTCATAATAAACCATTGCCTATAAGATAAAATATACTATCAATTATTTGTGGAACAGAAAAGGGCGGCCATAGAATTGATTTAATTAAAATGGCAAGGAATTAACTTTGCAAGCTTTTGATGGAGCTTCGGCAATACACCGAAATTCGCACGATTATAATAAATTACTAGATTCAATTAAAATGACACAAAATTTAAATTGAATCCAAACACAACTAAATCACTAATCATATTTATTCACCAAAAATTAGTAAATGTGATAAAATTCATTGGGTTACCTACGGATATTACTCGTATGATCAAAATAAAACTATTTTCGTACGTTTTGAAGGAAATCATATAGCAAGGATAACCACTCCACCCCTAAACTTGTTTTCAATACAATATATCAACAGCAGTCAAGTACAATAAGCTTGTTTTCTGTATGTTCCCACAGAAATGGTTATAACTCCGTTTTTGTTCTAGTGACAACCTTGAAAAACAAAAAGGAGAATATCTGCATTAAACTACGCTTCACATCTCTATTTAAAGTTGTCCATAGAAATCGATAAGAAATATTAATTTTGTAGAAACAGTTTTCACCCGCCAAAACGCATACGCGCCATTAGACTTAGTTATTTTTTTAATTAAATATTTTGGTATGAAATGGAAAAAAATGAGGTGATAAAATTATTTATTATACATTTGTCTAATAAAATAAGTGTTTTTTTAGGTTTACCGTGATTAAAGTACTGTTTTCACATATAAAAACATCACGTTAGTCATTTTTAGAATTTTTTATGTTTGCATCCAAAATATTAATATTTACAAATTATAAAACTTATTTGTAATAATACAATTTGAAAGCGTATTTCATCACCTTTCACAGTGCAAAAGTTTTTAGTATTTGGCTACGTTCAGAAATATTTAAATTATTGAGCTTAATTCCGAAGCGGAAATAACACAAACTTTTTATAAATCTGACAGTTCGTTTAAGACAAAAAAACTTGCATAAAGGCGAAAGACCGGAGAGGTTAAAACTACTTTAATTTCACTACCTTACACAGTGTGATGCAACCCGTACGCCTTTAGAATGAATACAAAACAACACATTTTTTTATTTCTTGGGCATTTATTACAAAATAATTTCTCCATATTTTTTATGAGTTCATTCCAATGTACTTGTTACTCATTATTTATATATCCGCTGGCAGTTTCATAAAAAAAGTAGTGCAATTCACACGCGGTAGAAGTGAAACTTCAGAAAACTAAAGTAGACGAGAGTGGAGAGATTACGAACCACTTTTTTTATCAATGTGGAGGATTATATGCAAGAATTGAAAGAGATGGGATTGGGCTAGAAATTTAGTAATGTGATAGCATGTTGCCTATTGTATGCCGATGATGCTTTGCTGATTTCCAACAAGGATGAACGAATTATGTATGAAGAAAGAGTTAATTATGAATGTAAGTAAGGTTATATCGTGGTGTTTGAAAAATAGAGTACAAAAACAATGTGCAACATAGTTGTGAATGATGAATACTTGGAGCAGGTGGATGAGTTTCTTTATTTTGGAAGTATGCTTACGGGAGATGGGAAGGCTGATAGAGATATTGAAAAAAGGGTAAATGTAGGAAACTCCACTAACGGAGGACAGAACTCAATTGGCGCTAACAAAAAACTGTCCAAAAAAGTGAAACTAGCCGTCCGTAATATAGTGCTGGTACCTACCCTGATGTATGGCAGTGAGGCGTGGAACTGGCAGAGGAAGAGAGAGGAAGGAAAGTAGATTGAATGCTGTAGAATTGAGATCCTCTGGCGTGAGTGTGGTAAAACCATGTAAGATGTTAGGAGAAACGTTGAGATCCGCGAAGAATGCAAGGCTAATGTAAGCGTCATGAATAAGATTACGAAAGGAACGCTCAGATGGTTTGAGCGTGTAGAGCGAATGAACGAGTAAAGGAGTGAACGAGAATATATTTATTTATTTGAAAAACATACGGCACAACACGTGCCATTAACATAAAATATATTAATGTATGTATTATAATATAATAACAAAACGAAAGTAACAACATAAATTAAAATTAAATATAAAAATAAAAAGTAAAAAAAGGAGTTGAGGTAGTAAGCAGTAAGTAAAAAGTAAGATAGAAAAATGAAAGTATAAAGTGAAAGCATAAATGATAAAATATAAAGTATAATGAAAAGTTAAAGATTGAAATAAAAAGTTAAAAGGTAGGAAATAATACAGTCAAAAGTAAAATGTATAGACTATAAGATAGATATCTTAAAAATAATAAAAAGTACAAAGTTATATATATTTAAAGAAAAGTGTAACAAGTTAAGAGTAAGAAATGCTCTTAGGAGCCAAAAATTTAAGATAATATAAAATTACCAAATATAAAAAAGGTATCACTGATTATGATGTGTTTCTAATCCATAGATATTGGGAACGCACATACAGTTGCGTATACATACATACATCTGTTTACAAAGTTAATAATAGCGAGTGCGTACTGGTAGGACATGATTAGTGATTATATTATGATTACATGGTAGTAATAGCAGACAAATTCTGTTTTATGCATCTTTTGTATGATGACAGACTTCCGGCATTATCGATATGAGCAAATTCATTACCTAAAGAGTGTAGACGATGCATTATTGAATTTTGTTCAGCATTACTGAGAGTATTGTTGCAAAAATAAGGTGTTTTGAGTCGAGTTATTCTACTAGGGACGTGATAATTGACCAACGAAACTGGTTCAGGGGAGTCAAACCAGTTATTATTTATTTTAAATAAAACAATTAGATCATTAAGTATTCTTCTATCTTTTAACGATAACAGTCGCATTTTTCGAGAATCATAGTTAATATCGTCTGCGGGAATTCCCAATTCAAAATTTATTGATCTAAGAAATTTGCGTTGGATTCTTTCAATGGACATTTCATGACTTTTGTAAAAAGGGTTCCATAAGGGGGAATTATATTCCAAATGACTTCTTACTAGAGTCGTATAGAGTATTTTAAATGTGTGGATGTTTTTGAAATCTTTAGATATTCTTATAATGAAGCCCAACATTTTCATTGCTTTACTAGTTTCGTATCAAAGGTTATACCGAGGTCCCTTATTTCAGGTACTGACAATAAACTCTGGTTGTTCAGTGAATAACTGTATTTTATTGGGTTTTTTATTCTGAAGAAACTCATGATTTGACATTTTTTAATATTAAGTGTAAGCTAATGTGTAAGCTAATATTACGCTAATGAGAATAGTAGAAGCAGCCGGGGACACCCGAGGAAGATGTGTGACATTAAAATTTGGGAGGCGGGTGTGGGTACCGCCGACCCGGGAACCGGGTCTAATTTATTGGATAACCAACACCTCTGTCATAGGTCACCTCAAGTGGTTAGCAGGGGTGAGTGAGCTCATGGGGTGAGGTTGGTCCAGGTCTTGGTGGCGGATGTGCCTGCCCACCTGCTGCGTGGCGGAGAGAAACTGGTTGAGGGAGGCCTTTCGAACTTTCCAGCCGGACTCTCTCGACCCATCGCTTTGCACAGCTGTCACGGCCGATGCCACGACACGAGAATGTGTGAACTGTAAATCCTTTTGTTGATGAATAAAGACCATGGATTGTGTATTGAAATTTGATCGTAGGAAAATAGGCTACGAGAGGAAGTCTCTTACCTTTGACGGCTTCTTATGGCGGTTTAGGATCGATCCTGGCTTCCCAATATATCGGCACAACACCAGGTTTTAAGCAACGACACTTTTGATTTGATAAAAAATGAAATTTTGCTATTATTTGCGATATTTTGAACGAGCGAGTTTTGACCAATGTCACTATCAAATTCCAACTACTCAAGTGGGTAATGTAAACTTGGGTGGCAATATTGTTCAATTTTTCACATGTAGGTAGGAACATCTTCTTCTTTTCCTGGTAGAGACTTTGAGGAAAGGAGGAAGAGAAAAGAATAGATGATTGAAGGACTTGGGGAATATGGATTAAGTTTTTTTTTTTAAACTGTTTCAGAACCAAACAACAGCTGTTGGAGGGATGGATTCATACGTCCGGCACTCCTGAATACACTGACCCCCAGATTCCTACCCACCCCTTATACCTGTTTCCTTTCCAGAACTTCATATCGTTTCTTCCCTAAAAAGACATTCGAACGTGACATAGGCCCAGAGGGAAATTATTTTCCTTATGGCCTCCTGTGAGTAATATAAAAGTTATATGTATATTAAAAAAATGGCACGACAAAGTAAATCAGATAATTGATTCGGGTCACGTCAAGAGTCAATAATAGAAAAGCACGTGTGAGAGAGACGATGTAAGCGAGTTGTAATTGTGGCAATTTACCCACCAATCAATAAATTCAATTATTGAATTTATCGCACTAGTATTTTTCTATACCATTTAATTTTAAAAAAATCAGTTTGGTTGAGTATATTGGCCCCAAATCTAAAATTAAATTATGTATAAAAAGGGTCGCGCAGCAGTTCCACTTGAGAAGATAACAAATTATGCGAACGAGGAAAGTTAAAACATCGAAATAATAATTGAAAGAATCAAAAAGTATCCATACATTAGAAAACGCACAAAAAAGAAGAAAAAAAAACATTTCAATTTCAGATAAAGTCCGCCTCACGGATAATACGGAATATTTCTTGTCGAAGATCGATACATGGATAATTCGGAATATTCCTTTTTTAATGAACAGACAATCAAATATGACTTGCCGGAAGTACCAACAATATTAAACAATTATTGTCAAAATAACAACAAACGTATCTAATTCGAATTATTTCCAATAGTACTGGTGCTGGGTCGGGAAGCTGCGTGTCATCGTCATACGGATTAAATGTACCTACTGCTAACTTTCGAGGGACTTTAATTGATAAGTGCAAGCGCTACAGTAATTTCCCCCTAATACCACGCGAGCGATCCGCGGGTAAATGTTAGTATAATATAAATATGAATTTTAACAAAATTAAAATGTAAATTGCTTACTTTTTGCATATTTCTTCGTCTCTCGATGGGATTGACGTTAAAACTTTATCTTTACGCAATAAAAAAATGAAGTCGCTCCCGCTGTCTATACGCTTAGATCTTTTAAACTGCACAACGGATATTCAAGCGGTTTTCAACAATAGATAGTGATTCATGAGTTTTTTAGGTTATAATTTGTCAAGGTTTTATGTAAATTGATTGAATTATATAAATAAAGGTCTGGCAAGCAGGCAGCAGGCTGGCAAGCGGGCGGTGTGGACTAGATATGTATGCAAATTAACAGATGGCGTTGTGTTTCGTTAGCCACAGCAACGTGTGGCCGAGTCTGCTAGTTCAAATATATTCCAAAAAAATAAACAAAGTTTTGATATTAAATAAAATAAATCTTTACTGAAATTATACAGCAAAGATAACATTAATATGAACACTTTCATACCGGACCGGGGGAACGCACTTCACTAACGAGAGTTTTATGCTGTATCTAAGTTGATTTATAAACCATTACGTAATCTTAGAAAAACTATTCGGTTATTGATCTGTATGTAAATAATGTACATCGCATTACTACTTTTCTAAATATTAAATAATTTCTATCGAATTCCGGCGGAGTATCTATCTCGCCCGCCCCATTTCGTCTCTGTTAGACTGTTAGATCGCCTGGCGTTACCCCGTCCATATCCCTTTCACCCTGTGCAACAAACTAGTTATGAGCGCGGACGCTGTAATCGCCAATCGCCAGTCGAGATTTGGAAACAAGGAGTCATGTTGGCTATCGGCCCGCCTTCTCTGTTTTCTATGGAAAAATACGCGTTATGATCTAAATTCATTAGAATATTAATTATGACTTTATTTATCAAACGATTTTGATAAAGACTACTGAAATATTATGAATGTACTTCCCTCTAATTATTACCAAAACAAAATACACAAAATTATGTTCTTAACATACCTTAAAAAGCAAAACAAATTGGGGGAGCCGAGTGACCCCCTTCGGATCGTATGTGATTTCTTTCCGGGACGAAAAGGTTAATTAACTAATTTAATTACCTAATAAATAGAGAAAGAGTCTCGGGTCTAGCTAGTCCATCTCTAATACCTAAAAATAATAAAGGTATAATATAATTGCTTAAAAATGGTAGGGATGGTTACAAAAAGATTCCAGTATCTAAAATATGAGAAAAGTGATTATATCTGAAAAAAAAAACAGCCTAGTGGTTTTGTATAAAAATGTAACGTTGTTTTTTTGTTTAATTTGAATTAGCTTTTCTCACTTTTTATTAAATCGGGTAAAAGTCAATTAGCTTCACCACAGTGTTGAACTGTACTTTTTTTTGTCCGTATTGTTTTCGTAATTTAATTGATAACGTAATGGAGCGTTAAGCTTAAAACAGATAATATTTATTTAAAAATAATGTCCCTCTTTAATTATGTCATAAAACTGTTTATAAAAACATGACAAAACATTTGGTAAAATAAATTTTATTCTAGAAACAAAATTTTAATCCATCGAGTTTGAAGGCATTTTTGTTTCTAATTATAATTGAAACAATTTTTTTTTCCAATAATTTAATAAAGTTCAAAAACACATTCGAGAGTTCTTGAATTAATGTAACATGTATACACATGAAAGAAGTTCAATAGATAAAAAAAGTTCATCTTAAACCTATCCAAACACCGCCTATTTGGGACAGCCGCTTCTTATACGGGACAAAATTTTCGGGCCCGATGTATCCCAATTAAGCGGAATCAACTGTATTTGAATTTTAATATTTTTATTACTTTTCGTTCAACAATATGGTTAAATAAATTGAATAAAATAAATTAAATGCGCACATAATAAAAACCGAAACTAAAAACACAGCAGCGACAAACGAAAACGTAATCCCTAGAAGAAAGAAAACTCACGTCGCCAGTATACATAAAACATTTCAAATCGTACAGGTTAAAACAAATGTTTAACTGCTTGATCAAAGCACAGGCAAACAATTGAGCTTCCTTCGGCCATGCCCATCACACATTTCTATCGGCTAATCTTTTCAGTGGCGACCACCATTTACCGAAGACAATGAAAATTTAGTCGAGATCGAACGATGGTCGATTTCGAACGCCAGTCACGTCACATGTGGGTATTCCGACCACGTGCCAGGCGACCACGGACGAGACGCGTCGCGACGGACAGGACACGCAGGGCGCCGAGACGCCGCGCCGGACAAGACGCCGAGCGCACAGGACCGGTCCCACTGGATATTGGTTATTGGATCTTGATGAAATATGCACAGTGAGGACGGCGCTTATTAGAACATATAAGCTAGATGGAGTAAGAAATTTTTTGTTAATGTTTATGTTCTTCAAAAATCATTTTCGTGTGACAGAATTCACAGGCAAACCTATTGTTATATTATTAACAAGAATATCATAAATAATTGGAAAGCAATATGTGAATTACTTTTTACGTGAAGTCACACATTTTAATATTACTTTTATATCGATAGCGGAAATTTGAAATGTTTTGTAAAATAAGTGCGTCTTTTACGACGTGCATTTTAAGAGGATAGTTTTCAGAATAATTAAAAATAAATTTAATATTATTATTATTAAACAAATTTACAAATTATGTTAGGTATTCTGAAAGATCTATTTAAAGTTATTTTATAAAAAAAATCAAAACAATCAAAAACGGGAGATATGATTTGTTTTTAAAAAGTAGAACGTTTTCTTTTCGCTCTCCTGAACAATTGATATTTTGTCCTTTACAGCATTTCAAATTTCCGTGATCGAATTAATCTCTTCGCCAACCGAACAAATTGATTCACGCGTAATAAATGTACTTGATTTTACCTTAGACATAACAAGTTAATTTAGTACAACAGGAATTTGATTTAAAAGGCTCCATCCACTATTACCGAGCGACACCACGCAGTAGAACGCCATTAAACTAAACAGAGTGCATCTTAATTTAAAACTTGTTTTCCGCCCCGCGTGATGCAATTCGATCGGCAGATGTTTGTTCAGAACCGGGTGTAGCTGGGTCGCGGAATTGATAAGAGGGGAAAAGGTTACAGCAATCTGATTAATCAGGCATCAACTCGTTGCCATTTAAAGGACTTCAGCGCCAGCAGTTCTATACTAAATCACTTTTAATGGAAAGTAATTAGTAAACGTGTGAAAATAAAATTTTCATCGCTAAAGGGAAAACCGCGACGCTAATAGAAAGTCGGTACTCAAAGTGGATATCGGCGCGGCGGGTATGAAAAATAAATTCCCCGATAACCCCCAGAACCCCACGATCATCCCTCGATGCATGCAGATTGCACCGGCAAGCGGGAGAGGTGGATCACCGCAGGAATGTAGCGCAATACGCCGGGGCCGGGCCGATGGATCGGTAGCGGGGGGGAGAGTATTTGCCAGCCGCAGAATGTACCCAATGTATTGGTTGCACATTGCACATACTATTACATATAGCCGCCGAAGTGCTGCACGCCGTATTGAGCAGGGGTAAGAAAATGCGATTAGCGAATCACCGGTGGAACGCAAAGCAATGTACCGGTTTGCAGAATGCACGGTGTAAATAATTGTCTTCGTTATTAGCCTCTGGCGCCAGTGAGGCCCATCATGATACACTTCTCTTCCGAGGGTTTTCGGTGGCCTCGGTCGGTTTACGTGCCATCAACACTCGAGTCAAAAAAAGGTTAAAGGGTGTTGAATAAATTGAGAGTCTATTTTCTGTACAGGTACATATGTTAAAATTAAACGCAGAATGCAGACTGCAGACAACGTAACTAAGAATGGTGATATAAATTAAGTTCCTAAATTATCAGATATAATAAACTATTGCGTCGAATTAAGATAATACATAAATACCTAGGTAAGAATGTATAAGATAAATACCGATCGTTATTTAAACGAAACGGAGAGTGCTTGTGAAACCAGTTATCGTCTTTATTATTAATAACTTTTTCATACTCAATTTTTAAAACGAGCATTAAAATTAAAAACGATTTGTTCTGTTAACTTCCAAGTGGGTGTTCCGGTGGAAGCAATTCAGAGGTAGACCGAAGAAGAGGTAACTGCTTGAAGGATTGAAGCAGGATGGGAAGGAAGGAGGATTGGATGCGAACGGCAAAGAACCGCAGCCGGTGGGGGACATTTGTGGGGAAGCCTAAATTCACACCGAAAAAAGTGCCGTGATGACGATGATGATGAACTTAGAATGTTTATTTTGAGGCAGTTTTAAAGTTGTAAAAAAAAGGTTTGCGATTTTCGAAATTGAGGATTGAAGTTTGGAGAAATTCATTGCACCCCCGGTAGAGAGTTAGTGTATTACAGTGCCGTGCGGTGTGTGGAGTATACAGGTATATAGTGTAGAGTTGTAGAGTACGCCGCACCGAAACATGTACGGGGCGGCGCGGCGCACATAAACATCTTCGCGAAATACTTCCGTGCTCGCCCGGGAGCTAAAACCGTAATAAAAATAACGTTAAAACGATATTCTTGCGATAACTGGCCCGGAAAAGCGGCTTGCTTTAGCATAAGTCAAAACCTAACCCAAACCTCATTTCTTTGTATCTCTTTACACAATTTGAAAAATATTGGAGAAAATATTGAAAAAAATTCTTAGATAAAAAATGGAATAGAAAGAAATAAGTATGTATGCAGCGTGATTAATAATGAAGAGGGACTACAAAGGCACCGGTGCTATGTAGTTATGAGAGGTACAACTTTATAGGAAGTTGAAGGAGTTGACAAAGTTATGTGGCGTTCCACCCTTCCGCCTACCTCTGCAGTAAAAGACGTGATTGCTATACGATCTGTGTTGCGTAACTCAAAAGATTATTAACGGATTATGTATATATCCTTGGGTTTGGTGAGGAATCGATTTAACGAGCAAAACTAAAAAGAATAAGATCCGTACAGAAAGGTACAGCTGGTATCAAATAGGTAACTTGGCAAAAGTGGAAAGAAACGACAATTTCCTAGAAGTTTATTCAATATTCTTTGTAGTTCTAAGTTCTGCAGCAGACTTCGACATTACCGGAGAATAAGGCAAATCCGTTAAACTTTATTTTACAGAAGACTGTATTAAAATAATGTCATATTTTTCGCAGTTTCAGCAATATTATGACTTATTTTGGTCGGTCAACGAAAATTTTTACAACATTTGGCCTTGAATGGTCAAGGTCCAGATAAAGAATTTGCGATTCAACTTTTTTAAAAGGTACACCTAATTTTTTTTTATTTATTATTACAATACCGATTTTTCCCGCAATGAAAATACGATCTGCTGGGCAACTACATGTATTTACGTGACAGCTGTTTCCAATTAAAACAAATACTAGCGGAACATTAAAAATCGTACAAAAGAGAGTTCTAAAAGTTGAACCTAATCCAATTTCAAATCAATGAGTTTTCAGAGCATCTTCTCCAATTTTGTCCTTTACTGAGAGACTACGTAAATATTGAACAAAAGTAAACACATTGAACGTCGCAATAGTTTCAAAATATATTGGTTTTGGTCTGCACTATTATCAAGTAGATCTTCAGTATCTCGAATGCATTCAATATGAAACTAGTGACATAGAAACAAATGCGAAACAAATAGATCTACGAGACTGCGCTCAATGTTGTTACGATTGAAAATAATATGAATAGGTATGTTCGCATTGTTCGGTTGGCGGTTCCTTCCCGCAACGGAGCACGGAAATATGAGGAGTGTCTAACCAGAGCACGTAGATGCTGGAGAGAAAATGCATGATGTTCGATGCAGTTCTGGGAACGACATCGCGGAATTCGTACGAATCGTTGCACCAAAGCCGATGAGAAATGCACTTGTTTCAGAGACTTTGCAGTTTTGTGGGAGCTCCTATAGTATGCAAAGTCATTACATTACATTTCGTTATGGGTGAGATGGGCTGTGGCAGAGGTTCTCAAACTTTTTTTTATCTCGTAGACCACTTTCAAAATTTTACTGGTTTCGGTGGATCCCCTGCTGCTACATTTCTACCATATTCCTAAAACTCGTCAAAAAATGTGAAGATCATAATAATGGAAATTTGCGTCGCGGCTGAGTTCTAAACTAAATTCGGAGTGGTAAAATAAAAATAAAAATAGTATATTTTCTTGTGTTCTATTTATTAAAATAATATGATTACAGACATAATAGAATTTTTTTTCAAGTCCGTGGACCAAAAAGAAAAAAGAATTTTTTTTTCAAAATATTTTTTTCGCGCTATCCGTTAGCATGCATGAGAACTGTAGCCTAAATTTTTTTAGCCAAAAATCTGAAAATTAGAATCTTAAAGCTTAAAAATGCTTTTTTTAAAGTCTCAAAAAGAAATTTTTAACCAGAAATTATAGCCCGTCAAAAATTACCGAAAAATTTGGATTTTTTTTTAGTATTGTATTATCTGCCTACATTGATAGGTAAAGCCAAGCCAACATTTTTGTTCTTTACTATCGAAACCAGATAAATTTTGGTGGACCCCCACTTACAACTTGTGAACTCCCATTTTTGTATCACACCAACGTAGACCCCCGTCGAGTCTCCCGCGGACCCTTGGAGGTCCACCTGGACCACTTTGGGAATCACTGGACTACTATAACAGCCAAAAAATATATTTTAAATTTAAATCGAAAACTTTACCGAATTTGAAACCCGTGGTGAAATGAACTTTGTAAATAGTAGTAAAAGTATCCTATAAAATGAAGTGGTGATCAGTTGCGGTTATTATATTATCGCTTTCCAGCAACGATATTATTATTAGAGTTGTCTGGCTTCTGTTCTTCTACCCTCGAGAAATATGACTTGCAATTTTTAAAGCTCGCAAATCGTAATAAAAATTAGATTTCAAACTTTCAGCATTTAAAAAAACCAAATACTTTTTTGAACTAGTAAAAACCATCTGTTTATAGAGAAATTCCGTTGCATGAAATGGTCGTTGTTCAGGGTAAAGGTATTCAAAATATTATTCTTCGCAGTGTTTTAAACGTAAGACTGAGCAGATCGCAAGACATGCTGAGCATTGCAAAAATACCTGAAGCTAACAAATGTTTCATGTACATTGCCAGGAATTTCGAAATTCTAAATGAAAGCGTGCAAAAACACATCTGGCAGGAATTTAACAAAATAATAACTTCAAATTGGTTGAAAAGCTTTCCTTAATTCAGGGTCTAAAAATAATATCATTTTTCGTAAATTTAGAAAAGGGCTCGTTTTATTGAAATGAAATAAGAAAATATAATAATATAATATTACAAAGGGGTTTGGCAGGAATAACAACCTACATCGTATATTATCTGAAAAATCTTTTTATGTATTACATTAATACAGCATACGACCCGGGCGATATCACTCACATCTCATTCCAAGCACTTGACTTGTTTTGGCAATTCTCGGATGTCTTAACAAAAAAAACCACCTAGGGGTGTACACAGTATAACACAGGCTCCGCCATGAGGATGACAGACAGCTTTATAATGGATTATAATATTTCTGATATCATCATATCAGCTTGTAACATAGTGTCAGACACAGTCAAGGAATTTGGCACATCACATCGAAATTATTCCAAAGAAATTTTTGAACTCCTTCAAATGAACTATTTCAGTTATTTTTTGTGGGCGTACAAAGGAAACATACCTGCGAGTAATTTTACGGTTAATAATATTCCATTGTGAAATACAAAATTGACGGAGCCCCTAGAGATATTATGACCGATAATCATCAGTGTATTGTAAATTAATACAGATTTAAAAATAATAAAATAAATAATAAGACAACAAATTTTGTGAACCGCTGTTCGGTAATAACACCATCTAAATGATATTTAACTACTTTATTTTTGTTGCAAATTGAAAATGGGTATTTTGTTTGTAGTAACGTGAAAGGTGCTAAATTGTTTGTTGTCAATCATCAATAAATAAAAAAAATGTGCGATTCACACGCGGTAGAAGTGAAACCTTCAGAAAATTAAAGAAGACAAGAGTGAGGAAACTACGAAGTACTATTTAATTCCAATGCACCTTTTTCTACACATTTGGTCAACGTATTAGTTGTATTTTCTTCTCCGGAGTCGCTAGACGTCACTTAGTTTCATATTTCTTTGCCTGTTCATTTTGAAGTGGTTTGAAGATTGGACATTGATTTTACAAAAATACATGTTTTTTATGGATTTCGTAGGATTCATTGGTCCGCTGAATGTCTGACCACTAAGATTCGTCAGGCGCTTTATACTGCTAGACTAAATGAGACTTGGGTGGGACCATGAATTTATCCTAATACATTGGAACCGAGAACCTACACGTGAAATAAATACATATTTTATTGCTATCTCATTCTCTTGCAGGCTAAATCCCATCGATGTATGTGTTGGTCTCTTTTTAGTGTCGCTCGCTTTTGTTTCTTCGAGTTTCAAATCACAACGGTGATAAATAAGTTTCACTTCAAAAAGTTACAATCTGGAAACAAAAAATAAAAATATTTATAGGAAAAGAAACAAATTGCATATAACTATCAAGTAAACAGTTATTATAGAAATATGCCATGCAGCCACTTAGCGCACAGCAACAGGCCATTATGTGCGCTCGTGGAAGACTCAATGGGTAGTGTATTCCAAACTTTAATATCTTCATTGCTTCTCCTTGGAATTCTGTTATGCGCGGAGTGTTTCCCGGTTTTCAATTACAGTTTGAACTTTGTTTAGTTGATCGACGTTTAAGTGAATGAAACCTTCGAAAATCAAAAGTAATGGGTTATTTTGAGCTCAATCCACAACGAAGGCTTCCAACATGAACGAGGCTCCTATTTAACTCGAGCACCGAGGATGACCTACGTACGACATGCGAAGCTTATAATTCCGAATTTTCATTACATTACGTTGACGCTGACACATTGAAAAAAAATTATCGCGGCTTTTCGAAGGGCGAATGAGTTTTAGCATAACCTACTTTTATGAAACGATACGCCTGCTGAAAGAGTTCTAAGACTTAAGAAGAACTTACACAAATATTATGTAGAAAACAGAGACAAAAAGTCTAACGAATGAATGCGAATTTTACCATATCCTACTTTTACGAAACGATACGCCTTCTGAAAGAGATCGAAAACGTAAGACGAACCAATATAAATATTATGTAGAAATCCAACGAATGAATGATTACTAAGTATATGATAAAAATAAATTTATTTATATGTGCCTATTTTGCGGAAATCTGAAAACGCAATATATTCACATTTGTGATGAAAAACCTTACGTATTTTTTTCGATTTCGATCACTGATGGTGATTTTAAAATTGTGTGGACTTTTTACAAAAATAATGGCTGTCGTAAGAAACACTGATAAAAAACATGTTCCCAAATTCACAAACTCAACCAAGACATCCAAAATCTGTAGATGTGTACATTTGGTATTAGTTTTATCGTGAACATTTCATACCGGATAAAATCATATTTCCAATCATTTACATCGAACCCTTTTTAAGTTAAATATCCGACAGGCTATCCCCTTGATATTTCTTGTGGAATTTCCACGTCCCGCCTTCACCATTTATTTACACCAAGCACGGCACGTTCCTAAACACCGCCGTTTTATTGCCGGTTTTCTATCTAACGTCTGCAAGGCGTTTATTGAAATTTCACACAGAGAGCGGAGAGGCGTAGGTATACTGAAAGTCGTAATCGATGTTCAAATATTTTATGAGTATCGGGCGTTTAACAAACATAATGTCACACTTGATCTGTGGGAGCATGCCTTAAAACCGGTTACAGTATAGTGCAACTGCTGAAGTAATAAACTTCGTCAATAATCGCGAATTCGCTTTGTGGCGTTATTTAAATTTCATGAAAATAAAACACTTTGCTAACACAACTATTCAATAAAAATAATCGACGTTTCGAAACTAATGGTTTCTTCATCAGGATACAACGCATGCGTTTTAAACATACACGTTATATCTCTGTTGCACTTGTATTACAGAATAATTGAGATAAAATAATGCGCGTAGTTTAATGGATTACATTTATTAATAGTTTATATTATAAACGAGTACAGATGATCGACGCGTCGTGACTAGATGAGACCTAACCTACGAGAGAGTGAGACTTACTATGACAATGGTTTTTATACCCTACCATTTACTTGTCTCTCTCGTGTACTCGCGAAGTAATGTTTCAAACTATCCAGTCCCACAATCCTAATGAAGTAACCATTGGTTTTGAAACTTGTCAATTATTTTGATTGAGTAATATTTATTTTGATTAAAAGAAGTAAAAAAATGTTTGATATAGTAGATTTTAAAATTATTTACTTTGTTTTTTGTTGTAAGAATGGCTTCAAGAAAGTTATCATCAAAAGACATTAGGTACATATACAAATGTACATTATTAAATCTGTAGAACAACAAGCTTTTGTTTTGTACACACTGACATATTCAGACTAACATCGACTTCAAAATAACAGAGTGCTTATAATCCCCTAAGCCTGTTCGCGAAACTCTATTCTTCATATTCTGGAAGAGTAATGTTGGTGTTATATCGGGACACAACAAGAAGTGTATCGCCACTAGTTTTATTTGAATATTGGATGATTGTTTTGCGACGCATGTCTAGTATTCGCGAAAGGAAACACCACCCAGGAAAGCTTTTAAAGGAGCGCGTACGGGGCATTCCCTCGTGATCGGGGAGGATATCCATCCGTTCTATCGAGGCGCCACACATCCCACCTACCATCCCACCTGCCCTCCGCCACCCCATTCCCGTAGACTTGTGACTGCGACTGGGTACGTCAAGTGGGTTCATCTGGAACTTTCTGAACCCCCGGGGATAGAAAAGAAAAAAAATGAATATTTGCGAAGGTGTCAAATTTATGGCGGAGGTTTAATATTGCAGAAGAATTATTATCTCACCGAGAACTACGAACGTGATATCTTTTAGGTTGCGAATACGTTGAAACTTAAAACTTTAAATCAATAAGAAATGAATAAGTATTGAAAACTACGCAACCAGAATACGTAAAAGGTTGGGAATAGTGCATTCTATATAATATTCGTGCACGTAGCCCGATTAAAAGAAATTCGTTGGAATTCAGTAGAACGGATGCCATTTACTAGAGAAACAGACGTGGTCAACAGATAATATGGGCTGGCCTTCTTGGTTTCAAAGAGATGAGAGCCGTCAAGAATTGAAAAAATAAACGTATAAAGCTCAAAGCCAGAAGGCTCACGAAACACAATCATCAATTTTATTAAAAAATATATAAAATTTTCACATGTAGCAAACACATTGTGGGAATACATTATAATAAACACGATGGTATAACTTTGTTTTAATTCCACTTTTTATTTTCTTATCCAACTAGTTTCGGTTCAACCTGAACCTTCTTCAGGGAAGAATAAAAATATACTGTAATAAAGACAGTATATTTTTATTCTTCCCTGAAGAAGGTTCAGGTTGAACCGAAACTAGTTGGATAAGAAAATAAAAAGTGGAATTAAACAAAGTTATACCATCGTGTTTATTTAAAAAATATATATTTATATATTATATCTAATGGGGGAAAATGCCTGGTTGCAGACACTGTTCCAAGAAGTTTCCATGTAAGAACGGAGAAATAAAATAATGTAGCGTATTCCTTTGCGTAGTGTGAATGAAAACATAAACATTGTGATGTGATGCGTTCTAAAAATATATCCAACAGATAAATGCCCAACTCAGAGCAGAAAGTCCGATAGCAAAGGCCGTTTCAGCAGGCCGAACTTTTCGTCTAATAGAAGGCCAATATGTGGGTCAGGGATAACATCCCATAAAGAAATACAATTTCGGCGAGCGAGCCTCGCGCCCATTGCGCTCGCAGAGTGGAACCCGCTTTTTACGTAGGATCCCCCGTCCGAATGATTCGGATATCCCTCAGCACAAAGCCAATAACGATCCCCTGAGAAGATATAATCAATAGATCGCTCTCTCGACCTTTTGTTAGATGCGAACAATTCCCAAGTATTGTCCGGAAAGTTTCGCTATGTGCATGTATACGGAAACGGGTTTAGGCCCGCACAATGGGCAGACGGCGCCGGTACACAATGCTAAATGGAGAAGCGATGGCTTCTGTTGGTGCCTTTATATGCGAGTAAGTACGGTACAGGCGGATAACCCAAAGAAGACCAGGCACTAGGCCCTCCACAAACTGATGTCCCTTATTTTCAAAACTTCAAGCCTTGAAAACCATAAAAATGTTCAATTTAAAAGTTTCTTCGAAAAATGTTCACGTGGGTGATTCCGACCTCAGAATGTTTTGAACCTTTTTTTCCAATTCATCATATATGACGAAGATTAAAATCTACATAATTAAATGTTTTAAAAATGAGAGCATCTGAAATACCTGCAAAAGAAGACCCAGAAGTGACGTTTTAATTGCTTTTATATTTATTGAGAAACGGCGAAGAGCAACGTAAAGTAGATATATTTCCACTTAGATCCACAGCGGAAAATAACATCAGTACAATTCTGGCGAAAGACCGTAAATGAACATCGATTTTAATCGAGATATTAGCCAGAGAGGAACTACTCAGCCGTTCATCTCTTATGCAGTATGGCATACAACTGAAGTATAGATTTATGGATAAATAATCAAACAGGTACTCACTTTCGAAGACGGCCAAGATGGCCTCAGCGGTGACTGCATCGCCGACGCCGTTCTCCGCCGCACACTCGTACGTGGCGTCATCCCTGCCCGCCCTCACTGGGTCTATGCGCAGCAGTGCGCCGCCCGTGTACTCCTGTATGTGGTACCGCGACTGCGAGCCTGCAAACAAGAACGACCATAAATTATATTGTAAAAAATCTAATAATAATGGAGCAATCAATGTGTTTTACTCCAAAAATTTTATTTTTACCCGCACGAACAAAATAGCAAATTTAAATTACTGAAAAACCTTCTAGTGGCCTGGGTGGCCACATTCCGACCTCGCTTTACGCTACTTTGTAAGCACTACCGTGGAAGTAATGTTAGAAAGCAGAGCGCGCCGAAGTACGTTTATATCCATGTTTAGAGCTTAGGGAATTTGATGAGTAAGATCACCAAAAGACGAAATATTAATTGAAAGAATTTCTTTGTTTTAACCACTATTTTTATTGTTTATAAAACCGACATGTTTAGAGAGCGATGCTCACTTCCTTAGTTAGGGCTTACTAAAAACGAATTGTAACAATAGACTTAACATAGTCAATGGAAAGGTAGGAGAGTGAAGGGGGGGGGGGTAATTGGAGGCACAATTTACAAAGGGAACAAGTTCATAAGTGGGTCATTAAAAAATATTTTCTGATTATTTATAATATTTAAATTTAAATTTACGCTCTCTTTCTAATTTTTTATATTTCCAATTTATTCAACTAAACGCCATTAAAATTAGAATGTAATAATTCGATTACAGTATTAAAATCCTCAAATTGTTTCGACTCGCAGCAATAACTTACTTCTATGTTAGCTGTTTGTACCAACACCTATAGAGTTTGTTTAATACTTTGTTTTAATGTTCTAATGTTATCCGGCAAAACCTAAAATGTTTATTTTTATATGTAAATACCTAATAAGTTGTAAATCTCTAATTTTAAATCACAGTTGCTAATACATATGTATGTCACAGTTTTATAAGTCTTAGATATACATATATGTACGTCACAGTTTTAAAAGTCACTAGTTATATAAGTCTTAGATGTCACAGTTTTATAAGTCTTAGATATACATATATGTATGTCACAGTTTTTAAAGTCACTAGTTATATAAGTCTTAGATGTAAGTCGCTAGTTATAATTTTAAATCTTAGTTGTAAGTCTATTGTATTAATTTGATTTTATTATGTGTCTATATGTACAGCGCCCTAGAGATGATTTTTCATAAAAATGGCGCTTTATAAATAAGCCAAATATTATTATTATTAACTCCACTCAGGGCCTCCTGTGTGGAGCTCATGTAAAAAAAAATTAAAGTCAAAATGTGACAAGTCTCTAACGAATGATTGGCAAATTCGATTATTATTTAAAGATTTCACATGTTCCTTTATCCTGATTTCAAAGTTTCTCGAAGTTTTACATATATAAAAGAATAAGTAAACTTCAGTTTATAGAATCCAGATTATTTAATTTTTAAATCTCCATCCTTATTATTTAGAATGTAATTTTTGAGTTTACTATTTGCATAAAATGCAGGAAGAATTTCATTATTTTTTTTATGGAATCGGAAATTTTATTATTCAAAAACATTATTTTTCTCCATTTTTTTCCTTCACGATCTCTTTGTACAAAAATGAAAAAATCTGAAACCTTTCGAAACACATCGGTTTTATAAACAATAAAATAGTGGTTAAAATAAAAAATTCTTAAAATTTGAATTAAAATGGTGCCACTAAATAAATTTGCTGTGTTTAAAGAAGAAATATTATTATTAGCACGAAAAACGTCATAAACGCTGTTTTTTAGTATTTGAAAAAGTAGGTCAACCCCCCCCCCCCCCCCCGCCTATATACCCTGGTAATGGTTATGATGTTGATTTTAAATTGCCACATTTAATCATTGACAAATCGAACAGATTGTAATGACGTCAACGTAATGGGCCATCGCCCATACAAGAGGCATTATGTTAACACAACAAGACTGTAATCAGAAGCATTCAATTGATGGCACGAGTACAGATCGGAAGGATAAGGATTACGTTTGTTTGAAATCCTAATGGGAAAATAATCTTTATGAATTATTCATCACTGTGCAAAGCCATTGACCAGCAATTATTGATTAAAATACAGGTATGTAATCTGATTAAATTGCTGAGTATTACAATATATTAGCAGAAAATAGTAAAGATAATGTTATTAAAGGCACCAAAAAACTGAAAAAAAACAAGTGTGCTTTAGACCACACAATTGAACTAAAACTTCTTTAGCTCCATCTATATGTATGTATATGTTTATATGTATAAAAATTCATGTATACATTAAACAAATATTAAATTTCTACAAATATATAAATTTATTACGGGTGTTCAAATAATTAACACCCACTTTTCATAACGCTCTCGTCACGCATTCACCAGCTTATTACCCAAGTCAAGCGTGCGTTAAGAAGTTTTACATAAAAAAAAATATTTTGCATTTTTTTATTTCATTTTCTGAAAGATTTGTTAAGAATGCTCTCACCAATTTTTAAAAAGAAATTCAATTTTTAAAAAAGTAAAATTGACGGAGATACAGCATCTTATGAGAAACCGTTTGAAACAGTTTGCATGTTGAATTATCCTTCAGCAAAACTTTGAATGCGTTTTTCACGAAACTTTTTTACACGTTTTTCAATACGGTTGACAACATATTAAAAAACAATTACATCCCTTTTGCGTGCACCAAGTCTTAAACTGTTCGAAAATCCAATCTATATTGGCACGAAATAGGGGAATTTTGATATTAAAAAAAAAAAAAAAAATGGCGGACCAGCGAATTTTATTTCCGATTTTCATGGAAAACTTTCATCGTTCATAAAAAAAAAATTGAAGGGGCCCTTTATAAAAAAAATCCCTTCATGGTGCCATAGAGACTGGATTTTCAAACAGTTTAAGATTTCGTGCATGCAAATCGGATGAATAGTTTTTTTTTATATGATCAACCAGGTTGAAAACGTAGTGTTGAGAAAAACTAGTCCAAAGTTTTGCTGAAGGATAATTCAACATATAAACTGTTTCAAACGGTTTCACAAAAAATGCTGTATCTCCGTCAATTTTAGAAATTTATTTAAAACATTTGGTGAGAGCTTTCTTAACAAATGCATCTTTCGGAAAATGAAATAAAAAAATTACATAATTTTTTTTTGAGTGTCCTGGTGACTTACAATCACTAACACGATACTACCAAATGAAACCATGATCCTTTGAGCAAGGTGTGCTTTGTTGCATTGGCACGGTATATATTTTTATTTTGTATTGTTAACCCCTCAGGCTAATTTGTTCATTTTAGGTCTCATAGAAATCGTTTTTTTTTACATGAGCTCCACTCAGGAGGCCCTGAGAAAAATAATTTCCCTCAGGGCCTATGTCATATTTGGGGTGCTGTGTGAAGGTTTTTTTAAGGAAAGGAAAGAGAGGAGAGTTCTGGGAAGGAAAAGGGTTTAAGGGGTGGGTAGGAATCTGGGGTTCAGTGTATCCTGGTCATCGGCCTCCAAGACCTAGACAAACCTCACCCCATGAACCCGGGCACTCCTGCTAAATCACCAAACGTAGCGAACCACTTGGGGTGACCTATGGCACAGGTGTTGGTTATCCAATAAAGGTTTCCAGGGCGGCAATACCCATTCCCGCCTCCCAAATTGATTTTTCAAAAATTATATGTTTACATCGAATAACAAAACTTGAAAGCTTATGTCATCACTTTCCAAAATATTACATTTATTTGGATTTTATTGCAAAGCGAAAATAAGTTCACCCTCTGAGCTGAGCGGTATAAGTGGATGAAATGACCTGAAGGCATTGTGCAACGTCATCTCCGCAACGAGCGTCGAGCAACACCCTGGTGACCTGCAGGCCCGTGGCCTGCTCCACCACAGCAACACCGACCTGCACCACTCACCATGACCGTGCACCCGCAACGCCTCACTCTACGGCACTTCGACATCTTCATGTTACATCGGACCGACCTCAGCTACGTAGCTCATCATTCAATAAACGACTGGACTCGCAACCAACTCGGATGCCTTTTATTTCTCTCTCCGTCTCTGTCGACACCGGAGTCCGTTCATTCAGCATTAACAAATTTAGACTATATTAATTACAGACCAATTGGGCAAAGAAGTAGTGTTTTAAACATTTCACGCATTCCAATATCGTGAGATTTAAAAAAAAATAATAGTAGTTGTATTTTATTTTTATTTATTTTTATTTTATATTTATTAAGGCCCTAGTGGGCTTTTACAAGAAAAGAAGCAAATATATAATTAACAATATTAATTACATGTATTACATAATCAATAAAACAGAATAAATATGAATGCAATCGACTCGTTAGGTAAAGAATATTACAACATAAAAAAGAAATGAAATGAAATAGTTCAAGTTGTACTTACAAAAAAATAAAACAATTCAGCTTTAAATATTTATACATATTATTAATAATAAGACCTGACATAGAACAAAGTGTAAATAGAACCGCAAAAATATTATAAAGTAAGTATACATTTTACTGGTGAGGTTTAGATGAGAAAATATTTTATGAGAAAAACAAAAAAATAATAAAAGTTAATTATTAGCAGAATCGAGATTAATTGATTTTTGAAACATTCAAAACTGTCAATAGTAAATATATCTATAGATTCGCAGTATTTATTCGCAAGGTTATGGATTCTTGGAATTGGTGAGTATATAGAGTAATTAGTGTTGATTTTATTGTTGCATTTAAAAATATCTTTACTACGAGTTTGTCTAGCGGGTATGCTAATGCAAATTAGTTCCAACAAATTAGGGCTGTCAATTAAAGATTTTATAATTTTGTATAAAAATAATAAATCAATTAACACTCTTCTATCTGATAATTTAAGAAGTCTGGTTTCAGCGCGTAAGTAATTATAATTTATAAATTCGATTGGAATTTTCATTTTAAAATTGATGTACCGAAGAAATTTGTTTTGTACCTTTTCCAATGATTGAGAATGAACATTGTAGTATGGTGACCATACAGAGGAATTGTATTCTAATCTGCTTCGTACTAGTGAGCAATACAGATGTTTTAATGTTAACATACTTTTAAAATTTGCCCCCATTCTCAAGATAAAACCTAGTATTCTCATTGCATCTTATATTATATTATATTACATACTTAAGGTATTTGTTAAATTTCGTCTAGTTACCTATAACAAGCACCAAGCCTTGAGATAGCAGCTCTTCACGAATGCGCAATCTATATTTGTTCCCAAAGATCATGGATCGGAATACTAAAATTTATTCATTGGCGTAATGTAGCAGTAAATATGAAGTAAAGTACCGAAATAACATTTCTAGATTAAAGAAACAATATAATGCATCTGGCGCTGCTTTTGCTCCCATCAAGAGCAGAAAACTACAGCCAATACAGCAGACTCAATAAGCGAAATAAGATTTTGTTTGAAAAAATAAAAACAGAAGATGGCAAATATCTTTATGGAGTTGTACACTTCGAACAGTGAAGATATAAAATGAAGAAAAATAAAATCAGAAGCAGATGGCGTTCTCCTAGCCAAGGCAGTCGGTAATTGCCGGGAGCACATGGCAACACTCCACCAGCGACAGGGTTGCCAGTTGCCATAAATCCTGGCAACGCGAATGGCTAGATGGCTTCTTTTATCTAGCAGACAATGTCAGCACAAAGTGACCACGTGCCGCGTGCATGACTTATCGACTAAGCTCATACGTAAAACACATATCGAAATAAATTTTAATACGGATAGGACTCCAGCCCCAAAGATATTTAAAGATAAATTATATCGTTAGCATAATATCACCAAATAAGGAAGTTAGTTTACGAAGATTTATTTTTTGGTCGCACAATATGGCACACGGAGGAATGAAAAGTATGGGAATGGTTGGAGGTCAAAGTAATGCGATGTAGAAATATGGCAAAAAAATAACCCGTAAAACACATTCTTTTAACTATAAAACATGTATTTATAAACGTCTTTTAATTTTGACTTTTTTCAACTTTTTACAGTTTTACTGAGGTTTGAACCTTCCTACTGAGTGAATGAAAATAGGTACACGTCTGCGTGTTGTGAGTGATTGTCACCAATAGTGAATTGAATGCATTGGCATCAACAAGTCTGCCGAGTTTCAGCTCGATCGGATATCGGCTAGTAGGTTAATTTCCACCTCCAAGATTCCGCGGTAATCATTCATTCAATTAAGAGAACAAAAGTGAAATTCAAATAGATGTTTTTTAAAACAATTAACTACAATTAACTATTTAAAACAATAAACAATGTAACTAAAAGAGAATAATATTCAAAGTAAAAGAACCGAACACCAAAAAAAACATTGAAAAACATATTAAGGCCAGGGGTACTCGCTCAAAAAGAAGAAGATGGAGAGATATGAGAGATGAGAGATATGTTATAATGCAGAGATATGTTATAATGCAGAAATTCTGGGACTAACTATCATATGTATTCCTCTTTGCCCAGAATACTAATGGAGGGAAACAATTATACCAAGTCAGTGGACATCTTCAATTTATCTTTGAATAAATTTAAAATATTGTTATTGAGGCAGTTCAGTTATGTACAATAAAATGTTTTTTCTATGCTATATATGTAAAAGCCCCGAAAAAGAGCGTTTATTTATAAATAAATAAATAAATAAATAAATAATTTTCGGAGCATACTTTGCGAATTTCTCCTACGAGGGAATTTCATATAATTGCCGTTTCGGTGTGGGGAATGTATAGATTTTATCTTCAAGAACTTGCATTTTTTTAAGAGCTTTAAAACTTACAGTATTTAAGGAAAATATGTAATAAATCGGTAGAAATGCGGGAAGCAGGGCCATAATAAGACTATGATGTATTTAAAATAATCGATTGTCCTAACGGCGACCTCTCTCAACAGGACGAGTCCTTCTGCGACACCTTCTTTTTATCGTTGAAGTATGTTGTTATCTAACGACTAGCGACCATGTCTGAGTGCCAAGTCTCGGCGGAGCGATGAATAACGTTTATTGCAAAACTTCCAAAGGAGATCATAAAGCTGCCGGTGCGGGCTTTAGTCCCTCTGCCGTCCGCTGGGAAATGCAAATAATTATTGCTGATGGCTGACAAGGTTAATGGAAAATTGTCGTCGTTCCTCCTATTGTGACAACTTTCATTATATTTTGCAATTCCATACTTTTTCCGACTGAGATAGTAAAAACTGGTTCAAATTAGGTACCTACTCTGAAATTGAAATACGTTATACATTTTATGCGAAGTGCCTACTTAAAGGGAAAATGTAATATTGGTTCTGGAACGTCATTAATTGTTTGCCATAGAACAGCTCCTCTTTCTAGCAGTGACGTGAATTGCTCTATGACCAAGGGTATAATGAGCGTAGATTTTCAAATTTGGATATGAATAAAATTGCGAAATGATGGCCATTTTATTATAGTTTCCCGCTGATTGTTATGGCCAAGCGAATAAATAAGTGTACAAATTTCTAACCAAATTCGAAAAAAATACATTAAGATAAATTTTTTTTTGCTTTTTTTTTTAATTTTTCTAATTATTTTTCTAACAGCTCATATATCTTAGGCTACAACTTTACAGCCTCTATGGACTGCAAGCTATTAGTATCGCTAGAGACTTTAGTTACAAAATAACCCGGTAAAAACAGAAAAGGTAATAGAGTAACACCGAATCCCAAACTAATTTAGGGGTAAAAGCTTTTATGATAAACTCGAAAGCACTATCAACAAACGAAAAATGCAATTTATACAAAGTTATATACCTAGATAAATGACAACGCTAATAGAAAAACATTAATAAATAATTTCAAACATAACCTAAACTACTACCAGATTCGAAATAAGAAGACGTTCAATTGTCAAGACAATTATTATTCTTACTAAGGTATCTAATAATATAATTAGCTGACTATACAGTTTAGGATTGTTGTAAAGGAAAGTGTCGCCCTCCATTATTTTCAAAAAGAACTGTCAAACAGCATCCCCGATGTCACTTCTAAAAGATAATTGATGAAATTTAGAATTAATCAGTTTTAAAATTTTTATAAAATTTCGCAAACCATTTTCGGGACAATTTTGCCCAATTTTCCAATTTTTCAGAAAGTAATTAAAAAATTTTTCAAAACGAAAAATTTCCAAACAATTAAAAATTCTCGTTTAGTTTAACAAAAAAAAATCCAAACTTCAGATTAGGGGCCATCCATAAATTACGTCACACGAATTTCATGATTTTTTTCGACCCCCCCCCCCCCCCCCCCCCCCCGGTCCCTGTCACACATCGTCACGTTTCTGAGACCCCCTCTCCCCCAGTGTGAGGTCACATATTTTGCAATTTTGCGTCCAAAAATAATAAAAAATTCAGATTTTTACATGTGACATCACAGAGCCGATGACCCCCCCATACCCCTTGTCACATAATGTCACACTTCTCTACTCCCCCCAACCTCCTTAAGGTGTGACGTAATTTATGGATGGCCCCTTATATCAAAAATATAAATGTCAGGAAAACAAAGCCAGTATTAAAAAATGCGAGGCAGAGGTGATCGATCATCATTTCCAAAACCACCAAGAGAACAGCTGAAACAGAGCTGGGTCCAACCCCAACACAAATACATGAACTAGAATTTTTTTTTTTTAATCTTCTTTGTATTCAAATTTTGTACGTATATTTATTACAACGCGTTAGAGTTGTTTTGCTTTGGGAAGACATCAACTGAGCATAATCTTAAAATATTCAAATTATAATACAAACCGTGGAGATGGAAGTGAACTTAGCAAAATGTTCAGGAACATAATGATACAATGTTGCACAATAGGTAGGAAAGCGAACCACCGGGAGGGATGAATTAAACCACCCATTAAGGTGGATTCCTGAGAAAGACAAAGTTTTAATGTATACGCTCCAACTTGGCGCCGCAAAATGAATTAATTTCACCCGGTGCGTGAGACGGGAGATGCAATTAGCTATTTTTAGAGGAATTGCATCACCATATCATCTGCTTTACAAAAATCTTTGAACGTAACTCACGATATTTTTAAATATCGAATACAGAATCGTATTAATTTTTTTCGTAATTAATTGCTGAAATACCAGCTCGTTTCTCACCCGCTGTGTAAAAACGTCAAATTTAAAAATCAACTTAGTGGTAATAACTTTTTTTACATTAGCTCCATTAGGGCCTATTTCATCTTTGGGGATGCTGTGTGGAGGGTCTTTTTGGAAAGGAAGGAGAAGAAGTTCTGTGAAGAAAGTAGTATTAGAGGTGGGTAAGAATCTGGGGGTCAGTGTGTCCCGGAGTGACGGACGTATGAATCCATCCCTCCCATTGTTCCGAGAGAATACGGCTAGAGAAGTTAAAGGAACTCCCTCAACCATTCTCTCCCGATCCGGCCTGCCATGCAGCTGATGGGCAGACGCATCCGCCGTCAAGACCTGGAAAATCCTCATCCTATGAACCAGGGCACCCTTGCTAAGTCACCAGACGTAGCGAACCACTTGGGGTGACCTAAGGCAGGTAGTAAGTAATCTTGGGTTTCTTAACCACTGGAGCGATTATGGTCGAAAAAAGGACCACTTTTCTTTTTCTGCGATTGATAGCGGTCCAAAAAAAAAGCACGGTCCAGCTTCCTAAGGTTACCCGCCATAGCTTATGTTGGCGAAAGACGTGTTTTAAGCTTTGTAAGGGTTGTGACGTATTAGACAGAAATTATTGTGCATTCCTGCTCCAAAAAATCAACAATAATTAAACCCTCTGCATCCCTGAACACTGTCGCCATAACTTACCCTGCCGGTTGCTCAGTTTTGAATTTTTTTCGTCCTCAGTGAGTTCGTGTGATGCCATTTTGTTGACAGCCTCTTTGATTCATGAAACCCACGTTTCATCTCCGATCACAATTTGTGTGCAGTTGAATCACTGTACACATTTTTTAGTCCTTCATGAATGCGAATAAGTGTTTCACCTTCTGCATTCAAGAATTCAATCGAAAAACGCTGAAGAACTTTGATATCGGCCATTTTGCAAACGACTGCAGTGCTGCCAACTGTTGACGCAGAAAGATACTATCGCAGTAGAGTGTAGATGAAGGTTTGAGGAATAGCGCCAAATTCAATTTTTTAATTTATCTAACATTAGTTTTTGACTGACCCTCGTATTATGGGTTCCATGCCAACTGAGAATAAATTCAACTCAAAACCTCCTTGAAAAGTCATTAAAAGCTATGAAAAAAATTATTTTAAATTAGCCGATAACCCTAACCTAACGATTTTCCTATTTGACCATTTATTTTATATATTTTTTTTATCACTCTAAATGATTTATCTGACATAGTTCTAGTTGGTTTCATTCCGAGTTGTCCGGTCACCGTATTATGACTACAGATGTCGCAAATCCTAACTTCGTAGACTATTTTAGAACGCCGTTAAAAATAAAAATTTAAAATATTTCTTTCACGCAGAATTTCTGATCAGCTGTTTACGGTTAAAATTAGGTACTTTTTCCATAGATATGCATCTTTCATTATCAAGTACGCCACAGACGACATACAGAAATCGAAAATATTTTATGTCGATTTGAATAAGTACCTACCTCTCACGGAGTTTCAAAGTAACAAACACGCAGGATTCGCGCGGTAAGCTTTCCGATTTTTTTATAAATCCTACATATGTATTAGATAAACGGTAAAATACAGGTTCATTGGCTATATAAAACTGTAAGTCTTTGTCTCCATGTTAAAATTCGAAGGTTTAATTTTTTTAATGTTGGCGAAAAATTTAAAAAATGACCTTCTGGAAATCTCGAGCAATAGAGGCAAAATTATTTAATTCACGTGGTCGCTCCGGTGGTTTTAATCAAATCAATAAATAAAAAGTAACGATATACAAATAATAAAAATATATATAATACTTAAAAGTAAATAACATATAATGCATAAAAAACCATATGTAGTAGAGAATTTAATAAAGTAGAGTTTCTCAAAATTAGGTTCAGATTGGGTTAGGTTATTTAGTGTAAAGCGATCTTGAGGTGAATCTTCCCAAAATGGCGCTATATAAATTAACAGTGATTATAATAAATTAAAATGCGGAATTTTTGATTCACTACATGGTCGCCGTGCAAAAAAATTTCCAAAATACTTATATCGGTGTGACATGTATAAAGGATTGCGCAATGTGAATATGATTATAAAAATAATGAGAAATGAATAGACGGCCATTGGGCATATTAAGCCAAGGAAAGCATCATAGCTTACTTACATTTGTGGGAAATTTTCAATTAGGAGCACCGGGGAGGGAGGGTGACAGGATGGCGCGGGAGGCGAGACATTAAACTTTAATAATTTCGACGGCGGATCCGCAAGCAAAAAGGAAAAAACCCATCTACTCCTCCCGCTCAGGAGGAGAATAGGTTCACAAATAAGATAAGTACGGACTTTAAAAGCTTATTCAGGTATTCTGCAGATGTCATGCTTTTGCCACGATTGAATCTATAATTGCTAGGTCTATGCAACATTTTTGAACATACCAACCAAAACGATCATGAATCCGACGGAATCAAAGGATTTTGGAATGAAGCACCTAGATGAGAAAAGGCTTAGTTATACAATTAAAAATCGAGAATAAATCACGACTTGTGATAATTATTGACAAATATTCATTCTTCCCAATAGAAATGAACGTGCCAATTGAAAACATTTGTTCCTAGAAAATCAAACAGGAAAACCTCACCGTTCGAGACAATAACAACTGATTTATAGTTAAAAAAAAAACACAATATAATGGAGCAAAAGAAAACTGAAAGGAACTAGATATTTTCCTATCAATTAAAAATGTTCCAGGTAAAATTGATGGCAAGGGTGGAAACATTGCAAAAATTCGCATTTTTATTAAATTAACCAAATTAGTCTAGAATCCGAAGCATCTTAAAAAGAGTGGAAAAAGATTATTAAGAATGTTTTTAAAAAGATAGCATCTCAATTAAAAGCAAATGACTACAATAGTGCTTAAACAAAAATATATTTGAAAACTGATTAATACTTCGCTATAAAAATGCCAGCAAATTCGCCACTTAAAAAATGGGGAAAACCATTGAATGGATATAATAAAATCTTACCGGTGACACGTTTTCCGTTTTTCTTCCACTGTATGACCGGCGGCGGGTCTCCACGCGCGCTGCAGTAGAACGAGGCGATGCCTCCCGCCCGCACTTGCTGATTGCGCGGCTTCGTCGTTATCTCGGGCGGATCTGCAACAAGGAATATATTTCAAAATCCAGCACCTCACAATGATAAGGAAAATAACGACAAGATTGCAAACCTCATACCCGGTTCTGATAAAAATAAAAATACGAAGTCAATATATTTGGTGAACATAAAAACAATGACAAGTATCAGTCAATCATTCTTTCAGGTTTCAGGAATTCTCTCATGCTTTTCTCTATCTTTAATGTTTTTTTTTTCAGGAGAAAGACATATTATTTTGTGTTTATTTCAATAACGCGTGTGTCAAAAATATTTTTTTTATATTTTTGGGTGAGATTACTTGTTTAATGTACAAAGACTTATCCATAGTACCTTCAGATATTAATTAACACGGCAAGAAGTTCCAATAAGCTAAAATAATTTCAACATTTTTTATCAACTTTAAAGAAATGTAGTTTTTTAGATTTAGTAGATTCGTGTGTGTCTTTTGCCATTGTTATTAAAATGTTGGAAACAATGTTTTACAAGCTTTGAGCGGTATTTTTAATATTCACCTAATGTATTAGATACAATGTGCGTTTTTTTAAGTCAGCATTTTTCTTAAGTCAAAACGTGACACATAGATGAACGGATGAATATTTTATAAAAAAAAACACATTTATGCTTTAAAACTTTAAGATAAATAATAAAAGACACCAGCGGTCCACGATTGGACATAAATTATAAATCAATGCCATTGGTTAGGTTAAGCAAGGTTAAAAACTTTGCATTTCAATAGAAACCAACATTTTATTAGACAGTAATAAATCGATTTTGCCGACGACTGTGTAAATTAAAATATATAAAATATTAACCTTAAAAGCTTCAAAGCCCTTGGGTGGTTAATAGTTTCATGAAACTCGTTAATAATAACAAATTCAAATTTACCTCGCGTCGCTGTGGCATTGACAAAGTAAATAAATAAATATACGTGAACTTTACTGATTTATTTGACTAAATAGATACAATTATAATTGTTGATTCGTAGTGTGCAGGCTCTATTTATTTTGCGATAGAGGCAAAACATTTTCAACAGAAATAAGCGAACGAAATAATATTGACTTTCACCTGATATTAATTTGTTTTAACGCCCGCTTTACCAACAAAACTGAGCGACCGACAATTTGAAAAGGGGCAAAATCTTCAACATTACGATCGTTCAGTTGTGACTGGTGAAAGAGATTTTAAGATTGATTCCCACATAAACAAATCCAGTTTACATCATTTCCAAACATACTGTCATTCGTAAAACGAAGGGATATAAAGTGTCTTGCACTTAATCATCGGAGTCTAGGAAAAAGAACCCCTTTAAACATACAGCACATGTACTTTCGAAGTTCCTTCAACTTTGAAAGCTTTAACACAAAGAAGTTTGGCATCTTAAATTAACAGGCGAGCGACGCACGGTACCACAAAAACAGCGACTAAGACATCACCAAGTTTCAATTTTTCAACATAGGTGCACTTTGAATTTTCGATACATTCTAAGACACTTTCTACGTCTGTTGTCGTACAATTTGAATAGCAAATTCAGTAATTAGGTTCCGCGAAAGATTGAGATATTATATTGCAAATTCTTTTTTTTTATTGAGTGTCGATCATTCTGTAGAGCCGTACGTGACTCGCTGCATTTACCAAGGACCACGAGTATTTTATTATCTCGGATATTATTCGGATCTCTTCTCGATCCAACTTACGTGTCAGGTATTGGATGTATGAGAAGTCAGAGTAGTTCCCGCCCCCGTTGGTCGAGGGCAGGTCTGCCGTCACCGTCCTCCCGGGCGCTTCCGGGTCCGTGCGGAGATCAACACATGGCAGACAAATAATACATAATTGTAGATAAACGTCTGCCTGCGGCGCAATACTGGTTTTAGTTTCGATAAGATAAACAGAAATAATCCTGTTTTCATCTACTTCCAAACAAAGGCAATAAATATGGAGACGTGAAAAAAAAATTTATTGACTGAAAAGTGATAAGGGATATATAGCATTTTTAGGTATAGGCATTCAGTTTATAAAAAAATGAAGAAAAGAAGGTCTCCAAAAAGATTTGTCATTCCGTGACATTTTAAAATCTGAAAACGTATGGAAATCTTAATATCTTGTACGACTTGAGAACGGCAGACCATAAAAAATAATGTAATGCGTAAAAGCATCGCTTTTGGGCTTTACTGATCGCTAAATCGTTTTCCATCTTTGTTGACTGAAACAAAATTGTTAAATATAGCAACCCCGGTTGTTGAAAATAGTCCAGAAATCGTCGTAATAAGGAATCTGTCATCAAAAGGGAAGACCCATTCGAACGTTTAGAAGTCGCCTATAAAAATCAATTAAGTACCCTACTTGGAAGCGCCAATGTATTTAACGAAATATTTGATGGCTCGAGGCATTATTGACAAAGAATGGTAATGTGCGGGGCGTGTTTTGCGGCACAACGTAAGCGGGGCCGACCCTCCCTTACGATTTCCATGATATCCTTAGGTAGACATTTGCATACATATTGCCGCCGGATCTTCTGAATGCGCATCACAAATGGATAACTCATATGCGAACCTACCTTCACAGTTCATAGTCAACCAACCATCCCTTGCCAATATGGGAATCTTCCCTAATGCCATCGGATTTATTGTTGAGAGACGATTCCGTCAATATTTACATGAGTAGGTACATATCAGGAAATAGAACACCATTTTAATGGAACCTACCATAAAAATTACAAATTTCAGTGCATAAAAGGAATATTATTACATGGCACACGTAAAAGGGACTAAATGATGCTAGGACTTTTCAGTGCAGACAATACAAAAAGTATGAAAAATGCCGCCACCTCACTTTGGCCTTTTTATTTAATAATTAAAGATAACCCCAAACCTCTAGTTAAACGGAGGAATATTTCGGTGGTAGAAACATTTAAGGGTTGCGTTTAAACCTTCATTGCACCGAGGTTTATACGATAAAACACCTCAAGAAACGTAAAAAAGGTAAGTATTTAATAAAGTTATAAACAAGTTAGTAAAGGGAGATAATCAAAAAGTTGAATACTTAGAAGTGGAAAATTATTCACGCCCGAGAATGTAGGAAGTTTTTATCGCCGGGAAGCTCGGTCGGGTCGGGAGGCGGTGGGCGGGTTGACCGCTACTGGTATAATAATGTTCAACATTTCGGATACAATGTAAGCACATGTGAATCCGTGGTCGCGTATGGTTTCCCAAACAAAACCCTCCGTGGAAACGCGTACCTACCTACCTTGTACCCCGAACCCTGAGTTGGGTGGAATCACTTAATAGCTTTTACAGTTCTTCCTTCTTGATTAACCCATACCTATACTCCTTGCTTTCAGATACCAAATACATACATATACGTATCAATTCGGTTTTGAATACTAAAAAAATACTCTGAAGTTCTTAAAGCGATTGAATAAATTATTTGAGATGCGAAAATACGGTCCTATGAATAGCGTATTTCGAGAATGCGGAGAACGCGTTCCAGATACAAAATAAATTTCGCCTTAAACATGAAAGATCGCAAGCAATGTACCTACGTACATTGCTTGCGATCGTACTGTAAGAGTATTATGATAAAACAAATTTCGATACGTACGGCTGGGAAAATTAATGGAGGGATTACTACTAGATACAGTTTAAAGTTTAGATGAGTTATAAGTTAACCCCTCAGACTAATTTGTTCGGTTTTCGGAGCAACTCATATAGGTTTCACAGAAATCGTTGTCTCGCTTACTATAACAGTTAGAAATATGATCTAAACGGTAGAAAGAAAAAACACCACGCATTATATTTAAATCTAAAAATTAGCCACAAAATGATTAAAATGTACACCTTTATGAATCCAAATAATTCCGCCGCAATTTGAAAAATAAAATTTAATTTTTGGATTTTTTATTAATTATTTTTTTCATGAAACGACAAAAAAGTTAGTCGACGATAACGTTTATAATATACTAGCTTTTACCCGCGGCTTTGCTCGCATGGTATTAGGGGAACTTTCTGTAGCGCTTGCACATATCAATTATCCCCTTCCCCTACTCCCCCTCCCGCATTCCATACATTAATTCCCGGTACATTCAGTTTTCAAACAGCTCGCGTGCCACCTAAATTTCATAACGCCAGAGCTCAAGAAACAATAATTATCCAATTTGGTGCATTCGTTCGGAATTTATGCGCGTACAAACATTTCGGAGATTTATTTTTATTTAAATAAAACAACATCGTTTCCGTGGCAACGATTTGTTTTCTGACTAGTTCTCTTTCTGTTAGCAATAACCCGCTTTTGTTAGCGACTGAAAACGTATGATAAATATAATATATTCATATTTATAATTTTATTACGCCAGAGGTTACCATTAAATACAGCCTATCGTACTCGCATATAATTTAACTTTCCATATGTGAAAGAATTTTAAAAATCGTTTTATTGTTTTATGCGTGAAAGCGTAACAAACAAACGCACGCAGTTTCGCATTTATAATATTAGCATAGATTTGCCAAATAAAACAAGATTAAATTTTTTTCGTTATCAGTAATTTTAGTTAGAAAAAACGTTAGGTGAACCTTTTTAGAAACTTTTTTATGTTTGCATTAAAAAAATTCATATTTCAAAAATTATATGTTTATTTCGAATAAATAAATTTGAAAGCATATTTCATCACCTTTCAAAAACAGTTTTTTGTATTACTTGGGCATTAACTATGTAACAATTTCTAGACATTTTGTTTAAGCATCTTGTAAATCACCTTTACTAACTATGTTTCCGTAAAATGTTGACCCCTTCCACCGTTCTCCCCCAAAATCATCCCTCCCACTACCCCCACCTAATTAAATCTAACTCATTTTGGTACTTGCAAAGAATTTTTAAGTTAGTTTTAAGTCTGCTAGTGAATTACACGGATGTGTCGAAACCGGTCGCAGAAAATTTAAAATTAAAATAACAAATGTACATTGATAATTAAAACTCTTCAAAACAATTTCAAAAACAGTTTTTCGGATGCGTTCAGAAAAACTCCAGTTATTTGGATTTTATAGCAAAGCCGAAATATTTTTTCGACAAAATATGCGCGAAGCCTGAGTGGTTAACACTTAAACGTTTAATTTTTAAGGCGGTACACAACCCTAATAATTTTTGTTAACTCAAAACTCACATTTTAATAATTTCCGGCAAATTTGTAACTATAATAACTTTTTTACTCCAACAGACCCCTGGGGAAGTAAGTTCTTCATATTTAAATTAATAAAAACAATACGTTTCCATTAATATATTTTACGTACACCTATTTTAAAACTTTAAAACCAGTTTTTCAACTACAAAGTTAGCGGTAAGCATCAGATTTTATTTTTCTAGACGATAAATTGATAACTTCGGGGGGGATTCATTTAGAAACATCTTGAATATTTGTAACACGTTTTTCAGAATGAATTAAAATGAACCCGGCGCAAGGATCGGATCTCCAGGCCTGCTAGGGCGAATTCGACCGTACGTTCGTCTAATACGCCGTGCTGCGGGCGTATATTTCTTTACACGCTTTCTTCACTTACGTCGTTAAGATTCCCACATTATTTGTCTTCTTCTTCTTTTCTTTGATAGGGCTGATTCGATAGTAGGTCTTTCCAATTCACGGGTCACGAGTTGCAATTTGTATACACGGCTTCTTTACTTAACGTCGTTAAGATTCTGAATATATTTTAGGGTATATTGTCTTCTTAAGCAGTTGTTCTCCATTTAGAAAAAATAATAATTGGATTCCAGAAAACAATCTAAAAGCACTTAAGTCGAGAACATCCAAACGATATGTTCATATTATGTACAATGTTCATGTTCATGCTGCGACGGTGTAAAATGTTCCTCACGTGTGGCCGCTCAATTTCCATTAACTCTGCAGGAAAAAAAGTACAATTAATTACTACGAAACGTTTCCTTGCGGCTTCGCGGGTGGAGGGTGAAGTGCGTTTTAATGAAATTACTGAAGGAGTCTCGCGGGGCGGCAGGGGGTTGTGAAAAAGGGGAAATTCATAATTTATGAAAACGCGGTGAAGATGTACTCAGGAACTAATTATACCTGGCAACATAGACAACCTATTTATTAGATCAAATTATACGCATTTAATGTGAGGATGAATTTTCAAACATAGTTGTTATGCCTCCAAGAAATGTGTCTAGAGTAGTGCAAGAGTGTAATACCTATTATAATAACAATAATAATAATTGGATAATTTGTAGAGCGCCGTTTTTGTGAAAAATCACCTCAAGGGCGCTGTACAGCTTATTATTAATTCCTAGGTTCTATCTAATTTAACTATTTACAAACAGATACAGAAACATACTTACCTGGCAGGTCACTTCCGAGAAATTAGAAAGTTAATAGATACGTTAAGACAGTTGCAGAAGATACGGTCTTGCACGCGGAGGGCATTATATTTAAAACACTGGACATTGCATGAATTTACATTAAAAGATTAGTGGCAAAAGTAGAGTTGTATTTATTTTGAGAGACTAGAGAATTTAGGAGTCTTTAGGGAAACTTCATGAAATGACCCTCACATAACGCTTACAACTGAGTTTTTTTTTTTTTTTTTAACAAATGAGTTCTTTTTACAATGTCGCGGGCATTGAAGGTTAAGGTGAAAGGTTTTTGAATTTAAGGGTATGACTATATATAGGGTTTTCCAATAAGAGGTGTTATTTTGAATAGCCCGCTATTTCGGTAGATGTCACTTTTGAAGCTGTCATTTTTTGACATTTCACAAGTAGAAACTACGCCATTAATAAAAATGGAATGATACACGCTTCAACAACACATTGAAATTATTTGAATATCAAAATAACATCTCTTATTGGAAAACCCTGTAGAAGGTTCCCAAAGCAGCGAAATGTGCTGTCGGACACAAAATACCAACGCTTTTACTTGATGTTAATTAAAGCCCCTAGTAATTAATACACGGAGTACCAAGAAATTGTAGGCGTGATTTACACAACGCGATGAATTTTTTTAACGTTTCCCGCTAGTATATTTTGTTATTAGTGTGTAGAATTTGGATATAATAGGGACACTTCAACGGCGGTTGGCCGCTTCACAGAAAGGCGAGCGCTTAAAAGCATTTTTATGAAATATCCGTCGAATTACAGCGCCGCAATATTTCGTGGCTTTTTTTAATCACACACGACTCTCTCTGTGAATTTCGTTCCAGTAACATTTATCAAAATTTTTCCATTTTGCGTTCGTGCGTGGTGAATTCTGAACTAAATTATTAAAAGGTGTAAATCTGAATCGAGGAAGTCTTACCCAAAAACATAATTATCAAAAAGGTGACATATTAATATTTATAATAATACAAATTGAGTATGGGAAATGCGTAAATCAAGTTCGAAAGGTGTACGGATGTGAAAGTAGCGGGGCAGGAAAGATAATGCTCAGTGTTATTTTTTATATTTTTTTATATACTGCACAAGATTCCCAACTGCTCCCGACTGGAGCCAGTGAGACTGTGGCATCCCCAATTGGGGTATGTTGTAAGGCTGAAGGGAGTGGGGAGGGGAAGGATATGGGGAAGAGGAAGGTGGGGAAGTACCTGACTATTCAGATCTGGTCACCAAACACGGCTAAAGCCATTTCAAGCAACGTTTCAATTCTGAATGGTGGTCTTACATCAGGATGATACTGAGAGTATCTTCCACTCTCTTTTCTTTCTTTGTAAAATTATTCTGGAAAAAGGTTCTGGTTGTGAGGAAAAAACTGTAATATAATAAAGACAAACGTTATCAACACTGCTCCAAACACCACGTGGGAATATGCTGGGCACGAATAATCAAATTTCATCGCATACGTCATCAGTTAAAAAAAGAGGTCGACCACAGATGAGATGGGACAAAAGAACATTCGAGTGTTCAAAGTTAGACGCCAGAAGGCAGATGAAAAGAGGAAGAAGAAGGTTACAGGGAAGAACAATTTTTCAATAATAACTTTAATAAAACTTCATGCCACCTTTATAATAAAACCGCAACATTGAAATTGATTCATGATTCAGAATGAATCTCTGCGCTCCATTTCGCGGTCGGGCGTAGCGGGGAACTAACCAAACACGGATTAGGCCTGACCGCAAGCCGGCAGAGGTAGGAACTTCTCATGTTTTGATAGCCACCCCATCATTGGGATTGTTAGTAAAGCCCCACTCACGCCGCCGGAACAAGAAGTGAGGGGTGCCACCACCACCCGCTGATATACCCTCGACATCCACACCTCATCATATTGTGCCGACGTATCACGGTGGGTACAGAAGGTACCGAACGGATCGTAGTGTGTCCATTTTAGCCCGATGTAACGGACACCGTATCACACCTTCGTCTGATGCAATCAGCATAGTAATCAAATTGCCTCAAACATTTTGCTGACTAACGACTTGATGGGAAAACTATTTCATGTAATGAAAATATAGACACATGTCTACTAACGTATAGCATTCGCATTCCAATCATTATTATTACCATGAAAATTTAATTATTAAATGTTCTTTCGAGGAAACGGGGCGCAAAACTAACATTTGTGTTGCAAAGTGTATGCCTGATCTAGCTGGCATCATAATATATACTAAACTAACACAACCGAAGAGCATCAACTGCCTCGAGCCGGAGAAACTACAGCATATCTAGGTACTTTAGGGTTAGATAAGAAGTTGGGAGGAAGAGGCGGTGGGAAAGAGTAAGGATTTTTTTTTACATGAGCTCCACACAGGAGGCTTTGAGGAAAATAATTTCCCTCAGGGCCTTTGTCATCTTTGGAGATGCTGTCTGGAGGGTTTTCTCAAGGAAAAGGAGGAGAGGAGAGTTCTGGGAAGGAAAAGGGTTTAAGGGGTGGGTAGGAATCTGGGGTTCCGTGTGTCGTTGTCATACGCCTCCAAGACCTAGACAAACCTCACCCCATGAACCCGGGCACCCCTGCTAAGTCACCAAACGTAGTGAATCACTCGAGGAAACCTATGGAAGGAGTTTTTTTTTTTTACAGGAGGCCCTGAGAAAAATAATTTCCCTCAGGGCCTATGTCATCTCTGGAGATGCTGTCTGGAGGGTTTTCTCAAGGAAAAGGAGGAGAGGAGAGTTCTGGGAAGGAAAAGGGTTTAAGGGGTGGGTAGGAATCTGGGATTAGGTGTGTCCTGGTCATACGCCTCCAAGACCTAGACAAACCTCACCCCGTGAACCCGGGCACCCCTGCTAAATCACCAAACGTAGCGAACCACTTGGGGTGACTATGGCAGAGGTGTTAGTTATTCAATAAAGGTTCCCGGGGCGGCGGTACCCATTCCCGCCTCCCAAATTTAAAGGATGGAAAGTAATATTTAATCACTAAACACACTAAGTAATATTTCGATTCGAATGATGCCTCAACATGGAGCGAGATGCAAGACCATGTTTTTTCAAATTCTTTATAATTTGAATATAAAAACAAACTACCCCGCCAAGTTCCGCAAAGTTCACCCGAGTCTAGGAGTCATAGGAGTCTAGTCTGTCGAAAATTACGTTATTTTTTAATTTAGTAGTTATGTAATTCTTGTGTTGAAAAATATTAAAAGTAAACATATCAACAAGACCCACAAGACCAGTAAGAAGTTAATTAATCTGAAACCGGTATAATTCTATTAAAGCACGAAAAAATATGAAAACGAATTTCCGACACAGCACTAATAAAGCATTATACCTTTATATCTTCACATCAACAAAATTTTGCCTCATAATTACCAGGTCAATTAAAACCGTACCAAGGATATTATTATGCATTGCTAAATTTGTTAAGAATTTGGTATATTTAGCAAAACCTGATAGGACTCGAGCCGGAGCCGTATTTCAATTACCCCAAGGGTAAAAACCGATGTGGTAGACATACCTACAGCCCTAATCATAGATTATTATCGTGTGGCGTGTTACTTAATAGTAGAACAGTGAACAAAAGTAGGTTTACTGCAGTCGTTTCCTCGAATCCCTTTCGAATACGTAGCAAAGGATCTTACCGCTCGATCTAAATTTGTATTTATTTTATTAATTTACTCTGCAGGTAGTAGAGCGCAGATATGTAAAATCTGAATGGGAATAAATATTATTCAATTGTAAACTACAATGAGTTATAGAGAAAATAAAATTGTTGATCGGAGGGCGGGCAATTGATTGATGCGTCAGTATTTTGCCACTATCGCACGTAACAACGAGCAATTGAATAATGCTGACACGGCAGTTTGCTTGGGTCGTTTCAGCGAAAGAAAAAAACCCTCCATAGGACACACATTATTTACAGTGTATCGAACGTGCACCTGGAAGCAGAAACGAAAACGAGAACAAGCGCCAACTAGTCATTTATTTATATTTAATTTCATTTTTGCTCTCATTGATATAATTTATGGGTTTTAAACTTAACTGTCCTAGAATCCAGCAGCCTTAACAAAATCAGTCTTCTCCTGATAACTTTTCTTGCTAGTGCAACAGTATCTTGTCTCTTCCGATTTTGCGCTTATTTTAGGACACTTTCCAGGACCAGCAGCAGAGAGAAAGAAAGCACGATACTTTTTACGATCTGAACTGAAACTCGGCAAATAAACCGTTATCGATGACAATGCATTCTATCAACTAGGTGGTAAACACGCACACAAACGCGGATATATGTGTATTTCTTACACGTGCACTTAACACACGAAATATATGTCGATTTTATCCATTCGGCATTCGGATCAGTTGGTTGACTCCAGTTCCTGGATAGGAAGGTACAATCCTCAATTAAACAAAAAAAAATATTTAAAAGGCATTTGAAAATAAATGTTTAATACTAAAAAAAAACTTTGTTAATTGGGTTGATTTGATTTATTTCCGTCGAACGTTCTCGAATGCTCGTGGACATATAGTATATAATACGGAACTTCCTAAAATAAAAGTGGCTCTTAACAATAAACGTGATGACAACAGCATACATTAACCGAATTATTGTAAAAAATATGCAAAGCTTATTATGAAGTTAATATGATTCCGGGGACTAGAGCGATTTGGCTGGCTAACAATGAAACGCGGCATAATACACCTGACAAAAGCCTAGGAAAATAGGGGTCCTAAAGGTCGAGGGGTCACGGAGCTGTATTATTTGACACAATATCATTACACAAACTTTATACGGGTTAAATGTTGCCAGCACAAACACAGACAATTCGCCATTCATTTCACTACATTTCTGGAGAGAATGATTTTTTTTAATTCCACACGGGGGGCCCTGAGGAAAATAATTTCCCTCAGGGCCTATGTCATCTGAGATGCTGTGTTTTTTGAGGAGAGGAAGGAATGAACATTGGACTTGAAGAGACCCATGTTATATATATAGGAAGGAGGAAATTACAGAGGCCGGCAAATCATTCCACAGCCGAGCTGTTGAGCTGTTGAACTCAAGAACGAATCGAAAAAGAGACTCGTTGAATAACCTATATTTTTATGTTAACAAAATTAAAGTAACAACAGAGACAATATGAAACCTCAGAAACTGACAAAAATATCGCAAATAATAGAAATTATATTCATTATACTAATATATGTTGTTGATATATTTAGTACATCAATTTTAATATATAAGCTTACCTTATTGAAGTTTTTTTTCATCAAGTATGTTAATATTTTGACAAAGCTATTTAAATTGAAACACATTAATAGTATTTTATCGGCTGAAAGACAAAAAACTATTTTGGATTTTTATATATATATTTTTTTAATATTTTGTACCTACATACTGTGTGGATCAAATTCAATAATGTTTTTATTTATTTATGTGCAAGTGTTTTAAAAAGTCGTTTCCTGCACTATTTTCTAGTATAATTTCGTAAATATTGTTAGATATATGTAAAAGCCTAAATAGGCGTAAATAAATAAATAAATAATAGTGAATCGATCATTTAAACGAAAATCATGTTTAAAAACATTAAATACCACACGTCACAAAATAAATTTACAGCGAATTTATAGAAAAAAAAAATGGCCGCCACCTGCCCCAAAAGACGGTCGCGAATGCGCAGATTAAGCAAAGATCATTTTTTATTTTTTATTTTTACAGTTAATACCGCACAAGAGTCCCAACTGCTCCCGTCTGGAGCCAGTGAGACTATGGCATCCCCAATTGGGGTATGTTGTGAGGCTGAAGGTAGTGGGGAGGGGAAGGAGATAGGGAAGAGGAAGGTGGGCAAGTACCTGGCTATTCAGATCTGGTCACTAAACACGGCTAAAGCCATTTCAAGCAACGTTTCAATTCTGAATGGTGGTCTTACACCAGGGCGATACTGATAGTATCTTCCACTCTGGAACGTGCCGCAAATATACTATATATTATTTTAAATGAATAAATTGTGAAATAACACAAATTAATCAAATAAAATTTATTTGCGCACGCCGGGTTCGAACCCGCGACCTTCGGATTGTGAGTCGAGAGTCTTGCCTCGGGACCACGGAGGCCGTCCACCAATGCAACCAACATAATAATGTGATCATGTTATTAGTTAAGTTGTAAAAATGCAGTTCATCGGGCACGCAACAGATTAACCGTTTAACAGTCGTTGAAGCGTTTTTTTTAGTAAGTGCGAAATTGTTTAAGGTACATAGGTGATAAATAGGTAGATATGGCCACGGCTTAATCAGGCATGATTCTGTCTTTGAAATATTAAATTCAACGACATCATAACCCATTGGAAAGCCAAAGTGCAAATTTGATAGATTTTTAACTACCATCATTAATTTTGTACGAAGCAATCATGCAATTAAGGAAAAAAGTATTGAATCTAAACTAGAAAAAAAAAAACAACAATAAAAAATCAATCATCGTAAAGCACATTTCGGTAAAATAAGTCGAAACCGCCCTTGTGTGCGTTCCCGGAGTGTTTTACAAGCAAATTAAATCTACCTACAATTATTATTTTTTTTTTTTTTTAAAAGAAAGACAAACATTCCCGGGTTACGAATAACCCAACAATGTTTGAAAATCTCCTACTACCACCACAGAAAGCCGAAAATGTTGCTTGTGTTGTGATGGAGGACTTAGCCGGCCGAGGAATCGAACACGGGACGCCCGGGTGGAACCCAAACGCGATGCCCACTCAACCACTGACTGGTCAAACTAATACTTTAATATGACAAATGAAGGCTGAGTATCAATACGCAATGATACAATATATACTTCAAAGTTATTTTTACTAATTGTATTTGTATCGCGCATATTATAAGCAAATTTTATAAATAAAAACAATTAAATTGTATGCACATTCAAAATGTTAAATAATTAATCATCACTTCTACGAACCCAACACATAAGTGTTCAGTAAACAACAAATCGACACCACAAGTTATATAATTATAAGTTACAGAAATAAATTTGGAAAGTCTTAAATATATTACGAGAAATAATAAACGAAGTTCACGATTTTTGTTGGAACATTTAATATTTAATTAAATTGACTGAGCAAAGCGAAGTCCTGTTTTAACTTCAGCACAGTGAGGTGTTCACAAAACACTACTACTAAACCTATTTACATATATTTTTGTTATGATTTTTGGGGTGTTATGCCGTGTTTCGCTACCTCCTTCTTTAGCCAACGTTTCGGACACTGTAACGCTGTCCGAAACGTTGGCTAAAGAAGGAGGTAGCGAAACACGGCATAACACCCCAAAAATCATAACAAAAATACTTTTTGGCCGTGAAAACCTAAAAACTATTTACATATAGTTTACTGATCGTTAACATTTTTTTATTACTGCAACTTATTATCTATGTAAACCACTGGAATCATCTGTTAAATGTATGTTCGAGAATAGAAATAATACATATTTTTTAAATCGACCGTTTTGCATTTCGTCAGACTGTAAATTTGTTGCGTGTTCCGTTCCCGGTTCAAGTTGGTAGCCGTATTGAATAGTACCTATTTATGCCGCTAGAGTTTGCACCAGCGTTACAAGCCGTCAAATCAGAACAATCAATACTGTCCACAAAACTGCTAAAAGAATAAACTTTCAATAATAATCGTAATGCAGTGTTTATTCTATGGAATGTTCATTTTGTTCAATAACGACTGAGCATGAAAAGATAAACTTCTCTCCGGGATTACGGATTTTAATAGTGGTCATCTATTCAGGAATTCTCAAAAGATCCAATCGCCAAAGCACGCCAAGGGCTTCCCATCAAATAAAATCACCTACCCCACGAAAACAAAAATACCAAATAGACTCGAAGTAGATGAATGTGAAATAAACATGCGAGGTGAAATTTTATGACATTGAAATACCTAGCAGAAATAAACTCCAATTAATCAGAAAAGGAATTTTTATGGTGTTAAAATTCTACTAAGTAGAATAGTGAGAGTGTATAAATAAGCATTTTGATAAAGTGGACATCCGATTCTAGTTAATGAAACATAAAAAAAAAGTATTTTTCAGCCAAGTTAGCGAATCTAGCAGAAGGTACAATTAATTATGAACTAAATTGTCGTGTTAACTTGTACTATGGTTCCTTTTCAAGACTGATTTCAGAAAAGACGTTATAAGTTCTAAGGCAGAGGTGGGTTAACTGTGGTCCGTGAGGTCATTTGATGCTGCCCGCGAGCACTTTTAACGCGGCCCGCAAAAAAATTACATATAGAATGCTTTTCGTTTAACGTATATATAAATATATTTCTTTTCGAGAACGGTTTCCTTTCAGGGAGTGTCGAATATGTTTATTTTAAAGTTAGTTAGATTAATGTAGAATCGTTCTCGTGTTCTGTGCGTACTAAATATGTAGTTGCATACCTTAAATAGGCTGCAAAATATATTATAAAAAAAACCATTCACGTATTCTGAGTACAACAATTTATTTTAAGTTAAGCTGGTGGACCGGTGGACTCATATTCATTTTTTGGGGTTGAAACATAGAGAACGCGGGTTTCGAAGTCGGCGCATGGGCGATCGACTGACGCAGAGGCGCGCCGACAAGAATGTTTGTGTGTAAACTAGAGACAAAACGAATATTCGGTAAATATCCGGTATCCGGCCTATCCAGCCTAAATTTAAAATCCGGCCGGATCCCGGATAATAAACGAGTATCCGGCCGGATACCGGATAATGTTAAATAACAGAGTATCAGAAAAAAATACAATATTTTGATTTTTGACGTAACTTATTAGTAAACTGTAGGAATAAATTATTAATAATTAAATTTTGAACATATGTAACGTCATCATAATGTTTTTTTTTTAACGTCATGACATATTATCGAGGCAAATCGATAAAACATCGTGAAATGGATGTTTTATTAAGAAGATATATCATTTTTTCGTAAAGGCTCGAATTCTCTTCGCGGATTATACCAGTTACACCTATTTTTACCTAACCATAACATTCAATAGATAAATCGTTCGTTCAGCGATAAATTCCATTAAGAAATTAAAAATAGAAGAAAAGAGATAAGCTATTTTTGAATTTAAATAACACAATAATTTTGCTTATAACCACGATTTATTTAATTTTTCCACGACCGACCGCTTTCGCTTTACATAAGCATCATCAGGGTATAAAAATTAAACTGATGTATTTAATTTTTATACCCCGATGATGCTTATGTAAAGCGAAAGCGGTCGGTTGTGGAAAAATTAAATAAATCGTGGGTATAAACAAAATTATTGTGTTATTTCAATTTATAATGTCAAACCACAAAGTTACTGCTTTCTACCAAAAAAAAAGCTAATTTTGTTCGGTACATACCTAGCCTTTTCCTTATAAACGAAAAGGCCGGAATTCACCCGAGTCCACCCGTTCGCGCGGTTCGCTCGTGTAACGAGTCACCAATCGGCTATGTTCGGACGGATATCCGGCAATCCAGCTTCAAGGTGGACCGGATATCCAGTATCCGGCAAAACATCTATCCGTTTTATCTCTGGTGTAAACGTACGAAACCGCGAACAGTGAAGCCAGATACAGATGTCCACAACTCGATAGTTAGCTCAACTAGACAAACTGCCGCCGGCGGACTCGGGCGCTGGGCGCCGGTAATCTGAAAGCCGAAACCCGCGTACTTTGTGTTTCTACCGTAAGGCGAATCCGGTCTTGTGTCAAATTACACCGGTAAAATTTTAGTTGGGGTACCTGCTGACGTACTTTGATGGAAACCATTTTCGTGTTCCATTTTAGAATTCTGGGTGTATCATAATAATAATAATAATAATAATTGGATGATTTACATAGCGCCGATTTTGTGAAAAATCACCTCAAGGGCGCTGCACAAACTTACAATACATTTCTAAAATCTAGAAAAACTACAAACTAGACAAACAATTAAAACAACTAATGGCTAAAAATTGCATCCACAGGTTCATAAGAAAATATATGTACAATGTCTCGACCAATGAACGCGATGCTTCTTAAAAATGTATACAGGTCCATACTTACCTGGGAGGTCGCTTGAAATTAACACTTATTGTCTATTAAGAAATTTAGATATAGTTCGCACGCAGAGGACATTATTGTGTACACTTGTTATATGTGTTAAATCCTGAAATATATTTTAATATTAGTATAAAATACATTCTTTGATGAGTGTATTTTGGAAATCAAAAGCAACATTTTATAGTGGGCGGTACAGTAGTACAAGGATTTGATCTTCCTAAATGTGATTCGTAACGAGACAGATTGATGTGCAAAGATTCAAGTAATTAGAAAATTAATTAGAAAAGTGTAATTAAGACATATCATAGAAAATAAAAGTATGATACTCTCAGATAGGTTTATTTAAATTAAGGATATGAGAGCCCAAAAAGGTAGGTTTTTAATTTGGACCTAAATTCTGTTGGGCTTGTTATGCATCTTAGTTCCGGAGGGAGTTTATTCCAAGCCTTAGGCCCAGATACTCCAAAAGCGCGATCTCCAAACTTTGTATTTGGCTTGCGTTTAGGTTCCATTAGTCTGCCTATAGCTGAAGATGTTGCTGATCTAAGGGTTGACTGCCTCGGACCAGTATTTTCCGGGACACATAGTTCAGAGATATAAGGTGGGGCCATTTCATTGATTGATTTAAACACCATCCAGCACAATTTGTACTGGATTCTTTCAGGGCACTTGAGCCAATGAAGGTTACGAAGGTGTTCTGAAATGTGTGAATATTTAGAGACTCCGGTTATGAGCCGTGCCGCTGCGTTAAAAACGGATTGAAGTTTGTCAGTTTGATATTTTGGAAGGCTAGCATAGATACCGTTACAATAATCGAGTCGCGAGACTACGTAAGAGTTGATTAGTAGTTTTGTCGCCTCTGTAGGAAGATTTCTTCGGACGGACTTGAGTTGTCTTAAGTGAAAAAAACCGGTGCTTACAGTCCTATTTATTTGACTTTTAAACGAAAAGTCTGAATCTAGATTAACGCCAAGAAGTTTGACGGTTGTCTTGGGAATAATATCGCTGCCGGAAATGGAAATAGGCGAATCGTCTATGAAATGTTGGCGTTTGTTTGTGGCCGCCCAGAGAAACTCAGTCTTAGATGGGTTCAGCTTTAGCTTGTTTGAAGACATCCAACGAGTTATTGCTTCTAGGCATTCAGCTACACGAATTTTGAGACTGCTGACTTCGTTTGGAGTGCAGTAAAAATAAACTTGCTGATCGTCAGCGTAGCAGTGTGACAAGAGACCAAATGACTCGATTATTTCGGCGACATCATTTGTAAAAAGGATGAAAAGAAGTGGACCTAAAACGGAACCCTGGGGCACTCCTGAAGAAAGTCTTGCGAAGTTTGAGAGTTTATTTCCAACCTTCACGGCTTGCAAGCGATTGGATAAATATGACGCCAGCCAATTTTTGATATCGGAACTCAAACCAAATGTTTCCTCTAATCTCTTAATGAGGAAGTCGTGATCAATCGTGTCAAACGCTGCACTCATGTCTAAGAGTGAGATAAGTGCTAACTTACCTGATTCTATGGCTAGAGTTATATCTGACAGCATACGAAGAAGTCCGGTTTCTGTTGAGTGAAACCTTCTATATGCGGATTGTCGATTTGTTAATAATTTGTTTGAATTCAAGTGACTGGTTATTTGAGTAGCAGCAATTTTCTCCAGGATTTTTGACACGAAAGGTAGATTTGAGACGAGTCGATAATTACCTAAGTTATCAGGGTCTAGTTGTGACTTTTTTAATATTGGTGTAACTACAGCTGATTTTAGTGATTCAGGGAAATCACCTGTACTGAGAGATTTATTGAAAACATGAACTAGGAATGGAGCTAAGACATTGACACATTTTTTTAATAACCAAGTTGGTATAGGATCAAGACTACACTGCTTATTTGGCGAACATGAAATTATCTTTTTTACTTCTTCAAGCGTTGTAGGTTTGAAGGAAGACAAATTTCCTTTAGAATTGATAGTGAATATTGGCAGAGGGGCGTGAGATGTGGAGGCACGAATGGTTTCAATTTTTTCCCGAAAAACTTTGAGAAGGCATCCGGGGTAATATCTATTTTAGTTGGAACTGTGACTTCGGCAATAACAGTCTTTATTGAGTTCCAGAGACGCCGTGGATTGGCTCGCTCAGAGTCAACCTTTTCATTCCAGTATTCTGATCTTTTGGAATTTATTTTGCTCATGTACTGTTTTTGAGCAAGGATCCACTCATCTCTCGAAGTTACTGCAGAGTTTTTCCTGTATGACCTCTCTAATTTCCGCATAAGTCTTTTCTGGTTTCGGCATTCGTCATCAAACCAGCCGTCAGACTTTCGAACTTTACGTGTTTTTGACGTTGTCGGAGCATATTTGTTTAATAAAAACAAAAGCGTTCTATTGTACGTCTCGACAAGTTCTGTTGGCGTCTTTGTTTCCCAAAAATTGGGTGTACATAATAGAGAGGTCATCTTTATATTCATAGTGCATCTTTGGAAATGCTGTGTGTGGGGTTTTTTTAGGGAAAGGTAGGAGAGGAGTTTTTAGGAAAGAAAAAGGTATGAGGGGTGGGTAGGAATCTGGTGGTCAGTGTGTCCAGAAGTGACGGACGTTCCATTCCTCCCACGGCGATGGGTCGAGAGAGCCCGGCTGGAGAAATCGAAAGGTCTCCATCGAACAGTCTCACCCGATTCGGCCTGCCGCGCGGTAGGCGGGCAAACTCATCCGCCATCAAGACCTAGAAGAACCTCACCATGAACACCAAACGTAGCGAACCACTTGGGGTGACTTATGGCGGGTGACTTATTATCTAATAAATGGTTCCCGGGGCGGCGATACCCATACCCGCATCCCAAATCGAAAAGTTGGGGTGGAAAATTAAAAATAAAGTTTCTGTAAAGCGAGCAACATAAACTTCAACTGAAACTAATTTAACTTTATCAGTCGTCGCTTGATAAAAACTTGCTAGTTAAATATTTTTTTTAAACATAGCGTAGTTAGAGGAAAGTTGTCGCATTGATATTGCTCATTAAGATTTAAAAAAACTTGAGTGGGTCGTTTAACGAGACAACCGCGAGCACTTATGTAACGGGTGCTTCAAATTAGGACAGGCTTTTTGGGTTGGATGGCCAGGATTTTACAAGAGTGGGTGCCTACCCGCTTCATTCCCATCCTTCTCCCCAGACCTTCTAGTAAAGAAGAAAGCTAATAGAAATAACAATTCGGAATATTCACTTTAATTCGTCACACAAATGGGACAAATTTATGTTCCGACTCTTGGGGAGCTTTGCTACGTCGGAATTTTTTTTGCGTTTTTATCGTGCGGCGACGGTGCCGCTGCGCACTCTTCAAATCCCATAAGCAATAGAGTTAGGCAATCTTTTCTACGTCCGCCGTATGACAAGACAACGACACGCTCGCGACAGGGAAATATGTGTAACAATTGCAAATGCTGAAGCCACGGGAAAACAAACATTGTAGATTGTAGAGAAGGAAAGCTCTCAATCTTTCACAACAATGTAGAACTCTTGTTTGTTCAAAAAATCAAAAACTTGCGCTGAGCTCTGGTGTAGTTAAAGTTGCACGGATTCGATGTATTAACCGTTTATTTCTTAACCATAAGGCTGAATTCCTTTTGCCTGAAGCAGAAAAAACTAACGCTGAGCTCTGATATATTTAAAATTGCACGGATTCGAGTAACCTCTCTAACATTATCCCCTTAAATTATTTTCCATATTTTTTGGTTGCCATATTTTGGGTGTGATTGCAAAGTTTTACCCAAACATATTTTTTACAAACTAGAAGGTGTCTCGGATATACCTATCTGATTTCATTTATCGCAGTTATATTTATAGGTATTTATACGGCGTCACATTTTAAATTGTTAGTCTTTGTATCTGTTTCAGTTGATTTTATCTTTTTTAATGATTAAATATTACAATGAGATTTATAAGCTTCAATAATAATAAAAATATTAATAATCCTTTAAATCCACATAATGTGGGGAGGATAGTCCTATCCCACACGTCCAATATAGTTACACTTATGTTTACACAGTAAAGAAACAAGTAGGTACATAAATAGAAAAAAGAATAATAATAAATAAACAACCCATTATAATGCAGGGCGTGATCTTTAATGAGCTCGGGCCTAACGCTCACTTAGAATTGGCGCTAGGTGCTAGAAGGCTGCGGTCACCACCGTGTTGTCAGAGCTTCAATAAGTTCACCCTAATAAAATTGAATATTGTTATTTTTCAAACTGTTTTCAACAATTTTTGATTGACAATATACCATAACAACATCTAAATTGTGAATTGGTGAATTGCTTATTTAAAAAAAAAAAAAACATCTAAACCAAGCAATCATCGAAATTCCATGTGAATCTTGGTAGTAAAAGGACGTTCTTAATTAAAAGAACAATAATTAAGTGAAGTAGAGCTGTCTCTAAATTAAACAAAACCTAATGAGTAGAGATCTGAAACACACGAGGTATTTATTTCAGCTGTATTAATGAATTTGAAAAACACTACCCTATTTAAGTTAAGGAATCCGTCGATGCCAAAACAAACTATCTGTTCCATTAGGCTTATTTAGTAAAGCGCCCGAGCGGGCGTACCGGTGGGGCCAGCTGGAAATGGGGGTCCCCCGTGATGCATGGACTGGTGACACTTTTAATTAGCGCCAATAAATAATGCAGGCACCTATTACGGCGGTGAAAGCGAAGGTGCGCGTCAAGGGACAAAAATAATAATAGCCAAGGCGAAATTAATTTTCCCCATCGTCTCATGAAAATTTTTAATACAGTCAACCAATGGAATTTCTCCGCAAAGGAAACAAATTCATACAAGAAATCGAGAGGTTGACAAAAACTGAACGTTTTGTGTAATGCTATTTTAGTTTAAGTTTTTTCGACCTATACAGAAACCGCAAATGTAGATTTGAGAATATACGTGTACTAGATTCCAACGGTTTTTTCAACGATGATGATGCCCTTATTTTATTTTTACTATTGTTACAATAACATTATCTCTGAGTGGTTTGCATGTTCGGAGGCCCCATTTTACAATTTGATACAATCGAATACAAAGATACATTCAGAAATAAATAATGAAATGAAATAAAATAAAATTCAATAATAAAGGCGATAACGAAAAAAATAGGCAAATATTATTAGGTACGGTCGTATATAATGAAGTGTGTAATATGAATTATATACTACTTGAATGAATAATATTTTATTCATTAACGTTATTAATTTTTTGTAAAATTGACATTTTTGTTCTTTAATTCATCTTTTCATTGATTGTGAAGTGATATTTTTCCCTCAGGTGAAAGATTGTTGAATGCTTTTATTGCATGGTATTTATGATGTATTTGTAAAGCTTGCGTTAAGGGCAACACAAGAGCATTGGTGAGAAGTAAAGGTTTAATAAGACGTACGTACTTGAAGGCCGAGGGCAATAAGACTTTAATAAGAATGGTCGCAAACTTTTTTTTTTTTTAATTTTTCCAGTTGACATCTCAAAAAACCATAATTAAACCATTAATACATGTTTCGACATAAGTATTTATTTTTTTAAGACAATTTAAAAAATATATATTTAAATATACATAAATATATATGTTTTTAAAGAAAGACAAACATTTACGTATTACGAATAACCCAACAATGATTGAAAATCTTCTACCCCTGGATGACTTAGCCAGTCAAGGAATCGAACACGCGACGCCCGCGTGGGACTCAAACGCGATGCACACTCAGCCACTTACCGTCTGTGTGCCCACTCAGCCACTTCCGTATACTGAAATGGTATATACTTACCAACAACTGCCAAAACCGATCGATTTTTAAGATGACAGGTCTTCTCTAGAATAGCGCATTACACCTGAAGCAGTTTAATTTGTTTATCATTATGCAAAACATCCTTGTTGAAATATTGGATCGTGATCTCAATTCACGCGTAGAAAGAAAGATCATCAGCACTAAAGCTGAGCAGGAAGAGAGATGAGGTGCGGCGAAGGCGGCGATTTGCGAGTATTCTGCAACTTGCCACAAAAGGCGATTCATCTTTTCACCGTGTTCTGGCCGCTGATGAATCGCTCCCCGGGTTCCTTTGAATCGTCCCAAACGCCCCGCGGCCGTATCTCGATGGAGTGCAAATTCCTTTGAAGACGAAACAAAAGTATTATTTACACATCACGTACTGCGAAACGAGGCAAAGGCATTTGCGGGGAGCCACGTCATATGTGAAGCTCCCAACGGCGAGGCGGAAGCGCTGAGGCCCCGAAGGAAAATAATGGGATACTGCACGTTGCCTTCGGTTTCATATTATATAAACTAGTGTTTCCTCAAGTTTCAGCAAACATACATGCATACATACCCACGTGCATACATACCCACATGCATATACCGGCGCATAGCAACAAAAAGTCTGGGTTTCGTACTGAGAACATGCAAATTTTTCAAAAACACTAAGACTTATCTGATTCTCTACAATTCACATGTTCGTCCTCACCTGGAATACTGTTCACAGGTTTGGAACCCGCGCTATATTGTTTATGTTAACAGGTTAGAAAGAGTTCAGGAGCGATTTCTCAAATTCCTCAATTTTAAATCATTTAACATATACAACTCTTACGACGAAATCGAGAAACATTTTCGAATCACAAAACTACTCAACAGGAGGCTTGTCGCTGATCAGATGCTCCTGTACAAAATTATTAACTCAAAAGTTGACTGCCCGGATTTGCTAAACAAAATAAATTTCCACACGTCCATTCGGTATAGTAGACAAAATATCCTTTTCTATATTGATAGATGCAACACCAATTCCAATCAAAATGAATTTATACAAAGGACATGTAACTACTATAACAACAAATTTGCAAATATAGACACACGTGCTGACGTATTTACTGCTAGTTACTGTCGCTACAGAACTTCACTGTATAAAATTCTAGGTGCGAATAACACATGAATTAATTGTATCTAATATTTTTATATTACTTGCGTGGCAACTTTCCCTTATCCCTCTCCTCCCCTTACCCTTCCCAACCCAATCCAAATATAATCACACTTATTTTAATGTTGTGTATTAGTTTACCATTTGTTGAATTCACATTTGTACTCTTATTACTTTTTTAAATATTCTAGTTTATATTCAGTTAGTCTTGTTTCTAAATACCTATCTGTGAACATTAATAATTGGTCTGTTTTTTTATCATCCTCTTATGTTTATTGTATTACTAAGACTGTTAATGTTCCTTAAATAAATAAATAAATACTTGAGAACGTAGCGACGACTAACGGGAAGTTTACAGGGAATGAAATATGAACCACCAGAAATTTTTTTTTTAACTATCACACTATTTTCGGAACAAGGTGAATTTAAAAAAAGTTATATTACACAATATATATGTACGCGCTCGGAAATTCATTTGAAGACTGCAAAATTCTTAACCACTGAATTTAAAAAAAGTAAAAACACGCTGCCAAAGCGAACTTTTCATAACTTTATTAAACAAAGAAAACGATAAAATAATTATTTATTTCGAGAATCTCAAGGGGTCACGGATAAAGCTGCAACTAGCGTCATATCACTGTGGAAAGGTTCACGCGACAATATTGCAACTTTCGTCACGCGATGTTGTAGTACATTTTATACGCGAGTGGAAAATTACTTTACTTAATACAATTTGCAGGCTTCGGTAACAATGCCGTTGTGTATATACTATACTATACTTTGAAGTTACACTAATCAACTTCCGCAACAAGACAGGGTCAAGTAAAGTATGAAAATGCATATATTCAATCTGCGTAACTATTCATAAAAATTAATTCATTATAAAAAAAAGTACAAAGTAACAGAAAATATTTCTATTATATAGTGCAGCGATTTTTTTTAGCGAAATAATTGGTGACGTTGATGCAACTAACTTCTGCATTAAGCTCATATTTCTTTGATCAAAAGGGCTTGAGAGTAAAAGCAAATGGACGTCTCACCAACAAGGATAATTGGAAAAGTTGAAAGCACTATTATGATGATGGTTTCCTTTCCTTTTACGAACGATAATCGCAGGTGACCACTATTAACGTAAATTGCATGACGTAACACTTAAGCGAAAGCAGCCATCTAAAAAGTTAAATGGTGCGGTTGGCAATTTTAAAACTGACAGGAACAAATTTGGTGAACAATAATAAATTAAGGGGAAAATTCTGAAATAACAAAATTTTCGTGGTAATTCTCAAGAGTCGTCTTAGTCAATGAAATAATGTTACTTTATCAACAGTCGGAATTACATGCTGCGCAAAAACTGCAACATTTCAGAGCAAATAAATCACAAACAGTCAAATTACAATTAATTAAATATTGAACACATTTTTATGCAAAGTAGAGCTCATTTGGTAAACAATAATTGAAAAAGCTTCTAACTAACCTAAATTTTTATATCTATGCGAATCTCGTTTCTGTCACTGTGAAGATACTGTTCCACAAACTTCAATTCCTGTGATCTTCAGTTTTCAAAAAGTATGTAAAATTAGAGCATGAAGCACACAAAAAACAAAAACAAAAAAATAAAACTAGATAAAAATTTTAAATTGTTTTTATAAATCATTATAATAGAATTCCACTAAGTTTTGTCAAAATCAAAAACAGAAACATTAAAAATGAAATTTTAGTCTAACACATTATTATCCTTTTGATTGATTCAGCCGAAAAGTTAGAACCTATGAATCTCCGGATTTCTTCGGGAATCGGAGAAAAACATGTTCCGTATTGACGAACATTTATCTTTGTAAAACAAATTTCACTGATAATAGGACAAAAATGTTAACGAGTCATAATCAATCATGCAGTTGATTAGTCAGACATCTCCGAAAAACCGAAACTCGAGTATGTAGTTAAACGTAAAAGTGCATCCTCTATCTGGTACGATACTCACATTACTCATAAACACCATCAAAACAATTAAAATGCTGAAAAACTTGAATTGAATTAAACATAATTTTGATGTTTTCTGGATTACTAATAGGATATTTCAAAACGTCATAATAACGTACGGGACCGTTATGCCCCTGGTATTATATTTAATTTTTAAAACCCAGTCGTGTTTATATATTTGATTTATGGTTAGCATTCGAATATTGCTTTCGTCGTTATCTCAAAACTTAGTGTTTGGAGATGTCTGACTAATCAACTGGACGATCGATATATCAACCAAATATATGAACTGTCAAGACTTACAAAATAAAACCCCGACAAATCAATGAATTTGAATTCGAACAATTTCGCGTTGAATGAAAAACAATGAAATAATAAAAACAAAAGCCAAACGAAATGTTCAGTAAGCGCCGGGCTTTGATCATAGTTTGAGAATCACAGCTCAAAAATCCCGACATGTTCCAATATTGCATTCACTGACTCCCGACAGAATAATGTCAATAATTTGCCAATAATCCATTCAACACAGGTGAAGCCAGGTGAATTGGCATGTTCGTCGCCTGGTTGATGGGGCCGGGATTAACGGCCGCCGCGGAGCGATGGAAGCACTCGCGACGGGAGCACTCGCCGGCTGCGCACGCAAACCATTACATATAATGATTACTGATCGTGTTGTTTATGTAGTTATGTTTAAAACGCAAATAGTGAAAGTAATCAGCATGTGATGAGGCCATAATCTCACTGGCTCCAGACAGTTGACAGCGGTGGGACTCTGGTGCGGTAATCACATAATACGTAGATTTTTTAATAGAAAACTTCTTTAGCACCGTTGTGATTTGAAAATCGATGAAAAGCGACACTAAAAAGAGACAAACACATACATCTATAAGATTTAGCCTGCGAGATAGAATGAAACTTTACCTGCGTACAAGCAACGTGGGCAAAAATACAACAGAATTACCAATATTATTATTATTTTTAAATTACTTTGAAATATTCTGTACTAAAGACGTAACGACTGTGTGCATTTAAAAAAAAATGTTTTTATACTTTTTTTGGTAAAAATTACGTTACAGAGTTGTAACTCCTCGTGATAGAAGTGTATTTCATACAAAACACAGTTGTCTTCTGCCACCTCGTCTTGCGTGTATTCTACTATAATGTTACAAAAAATGATATGACGACATAAAATAAACAACTATTTTTAAATTCCAAAAGGTATATATAACCTGTCAAGAAACAGCGATTATTATTTTTAAAGATGTTTAATAAAATATTTTTAAGAATCTCAAAATCTTGTCTACTACAACTTTTATGTCGTACGTTAATTCTGTCACGTGGGTTGTCATTCGAAACAGGTATACACGCAGCTCGTGTTTGTCACCCCCAATAGACATTTTAGGCTTCCTTCCCCCTTGCTACAATTTCCCCTCCGAGATCCAGAGAGAATTCATTTATAGTAAAAACAAAACGTGACAGAGTGGTAAAAGTTATGTAGGTTAAAAAGAAGAAAAACGCACCTACGAAACGTTACGCTCTGTCAAGGTGCGCGCATTGGCCGGTTTGATTATGAGCTATTGGTTGAGATTGTGTGGATGAAGGTTTCACTTCTACCGCGTGTGATTTTTTTAAGTGACGGATAACAACATCGTACTAAGGTGGGTTGATTGCATACAACTAATAACGTAAGTACTAATTGCGTACATTGCGAAAACACGGAGAATGTGCTGGTAAACTTAAGTACTAAGAAATAAATAGGTCAAAGTTGTTAAATGTTTGAGGAATTTTGTTATGATTGTTATTTGTTGATTTTTTACGAGCATAAAATTAGTACAAATTTGAATATTGTGACCTGTTTTGCAGTTGTCGACTTTACGACTAATTAATTAACGGTTATTTGATTTCTAAAATCTTTCGTGGTAACGCTTTTAAAGAAATCACCTACAGGTTGTTTTGCCAGTGTTTGAAATATTTATAACTGACTTAATTAAAATTTCTTCAAAATAGGCATATTTACTTTGTGGCGTCATCATTAATTTAATGACAAACAAATACCTTTGTGTAACACCACTATTTTATTAACAATATCAACATGTTTCGAAAACTATGTTTTCTTCGTCAGGATAATAAGTCAATAAAAAATAACAAAAGACAAACAAGTATAGACTAATTAGAACATAGACAAAATATTAGATAGGAGAGGTGATTAATTACCTAAAATATATCATAAAAAACAATTATATAAAATAAAATATAAAAAAAAATGTAATTTAATTTAATTTAATTTAATGTAATTTTTACCCATTCTAAAATAATTTTGACGAAGAAAACATAGTTTTCGAAACATGTTGATATTGTTAATAAAATAGTGGTGTTACACAAAGATATTTGTTTGTCATTAAATTAATTAAAATTGTTCAAATAGCGTATATCAATAACAATGTCAAAATGTAACACAAAAAAGTTTTTAAATTAATAATATGAAATAATTAAAAAAAACGGGTTATTATCCGCCACTTTGAATTTAAATAAGTTTGGCATTATTCCCAAGGCATTATCAAAATGTGGTGATTCCTTACAGACGACTTGATTGCTTTTAATGAAAATTTTTATACAATTCTCTTTATTTTTATTAGGTACCTACTGCATTATAAAAAAAAAGGAATAAAAAAAAATTATTAACAATCACGGCTTTAAAAAAAGTCAATAGTCAGCTAAACAAAGCGAAAAAGCAACATGTTGGGATTCATCACGGACCGCCTGCTGTTATTTCGCAGTAGATGGCATAGTAATACCATGAGATAATTAAGATAGGGCATTAAATTGAATAGGGGAGAAAAGGCAGCTGTTAGATGTGCTAATTAAAGTCAAAGCTTTTGATTACGTTTGAAGCTAGCCTTCGTTGTGGTGGCGTAAGACCAAAGGGCGTCATCCTCAAAAGGGAATTTAAATCCAATTCTGATGAATGCCTTACAAACCTCCATAGAAATGATAAACAATTAAATAAAGTGAACGTTTTACTTGAAATAATGATCCGCAGATTGAAAAAGAAACCTTTAAAAAGCCCCGCAGAAAAGGGAAGCCGAATAAAGTACCCAAACTCGTATTAGCATTTCCATTAGCAGTACGAAACTCGGTCAGTGTAGGCAGCTAGTGGAAAAAACTAAGAGGAGATCTCTTCTGGCGGAACTCCTTTCAGCGGGGAAAAAAGTATCTCCGTTTGGTAATGGCGTTATAATGTTTAAATCTCCGGGCGGCGCTCGGAAGAAATGTGTTCCCACACACTCATAAATTCTCGGCAACTGCGCGAGAGGGTTCGGGCTTGTATCGGGAAATCTGACGTGGGCCGGAAGATAATACCCTACAATATTGTACGGGAGGAAAAGAGGAATGCGGGAGACACGTAAGATCAATTCTCGCCAGAGCATTGTGAAGAACATTCGTCATTTTTTCAGCTATTTGTCATGATTTCAGCTCGGCAATACATTTTTTTACATTAAAGTGATTTTAATCAAACTAATTTAAATTTAAGAGTGTAAGTATAAAAAAATATTTTAGACATATTCGGTACCTACTTACTAAGGTCATGAGGCTTTGAGAATGAGAACTGATAGAACACGTACAAGTATACGCCTAAATCTAATACGAGGCATTATGGTCCGAGGTAATTATGGTCCTATATATTATCTGCATGTACAAAATATAAGTAAATAATAATGTGTACATTCTAACGAAGCATCACGTTAATTGGTCAAAAGTAATGTAGATAATTGCTTAAATATTCGCGATCTTGGTGAGATTCTCGATAGTAACTTATATTAACCCGTCTAATCACAGGAGACCCAAGTTGTCCCAAAACATCATATGCCGTTATAATAATAGGAGACCCAGATTGTCCCAGAGCAACCGTGCATTATTAAAAGTTAGATATCTCTCTTCCTGTCATATAAACATTTGTGATTTCTTTTAGGTTAGAGAGCGAAAGAAATGATGCTTCTTAACTAACTAACCAACTAACCATCACGCCGTTTCCCCGCAGGGGTAGGCAGAGAGGACGGACCGCCAAACAACTCGGTCCTGGCACACACTCTTTGCTTCACTCACATTCATACATCGTCTCATACATACTCTTCTATTATTCTGGCTTTTGACATGGCCCGACTCAAGTATCTGATTCACTTGATCGGCCATGCTTCTTATTGTTTTAGAAATATACAAGCTGTACTGGTTAGATATTTTACAAACCCGATCATAAGTGAAGATTTTATTTTGCGCCAATTTGTGACGTAACAAACACTAAATTTAAAAATAAAATTGTTTGAAAGTTGTAAAAAGTGAGGTGACAGTTTCATTACAAATTTTCCTTTAAAAATGAATCTGTATTTAAAATTTTAAGTTTATTTAATTTAACATATTTTTTTGAGGAATCCCCAGGTACGTATTTTTAAGCCATTTTACATTTTCAATATAAAAATTTTAATGTTTAAAAACAAAAAAATTGATTTCTAATAAACACATCGGAAAGATTATTTTATCTTGATTTTAGAACAATTTTTGTTTTTGCAAAAAAGTTACAAAATAACTAATAAAAAAGAACATTTAAAATGCATGGCAAGAATCGGGAATTTTGCACGTATATCTTGACAGGCAAAAGTTCAAAGATATTATTTTCTCATTATTCGAAGGGTTAATCAAATAATGAACAAAGCAACTAAAATGCTTGGTTTCATAATGAGAAATACAAAAGAATTCACAACCTTTTTTATTATCATACAACTATACTTTGTATGTGTACGAAGCCATCTAGAGTTTGTATCAACTGTGTGGTCTCCTTTTTATGCATAAAATCGATTCAGAAAAAAATCATAAAATACATTTCTTACAAATCGCACAACCGATTTAATAATTATCTGGGTGCTACTTAATTTTTCAAAATTAGAACCGTAAGTGTACGCAAACAATTTTCAGATGTGATATTGCTATATAAAAACGTAAATTACTTTACGGCTGTCCTGAATCATTAAACAAAATTGATTTGAAAGTACTACCTACACGGTATACACCTTCGTGAAATCTTTTTAAAGAAAAACAATATAAAATATATTCAAATCAAAATGTCTCTGATATATTATGGAGTGAACTAAATAAAAAAAACATATTGTGCAATTCGCACGCGGTAGAAGTGAAACCTTCAGAAAACTAAAGTAGACTAATAGTGGGGAGACCACGAAGCACTTTTTTATCAATGTAAAGGATGATTTTTCCATATTTTTGTCGTCGAATTCCAGTGCACCTTTTCCTATTCATTTGATGATCTTATTAGTATTTGTGATTTCTTCTTCGGAGTCGCTAGATATCGCTTCATTTTATGTTTTCTTTTGCCTGTTGTGGTTTGAAGATTGGATATTGATTTTACAATTATTATTTTTTTTTGGATTTCATAGGATTTAATCTTGAGTCTGCTAAATGTCTGGCCGCTGAAGTTCATCAGGCGCTTTATACCACTACACCAAAGGTGACTTGCATGGGACTGTGGATTTATCGTATTTTACTGGAACCGAGTACCCGTTAATTAAAAAAATATTTTATAGCTATCCCATTCTCTCAAGCCTATAGATGTATGCGTTTTTCTCTTTTTAGTGGCGCTCGTTCCCGTTTCATCGAGTTTCAAATCACAAGTGCTAAAGATGTTTTCACTTCAAAAATATTGCACAACATGTTCACACGACCTATTTCCAATCTTTCCCCTCCCCATCTCATTCCTCAGTCACTCAATTCAACCTCAAAATATGCTTCAATTGGGGATGTCGTAGTCCCACAGTTGGAAAGCAGTCTTGCGCGGTATTCACATAAAAAGTATGTAGAAGAAGCATGTAAGAATTCTTAAGCGGATTGAACTTACCGTCCTTCATTGCGTGGAAAAGAAGCCCCACACTCCTCCATAAAAAGCACAATCAGTATAATATCCCAATAATCCGTTACACCGCCATTAACCGGTCCGTTTGAATGGCAATTCACCCTATCAGGGCTGTTTTATTCCATCGGTAGCTCCGTTCGCTATCAGACTCCAACAGCTTTATTAGCTTCCCCGGTCACTTACTTAAAGACCGACTTACGGAGCGGGGCTAAGTTAAGAAACGTACGGACTACGGACCGTCATACATCTTTTAACATCTCATCTATAAACCTTACTCCGACCATTTTAGTTAGGGGCGCCGCACGCCGGGAAAACTACAAAAATCACATCCACATTATTAAATACGGGGCCACTTTTATCGTAAAGAATTCATTATTTTTGGACTTATGGTTAAAGCTCGTACTTTACAGATAATCTTTGAATAATTTTAAAGCAAGCGTGAGCCCCACCATGATTTTTCGGAGCATAACGAAAACCCACACGATAATAAATAATTCCAGCATGGAAATAGCTTCGTGGTTCGTGAGAACGGTACAATAAATACTCGTCATGTTAAAATCTCAAATCTTCCATTGAAGCAGAGCGCAAAGACGAGAACACAGCCAATGAAACCCAACAAACACCATTAGGTATTAGCATGTCTCAATCCTGAACACCGCCAAAACCGCGAACACATTAAAACTGGTCTCTTGAAAGGTAGGTGGGTATACGTTGTATAGTTTCCCGAAAGGACGTTCATTGTACGTAAAGGATTTAAGTTTCAGAAGTTCTGATGCGACGCCGGGTAGGTACGAGTATAAGCCAGATCTCGTGAGCAACACACAATTCAGAGATTAGATGCTCGCTGATAGGGTAGTTTCCAAATCCCCTTAACAGCCCGACGATTGGGCCCCTAAGCCATCTGCAGCGGGATGAAGCGCTACGGGTTGTAAGATGGGACCTTCTAACACGACAAATAATAAAGCTTCATTTTAAGCTTTTGTAAGGCACAAATCTGAAGACTTTATTATCTATTTTTGTTGCCACATCTCTACTGCAAAGCGGAAAATCTGCTCAGGTGACAGGAATCTCTCACTTAAAATTCGGGAGGGGAAGAATAAGTTTCAACTACTAAATAAAATGTAATTTATAAAATAAAATATTTCGTGCCTACAAGTACTTTAAAATTAATTTACATATCTCTGGCTGAATCCACTATCCGTTATGGAATTACTTCTTGTTAAGGACATTCTTGTAAAACTAATAAGTTATATCCTAACATTACAAAACTCTATTACAAAATTGTTAATCCATAAATATACGAACGCACACAGAAGCGACACTAAATTAATGTACAAGTCTCTGAATGTTTTACCTGTCAGAGGATTATTGTTTTATACTATTGTAAGTCAACATGTTATATTGTCTGATTCCTTGTATAGGGAAAGTGTTTACCATAAACATAATACAAGATTTACTCAAAATGAAGGATTGGTGGTTCCGAAATGTACCAATAAATATGGTTAAAGAACTATAAACTATATTGTACCCAAAATATTTAATTAACTACCAATGACAATTAAAAATAGTAACGTTTTTACTGCGAAAGTCTAATACAATCTAAGGAAATGGCTATTAAATACTGATGATTTAACAAAGCCCTTGTATTCCTAATTGGAACTCACATTCTAAGGAAATAAAAAGTCATTATATGTAATTTTGTAATACATTGTATATTTGAAACTATGTAATTGTTGATTGTACTCATTTTTTGTTCATATTACATTTAATTGTATTTTTTTTAGTATTAAGGCCTATACCACTATTTACATATTTATATGTGTACCATTTGTGATCTAACCAATTTATTTAATTGTTAATCTATTCATCAACATCATTTAGCATTTGATAGATTTGATCAACATTATTTAGCATTTGAAAATCACCATGTTATTGAATAAAATGTTGTCACTGTGTACCTGCTGACTAACTACATAAGTAGTTTAGCAGGTTTTAAATGTTAATAAATGAAAATAAAATAAATAAATAAAAAATCGGATAAACCAAGAAAATTTTATCAACAAAAGTGGGAAAAGGCAGAGCATATTAATTAACGAACATAATGTTTATTTATTAAGAAATTTGTATTTTATCAGTGCATAATTATTACATTGATTCAGAAGCAGCGCAATGTTAAAGAATTCTAGAAGATTAATGTCCTCATTTTCTTGAGTATACATTATCTCTAAATTCACATAAAAAGTCTAAACAACTGAAGAAATAATGCAGAAGTAAGTTAAAAAAAATAATCCAAAAACGCCTGTCTCATGTTCTCGCCGTACCATTCTTAAATAAGCGTAGTTTGCTGTAAATAGAAGATAGTAGGTACTCGATGTAGAGGCAGCTCGATGCAAGATTGGCTCTTTAGGGAAATCGCGCGACGGAGGAAGCTACGAGAATAACGACATCCATAGGTAGCCGAGAGCACATGGCCAATCGCCTGCCTCCTTTTTTCATTGTTGATTTAAAATTAGTTTGGCGAAGTGAGGTCGTAATTTGCTTAAAAGTTAGTCTTACGTTCCCGGGGAAAATAAGGCTCCGCTTACCGATCACGGACCCCGCCAGCTACGAGAAGGCCAACTTTGCAAATAATTTCAGATAATTCATTTTATTATGCTCGCTGAAGGCACCACTGGAGAGTGGTCAGGTAATAGCTTTCAGGCAGGTTCCTACTTCCGCTTCCTGTTGACTTCCGAGGGAGAGTAATAATATGGCACTAAAATAAAAAGGGGTAAAATAAATCATTATCATTTGTAAGGCACTTTGTTAAAGTTGCGTTTCGCAATAGGACTGCACTTAGCGCCTGAATAAAATATTATTGCAATATGGTATTACCGATTTTGAATGAAACGATTTAATCTTATTGTTACATTTGGCGAGCCTCACAAATAAATAAGATGCACAGATTTCATTTCTTTATTTACTTAACAAGTTATATGTATTCATTTCTTATAAAAATAGGGTATATTACATAAAAACAAAAAATAATCTGTTGAATATATCACATCCTTCAACAATATAATTGTTCCCAACTTAAAATGGCAAAGCGAAAACACCAGTACGACTAAGATTTAGTAGATTAGATCAAATTAGTCAAAAGAAATCCGAAGGACAGAGTCATTAAATGGAATAAACGATTTATTATGAAACGAAGCTTCCAAATGTATGCAATATTTAATCCTTTTCATCAGCGTGCAGATTAAACAGATATACGGGGAACAAATGCCCGATTCCTTGTTCGCGATGAGTTAACTACCTAAGTAATGTAGCCGTTATATGAAAGTACAATATCAAAGAAATATATACCCACCTTAACACCAGAGCTGAGACGAGCATGTAACGAGAATTTTAAATTACAGAAGATGGTTAAAAATTCAGGGCGGCACTGAAGTTTACTTTCCAGAATGTTTAATCTACCGGTAGGGTGAATCTCAAATTTACCTATCTGCTTCGCTCGCAGCCGGGCGAGGCTCTTTATCGGAAGGATATCACAGGGAAGGTGTTCAAAGATGATTTAAGGAAATCAATTCAAAATATGTCAGGTGTTTTTAACGACGCGACGGGGCAAATGAGAAATTCATTTTAATTTGTGTATTAATATCATCAATTCATTTCAAGAAAAGCTTCAAAAGCTCTCGCAAAGATTGATCCGAAGAAACTTTAACGGATCTGGTATAAAGCAAGTGAATGTAAAAATAATTCCGAGACATACAGGAAAAGTAATATGAAAATATTATTCCCGTCGTTGGGCTATGAAGCTCGGGATTAGAAAGTCAAACCGGGGTAAAAAATCAACTGCTATTCTTCGAGACCATTCTCTCCAGGAATTAAAGTAAATAGATGTCTGATGTTGGTTGCATCCGCCAGGAAATGGATGCAAAAGTGCACGGAGCTGAGGACACATTCAAACAAACTCAGTCAAAATCAGTCCGCGAAAGCCAACATATTTATAAAGAAACTGCGAGGGAGGAAAACGTAGAACATCGTATTCACCAAATTATTTGCGCCCCGTGTAGAGCTTTTAATGTCTTTTCTGCAAGTTTGTGCTGGTCGGCAAATCGTCAACGACAAATTACACTTTAAATGAAGAAAAGAGGTGCGTTTTAAAATTAAGTTTAATTTTGAATGATTTATGTGGGTAATAGGTTTCACGTTACATTTAAAAAAGCCTTTTGTAAAATTATGTTGCCCCTCATATTTTCATCAAAAAGAAAATCTTTCCTCAAATTTTAAAAGTCAAAACAGATACAAAGTGAGAAAATGTTGTAATACTATTGAAATTATTTTTCCAATTATGTTTATATTTCCCATAATATATTGTTTTATGTCAGTGTATACACCTAGTTTATTATTTAAATATTGTTTAACTATTTTATTTTTCTTAATATTAAAATACTGATACCCTCCTGTGTACCACTGTACCATGTATCACTTGAATATAAAAGCCATTTTATGGCGTATAAATAAATAAATCATTTTTTAGCCAAGCAATTTTTGTCAACATAATTAGTAGAAAAGTACTTTTATTCCGCTGCAACAATCACTCAACTGTTTGCAAATGTAAAGAACAAATTCTTTGAAGATTTGGCTTCACTTTGATTTTGCCGGAAAGTTGGCAAGTAGGTACTGTTTGAAAAGCTGTTTTATTTCGACCGTTTGACGTTTTACGGCCGAAGCGAAACACGAAGAGCTTTTACACGTGGATCTGGTTTAGAGCTTATTTTTTATTTACCTATCATGTAACAAAAAATAATCGGTGAACTAAACGAGCGGGATGACGGACGCACGTACCGTGGACCGGGGATGAAAGTATTTAGGCTTTAGGGGAGAAACAAAACATTTTTATTTTTATTTATTTTTTTTTTTTTTAACAATAATAATTACATTTATAATATAATTACCTAGGTATACATAAGAATTAATTTTATGGTTCTACTACTCCATAAATTGAGCTTTAGGAGCTCGTGTTTATGGGAGGAGTATTTAAACGCATAAAAAAAACATATTGTTCTGAAAAGTGTGAATACAATGATCAAAGACTTAAATGTCTTGAATGAAATAAATATACAAATACTTTTTGACATAGATATAAAAATAAAATAAAAAACAATAACAATAATACATTTTTTTAATTAGATGTTAATTAGTTAAGGGTACAATATATCATTATCCAATTTCAGGGACTTAATTTGATTTTTAAATTGTTCATATTTCATTGTTTCTGTTACATTTATTTTGTTTTTGGATAATAATATATTGTACCATCTCACACCTAAATATAAATAGTGGTGTTGAGCCGTGGTCGTTCTAAGCATAGGAATGGCTATTAAGCCATTAGTTTTGAATCTATTGCTTATGCTATCTGAGGGATGAATTTTTTGGATGAAATATTCTTTGTAGATTTGATATAATGCGTTTCTCTTATACAATTCTGTGATAGTTGGCACATTAAATTCTCGAAATATCTCTGAAGTAGGGAAGTCATATGGTTTCCTAAGGATAATTTTAATAATTATTCTTTGTATTATAATTATGGGCTGTAAGGAAATCTTAAAGGCCCCTCCCCAACCAATAATGCCGTACTGTAATAAGGACTGAATTAGCGCATAATAGACAATTTTGATAGTTTTCTTGTTTAAAATGTTTCGTATGTTGTAGAATACATAGATAAGTTTTCTTATTCTTTCCACAGTGAGATCTATATGATCTTTCCATTTAACATTTTTATCTATTAAGATTCCAAGATATTTTACATTAGATTTATGATTTAGCTTAGCGCAGTCCGTATTACATGTACCGTCATTTGCACAATTTTTGGAATGGATTATTATGTTAATTAAATTAATTGGCACATCTTCTTGAAGAGAAAATGGAATATAGTATGTTTTTTCTGTGTTGAGTGATAATAAATTGTTATCGAACCATTTTTTTATAACCTTCATGTCCTGATTGGCTGCATTTGTAATATCGTTCCACGTCTTTTTTTCGATAATTATTGCAGTGTCGTCAGCAAAAGATATAAGTTTACCATTAAGTGTTAATTTAAACATTTGGTTAACGTAAATTATAAATAAAATCGGTCCAATAACAGTCCCCTGGGGAATTCCAAATGCTAAAGTTTCATCTGCACTTAGTGAGTTATTTAATTTTACTTTTTGACTTCTTTGAGTTAGGTAGCTTTGTAGCCAATACCTAACCTTACCAATAATACCGATATCATTTAATTTATTAATTAGTTTTGTATGGGAGATACTATCAAAAGCCTTGCGTAAATCAATGAAAATGCCATTATGGAAAAAAAACCGGGGAACAGTCTAAAGGTAAATGTATACCTGAAATGAATATTCGGACAATTTCCGTTGTCAATCGTAAGCTCGTGTCAGCATTTGAAACATTTAGAGGAACAAATATAAATACAAACGGCGACTGAACATGAATAAATGATGCATGCCGGCTGGACAAAATCTTTGTCCTAATGCCAAACAGTCACAGTCATGGAAAAACGCTTTCACTGTTACTCGGCACTGGGAGAAAAGGGTCGGGGAATATATTGTTTTTCACAACACGTTAAAGAATAGCCCAACATTTATATTCAATGCTGTTTCTCTACGAACACAAAATATTGCAGGTGAACAAATTTTAGTGACATGTTCTAAGTTCTACGTTGGCGCGATGCGAATGTAATGACCAAACGACACCATTAAACTTACACTCAGCGTCGCCGGCAAATGTGACGCATTTCTCAAACAAAAAATCAAATTCTAATCTAGACGGCGAGGGCGGAAGGCTTCGCCTTATTTATGGGTCTTTCGCTGTTTCACGGCGAACACTGCAGATGGATCCGCGTCACTTGGCCGGGGACTGCGCGATATGGGCACGACGGAAAACTAGCCAACTGTTTGTTTGACAGCACTCTGGATACTCACGTCTGAGGGTGGTAATTTTCCCAAGTTGCCAAGGACTTTACTTGGAATGTAATGAAGTCAGGATCAGATTTCTACAGTAACGCAAACGGGCTCATGCAAAACACGTACCGTTTTTACAACAGTACGACAAACGAGCTAAGGCCGTAAGTATAAAGATATACTTGGCTTTTTGCTTATTTTGCTCAAAGGGAATCTCGTATCAATTCATTTTTATTCCAAAGCAAATCCTTCATCATCTTCTCGTTTATGACAATAAATGGTTTGCCATTACATTTTTCGTTGCTATAACGTGGCGGGGAGGCAAGGGCCATTTCTATTCCATTAAAGCTGCTTTCAGCAAAATACAATGTCACGCACCTATGTAGAAAAGCGAGTGTAAAAATATTTTACACCCGCTTATATCACTATTTAAACATATTTTTATGCCAACCAGGTTTCCCCTTGAGTAAACCTTCAGCATTTACTTTAAGGTTTGGTCAAAGTGAAATCTTATCGATGTAAAATAATGAGTAAAAGAGATATAAAACAATGTGACCGTGTTTGACTTAATTAATGCACGTCACAAACTATTTATAAATTTTTTTCCTCGTATTTTTTAAATATTAATGCGTACGTCTAAATATTTTGATCAGTAGGAAAACTGGTGGCAACTCGATTATTCTATATTGCAAATTACGAAACATTGTTGAAGGGGATCCTCCACCCATAAATCAAGTTTTAATTAAAAACAATCATTATCAGGTTCAGCCACTCCGCTCAGGCTGTTCAGTCACTTGATCGCTGGCGCGCGCGCCGGTCCCAACTCTGAGCAGATTACTTATTCAAACAGACGAGACAATCGGGCCAAATCAAAGGGCAAACGCAACGGGAAGTAACTGGCTCTGGCGACATCCAATACGGCGATTAGAGACGGGGAAATTAAAATGCGAAATAAAAAAAATCGAGCTCCGCCATTACTCACTCGGATCCCGGGGAAAATATATTAAACGGCCGGCAGGAAGAATGAAAGAGAAAAACAGTAGCGAGCTTAGTGTGACACATAATATTCCCTTATAATAAATCAAGTGACGCGAGACTGTATGCGACAACTCCTTCTATTAAAGCAGCGAGAATCCTCGGTCTGGCGGAGGCTCTAATGTCTTGTAAGGGAAGGTCGTAGGGCGGATGAAACGGCCTTTGAATTTGAATAAGACATTGAATAATATTATTATGTTTGACACCCTTCAGCTGTTGTTACTTACGCGCAATTTTAAACAATAACTTTCATTGGCTTCGTTCTTAGAAAGAAAATATTATGCGCGAAATAGCGTAGGTTGATATTAGTTAAGGGCAAGAGAAACAGTGTGAACAAGGGTGAAGAATTTGGGTGAACAATCAAGACGAAAACAATTTGATTAATTTCCAGGGTTGAATTTTTTAATTCATCAAGTGCTAACTCAAAGTGCTTCGATTCGCCCGGGATCATGGAGTGATGTTTGTCCGCGTCTTGGCGGCGGATGCATCTGCCCAACAGCTGCATGGCAGGCCGGATCGGGAGAGAAGGGTTGAGGAAGTTCCTTTGACTTCTCCAGCCGTGCTCTCTCGGAACGTCGCCTTGCATCGCAGTGGGAGGGATGAATTCATACATCCGTCACTCCTGGATACAATGACCCCCAGATTCCTACTCTCTCCTAATACCCTTTTCCTTCCCGGAAATTTTTCTCCTTCCTTTCCCAAAGAGACCCCCCACACAGCTTCCCCAAAGATAACACAAACCCTGAGGGGAATTATTTTCCTAGGGGGCTCCTGTGTAAGCTAATGCAAAAAAAGGTGCTTTAAAAAAATAGTATGTAGCAATTGTTCAAATATTGGTTTGAAAAGATTTTTCAAAATAAGAATCCTCACTCTCTGTATACCAATTGAGACGACTGCAGGCCCAGTGTAATTCTCTAAAATTACTTGAAGAACGACAAAACAGGCGGGGATTTTACTGCAGTTACACCCGCCCAGGATGGCAACCTTTCAAATAAGATCGGCGCGATAAATGATATCAGCAGCGTGAACCGGGCGCCCCGTTCCGCGAGTCTGTTAGTCTGACAGGGTGATATTTATACCCTAGAGCCCGGCTGCATTATTGCAAGAGCGGATTTTTTAATTTTTTTTAGGATACCGCTGCATATACAACAGACCTCTGTGATCCTAAACACTCGTACGCCATCCCGATTTAGAAGAAATATGCGACAATAAAGTAGGGGAGAGAATAGGGTTACTGAGAATAGCTAAAGCAATGTTTCAATTCTTGCCGACAGCATCTCTAAAATTGTCTTGCATTGTGAAATGAGATGCAACGACGACACAGAAGACACAGAAATTAAAAAGTTAACTGTCGCAACGGGGAATGGGAATATAATCAAAATCCGAGACAGAGCGGGTTTAAAAAAAAAAATTAGGGTACCGCTGCATATACAACAGACCCCTGTGATCCTAAACCCTCTTTCGCCATCCCGATTTATAAGAAATTTGCGAGAATAAAGTAGAGGAGGGAATAGCGTTACTGATGATATCTAGATTGCAAATAAATTAATGTAGAATAATAATAATAATAAAAACATAGCATTTGTACAGCGCGGTTTTACGTTATTTCACTTCAAGTGCGCTTAACTATAATAAACTTTAAAATAATAATTCAGTCAGTGGTCGTAATCTTAACCCAATATTGGTATCGAACAAAAATCCTGTTTGGCCTGTGCTATAATAGCACCGTTATTGTTTATAATAACTATCCTATGTTTTTTTTTTTTAGTTTTTATATGAAATACGGCACAAGAGTCCCAACTGCTCCCGTCTGGAGCCAGTGAGACTATGGCATCCCCAAATAGGTTATGTTGTGAGGCTGATGGTAGTGGGGTGGGGAAAGAGATAGGGAAGAAGGTGGGGAAGTACTTGGCTATTAAGGCCGCACTCTTGAAACGCACAGCGCTGAAAAAGAAGAAGATGGAGAGATATGTAATTACGAGTGTTGGACAGAGCGCGCTAATATGTTTAGTCGTAGAATAACAGCGAAAATTGCGAAAAAGGTTAATAAAACATGACTTGTTTAAAATAGAGCAAAAATCTCGTGGAACGTATCTTAAGTATCATTTAAAGAAACATTGTGAATTTTTTCACAAATATAACTTGTAAAATAAAAGAAATAGACTTGTTTAAAATAATTTTCGGAGCATACTTTGCGATTTTTTTCTATCGAGGGAATTTCATATAATTTGCGTTTCGGCGTGGAACGTATCTAGATATTATCTTCAAAAATAACATACATTTTTTTAAGAGCTTAAAAACTTCAAATGTTTAAGGGAGATATGTAAGAAATCGGTCGAAATACGAATAGTAGACCCTTAAGATCTGACCACTAAACACGGCTAAAGCCATTTCAAGCAACGTTTCCATTCTGAATGGTGGTCTTACACTAGGGCGATACTGATAGTATCTTCCACTCTGGAACGTGCCGCAAATATACTATATATTATTTTAAATGAATAAATTGTGAAATAACAAAAATTAATCTAATAAAATTTATTTGCGCACGCCGGGTCCGAAACCGCGACCTTCGGATTGTGAGTCGAGAGTCTTACATCGTGACCACGGAGGCCGTCGTTTATGCCGCATATAATAGCGTTCTCTTGTCCACTGCTTTGTATTTGATGAATTTTTATGTTTCATATTATTTGATCAATATTACGTAAGGAGCACAACAGTAGTAATATTAACCCCAGATAGCCCTGAAACATTTTTCATATTTTTTTAATAATTTTAATCTTGGATTCATCATAAAAACGTCAGATATATTTTTAAATTTTGGTTTGATATTGGAAGAGGGGGAGGTTTGCCAATTTCGATACGGTAGTGTTATGGACGTCTAACGTGTGTTCTTTAAATTCTTTTTCAGTTGCTTGTCAGTCACTAAAAACTGACTTTTCTGGAAGAAGGTAATGACGAAAATAAGCGAAAATTCCACCAGCAAAGGCCAATTCTGATCTCTCTCTGACTATAAATACGACAGCACAATAAAGAGAAAAAAACTCAAACAATTATCGAAAAGAGATTGAGAAGATGGTGCTTATTATAGTATATTGAAAAGCAATCATCAGCAGGTTGGTCCAACAGGCAAGAATGTAAAATAATCTATGATGACGCGGTCTAAGATAAACATCAGTCATCAGAAACATAGAGATTCAGGCGCTCCAAAATAGCAGAGTTCTTGATATAGCCTACCAGCAATCTGAATAAGTGAGTGGCGCCATAACCCTCCCTTGAAGTAGAGACGTGGATAGTGACCACACTCCCTCATATACAGAAATCTCAGAAAGATAAATAAAATAACACGCAAAACATGGATGTATTCTTGAAATGATAGTACAAATTTAATTGTGATAAATAATCATACTAAAACGCCAAATACGAACCAAAAAGGCGGAAAGACATTAGAACTCGCTCGTAAATATGGCGCCTCGTACAGCCAATCACATAAATATTCCGATATGGGTTGTAAGTGGTTCAACAACGAGATACCTACCATGTGTGTACGTGCAATATGTGCACCAACTTGTTGTACTTCGTGATGATATTTATGGCACCATTTTTCAAACTCGACAAGGATGACGTAAAAATGGTTGCGTTTAAATAAATTTCTTACATTTCTCCACAACGTAGTAAACAAAAAAGTGGACCAATAAATAATAACTTGAAAGGTCTCATAGTGCAAAAAGAAGAAGATCACTGAAGGTGTTTTGAAAGGGAGATATAACTAGTTTTATTTTACAGTGGGTATTTTAAATTAAAAAAAAAATAATAAATTTAAAAATAAATACATGAAAAAAATAAAACTTTGTTTTGATTTCAATTCTTTCTTCGAAATACGAGCGCGCTAATATTAAAAAAAAAATCGAGTGCAGTTAACCGAGGTAGAAGCGAAACTTTACCAAAACAATATCAATCAATGAATAATCGGTTCCATGCCAACTGAGAATAAAGTGAACTCAACACCTCCTTGAAAAGTCATTAAAAGCTACGAAAAAAATCATTTTAAATTAGCCGATAACCCTAACCTAACGTAACCTATTTAACCAATTTTTATGACTTATCTGAGATGGCTTTGAGTTGGTTCCGAGTTGTCCGGTCACCAAATAACCAAGGAGCCTTGAAAAGTGGGGTCATAATCAAATCGGCCAATGAGCGCCGACCTAGCGTCATTTCCGTTTTATATCTCAACCAACAGGAGCCTTAATATGAGTTTGATGCTTCGCAGGTGCTGTGTGCGTCATTTCCGTTCCATCCGAAATTCAAGTCATAACGGGGCTATAGAAGTTTCACTTAAAAAAAACCTATTATAATTAAGAGGCGTAAGCGACTGTTCAGAAAATACATTTTTAAAATAATTGATTGTTTTCACTTTACTGAGTTGAGCAATAAATGAAACAACAACAAAAAGCTCGAGAACACGGAAACTACCTTTACCTTAGAAGCTTTTCGGTGTCACACTGTGTCCGATGTACGTCAGTTACAATTAAATAATCACGATAACTCAACACGATAGAATTCACCATCAGGTTATTTATTTATATCCAAATTAAAGGTGAATTAGAATAAACGCCAATGGAAAGGTTCCGCCCGGCGGACTCGGGCACGCCACGAGCCCTCCTCTCCTCCCCATCCCTTCACACCAACATATAGTAATTACTGTTAGGGAGCTACGTAAAATCAAGGCTCCACGTCACGTGATAAATTGTCATCAAACAGGTCGATTGGCGGGGAAACGTCACTGGCCCTAAAGCAAAACACAAATAAATAATTAACTATAGGGACGAGCGGCTCCAACGTCGCATTCCTATTGATGAAATGCTGGAAGCGAACTCAATGTGGCATAACATTTTGATAGTACGTTTCAATACATTTCACACGTGGCAGATTGTTTAAATACGTTTTAAACAGAGTTTTCAATGGAAGCATTACCAAGGTGAATTTTTAAAAAGTTTTGCATGTTGTAATTGCGATACAAACTCACCCACGCAAAATAAACAAGACGGAAGAGACGAGAGAACGCTCGGAATATCAATTAGACAATCCCAAAAGACAAAACTTTAACTTGCGTCTGTTTAAAAAACAAATTAATAAAACATAGAATGGGCCGAAATCTTAATTACACCGGGCGGATGATTCTAATATAAACGAGAATGAAAGTCAGGAGTGCGATCCAAAATGCGCCTTACAAATTCTCATCACGGCGCGTCCGTGTTTAAAGAAAATGTTGGGACTCATTGAATTTTAACAGAATGAATGTAATTAAAGTAGAAAACACGGGCGAAAGAGCAAAGACTCACCTTTAAGGACAGAAAGGGAAATATTCACCGAGTAAATGGCGGAAGGCCCGGTATTTGGTTGGTTTGAGAACTCTCGGCGTCTCGAGTCGGGGGTATTCACAACAGTACACAATAGTACAACAGCAGTACAACACTACGACATGAGAGAAGGTGTGCGATAAACTCCTTATCTCTTCTAAGGATTGTTTAATAGGCGAGGTTCCGTGTGAAGTCAGCTTTATTTATACGTATTACAATGTAAATTGTCTAGAGGCTGAGAGAAACGGGTTTCTTGAATAAATGTATTGTTTCACATAATCACTGCGGAGCACTGCTCGGGCGTTGAATATAATAACGCAGCAAGGAAATTCAGGCTTGGTGGCCGCATTAAATACAATGGCCTTGCTTTTGGGAATCCGCCGCCAGTTGGCGGGAATTTCTTACCTTTAAACATGTTTCCACACTAAAATGTGACCATTTGTAGTTCCAAACAAGACTTGTTTGATAAAGACAAACAGATTTTTTTTAAATATTTATCGGTGGGGGTTTTGAAACAAGGCGTCTCGTATAGCAGAGAGGAAACTGGCAGAGGGATTAATATAGATTACCAAAAGGAGTCACATAGAACGGTATTAGACTTAAATGTTTTTGATTTTATAGAGCGGCAAAACCACGAAGATACATTGTATAACGAATGTTGCAAAAATAATGCAAGGCGAATGCAAGCATAATTAACAAGCCTGAAAGAGGCTCCTAAAACATTCGATACGTACAGCCGATGGACGGAGAAAAGAATATATGGGTGAAAGAGGGACTACCTTCTTTACCACAGGAAAATGCACGATGGTCAGTTACTTGGTAATCCCATTAAGTTCTCTCGGTGGGCTAAAGATTACCAAATATTTGATCACCTAATATTTCAAAGCAGTCTATAATTTAAAGCGATAAAAGAACTTATTGGGAACCGGAGAAAGCCAAATTGCGCTGTAAAGGCCCCCAACCGCCCTACGGCCGAACCTAATTTCCTGTGCACCATCGAAAGGGCCTTATTACCGAGGGTGAAAGTTCGCAGAGTGAAATAAAAAAGTTAATCCCGAAATCTGTTTTTTTTTAAGATAAAAATGTGTCATTCAGAATCTCTAATTTAAAGACCTACCGCGGGAAAGGTTATAAATGTAGGTCACAAAGAAACATTGTCAAGTTTTCACCTGGCCATAGAAAATGGATAAACTTTTATATCATTAAAAAAATGTTCCTTTGAAAAATTTTAAAAATGAAATAAAATATATAAAATTAATTGAACATACGTAAATTTTAAAAATTTCCATATAATTTTAGGTTACCTACACCGGTTAAATAACATAATATAAACCCAGCGAGGTGGAATAAATTCTGGGAAGGAAAATCATTCTGACCGTATAGTTCCATGAAAATCTATTCGATTATTTGGCGAAAGGTAATAAACAACAAATTATTCAAATATGCCAAATCCCTAAGTGGAATAAGCAGAAGTAAGCAAACATTTATTTTTATAAAAAGTTTGTAACTAAAATTTTTACTTTTTTTGTTACAGAGCTAAAATATTATATTAAATATGATAATTTATAAAAGGACGATACCATTTTCTGATCAGGTATTTGCCAAGAGACAACAAAAGAGGAGAAATGTAATATTTTCATATTTATAATGAACATATAAATTTAAAAAAAAATCAAAGTGTGCAATTCACACGAGGTAGAAGTGAAACCTTCAGATAACTAAGGTAGACAAGAGTGGGAAGACTACGAAGCACTTTTTTATCAATGTGAAGGATGATTGTTTTGCATAATATTTTTGTCGTCGAATTCCGATTCACCTTATCCTATACATTTGGTCGTCTTATTAGTATTTGTGTTTTCTTCTTCAGAGTCTCTATGTCGCTTTCTTTTGGGTTTTATTTTGCCTGTTCATTTGGGAGTGGTTTGAAGATTGAATATTGATTTTACAATTTTTTTTTGGATAGTAGGGTCCCCGCTAAATGTCTGGCCGCTGAGGTTCGTCAGGCGCTTTATACCACTATACCAAAGGTGACTTGCGTGGGACTGCGAATTTATCATATTACATTGGAACCGAGTACCCATTAATTAAATAAATATTTTATTGCTATCTCATTCTCTCTAGGCTAAATCCTGTAGATGTAGGGGAGGGCGGGGCAAGACGGGGTAGTGAAGTTTGGTGTCGTTTAGATTGAGAATTGTCACTTGTTATTTTATTATATGATTTTATTGTAAAGTGTCAGTTTGTTAGAAGAAACCATAAAAAGAAATCGATATAATAAACACAAATGTCGTTTCTTCGTTACACAACTTAGCAACACAAGTGTTTTATTTATCAGTTAAATTAAGGAATTAAACGTTTATATTATAGATATTTAAAAAAGCTATAATAAGTATTATTAAATGAAACTGGGGCAGACCACCGGGCAAGACGGTTCATACTTGGGGCAAAGAAAAATTGACTCCTAGTCTTCGTTTTCGATACCTGCACAGGAACAGTGAGCCCACTCTTACACTTATGGCAGGCAGGCAATCCATCCTCCTACCGACTCCAAATACCTCCGCTTACAATAAAGGCAACATGTAATTTTTGTGTCTTCAGAAAACATTTTTTTTTGACCGCTTGACTTCTCACAGTTTTTTTTTGCTGTTTGCAACTTTCCGTTCAAATTTTAAATAATTAATAAATAAATAAAATAATAGTAAGGAAGGGAGGAATGATGGAGAGGTCATGATGGCATTACCCCGTCATGCTCCCAGCGTGCTTTTTCTCAACATTGTAATAAATATGTAACTTTTTAACTTCAGCCAAATTTAAAACTCTTACTCGGACAATAAGTCAATGTCGGATACCCGTCAACCGGTCTAATCAATCAAATAATCTTCAATACGTCGCGCTCGGGTGCACTCGTAATATTACATCAAAAACGTAAAAAAACAAAATTTCCTCAGCGCTTACGACATCAAGACGGGATGATTGCAGTAGCAGTACTAAAGACACGGGGTGTGGTGAAAGCACGTTTGAACGAATTATTAGGATCGTAGCAAGTTTGGACAAATCAATATAGCAAAAACTACATCTTGCCCGCCATCCCGTCTTGCTCCGCCCTCCCCTACATGTTTGTCTATTTTTACTGTCGCTCATTTCCGTTTCATCGAGTTTCAAACCAAAACGGTGCTAAAGAAGTTTTCACTTCAAAAATATATTTGGAAGGCTAACTGATGAAGGTTTTTCAAAAGCAATAGACACATTACAATGACAGTATACGTCATATCGATACTTCCAAAACCTGTCATCGCCGATATAAAGCCATGAAATTAAAATTGTAACTTAGCAAAGCTTTTACCGAAGAGTGAATATTGAAGGCAGTCAGTGTCAGTACCTACTCGGCGGTCGACAGGTTTAATTGCTCGATAAATATAAACTTTGGCAACCTTCCACCATCAGAAAGCTTCCGGCTACTGAAAAACTTTAAGCACACCAAATTGAAAATTATGGCTGATTTATTGCTTTATATGGAGCATCTAAGAACTCTTTCACTTTGCGAGGGAAATATAATTCCGAGCATGGAATACTCCCGTAGGTTTAATTGAAGATGGACAATGTTCTACTTAAAAGACGTTTTAATCACAGTAATCACCTTTTGCATAAGATCTCGTTTTATATATTGAACGCGGGAGAGGGGTGGGGAACGCGGGAGGGGATTCGCGGGAGAGGGAAGGCGGGAAAGATGAAGAGTATACGCGTGAGGGGAAGGGGACATGGGAGGGGAAGGGGAGGCGGGAAGGGAACGGGACAAATGGGAAAATACACGCAGAGTACAATTTTCAATTTAAAAGGCGGGAATGGGTACCGCCGCCCCGGGAACCTTTATTGGATAGGACGAAGGAGCCTGGGAAGACCAAGATTAAGATGTAGCGACAACGTCCTAAAAGACATATCTACACTGGAGCTTCTAAACTGGAGAGAGCTGACCCAAAACCGAGATGAGTGGAGGAAGACTCTTGAGGAGGCCAAGACCCACCAGGGGTTGTAGAGCCAAGAGTGATGATGATTGGTAAATATATTTCACTAGCTTTTCCCCGCGGCTTCCCCACCAGCATAGAGCCCAAAAATATATCAACATTGTTTCCATGAAAAAGATTTTTTCTGACGTTAGCAAAAACTCGCTTTTGTTGGCGACAGAAAACGTATAACAAATATAATATATTAATATTTATAATTTCATAACGCCAGAGCTTACTATCATATACAACCTGTAGTCTGCGCATAAAATTTAGCTTTCTATTGGTGAAAGAATTATTAAAGTCTTTATATTGTGTTATGCGTGAAAGCGTCATAAACAAACTCGAGCAGTTTCGCATTTATAATATTAATTTGGAAGTATGGATTATTCACTTTGTCATGGAACTCATTTGAGGCTAATTCTAAATTCTAAATTTTCCGATGAGTTCGAGGCCATCAATATTTTCACTTCCTGTCGCCCATATTCAATGCACTTCGATAATATGCGTTCGAAATCTAAATTAAATAAATGTTTAAATGGACTGCTGACTATCAGAAGAATGAGCTTATAAAGCTAGCTAGTAAATAAAAGTTAAAATGCATTGTTGACTCATTAAGGGAATGAGCTTGGTGATGTGCTGCTGTGCTCGATACGTAGGAAGCAGGGCGGGTAATTATTTAGCGACGACAGCAGTGACGAGAGGGTAGCAGAGGTGGCCGGCGGTATCGATCCCGGTATGTTTACGCACGCCAATCAGTCCGCCGCAATCCGACGAGACCATTGTTGGCTCACAGTTAATTATTCATTATTAGAAATGATCTATTACTAGGAATGGTCGCCGCCGCGGATCACAACGGGTCCACATCAAAGAGGCTCTAATTATGCGAAGATGGAAATTATAATTGCATAAATGGACGCAGGGCGCACTATCAATGAGTTCTACCTTTGCAGATATAAAATTGAAAAAAAAAACTTGCCGAACTGAGACTCACAACATGACATCATAGATTTTGTTCGCTTCGTTTTACCTAAACCCGTCCATCAAATGGTAAAAAAAATCAAAAGGGAATGTTTAGGCACTTCAATAAATGTTAATTCAAAGTAAATAGATTTTTTTTTTTACATTAACTCCACACAGGAGGCTCTGAGGAAAATAATTTCCCTCAGGGCCTATGTCATCTTTGAAGATGCTGTGTGGAGGGTGTTTTAGAGGAGAGGAAAGAGTGAGAGACCCATGTTGTAGGAGGGAGGAAACACAGAGGCCGGCAGATCGATCATCCACAGCCGAGCTGTTGAACTCAAAAACGAGTCGTAGAAACGACCCGTTCTCATGTGACTAATGTCAACCGTGTACAAATGTTGAGCGCACGTTTGGCGTGTTTCCCGACTACGCACTGGTGCCGAGGGGATCAATGACGCTAGTTCCTCGGAGCATCTTGCATTGTAATACCGGTGGAACAAGGACAGCATTCCCACCTGGCGCCTGTGCTCTAAAGATTGCAATCCGTTTGTTAGATTAGAAGAGTCTATCAAACGGACTGCCCGTTTCTGCACAGAGTCAAGGGTTTTTTTTCAGGTATTTTGGGGCTCCAGACCAGAGGTGGCTGCCAAATTCAACAGTGGGGCGCACTTGCGATTTGTACAGGGTTAGCAGTTGTGTACTATTAAAGTATCTGCGTGCCCTGTACAGTATGCCCAGTTTCTGAGAGGCTAACTTAACTCTGGCCTCGATGGAGCCCCGTACCTGAGCGGGTCACTTAGAATTACACCAAGCATATATACACTAAGCAAGCAGGAAGGCCTGTTCTTGAGAATGCTTCCGTTGAAGGAGACTAGATTATCATTTTGATCCCTTTTAGACGTAATCAGACATGATTGGGTCTTTGAAACATTAAATTCGACGAGGTAATTCTTACCCCAAGAGGAAACACTCTCGAGGTAACCGTCCATTCTTTGTTTCAAAGCCCTCCGAGCCATTGGGGTAGACACTAATTAATAAAGTTAAATTATTAACAAAACAGAAAATATTCTAAAGAATCAAGTTCATTTACCCTCGAATCAAAAGTAAAGTTTTTTATAATATATTTACATACGTTTACACAATAAGTAAATGAAATACAAAAAATGTTAATAATCAGTAACCTTTTGATAATGGCTTGGTAGTAGTGTTCTGTGAACACTTCATAGTAGGTATGTTTAAAACAAATATATTCTGCAAATACCTAAACTGTTAAAAACATAGAAAAATTATTATGTACGGATAAAAGGTTCAACCGCCATACAAAATATTACTTAAGGCGGCACTCTTGAAACGCACGGGGCTGAAAAAGAAGAAGATGGAGAGATATGTAATTACGAATGTTGGACAGAGCGCGCTAATATTTTAAGTCGTGTAATAGCAGCGAAAATTGCGAAAAAGCTTAATAAAACATGACTCGTTTAAAATAGAGCAAAAATCTCGTGGAACGTATCTTAAGTATCATTTAAAGAAACATTGTGATTTTTTTCTCAAATATGTAAAATAAAAGAAATAGACTTGTTTTAAATAATTTTCATACTTTGCGATTTTTTTCTATCGAGGGAATTTCATATAATTTGCGTTTCGGTGTGGAACTTATCTTCAAAAATAACACATATTTTTTAAGAGCTTAAAAACTTTAAATGTTTAAGGGAGATATGTAAGAAATCGGTCGAAATACGAATAGTAGACCCTCAAAATACTAATTTCGGTTGTGTCTGCAGTTCCGGTTAATGCAATGTTTTAACACTTTTTTCACATGTCTGCGCTAGGTAAGGCGGTGACCGGACAACTCAGAATGAAAGCAACACAGAATCATCTCAGATAAGTAATTTAGAGCGATAAAAAAATATATATATTAAAAATTGCTTACATAGGTTACGTTAGGTTAGGGTTATCGGCTAATTTAAAATTATTTTTTTCATAGCTTTTAACTACTCTTCGAGGAGGTGTTGAGTTGACTTTATTCTCAGTTGGCATGGAATCAAAGGCGATGCACCACGCCGTGTAAAATTTGTAATCGGGTCACTAGCAAAACACTCCTAATGTAAATATTTTAATTTATTCGAGAAAAAAACATCAGCAAAAAGTGTGTTTTATTATATTATTAAGTTCAACCACAAATATTAAAATGTTTTATGATCATTTTCTAAAGAACTTAATTCATCACATTAAGGACGGGTTGTTTCAAAAAATTTGATGAGTTCATCAAATATTTGAAGTTGATTTTCAGGCTCTGTGTAAGTTCTTTTCGAGTTCTGTTTTTTTATCATCATAGGCCAGCTGCTTCACAAAACTGAAATCATCACAGAACTTGAATAGAACTTACACAGAACGTGAAAATCAACATCAAATATTTGATGAATCCATCAAATTTTTTGAAACAACCCGTCCTAAACAATTAAACCATAACTTAAAGGGGGGTTCATAAAGAGGAGATTTTGAACTTTAAGGCAGTACAGGCCTGATACTTTTTCTGGGCTTATAAAAAGACTAATCAACAAAATGCTCGATTATTTCAAAGGCCAAAATGTGTTATACACTCAGTATTTACCGCCACCCGTGACGTACCGCCGCCCGGGAATCATTTATTGGATAACCAACACCTCTTCCATAGATCACCCCAAGGGTTTCACTGCGTTTGGTGACAGAGAGGTTTTAGCAGGGGTACCCGGGTTCATGGGGTGAGGTTTGTCCAGGTCTTGGCAGCCGATGCTAACTCCGTCTGCCCACCTGCTGCTACGTCCGTACTGGTCACTGACCCCCAGATGGCAACCTACCCCTCAGAACTTCCTTTCCAGAAATTTCTCTCCTTCCTTCTCTTAAAAAAACCCTCCACAAAGCATCCCCTAAGATGACACAGGCCCTGAGGGTAATTACTAGGAGGCGGAATGCGGAGGCAAAACGAAAATTCCAGAGACGCTAATTATTAAAGGCAAAACAATTAAACTATCGTTATTTGACCGGTCTAATTTGTTTTATGGGGCAAACAGACTTAGCTATAAAAGATAAAAGATCATTTGGTTTTGGCCTATTTCAGCATATCGCTCGCCATACGTTATCAATGTTTTTGCCTCCGCATTACGCCTCCTAGTAATTACTTTCCTCAGGGTCTCCCGTATGGAGCAAATATATATTTTTTTAAATCAAAATATCAAACATATTTTTAAGCGATCATAATTCCAAACCATAAACACAAAATTTTGCATTACTTCGTAGTGTTCGTATAAAATGTCAATTGAAAATTCACTGCGTGCATTATTTTATGGTTCCTACCTTTTAGCGGTTATTATTTAGGTAGGTTTATTAACAAAAAAAAAACTGTTGGCATTATTAATTTACTAAGTGACATGGTTTAATTAATATTTATTTAAATAGCTTGACAGTAAGTATTAGGGTTGCTTACATTACGTTAACGTAAACTCCATTGTTGCGGGAATAATTTCAAGTAAGAAGACAACCCCAGAATAAATTATCTAAGTATGTAAACGTAAGAGTATTTAAGCTGTTTCATAGAGAGGTGAAATCCCCCAAAAGTGCGTTAAATAAATTTTAAATTATAATGTGTTTCAAAGTTTTAGCTCTGATTTTAAACTTTTAAAAGAATTATACAGGTCGCATAAATATTATTTTGTAATTTAAGACTTACAAATATTAATACGAATATAGTCGATACTAAGTAATGAGTAGAAACTGCCTACATTGTTGGCAAACGATTACGTAGGACTTATTAATATTGCGATGGGACGCAAAAGTACAACGAATAAAAACCAGGCACCGATGAAAAGAAATTTGAATATATGGTAATAACATGTAGCAAGTGAGATTAGTAACAGTCCCGCCAAGCGCGAAAAAATAACCACAATAATACTGTGGATATTAATAAATCTTTTTAAGCACATGATTCACACACACTTTGAAATGAAAATTATTTAGAAAAAATAATCATGCCATAACTGCGACACGGAAGTTTATTTATCTGTTTTGGTCTTGAGGTAAAGCAGAAAAGGAATAAAAAGTAAGATATAAAAATACCTATTACTGGTTATTGGCACTTACACGGTTATCAGGTAGCTGGGCGTTATTTTTGAATAATTTATTCTGAGCGAATTGTACATGCTTTCACGGCCATTGTGACACGATTTCGGATTATAAAGTAGCATTTCCGTTAAGAAATAGTAGAAGGGGGCTTTTCAATTATTCAAACGACCCAAAGAAACTAGGAAATATAATCCAAACTAATTGGAAGAAATAAATTAAATCAAAACTAAGTTAATACTTATTACACATACGACTAAGAATCTACATATTACTGACGAAAACCTAGTTAACAAATTTTAACCACCAGCCCGTTAATCAGCATAGTTTCGTTGATTAACAGATTTTATACCCCAGTGGTCCCCAACCTTTTTATCGTCGCGTACCGGTCAACGTTTGATAATTTTACCGCGGCCCGCTGAAGGGGAGGGGGGAGCGTTGATTGTTTATAATTTAGTTTGTTTTGATATAACACTTTATTATGTCACCTAAAACGTATAACTAGTAAATATCGCCTCAAAAATGTAAAAACCTCTTCAAATATAGCAAATGCAGGAATCAGATTTTGGTTAATCGTTCATTATACGTTTAAGAACTTATTAAAATAATTATAAGCGTAGTAATAAGCTCGCGTTGGTCGCAATAGAAGTATTTTGTTGAAAAACGGGAATAAATTCACCAATACAATCAAACGCGTGTTAGTATTTCACAATAAAACGATTCCACTTGCATTAGGGCAAGCAGAAAAAAGAGCGGTGTTGTGTCTCACTCGAGCTCTTTACGTTATATATGCGAGTGCGCAAACTGGAAGCCCAGTCGTGTTTTTTACTTCGAAGGTATTGTTGAAAAACGGGAATAAATTCACCAATACAATCAAACGCGTGTTAGTATTTCACAATAAAACGATTCCACTTGCATTAGGGCAAGCAGAAAAAAGAGCGGTGTTGTGTCTCACTCGAGCTCTTTACGTTATATATGCGAGTGCGCAAACTGGAAGCCCAGTCGTGTTTTTTACTTCGAAGGTATTGTGTCGCCGGCAACTTGACGCGAAGGGATTCTCAACTGAATAATTGTTTGTAGATAATTATTTAAATTTTTTATTGGGTATGTTAGATCTTAAGCAGAACCTTGGGCGGCCCGGTACCATTTGATCCACGGACCGGTACCGGTCCGCGGACCGGAGTTTGGGGACCACTGTTATACCCGACTGTTGAATAATGTGAATAAGTTGAATGAACTGAACGTTGAATATAACTTAGGAAACGCGCGATTACAAAAGCATAACGGCAAACAAGTTTCAAGAAGTGAAAATAATTTAAACTCAAAATAGTTAATTTTGCGAGTATTTGAGTAGGTTATCAAATGTTCGAAGGTTTTAAGAATGGAACAGTTTCTCGGAATATATTCCATGCTTATTTTACAAAAGAAATTGAACAGTTACAAGAAAAAGGTTGTACAAGAAGTGTTAAGTGGTTTTTAGTTCAAGGAAATTGTATAAAGGTAAAAATTGGCGGTAAAGCTTATTCCGCCAATTCGATAACATTCCTGAAAATGATCATGTTTGCGTGGAGCAAACGGAATGTTTGAGTGAGATTATTTATAAATTTTTCTCATCTTGTATCATTCAATTACACCCTTCCAAGTAATCTGCTAGGAATCAAATATCATAAAACGTCAGGAGGTGGAAAATCCCCAAACGTTCGATCCCTTACTCACTCCCGCGGAGGGATAGTCTATAATATTTTGCCAATAAGGCAAAGTGCTTTCCCAGGTTCCGATATTTACGTTTCATATAGAGTTATAGACCTTTTGGGCGTCAAAAGGCAACACGGCCCGAGGGCGGGGACGGTGGGCGGTGGGGAAGCTACACGCCCACCTGTCTTGCTAAATCACGGGGATGCTTTTAATTCGATGCACTATCAAACAAGTATAAAATAACAATCTAGACGTCAAATCGGTTGAGTTGTCAGAATTACCTTCATTCAACAGAGAATCAATATTCCGAAGACATTTCCAAAAAGGAAGACATTTCCACGCACCTGCAAGGAATCTCTTCAGAGTAAACGACCAGATAATTGTATATTACAAAATGTTTTACGAAAGTCCGCAGATGTAACGGCCAGGTCGATACAATCAGCCATCAAAGCACAGGGGCAAGATGGCTACTGTCTTCGCACAAAGGAAAAGGCGTCAAGTAATGTTCACGTAATACACGGCCGACGTCAGGTAGGTAGGTACCAAAGTACACACCCCAGCCGTGTGTGTATTGTGTATGCATCATGCCACAGTGAACAGTGAACACTCTGACCTGGGAGAGAATGTAAAAAGTTAAGGTTTCACGAGCGAGACATGGCGTACATTGTTCATGCAATAAAATCGTTTGTGGGTAAATTGTAAATTATGTTCGTGAGTAAGAATTATAATGAAACAGTAAAAGCTTTGACGATGTTAATATGAAAATACGAGTAAAATGTGGGTACTTTGCGGAGAATAAAAGAAGGTGTGCTTTGGGCAGTCAACATTTCTTATATTAAATTATTTGAGATTTAGGAAAACTCAAGATATTAGCAATTACTTTAAACCTTTTCACAAAGCAAAACTCGATTTGCAATGGGAGTTGCTACGTACTTATGTTTAGGTAGGTCCGTATCGCGGGAAAGTTAACTCGATCTATCCAACTGCCAACCGAGAATCTTACCAACAGTCAAGTAAATAGTATTACCAATCAATCGAAACAGAAACCCTTTAACAAATCACGACGAGCCACATGGAAGGTAATTAGACAACAGACCCACGAAAAATCGCCCGATATTGTAATTCCAATTTTGGAAGACAAATAGAATTTCTGTTAAAATATTATTATTTTCGCAAATTCAGTTCCAGTTTTGAAAATGTCGCTGTTGAAAGTATCGTGGAAATTATGACAAAATGGACAATATTTCACGCAGGACTAAGAAAGAGCTGGTTCACACACAGAGCTATAAAAGATCATCGCAAAGACAATCCGTTCAGACCGTTCACACCTAAGCGGTTTAAGCGCAGATCAATCAGATAATACACATCTTACGACGGAACCGCTCCAGAGGCGATATTTATTTTTATTTATTTATTTTTATTTTTATTTATTATATTACATAAGATACAATTAAATAGCAAAAATAACATAATAATAATATTTCAAGATAACTGTAAATATTAAAAGTGTGTACAAATAATGTTATTATGTTTTGCAGGTCGATATTAGTTCCTAGCTAGGCAGATTGCCTGTTCTAAGGAACCAATTGCTGATAAAAAAGCCAGTATTTTACATGTATTTTATAATAAAATGTTGATTTTATTTATTTATTTATTTTTTCTAATTTAAATATATACTAAGTTTATATTTATTGTGCCATTTTTAGGTAACCATGTAAAACTTTAAGTGACATACTACAAGATAAGCGCCCCCCTCTCGAAACATCTCGAAACCCTCTCTCCGACGAAAACAGGAGAGGGGGTCATTGTAATTACGGAGCTGCCTAGACCGGTGGATGACAGATAGCAAGTTGACAGATTTCAGTACAAAAAACGAATATTCCGTTGCCGCTCCCTAATTCATCTGACCACCTCTCCTACCACAAGAAGAAATATTTGATAGCGTCGTATGAAAGTACAAAAGATAAGCGCTCGCGGTTCATATATATATATATCAGCTCAGATATCAGCTCGCAGTTTATAGCTGTGTGTGAACGAGCTTTAACGCATAGCACAGACAACTGAAATGAGTGTTTGATGATAGGATATATTTGTAAGGCATCCGAAAATGTTTTAATTTTGAATGCGATTTTTTTTCATTACGCGAAATTTTTTTTAAATTTGGAAAGATGAAAACAACAAAGCTGAATTGTCAATTGAAAAAAAAAAGATAAATCGCAATAATCAAACAATACGACTAAAAAAAACCAACAGTAAAGCGCCGTTAAAAACAATCCATTTTGAAATTTTGTTGTTTCTTTTTTATTTTCAATTTGGCAGGAGTATGGGAACCGCTACGCTGGTAACCATTTATTGGTTAACAACGTCTCTGCCATATCAATGTCTGCCATTCCGAGTGGTGCGCTACGTTTGGTGATTTGGTAAGGGTGCCCGAGTTCACGGGTGAGGTTTAACTAGGTCTTGGCGTCGGATGCATCTGCCCACCTACTGCGTAGCGGGCAGGATCGGGAGAGACTCATTGAGGGAGACCGTTTGATTTTTCCAGCAGGACCCTCTCGACCCATCGCCTTGCACGGCCGGATGGATCCATACGTCCGTGGACAAACTGGCCCCCAGATTCTTACCCACATACTTTTTTCCTTCCCAGAACATCCTCGCATTCCATTCCTTGAAAAGACCCTTCACACAGCATTCCCAAGGACGACAAGGGAAATTATGTTCTTCATGGCCTCCTGTTTGGAGCTAATGTAAAAAAAGTCAACATTAAAGCATGCCAGTGATGCGAAGTCTTACTTCTTGTTTTATCCTCCCCCAAAAGAGTGATATCAAATAAAATAATATCTCCTGTTTTTTTATCTTTAAATGTCTTATATAAAGGAATGTGCCTAAGTGAAATTTTCACCCGGAAGCACACTTCTTCCAAGAAATGTTCCACACAACTAATAGTAACGGGAACAATGCTACTATTAATTTGAATAATATAAATGAAGTACCTTAAAAGCAGTGGCGTGCATTGTTGTTTGCTAGCGTAAACTCTGGCTTTTCAGCGTCTGATTGCATGTAGGTTTTAGAGGGAAGTAAGTTGTGATAATACAAATGAACAATGAGTAATTGGTGGGGAAATCGAGAACCCAAAACCACGATAGAAAGTCAGAAAGGATAATATACGATGACTGTGTTATATGATTCGGGTGAAATGCAAACTGTGTGTGCAAAATCCAGGATGTGATGCTGAGAAATGAGTTTATAAAATTAGTAATTATAAAAATTACACAATTTTTTTTATAATTAAGGTTAACCCCCTTGTTGTGTTCCTTCCTACGACGCTTGTTATTTATGTATTGCGATCACAATTTTGTCCTGACGAAAAATTCTTGCGAAACCAGTTGACGCTTAAGATAAGTTTAGTAATTAAACAATTAATTAAATTTGGGAGGCGGGTATGGGTCCCGCCGCCCCGGGATATTATTGAATAACCAATACCCCTGCTATAGGTCGCCCCAAGGGGTTGGCTACGTTTGGTGTCTTAGCACGGGTGCCCGAGTTTATTGTGTGAGGTTTTTCTACGTCTTTGTGTTTATGCGAGGCTTCAATTTGGGAGGCGGGAATGGGTACCGCCGCCCCGGGAACCTTAATTGGATAACCAACACCTATGCCATAGGTCACCCCAAGTGGTTCGCTACGTTTGGTGATTTAGCAGGAGTGCCCGGGTTCATGGGGTGAGGTTTGTCTAGGACTTGTAGGCGGGTGACCAAGACACACCGAACCCCAGATTCCTACCCACCCCTTAAACCCTTTTCCTTCCCAGAACTCTCCTCTCCTCCTTTCCTTAAAAAAACCCTCCACACAGCATCCCCAAAGATGACATAGGCCCTGAGGGAAATCATTTTCCTCAGAGCCTCCTGTGTGGAGCTCATGTAAAAAAAAAAAATGCGTCTACGTCGAATGCGTTGGCCACCTTCTGCGTGGCAGGCCGGATCTGGGGAGACCGGTAGACTATCAGCAATCCAGCCATTGCGCGATGTCACTTGCGGGGCAGAGGGCTGAAAGCTTAGAGTGTCAAGCTTTTACCGCGAAACACGGCCATTTATAATGCAAATGAGAATTTCACTACTTTCGGCTTTATATTAAACGTCCGCTTAGTATTTATTGGGGGATAAAAAGGATTTTGTTTTATATTTGTATGGATGTAGGTTAAAAATTGTATTTTCATTGCACAAAGCCTTACGCAAGGACCTTACGACAAGGAAATTTAGAGGCGAAGATTTTAAGTTTTCCAACAAAAATTAACTTGTTTTCAGACTCACAGACTCAAAACAGGTGAGATAAGGCCATTAATTAAATAACTTTTTTTTTAAACCAATTAAAAATATCCAGTTGCTTACCTAACGAACCTAGCCTAGTCCTCTCCAGCCGGACTCTCTCGACCCATCCATCGCCTTGCTCCGCAGTGGTAGGGATGGACTCAATCGTCCGTCAATCCTGGACCCATCAACCCCCTGATTCCTTCCTACCCGTCATTGCTTTTTTCTTTTCCAAAATTCCTTTTCTTCCTTTCCCTAAAAAGACCCTCCACATAGCATCCCAAAAAGTACAAACATAGCAAACCTTCGCAATTGATTACGCCGCTCTAAAATCTCAGTTTTCCGTGTGTGCTTGAGAAATCTCCTTTATCGCCCGGCCGCGGCGCCTTTACTCCAGTGAGTAGGTACCCACTTCCTACCCGCCCTGCATTGTGCATGCGCCCCTCGTGTTGGTACTCAGCATCGCGGCGGGGACAACACAAACCAAACAAGCACCGAGCACGTGAATAGGATAGGCCAAACAAACACTGGCGGTCTTTTTATGTCAACCGATCCGGCAAATGTTTATACAAAGACGTCTCCCTTGTGCTTCGGCTACGGTCACCTTCCAGTGCAGGGTGGCATTTTAGGAATTTCCTATTGTTGAAATTCGTTTGAAACTGACTGTACATTATGCAAAAAAGAAATTAATGATATGTTAACTACTGCCCAGGTAGAGGATCGATTATTTTCAGTAAAATTTCTGAGGTAGCTCAATCTACATTATATGTAGTTCTTTTATTGAATACAGTAACTTTTTTTCTGGAAAAAGGGTATGAAACCAAAACTAGAACCAAATGTGAATGAGAAGGAAGCTTAACATTCAGAAACTACAACAATAAATTACAATTTTTTTTTTTTATTAAGGTAAATTATTCGAAAATGAGGTCGTCTCCTATTATTTCGTTTTATGTGGCTGTGAATATCCAAACATATATAATTTTTATTTTTTTAATTATTCATTTAAAAAAAAAGGTATTAACCAAGATAATTATTTTTCTGTAATTATTCTTTTGAAAAAAGTATTAACCAAGATAATATAATATATACAAATAAAATTTTTGGTACAAACCACCTCACTCGGCTGAGCCTGTTCCAAGGTGACAAGAAATTAATCGAAATATAGAAAAAATAAAATAAGAAATTTAAATAGAAAAATGAAATAGAAATAAAAGAAATATATTATTTAAAGGTGTCATCGACGACAATGAATTTAGTTTTTCGTTACTCCAAAAATGACGAAGTTATGAGCTTTCAAAATGAAATTGGGTAAAACGTATGCAATCGTAGAATAAAGAATGAAACACTAGATTTAGTGCCTCGCCTTCCCAACAAATTTGAATGGAAACTAATGTTCCATTTAGCTCCCAGCATTCCACCTCACTTACATCGTAGCTTTGCTTCCCATTTCATATACGAAAGCACAGTTTTGCACGGAATTATAGGCCCAATTTGGGCCTGTAATTTGATCACGAAACACGCCGACAAGGCACTTCTAGTGTTATTCTTTATTCTATGTTCGCAAAGGTGTCTCGTGATGTCCCACGAGATGCCGGAAAATTCATAATTTTAATGTTGAATTGACAATTCATAGTTGTTCTACAATACCGCAGCGTATGTACCGACGGAAATATTAACATTTTGACGACTTATATTTTCGGTACTTTACAAAAATTAAAAAAAAATATGTCACCAGAATACTCGTAATATACGATACATTTTTGAAAAATAAAAATTATTTCGTTGTAGGAGACGAACTAAATGCAAACATGGCCCTTTCGCACATTCAGCTGAAATTGTTTTAGAACTCATTAAAGTGTTTAATTAAATTGAATTCGACATATAAATCTTCCTGAAATGGTAGAATAAATAATCCATGCAAAGTATAAAATATAATTTGAAGCCGAATGAACCCAGGGGCGCCGCGGGCCCTGAGTCGAGCGATGTCCATCCGGGGACTGATGACCGGGTTCCGGGACCGGGGCCCAGGGTCCGGGTCTCAGGGTCCGGCGGTCGGGGGAAGGGCAAACACAATATTCATTTTGAATAGCCCACGGGTCGGTCCGCACTTTTGAATACGTAATCCGAGGCCGGGACTCGCAGGGCATCGGTCACCCCGCCCGCTGGGAAATTACCGCCGCGTCTGAATCCGGACCCACCGATTGTCAAATATAAACAACAATTAAAACAAATACCGGAGGTTTGTTGACGGTGGTTAAATACTACGGGTAATACACGTAGTATTTGCCCCGTCAACAACATTAGTAATGAATGTCTAAGAAAAACAATAAACATCATCAACCCCCCAAAAAGCATACGATTCGTTAGGATATTTAGAAGGTTAATCAACGATGCGTTTATTTAACAGTTTTTGCCCACGTGAAACATGCTCCATAACAAAACAATTTTACATCGGAAAAAAAATGCATCACCTTTTTAAAGCTTTAACATGCTTCACTACCTGGTTTCGGAAAAATAATACAGGGTTCTTATGGATATGGTACCTTCTGAAATTGATATTTCAAAGCTTCACAACTCGTCATGAAAACGCTGCGAAAAGAAAATAGAAATGTTTTGAACAAATCTGGGGTTTCTAAATTAATTTGTAATGATTTTAACATTTTTTATACAGGGAAGACATCTAGAAATTTTAACATTAGAGTAAAGGATCATCTAAGATGTTTAAATAATAATAGTTATTCAGAATTTGCCAACCACATTTTAGAAACAAGTGATTCTTTTGATATTAATAAAGGTTTATAAATTTTACACACTAACACAACGGGTATACAATTAGATAATTTAGAAATTAGTAAAAGTGTTAATAGACATTAACAAACAAACAATTTTTTTTTTTAAATAGTCATCTCTTATTTATTTTCATATTACCTAATACTTCGTTTTAAAAGTTTTTTTTTATGCAATTTTTACACATCATAAAATAATATTTAAATATTTTATTTATTTATTAATATATAATAGTTTTTTATGATATTTTTAAGTTATTAATCACTTCTTCTTTTTAATATTTTGTCTATGTTCTTATTTGTCTATACTTGTTTGTCTTTTGTTATTTTTATATTAATTTCTTATCCATATGAAGAAAATATCGTTTTTGAAACATGTTGATAATGTTAATAATATGGCGGTGTTTACAGAGTTATTTGTTTTCATTAAATCAACAATTACGTCACAAAGTGTATTTGCGAAGTATAAAGAAGAAAATAGAAAGGTTGAAATAAAAAAAAATAAGAAAGAAAAATGTGCACAAAATTTCATGCTGTCAGAGTTCACCGATCGAGTTGTTGATGCTACAAATGTCTGCTTTGTGAATGGGTAAAATACTTGAAAACCAACATAATGTGTTTGGGGCTTCTAAGTATTTTAAATCAAGAAAAAATCCAGGGAAATTGATTCTGAATAGAAGCCAAACCTTGACGAGCGGAAAACCTAACGAAGTCAACTAGAAGTTCCACTTGACTGGAAACGGAAGCAAGGGGAAACACGTGGCCTGATGAACGGGAAATGGGAAGCAAGGAAATGCCAAATGTAAGATCCACACTGATAATACGCTGGCTAAATTTCATCTGCCCAAACCCATTGTGGTGCTATCAAATACTTCAATCATGACCAAACGTATTGCAACTTGAGAAAATAATAATAAAATTTCCAGAAAAGTTCTCAATACAATAAGCAGTGAAGCCAACCAAATAGTCATGAGCTAAGAAAGTTTAATCCCTAAATATTGTAGCATTCGTGGAAAATGTACCTACTCCATTGTTCTGTAGGTATTCTTATATTGCAGAACACAGTTTTATTTTTGTACTAAGAGAGTAGACATTCTTCAAGAGAAACAACATAAAGTGAATGCATCTGGACTGAATATGGAATGAGGCAAGTAATTCTTATTTTGTACAATGAATTTATTGTACATGTTGCAAGTTGTTACACTTTTTATAAAGCAGTGACGGGCCTTAAGCTTGATGACATTGTCTCCCAAAGCCAGAACACTGGGTTTTTAACATTTCCCACGATTTTGAACAGATTTTTTAAAATTTTATATTACATATTATTTTTAATATGCAAATTATTCATTAACTTTACTTAGTCAGTTAAATAAAACTGTCGAACCTGTATATGTTATTTATTAAGTTTTTAAATCAAAAGGTAGTGTGTTTTTGCCAGTTATTGTACACAATTTTTCAAAATTATTTTTTCAGCATAACTGAACTTCCTCAGCAACAAACTTTTGCATTTTTTATGTGAGAATCGAAGATTTCCACCAAAGAACCCGCTGTATTATCCCCCTAATTATTCTCTGGGCAATGAGAACATATTATCGTATTTAAAACTAGAATTTCTGAAATTAAAAAAACATTAAATACCGACTTCTAGTCATCTGGTATTGGTAAAAACTTAAAAATTAAAAGTTAAGAGTACCGGAACGGAAAGCATAAAAATGTACAAACATTAGCGAAAATGCACACAAAACAAAAGTTCGAAAAATACACACACCTAGATGCAAAACCGAAAGACTTGATAATAATATTAACCTTCATAAGTAAGAAAAAGAACATTACACAACCACGGGAACCACCAATGGGCACCGCGTTCATTATACGTACGTAGGTACACTTCTTTTAATCCGTGACCTTTTCCTCCCTCCACTTGCGTCATATAATCCGACAAGAGAAGCGCAAAAATGAATTATCATAAACGGGAATCGAACCAATATATTTTTTAACAATTACTGGGAGACGAGTAACTAGATCATTCGCGCCGTGGGAGGTGCTCATATTTAAGTGGGTAATTTAAGCAGATTCGAAATATATGTTACCAAAAATCGTTCGAGCATTTTCCTAGCAATATTTAAAATTTCCTAGATAAGAACGGATATTCTCGGCGTTAGTTTTTTTATTCGAATAACTTATTAACTTACATGGGATGAAATTACCATGTATTTTTTGCTCCTTTCCGCGAAATTTAGATGAAAATACTGCCCTTCTCAAATTTCACATCCCATTTTCTTCTCCGACAAAATGAATATTACAGGGATTTTAAGGGCCACGTTGATTTATCCGCTCCACAGACTGTAACGTTATGAAACGACATAAATCCTATTTCATTTCACGTGTTAGATGGGGCGCTTTGTATGAACAAATTAAAACTTTTAATGCCTTCATAGATAATAAACTGGCATCTATCGGGAAGCAACTCATAATGATAAATAACCAATTACTGTGGTAGTTCGTATTCTTGAACATCGGGTCGGATTCAATGCAAAGTTATGAGACAATAATTGTTTGCCTGAGGGTAGATTACGTAAGCGACTGATACAAATAACATGCTACTTCGTAGAAATGATGTTTACCTAATTAACCCAGGGTTCGGTACCAAAATGAATGTGAACTAATCAGATTAATAAGCACACTTTAACAATTTTCTCAGTAAATTGGATCGGAGAATGTTATAAGCGGTAAACACGAGCTGAATTATATTAAATTAACATAGTCTGCCCGTGTACAAGTACGGCGGTCATTCCACACGCACGCATCTCTCACGTGTGTTCACCGTTCGGACACGTGAACACGCCAGCCAAACCAGCGACAAGCCGACCACCAACATCAGTCACAACACGGGCAGGCATTAAAAGTACGGTCTCATTTGGAAAATAAGTGATCGTTTTCACCCTGTCAATAAAAACCATTAACAATATTTCATAAATTGACATCTCATTTCCAAAAGGCGATCCGTAGAGACAACAAGCTCTATACGAGACCCGGGAATTTGTCAAGAATGATAATGTGTCAAAGGTAAAAAGGAAAACATAATATTATTATAGACTACCTATGTATTCTTGTTTACCGTTTCCAAGCGCATGAAAGGTATATAACCTATTCATGCCGGTACGAAAATGTTGACATTCAAATTCGCCTGTATACTGAAAAGCTGTTATTAAAGCGGAAATTAATTTCGTCGCGAAAACAAAATGAAGAACAAGTGTGAGTCTCGAATAGTCAATAAAAAAAAAATATTTTTTTTTTGTAGCGCTGTTTTCGTGAAAAATCTCTTTAACAGTTAGCTAAATGAACCAATAAACTAATGTGTGTATTTAATTCGTTAATTTTTTTGTAATATAAAAAAAAATACATTTCATTTGCACATATTATAATTTTTTATAAAATATTATGTTTAAGGTCATCATTAGTCATGTAGGTGCACTTTAACAGAAAAGACGCGCTCTGGTGCCTGATAGGGAACCATGATTTTTACTTAGGTTAATTCAATAATATGTATTAATTCAAATTACTAACTATAATTTACAAAAAAAACTTAACTAATGACAAAAATCCATTACAGTAACCCTCCGAGCTACGTAACTCGCGACTTACTTATTCAAAGGTGTAAAAACGAAAATTTTAAAAAAAAATGATAAAGCTAATTAAAATTTGACGTACAACAAAATAATTATATTCAAAATTAATAGAATACTTTGTTTTAATCACATTTATTGTAAAACACCAACGTGTTTCGTAAGCAAAGTTTACTTCATCGGGGATTACTTAAAGCAATTATTTTTTTTTTGTTTTATTATTTATTAACCAAGATACAAATATATTCTTTTTGGTATATGCCACCTCACTGGGCTGAGCTTGTTCCGAAGTGGCAGGAACAATTAACTTAACCACTCGGACCCATAAGCTTATGATATAACATTACATTACCTAACATTACCTTACTTTGCTATTAAAGGTGTCGATGGATAGGCGGAGTTGGAAGGAGGAGCGGGGTTATACGGCATAATGTACAAAGCGAAAAAGTTTGATACGGGTCAATCAAAAACATTTTTTGATTATTTATAATATTTAATTCATCTTTACACTCTTTCTAATTTCCAAGATTTCTAGTTCGTCTAAATGAAAACTATCAATATTCTATTCCATTATTAAAATCAAGAGTGTGATTCGTCTCCAATAAATGATTGGCAAATTCCGAGAAACTGAGAGAGGCGTGAAACTATCTCTGAGCTACTTATTTAAACTTATTCGTAACATAAATTAACCATAACAAAAAATAAATAATATATTATGGTGCCTGACTAACTAACAACGACAAACAGTTTGCTAAGTTACTTAGGTACTAGAAAAAGTAACGTAGCAAGCCCCAATTAATAAAATAATACTTGTAACTTTGAAATGAAACAATATTTTTTTCTTTCAGCCTGACGTTTATGTGCTCACACTGCTCACTCGGGGCGGGCGTTGCGTTTTGTTTTGTACAAAATGTGAAAATAAATCACCCCTCTGAAATAAATAACACGCGACGTCCATAGACGTTCCACACCTACCGAGTTACATGATAGACACGTGTATTTTAACATTTACGCCAAAGCCCGGAGAGGTACGGAATGCGTGAACAATTTGCTCAAAAATAAAAATGTTCCCGATAATAAATCGGCCAGCTTCAATTTTAAACGCCAATATGGACACCGGTCAAATGTTATTTAGGGAGCCTGAAAAGCCTTTATTTTTCATTTATGGATGTTCTCCGTCTGTCTGTCTGTCTACATGGCCTGAAATGAAAAATCATTTTTCATTTCAGGCCATGTAGACAGACACCCGCCTACAGCTCAGACCATTGGTCAATCGGGTAGCCATATCCATAAAGTTTCCCTGCCAAGCTACAGAACAGATCACATTTAGAAATGTTTTAACTCCACGCATGTAAAAATAAATTAGTTACTTTTTTGAAATGGAAATAAATATAGCAACTAATATTTAAATGTAAGACGATATGAAAATAATGATAATATCCGTAAATGGGTTTACATTTCAATTAAAGTTCGCTGTACATTTAAATGAACTCATAAAATTTACATTTCAATGAACTCATAAAATTTGCACAGATTTTTAATGCCCGGAATGTCTCAATTTCAGCTCACAATGTAATTTTGATTTTAAGCTTTGAAATATCGATAAGAGCAAAAAGTTGGCATGAGGGATGTTTGAAGAAATTCCAAATTGTTTGGAATTTCGCTGAGACGGCGATGTCTTGATTTATTTCGCGATTTGTTTCATTCTTGCAATCTTTTTATGTTGGGTACATAAGGTAACATTGTGTCCCAACATGATTACTACATTAATATCTGTACTATTATTACTACATTGTACTTTTATGTAGTAATAATAATACGCCCCCTATCTTTAAATTTACATAAAACATAGTATGTGTGAGATACCATCGAAATTTTGTATTCGTTTGAAATGCCTATCTATGTCATTATGTATGGAATATAACATCGTTCAAATATCCGCCGCGGCTTCTCTGGGTGGTGGGCATCCGAAATGTCCAATTTTCCAAGACTATGGCGCATAAATCTGGCAAAATTTTACGGATGGCATGGGTTATGTTGGCTATGAGGGCCGCTGTAGTTTGTGGCTTATTCGCACAGACCTGCGACTCAAGAAAACCCCACGTGAGATATTATCATTAAACGATTAATTAAATTTTAAACAATTTAATCATTTGCAAGTATTTTTCAACGCTATATCCGTCTATGGTGATTTGGCGAAACAGATTTATATAATGACAGCCAATTTGACAGATGTCGCTCCAACAATATGGCCGCTATTGACTGTCAAAGTTCGGAAGTCCCTATTGGAAGACTCTAAACAATACAGTCCTATGTGTATACAGTTTTCGGTGTGATTCTGAGAAAGCAATTTTTTATGTTGACATCAATATTTGAGATGTTCCCTGTTAGACTATATATTAGAAAATACGTTTTTCCAAAATTTTGTGACAATAAGTTAGCGTCAAACCATAGTTTTACGATATTTATTGCTTATTAGCTGATACTTCTCTCTCTCTCTTTGCAACAAGGGCGAAGTAAGACGATGTAGATAAAGTGGAGTTTTATAAATATTAACTTAAAATATTAAATGAAAACGTTGTATTTACCTTTCCATAGGGTGAAGAAATAGGAATATCCAGAATTGGAGTGGCGTCTGAAACGGAAAAGAAACCTTCCGCTTTACATGTAGAGGCAACAAAAACCTCACGCACAAGATAAAAATATAGTTTAATACGATAGAGTTCTCACGGGTTTTTGGGTTCGACGTATAATTAGTTCCGAGTGGGAAAGGTTTCATTACATACAGGAAATAAAAAAAAAGCCTTAACGAAAAAGCATGAAATTGCTTCGTCCGAAACTGAGGAACATCGCTAGGTATCAACTTGGCACAGATCCATCTTTCAAAGTTACTCGGGTTTAATACAATCCGCAGCAAAAGAAAAACTACAATTTCAAAGTTTTCTGAAAACAATTTTGAAGGAATTATTTATTAAGAAGTTTGGATGCTAGCTTTTTGTGATATTTTATTTTAGCGCATTATCTAATTGAAATTTGAAACAATCTTGCAGGACGAAGGTAAAAGTTTGTCGCGTGTTGACGAAACTCAGCGGGATTAAACAAAACCTCCTGTATCACAGAATTAAATAGCTAAATATTTATGTAGTCATATTCAAACAAATCTTTCAACACCTCCTAATATTGGGAAACGATATTAGGCGGAAAACATAAGGGAGAAGGGTTCAGTGACCGGTCAGTGGATGAATCGGCATCGCATTTGGGTCCCACCCAGGCGTCGCGTGTTCGGTGCCTCGGCTTGCAAGTCCTCCATTACGACACAAGCATCACCTTCCGCTTACTGTGGTGGTAGTAGATTTTCAAATATTATCGGATTATTCGTAAATTGGGAATGTTTGTCTTCCTTTAAAAAAAAAGTAGGTTATTGGATCTGATTCTTTTGAATGAGAGTCAATCGCAAGGGCGATTTTTAAATAATATTCAAAATTCATTAAAATAGCATACTATATTAGCTGTAATATAATAAGACAGTATAAAAACTTAAATTTATTTGAAACCACTTTGTTTCAATAATATTGCTCTACCGGTTTCGGGAGGAATCTTCCTGCATCAGGAGAACATTAAAACTAACATAAAATACAAAATACTGACAGAGGTACAAAAGTATTTAGATGTTGGAGTGGGGGATCGACAATGGGAAGGGGTAAATGGGGGAATTAAGGGGAGAACCAAAGTTTAATGGAAATGTGTTTTTAATTTAATTGGTTATTCAATATACTAGAATTATTATTCAGGGATATTTAGATTTCAAGGGCTTCCAAGCTAACTTAATTTTTGCCTTCATTATTACGGTGAAGAATTTGAACCCCCGCGTCCTCGATCTGTGGAGATGAGATGATTGACAAAATATGAAAAAATATTGTTGTTTAAATATTAGAAATGTTACGTAATTCGTAATATTTTCTTTTCTAGTTGTTTTACCTATGTAGAACCATAGACAATCATTGCGATGTAGTTTGTGAGTAATTTCCTGAGTGGCTTAATTCATGATGACTATCTTTGGTGTTTTTTTCACTAATTTACCCATGTTATTGTTAGTACACAACGCGGATTGATGTTTCGGCGGAAGAATTTATTTTAAAAATAAAAAACGAGTGTGCTTTAGACCACACGACTGAAGTAAAACTTCTTTATACTTCGTTCGCCTCGCCCAATCACACTTTTCGTAACGCTCTCGTTACGCATTCACCAGCTTACTCCCCAAGTCAAGCGTGCGTAAAGAATTTTCACTTCAATAAGTGAAGAAGAGTTCGATATACCATGTAAGATTCTAGGCCATTGAAAGGGATTTCTTACGATTTTATTATTAGTTTCCGAATTATCAAATAAATTTGTATTAGTGGAAATGAGGTTAAGTTTTTTATTCAGAATTTTGTCAATTAAGTGAGCGAAGTAACCATTATTTAGAGCTATTTGTTGATTTTGACGTATTCAAGTCGGTAGAGAGCCTATTGGAAGAATTAAGTTAAAGAACCCTTGTGTTGAATTCTCCAAATAGGCGCTACATAAGTAACCCATTTATTATTATCATTGTACCTACGTTTAAATTAGTTAATACATTAAATTCTTTAAAATTAAGGAGGTATTACAGTCTAGAAAAAAAAAATTTCTTCATATTTCCAAGTTTAAATATTCAAAAATATCTCCTTAGAAGGATTTTTTGAAATTCGCATTATTTTAAAAGTTATAACCATTTTAATATAGCGGTTTAGACAGAATCTAACCAAAATCTAAATACTACAAAATTTTTAACACATTTTTCTCAAAACCACTTTTTTCAAGACGGTTGACACGATATCTCAAGTTCTACCAAACCAATTTACTTGAAATTTGGTGTGAACCTTCTCTATACTTTACTTTTTAAAAAAAAAGTGTAAAAAAATTACTTTTTTTTTCAGACAGCCGCCATTTTGCGAAAAAAAAATTTATGACTTCTCCGAGGTTCATGCCATAGCAGCATTTGTTTGGATTAAAAATAAATTTGGTTTTTTTTTCGAATCACTAGGATTGCAATCGTGTCAACCAGGGCGCGCCATATTTTTGAGACCCCCCACTTCAACTCACTGTAACTTTAATTTTTTTTAGTTTTCCGTTTTTTTTGTGTATTCTTTAATGTTAAATTAATATTTGGCAAACTAATGGCTACAAAACTATTATTGTTTTTTTTTATTGCACCTGCTAAAACACCTACATTTCATGCTTCTAGACTAGAATACCCCTTAATATAAAAGACGAAATTGAGAAAGTAGGCGAAATGAAAAGAAAAACTTCTGAAATCAGAATGCAATTATGTTTCCGAAACAAGGAAACATGCAAGGAGCGGCTACGGGGAGAAGATAACGTGTAATGAGTGTTCTTAATGGATGTTAGTCGGATTTAATTAGAGAGCGGAAGAAATAACTCACCGAACAAGGCGATAACAATAATAAAGCATGTGCTAACGGCTACCAGAAGAGGTACTTACAAGTGTCGCATGATGTTCGCCCCCTTATTTGATTGAGCGCGGCGAACCAAACTGAACAGTAACTTTTCTTTACAACCATGTACCATGTACCGAGGGGTTCTGTGGGGTTTTCAGTTGGTGCTAATAACGGTGAGCAGGTATATGCTTTTATACTCCTGGGTTATTAACGTTATCATGAATAAAACAAACACCGATCGATTGTTGCTTTGGAGAGGGAAGATTATTTCGGACCTGAGGAAGTTTGGATGTAAGCAAAACTGGCTTTTACGATGAAATTACACCTTGAAAACAAAATCACATTTAAATTGGTATCTACGTGTGGTAATTTGCCAAATGTCAAATTATTGCGCTATAATAACATGTACTACGATTTGTTTATTTATGCAATTATTTGTAATTTGCTGGGTGAATAAAATAAATAATAACGAGAATATAACAATAAAAATTATATGCCATACGTTTTGAACAATATATAAATGATGTGAAATAATAAAAAAATATCGACTAATATTGTTTATACGACTCGTTCAAGAACGAGTTCTGTGTTTCCTCCCTCCTATAGCTCGAGTTTATTCGAGATCCATGTTCACATCTTTCCCGCCTCGAAGAGACCCTACACACAGCAAACCCATGATATAGGCCCAATGAGGAAAACCTTCAGAAAATTAAAGTAGACAAGAGTGGGGAGGCTACAAAGAACTGCACAAAGACACCGATAGGCTAAGCACCGCACAAAGAGGACACCGATTATACTATCTCATTCTCTCAGGCTATAGATGTAAGAGCATGTTTCTTTTTAGTGTCGCTATTTTTCGTTTCATCGAGTTACAAATCACAAGGAAGTTAAAGAATTTTTCACTTCAAAAAGTTGAGTTTTAAAAACATGGATTCCTTTTTATATTATTTTAGTAAACAAAAAAAAGTTAGAGATTTCCGGGGGGTTAATAATACAGTACTAGCTCTAGAGTCCGTAGGTATTAGCCAAACGTTCCCAGGAAACGGAACATAACTCTAGTAAAATCGCAATTGAATGCAATGAGGGATCAGGAGTGCGCGCTGCACGTCAAGTGGAATATTGGGCGTATCAAACGAATACCGGCGGATTACAAACTGCACCGAGTTTTCCTGCTTTACCGAAGCTTTCTACTTCCATCAGCGAAACTGCACGCCGACGATGCACCACCGTACAAGCGTTAACACCATATTTATCGGGGCGTGAAACTTGCATTTGGTAACGTGAAGCTTCATTGTGCACCACCGCGGCGCACAGATTTGGGGAAAACGTATTCAAACAGAATAATTACAGTGTTGCTTACCAGCGAGAGTAACAATTTTGCAGAAAATAGTGGCTACTGAAGTAAATCATGGAACCAACGATTTGGATTTATTGCGAGCACGTAGATGCGAACAATCACGCACGACCATTGAAGTACAAAATGATGTATTATAAAATTAACCTTCCTCGGTTCTTCGGGTCGTTATGGCCCGAAATTGAAATTTAAACTGATCATAAAAGTCGTAATTATTAATATAATTTATAACGACTTCACGACGATTATTAACTATCTATTCGCTTATTGTCAGTATTGTAAAATAAGTAAGCAAGCGTGGTCTAGCGGTAAGGCTCTTGACTCGCAATCCGAAGGTCGCCGGATCAAATCCCGGCGTGGCAAATAAATTTAATTTGCTTAATTTTTGTTTAATTTATTATTTCACAATAATTCAATTAAAATAATATATATTATATTTGCGGCACGTTCCAGAGTGGAAGATACTCTCAGTATCGCCCTGGTATAAGACCACCATTCAGAATTGAAACGTTGCTTGAAATGGCTTTAGCCATGTTTGGTGACTAGATCTGAATAGCCAGGTATTTCCCCATTTCCTCTTCCCCATCTCCTTCCCCTCCTGATATGAATAAATGAAACCATTTACGTTCTAGATATTGTCTTGAGATAAACATACAACACTATTCCTTAAAATGTTTCAACGGCTAAAAAAGAGGGTTTATAACATTTTTTCTGGACAAATTCTACTTTCCTGCATTCTTCAGCTTCTTGGCTTTGAAAACTTTCTTGTTGAAGCCGTAAGACGTTCGTTTTCTCCGGGTTCATGGGGTGAGGTTTGTCTAGGTCTTGAAGGTGGATGACCAGGACACACTAAACCCCAGATTCCTACCCACTCTTTTTACCCTTTTCCTTCCTAGAACTCTCCTCTCCTTCCTTTCCTTAAAAAACCCTCCACACAGCATCCCCAAAGATGACAAAGGCCCTGAGGAAAATAATTTTCCTCAGGGCCTCCTGTGTGGAGCTCATGTAAAAAAAAAAATTATTCCCATAAATTAAACCACCGTTATTTTGATAAAAGGCGTTATACGACATTCTTCCACAATCAATAGCTCAACGTTGATAGTTCTGTTGGATACAACATTATTCCGGGCAAGGACTCAATTAATATACGTTAGGTGTTTTAATAAAGAAAATGTACGAACAATTCGCAATAAATATCAGAAAAAATAATTGCAACAATAGATATAATGTGAAATCTGAGGATTTTTTGGAAACTGAATTACAAAACCAATTAATGTCTAGGGTAGATTCAGAACATGAAGAAAGTTTATTAAAGTTTCAATGTCCACTCACATTAGCTGATCAAATTCACGGCGAAATGGGAAAACTTAAAAGGTCAAAATATTTGGTGGAGAGGTAACCAACTCTAACAAATAAAGAAAGATTCGGCCAAATTACAAGAGATTCGATGACAACGTGAAGTAATCATTTCAACTTATGCAGAAATAATGTCGTTTCGAATACAAAAGTTAAAAATACATAATAAATTATCTGTGTTGAACGAAGTTAATGATTTATTAAAAATAACAACTTTAGATTGTTTTAAACAATGACGGCCGGCGTGGTCTAGCGATAAAGCTTTCGACTCGCAATCCGAAGGTTGCGGGATCGAATCCCGGCATGGCAAATAAATTTTATTTGATTAATTTCTGTTATTTCACAATTAATTCATTTGAAATGATATATAGTATATTAGCGGCACGTTACAGAGTGGAAGATTCTCTCAGTTTTGCCCTGGCGTAAGACCACCATTCAGAATTGAATTGTTGCTTGAAATGGCTTTAACCGTGTTTGGTGACCAGATCTGAATAGCCAGGTACTCCCCTACCTTTCTCTTCCCATCTCCTCCCCCTCCCCACTACCTTCAGTCTCACAACATACTCTAATTGGGGATGTCATAGTCTCACTGGTTCCAGACGGGAGCAGTTGGGACTCTTGTGACGTATTCATATAAAAAATAAAACGATAAAAAATTTGATTGAGTTACTTATCATATAGTCAAAACATTAAAGCGAAAATTCAGACTTACATGTTAATTTAACGATAAGGTCACATAAAAAAATCTTAGATTACGAAACTCAAATGAATACCAAAAATAAAAGAAAATTATACAGCTGTTTATACAAAATTGCACACGAGAAAAAAAAATTGAGTTTATCTCAGATATGAAATGCAGATAACCACTAACTACAAAGTACTACGAATGCGTAGGGTTGGGATCTACGTTGTAGGTTGTTGCGAACCCTTCGATAAAATCATTCCTTCGTTTACATTTAGAAAACAAAAACGGCAAAAAACGACGACCATGTAAAACAAGGAGATCTCAGGGGAAAGGTTGGAAACCAAAAGGGAGAAATTACCTTCATACTGTTATAAAATATGCAAAGGAAAAACACGCCTAGATAAAGCCTTGAAAAATGGGAGCTTTATAGAAGGTCTCGTCCGGGAAGGTGTATGATGCCACAGAGGCACGCAAGCTCCGAGCTATGTGAACAATACTGAGCAGTTGGCTGGAGATTAGACGTTACGTGATCTGAAGACATAGTTGCTACAAAGCATAACAATATTTCAGATTAGTTTGAGACACACAAGACATCTCAGGGAAGCAATCAACAAGTGCAACAACTCACAGTTCAAACACCAGCATGAAAAGGTATATACTAGTAGTTCGATTTATGTTTATAATTTTTTCTTATTTAATAAATCAAAACTAAAACTTCCTTTAGTACTCACCTACCTGCTTAATTAATTATACACCGTAAATATTTTATGTAAAACTTTGTTTTATTTCAAATGAGAAAGAATACAATTTGTTCAAATAAATTTCAATTTCGCAATAATTCCTTTTCAAACTTTCTCAAGGCCGATAGGCACCATAACATTGATTATTCCTTATTAATTTATTAATTGTGTATTATTTATTCCCCTCTACTTAGTATGTTTAACAAACCTAAAAATATAACGCACTTCAATGAGTCATAGCAATGACGTCATTATAAAACAATTAAGAAAACCTTAACACTTAGGTTGGGAAAACAGATTCCGAACCCCACATAATCTTATAAATGAGTCGCCTAACAGTTTGAAAATGGTCTTGTAAACCGAAAAAGCTGTAACAATACATACTAAAATACTTGCAGAACTTGATAATAAAACTATCAATTTTAATTACATAAAAAAAATAAATAAAATGATGATTCCGATTTGACGGCTCGTAATAGGAACCACGATCATTGGCGGGATAAAAATTAAATATCCGACACAGCCACCATCTTGATCGTAACAAACAAATTAACAGAGAGATGAAATGCAAAACGGTCGATAAAACAAGAAACGGAGGATTCGCAGATAAATTACGACTATCGAGCCTTAAACATGAAGCAATAAATATTTGTTATTACTCTATGTAGATTATGATCAATCCTCAGTAAAAATTATTTGCCACGATTTAAATATATAATTAATTTTGTGTACTACATTTAAGTTTACAGCGGAATTCCATTTTCATTAATTGTTTGGAACTTGTCAACGTCGTTATTTAAACAAATTAAAACTCGTCAAAGCGCACATTGATTTACCAATAAATGATTTTTGTTTCTACTTATTTAAAGGAAAAACATTATACCAAATTGGAGCCCATTTTATTGTTAGACCCGCGCTGAAATTTGCGTGCAACACGCCAACTATTTACAACCAAAAAAATACGCACTTAATTAACAAAACGAATCAATGAAGAAAAGCGAGGCTAAATAACATTTTACAAAAACACCAACAAGAACTGAATTATTTACTGTAAAACAGGCTTACAAGTCAAATATGTTTAGCACCGTCGATAAAATACAAAAACTTTCATGAATTGCGTCAAGCATTAAATAAAATTAACAGCTCGCAGTGTCATTTCCTGCCATCGCAGTTTCATTCTCTGAAGTATTCGTCGTCAAAAATAATGCAGGCGTCAAAAATTTTTAATTTTGATTGGAATACGTTTTGAAGGTTAGGCCCATCAATGTAATTTATAATTGATGAAGAAGATGATATAATAAATAACACTAAACGAAACATGAAACAGAAAAATATAAAAGGTGATGGTCACAACTGGGAATCAATCCCAGCATCTCTGTCTTAGAGACAGCGCCTTGACCGTCTCATATTTCAATTTCAGAATAAACCATATTGTTTACAACTATTTTTATTAGTTCAATATGAAACAATATTTCTTAAAAGAAGTGTTGAAAGTAATGCTAGAATAATTAAGGTTTTATACAGCCGACAAGAATCCCAACTGCTCTAAACCGATTACATTGTAAAAGGTATACCAGGAAAACGAAGTGGGAAGTGGAAAGGTGGTATCACATTCGGATCGCTGGTCACCCAAGTTTAACGCGAAGACGGCACCTGATGATGATAGTGATAAAGTAACCTTATTTATGAACATCAAACGTAGATGAAAAATGCCGCGTCACAGATTGAATAATAACGTTAATATACGGAAGCCCCTTAGATCAATGCGTTCCGGCGGTTTGACGGAAACAGATAGTAGGCGATCACTCGGGGATATTATCGGGCGTATTCCTCTTGGGGGAGTTATTCCTCCTTTCCACTCTATTCTGTAAATATTGAGTTTACTTTCATTTTTATATTGTTTGTTGTAGAAATAAGTCGATTGTAAAGACACCTAAGCATTGTATTATTTTACACAGCACCAGCGAGTCGAACCTGTATAAACATATCGGTGCTTCTCACAGTGGTGTATTATTGATTTCATAACAAAGTGTCAAGAACTATTTATCAAGTTACCTTTCCGAGGCGACTACCACAATAGGCTGACAAATTAGTACGGTACATTATAATGAACAGCAATTTTGTTCACACATAAGCCGGCAATAAAAATAAAACACATGAAACGGCGTAATAATTCATTCGATCGAAAGCGTGTAATTTATTTTCATATTTAAATTTATTGAAAATTATTCCAATTGTAGACGAATTTACGAGTCCAACCGTGTATTGATTATTCATCATAGGCGGGGCGAAGAAGGCGGTCGGGTGAGAAGGCTCATAAATGATAGGTTAGCAGGGCACCACCTAGCCACTATTAAATAACATCCAAAGAAGAAAATAAATTGCTACCTTACCACTGCTATTGCCAAGCAGTATACATATCGTTACCGGCCTGGTCAGTCTGAAAAATCACGGACATCAAATGCCCACGACTGAATTGTTCTAACTATGATTTAGATTACGATCGCCAATGGTGGTTGCTGTGTTGTTAGCATATTCTTAATAAGCTTATCAACATTAAACTGACGCGATACTCAGGGTCGATGATTTCATATGTGGTTAAAAGCTATGGAACTTTAGTATATGTAGTTGATGAAACTACAATCCATTTTACCTGAGGGAGTATGGCTACTACCCGTGGCTCTACCCTACCGACTTTCTTTTGGGCGTGCTCGGTATGAATCATCCGCAGGTCAGAAAGGATGTGCTTGCTCATTGTAACACATTTCTTCAGACTGATTCGTGGATGTTCGAAAACTCCAAAACTATCATGGAGAGCATTAGTTTCTATGTTCCTGACGGTTATCTCCATCGCCGACAGCATAGATTGTGTTATCTCCCGGCTTGCAAAACTAACTTGCCAATGGTCATGCCAGTCGGGAGAGCTGTCTTGTTTATAGATACTCCTTTTTGTTTTAGGGCTGTAATTAGAACAAAAACGAGTTATAACGATTTTTTGTGAGAACACATGCGTTAGCTTGAAAACAAGCTCATAGTATTTGACTGCTATTGTTATATTGTCGTGTAAACAAGCTTAGGAGTCGGAGTGGTTAAGGCTATTTTTTTTTTTAATTTAGCATGTAGCTATTTAATTTCTAAATATTCTTGCTTTGCATTTATGAAAAATTTTAATCACTATTTAAAGGTTATTATTAAGCCAATTTATGAGACACTGATGTAAAATGAAATCTGTTCCTAAATAGAACCACTTCGAATATAGGTATGTTAAACATCAATGAAGCATAATTTAAAAGGCAAGCTTTGTTGTTGTTAGTTTAAATCTGCTTATCTTATCTAAAATGTTTTCTTTTAAAAACATTTGGAAATTTTAATTTTTTAATGTTTTTAAAATGAATAAATTGAATTGAATTGTAAACTCAGATCGAGCAATGAAATTAGCAAATTTAAAGGTTGGTTTTTTAAATCTTTGTTCTAATTTAAGAGTTGTTAGACGGACAGGAGGTTGTAACTCTTGATAACAGACATTTTTACAGCAACTCTTCTGAAGTAGGTACCAAAGATTATATATAGCAAGTGCTTTAGCACCATGGAAAACATAAGACTCTCATACGAGAAGAAGAAAATGTTGAATAGAATTGACAGAATAAAAATGAACAGTACTAAAAATGATCGATTTATTATGCGACCAAACATTGTAGATTCTATTTTAAATTGAAAATGGAATGGGTACTCACATGCTACAGGGTTCCACAAGGAACGGCGGAACAAATCACATCAGCGAAGCCGCCTAAAAACCAAATTAGATTATAGATAGCCGGCGTACACGAGAAATTATCCACAAACATTAGAAGCAGCTTCCGCAAACACCTGTTAGCGGCTGCCATCTAACAAATTGCCTTGTGGTGTCGATTTTACAAATTGCTTATGTCTGGGGGAAAAAATGGTAGGCAAACGATCAGCGGGTTATCGGAGCGAACCACGCGCCACGGGCCAACCAACGCGCAACGTGGGGAGAGGTGAGGAGAGACATGAACTATGCAGATCTTGATATCGATGTCGGTGGAAGAAGAATGGAGAAGAGGAGAGGGGGGGTGAGCCATTTCACCCTACGAGACGGTGCACCCCACAAACGTTATTTTCAGGAAATGGCTTTAGAATTCAAAAGCTGATCAATGGGAAAATAGAATGACTAAATTTCGTAATTAAACCGAAGTAGAATTTTCAAGCGTTTTCCTAATAAATGTACTTAAAATCAATAATATTAGAGGAAAAAACAGCAACTGTAAAATTGCTAAGTGTCCAGTGTTTTCAATATAGTGTCCCTTGCGTGCAAAGTCCTATCTTCTCCAAGCCCCAACTATCTAATAAAAGTGTGTTTATCTAAAGTGAAGTGAATTGTGCCAGGTAAGTGTGTTTTCTGTATCCGTTTTGAAATAAATTACCCAAGAGTCCAGGAATTAATATTTATTAAGCGTCCTTGAGGTGATTTTTCACCAAATCGGCGAAATACAAATAATTATTTTTTTTTTTCGACAGGTTTAGGAAAACATATTGTGAAATAATTTTGTAGATTATATCGCTGTGTTAATGCATTTGCAATTGAAATAATGTCAGCTTTGATATCAAACCGACCAAAAGTATAATTCGTTGATTACATTTAAACATCAAATTTTGAGATAAGTTTTTAGATTTTCACGCCAAGTATTTTCGTTATTTGTTTTTGGGGTGTTATGCCGTGCTGTAATGCCAGCTCGAAATGGAGTGGAGCTGGCAACACGGTATTGCTTCCAAGTACATAAGCACACATTTCACCACTAACAAGTACACCTTGACCACATCTGGCATGAACCAGATTCAGACGCCGACGAGTGAGCGAGCAGTAGGTATTCCCAAACTCCAGACCCTTCCCCGGTAACTTATGTTTATATATCTATGTATATATTTATATAATATCATACAGTGTGTATGTTTATCCCCTATAGTTCCATAAAGTATATATTTACATAAAAACAGACATACAGCCCACACACACACAATGCAGGATATCGTACACCGATATCACTGAAGGCCGACCGGGTTCATGTTGACCGCCAGCCGAATCTTCCTGGATGAGGTTTTTCATGGTTTCCTCATTCCCGAAGGCTAATGCGGAAGAACTCCAAATAAAAGGACATGACCGCCTCCTTCCCACTCCCAACATAACACAAACACCAGCTTGCGGGCGATGAAGAGTAAATAAATGATGAGCAAAAAAGATGCAATTTTAGTAGGGTTTTTAGGTAACAATTTTTCCCTACCGATTAAATTCAGGACCTTAAGTCTAATAAACAGGTAAAATTTTTAAATACCCACATAAGGTAAAGATTGCGAGGCGCAAATGACGCCGTTCTATTTGTATAAAGAACATTAACTTTAAATTCAGTAAATTTAAATGATTCACCTCTTCAAGGAATATAAGAATCTAGTAAATAAAAAAACTAACAAGTACACAATTACACATCTGCCCTGATGATGGACACTGTAACGCTGTCCGAAACGTTGGCTAAAGAAGGAGGTAGCGCAACACGCCATAATACCCCAAAAACAAATAACGAAAAAATCATATTTTGACTTTGTTTTTCGATGGTTTAATTAATCAGTATACATAAGGAGCAACGTCCTCAAAACTAGTAACGATGAGTCACCTGTATTGTGGGGGACATTGACACAAGATGACGTTGTTATAATAAATTATATCAATTTATAGTGGCCACGAAGGATATTTTACAGGCGTGTTCTGACAAAACTTTAAAGAAATTTCATAAATAAGCAAATAGAAGATCACCCGATAGGCTTCTCAATTACCCTAATGGCAATTAAGAGATGTAAATAGCTTAATTTAAAGATAAAAAACTTTATTATAAGTTGTAAAACGCACCCAAATGAAACAAATTTCCCCAGTCATAAAACATTACGCAAGTCCAGTAAAAAGCGGCGGCTAGCATGCGTGGCGAGTGAGGTTGGTAGTTAGAGAAACGGCGGAAAGTACCGCACCCTGTTAATTACAGGGAAACTTCGTGAATATACTCGGGGCCACCACCACTACAGCGCCACTTCCCTCGCGCCAGTCTCGGGGTGCCAACACAACACACAATCTTACTTTAATAGCGTCAATACATTTCAAGTTCACTATACTCGGAAGGTCGCTCCCTGGAGGTATGTTGGTGGCAAAACAAACAGCCGTCTATGATTTGAAATTTTCACGGCTATATCGTCATTAATTTTTGGGTTGATTAAACGAAAGGCGGGCAAACCTAGGCTGAGATGGGAGGATGATGTCAGGAAGGATGCAAGAGAACTATTCCATATTGCAGATTGGAAGACGACGGCCGAGGACAGAGGGCGGTGAAGGCTCATCTTGAAGGAGGCCAAGGCTCGAATTGGGTTGTAACATCATTGAAGAAGAAGAAGAATTTTGGGTTTGTCCCTGAAGTTGCCGTATTGAAATAGGCCAATACTTTGGATTTGTTCCTAAGTTCTGAGAAACGCAAAACGCATCGAGCACACATAATAATGGAAAATTGAAATTCACAAAAACCCCATTTATATTAATAGAACGGGCAAAAGCTTAATTGTAATGTAGACGGCTACACTAAAACTGAATGCTGAAAACCACATTAATTAAAGTTTATTATTGGATACTTATAACAAGCCCTGACAGTATTAACGCCCGCAAGACGGTGTCACATTTACATACATGAACATACACACTTCAACACAATTTACTCACAGCCCCGATGATGGAAATCAAATGTAAAGCTGTCTGAAAGATTGGCTAAAGAAGGGGGAAGCGCAACACTGCACAATAACCCAAAAAATAATGCCGATAAACAAGCCAACATCTACTGATTTCTCTAATAATATTCGACAATACCATACCAAATTTACCCCTAGGTCGTGTGTACCAGGATCAAGCGTCCTTGGGGTGATTCATCCAAACAGTGTTATTTATTTCTTCAAAATTCGCAAATTCACTTTGTGGCGTCATTATTAATTTAATGAAAACAAATAACTTTGTGTACACCACTATTTAATTAACAATATCAACATGTTTCGAAAACTGTTTTCTTCGTCAGGATAAAAGTTAATAAAAAATAACAAAAGACAAACAAGTATAGACAGATTAGAACATAGACAAAATATTAGAAAGGAGAAAAAAAAGAAAACATAGTTTCTTCCGCTCCCCCGTCCCACCAACCCCCCCTCCCGCGTTCCATATATTCAGCTCCAGTACATTCAGTTTTCAAACAGCTCGCGTGCCACCTATTCCATTTTTTTAATTCAAATTTTAATTTTTCAAATATTCAAAATATATATTTTTGTATATTATATAAGAAGAATCAAATATTATAAGAACAATCAATCAAATTTGGTACCTAACATAGATACTTATTTAAAATATCTATTAATTCTTGATTCGATTCACATTATTACCTAAATACTTCAAATTAATTCATTAATTTAAAGAGTTTTGAAAATTGAATTCTGATGTCACAATCATTGTTTTGCAAAATGTCATTCTCAAATTTTTAACAGTTTCGCAAGAACCTTGGTGATGATTGAAAAACTTTTGATGTCATGTGGTTGAAATAATCCAAAAAAATTCGCGGGGGTTTTAAGAAGGTATTTTGGAAGTTTCAAACATTTCCTATGCTTAATATGGCACAATACGCTAATCCCGAAACCCATTTTGATTTTTTTTTTTTTAATCATTTATTCCAGATCTCATATATTTATATATTTATTGTCAGCATCAAAAATAGAAATAGTAAAATGGTATTTGTTTTTGATACTAAATTGTTTACTTGGGTTAACGATTCGTGAACCATTTTTGGTTAATCAGATTACTAGCGGGAAGTGTAATTTGTCAAGCACGCCAAAAAATTAAGAAAAAGTAAAAGTACGAAAATTAGGTGGAATTTTTAATTATTTTAATTAATTAACAAAAACTGTCAGTGATTGTATACAATTAATAATGAATTACAATATAGAAGTACATAACTATGAGATAGCATGGAGGAAAGATTTTAGAATAGGTCGTTTGTTTTAAGTAGCAAGCACCGGAAATGTTCTCTAATGGGGATATAAAAACATAAAGTGGAACCTGTTTTGGCATGTTTCATACTAATCTTAAATTTGGATTTGAGATTAAAATACCCAAAATAAAAAATAAAAATTGAGAAAAAAGTCATTTTGATAGGTGTAAATTTAAAATACAAATTACCTATTTACGGCGAAACAAAATTTTGTCGTTTATACATTAAAATGACTACGCAAAAAATGCATTTTTATCGATGTTTTATTTTTTATTGCAGTTATAAAATAAACATAGAAAAAATATTTTTTTTATGTTTTTCATTTACTCACAAATAATTGCCCAATTTGCTTCTTAAATCATGAAACACCAAAATCTTCAATGGCCTATATTTTATTATTTTGAGCAAAAATAAATAAAGTAACTTACACCCGTACTAGATATTTGATATACCTTCTGATTACAAAAATAATTTTTCAGTTTGGTTTGGTAATTTCATCTCAAATCCAAATTTAAGATTTGTATGAAACTGGCCGAAATGGGCGGCGCGTACGTTCCTCTTTACTTCTTTAGTCAATTCTTTAGTGATTGATTTACAAAAACAAGGGATACTATAAAATAAAACTTTCATTTCAGAACTTCGAAACTAGTACAATAAGCTAATGTGCCAAGCGAGTTATTAATTTCACAAAGAACTTACTCGAAACAAAGCCTTACTCGGAATAGGGGTTGATTTGAGCAGCCGCCATATTGAATAATCGTCAAGTGAACTATGACCATGAGAAAAATTGATGAAAACTAATAATCCTCAAAGCGCAACAATTGTCCTTCCATTTGTTGGTATCAATACCTAAACCTAATACCTAAATATACCACACAAGTACAAATTACGGACACATTTTATATAATTTCCTCAAAAAATTATATAACATCAAAATGTGCAGGCTATTGCTTATCATATTAATTATCATGTACCAACTGTATTTATTTCCATGTGTAATTTTAAATTACGCATGCAATATTTTTATGGAATATCAAATAACAAAAACAAAATTTAAGTGTAAATATTTAATAAAACAACATCATGTATGCATGTTTGTACATGTATATGTATGTTCATATATGCATGTATATATGTATATTATACATATACGGATAAAAATATGTGTGTATGTTCATGTGCGTACATATAAGCATATATTTTTTATCTTTTAATATTATTTTTTTATCTTTTTATATAATATATGTCTACTTTGATACATATCTTTTTAATAAATATAATATGTTATTTACCCGCCTCGGAACAGACTCTATCAAGTGAGGTGGGTAAAAGAAATCTATGTACATAAATGAAAATAAAATAAACGCCCGGGTTGCCGGCACTGAAACTGAACTGAATAACAGTACTAGTTGAATTTTTTTCTCTCCCAGTATCGCGTAAGTCGTATATTCGCATATCGCGTAAGTCGTATATAGTCGCATACTTAATGTGTTATCGCTCATGTTTTAATCAAAGAAACTGTGAAAATTCCCTAAACGCTGTATTACGATGCTCTTAATCACGGCTTAAAAATATCTTCGCATAAGACGGGGTATCAAGTAACATGTAGATTTTTTTAAACAGGCTTGTCACGCAATATCACGGCTGAAAGTGATTTATGCAAGGGGTCGCTTCAACCTAATTGGGTCAAGAAGCCGAAATTATAAGGCCCGCGGCTGGAGGGGCTGGGGCCCTTAGCCCCGTCGAGGGTGCTCGGAATACTCTAAAAACCAAAACCGAGCCAGGACAAATACCTCCCTGAGAGCAATCTGTGCGCAGCTCCCTAATGCCATTGGTATTCGTGACAAATCGGGAAACGAAACGAACAAAGGCCCAAAGTAGATTAGTTATTGTCGTGTCATTCAAGTGAAAAATCGCCCCGTAAAATGAACAAGTATTCTTTGTTACGGAAAATTGGCACCTTCCCGCTATGAATTATTAATTTGTCCGGGTTAAATTGAAAATTTGGATCCTTGCCGTTATTGATCCGATTTCCCGAGAAAATTTCTCTCACATTATCTCTCTTTACATTATAATGAACGTTAAACTTCCAATTGTTCGATGGATTTCCGCGGCTTCATTTTATGAACTATTTAAAATTAATGATAAAATCAAACAATGTCATTGAAAAGAGATAATATAAGATAAAAATAACCAAATAATAATAATAGTTTATTCCAGAATGTATGCAGGGGTAGTGCAATGCAATACATTCCATATTTTGAAATAACAGAAGCAATTAGACAAATAATAGGTTAAGGCACATAGATAAAATAAATAAAAAAAACGAATAAGCATGAAAAGCATGAGAAATGAAACTGAAAAAATAATAAACACTAAAATGAATTCATGCATCTGTTTACGGAGGATATTTCATCGTCTCCTGCCTCCAGAGGGCCATCAGGGGGGACTCCACCCAGGCAGTCATTGCGGTGATGATCGCATTCTTCGATTGGCCCAGTCTACGCCATAAGCTTCCCATACGGTGGCGGAGAAGTGCTCGGAAGGTGTGTACTCGTCCCTCTAGGAACATTTCCGTAGCACTGCAGTATCTTGGTAGGCTGAAAAGTTGGCGATAAGCGTTATTATAAACAACCTTTAACTTATGCCATTGGGATGTAGTGTAGTTGACCCACAGTTCTGATGTGTACAGAGAGGTACAGAAAGCGTTGAACAGTATTCTTTTTACTTTTGGACTGCAAAAGTAAAAAGAATACTGTGTCTTGATAGCATACTCGCTCTAACTGATATGGCTCTTCTCTGCCTTTCCATATCCTCGATATCCTTGAGGTCGTCTGTGATGATGTGTCCCAGGTATTTAACGCTGTGATTAACATTAATATTTCTTTCATCTAGCAGTACTGAGGGTGTTTGGAATATTTCGTTTTTAGATTTAAAAACCATAACTACTGACTTTGTGGTGTTATATAAAAGGTTATGGCTTTTTGCAAAGTCTTCACAAATTTTGAGTAGTTTCTTTAAAGCGCTTAGTGGCGTTAAGTTTTTGAATAAGCTCATCGGTGTATATATTGAGCAGAGCCGGAGACATACTTCCTCCTTGCCTTACGCCGCTTTTCAAATGGAATGGGTTAGAAAACTCCCCAGACCATTTCACAATATTTTCTTGTTGCGTGTGCCAAATTGAAAGAATCGCTATAACATCTTCCGAAACTGCTCTTTTCCTTAGTTTTTCCCACAGTTTATTATGACATACACGGTCAAATGCTTTGCTTAGATCTAGAAAGCAGGTATAGATTGGCGTTTTCCTTAGTTTATAATAACTGATAGTTTCTTTTAGGGAATATATTTCCATAGATGTTGATAGTGCAGGTTTGAATCCCAACTGATAATCCTCTTTAATATTTCTATTTTTGAAACTGATAATTCATGGTGGAATTCCATTATAATATATTATAATAAAAACAAATATAAAACTTTTTTCCACTTTAAGTTTACCAGTCTGAAGATGGCTCTAGCGAGCTGAAACCGGTTACGGTCATTAAACTTAAAGTGGAAAAAAGTTTTATATTTGTTTTTATTATAATATATGATAATCCTCTGTTTTTAGATGATCTGTTACGACAGTAGATAATTTTTTTTCAAATAATCTTGCCATTGTGGTTGAGAGTGAAATTGGTCGGTAGTTATTAATCACGGATCGATCAAGATTTGTTGATTTAATTATGGGAATAATCACCGTTTTCGTCATTTCATTCGGGATGTACCTGTGACGTACAATATTTGAAAATAGTTCTCCTAGGATAATATGAAACGCTGGTCCTGCATACTTAATGTGTTCAAGAGCTATTGAGTCATGTCCTGTGGCCAAATAATTATCTACCAGTTCGGTATTAAATTTAGATGGAAAAACGCCGTCTTAATCTTATTTTTACCGAAAATGTATATATTACTAGTAAAATAATAAATACACATGTTATTACATATTAAATGAGATTCAAATATTTACCAGTTTGCTTTTATCTATAAAAGGTCGAAAACACGAGCCAAAGAACGATCAAACGTTGATTGTTAGCAAGCCAATTCATTTATTTAAAAGCTTGAAGCTTGTATTCACACGTCGATATTCCGAGAATTTATTAAAAAGCGAGCATATTTACCCGCAGGTCAAAGAACTTTCACAAAAGCCAACCTTGGGCGTAGTTTTCGAGAATTCTATGGAAGCAGTATAGCATGATTATAGTCAAACCGAGACCTTCAACATTTCCCTTGATTAAAAAGTCAATTAAAAAAAATCGAGTGTTTAATAACGCTACAGTGAACAAGCTCGAATGCGGCAAAGTCATTACGTTGCTCAGAGACCCTTACACGCAGTGGAAGGCATTATTTTTGATTCCAAAGTCGTAATCTAATATTTATGTCTGTGGGACCGCCATACCAACATACCAAGTAGGTACGTTATAACTGAGATAGTTGGAGAAGTGCGATACTTCGTGGTTAGCAATAATCGTATCCATATTCGGCAATCAATTTCCTAAATGTGTTAAGTCTGCGTTCGCACATAAAGGCCATTATCTGAGGTGACATTAGTTATAAGAACACATTTCCCAGCACATTCCTATAAGTTCGAATTCCAGACCAGCTACTCCCAACACTGGGGTATTTGCGGCATTTGAACCGATTTACGGGTGTACTGTAATACGCGGATATTAAAGACAGACTTGCTTCCGTGAACGTGTTCTATGTTCTCTACACACCATTATGTCATAATAAGGCTTTCAGTAATACTCGAGTCGTGATGTGTGCTTGTGCCACTGTGCCCATTCATCATCCGAAGCCGCGGCTCCGCACAACTTGGCGAATCTTCACAGTTAACGGCTCTCGCCACTTGAAATACTTAAATAACTTTTTCAATTCCGAGAAAACTTGTCGTAGATTGTAGGACTAAGTCGACTGTAATTTTATTACAAAGGCAAGTGGGTACTTTGAAGGAGATTTTCAGAAGACAAAACTCCTTATTAAAATCGCATATTAGTGACAGAACTAGACGAATTTTTCCTTTCAAATTAAACTAATTACCTAACCATTTGCGTACGCTGAGGATGGAAAGTCACACAATTCACCATTGGTACACATGTATATCTTCATTCACATTCAAACCTAGTATAATGAATCACGACGGTGATCTACTACCATGACTTTCAGGAGCATTTCTGACTCCATTCATTTGCGCGTCAAATATTCTTATGGAACTAATTCCTACGCCCTTTCGATCTACATTCTTATAATTTATTTTTTTACGAAAGAAGTGCCACAAAATTATACAACAATGTACCAAACAAATATCAACAATACATTTGTAAATAATGCAAAAAAGTACCTATGACAGGTAGTATTAACACAAAGAGTGTTCAAGTTAAGGTCTCAGAGAGCAGCAGGCAGCGAGTGCAAAGCAAGGAGCAGGAACAGGAGTCAAGGGCCGAGGGCCTACGACCTGCGACCAGGGCGCATAAGGTTTCACGGTACAACACAAGGGGCTGAGGACTACCAAGTTTGTTAACAGTGCAAAAAGCTGCTCAAAGAGCGGGACACTCGACACCCGACCCGGGCCTCCACTGGGGGAGATACGGCGATACCACTTCGCATTCATACACTTTTCTTTGAGAACGGAATCATTCTACAACAGCTCTAAATACAAGCAGAATCAAATGAAGTCAACCTATACATTCCAGATGGAAAGCTATAGAAAATTTTTGGGTAACAAACTACTAGGTTTTCTGCATTATAGTTATGTTTGATAAGTCGCTCCAGAAAAAAGAGTTTTCCAGAATAAATTACGAACGGTACTTTAAAAGGTTTTAGAAGTGGAATATTTAAAAAAATTCAATAACTTCAGTTTCTAGTTAAATTTGTTTGGTTAAGCTGAAGCAATGACTTTACTGCAAGTGCTTGTGGATTAGATAGAAAGAAATACATAGAAAATGTATATCGCATTGCGTGTATTACATTATTTAACATAAATCTATAATAACCTAACATCACTGTTCGTGAGTTTTTTGGGGGATGTGTACAGGGTGTTAAGGGACGTACTTGACCTTACTTTATTAGCCAGTGATTCCTGACAATATTTGTAGTAAAAAATGTGAATAAAATTTTGATCTCCGGACATTTTTCTAAAAACATAAAAATCAATAGATTTTGGACATCAGTTAGGGGCGGGATGAGGGGTTTGTTCGGTTACTCGGCTGAGTGAATAGTGTCAATATGTGGAAGAAAAAAAATTGTTCGATTTTGAACAAAAAAAAATTGAAAAAAAAAACATTTAAATCGTCACCGGAAACCAAAATTCCATTTACATTTTTTACTCCAAATAATATCAAAAATTACTGGTTAAAGTAAGTCACATACGTTTCTAACACCCCGTTTACACAGATTTGCTGCTTTAAAATTAAAATCAATGGAATTATACGACTACTTCATAATAAAGTCTATATCACATGGTATTATTTTCTCTGATAAAGCGAGATAATTTAATCGTTAATCTTCACAGTGGATATTGAAAGATAATATGCATGAACTAGTATTTTGTATATAGATAGAGAGGTCTTCGCTTCCCTATATTTTCGGCAGACTTCACTAGATTGTTATCGCGGCAACTTTCAAAGAAAGAAAACGATTATTCAAGCTATCTCGTCCTTCTTCCGCAGTTTTCAATAGAGTTCATAAATAAAATTCCGTCTTCCATTGTTTCCAGCGAGTTTTGTATACGTGGTAGACAACTTCATTAAGATAAAACCTTAAAATATGTCGTCTGCTGCCCACAGCAGATTGCGCCGCCCAGACTGTGTTTGAGTTATGACAAATGATGAAATACAGGAGATAAAATAAATGGAAAATTCATCTCAGCAATGTGATGCCTCCGATATTTTAAGTCCTTGAAGTTGGGATGGAACGAATAGCAAGACAGGTAATGATATATCAACGGTGATGTCACATACTAAGGCGAGAGACATAAAATACTGTTTTACGAAAAATTCGGAAGAGCTTATGAAAATTTTAAGGCATACCGTAGAAAGGGGTGATAAGAAACATGGGGGTGAATAGAAACAAATAATTTCACATGCCTCCCATTTTTTCTCAATCTTTATTATTATCTAAGGGAGTAAACCATTCACTTCTCACCAAGAGTTGAAATTACAATCAAAAAAATTGTAAAATGTGTAACACTATGAAATGTATAGTTTAGACTGAATAAGGAAAAAAAACGTTTAAATTTAATGTACAATGTGCTTCATGGACAGTGATGATAGTTTAGATAAGGACTGTGTGCCTAGTCAGTAAAATTATTTTTAAAAAATGCCCAGCTATGAGTGTTACGAACAGGGACTTAAATTTTCTAACATGTTTCTATTGAAATAATATTTCGTTTGACCCCACTGCTTAGGTATACATAAACATCATAGTTTTTTCTTAATTTCTCAATGAGAATGCATATTTGATGTTATAAGTGGGTAGAAACAAAAAGACTAACCAAAGAAACATATTTCTAAGGCATTATCAATAATTGCATTGACAACCCTGAAATTCTCGCCAAAATAAAATTGTATGTACCGACCAGAAACACGAGGCAAAGTGCTACCTTTTTCTGTGACAATTTTAAAACTAACTTTGAATCTCATACACCTATAAACAGACTACATCAATTTGGAAATAAATTTGGGAATGTTGTAGACGTGTTTAAAGATTCCGTGTTAGTTTTAAAACGAAGTCTTTATAATCACTTCACCGAGATGTATGATTTCACGACTCCTTAGTGAATACATTTTTTTATTTTTATATTTCTTTATACATATTTGCTTTCTTTACTACATACTATTAATTTTATTTTGCCATGATTTAAACATAATTCATTATATATAAGTTACTATTTGTATCATTGATAATATATTGAAATTTAACAAGACTGTGTGTAATATAATTTTAAATAATTTAACAGATGGCAACATAAACAAAATTATCAATTTAACAACAAACAGATTAAAATAACTGGAATATATATTTATATTTTTATTTATTCGTTTTTTGCTATTGTGTACGAAAGCATTATGCAAATATGTCATTTCTATGACTTATTTTTTCAAATGATAACGATTCCTGCCTTCTTTTTTTACATGATATAGTTTTGATTGAGATTCCAATGTAATAAACACTGTGAGAATTATAGAACTATTTATTCCTATCAGAATTATATTACTAGTACTATCAGACTTATAATCTTTCTCAATTTTCAGTTACGGAGAAGAACTCTTCGATATCTCTCATTCACTTTACTGTTTAAATTATTTTTATTATTATATATATATATATTTATATATTTTTTTTATTAAAATATAAGATAGATCATGAAATTATTAATACATAAAAATAATGAGATTGCCTCTACTCAAACCTATCGTATATTTTCTTAAAAACAATTTAAAAATAAAAAATGAAAAAACTTCGATATATTTCCTGTTTGAACATTCGGATAGGAAATATATCGATGAAAGATTTAGTTTTTATTTTTAAGATTAAGCTTTTATTTTTAAGATTTAGTTTTTATTTTCTGTTCACAAAACAATGAGTTTATATTTTGGTTTTCTTTATAGTTTTAATATATTATCATTTTATTTATTTAAACTTTGTAACTTTTCTCAGTACTTTTACAACTATCACTATATTTAACTGCTTTACGGCCTTTATAACATTGTACTTGAAATGATGTTTACATTTGTAATTATTAGATACAATTTTATGTTTTACAAAAAACAACAACTACCTAATGTGAACTAAACCAGGAAATTTGACTGTCCTAAAACGGGAAATCTCCTAGTTGGACGGTCAAAGTATTTGTTTATAATGTATATGTATTTTGTTTCAATAAATAAATAAATAAATAAAATAAATATTGTACACTGTATGTACCTAACACAACTGTAATGCTATTATATATTGTTTACTGTATGTACCTAACACAACTGTATTGCATATTTACTTTTATTGTAAAAGCCCACTAGGGCGTAAATAAATAAATAAATTTCAATGTACTTTGAGCTTACAGTATCTGAGCTATAAGGTCGAAAATTTGCTAAACTGTTTCTAATCACCCCATTCTACGCTATAAATATAAATGTTTAGAAAGAGATTTGGTAACTATGTTTTTTTTAATCTCCAGTTTCAACTCCAGTTCTGGACGATACGTTTGTTGACGAAAACGAAGGAGATAAATAGGCTTTTAAATGCAAGTACAACACAATCGATACGTTATGATAGTGAAATTATAACGTAACCTTACATTTTTATACAATATGCAATTTGAAAGCTTTGTTGTGTGAACTGTACAGAGATCACGAAAAACATTGAAATTGTTTAACTAAGGTACTAGTACAAAATCGACAGGTTTATGCATTGCATTGGGTAAATAATACTTGGACAATAATAACATGCGTAGAAATGTTACAAATATCCGATTAACAAGCCAAAATGATAAAGGCAAATTAGAAAAGGCAAAGGGGAGCGTTTTATCAATGAAAAATGAAACTATCCTGTTTAATTCCAGATAGCTGCAAACGATCGAAACAACGCCACATATCTTGCGAATAAAAAAAAAACTTTCGTCCAGAACGGAGTTAGGTTTATTCACTAATGAGCAAAGTTTAAATGGTACAGTCGGTAGAGAGATGAAAGGAGTCTGCTTCGGGTCAGAAGAGGGCGGGGGGTTAAAAGGGACATTAAAAATGAAAAGAATATGTCGCGCAGATTGTAATTGCATCCGAGCGGAAGCGGCTGTATTTACGCCGAGGAGCAAACAATTAAAAACAGCCTTTGAACTGCAAACACTACCACAACTCGCGCGAACTCTTGTTTTACTGTTTACTGTCTTGATTTATTTATTTGTACCTGTGTACGTAACGAAAGGAAAAGACGTCCAGCGTGACGCTTTGTCTGCGTGGAGGATTTTGCATATTTTTAACATTAAACGCCAAAAAACAACACTTCTTAGTTAATATGTGAATGTACTGTTTTTGATGAGCCCCAAAATGGTTGTGCGTAAACATGGGCATCCTTTTTAAATCTTATCGTAACATTTCATTCGATCAATATAAATGCAAAGGCTATCGTTCAGTCCACAAGATATCAAAATTACCATACATTGTTAAATTAGACATTTTTAAAAATCGCGATGATGATAAAATTGAATTGCGAACTAAGTAAAAGTGTTAATGAACAAGTCTGAAATAGTCGTAATATTAAAGAAAAAGAGTGTCACTCACCATTTGCGTGGGCCGCAGCGCTGAACAAGGAAAGCCATAGTATGAATACAGCGGTACTGAGACGGCTAGGCGTCAGTAGCAGGCCCGCTGTGGTCCGTCCACCACAGCTGCTGTACCGCTGTATCATTTTACCGGCGCGGCCTCAGGTGACCGGTCGCCCCGCGCCCTCCGCCGCCTGTTCCAAGTGGACAAAAATGGACAGTGATAATAACATACAATCTCCAGGAGAGACATATATATACTACCAGGCGGGCAGTTCAGTTGGCAGGGTGGACGCTGGACACTGGACAGGACTGGGGGTGAGCTGGAGAACCAGAGAACTAGACTGCTATCCGCTGGACTCCTACTCCTGGCTCTGGGACTTTACTTACGTGCTGCAGTGCCTAGTCACGGCAATTGATTGGGAGGTTCGAACTTATTCGAGTCGGCTTTAAATCACAGCTCAAATCAAAGGACTACTTTCAAAAAATGTCAATGTATATATATATATAACATTGAACAATGTGAATTTCAGGATTGGAATTACAAGGATAAGGAAGTATTTCAATGTCAATTGTTTATAATATTGTCAATTGTTTTAGAATCAATCAGCAAATTCTTATTCAATATATCACTGGTTGCAGTTAATATAAGAGTGCAATTTACACTAATCTCATTATGAGGTGAAATGGTTTATAAAATTACATCAAACACAGACACGGTAATATCACAGATATGGAATAAGAATTCAACATTTAAATTTTAAACACATCTACTTATTTTTAATTATTTATACGAAGGAAGAAAACATCGAAAATTTTACACTTAGATAGATTGAAAAATTGATTGGTTATTGAAATGTTTCATAAAATTGTTATCACAACACACTAAACGGGTATCATCGAAGAACTCGACTGAATAATGTAGGAAAATCACTAGTTTAGGAAGATGACTTTTTTATTAAAGTGTCTTTTTTTAATTGTTATTTACACAATAGTATTAGGTTGTATGTCTTTTTACAATATTATCCAAAAATCGATTATTAATTTGTGTTATTAGATTCGATGTCAAAATTCCGTTGCGGCCATGGTGTTTTAGGCCTTTAAACGTTTACGAATTTTCATAACATTATTGAAATCACTAGAAATGTTCAATAGATTTTCATCCGAAGTCCATGATTTTCGGCTATCAGATTTATGTTCTTCCAGTACAGGATCCCAAAGAAATGTTTTTATCATTTTTCGTAATAGGAACTAATTCACGGCCTACACTGTTTTCTTTTTAGGTCTTTCATCTTAAGGACTACATTAACAACAAAAAATGTTTCTGTAAACCAAGAAAAAAAATTCTTCAATCAAAAACTACAACATAGAAATTTAAGACGTAAATTCTAAACGATATTATGATTCTGAGCGTTAACAAAGAGCCCCGCTTGGTTTATGAATCATTAATAATCTGAAACTAGTTAGATTCAGTTTCATAATACTATATTGTTCACTTTCGGAGAAGAGAGTCTAGTGACTACGGTGAAAAGCTAGATAAATTTTGAGAAACGAGCAATCAAATAAATAAATAAAAGTTTTAAGTTTCAAAAATAATTAATCGTAAGCAATACTTTTGATTTTATGCTTTTCTTAACAGACAATGCAGAAAGACCAAGACGGATAATTAAATTTTTGAATAGAGTTAATATTAAGGAAACCAATTACAGTTACCGGTGAGGCCAAAAAATCTACTAAAGCGGAAGTTTTCTTGAAAGAATAACGTACTATAATATAATGAACTCCATTCAACGTTTAAGTACTTCCACAATTGTTTGATTCATCGAAATGGCTTTTAAACTTTTAAGGATTTATTAAAAGTTAATTAATATAACGTAGAAATTAAAAAAATATATTGTTTAAAAAAATTACAAAAACAATCTATTTTATATCTTTAAGCATTTGTGGAAATATTTTTCTAATTATTTTTTTTTTCAAATCACGAGTACCTTCCTGAGAAAAATCTATAAAAAAAAAGTCATAATGAGAAAATTGGATGAAAATCTCCAAAGGTGAAGTTCGTTTACGTTAAAGTACGGGCAATAAATCGATTACCGGGAATGATTTGATCAAGCGCCAACATAATAGAAAATAAATTGCAACAAAGTACAATACTGCTGGCTCGGATCTTCTGCAGATAGTCATTAAGTGCAGATGTTCTGGGCGGGCAGGGCGCGGCGGGGAATTTACTCCACAACGCTCATAGAATCTTAATAGAGGAATTTAAATTCCATTTCGATGTGACCGATTTCCCGAGGATGTGGAGGGCTTAAGGTTTATTTATCAGATGGTTGGCACGTAAACAGGTGGATTTAACCAAACACAGCCACTGACACAGAGAAGAGAAACCATTGCTTTATTATTATTGCATTCAATTACTGCATTAAAATAAAATAATAATTAAAAGTGAAAAATAAGTTAAATGGAAGGCAAAAGCTAACTAGCGAATCAAATTTGGATTAACGAGTACAAAAAATATTGTGGTTAAATAGGAGAAACTAAGCACATAAAATTTTGGAGGTTTATTTTTACGAATTCCATTATTAACCCGTCACAATCAACTTCAAACTTACAGGTTGTATTATTAAAAAATATTTAAATGGATAAATTCGAATCATGTTTTGATTCAGTCAGATTATACGGGGCAAACATTTATAGCGGTCATAACAAAGTATTTATTTTGTTTGATATAAAATCTAGTCAAATTAAGATATTCATGACTAAGTTTTCATTGCCATTGGCTGAATATTTTTGAATGACAAAACACGCGACTCGACAGGTACTTTCTATAACTTTTCGCATAATGAACACGCCAGCTGAAGCGTGTATGCTATCGAACTTGTCGTACTAAATAATTGCGTATTCTTGATTATGGCTGCAAAACGTCCAATTTTATAATTCCCGTAAAAATATTGTATTAATCAACTAATGTGTTTCATACGTTCCTCTAATCGGAAGTAATTAAATGGACTGTCTCTAAAAAACACTGTCTCCATTATACTATCATTAGTCACACGGTTTTAGTATTAACGAGTTTATTGTGATCGTTATTAATAAAAAAAATATATAATACTTAATTGGTTTAGCATGTGAATTTGAAGAAAATTTTACCAGTTGAAATACTGTAGAGGCAAATGCTGAATGTAACTAACCAGAGAAAATAAAAATGCTTGCAACAGAACTCAATTTTTTCTGATAAAAAGTAACTTTATGATAAATTTAAGAGAAAAAACTTTCCGTTCGCTGAGCTTCCTGTTAATGAAAAAAGTTTTACCTGCTAAAATATATTTAAAAAAAATATTTAACCCTTAGAGTCTAACTGGCCTCTCTGGAGGCCAACTCATGTAAGTCTCATAGAAATGGTTGTACCTCCCTCACTATCATAGTGAGAAATATGATATGAACGGGTTAAAAAGAGAAAAGACCACGCTTTATATTAAAAAAAAACTAACCACAAAATAAGTAAAATGTAAATCTCTCGAATCGCATTTTGAAATACATTTATGAAACTTTGGAAATTTTTATAAATTTTTTGTACACGGAACGACAAAAAAGTGAGGTGATAATAACGTCTATAACACATTTTTCTAATAAAATATGTATGTGTTTTTATTTTTTTCGTTATCAATAATTTTTATCAGAAAAAACGTAAGGTGAGCCATTTTGAAATTTTTTTTTATGTTTGCGTGCAAAATTTTTAAATTTAAAAAATTGCATGATTATTTCGATTTATAACATTTGATAGGGTTTTTATCAAAAACAGTATCACAAAAACACTTTCTAAAACAGTTTTTAGTTTTCGGATACGTTAAGAAATATTCTATTTATTTGGATTTTATTGTAAAGCGGAAATATTTTGACCCTCTGAAAATACGGCCGAGGCCTGAAGAAGCGTTCACAAGTCTTCAGTTGGCGACAACAGAAACATCTGTGATGTATAAATGTTTATCCAATGAACCTCTCAGTCTGTGCGGAGTTTTCGTATCAATTTTCAATGAACGCGTCCTCGACTGGATTTACAGAAAGTTCGAGCCAAATCGAGTTCCAATTTCATGTGAAGCAGTAGGTACTATAAACAGACCCATATCTAATGCAATTATTAAATCAAACCAATTTGTACACAGGTGATGAAAAACACGGCCAGGCGCATTTATGAGATTATTTATTTACAGATCAACGATTCGGGCCACAGCTGTTGGGAATTTCAGAGAAGAAATACACGGTGCGAAGTATATGGCGCTAAAAACAGCTTTTTTATTTATTTTTATGTGAATGTGGTTTTAAACAGGCTAATAAAAAAGGTTAAAGTCATCTCCAGCCATGTTGGATTTTGTCTTATGAACAACCTTCGTTATTCTAAATGGAATTTACGAAGAAAAGTTTATGCAATCTTGGATATAATCATGAATATTTTGCGAACGACGAACGAATGAAATTCGTTAGACACAATCCTTACGACTGGGAAATTGTATTTCCGCCTACACAACAGAGCAAAACATTAGATTTTTGATCCCAGAAACGAGAAGACTTGGAAAACAATCAAGGTTTCAAATGAAACCGCGTTAACTTATTTGGCCTGGAGAATATGCAGTAGTATACGGCACGTGTAGGTTAACTCGTTCCTGTAAAATAGGAGACCTTTTCTCCAATTTAGCTATTCAATTGTTGTGTGGCCATTGTTCCGCGTGTGATTTCCACCGAATAAAAGAGGAGCTCGCGGTCGGCATCTGCGGGAAGCCAAGGCTCGGGGGCGAGGGAGGGCAGCGTCGCACGGATAAGTAAACGGACCGAATTGTTTAAAGCAGTGCGGTGAAATTTACGCCGGCCGAATCGAAATCGGCCTCATTAGGGGGGGCGGGCGACTCTGCACCTCCGCTGAACGGGTGGGTTCATTTACCGCTGCAAATCGGTAATAAAAAGCGTCCGCGTTTATCTGCCGGGACGTGGGAGGACGGCCACCGCAGGCGCAGGACCGACTGAAAGACCGCCTCGCACCACCTAGCACCTGCACAGCGAACAATAAAACTAAACTTTCCTTCTGTTTCCCTCCAGCATTACAGATAGGATGTTGACATTTGAGCAGAGAAACAATTTATGGTAGATCTAGTTAAAACTCTGACAGTTTTGTTAAAATTTATCTGTACCTTGATTATGAAGGTATCTACGGTTAAAAGGAAAGGCTGCGCAGCTTTTTTCACACAAAACTTATATTTGGATTTTAGACCAAAATACCCAACTTAACTGAATAATTATTATCGAAAAAATAAAAATTATTACTTTTTTATTCAAAAGGTATTATACCATTTAGTTTGCTTGGGTCAGTTGGCCTCAAATCCAAATTAAGGGTTTGTACGAAAAAGACCGCACAGCCGGTCCTCTTAACCTTGGGTCCTCTTTTGTTTGAAATAACTGCGATGACTATGAAGAAATGACCACCAGACCAAAAACATAGTCAAACTTATTGAAAGGTTCAAATGTTCTTCCGAGAAATGATATTTGTGTACTCTAATTCGACCCAAGGCAGCGTACATATAATGTGATATAGAAATAGGTCGTAAATAAGTCTCCGTAAAGGAATACATTATACAACCGGTCAACGAACGTCCGGTTTCACGTCTCAATTTAGTGTTTTCATTTTATTAAACATCTCCAAAAACATCAAACATGTTGATCCCTTTGCCTCCGTAAAGCTTTTTGGGCAATGATATTGATGAAATACAGTCATAAAAATTCACATAACTCTGCTACCGAAGGAATATATAATATAGGTAAAACCAGGAAAGGGTAAATAGAATTCAAAGTAAAGCGCGATAAAGAAGGATGGAGGTTTTTCAAAACTATAAAAAACAATAGTCCCGCAACCCCTGGTGCCTTCGCGCCGCCAGTCCCGCGCTCCCCGGTCCACCGGACCAATACATTTTATTACCATTCTCACACCTTAAACAAAACTAACGAAAACAAAGAAAAAAAGTTATCGCTTTGTAGCAGGCACACACTAATCTAATGTATTGTTTTGTTATTCTAGAGTGGTGTTGGTTGCGTTAGTGGCAACACTCGGATTTTATAATACACCAATGCAGAAAAAAATTATAATTTTTTTTTTAAATTTATTTTAAGAAAAGTTGACAGCAAATCATAAATTATACAATAATAAAATGATAATATAGTAAATTATGCCAATAGTGAACTTTCCACAGAAGTAAGTTAATGACAAAGTGTGGCATTATAAAGGTGTTTTCTTAATTAGTTTATTTTTTAGTTGCAATATGTTCGGAGGGGGGGTGAGGAGAAATATGGGATTAGGATTAAGAGGCTAAGGACGTAAATGTATAGGGGGAGGGGTAGATTGAACTTCCTAGTTTGTTGCTTAGTGAGTTTTATGTCACGTAACGTCAAGTTAAAACTGTCAATGTGGTAATAATTTAAGTTAAATGAATGTGCGGATCTGTAGATAAATGAGTTCTGTTTGGAGCTGGTCTTGCAAAGAGGCAGATTAAAAGTAAGCGACTGTCTACTGTAACGATTTGGAACATGGAATGATAGGCGTTGAAGAAGATCAGGACTATCGATTAAGTTTTGTGTAATTTTAAATAACATTACCGAATCTGCTATATTCTTCGACAAGTAAACGTCTGTATTTTGAAGAACTTTGCAGAGTCTTCATTACTAACATGAGATCGAAAGGAGCGGAAATTGAGGTACCTTTAAAATCTATTTGAACGCTTTCAATTCTATTTTTGTGAACTGCATAGCCTGGGTGCCATACTTGAGATGCGTATTCAATGATACTACGAACATATGAGAAATACAGTTATACAGAAATACAAATTTTGAAAGTAATAAGGTCTTTGAATTGTTTACAGGAGCGGATTATGAGACCAAGCATCGAAGATGCGTTAGTGACTATAATTTCAAATAATCAGGGTGCAAAAATGATTTTACAAAGTTTTCCGCGGTTTGGAAATTTCCAAGCTTGACTGATATGTATCGTCTGCCGAAGGAATGGTAAAATTATGAAGGCAATAAATTGGCGTAAAAGTAAAAAATATAATACTTAATTTTTCGCGTTCGTAAGGTATTTTATTGCTTCGAAAAAGCTTTGTTTTGAGTTTGTTCACGTTACAGGCTGTCCAATGTGACTGTTAATAGAAACCAAATCCATAGCCCCGGGCTAGGGGTCAGCGGTTTCAGCTTAATCAAACGAAGCCGATGTAACTATAAACCTAAGGCGAATATTTCAGACATCTTCCACCCTTAATTATACCTTTGAGGGACCGCACGCAAAATAATGTTCTAATCTATTGCTTCATAGAATCAAACATTATTTTATTTATTCTAACTAATTACACACTAAAAGGCAGAACCCTTGTATGTTTATTCCACCAAAAACTTTGGGACGGAGAGCTCTGGCGCCATGATTGATGAATTTGCAGAGCTTTATCTGGCCGGAATTTCTAGTTGAGCGAGGCTATTTACTAATAACGGAATTTTCATCTTGGGATAAGCTTTGACTGTATCTAGCTGACAAAAATGAGAATGTCTTAAGATGGGTTGCTTCGGATATATTTTTTTTTTTTTTTACATGAAATACCGCACAAGAGTCCCAACTGCTCCCGTCTGGAGCCAGTGAGACTATGGCATCCCCAATTGGGGCATGTTGTGAGGCTGAAGGTAGTGGGGGGGGGGGAAGGAGATAGGGAAGAGGTAGGTGGGGAAGTACCTGGCTATTCAGATCTGGTCACTAAACACGGCTAAAGCCATTTCCAATTTGAACAAATGATCAAATTTCAAAGTCAATTTTCAAGTTCTGTGAAAGATCTATTCAGGTTCTGTAGGCAACTGGCACACACTGATGCAATAACAGAACTGAATTGGACTTTCACAGAACTTGAAAATTAACTTTGAAATTAAAAGATTTGTTCAAATTCTCCATCCTTAGGATGGGTTGTTCAAAATTTCCCGTATTTAGGATCGATTATTTAAAAAAACTTAAACAATTAATCAAAGTTTTTATTTCTTCAAAGTTTTAAGTTAATTTTCACGTTCTGTGAAAATTCTATTCTCTGTGATTATTTCAGTTTTATAAAGCATCTGGAAAAAATGTTATAATCACAGAACTTGAATAAATCTTACATAGAACGTGAAAATTAACTTAAAAAATTTGTTCAAATTTTTTTAGACAAGTCATCATAAGCTTTGAGATGTGACTGAAGATGCATATCTAGTTTTTCCTGACTAGTTTTTCATAATCCAAAAAATAGTGGAGAGTAGTTATTATTTAATTTTAACGATAATTCCTAGGTTTTCTTTTTTCTAGGCTCGCGTAGTTTTAGATTTTCAAAAGAGACGGTTATTGAAGTTGATTTAAGTGAGTAATTTTGACAAAATCAAAACTCTTCTTATAATTCAACGCAGAAGAATAAATAAAAAATATTTTTACATAATCACATGCTTTTCCTTCTTTTTTCGAAAATCTGTAAACATGATTCTGGAAGGATTTTATGAGACGCGAATTTAATTTGAACTTTTAACCAAATAATTACGGGAGAAAATGCTTAATTTATTTCCAGATCAAAAAAATATTGGGTTACATCATTTTCTCAGTATTCTATGACTTAACCTTTGTCCGATCCTTCCTAAAGTTTGAACTTAAGCATCGAATACCTGGATAATGAAAATAACAACAAATAAGTGGGTATAATTTTAACAAGCTCAAAATGATTCGCCGATCAAATTACTTTCAAAGTGAAGATTAAAGAGGCTGGTTCGATTATATAAAAGAGATAGGAAAATACTTAATTAAAAATGGATCGAAGTTAACATTTTCACATCGTCAAGAATTCTAGATTATTCTCCATCTGATTTTTATCCAATTGAGTTAGTCTCAGGGATAGAAAAGGGCGACTGAATAAAAAGTTTTGATACTTAAAGAAACCAAAGACAAGTTAGTATATTCGTGGGAAGGGAGATTGTAAGTGGATAAAATATTTTTTGGTAGACTCCAGGGAGAAAATAATCCGCGTAAGGAAGATTAATCGTCCGCACAACAGCTATCTCGGATATTAAATGATGCCTGAGTTACAGCCTTATGGTCGAAGATTTATATTTTATTAACATGCAACACACAAAAACATTGACAGAGAAAAATGCTGCACGATCGATTTGACGTCGCTGAGTGGAGCGAGCGCCTTGATTAATTCATTTATAGCCAATACTTACTTCAGAATCATTATCAGTACGATATAATTAATAATAAAACATCTATTTTAAGGATGTTCTCAGACAAAAAGAAGAACTTTTACATTGAACTCAATCAATGAGAATTTTTACAGCGACCGCGATTTTAGGTGGAAAACATTAAAATGCCATAAAAAATTCCAGATTAAAAAGAAACTTAAAAACAAAGCTTTTTTTACTAAAATACATTTATTTTCAAATATCTTTTGAAAACATTTTTTTTTGTTTCACTGAGGTTTGAATCCAGGTTTGAACCCAGGAATAAACCGCACAACCAACACTATTAAAAATGACTTTAAAAACTTTATTTTTTGGTTTCAGTGAGATTTGAACCTTCCTACCCAGTGATCAAAATCAACCGCACTACAAACCGGGCCAAATCGGAGATGGAAATGCCGATATTAATTTCGTCTTAAATGGTTTAATTAATTCAAATTTCATAAATTGCGTTTATGCCCGCGTGTGCGTGATAGCCACCAAAGTTGAAAGAATGCATTGTCATCGACAATAAGTCTATCTGCCGAGTATCAGCTCGATCGGATATTTGGAAGTGGGTTAATTTCCACTTCCAAGATTACGCTTCATATATTCATTCAATCGAGAAAACAAAAGTGAAATTCAAATATATGTACTGAAAAAAGATAAATTATTTAGAAAAGTGTCGGTTTTACATTGATCGGTTTTTAAATTAGCACTATATAACGGCAAAAATATAATGATTGATTGATGATAAAAGCTCATTAAAAACCTTGTAACAAAAGGAACACTGTTTTAGCCCCGCCACTGGCGGGACAGTGGTTCGAATCCATTCAATTAACCATGCACTTAAAACTTTTTTTAATCACAATACTATTAGAATTTCACTGCATTTTTAGCACAGAAGTTCAACAATAACAAAATTTGGTAGAATTTCACTATTAATTATTTTGTTGGGACAATATTTTGATTATCGTTGCACTTCACCAACTCGTCGCAACTTTCTCAGGCTAGATTAAGCGCGCACTCGCCGAGTAAGCATCGTACATCGGGTGCTACGATCGCTCTACGCTCTCTATCGGGGTATTCCGCGCGGCACACACGTCGCTCCGCCGGCGGGCGCGATGCCGACTGGCCGCCCCGCCCGCCCGCGCGGCCAGTCGGCCCGGAGCCGCCTACAACGGCCGTAGAGCCGACGTAGAGCTATGCCGTAGCCGGCGTAGACCGCACGAGGCTTCGCAAATCTAATGTTACTCTTTAGTGCATAAGTTCAGATATCACTATTATTATAAGTTAAACTTATTAATGTGTAAGAAACATTATAATGTTATCAGAGTTTGTGTGGAGCAAGTGTAGAACAGCGGCAAGGTGCGACGGTTGTTAAGGGGTTATATACAGTTGGAATTTTCAAGAAATCGATTTTTTTATTATTTCATTTCGTAATGTACGTATATTTAAGTACACAAAAAATTTCAAGTCAATCCGGCGATTATTTTCGAAGTTACACGCATATTTGTAAAGAGGTGTCAGAGCATTTGAAAGTAGGAGGCAAACTTCAAACGTGTTTTTCTCAAAACTGTGTTTTCAAAGCCGGTGACCAAGATTACTCCGAAACGGCTTAATCGATCAGTCTCAAATTTTAACACAAGCTTTTTAAGTATATTTTACACTTATTAATCGAAGGCCTGTTCTCACCGATAAATACATATTTTTTTATAAACAATATAAGGCCAAAATTTTGGTAAAATATAGTTTTTTTTTGAGAAGCCGACATTTTGTCAAAAAAATTTATTTTGCTCTGTCCTTCGATTAATTAGAGGAATATTTATTATTATAACGAAATCCATTTGGTTTTTTCATGTTAAATGATCCAGTCCAGAGATGTGATGGTCACCGCAAGACGTCTTTTTTTAGAGGAGCTTCTGGAGATCAGCTATAGCAAGCAGCTTTCAAAATTATTATTTTTACAAATAAAAAATCTTAAAACACTGTTAGTCAAAGTCTTCTCAGGAAAAATTCTTTAAAAATCCCTTTTTTGAGCCTGACTGTATATAACCCCTTAATATTTGATTTTACGAATTACGAAGTAAATAATATTAATTGCTATTTGGGCTTTCAGAAAATACTAAATAAACTACCAGATCTTAGTTGTATTATGGACTGATATCCCCGAAAGACTAGTGTGAATTTACTCTTTCCGTAAATATTTTTTTTTTCAGAATCCGACACATTTAGAACAGGTTTGAGATGGTCCCACGCTCCGTAGGGAACCCGCTTGCACAAAGCGGGTGTAAACTGTGCGACCTAAGGTTTAAGTTTAGATTTACGGAATTCAATAGTTCGTTTATGTGAAAGCACTATGAACCATACATGATTTTACTTCAATGGCAAGCCAGATTTACCCATGGCGCCAGCTTTTTGAACCATCTTTAAGTATTTGCTTTAAGAACCATCTTTACGTATTTAGCAGGTAAATAATATTGTGTGGATCATCGACAATTGCGGTGTTAAGCCATCCAATCAACAGGCCTACAGCATTGTGTTTGGACCAAGGTCACGGCGACATTAATTACAGGCTGTATGCGGTGCGCGATCATTCCCACAAGAGCGCCCTAGTTGAGATGCCGCAATTACCGACCAGCCAGCTTGACGTACGCTAGGACCGGCCGGACCAGCCAATAGTTTGAAAACCGAGCACAAGTCCTATCATTGCTTTCTTAATATCGGATCCCGGCCCGAAACCCTATTTATGTCATTCGGAACATTTTGCTACTTAAAGGCCTAAACGATGCCAAGTTGCATAAATGCGTAACCCAAAGATTTAATAGCCGCTTTCACCGTTAAAGCTGAGCGTCCGCTAAGATAAAAATTTGCTATTAAGCAGAATGTGGCGGATGAGCGTAATTCACAGAAGAGAAACACAATAAAGCGGATGTCAACTGTTTACAGGGATTACGAAGCGTTGAAACGACGTCCACGTAGTTTGGTTGCGAGTAGCGAGTCGGCCGAACAACAGTGGAGTGACAATCACTAAGTTGTTTACAAAATGACGATAAAAAAGTAGCGATGCAATATTGGCACATGCAGGTATTCATAAAACATGTTTGCACAATATATGTTTTTTGTCTTATATATTATCGAGGATTCTGATTCACACAATGAAGTCCTTTTGTACCTCATCTGTTTTAAAAAATATATTAATAATATATAATATTTAATGAAAATAAGTAACTTTGTGTGCATCACTATTTTAAATAGTAGTGTATACTGAGATATTTATTTTCATTAAATTAAAATGACGCCACGAAGTAAATTTGCAATTATTGAAAAAGAAAATATATATTGTCATTATAATACCAAATATTCTTTAGAGTATCTAGTCCTTTACGCAAGAATTCACTTTCAAATATTTTCCAATAAACAAGATCGAATAGATTTCACGATTCTTGAAACGGCATAGAACCTATTGATTCTGAACTTACAATGGGTTTGAAGTCAACAATATTGTCACTCTCTACTGTTCATATGGGTATGTTCAACATCTTCAATTGGTGCACATTTGCTCAACACATCAAGCACATCGAGAGAGAGGTCCATCAAACACAATATTCTTCCCATTAGTGCAAGTCCAGATCTAATCTAAAAATGTAGTTCAAGAATAACGTTCAATCAAATACTGACATTTTAGCTTCAATGATGATATTACATTGCATAAATAATGTGAACAATTTTGTTTTTAAATTCTCTTCAACAAAAATGAGTACACTTTTTCCAAGTCTTAAAACTAAGTGTAATTTCATACTTTATTTAGAATTGCCCTATTTTGATCGGTTAAAACGACTATCAGTATAGCAATGAAACATTTTCCTAAAAGAGGAATAGGTATTGGGAAAAACATAACTGAAAAAAATACTAAACTTTAGTGTGTCACCGGCTCAAGAAAATAGATTTACCTAACGCTATTTAGAGTAACATGCCTTGCAGACGTCTTCTACTTGTACCAGCCACCAGTAAGTTGGGACAAAGCGATTGAGACAGATAATTGTCACATCTGCGTCAGCCGCGACTCGGCCAATTACCAGTTTTCACTATCACATTATGTGAGCCGCCGAACAAAACGCTTTGTTACCGCGAGTCTCACAGAAGATGTGTAAAGAGGTTTATGATTAATAAGCATCCGTACTCGTGTAATAAGGGGTGCAAATTATAGACGGGACTGAAGCGATTCCAGGGGCATTGTTCGGCTAAATGAGAATAGGGGGATTGACTTAACACACTGACATCAAACGGAGGATGTTATGGAAATCGAATTTATTTTGGGAAGCCGTTAATGGATATTCTCTCCGATATTAAAATACTTCTGGACCTCCTCCAGACTTCTATTTTCGGATACAGATAAGTGAAAATAAAATATGGGGTGGAGTTTATGTAACCGATTTTTTCAAAAATAGAATAATATAAAAATTTTACGATGGAAATCTTATTTCTTACTCCTAGAGACAGAGCAATAAGCTAGATTAATTTGTTTATTGAAGGACATCTATTTTTGGTAAGAGATCAGTGACAAATTTGTGATGGTGTTCGTTGTTTTCTTACGTCTGTGATAAAATCTACGAATACAATATTTTTTTAGCTGTTCTGAAAATAAATATTATTTGAAAATCTCGTGATAAACAACTAAGATTTGTTTTATTGCTTGTGAGTAAGGCGACAATTCGTTAACAGATTCTAAAAAAATGTCCTACGGTATTCCGGATAACCATTAATCCGATGACATACCTATTCTCATAATTGTTGTTCTTGGAAAAAAATCTTAATGCAAAAAAGGATTAATAAAAGATTTCTGTGCTAATATTTAACTGAACTTAATTTAATTTAATGGAGATTTACATAATAACGAAAGAAGAAATATAAATAGAATTAGATTGCCACAGTATGAAGAACGAAGAATGAATGTATTTAAAAATAAATGTTAGGCTCACTGAGAAATATTTAAATTTATCAAATGAAATGTTACATTTTGCTTATTAGTTTATAACTAAATCAATAAAGTAAATCAATAAATAATAAAAATATAAAAAATTGTAACACTGACCCTTTTACTAATAAAAATATGTTTATTTTTATACAACCCCATATTAATGGTTGTTTATCAGTTGAGTAAAATTTAAAACACGGTTGTTAGTAAGATCCTGAATGTTGAAAACGAACCCTGAATGTGGATCGTAGAATTTTCTTAAACGCTGAAACAACTTTTTTCTATTCGTTCATGAAATATATATTTACCCCGCAGCATAAAGAGAAACTAGATCATAAATATAGCACTAGATTCACGCGTAACGACGGGTTAATAGTTCCGAAATTCAATAATAAGTACGGACAGAGAACGTTTGAATACAACATACCGAAGATATTTAATTTATTACCTGACAATATAAAGCAACATAATTCTATGAATAAGGTTAAATATATGGTGAAAAATTGGTTATTGGAAAAAGAATATTTATTTTGATACTTGATAAAATTTATGAAAAAATGTTTAACTGTAGATAAAAGATGTAAATTATAACTTTAAATATATTTGTAAGGAATTATAAGCACCTGCTGTCAAGCCAATTGCAATTGGCTTAGCGGGACTGGATTGTTGATTTATAAAATAAATAAATAAATTTTAAAAAAAAATTAAAAAAAATATATATATATATATATATATATATTCTTCGCCATTTTTCATTTCATAATATTTAAGCAACACAGTTTAACCCCTTCAGATACGCAATCAAAAGTGTCAATTTTTTTTTCTTCTTTTTATTTATTGTTTGAAACATTTTTAGTGTTTACAATTTTATGTAACATAAAATAATATTTCAAACACTCTCCTAATAAAGCAGATGCTTGTGCTTAGGAGAGGACAACTCATTTTACATCTCTTTGAAATGAGAAAATTATTTCAACTATCAGTAATTTTATAAAATAATACAAAAAAAAAGAATAAAAAATTATACGTTGGAATGATAAGCAAAACATTAAGTTATGAGGTGGTCCTACAATTTTTTTTTATAATTGTCGTAGTTTTCTTCCGATCGTTTATCAAAGGGTAATTTATTAAATAATTTTATTCCCTTAAATATATAGTGATGCTGTGCTGTTATAGTTCGTACTAGTGGTACGGTTGGTCCTCCAACAAGTACTATTTCTTTTACTAATATTTAATTGTGGGATATTATTTTTATTACAGATATCTTTATGTAATTGAAGTAGTGCAAATTTTGTCATAAAATTTTATAAGGGGAACCGGGAAATCTTGGAATATATTTATTGTTGGGTAATAAGGCTTTTTTAAGATACAATGTGGTAATATTGTCTTGAGTTGTCTTAATTAGGGATGTATTATTGGTTATCCGAAGTTTTAATTAAGTTTTAAAAATCCAATACAACTCACAATAAATTAAAACATAATTATAATATATTATAATAAAAACAAATATAAAACTTTTTTCCACTTTAAGTTTAATGACCGTAACCGGTTTCAGCTCGCTAGAGCCATCTTCAGACTGGTACAAAATATTCTTAATCTACGGTTTATATACATAACATTTGAGGGAGGGGAAGCGGGGTGGTCTTAAGGGTTTTTAATCAATTATACTAATTACATTTGTTACTAAGTAGTTTGAGACTGTTGAATTTCTAAATATTTTGGTTATTCCAGTGGGCTAATTACCTTGGGTTTGTAGCTCACTTCAATATTGTTTAGGAAAAACCTTACAAGTGGTATGAATTATTAAAGACCTAATTTTATTGTCAAATCGTTATTACATTTATGATGCATGGGAATGCACTGGAATAACCAAAATATTTAGAAATTCAACAGTCTCAAACTACTTAGTAACAAATGTAATTAGTATAATTGATTAAAAACCCTTAAGACCACCCCGCTTCCCCTCCCTCAAATGTTATGTATATAAACCGTAGATTAAGAATATTTTGTACCAGTCTGAAGATGGCTCTAGCGAGCTGAAACCGGTTACGGTCATTAAACTTAAAGTGGAAACAAGTTTTATATTTGTTTTTATTATAATATATTATAATGGAATTCCACCATGAATTATCAGTTTCAAAAATAGAAATATTAAAACATAATTGTTTGTAGTGTGCAAACAACACAAGGTCGGAAAGGGTTAAATATGAACTTTAATTCAAATAATTCTAATAATCACTCAAATCTACTTTTTACACTATAAAACGATACAGTATTATTATATTTAGTCGATTTCAGGGTAAAACTACATATTTCCAGTTGCGGACATAAATGGATTTCAAATTTCATCACAAATCAGTCTGTCGACAAAAATAATATTTATTTAATATTCAACCCTCGCCTCTGGGCTGTTGAACCGCTCCGTCACATCAAAAGTTTGTAATCGCTTTTTATACAGTCCGATAAATGGACATACAAGAATCAGCGCAATCACATGGTTCACTCTGCAAGGGAAATAAAGAATTTCCATCCAAATTGGATGCGTCATTTTTTATGTGAACATCGCACAAAATTTACAACTCTACGGAGCCATTGAGACTAAGCGCATCTCCAATTGAGGTATTTTGAAAGGCTGTAGGAGTGGAAAGGGGAGAAGACGGGGAGGAAGGCCGGAATGTACCTGGCAACTCAAATCTGGTCACCAAACGCGTCATTACATTTTTTTTTCAAATCAAGTAACGTTACGATGTTGGTGGCCTGCCAAAAGAGCGGTATCTTATTACTCTTTAATAACGTCGGAACCGAAAGCTTTCATAATATTTTCAATGTACGAAAACAGATGAAAGGCGAAAAGAATTATATATTTTTTTTTTAATTAAATGAAGACATTATGAGCGAAACTCAATCGAAAATCTGGAAACAGAAAAATCAGAAAAAGATATTGGCACCTCTGGGACTCGAACCCAGGACCTCCCTACTTTCCGGGTTGGGCGCTCTTATCCACTGAGCTAAGGTGTCGATATCCAATTCGGTCACTTTTAACTGTACCATATTTCGACTAAGAACCACCCATATTATCTTCATTTTTCTTAACGCATATTTTTATTGGCTGCCATCTTTATGAATTCTTAGTCGAAATATAGTACAGTTAAAAGTGACCGAATTGGATATCGACACCTTAGCTCAGTGGATAAGAGCGCCCAACCCGGAAAGTAGGGAGGTCCTGGGTTCGAGTCCCAGAGGTGCCAATATCTTTTTCTGATTTTTCTGTTTCCAGATTTTCGATTGAGTTTCGCTCATAATGTCTTCATTTAATTAAATATTACAGTTTGAGGTTTTACTCATAAAGTTAAAATAATAAATAATAGAATTATATTTTATTTACCTATGTGAAATTTCAGAGAAACCATAGCATCATTCGGTTGAACGACGTTAAAGGGCAAGTTGAGGTAGGGCTACAGGAATGAAGATAATTAAAAATTAGTCTGTGGCTCTTTTATACATTTGAAGACAATAAATACTAACTTTTACTAGTTTTAGTATTCTTAAAATGCTGTTGACCATCTAATGCATTATTTTTTTTTCAGATTCGAGAGATTTCGTATTGAAATGTTGCAGATGCACTTATTTACTGTATTATTATATCCATCTTAAGGGGGTATTCTAGTCTAGAAGCATGAATTGTAGGTATTTTTTCAGGTACAATAAAAAAACCGTGACATTTTTAAAGCCATTATTTTACCAAATATTGAATAAACATTAAATACATAAAAAAAAAATCAGACAAAAAAATTCAAAATTCAAAAAGTTACAGGGTGTTGAAGTGGGGGTCTAAAAAAATGGCGCGCCCTGGTTGATACGATTGCAACCCTCCTAATAATCTAAAAAAAAAAAAAATTATTCTTCATCCAAACAAATGCGGCTATGGCCTGAACTAAAAGAAAGTTAAAAAAAATATTTTTCGCAAAATGGCGCTGTCTGAAATAAAAAAGACTTTTTTTTACCAGCTTTTTTACTTTCGAAATTTTTTTAAAATAGTAAAAATTGAAATTTTATTATTGTTTTGTTAATGTATAAAAAAGGCTCACACCAAATTTCAAGCAAATTGGTTTAGTAGAACTTAGGTTTAGATATCGTGTCCACCGTCTCAAAAAAGTGATTTTGAGAAAAATGCGATTAAAATTTTGTTCTTTTTAGCTTCTGTTTAAATTATATCTAAAACGCGACATTAAAATGGTTATAACTTACTAGACTAGACTAGAAATATTGCCTTAACTAACCGCTTATAAAGAAGATATTGTTATCTATAGCAGCAAAACTATCGACCAGGGATCCTCGGTGACAAAATTTACACGGCTTTTCCTATCTGAAATTTCTAATTCATTTAGTAAACATGGTCAGCTAATAATGTAATTTCAAACACGAGCAATCAAATACCAATTCAAATGTAAAAACAAAAAAGGACTCCGCACGGTTTGTTTCATAAAGGTACATAATGTAAAAAAATGTCTTAATAAGAAAAAAGATTTCGAAACCAAATTGTTGAAAATCAAACGAAATTGGGTAGTAATTACAATTTTATATTATACTAATGGGCAAATCGTTAACAAAATCGGTGAATTGTAAATGTATACGGAAAATACGATTTACAAAAAAAGGAAATACGAACATGGGATATACCGTTGAATGATGATCCTAATTTATCAAAAAATGATGGATAATATCCAATTTCACATAATATTCGCGTATCCAGTTGTAGTTTCGGTAACAAGGGATGGAGCCTAAAATCAATTCCGGGAACATATTATATTCTAGTACCTACTACGGCTCAAACCTGAAGTACTTGCCCGGAGTTGGCAATTGTACATTCTGATATTGAATTTCTCTCGAGCGTCGCCATACTAGATCTTTCTTCTTTCGCGAGGAATAAATTCTTTCCTCTCTCTTGCGAAGAGGGGACTTAGTTGGGAAAACGAAGGAGAATAAAAACTGCAGATATTTTTGGCGTCAATCACTCGGACTGACGGAGGGAATGGGGGAATGGGATACAAAACTAATTTAATCGTTAGGGGAAGAGAAAGGAAAATGTATTTAAATCAGATAGTTAAGAGAATTTACAAGGATTTAAACGGTTTATACACGGTGTCCGGAAACTCGTCCGAAACTCATTTTAAAAGATATTAACCGTTATCCGCCCCTCAAATACGATCTTAAAAATTGTATTGTCTCTGGATGAGCAACATAACTTGATCGTAAAGTAGTATCGTGTCCGTCATAAAATATAATTAATTGTGTGTGACCAATTAAAACTTGGACTGGAAATACATCTAGATACGCGTAGATAGATTCATCAATCAAAAAAATTTTTAGGGGTATTGCGCTCCAACAGAGTTTTGGGGTTAATTATACACCCAAGCTCATATTATGATGCACCAACTTTGGACTCGATTTACTCGAAAACGAAAGCCCAAATTAAAAAAAGTTATACAACAAAATCGACTCCAAATGTAATGCGGATTCACCAGTTTCCCGCTTTTACTACGAATTTCCGGATATCGTGTATAAACTATCAAAGTAATTTACGAATTTGAGATAAGGGTGGATTACGTGTCTGTCATACATTTTATCTTAACGTGTTTAGTCAAATCACAATATAAGAAATTTGAAACAATCCCAATTAATCAAACTAAATAAGTAGTAGACAGATAGGATGGAACGCCACTAATCTGTCTTGGTATACACTATTTTTTTCGTTCACAGCCATACAAATGTTACCCTAATTTCAACTCTTGAACTTGATATTGATCGCGCCATATCCTCCCGGAGCGTCCCCGACCCCATCGTCTATCCACTTGCGCGCTTTGGAATCACGAGTTTTATACAAATATGTACTTATTCATTATTATGTATCTATTTTAAAGTGTAATAAAAAATAATAAAGTCTCTCCTGCGACATAGTGGCATGATTAAAAAAGACCTGTAACGTTGCAGTAGTCATATCCTTAGTGTTATATCACTAGTGCATAAAAAATCGCTCCAGCATCCTAGGTGAAACACCGTCTTCAATGCAAATGGCTGAAAAGTAATTAATTGGAACCGCCACATAATTATTTCGTGTGCGAATGAGATCCACGAAATCAATGCGCGGCCCACAGCACAGAACAGTTTCTGAGAGCCGCAATCAATAACATCTGCACAACGCAGCGGACTGTGGTCATAATTGGTTCCATTTGTATGCAGATTCATATTGCAATCCTCCCCGTATCAATACAGGCCACTATCGTGGGAGAATGTGCTTGCGGGGCCGAACCGCCTTATCTCCAGCCGAATGGTAAACCAACAGCCGCCGACCTAGGTAGGGACTATCCAATAATACGGGAGACAGTGCTTCTATTCAATTCAATCCTTGGTCAAAACAAAAGGTGATTCAAATGACAAATTCAAACTTACTTGCCAATGGTTATAGCAGTCGGGAGAACAGTCTTGTTGTTAAATATCGATATGTTTAACTTCAATGAAACTCAATTTAGACAGCAAGCTTTATTGTGTTAATCTGATTGTGCTTCATTGATTGTTCATTGATGTTTAAATTGTTTTAATTATTTAAATTGCTTAAATATGCTTTAATCTTAATATCTTCTCTACTTTAAAAACGATTTGAAATTTTAATTTTGTTATGTTTTTAAAATGAATAAATTGATTTGAATTGAATTGAAAATGAGGTTTCGACTTATTTTACGCCATTATATATTTAATTTAAGAGATTAAAGGCAAGTTGATGGCAATTTGATAGCTGAAACGAAACTGAAATCGGTGTTTAAAGGGGATCTTTAGTGTATACTATGTAAAACTGAAAAGTATACTGTATTAAATAATTAGAAAAAATGAGAGATTTCTTACAATCAAACTGATTGATCAGTTTCGTAAGATTTGTAAAATAAAATATTGTAAAATTAAAACTGAATAAACATATTTAAAAAAAAAAAAAAAAAATTAAAAACAAAATACTGGCTATTTGATGAAAATATTATATTTGAAATTATTATTATCTAAATACGGAGTAAATCAACGTTACGTGGTTTTGGTGGTTCCATGCCTAATATGAATCGTGTCAAATCAACACCTCTTTGAAAACTCATTAAAAAGAATGAAAAAAAAAATACGAGTGTGCTTTAGACCAGTGTTCCGCAAACTTGTTGTGTTCAAGGTACACCTACCAATTCAGAAATTTTAGAGGCACACGAAAGCAATATAATATGAAAAGATGTTTATTGCGAAATGTATGCTTGCTTAACTGAGCATAGGTGATCAAAATTTGAAACAATTGTTGATAATGTTGCTCTCATCTCTTCGTCGATCGTCCTCAGGCATTTTCTTTGTTTTATTTAATCGTAGTGATAGTTGAATACCTCATTTCGCATACGAGGGGGGACCCAAAAGTAACGGGACTTTCTTTATAACTTTTTTTATTTTTCAATATTTTTACACAAAAATTTGGTCGCCTTCAAAGTGTTCACTATTAGAGTGTAAGCACTTGTCCAACCTTTTATTACACTGTTCAAAACAATTTTGAAACATTTTGATTGGAATATTCTTTATGGCCTCCAGCGATTTTTGTTTCACTTCATATTGTTGATGAAAACATTTCCCTTTCAAGTCATTTTTCATCCTAGGGAGCAGAAACAAGTCACAGGAAGGCAGGTCGGGTGAATAGCCATTGCATGCAATATTCCATGCTTGCTTAAATGCTGCTTCACAGACAACGTGGTGTGAGCAGGTGCGTTATCGTGGTGGAAGAAGCGGTCCCCTGTGCGCCAATGATTCGACCTTTTTCGACGATTTTTCCTGATGCTCTCTCGTAACCTCTTTAGTATCTCCATGCAGAACTGTCGGTTAACTGTTTGCCTGGAGGAACAATCTGTGTGTTCACAACATCACTGAAAAAAAACCAACGAGCATCGTCCGGATATTCGATTTCACCTAACTTTTTTCTGAGGAGAGAGAGCACTCTTCCATTGGTTTGACTGTTGGTTGGTTTCGGGATCGTATCCTTAATACCAAGACTCATCACACCACCAATTATAACTTTGGGAAAAAATGTGGGTCTTCTTCCAGCTGATTTTTCGATTCGTGGCAGGCTTCCCTTTTTTTGAACCTCAGAGAGGAGACTTTCGCTTTTCGCCGAAAGAAGAAATCTTTTTCTACTTAAAATTAAACTTTGGACGAACGCGTGGACTCACAGCGACGTCAACAACACTGACCGAGAAAGAGTTTCTGTACAACAGCCAACCACAAAAAATCTATTCGCTGTCCATTTCTACCCTCTACCGCCCGAATCCCGTTACTTTTGTGTCCCCCCGCGTAAGTACGTCCTGGCAAATGGTAAGAAAATTGCAATAACACGCTTCGAAATTAGTGGATAGGTACTCATTTTTTATATGCAGCCAAAAATGTGCTAGCTCTGTTTCGGAAAATTTTGGGTTTAACCCTTCGAATAATAAGAAAATAATATCTGTGAATTTTTGCCTGTCAAGATTTGCGCGCAAAATTCCCGGTTCTTCCCATGCATTTTAAATGTTCCTTTTTATTGGTTATTTTTTAACCCTTTTGCAAAAACAAAAATTGTTCTAAAATCTAGATAAAATAATCTTTCCGATGTGTATATTAGAAATCAACATTCTCGTTTTTAAATATTAAAATTTTGAATTTCTTCAAAATAGGCATATTTACTTTGGGGTGTCATCATTAATTTTATGAAAAACAAATACCTTTGTATTACACCACTATTTTATTAACAATATCAACATGTTTCGAAAACTATGTTTTCTTCGTCAGGATAATAAGTCAATAAATAAATAAAATTTTGACACTGAAAATGTAAATTTGCATAAAAATACGTACCTGGGGATTCCTCAAAAAACTATGTAAATTAAAATAAACTGAAAATTTTAAATACAGATTCCTTTTTTTAAGAAAATTTGTAATAAAACTGTCACCTCACTTTTTATGACATTCATACAATTTTATTTTTAAATTAAGTGTTTTTTACGTCACAAATTGGCACAAAATAAAATCATCACTTATGATCATGTTTGTAAAATATCTGATCAATATAACTCATATATTCCTAGAGCAATAAGAAGCATTATTTCTTTCGCTTTCTAACATAAAAGAAATCACAAATGTTTGCATGACAGGAAGAGCGATATCTAACTTTTAATAATGCACGGTCGCTCTGGGACAATCTGGGTCTCCTGTTATTATAACGGCATATGATGTTTTGGGACAACTTGGGTCTCCTGTGATTAGACGGGTTAATGTCGGATCAGTTTTTAGCTCCGTGCTCATTTATTGGTAAGTGTCCAAAGGAAATGCTGCATGATAATGGATTTCGTACCCAGTCCAAAGGTTGCAAGTCACACGTAGGAAAATATGAGTTATATTTTCTGCTAATAGCTCCAAGTTTTTCACTATCAAGGCCTGCACTTTTTTGCTCTGAATCGGCAACCACGACATTTGGGAACATTTTATTTTTACCATTGGGCGTGGCTGATCCATAACACCAACTTAGCTCTCAATCTTATCCGATGACGTTAAAGTATTAGAATTCTTGCCTTGCTTTTTTGGTTGAGCTCATTTAAATTAGCGAATATGTCGGCCTGGCCTATTTTACTACCGATCCGATAGTCGGATCGCCTAAGCTGGTGCAGCGTCGCAATGTTATTTTGTTTCAATGTAGCATTGCGGTGAGGCACACCAGCTAACGACCACAGTACACCACTGTGCCGCGGCACACACTTTGCGGAACACTGGTTTAAAGGGTGGGTAGGAATCTGGGGTTCAGTGTGTCCTGGTCATCCGCCTTCCAAGACCTAGACAAATAAAATCAATATAAAGAGTGCTTTGATAGCGAAACACTCGAAGCACAGGCTAGTGAAACACAGCAGAAAAAATGAACTCGTATTTTCCTAAGCGACTTGCAACCTATGGACTGGGTTCGAAATCCACTCTTAGACAGTATTTCCCTTGGACACTAACTTACCGAACGAGCAAGAAGAATTCTGAAGACAAAAACTGATCAGACATTAAAAGTAAAATTTTCCGAAATAAAGCTAGCCACATTTTTGGCCACGCATAAAAATAAGAGTATCCACTGATTTCAAAGCGTGTTATTGCAATTATATTATCATTTGCCACGACCTATTTATGCGAATTGGGGTTTTTAACTCCCACTACGACATAAAAAAAGAGAACCCCCTGGGGACGATCGTCGAAGAGATAAGAGTAGCATTATCAACGATTGCTCCAAATTTTGATCGCCTATGCTCAGTTAAGCAGACTTACATTTCTCATTAAACATGTTTTCATATTATATTGATATTAATAATAAATAAAAATAAACATTGTTTTATTCTTTGGTGTACCTCTAAAATTTTTGTTTTGGTAGGTGTACCTTGATCACAAAAAGTTTGCGGAACACTGCTTTAAACCCTTTTCCTTCCCATAACTCTCCTCCCCTTCCTTTCCTTAAAAAACCCTCCACACAGCATGCCCAAAGATGACATAGGCCCTGAGGTAAATCATTTTCCCCAGGGCCTCCTGTGTGGAGCTCAGGTTAAAAAAAAAGGTGTTATTTTATTCTAGTTTTTACATTACGTGATGTTTGTCCAACGTTTGAGGCTGGACAATCATAACTTCATTGGAAATTTTTTTTTTATAATAATAGCTTGGTGTTATGACTTGTTCCTCAACAGTCCTTTTAAATAAAAAAGGGGTAATATATAAACTTATTTTATACTTTAATTCACTTGTAGCATTTTTTTTTGCCGGCAACCCGGGCGTTTATTAAAATAAAAAATCGGATACAAAACAATAAAGTAACCCGCCTCACTAGACAATGTCTGTTCTGAGACGGGTACTTATATATGCATGTGGATGCATGTACACTTATATAAACATACATATATATAAACATACACATATATATACACATACATGCATATTTATACATATATATACATGCATCCACATACTTACACATGATAATATACTTACATATAAAAAACAGAGCTATATAAAATCTCCTTTTTTTTGTTTTGTAACTTGTTAAATGTTATCATATTAAAATGTTATCATGTAAAAAGAATTTTTATTGGTTACCAAAACATTGCTATCCAGAATAGCTGTAGGTAATACAAAATAGTAGTCAGCCTTTTTAAAGTCCGTTCATCTTCAAACAAAAAGGAAAGCTAGGCGATAAGAACAGGAAAATTTCTTCCTCTTGAGTTAATTGTAGATAATAGAACATTTAATAATGAAGAAGGATATACTCCTGCTTTCATAAGCGAGGACCATTTCCTAGGAAAATTTACGGTGCGGCGGTCGATTATCCCGACAACACAAAAAGAAGACCGTTCGGTATTTCCATCATAATTAGTCGTAGATATCCCACGTCCACTTTTGAGCAACTTGAATCAAAATGTTGGGACAATACCAAGTTAACTCTTATTAGCTTATTCGTTAGGTTAAAGAGATCCTGCGATGAAAGCGGATGACAAATAACCATTTGTAGAGAAGTGTGACAAGGGGTATGGGGGGGGTCATCAGCTCTATGACGTCACATATAAAAATCTGAATTTTGATTATTTTTAATGTAAAATTGCAAAATATGTGACGTCACACTAGGGGGGAGGGGGTCTCACAAATGTGACAATGTGCGACAGGGATGGGGGGGGTCAAAAAATCATGAAAATCGTGTGACGTAATTTATGGATGGCCCCTAAGGTATTCCCCGGAAAATATTAAAGTAATCTACAAACCAATGGTCCACTCCTAAAAGCCAAATTACTAGAAATCCAACCGTCAAAGATGCTATGGCAACAAATACGAAAAAAATTAACATAAATTGAATACATTCCTTGTAGACGACCCTCCTTTCTCTCCTCCATATGTAAAGTATATAAACTGTAGGTTAAGAAACATTTGTACCAGGCTGAAGATGGCTTTAATAGGCTGAAAACGGTCACGATCAAAAATAAATTAAGTGGAAATAAGTTTTATGTGTGTTTTATCGTATTATTATAATGGAGTTTCACCACGAATTGTGAGCATCAAAAATAGATCTTTTCAAATTACTTTTTTCTCCTAAGAAGAACATTAAATAATCTTAGACAAAATACTAAAACAAAACGAAAAATACTGAAATCACGACAGACTATGTGTTTGCTTTTAAGAGCGTCCACCTTAAAATTTAATAAATTTGACAAAGTAGTCCTCAATATTTTTATAGCATTTCAAAATACATGGTGAGATTCTTTAAAATCGTGATTAATGCGTTCGGAATGCGAAACAATAAAGAATACACTGGTCAGAAACTTGTGGAAATAAACCTTAGTGCTGCAGCATGTACCACTACGCAGGGTGGCCGGATTGTTTTAGAATTACGCAAGTACACGAGGTCGTTATCAAATAACGCATTGCCAACAGTGTGAGTAGAATAAACCCGTTACCTACAAACTTAATTAATTGAACAAAATTAATTAGGTACACAAAATAACCTTTACTGAGAAAAAGCAGTGTCCAACGTTTTAATGATCCCCAGAATTGTTGCTAAATTAGAAGTCACTTATAATTTTAGGATTCTGGGATTCTAGAGTCTTGCCCCACAGCCTCCAGTTGTATGTCTGTTTTTGGAGCCGATAACTTCTAAGTCTGCTGCATAGTTACGTAAAACAACTAATCCCTTTAGTGGCGGAATTTAAATGAAAGTGTTTAAAGTCTGAAAGAAAAAAAATACATTGTGAGGTACATAATTCTGGTTGTAACTTCATTCTAGTCCCACTTGGGTGCTTACAAACAACGAAAAACAAAAAATTATTGGTCAATGAAATATTAAAAAAAAACATTTTTTCTACTTTGTCTACAAACTAAAAAGCAATTAGAAACTTTCTCACGACCTGACCAAAATGCCTGTGCAAATTTTATAATAAATACTTTATATTTTAAAAGAACTTTCATTGAACCTTTATCAAAACTGGAACTTTTATATTTCTATGGTCAAATTCTATTATACTGATTGGGTAAGATAAATTATCATTGAGAATACATTTTTGGGGAAAAATAACCCGAAAAACGGAAAATCAATATGATTTGGCATTTTTTCTTTTGGCGAAAGACCTATATGTTGATGTTTAGAAACTGGTACCCCGAGAAAAATAAAAATCCAAGCGGATGGAATCATTTACGAGGAATTCTATCTTAGAAAAAATGCTTGATTTTTTAATTGGCTTATCGGAAGCAGCAAATACATTTGGAGCAACGAATTGAACAACGATGAATATTATTGATTTTGCAAATTAATACCGCGGATTTCATAGCAGTTTTTTCAGTTTGAAGGAAAATTAAACAAGCTCTTCATTCCTGAACCATCAATATAATATGTAGATACTTTAAATATATTCAGAGTTTTGGAATACGATTTTAATACTTCGTGGGAAATGTGAAAACCACTTATATAATTACGATAAAAATAATTTTTGGGTTAATCGACGCATGCTTTAAAAATATATATTTCAGTTGTTCATGTAAATATAACAATTAAGCTTGCACAATTTTCAAAGCCACGAATGATGTTTTAAAATTAAAGCAACGAGTATATTCCATTTTCAATATTTATCTATTCCCACGAAAAGCTTTTCTCTTTCAGAATAATTTCTAGTCGGAAAATATGTATGGAAATGAATTTTCAAGTAAACGAACACTGAATACCTAATACGTAAGACAGACTAAAAAAATTTACAGAGAAAACAGTTTTTTTTTTTTTTAATGACGTTCAAATCTATCAACACGGTAAAGTAACCATTTGATATCGCACAAAAATAACGTTCTAAAAATATATAGGCACACAACGTAGGTGGTTCATGGCTTAAAATCTATTCAGGATATTGAAATACTAAATTCTATGACAGGGGAGGAAACCTGACCATTAACCAGGTTAAATAGATACAAAACCGCATTGCTTAGGGAAAGTTCAAAAGCTTTTAAGAATCCAGCAAGCTGAATAGTGCCGGAACTCGTTTTACTCGGTAGTCACTTTATAACTCGATTCGGAACTAATCAATTTGGGGAACTCATCAATCGAGTTGGTGCCAATATCGCTTACCTTGACTAACTTGCGGTGGTCCCGTGACAACATGGCTCCTCTACGCGCGCGGTTTCCGGTTATGGCGGCAGTGGTTGCGACTAGGGCGGGTGTAGAGCGGGCGCACAGTTTTCCGGTGAAATCCGATTATCATGCATAATGCATTTATGAGGACACGGGTATTTTAGAAGCCCAAATAGCGTCGTCATTCGCCCACGCTAGTAAGCAGCGTTAGATATTCGAGTGTTAGTTACATCAATAATAATGCATCATAATAAAAAGGAAATATTTGCTGGAAATGGCTCGAGTCAATACTGACCAAATTTGATGGGTACTTCACTCTTCTTTATCTCCTTCCTCTGCCCACTTTTCACTGGCTACGGGTAGTAAAAAAATACGATGAATGATTTTAAAACGTAATAGAAAAATTTAAGGCGTTTCAGATAACGTTATACCTAATGAATATTATATTATTATAGTGCAAAATAATGAATTTTCGTAAGTTGCTATTCAAAAAGAAACAGTCAATTGTTACAACTGAAAGAGTAAGCATAAAAATCTCTCACAAACAATGCACGTTCCTTCCCACACATGGAAAATGTAAATTTAAAATTTAGCATTACACTTGCACAGATTTGAAACAAGACGATGCGGGCCTTCTGTGTATTGAATGCAAGCAATTTTCCAAACGACTCTTCATACACGAACTGAAGACATAAGAATGAAGAAATTTTGCACATGCAGTAGAACACGAGACTGTTCCAATATAACGGGATAGCCACAGCATTGAAGCGAGGAAAGAATGGCTCCATATAGCTTGAAGTGTTATACGACACGTGAACAAGATAATAACGGTTTAAGGAATTGCAGGTGCTTTACCAGCTTCGAAACTGCACATGAATTTCATTTAGAGTTACTTTAAATACACAACTTAGCTGATTCCGAGAAACTTCGGGAAATCTGAGAAAAAATGTATTTACAAAATTTTTTCATTACCATATTAATTTTTTTTATTTATAAATGCCCTAATGGTCTTTTACATGAATACACCTGATTTGCTACATGATATAAAGATAACAAGAGTTTTTAATGTTTGCTTGTAACATAATATATGGTAGAAATAAAGTTACATTTAAATGTATAAAATATATTTTGTTAAATTGCAGATGGCAAAAAAATTATATAAGTTCACGATAAATTAAACAATAAGAAGAACATAAAAATTTATAGAGTAATCGCTCATATGTGATAAGCTCCTAAAATGTGCTAAGTGAATATATATTCAGGTACCCCTTATATACAGGTAAACTTAAATATGTCGATATTTGAAGTGAGTTTCCACGTGTCAAAACGAGAAGTAGGTGTATTTATGTGGGAGATAGTCCTGGAATTATTGCGGTAGAATAATATATTTTGCCTAGTTGCTCGATTTTGTACTTTAAGATCGATGAGGTGCAGGAGTTCACAACTAGTCCAGCTCGAAATGAAGATTTTTTTTTTTAGTTTATTAGAAACCAATTAGACGTTTATTTTTTTTTATTTTGATGTAATATTTTACATTTCAAAGTCTAATCCAGTAACGTTGGCCTCACTGGGTGGCTTACTCGTGCTGAGGCCCGCATTTTATTGTACAATTTTTTTATTTTTTTTTATACATGCTGTAAGAAATCAGATGTATAAAATTATGTATCTAATACAGCAGGTAATCAGTTTCGCCGGTTGTGTTATTGTATTCAAATATCCAGCTAAAGTGTTATTAGGAAATCACATAAAATATCTAACAATCCAATAATTACATTTATTTCGCAACGAGCACTGGTAATTTGGCGAAATTGTATTTCTATTGGTATTTTTCAATCAAGCAACCATCTCAATCTCCACCCCGCGGCAGTTAATACCGACCGCATCATCACCCGTAGCTCTACACCGCGCGGTTGGTAATATTGTGTACATAATACGTTGGTACCGTAGCACTTGAGTTATCAGGATCAGGAGGGTTATAATTGGTTCCGGTATACGGGCTCATACGTACGGTACGCCGAACAGCTATGAAAACAAACTAAGCTGCGAGCCCGCCTTGATTTATGCGCCATGGGAAGGAACGTTTCCATGAATCGTCAAAATATGCGTATGATAAACATTTCATACTTCAAAATGTGTTCGTAAGCTCTGGCAGGCAGGAAAATCAGTTTACAACGCAAAATAAATGGGGGCTTTAAGATAAGATAAGTCCAGTGGACCAAATTGTGAATATAAACCATTCTCGAATCCCCTTGAACCCACACAAAAAATTTCATCAAAATCGGTCCAGCCGTTCAGGAGGTGTTCAGTGACATACTCACGGACAGAAGAAATATATATATTAAGATAAATTTACAATCTACCTTCCTCCCTCCTACAACATGGGTCTCATCAAGACCCATGTTCACTTCATCCTCTCCACAAACAGACCCTACACAAAGCATCCCCAAAGATGACATTGGCCCTGAAGGAAATCGTTTACATGTGGGGAGGAGATGAGTAAAATTTTTTTTTTAAATATTCTTATTTTATTTTTGCCATTTTTTTTAAATGTAAAAAAAATATTTTGTTAAAACCAAGTTAGCAAAAATGTTAGTTAACCACTTGTCGCTCAACCGACGACATATTATCAAAAATCGTAAATTATTAAAGCATCTTTAAAAATTGTTTTCCCTTATCCCTAATGCAAGTTGTTTTCGAACACGTGAGACACATAAAACAATGAAATGTATATTATATCACCGTTCAAACAAATGTGTTGTTTCGCAGCGAAAATGCGGGTTATATTGTGTGCACGGAAGGGTAAATTCTCTTTATAATCCATAATTCTAAGCCCATTATCAGACGATTGGTAAAAAGTGGTAACAATAAACTTCTCAGGTAAGGCAGCCGACACACACGAAGGGTAGATCCGCCTTCCCTGCGCAGGGTGGAGGGGCGCACGGGAGGGGGGATACTTTGGAAGTGCACATAAAAGCTTTTATTGGGGAGGATGTGAAACCAGATAGGTAGGTACCCCATATTTATGTAAACGTTCGCGAAACACTCAGTAGCCATATATTGAAAAGCACATCAAGCATAATATAAACGCTCCTAATGTAGGCACATTAAACGTAAAAATTTTACAACTATTTCGCTTTTATCGCCACATTAAATTATTGTAAAACATTTACTCAAAAAAGATAGAGAATCAAACAAGGGAATATTTATTGCGGAAAACACGACGTTAAATGTGAACATACTGCAACGTCTACGGGATTGAAATTAACAAGAAGTATGGGAATAAAAAATAATTATATTTGCAAGCACAATTTCGGTAAAATTATTTTCGACGTACTGGTAATATAGGCATTCCAGTTTTATTGGCACTTTCGATGTGCGGCCGAACCGCTGTTAGCAACATTCCAACTCAACCACATATAAATAATTAACACTGGTGGATGTCAGTAGAAATGTTTCACACAAACTTATATCTCCAGTAGTGAAATGTTAGGAGGATATTACTGTTCTATTTTAATCAGTCCCACGTAATCCCGACCCATATCAATGCCAGTCATTAGATGGGCATTAAGAAGTACCGCCGTTAGTGCAATAATCCACGATATCACATTGGATACGGACCCCGAGGTAATGGAAGGAAATGATCTGAAATAGAACAGTCCATAACCTTTTCCAACTTCCGGGATAGTATGAGTTTGCAGGAGGTAAATTTCGTAGCGAACGGCCTAAAGTTGCAGTGCCCATACAGATCGTAAATTAAAAGCACACTCTTTCTCGACGATTTAACCCCCGGGTATTTTGAGACGTTCATCAACATCCAAATTGATATTGCGACGAGCTTGAGGTACAGCACCATATTTTTGGCACCAGGAGGGTTCGAGGGTGCTTTAAATAATTTTAATAAACTACGACATCAGACCGCCGAAGAGCTCACATTTAAATATTCAGACCCTGTGCAGAAAAGTAAAGTTCGCTAAAGTAAGATAACGGTTTGCAGCGCTGTCCATCGTGGGATTTTTCAACGTTGAATGTTCGTTTTTAACGGACCTCCCTGGCGGAGCAAGGCTAAGAATAAGTGAAGTGTCCTAAAAATGAAATAGCTTAACAAAATATTCAATCTAGGAAACGAGCACCAACTTTTGCTTACCCAATTTGGGATTTTTAGTTAAGGGGCTATTCTAGTCTAGAAGCATGAATTTTAGGTGTTTTTTCAGGTGCAATTAAAAAAAAAAACAAAAAATTTTTGAAGCCATTATTTTACCAAATATTTATTGAACATTAAAGAACATATAAAAAAAGTCAAAAGAAAAAATTTAAAAGTTACAGGGTGTCGAAGTGGGGGGTCTCAAAAATATGGCGCGCCCTGGTTGACACGATTGCAACTCTCCCAGTAATCTAAAAAAATATATATTAATTCTTAATCCAAACAAATGCGGCTATGGCCCGAACTAAGGAAAAGTTAAAAAAAATGTTCGCAAAATGGCGGCTATCTGAAATAAAAAAGACGTTTTTGTACCAGTTTTTTTTAGTTATCCGAAAAAAAAATCAAATTTATTTTTAATACAAACAAATGCTGCTATGGCATGAACCTCGGAGAAGTCTTAAATTTAGATAAATTTTTTTACCAGTTTTTTTTTAATAGTAAAAATTAAAATTTTGTTATAATTCTGGTTCATGCTATAAAGTAATGTATAGTAGAGAAGGTTCACACCAAATTTCAAGTAAATTGGTTCAGTAGAACTTGAGATATCGTGTCAACCGTCACGAAAAAAGTGGTTTTGAGAAAAAGGTGTTTAAAATTTTGTCCTACTTAGATTTTGGTTAGATTCTGTCTAAACCGCTAAATTAAAATGGTTATAACTTTTAAAATAATGCGAATTTCGAAAAATCCTTTTAAGGAGATATTCTTGAATATTTAAACTTTGGAAATAAGAAGAAGAAAATTATTTTTTTTCTAGACTAGAATACCCCCTTAATTTCTCAATGAGAATGCATATTTGATGTTATAAGTGGGTAGAAACAGAAAGACTAACCAAAGAAACATATTTCTGAGGCATTTCATGTACTTTGAGCTTACAGTATCTGAGCTATAAGGTCGGAAATATGAAGAAAAAAAAAATTTCTAGACCAGAATACCCCCTTAAGCGTTTTACGCAGCCAGTAATTTGTGCACCATTGTAAAAAGGACTAGTAATTCGTAAGCAGATTTTATTTTCGAGAACTAAATAGTGATTAAGCAAGTTGCCTATATACTGACAGATTCCAGGTCACGCTGCCTCCCCGCTCCGAGTAATTCGGTTTATTCTCCTTTCTCTGATGCAAATAAAACACGCGGTGTTGCCTATTTCTAACACTCATCTCATTAAAAATACAAAAGGAGATATAACGACTTTTACAAGGACTAAAATCAACGTACGTACGAGTAATTATTTTCAAGATAACAATAGCAAAAAAGTATACATAATTTTAAACGGATTATTTAAAAAAATCCTAATATTATGTAAATAATATTATAATGCAGAGATTAAGATAAAAATGGGCCTAAAGACAAAAGAACAAAAATATGCTGATGAAACGAACTCTCTTACTGAAAATAATAAAATTTGTCGTCGATGGAAAAAACCAACGAATAAAAAGGAAAATTTCTCAGAATTGATGATAATATTATATTTAGTTTGCCTTAAAATCTAACTCGACCTTATAGGATAAGAATATTATATAATTTATAAGCAACCTTACGATGATCAAGGGCTGTCGGAACAAGAGAAAGTTTGCCTTTTTTTGATTTGAGGGGTTGGTATTTGCTTGGTTGTACCGTGAAATGTAATGGAAAAAAGGCTCCATTAAAATTGACAGTCGCTCCGGGGTTTTTGGAACGACACAAACAAGAACTGATAATAATATTATATGTACTTAAAAGTTTTTAATTAATATAAATTAGTCGTTTTTAATGTTCACTTTATTCTGACTCTTGACACGAAATCCGAAGGTTGCGGGATCGAATTACGGCGTGAGCAAATAAATTTGATTTGATTTATTTGAGTTAATTCCCAATTAATTAATTAAAAATAATGTATAAAATATTTGCGGCACGTTCCAGAGTAGAAGATACTCTCAGTATCGCCCCTGTGAAGACCACCATACAGAAATGAAATGGCTTTAGCCGGGTTTAGTGACCAGATCTGAATAGCCAGTTACTTCCCCTCCTTTCTCTTTTCCTCATCTCCTTCCCCTCCCCACTATCTTCATCCTCACAACACACCGCAATTGAGGATACCATAGTCTCACTGGCTCCAGACGGAAGCAGCTGGGAATCTTGCGAGGTATTCAAATAAAAAATAAAATATTCTGAATTCTAGAGAGGTATTGTAGAATTCATGACAATATTCCAATGAAAATTGCTAAACAGAAGGCAGCGGCAGTGGTCCAAGAGCTTTCTTCATTTTAAAGATTATTATGAAACAACGCTGGTTGTTTTTACCTTATTGATTCACATTTCAGAACAAAATATAACGTGGCTATTCAATTGAAACATTTGGCAAGGTAAATATTATATTTGAAGCACATTTAAGCGAAATTGGTAGAAAAGGTAGCACCGTATTGTGCTAAACTTAATTATAAAACTCTGTTCGATGCTAAAGCACCAATAATTCTCTAAAAATTGCATGAATTTTCTGTCTGGAATTTCTAGATTTTCAGAATGCAACACCATGCCATCATGAGCTATGGAGGCGTGAATATTCAATAAACCAACAATACGCCAATTTTTTGTGTCGTTTTTTTTACATTAGCTCCACACAGGAGGCCCTGAGGAAAATAATTCCCCTCAGGGCCTACGTTTTCTTTGGGGATGCTGTGTGGAGGGTCTTTTTAAGAAAGGGAGCAGAGGAAGTTATGAGAAGGAAAAAGGTGAGGGAATGGATAGGAATCCGGGGTTCATTGTATCCAGGAGTGGCGGACGCATGAATCCATCCCTCCAACCGTAGTGCAAGGCGATGTGTTTCATAGTGCTTTCACACAAGCGAAGTATTAAATTCCGTAAGTCTAAACTTAAGCTTTAGGTCGCACAGTTTATACCCGCACTGTGCGAGCGGGTTCCCTAGAGAGCGTAGGACCATCCCGTTTCCGAGAGTCCTACTGGAGAGGTCAAAAGGTCTCCCTCCCTGATCCGGTCAGCCACGCAGTTGGTGGGCAGACGTATCCGCCGCAAAGACCCGGATAAACCTCACCCAATGAACCCGGGCACGGGCACCTCCGTTAAGTCACTAAACGTACCGAAGCATTTTGGGTGACCTATGGCAGAGGTGTTGGTTGTCCAATAAATGGTTCCGGAGCGGCGGTACCCATACCCGCGTCCCAAATTGAAATAATAGTGTTAATGTTAGTAGATTTTGGAATGAACGAGAATTACGAATGACATCGCTTAGTAATATACAAATAGGTGGTAACCACTTTCAGTTAATTGATTTAGATGCGTTGTTGCAACTTCACTTAACCGCTTTGTCAATATTTTTAATGTTATTCTGCATGTTATTCTGCTACACACAAGCCCTGCTTATTTATGGGGGTACATCAAATATATATATTATGTAACTTATTATTATATAGAATCATTTTAAAATACATGTATCTATTTATGATTCATAATAAAAAAAATAAAAAAAAAATGTACTAAATTTGCATCAGTAATAGATACTGATTTCTAGACAGATATATACAGATGTAGAAATTATGAAAATATTCTTGATTATTTTTAGAATCGAAAAACAACGCGGTTCACAATCCTGTTAAATAATTAATCATTAATAGAGAGGGTAGTACAATATACAACTGTTCGGAGGAGCAAGTACCCTGGCTATTATTACGGTAGGTGGCAATACCGACATTACGTCTATTTCAGTGAGATGGAATCCAGTTCAGGAGTTCAAACTATTTCAGGCCGCCGCTGCAGCCAACGATCGATAGCGCGCCGCGACCCTTCTCTGTCCTGAAGGGCGGAGACGAAACGCCAGACCTGCGTCGCGTCGGCAGAGACTCGGACGCTGAAGGTTTGCAGTTAAGGCGGCAAAATACTCTATTAATGGGGTTTCGCTCAAGGCTCACATTTTAATTAATTCCGACGAAATTATAATACCTTTTTTGTTTAAACCGATACTAACGGATGAGACATTTATATTTCAGATTAATAAAAACAACAGCTTGCTATTAAAATATTTTACGTAAAACGGTTTGAAAATTTTATTAAACGTTTTTCGACTATAAATTTAGCGGTAAGCACCAGATTTTATTTTTCTATACGATGAATTAATAACTTTCGAAGGAAATCTCATATTTTGGTAATACAAGTTTATCAGAATTAATCAAAATAAACCCCGCGGAAAGTTCAAATTTCCAGGCGCGCCAGGACGAATTCGACCGTAGGTCCATCCAATACGCCGGGCCGCGCGTCGTATATTTGTGTACATGCCTTCTTCATTTGCGTCGTTAAGATTCCCACATTATTTATGTGTATTTGCAAGGGTATTTTCAACAGCAGGTTCGTCCAAGAGACCGGATCGCGCCTCGCCTATTTATGTTCACGCCTTCTTCACTTACGCTTAAGACTGACTACATTTTAGGATATTGTGTCGTCTTAACTTACTTTGTAGCTACTGCCGTTGCTTCTTTGAAATACAATTTTACATTTGTTAATCTCCATAAAACAGCCGACACAGAATTGCAACACACCACACTTGTTAATATCGGAAAACTTAATCACGCAATGGACTGGCGTCTCTCAAAAAAAAACTCCCAAACAGAAAGATTCGTTATTTGAATAGCTTTACTTCCATGGCATTTCAAGATTAACAAAACTATTTTCAGTTCGCAACCTCGTTTCCGTCGTCAGCTGTTGATAACGACTTGACAACATAGTCATTAAGTTGTCGAAAAATAAGAAACTTTAATTCACTGCTATATTTTTCAAAAATTGTCCAAAGAAGTCGGGTAGTAGTTACTATTAATTTAAAACACGAATCATAAAAAAGGGCAAACAATATTTTTAGCTTATTAAATATGATATATAATCAAATAAAACAATCAATTTCAACAAGCTAATTTTGGCTGCCTGAGCGTTAGACCTGCATGAAATCTGATTCAATGGAACTAAATTGGCCTTGAATGTACGTGTCATTTTCAAAATTGAAACTGATCGTGAAAACAATTCAGACAAGCGATAAATTAGATACCTACCTATAATACAATAATTTATTTTAATGGCCATTTTCAAAATTGGAACTGATTTGTCAAGAATTCAAACTATCTAGCAATTAATAAAGTTTATAGGCGAACAACTTATAAATAATACATCTATAAATAATAAAAGCTAAGGACGGGTTGTTTCAAAAAATTTGATGGATTCATCAAATATTTGAAGTTAATTTTCACGTTCTGCGTAAGTTCTATTCAAGTTCTGTGATGATTTCAGTTTTGTGAATCAACTGGTCTATAATGATGTAATAATAGAACTTGAATAGAACTTACGCAGAACGTGAAAATTAAATTCAAATATTTGATGAATCCATCAATTTTTTTGAAGCAACCCGTCCTAAAGATATTATATTCATTAAGATATTTGAATTTTGCTAACCGAACGGTTTGATACTTAGCTTCTAGCGCATTTTGAAACTGATTTTATTAAATCAATACTTTTAAATTACCAATGCAAAGAAAGTACGGCAGAAAGAAAAAGTTAAGCAAGAGAATCTTAACCTTCATTCACGGATAGGTAGATTCTGAACGACGTAAAAAAACTCGATAAACCAACGGAGAGATGGATACGTATTTGTTGAGATTTTCTCTCTATCTGGAAAATTTCATCCCGGATAATCCTGTTTCTCGGGAGATTTTATTAGAGTCAACACAACCATAGCTGGCCGCAAGCAACTCATACATCCCACTGGAGGGCGTATTTCTTCTTACTCTAATCCGGGAGACGGACATTCTTGGCAGAAGCAGGTTACTTTGTGTCAAGGTACATAATATTACCCACACACCGGCAGGTATCGCAGACGGAGGAAAATCTGATTACCGGATATACAAGACTCACATATTCTGCAGAATCTATCAATTTTGTGTACACAGCTACGATACCTGCATGATGCCCAGATGCCTGTTTGTTTCTCGGAAATGTTACATAAGAATACAGACTACACGGTACTGTATTTATCTCCGCTGATACCTTTATAGCATGTTATATACAGCGACTCGCGGTGTTCGATCGTATCAAAGTTTCACGCGAGCACTCGCGCACAATCTGTGCTGCGGAAACAAAACCAAACCACAGAACAACAATCCACACTATCCACAGTAACAGGCGCCACGTCTTACCGCGAGGCGTGGGATCGTTCTGAAGCATTGCGAAAACATTTTGAATAAACTCGGCAAGAGATAAAAATAAAGAATAAAAATCCTATTTCTGAGAATCACTTCGGGACAAAATAAAATCTTAAGCTATATTAAAAAAATATCGTCGTTGTAAAGTAATATATTTTTTAAATAATACCTACCTCTTAACTCTACCCGCCGAAACCTTAATTTATCGAGAATTAAATTCCGATTTTTCACCCTTGTTAATATTGCGGATGTTTAAGTTATCTCGAGCCAATCTGGCTAGAAAACTTAACGGACAAATTCTCTCGGGGAGGACTTTAGGGACTTGAAGGAAGTTACATCGCTAAGGCTTTAAAAGATTACTCGGAGATTTACTAAAACATGCAGTTGAGTTACGGTCAACTTTGTTGTGAAGAACGTTTACTTTCATATTGAAACGTGTTCCACGAATTCATTAATTTTATGTGATTTATGGAACACACTTCACATTAATATTCCAAGTATGTTACAAAGTTATTGAGGTGTAATGTGAATAAATATATAAACTAATGATATCAAGAATCAAGATTGAGCGGTTTCGTCAAAGAAAACATAAGCGCTAGTTAAACATAATACTTACATTTCCGCGTTATAAGCTCGTTCGAGAATCACCCGCATGATATCTCACGTTAATTTACTTCGGAATTTATAAGTCAAAATCTTAATCGATTTTCTGGCAAGATATGATTACGTATTAAAGATTCGCTTCAAGTTATGATTACGTATTCAAAATTCGCTTCAAGATATTATTACGTATTAAAGATTCGCTTCAAGATATTATTACGTATTAAAGATTCGCTTCAAGTTATGATTACGTATTAAAGATTCGCTTCAAGATATTATTACGTATTAAAGATTCGCTTCAAGATATCATTACGTATTAAATATTCGCTTCAAGATATGATTACGTATTAAAGATAAAGCGCAAATCGAACTGAAGAAGAGTATTAAACGGTGGCGTAAAGTATATAAAGATTTCATTAAAAATGATAGCCCAGGGCCGGCTTAAGGTCGTTAGGTGGCGGCGCATTAGAGCTCTCTCCGCGTACCGGAGAGCTAAATTATTTATTGCGCTCTCAATACGACCATAAAACATCGGTGTGTCCTGGTGTTTCCTCATCGGTTTACACTTTGTGCAGCTGCGCCCTTTTTGCTTTATTACGCTATCCATTCGCGTTAGTGATACATACTGGTACTGGTATCAACTATATCGAGCAGAAATAATATTACCACAACTCCAAGGGGTGACTGCAATAGCTTCATTGAGATCATGAATTAATCGAGTTTAGCATTTGCTCAAAACAAATTATCCAAACAGCAACTGCGAGGAATGGAACCAGTCCATATATTGAAGTAGTTATGTGATCGACAAAACTTAACCGACAAACAGCTTACTTCAAAAGGTCAGCAGAGTTTGAATCTTGTTATCGATTAATCGAAGCGCGATTTTAGTATTTCGTCACGTTAAATAAGCTACCACCCTTTGGATGGCCTCAGAACCTTTTATCAGTATTTAAATAAAATTGTGCTGACACCAAGTAAATTCGTATAAATTCGCTAGCCAAGTTTCAATACACCATTTGAATATTGTTATTTCTTTACGCGGCTTTAGCGGCTTTAGCGGCTGACTTAAACTACATACCTATGTTCATATTATACCTGTTTGTATCCTTAAATTACAGTTTATAATGTTATATACTTGCTTACAATTATACTCCTGAATAACATGTGTAACTTTAATAATGTGATTCTGTAAAAGCTCTCAAGGCGTGTATGAATAAATAAAATAAAATAAAATAAAAGTGTTTGGTAAACCATTCTTTTGATTATTTATTGTAAATTAAGGTGACAAAAAAAATTATTGAAAAAATACATTATCGGAGAGCAATCCACGTTTTTAACTCCAAATCGGTGATTAAAATCCTCGTCATATTTTCTGGTGAAAATATTATTTTTTCTGTAGACAGAAAATAAGTGATTTGATCATTATTATCTTGAGATTTATTGTCAAAAAATCAACAAAGTATTTATTAATATATTTTCAACAATCCATCTATTTTCAATCTATGACTAGTGCGCCTTCTCTTAGGCCGGCTAGTAGCCAATTTAATATACAACTTTATTTTGGATTTGAGGCCAAAATACTAGAATAAAAGGTGTAGCAAGTATCTACAGATGTGAGCTATTTTATTTATTTGTATTTTTAATTATTAATAATAATGATAATGTTTTTAAAGTACAGATAAATTGTATTTTCATTGGGATCTCATTTAAATATTAAAATTTAATTATATGAATAATATTACCGAAAGAATTAATTATAAAAATTATACCTAAACATATTTTTATCCTATTAGTACATTGCAACCGTATAATATTTTGTGTAGCTTTTTTATTTCAATCAGGGAATAATACAATTTGTCCAAAGAAACGTAACTACTTCATTAAAAATTATTTTTTTATTAAGTATTGAAAAGCCCAAAGTCAGCTGCATGGTCAAAGTGAGTCGCCTGGTCAAAGTCAGCCATTTGTCAAAGTAAGGCTTGTTGATTGTTGAAATCGGAAAAGGAAAGTACAATCAAATTTACAGCAGATGAAATGCCAAACGGTCGAGTTAAAGCAAAACTACGCTACGCTAAGTCAATTAATCACCGAGGTGCGATATATTTCGCTAATCAGAACTGTCTTCATATGAAAACTTCAAATAGAAAAAACTATTTTACAAACGGAAAGTTTCAACAAAAATGTAAGATTATCATTTTTTACATTAGCTCCGCACAGGAGGCCCTGAGGAAAACAATTTCCCTCAAGGCCTACGTCATTTTTCGGTGTGCTGTGGAGAGGGTCATTTTAACGCAAGGAATAAAAGGAAACTCTACGAAGAAAAAGCTATGAGAGCCTTACATTGTTCATTTTCAGGGTAGATATGCAGATTGAGCAGGGCATCTGATGATTGGTACTGCAAGACTGTCTGAAACATTGACTCGAGGAGGAGGAAACGCAAGGCGTAATACCCCAAAAAATAAGATTTTATATCAAGGAAAAGACCGGCATCCAATATTTATCCCGATCTTCCTTGCGTTATTATTTTCAAATCGCAATGCACGGCCGTGGCCGTGGGCATTGGGCACCGGGCAGCGGGAAACAAATAGGATCACATATTGGGGTCGGCCGTACTGCGGATGATATACGGGCGCATTTAACTACGGATCGACTGCGGCCGGCCCTGCCCCTGAGGCACATTATTTTTGGATGCTTTGCCGATCACGTTTGTGAATAATGTACCCATTCATAACATAAAAAGATATCAACAGAATGCGTAGGTGTAAATAATGGATGGATGGTACACGCATGTAGAGTTTTGGTTAAAGTGCTTATTTAAAATAAAAAAAACTTTGGTAACATGGCATTATTGATCGATGGTATCGACCTACTGAATTAAATTTAAACTTTATTTTACAAAAACTAATGCCTCGTCGTTTCAGTTTTTAGTTGAAGAACGTTAGTTATTGAACGACAAAAATTAGCAGTAGGTAGCTTTCATAGTTAAATTCTTCCAATAGTTCTTACAATAATTGGTGGTGTAATGGTCTGTGCAGTTGCTTTGCAAGCAGTTGATTGAGGTTCGATTCTCGACCGTATTTTATATCCCATGAAAGGATGAAAGCTACATACATCAGGTAGCTTTTATAGTCAAATTCTTCCAATAGTTCTTACAATAATTGGTGGTGTAATGGTCTGTACAGTTACTTTGCAAGCAGTTGATTGGGGTTCGATTCTCGACCGTATTTTATATTCCATGATCATTTATGGGTCTGCTGCAATTTTTTATAAAATTGCAATTGGCTCACATATTCATGACAATGTGGAATTATATAATAAAATAAAAATGTGATAAATTTACCGATAAAGGAGAACATTATGACGTGTAAAATTGTTCATATTAGCTACAAATAAATAATTAGTTCTACTCGTATGTCCCACAAAATCTTAAAACTCGTCAGGTCGGCTTTGCATCCGAGTGCAGATTTAATCCTCGGCGGTCTGTGTACTCCGCGCGGGACACCACCCAGCACCCAGCACCCGAGGCAGGGAGCCAGCGCGTGGCCCGAGGGCGGAGCGTGACTCAATGACTGCCGAACGTGACCGCCGCACCCCGCTCTCCCCTGGCCCGGGCCCCGGTGACATTTAGGATGGAGGCAGTGGCAAAAAAGGACCCGAGGCAGGTAGGGTTGACGACTTGATTTAACGAGATTTGTGATTAAATTCGTTGTTAGGGTAGGTTGCCCTTTAAAATATTACAGATTGAATTAATACATGTGTTGTAAATTACATGTCTATAATAAAAAAAATGCTTTGTAGGAGAGCACGTCTCAATATCCACATATTATTATATTAAACAGGTGTTTGTTTTCCTGCATTTCAAATACTCACATATTCTGCCTGCGTGTAGGTATACAATATTATTTTGATGGATTATGGCTTTGACTTCAAGCAAAAAGTGGAAGCTATATATATATTGCGTAAACCCTATAGGTTTTCTAGCGATCAGCTCTACAAACAATTTAATGTACTTGATGTTCGTCAAAACTACATAAAAAGGGTTATTATCCATGTATACAAAAATTTAGAAAATCTTCATAAAATTGAGCATAAATATATCACAAGAAGTCACTCTAGAAAGGATCTCGTGGTCCCAGAGAGCAATACGGCAAAGTATCAAAAGACATATACATATCTGGGACCGAAATTGTATAATAAAATCCCCCCAGAATTAAATATTAAGACATGCAAAATGTCCTGCATCGGTTCATTAATAACTAAATGGTTGATTGGCTTGGGTAGAATGGAGTCTGAAAAACTATTAAATAATGTCACTTAAAGTTTTACATGGTTACCTAAAAATGGCACAATAAATATAAACTTAGTACATATTTTATTAGAAAAAATAAATAAAAACATAATTTTATTACAAAATACATGTCTGACTTTTTCATCAGCAATTGGTTCCTTAGAACAGGCAATCTGCCTAGCTAGGAACTATGTTGACCTACAAGACATAATAACACTTGTACACATTTTTAATATTTACAGTTATCTTGAAATATATTAATATGTTATTATGTTATTTTGCTATTAATTGTATATAATGTAATATAATAAATAAATATAATAAATAAATAAAATAAATAAATATTGTACATAGCCCTCTCCACAATACACTAATGCAGAACATCAAATGTCCTCCACAACATGGGAAAAATCTCAGCAAAACATTGCACCCTATGTACAGCCTACATGCACTAATTTAAAAAAAATACATGTGCATTGTAGTCGACCAAATAATCATATACTTACTTATTATTATAATAACAATATCTGACCGATTTTCGTATAGCAGATTTCGTAAAAAATCACCTAATGAAGGGCTTTGAAATATTTATTTTAATTTATTTATCTACTCGTACGCCGCTGGGGCCTTTGGTAAAAAATGTTAACATGTTTTTACACAAGGGTTATTGATAAATAAACATCGGATTTTATGCATTTGCATATTTGCATATGCAAATGCATATATCTCTCTAATTACGGCGTTATTGCATATTTTAGCCTTTTTCCCCAATTGTGCATATTTCGTTTAAGAGCGGCGGGAGGTACATATTTGTTTCTGATGCTGCGCCATACACGGTGAAAGCTGGCCAAGCCCTGCAAACTTTTTTTTCAAATTTACGGCATATTATCTGCTTAGCTCACCGGCTTCGTCGCCTTGCAGAAGAGATAAGGCAAGAATATGGGAATGTTGACAAACTGATTTCCTCTACAAAAAAAGTGTTTTTAAAAGCACCGTCGCGTGTGCAGTCTTACAAAGAAGAGCAATTGCCAACTATTGCAATTCAGTCAAGCAAGGTGAAGAAGCATCCATTAAACAGAATATTACCCTCATCTCAACACGTTTCCACAAGTTGCCAGATGCCGTAGAAAAAATTGGAAACAAGAAATCGTTTTCGGCTTACAAATTGATGTACTGTGTGACAAACGTTACAAATTTGCGCTCGAAAATTTGAAAAATACTTAATTGTATATTGTCACCAAAACTATGCATAATTTTAAGAATATTTCGCTGTTTCTGTACCGTCTTTAATTAAAATATATAAAAATAAAAACGGTTTTTTGATTTTGCATTGTGCATATTTTGGGCATATCGCGGCTTTTTAGTGCATATTTCGGCCTTTTTTAGTGCATATTTTGGCACTTTGTTAGGGCATATAATCCGATGTCTATTGATAAACAATAGGTTGCTCCGGAGGTCGCGGGTTCAAATCCCGGCGTTCGCAAGTAAAATTTACTTAATTGATTTGTGTTTTCACAATTTGATCATTTAAAATAATATAATATAATATAATGTATTTCCGCGACGTCCCAGAGCGGAAGATATTCTCAGTATCGCCCTGGTGTAAAACCAACATTCAGAACTGAAACGCTGCTTGAAATGGATTTAGCCGTGTAAGGTGCCTAGGTCTGAACAGCCAGGTACTTCCCCAGCGTCCTCTTCCCTATCTCCTTCCCCTCCCCACTTACCTTCAGCCTCACAACATAACCCAATTGGGGATGCCGTAGTCTCACTGGCTCAAGGCGGGTGCGAGCAGTTGGGACTTTTCTGAGGTATTCCAAAAATAAAATAATTGAGGTGGATTCATTGAGTAAATCACCTTCTTCCTTTAGATTTGGGCCAGCCCTGGCCCGTAGTGGTGTCTACATTTACGGTCCGATCCCGGTTTTTCGAGCATGGTATGCGCCACCACCAGCGAGCGTCACCATGTAGCGTAGCCGGCATAACAAATGTTGACTACTCGTGACAAGTAAATGTACTGCCATGTATCATTTCCTTAGTCACGGCCCGTTTGGAGCGCTGGCATAAAGGGACTGGAGCATTTACTGCTGAGCCATTCGCAGGGAAGTAAATCAAGGTATGCAAAATTATATTCAGCGGTGGAATGGGCCTATTACGTGGGGATTGCGGCGCTGGGAGATGAAAAACATTAGCAAATAACAATGGGAATTTTAGGGGAAAGTGATTTATCTGCGCTGTTTTACCCTCGATCTGATATCCCTACGAACTTTTCCCTAATACACGTAGTTTTGACAATCTCTGTTCGTACATAATTAGATAGAGCCTGTAGGGAGCCAATACAGCGCCATAGAGCGCCCTTGAGGTGATTTTTGACAAAAACGGTGCTACAAATCAAATCTGAAGTAAAACATCAATTTTGAAGTAAAACTTCTTTACGCACGCTTGACTTGGGGAGTAAGCTGGTGAATGCGTGACGAGAGCGTTACGAAAAGTAAGGCGAACGGAAGTTGAGAGGGAGATATAAGTTAGTGAAGATAGAAAGAGAGAGGGTTACGTTTCGTATATTACTGTAGAGGGCAAGAGAGAGAGGTGCGAGCACACATTTTCTTTCTCTCATAGCCAGTTATGTTTCGTACATCTAAGACACGGTGCAGGCCTTTTGTCTGTATCATACTGTAGGAGCAAGAGAGAGCAGTGCGCGCGCACATTTTCTTTCTCTCTTCCTCTCATAGAAGTTTTACTTCAGTCATTTGGTCTAAAGCACATTCGTATTTTTTTTTTACTATAGCTCCATAGCTCATATAGGAGGCCTAGAGGAAAAAATCCTCTATGAGCTAGGGGCCTCAGGGTCTATGTAATCTTTGGGGATGCTGTGTGGGGGGTCTTTTTAAGTGGAGGAAGTTCTACCATGTATGATCGTGTGGAAAATATGGAGATCCGCAAAGAATGTAAGGCTGATGTAAGCATAATGAGTAAAATTAAGAAAGGGACCCTCAGATGGTTTGGGCATGTAGAACGAATGAACGAAGAAAGTAGTGTAAGAAGAATATATGACGCAAATGGTAGAAGAAGTCGGGAACGCCCGAGGAAGACATGGCACGATCAAGTGAATCAGATACTTAAGTCGGGCCATGTCAAAGTCAGAATAATAGAAGAGTATGTATGAAACGATGTATGAATGTGAGTGAAGCAAAGGGTGTGTGGCAGGACCGAGTTGTTTGGCGGTCCGTCCTCTCTGCCTACCCCTGCGGGGAAACGGCGTGATGGTTAGTTAGTTAGTTAAGTTCTAGGAAGGAAAAAGATATGAGGGGCGGATAGGAATCTGAGGTCAATGAGTCTAAAATTGATGGATGTATGAATACAACCCTTTATGGTTAAGGCAAGGTCATTAATAGGTCGGGAGAGTCCGGCTGGAGAGGTTTAGGTTAGGTTTCCAACTAGTGTCTCCCGATCCGGGCCGCAACACAGCAGGCGGGCAAACGCATTCGTCGCCAGGATCTAGACATACCTCACCCTATGAACCCGTAAACCCCGCTAAGTCACCAAACGTAGTGAATCACTCGAGGAGACATATGGCAGTGTTGGTTATCCAATAAATGGTTCCCAGGGCGGCGGTAGAAAAATATATTTTTTTATTATTAGTGATAAGCTCCTACGCTCTGGATTATCAAGACATGGCGCAAGCGGTCACAGGGTCGAAAGTAGACTATCGAAAAAAAATGGTATTAATTTTCATTTTACAAAATTCAATTCGCGTGTTTGCACGTTGTTACAGAAATATACCACAAATAAACATATCTACCATAGATCCACCGGCTTTGAGCATTGAAAATCGTGAAAGACTATCTACTACGGGTGAATTTTGTTAGTTTCCAACTTAGCTTTTTGAATAAAAGATCATTGTGGCAAGACTAATAAAATACTTGAATGAACGAACTTGAATAAAACTAAAACACTTGAATCCGAATACGAACCATACGCGTGAAAAATTTCCTCGATAAAAATAAAATTGATACGAAACAATACATAAATAACTGCTGCAGAATACCTACAACGTACTGTCGACAAGTTAAAGGACTCTCATATATGTCGTGATTTCGTTGAAAAAATATCCATAATAAGGCATAATAAAACGAGGGCATAGAATATAACGACGCCGAAAACTTCCTCATAATAATACTATATCATAACGGATTTCAATAAAACAGTAGTACCCGGGGAATGCTAACTCGGAAAGAGCTGCTCTAGAGCTGCTGGAGAACATTTTATTATAAGCCAAGTGCCCCTGCGACCGTTTTTATATTTCTTCAAATATAAATGGGAAGGAGGGCAGGAACTAACGCATCACAGTACCAGATAAATTATGGCACCAGTAGCTGACTGTGAGTAACGGGGAGAGAAAGTAATGTTACGATAGAAAAATAATTAAATATTTTTACATTTTGTTATTCGACAAGGGGGAAAAGACGTGTTGCACATGCGTTTCAGCCTCATCGATCAAAAAATATCAAAGTAACGAGAAAAACCAGTCTCTCTTCATCATCACCTATCACCAGAGATAAGATATCAAACAGTTTTAATACCCTTCCATCTGCGTGGTTGAATTGCAGAACCCAGTTTCGAATGCATGTTGACGCCACGCCGTACGCGTCGCGTCACAAATAACATCTGTGTACGTGGAATTTCAAAGGAATCTACCGTTGTGATTCGGTTTTAAAATCAAAAATTTGCCACATGATGTCGCTACTTCGATTTTAGAGGTAACTTTGGATTTATTTATGAGTTTATTACAATTAAAAAAATAATCTTACCCTTCCTACTGAGATTATATTATAAAATTTAAAAAAAAACATTGAAAAAGCATTTCTTTGTGTAGATTTTTTTATTTAAATACGACAAATTTGTGTTCACAACTTTAATCGATGGTGTGTCATTTGCCCATCAATATGCTTTTTTAACATTTTTTTTTATATTTCATCATACTTCCGTAGCAAATAATTCAAAATTATTTATTTTTAATAAATATCAATAACTCACAAATATTGTCAAGGTTGCCTAAAAATCATGAAAAATTGAATTCTTTAATTACCTATATTTTATAATTTAAAACACAAATAAAGAAAGTAGCAGTACTTCTGCACTAGATAGATACCATTTGATTAAAAAATATTTTTTCAGTTTGATTAAGTATTTTGTCATCAAATTCAAAATTAAGCTTTGCATGAAAAGGGCTTCGTAGTCGTTCTCCTTAAGCAAAAAAAATATATAATTGCACCAACTCCAAAGGTTTTCAAAGAATTATCTAAGGTGTTAACAAACATTAAGTATGCTTTAAAATAAGGAAGGGTTTATAGTGTTAAATGTAAAGGCAAAGACATTACTATTAGTGGATAAGGAATCTAAACACCGATGGAAATAAATCGAGCCGCATTTTTCGATTATTCGTTACGAAAGGATTGAGTATGAATGAATGATTACATAGATAAAAAGTATACATACACAATGCATACATTCAACATTACTCACACTCGCCCAAGGCTTAATCAATTTTCTGACGTGGCTGTACACATGCATTCAAGAGGCAATAAAGTTATACAAATAAAATAAAAACAGTATAGCGGCTCGTGGGACCATAACCATCCACCTTGAGTTATTTCTTATTTTTTAGTTTTCATGTACAGGCGGTCAATTAAATGGGCGACTCTGTCTCCGCGCGTTTCATCACGCCATTAGTAGTAGATTGTTATCGTGTCAACGGGATCTCTTGTGCTATTTAATGCGTCGACACCCCCTCTCCCTTACGGTCTGAATTTGTCGGGAAATGGGGAAATTAGCGTGGGTCACGGTATAAAAGGGTAATAAGTGTCCATTCTGGAGGGAAATAAAAAACAATACGCGACGGGTGTGAAACTCGTAAACAATCTGCACTTTTACAGGGAGTGATTGTATCGAAATACACTTAAATTAATTATGCCTTTTCTCCCTATACAATTAAACTGTTTCTTTAGAGATCACATTGTTTTGGACAGTTTGAAAAAACGTATTGAATGTAAAGGAGATAATAAGGTTTCAATTCAAATGTCGTAAGTTGACGCTATTAAATTATTGCGTGAGCGTGGTGAACTTCTGTTTTAACTCGACCATTTGGCATTTCATTTCTGTAAATTTATTTCGATTCGAGATGGTGGTCGTTTTAACCGTTTGAACATTACGCTTCAAGATGGGGTGATGTTAACCTGTCGTGCGCCGCATTAGCCGATAACGACCAAAAAAATCTCTGAATGTAAACAGCTACTTTGGGTAAAATAATTACGATAGATTACATACTATTTATATAAAAATATATATATATATAAACACATTATCGGTAAAACGCTACAGTATAGAAAAACATTATTTTGCAAAAAAAAGTAAGTTATTACGAAAATAGAATCAGCTGGCGCACGATGGGTTGACGATTCAGTAAAGAGTCTTTGGTCAAAAGTGAAATTGTCGTATTTATTAATTAAGCAATTAGGTATCTAAGTATTGTTACGTTACAAATTGTCACGTGGCGTATTCGAGAATAGACCCCTTCGCGGATTCAAGAATAAACCGCCAATATAGAGGCGCGCGCATTACCCCCTCCCGCGAGCGACAAACCGAGCTGTCGCTAGCATCTCGAGCGGCAAGCTCGCCAGTCTTCAGCCAGCGAGCTTCCCGATCCCACGTCCCTCGTGAACATGTGCGAGACGAGTTCAGTTTCGCCGGTTGCGCACTTCCGGTGTCCGGTGTGGACGCTGCTGGGACCCGGAGAACAAGCGCGTAAAGCCGCTGTTGGCCCATAAACCAAACGTGAGTCAATACCATGTTACCCTTTGTGTGCAATTAATGTTTTGAAGCCCTAACCACGCGTGTAGAGAGCAGAGATTGACGTTCAAACTAACTTTCAGCTAGGATCGTTCCTCTTATGTACTATTGTGACTCCTAGAATTGAATAAACTATTTATGTGATAACCTACCGTGTTTTGCTTGTCGAAAGAGGCCCTGGGAGGATGGAGAAGCGTGAAGTTCCGAACCACAGGCACTCGCCTTGAGGTTAAGAGAAACCATACTTGCACCAAACCTGAGCTAGTTTTTATTTGGGGCAGATCCAGCATCTAATTGTATTTAAATATGTGGGAGCTTTCTCCAACCCTGCCGATAGCGTCAGCACCCACGCCGACGCTAACACTGGCGCGCTAAACGTGGGGCCATTTAAATTTTTTCTGTTCCACCACGGCCTCGTTCCCAAGCAACAATTGTAAACTCTGAAATGTTATTATGATGTATTGTTTATTCCCAATTGTCTAGCACTTCCAACAGGAATCTCGGCGCGAACGTAACTTCGAATCACAATTTAAATTATTACGGGCGCGATTGTATCATTTGTGAGTCGTCACTCGACAAAATATTACCGGTATTCCAACGCAAGGTGCCCAACCTGGGAAGTCGTCGCTGCGAATAATACAGTGATTACAAAGTGTCGGCCGATTAAAATTGCTATTTTCAATACAAGTGAATAGTGGAAATAAACACAAATTAAAGAAGAATTTATTCAACAATTAAAATCATGTACATGATAAACAAATCATCCGCTTGGTCTCGAAAGTGCTAAATATTTTTATAAATATACTATATTGCAGCACGCTGGTACGTCTCTTAAACGGACACTTGCTGACACCTAGGGAACAAGTGGATTTAAATTCTTTCTGTCATTTGACAATTAGGTATTTTTGACTGTCGTCTGCTGAAACCGGGTCATGCCGAATCACATTCGAATAATGCAAAAAATACTTAATTCGCGTTGACGTGGATTCCTTGACATCTGACACTATAATACCTTGTCAATTGACAAAGAAGGTAATATCTTGTCGAAAAGACGAAGGGAATTCGCGTGTAAATACCAGAAAATTGGTGCTGTATAAAATCAGGCTATAGGAAGCCGCGTAATGAAACCAGGCCCCCAAGATATTGTTGAATTCTCAAACGAATTACTTCCACGAAAACTTGTGAAAATTTTTTCGATTTTTCCTTTTTTCGATTTTTTTAATTTTCGAAATTTTTTTTTCCAAAACGCTTGGAGTTTTTCTTAAAAACGCATGGACAGAGGAAAATCGCTGCTCAAATTTTCTCCAGTTTCGGACTCTGAAAATTTTTCGATTTTTCCTTTTTTCGATTTTTTTTAATTTTCGAAATTTTTTTTCCAAAACGCTTGGAGTTTTTCTTAAAAACGCATGGACAGAGGAAAATCGCTGCTCAAATTTTCTCCAGTTTCGGACTCTGAAAATTTTTCGATTTTTTCCTTTTTTCGATTTTTTTAATTTTCGAAATTTTTTTTTCCAAAACGCTTGGAGTTTTTCTTAAAAACGCATGGACAGAGGAAAATCGCTGCTCAAATTTTCTCCAGTTTCGGACTCTGAAAATTTTTTCGATTTTTCCTTTTTTCGATTTTTTTAATTTTCGAAATTTTTTTTTCCAAAACGCTTGGATTTTTCCTAAAAAACACGTGGCCAGAGGCAAACCTCTGCCCAAATTTTCAAATAACCCAAACACTTACAAATACGCGTTTTTTCGCAGAAGCATTTGGTAAAAAAAAAAAAATATATACGTCCCCAGTGGTCAATCCCTGGCAAAAATTTCTTTCCAATTACGGATAAAGAGTCGAGTTCTCGTTTTTCTTCCAACGTAAGGTCACCCTGACACGACCCTATACACTATGGTAGTCCCTCTCGAAAATAGAGAACAAGTTATTATTGATAACCACAGTGCCGTAGACTCCATACACCCTGGAACTTTCAAAACATTCAAAAAAATATCTTTAAGATATTATTGGCCGGGTCTATTCAAACAAGTACGTTTATACATCTCCAAGTGCGACATCTGTAAGGCATACAAGCAAAGTACGGCACCACCGTCTGGTCTAATGGGCAACCCCAAGCGTGCCGATAGACCACTTCAATCCTTTTCTATGGACCTCATTGGACCCTTCCCTAGAAGCTACGCCGGTTACATGCATATACTCAGCGTAGTGGACATCTTTTCCAAATACTGCTGGTTGTTTCCTCTGAAAAGGGCAACTGCAGCAGCAATAACCAATCTATTGGAAAAACATATTTTCATACCCTACGGTACCCCTCGTACTATAATATGCGACAATGGTAAACAATTTATAGCTCTGGAATTTAAAGAGTTTTTGTCTAAATATGGTATAAAGGATGTATTCTACAACACCCTTTACACCCCACAGAACAACACCGTTGAACGATACAACCAAACCATAAACACGGCCCTGGCAATTTTGGTTGGCAAAGACCAACGCACATGGTGCAAAAAATTAGACAAAATACAAGCAGCCATGAACAACACGGTGAACCTCGCTACAGGCTATACACCATTTTTTCTCAAACACGGCATGGAACAAGTAGTTCACGGTTCACTACACCCTGACAATTGCCTTCCACCCGTCCCTTCCTCCACAGCAGACCCCGCAGCAAATTACGCCCACCGCTTGGAGGAACTCTCCGCTATCTATAGTGAAGTAACAGACGCTCTACTATTGGCCCACCAAAAGAGCGCCGACAGGTATAACCTTCGCAGGAGGCACGTCACATTCAAGGAAGAAGACATCGTCTGGAGGAGAAACAACACTCTGTCACAAGGTGCGCTGTACTTCTCTGCCAAATTGGCACCCCGTTTTGTAAAGACGAAAGTCCTAAAGAAAATCTCAGACCTGGTTTACCGATTGTCCGACATCTCTGGTAAACACATAGGTAACTACCATATAAAGGACATTGTAAAAAGTGGGAACATGGAAACAAACTCCATTGCCACGCCCGTATAACCCCAACGGTTATTCCTTGACTCCTAGCAACCATTCGTCTACACCGTGACATGGATCACTATGGAAGTCAACCCTTTTTGTTTCGTCACTAATGAGCGGCCTCTCGTAAACGATTGTCACTCATTAGGACACTCAAACGAAACCTTTCTAGCTCTGGCACAGTGGTGTCAACTGTAGCCAAAGTCATGGAAGAAATTATAATTCTCCCTTGTGGTTTCGTTTCATTTTTATTTTTATTTTTGTTTGTATAAATATCTCGTCATCATCAGTCATTCGCCTCTAATTGCTGCCCCAGGTGTCAAACCTTGGAAACATCGTTTTTTCTAAGCATGCACACCTCTACCTGAAATTGATCACTTCGGAGAAAGGAATTCCCTGTGGCTTACTGCAAGTAGTCAGAGACTACGTGCCCAAGGCTTTGTGCATCGTCACAACTCGCAGCATCATATTTTCACATCATCATGTCATACCTCGTCACCCCTTTCTAAATGTTAGAAAAATCTTTTTTGTACATTAAATATCGGGTCCTCGCCAAAGTGCATCTAACCCTTATGTCATATGTAGTTGAATTAGGTAAGCAAACCTGTGTAAACCCACGGCGGTATCAGATGTTTGCTATCCGTTCTAAGTTTTTTTTTCTGTTTTTTAAGAAAATAGAATGGCGCTCAATAAATAACCCAAATTGCTCTAGCTCTCCCCAGAACTGGATGTGGAGTCTGGAAAGTATCGTTATAAAAGGGACAACTTTCAACGTGCCTCTTCATTAACGATAATTTTTTTTTACAACATTTCAGCAACATTGAGTTATCCTTGGTCTCAACTACTCAAACTGAAATTTTGGGGTTGCCTTGTTGTGACTTATCACGTGCAAAGTACGAGGTCACAACAAGAAGCCAGGTCTCCAAGTGAACCACCCTGTGAACAACCCATCCCATTATTATAATTTTCATAACACCAAGGTGTGTTCATCGCAGTCTGTTTAAGTAATTAAAACCTAGAAGGTCTTAAACACTCAAATCGGACCAATGTAAATAATTTTCCTTGTCAAAACGATAAGCGCATGTCTTGTATTGTTGCTACCATCGTACGTGTAAGTACAACTAAAAGTTGTACCATCACGATACGATACTCTGTGCGTAACCAAAAGGGTTTGTACCACAAAGGATCCCTTTTGCGGTAAGCTTAGATGAAATTCACATTCCATCAGCACGCCAGAAATTTTTTTTTTGTCCCTTTATTGTTGAAGTATAAAATCCTGGCCAGATCTTCAAATATGTTTTTGCCTTTGTGCAAGTCTTTAACGTACGCTAATATGGATTTATTATGCTACGGTATTGTTGTACTAAGTACATCAGTATGTCTCGCCGTCTGTATTGAATAGGTACCTTTATATGAACGTTAACCTTTGTTGCCATCATAGGTGGGAACCTTATAAAATCTGCCGTCATAGATGGGAATCTCAGAATATCTACTAAATGCGATACGGGGAGCCCGTTATAATTACTCTGTGGGTTTTTGTCAGAAATGTCATAAATACCTAGTCTTTTGCACCTCCCTTCAATACTGGGCAACCCAGTTGTAATTCGTTCATTGTTATCCGTGAAGACGTTATAAAACTTACTTGCAAATCTTTTGATTTTGCAATCTTGTACGCTATACGTGAAGACGTTATAATACTCACCATGAATCGTGCGAACGAAATAATATCAAACCTTTATGTGTGAACTACTCAATGTAGTCCACACCCCTTTTTTGTAATCATTAATATGCCCGTGGACTTCCTGTCACAAGAACCCAGGAACTATCTACTATCTCAAAAGGACTAATCATACGCTTCACTCATGATTATGGGGCATCGTGTCGTGGGAGTTAAGTTGATGGACACAAAAACACCTAACTCGTTGTCTGGGAGACGAACAAAGAAAAATCCCCAGGTTTGTGAGATTTGAGCAAGGGTCTGTCATTTCTCGCAAACAAGTAGGAGAATAAAACGACCCCTAATCTTCTGCCCAATACACGTAGAGGATTAGACTCTTTTATGTCAGTGTATTCTTTTGTCCAACACTACCAAATATTATTGTAATGTGCCAGGATGACTGCTGTAGACCTTGTTTCACCTCCACCCAGAGGTCGAATTTCGGAAATAGCCGAGTCCCCAGCAGTTTTCTTCGTTCAAATGTTCCCAACTATCACCCCTCCCCTTCCTCGAAATTATCCGTGAGTGGGGATATATGCGTTACGCACTTGGCGTTTCGTTTGTCAAATGGGACAATCTTCATACGCGGATCCTTTCAACTTCCTACTCCTTTCCCAGTTGTCATTATTGTAATGTGCCAGGATAGCTGCTGTAGACCTTGTTTCACCTCCACCCAGAGGTCGAATTTCGGAAATAGCCGAGTCCCCAGCAGTTTTCTTCGTTCAAATGTTCCCAATTATCACCCTCCCCCTTCCTCGAAATTATCCGTGAATGGGGATATATGCGTTACGCACTTGGCGTTTCGTTTGTCAAATGGGACAATCTTCATACGCGGATCCTTTCAACTTCCTACTCCTTTCCCACTTTGTCATAACTAATCTTGTACGCAATGTTTTGTTTTTCGAAAGTAGAAAAAATGCTACCGTATAGACGTGAGCATAGGTCATGGAAGACCAACTTCTTTCGAATGGGGAATTTTGTTATACGTACAATCCCTCAACCACGTATTCTTGGAAATGTATTTGGTAAAAAAAAAAAACCAAAAAGGGGTTACACAGAACCTGTCCTTGAATACGTACCTTTGTAACATGTATTAGGCATTAGCCACATTTAGTTAGCTCTCTCTCCGTCTCTCTCTCTACACGCCAAACAAATCCAACTTTTTCTCAACATGCACACTTGTTTCTCTCCAAACTTTTTTCATCATTGGTCTACTAGGCAGGTAAACTTCAAGAATTTTGTTCTAATAATAATTTTTGCCGGATTTAAAAAAAAAAAAAAACCAGCAGCTCTGCACCCTATCTACATCTGCGCCTCTTCATGCTGCCCTCGCTACCGTCACGGAGGTCCCTTGCCTTCAATCCCTGCGTACCAAAAGCACCCGACCGCATCTAACAAAACCTAGTGTGAGTCGTGCGTGTAGTTGCGAATTGTATCACCACAAAGAACCGACACTCAAACAAACCCGAGCACGCCAGCTCTAGGTTGGTTCCTGTTCCTGTTGCCATTATGCAAATGTCCCTGCTGCATAATGCAAATGTTCCTGTTGCCCTTGTGCAAATGCTCTGCTGCCATTATGCAAATATTCCTGCTGCATAATACAAATGTTCCTGTTGCCCTTGTGCAAATGCTCTGCTGCCATTATGCAAATATTCCTGCTGCATAATACAAATGTTCCTGTTGCCATTATGCAAATGTCCCTGCTGCATAATGCAAATGTTCCTGTTGCCCTTGTGCAAATGTTCCTGCTGCCATTATGCAAATGTTCCTGCTGCATAATGCAAATGTTCCTGTTGCCCTTGTGCAAATGCTCTGCTGCCATTATGCAAATGTTCCTGCTGCATAATGCAAATGCCCTACTGCCATTGTGCTGATGCTCCTGTGCCCTTGCGCAAATAACAATACCAACGATTGTTCACAAAACAATCCCACTACATACAAAAACCAGTGTACCAACCACCAATTACGATTCCACTCTCCAGTACTTCAATGGTTCCGTACTGGCTCACCCACAGGATCCGGAAGCAGTTACCCTTTCGACCTCTGTGACAGGTAGAACTCTCCACACCACCTAGAAGCCTCATCCTGTGTTCTCTTCCTCGTATTTTCTTAAAGGCCCTAGTGTCCCTTGAGTGTAATCTCAAATGGGCCAGGTTACTGTGACAAAGTAACCTTGTAACTTCAGTGAAACGTTCAACCACCCCAGACATCCTACGCAAACCACGTTCGCAAACATTAGCTCACAGACCAATGATACAATTGTAGTTTTTTTTTCTATCACTGCATAACCCTTGTACCTTTCTTCAACAGATCCTTGTTCTTTGCAACTGTATTTATGTATGCCACTGCCTTTATATACATTTATTGACAATTCCTTGTTACACCATGTATCATCTCTTTTGTGTTCTGTTCATAACTATTCTCCAGCTAGGAATCTCTCTCTCTCTCTCTCTCCTCGTTTCCCTTAAATGTTTTTGGCACAAGTGCTGAAAAGGTAAGAGGATTTATTAGTCCTACAGCTCCATTGCCACGTCGCTTTTATTGCGGCGAGGGGGGAAGTGTTACGTTACAAATTGTCACGTGGCGTATTCGAGAATAGACCCCTTCGCGGATTCAAGAATAAACCGCCAATATAGAGGCGCGCGCATTACCCCCTCCCGCGAGCGACAAACCGAGCTGTCGCTAGCATCTCGAGCGGCAAGCTCGCCAGTCTTCAGCCAGCGAGCTTCCCGATCCCACGTCCCTCGTGAACATGTGCGAGACGAGTTCAGTTTCGCCGGTTGCGCACTTCCGGTGTCCGGTGTGGACGCTGCTGGGACCCGGAGAACAAGCGCGTAAAGCCGCTGTTGGCCCATAAACCAAACGTGAGTCAATACCATGTTACCCTTTGTGTGCAATTAATGTTTTGAAGCCCTAACCACGCGTGTAGAGAGCAGAGATTGACGTTCAAACTAACTTTCAGCTAGGATCGTTCCTCTTATGTACTATTGTGACTCCTAGAATTGAATAAACTATTTATGTGATAACCTACCGTGTTTTGCTTGTCGAAAGAGGCCCTGGGAGGATGGAGAAGCGTGAAGTTCCGAACCACAGGCACTCGCCTTGAGGTTAAGAGAAACCATACTTGCACCAAACCTGAGCTAGTTTTTATTTGGGGCAGATCCAGCATCTAATTGTATTTAAATATGTGGGAGCTTTCTCCAACCCTGCCGATAGCGTCAGCACCCACGCCGACGCTAACAGTATAGTACTGAGCGAATTAATGGAATCATTGTTCAATCAATGGAATTATGAGGTAAAACCAATTATTGCTTGTAATATAATATTTTTACATAATTATACAATATCCATTATGCAAATTAATAGGAAATATATCCCCTTACGGCTTCAATAATTGCTTTCACTCATTTTGGCATGGACTCAATGGCATGATTTGCAAAGCTGGAGTATGCAAAATCGACTGCACTACCAGAACAAAGATGGCAGAAACGCATTTTCAGGTTTGATTTCGGGATGAGAGGATCTCTAAAAATTGTCAAAAACTCCATGCATGAGTCCATGCCAAAACGAGTGAAAGCGGTTATTGAAGTCATAAGGGGAGATATTTCCTATTAATATGCATAATGGTTATTGTATAATTATGTAAAAATATTATTTTACAAGCAATTAATGGTTTAACCCTAATAATTGACAATGATTCCATTAATTCGCACAAAACTGTAGGTACCTGCTTACAAATCTTATGACTTCAGAGGAGATTTTGATTTTCTTTTAAAATAAGATAACACTAGAAACATATTTTTTTGGACGCGAACTACCAGTTAACCTTATAAACTACAGTGTGGTGAAATATTTTCAGTTGACGCGGCATAATATCCTACTATCTCACACAATAATTCACGCTTTCCACATACCTTGCCACTGCAGTGAGTTAGAATCTCAGATCAGGTGTGGAGGGGTACATTTCATGGAGCGCGTGCTGTGCTGCTGTGATATCTGCCGTCTGGCGTTACCCCACAGCGTCACGCTTTTGATAAGCTGCATTCACAAAGGGAGTTTTTTTAACGCGCTGCAATGCAGTCTGACAACAGCAAGACACCGGAGTCGTAAAGATTTCATGCAGAAAACTAACGACCGTTTTAATTATTCAAAGAATACACAGCTTGATCATCTTTAAAAATGTTGCCTAGAACAATAATCTAGACTTACCCAAAAGTATACTTCTACTCATATATTATTAATTCTATGCAAAAGTAACAACAACGCTTGTTGTTGAAAGTAATTCGAATAATTGTTTTCAACACATACAGGTCTCATAGAAATCGTTGTCTTCCTTACTTTCGAGGCGAGAAATATGATAAAAACGGTGTTAGAAAGAGAAAACACCGTGCTTTAAATGCAAATCTAAAGTTAACCACAAAAGAAGTAAAATACAAACCTTTATTAAATCAAAGCTCGGGGTCACAATATGAAACTTTGGGAATTTTTTAGATAATTATTTTTATACGGAACGACAAAAAATTGAGGTGACAATAATGTTTAAAAGAGATTCATGTAATAAAATATGTTTGCGTTTTTTTATTTTTTTCCTTAATAGTAGGTAATTTTAGTAAAAAAAAACGCATGGTGAGGGGACTTTTTTATGCTTGCGTACAAAACTTTTATATTTCAAATATTATATTTATTTAGATTTATAACATTTTAAAGTGTATTTTATCACGGATACGTTCAGAAATATTCAATTTATTTGGATTTTATCGCAATATTTTGATCCTTTGAAAAATATGTTCGATGTTTGAGGGGTTAATGCAAATATCTCATTTTTACATTAAACACAATCATTTTCATAAAAAAAGCTTATAATAAAAGAGCATTGTAGTGACCGACCGACAGTAGAATTTCAGCTGAAATCGAATTTCAGTTTATGTTTTAGATTCGGCAGAAACTGAAATTTATTTAATTAAGATTAAAAATACCCCACACCCATGTAATAAATAAGAAAACAAGAAATGCCTTGTTAAGGTGTTTCGTGATTAAAAATTTTGCCGATCGGGCCTTAAATTTCCAACACAACACTGTGTTTCACCATGATTACGAAATTAACATAGATCTACGATGTCATACGAGTGTGGGCTAGTATTGGGCGAGGATAGTGATGAGACAGAGCGCGTGTTTAATGGAATATTTGTTTTCATCGAATTTGTAAGAAAGAAACAAATAGTTTTCCTATTTATTCTATGGTTTTAAACATACGGAATAATAAAAATACAAAGCTGAACACTAATTAGAACTATGAACAGTACAATGACTAATTATTTAAACAATCAACTTTCACAAATATAATAAAATTTAAAAAAAACTTTTCGAAGTAAACGCCAGCATCTTTTAAAATAAAGTCATTTTAGCTAGAGGCTTACTCTATGCGACTACGCCATACGCGCCCGAGTAAAGCCGAACGTGATCCGACACATCACTAACGCAAGTTTGTCGGCTGAGCCGAAGTATCGGCAAATTTTTGGCCGAAACCGTAACAGAAGCCGCAATTCGTTATTTGGCCGGAACTGGCCGAAACCAAAAACGAAACTTCGGTCGGTCAGTAACTAGTATTATGTATGAAAAGAAGCTAAATGATGAATACATTATTATTTGACCTATTTCACTCATACTCTTTGCCTACACTAATTTTTTGTATACTGGTAGTATCTTGAAAAGAAATGTCCATCTGACAAGTAACAGCACGCTTTTAAGAAAAAATAACGCGAGTGTTCCGTGTTTTTAGCGAAGCACAGAATCCAATGTCAACCAGTATCAGCGCCGAACATTTAGCTCCCTAGTAAAAGAGGCTTTACTGCGCTTCGCCACCAGACCCAGCTACCCTAGATTCAAGCTATGCAATAGGAGTTGAAGAGAGACAGGGAGTATATTGTGTGACGTGACATGCATAGCAAATATGTACAATACTAAAAAATAAGGATGTCCGGTAAGTGATGGACAACCTATCAACTTTGAGTACCTTGTTTAGTAAAAGTCTCACGGTTTTCTAGTTAATCGAAAAATTAGATTTTTTATAAAATTGATACTCTTGCTTACTGTCTTCTGTGCCCATGGTCACAAATGAAGGAATTTCCTTAGGGTGGGCTTTTTCATTTACCCTGTACTTCAGCTGTGCAGTTTACAGTTACTTTCGCAGTGCATTTGACATTTACGGCAAAATGGGTTTTTTCACGACGTCAACTGCGAAAGTAAAGGTAAAAAGGGATGACAGCACAATAAACAGTCTAATTCCCAAACTTTCGTATTGGGAACTGTTCATATATTTTTTTCATATGGCAACACGCACAATAAATGTCAAACATTCTGTGAATTCTCTGCGCATTGAGTTGTTTACGATTGCATCGGCTTTCGTAAATTTTGTGGTTAAATTGGGCATTGATATGAAATTCTTGTTGAGTGATGCTATGGCCTTTGACACATTAAAAATTATTTTACACACTGTACTTTTATGTGTATTTGCAACATTTCCAAGTACTCATTGCATCGACCCAGTCGCAAAAACCTCAAAGCCAAAACAACTGCTCAGATGGTTTGACAGCGTTATTCCTAGCAGAGAGAAGCAAACTATAGAAGCTTCATTTTATTTACGTCATGTCATTTGAATAAATATTTGTAATCACACTTTATCAACCATTCCTTACATGTCACTGGGAATACATATCATATCTGCAATTAAAGTGGTCAAAAGTCAACAGTTTCTTTATTTGCGAAATCGGCATACGAAATCCAGGTCTTCCAAAAGATAGAAATTCCTGCGTATATTATGTCGCTTTACACGTTAATTAATCATAGGTTCATCGTCAGAAGTTGAAGAACTGTCACTTGTCGCGAACATAATGATAATAATATAATAGCAAATACCAAGAAAACAGCAAGAATATTTCTGAACTGTCTCTAAAGTGACATTTAGACAACGGCCGCCATCTTGATTACCTTTACTTTAGCATTTACAGCTCCGAATGTGGGCTGTAAGATTGTAGGTAAAAGTAAACGGTAAATGTCAAATGAAAATACTCATTTCTATGACTTTTACCGTATACTTTTACAATTAGCATTGCAATTAGCATTCTCGGTAAATGAAAAAACCCACCCTTAATGTATGTTTTTTTAAATAATATTCTTGAAGAGTAGTTAGTCCATCTACACGCGTTTCTATTATATGGTTACGGCTGTAGTTTCTTTAGAAGTCCTTAACATTAATTTGTGTTTTGATCATCTTTTGTTCTAAATTTGAGCTCTCGTGGTGTAATTTTTTAATTGAAGCCTGGATGGCACAATATGTTTCCGGCTAAAGGAATTGTATTGTATCAAATGCTATATATGTATTTCATTTTTTTAGAAACACAGATTATTACTATTATTTTGGATAAGGAGCTATTGTTAAAGAAATAGTTTTTATTCTATGTCAGCTAAAAATAAATAAATAGAGAAGTCCCCCACAAAAGTTGATGTTCTCCATTCCTCTTCTACCTTTCATTTAAATACTCTGTAATCCTGTATTTTATCCACCCTAAGGAAGGTTCAGATCGAACCGAAACCGGTAGGTTTTAAAAAAAATAAAACGGTGGAATTAAACAAAGTTATTGTATTGTCATTATTGTAATAATGTATACCCACAAAGTGTTAGCCACATGTGAGAATTAAAATAGAGAGGTCATAACTAACCATTCCACGTCAACGCGTACAAATTCAGAATCGAATCGTTGCTGGAATTGGCTTCAGGCGTTTTTGGTAAGCAAATCTTCAGAGGTACTTCTCCAACCTTCCTCTCTCCCATCTGGTTCCCCTTCCCGTACCCTTCAGCCTCATATCATACCAATTGAGGACGCCATAGTTTCACTGGCTCTGATTAATGAGAAACAGTTGGGACTCTCGTGCAGGATTCCAAAAAACCGTTTTATTAAGCGCCTATTACCAGTATTACATTTCATTTGCTCAAAAACATTCAGCGTGTACGCACGTGTCGTAAAAGAACTTTCCTTAGAATAGAGGAACGTATTTATAGTTGTCGAACATACTCAAACCTGATGTCGATCTTATTCAAATCTAGTAAAATGACCCCTTTAAAGCATATCATGTAGATCTAATAACCCAGATGTGAAAATCAGAATGCAAATAGAATTCAAAATCCAAATACGAGCTAGATTTGCATTCCGACCTTAAGTTTTAAGCATTTGAGAATGAATCTATAGACCATGAAACTGCTAGAATAATAATGACATCCAGTATAAAACGTGACCGGCGAGTGAAGGGTTGGTTAGAGTGCAGTCGGTGCAGCTGGGAGTGCACGGGGGGAGGGCATCGGGCGCAGTGGGTTGAGAATGCATGGAGAACAGGGCACGTGAGTTAGTGCCGATCGATGGCACTCCAGATGGCCGGCACCGCTCCGGTATTAGCGTCAAATAAATCGCTCACGGCCGCCACCCGACCATTATTACCCGGGAAAATATAATGCGCCCCCTATGACGAGAGATCAAGGGTCTGCGGGACTGGGACCACGGAAGGAAGGCAATCAGACGACGGATACTTGAGGCGTGACAGCCAAGCGCGTTGGAAGGCAGCAATTAGGTCGCAGATAAATCAATGACTCCAATGTTTGTGAAACAAACTTTCAAAATTGCAACAAATTAGATTTGCGTGATCCCACGCATTTGTGAATACTTATAGAAAGTTAACTAAGGATGGGTTGTTTCAAAAAATTTGATGGATTCATCAAATATTTGAAGTTGATTTTCACGTTCTGTGTAGGTTCTATTCAAGTTCTGTTATTATATCGTTATAGGACAGCTGCTTCACAAAACTGAAATAATAACAGAACTTGAATAGAACTTACACAGAACGTGAAAATTAACATCAAATATTTGATGAGTCCATCAAATTTTTTGAAACAACCCGTCCTAAGTCTCTAGTATTATTTGAAAAATGTGCAAAACAACCGTGCAAGACAATTTTGTTAACATACATCTGGAAGACGTCAGCATAGCAGTTAAGTAATTTTATTCGTGCATACCAGGCTAAGGGTTAATGACGATGTGTTCCCGGTAAACCACTGTTTCTCCCGCATACCTCGTACTACCCCCTTCTCGTTGGGTTATTTCCTACTCCAACACAGTGATTACTTACATTTCATATTTATTTCTGTAGTTGAGTTGTTAGGTTTGTCCTGACGAAGAAAGGGTGTTTTCAAACGTAATATTAGTAGATTAAACAAGCAGCAGCAATATAACTGCTTTTTGCAAAAGTTAAGAGGTCAAGAAATTGAGTATTCATATTTTTCTAGATATTTATTTGATAGCACATCCAACCTTCCACGCAAATACTCTCGGGATCTTAGATTATCACGAGTACTGCAACACTGCAGACATTGAGAATTTCTGGCACTCGTCCCAAGCTGATCACTCTCAAATATAGGGATATTTACGAAAATATTTTATATATTTTATTCGCAGTATCAACAAGAACATTTTGAAATAATTTTTTGAATAAGAAGAATTTTTTTATGAAACTGTTTTGGCCGCATTCAATCGACTTATATTTCAATGATTTTTTTAATGCTCATCATTACTTCAACTATCTTAGTAAACGCGATTAATGCAAGTCTCAAACCCAAAATAATAATATACAATCAAATAAAACACAGATTAAATCGATAATTTATTATTGGTTTGTATAATTGGAACCGTTGAAGATTATATGTGTCATATTATTTATTTTTATTTTGCAATCTCAAATATCCCGAGAGAATTGGTTCTAATTTGAGAAAGAAGCAAAACTAATCAAATTACGTAGACGTAACAGGAGAACATAAATCGAAGTAGCGCAAGTTATAATATAGTCCTGCGTTGGATATATGGTGATAACAACTATCTAGCGAAACTTGCACGTTTAATACACAGGCTACGGTGGGGGTAGTTTGCGCGCCCGGGGCGTGAAGGGACACCGGGGGAGGGGGGATGTTATAAGAGAGGTATTACACCGAGTCTGTAACTAATAAACCGAGAAAGTCATAAGTTTGCGCAAAATACTGTAGCCAGAAGCAGTGTAGACCGGGCTAGAGCGGCCGCCGCTCCGCAGTGTGCGGCGTAATTAAAGCAAAGTGCATAATATCAAAATACCTGCTTGACGACTTGCAGCTTCTTAACATGAAAATATGATATTTGATGATGATAGGAGGATAATAATGCATGCTCGTAAACAGCAGTCGCAACATGAATTAATAAATTACAAAATTAATTCAACGAGGTTGTCTAACATTTTTTTTCATTTATGAAAGTGTATTTTTTTCACGAGTTAATAATATTTTATTTGGTACCATTACGTTTATGTAGGCTAATAATAACTTGTACAAGTCTGAAGACGGCATTAATGAGCTGAAACAGGTAATGGTAAAATAAATTAAAATGGAAATAAGTTTAATATACGTTTTATTATAATATATTTTAATGGAATTCCACAATGAATTGTCAGTTTCTAAAATAGAAATATTAAATTCAATTTACCTGTCTCTTAACAGACATCCTCTAAAGAGACGGGTAACTTATTTGCCTGTTTAAGATTATGTTATCTCAATAACATTAACTATGATTCTCTACTACGAAAAATGCGACTGTTATCGTTAAAAGATAGAAGAATATTTAATGATCTAATTTTTTTTATTTAAAATAAATAATAACTGGTTTGACTCCCCTGAACTAGTTTCGCTGGTGAATTATCACGTACTTAGTAGAATAACTCGACTCAAAACACCTTATTATTGCAACAATACTCTCAGTAATGCTGAACAAAATTCAATAATACATCGTCTACACTCTTTAGGTAATGAATTTGCTCATATCGATAATGCCGGAAGTCTGTCATCATACAAAAGATGCATAAAACTGAATTTGTCTGTATTACTAGGACGTAATCATAATATAATCATTAATCATGTCCTACCAGTACGCACTCGCTATTATTAACTTTGTAAACAGATGTATGTATACGCAACTGTATGAGCGTTCCTAATATCTATGGATTAGAAACATATCATAATCAGTGATACCTTTTATATTTGGTAATTTTATATTATCTTCAATTTTTGGCTCCTAAGAGCATTTCTTACTCTTTACTTGTTACACTTTTTTTTAATATTTATAACTTTACACTTTTTATTATTTTTAAGATATCTATCTTATAGTCTATACATTCTACTTTTGACTGTATTATTTCCTACCTTTTAACTTTCTATCTCAAACTGTAACTTTTCATTATACTTTATATTTTATAATTTTATGCTTTTACTTTATACTTACATTTATCTATCTTACTTTTTACTTACTGCTTGCTACCTCAACTCCTTTTTTTACCTTTTGTTTTTTATTTAACTTTAATTTATGCTGTTACTTTCGTTTGTTATTGTATTATAATACATATATAAATATAATTTATGTTAATGGCACATGTTGTGCCGTATGTTTTTGAAATAAATAAACGCCCGGGGGTTGCCGGCAATTATTTTTTTTTAAACTTAATGACATGAAACAATATTTTTAATGAAATAGTTATATAAAGACGGTAATGAAAAAATAAATCGGCAAATATTAAGAGGTACGAATGCTTACAGGGCGTTAAGCGACGTACTTGACTTACTTGATATAATTTGGAATAAAAATTTAAATGAAATTTTGGTCTCCGGTGACTTTTTTTCTTCAAATTCAAACAAAAAAAAACTTCCACGTATCGTCAGTCGTCACCTAGCCGAGTAACCGACCAATCCCTCACCCCACCCTGACTGTCCAATACCTACTGATTTTTTATGTTTAAAAAAAAGTTGAAAAAAAAATTTCATTTACATTTTTCACACCAAATTATGTCAGGAATCATTGGTTAAATAAGTCAAGCACGATATGTATTTTTATTACGTATATTTTTTTATAATAATTGTATATTATAAAAGAAAAATTATTGTTTTTTTATACTTTAATCCATTATCTTGTTTCTGATTTTTTTTTGTTTCTGCGTATTAACGGCTTATTATATTCATGGATACTTCTAGAAACAAAAACAGTTTTTTCCTCGGCATGCTCTTATTTGAAATTTCTTTAAAAAAGATAACCTCGTTGAGGACTGCGCAGGTGCGGTGAGTGGTGAGTTCTGGAAATCATAATCCTAAATCAAGAAAAACATCACTCGAAGAGAAAGAAGAAAAATTTGCAAATTTAATCATGGTAGGTACATAAATTATTTCATCGTAAGCGAATCTAATGCTAAAGTCAATTCGATGGTTTGTGAGAATGAGACATTCATGTAATATATTATAATTAATATGAAAATTACGTAGAAATACAATTTCCTTGTACACACACGAACACTAAATTTAATTGCATTAGTTCATCCTCGCAGTGTTTGTAGTCTATTCGGGATATAGATAATAATTCGGTATCTAAACCGATACATTACCTGCGAAATTCGCGGTATCGCAGAGTTTATTACTCCAAAATCCAGCGAAACTAATACAAGCTCGAAATTCAAGGAAGGAAATATACCCCCTGGTTTACTTCCAGAGAGATCAGATCAAACCATTACAAAAATATTTAAATAAATAAGAAATTCGGACAAAACCTCTTGAAACAATATTTAATTTTCTCCATCCCGGTGCGTTCAGTCAGGTGTAAAAAATTATCAATTTATAAATTCGTTGCTTTAAAATTAAAAGTTCAGTTTAAACTCTTTAAAACTGTTTTACTCGGAAGAGAAGTTCCTGAATAATACGATAATTCAACATGGAAAGACAAAATATATTCCTATAAAATTATCTTACATAATTCGAAACTTTATCGTGAGCTTTTAAAAGCCGAAACTGTGAATAAATTATTTGAATTTACGATTTAGAAATATAAATATAACTCTGAGCTAATTCTCGTAGTATTTTGCATACCTACAAATTGTTACACTAATACAGACCCGTGAAAAACCACGGGATAACCGAAGAGGCGCTATTGCGTACTAATATCTCATCGAAATGTGATCGAATATTATCGCAATCCGGATTCGGTAGTTTCCGATCTTTTTTATATTTTCTGTGTCTTGTTCTGTGCTCATTTAGTTTATTAGTATTTTTATCTTTTGTTTCAATGATAAATAATATACATCAATGGAGATATTGCAAATTCTTGTCAAATCAGTTCCAATTTTGGAAAGGGCAATTTTTTTATTAAAAATATGATCTTATTAGGTTTGAAGATACCTACTAAATTCTCCAAACAAACATTTCCAATTTACAAAATGAATCTTATATTGAAAGAAAGAGTTCTAGAGTTCACTGAACCGAAGTTACAGACAAAACTGAAATAAGTAATTTTTAACTATGTTCTGGAGTTGGTAAAAAATTTTTAAGGTCATTTTGGATTTAGTTTTATTTTACTTTCAAGCTTGAGTTCACAAAGAGGGGCTTTAGTTCGTAGCCTAGAATTATCATTGTTACCAACATTCTTATTATTTCTGAGTGAAACGATCTGAAGATATTTAAAAAGATGCTAAAAATAATAAATTAATAACAAAAATAATAATCAAGTCTTGAAGTTACTAAAAAAAGTAGGTTTTAAAATTAGGTAGGTAAACAAATCCAGACGAATTAAATCCTCTTGCTGTTTATTCATTTTTCCAAGAACTTCGTAGACATTACAAACAATATTATGTCACAATAATAAAATAATAATAAGAGGTAAGAAGGGTATTCTAGTCTAGAAGCATGAATTGTAGGTGTTTGTTTTGTCAGGTGCAATAAAAAAAAACAATAATATTTTTGAAGCCATTATTTTACCAAATATTTATTAAACATTAAAGAACACGCAAAAAAAAAATCAAAAGAAATTTTTTTTTTTAGAACAGCAAAAATTAAAATTTTGTTATAATTCTGGTTCATGCGATAAAGTAATGTATGGAGAAGGCTAACACCAAAATTCAAGTGAATTGGTTAATAGAACTTGAGATATCGTGTCAACCGTCACGAAAAAAATGGTTTTGAGAAAAAGGTGTTTATAATTTTGTCCTACTCTTTTAACTTATTTATTAATATTTTTAATCAAAAATTTTTTCAAAGATACTTCAGATGTCATACTATAAGGTGTATTTAAAAGAAATAAGCCCACATTATTCATATCTCCAAAAAAAATCATGAAAATATGCCTTTCTTTCGCCTTTAAAACCTTACCCCCCCCCCCCCCTTAGCTACATACAGGTTATTATATAATACAATCACAATGTGATGGTGTGGGGAGAAGGAAGCTTGGTACAGAAGTGAAGGTAGAGGGGTGAAGAATGAACTCCAGAGGAAAAGGTTAAGCCGGGCTTAGTCCAGCAAAGATTCTCAGAAATCTGCAGAGAAAAACTTTATACCTTAGCTGGAAGATCACCTAAATATACTCGGATATAAATCTTGTCTTTCTAAGTTTATTTCGTAAAAAACCTTTCTTAATAGTTAAGATCTTTATAATGCTTATACTACCTATTTCGCTTTGTCCAGTCCGAGTGGTTTATATTCGGTAAGTAGGAAACGAAGTAAACAAGATTTATTCCTCAGATTCTAGTTTGACAAAACACATTCTTCTTCGAGATTTCTTGTTTTGTAGAACTCTGAAATAAATTACTTCAGCCTGTGGAGAAAACGTAGCATCAGGAGTGGATTAACTTATTTAGTAGCAAAAGATATTGGACAACGATATTTGTTACTTTTAATAGCCATAAGAAATCGTTGAGCATTAAATACAGTGAATAAATATACTGAAAGTACTTTAGTTCTCGTAGTTATCTATCAGTGGCCCCCAACCTTTTTATAGCCGCGGACCAGTCAACCTTTGACAATTTTACCGCGGCAAACTAACTAGTATACATCGCCTTACAATAGACATAATAATGAGCTCTCGTTGGTCTCAAGTATTTTGTTGAAAAAACGGGAATAAATTCACCAATACAATCAAACGTGTGTTAGTATCTGTGTCAAGTATTCATAATAAAACGATTCATAATGAAACGATGCATTTGGGGAAAGCAGAATATAAGAGCGTGACTCTGGTCGTTGCGTCTCAATCAAGCTCTCCACGTTATATATGCGAGTGCGCAAGATGGAAGCCCAGTCGTGTTTTTTACTTCGAAGATATTGTGCCGTCGGCTACTTGGCGGGAAGGGGTTCTCAACTGAATGATTATTTTTCGACGAAAATTATTTAATTTTTTATTGGGTGTGTTCCATTTTTTTTTTGAAGTTTTGATTTTTGAGCAGGGCCTCGGGCGGCCCGGTACCATTTGATCCACGGACCTAGGTACCGGTCCGTGAGCTGGGGGTTGAGAAACCCCTGATCTTTATGACCTAAAGATAATCTGTATAAATAAAACTTTAAAATAATGCAGTTAATATGTATTGTACAGTAATAAATTTATTATATAAAAGCGCTACCACCTTAGTCTCGATTAAAATAATTTGAATGGCGGGAAACTGAATAAATACACATACATTGGCTAAGGGAATTCCAGGTGCACGATACGAGTTATTGTTTCTAGTAAATATCAATACGCAAAAGTTTGTCTGCATAATATACAATTACTTTTGAAATGTTCAATACATCATTAAGAATATTTTGTGGGAATGATTGCAGACAAAATAAAAATGAAGTTGACAGTGCTATTCCAATTTATTGCAGACGGAGTTCACAAGGATAAAAACAGAACTGCAAAATATACATCGTCTGCGGTGAATCAAACCATGAAAGGAGAAAACTACGGAAATAACGATCCTGAAATTAGAGCAGAATCCAGCAGCGGACACTCTAAAGAAGTCATAAAAATAAACGGTTTAGATATTTATCTACCAACAGTTAAAATACGCCTAAAGAAAACAAATCTCCGAAGTCGGACGGCGGCGAGAAAAACACTTCTTCGAAATCAAAATAAGAAGAATTGTCTTATCTGGGTCTGGTCTGGTCTGTATAGCGATAAAGCATAGAATAAACAGATTAATGTCGTGAAAGTAAGTGTTGGTGAAAAGCGAACCGATGAATGGAAATAAAAGTAATCTAAGACCCTAACTGTAATTTATTCCGTAAATATTAAGCCGTCATTTTTAGAATTATAATTAATTATAATTAATATAACAGTTATTTTTCCCTTCCAAGATATTATCAAAATAACATCAGAAAATTTTTACGAAAAAGAAAACATGATTTAATAATACAATATAATTATTTGTTTAGATTATTTTAACTATCTGTTATTATAACCCCGTTAACACACGTAAACAAAAAAAATCACAAGATAATCATGAACCAAACACCCCATAAGATTGAATAAAAGCTCGAGTTGGAGGAAAAAGCGTTCGATTCATGCGGAAGTTCAACAGCTTTATGGAATCGCGGTCAAGCGGTGGCGGCGGACCGCAAGACCGAGAATTGGTCCCTTTTAGGCAATTAAAGGCTCGAAAAGGTTTTTACGGGGGAAACTTGTTTGGCAACACACAAACACGCTTGAAAGGGAGAAGGTACCAATATATGTACATATTATATAACATTTGTTTGACCTTGTTTGTGGCAATGTTATTGTTTCTAAGCATTTACGTACAACGTACTTACTTGGGTTTCGCTTCAAAAGCTTTTGGCCATAGAAACATTAAGGAATGTGAATTGTTTTTCGTACAGAAAAGTAAACCAAACCCAACCTAATTCTGGCTGTCTGTCCAAATTTTGTCGAAATTCCGTCACTAAGTTACTTGTAAAAAGGTTTTGCCAAGGCGACAAAAAAGGCGAAAAACTGTGAATTAAGCACTCGATATTTCGGTTAATATTATTAGGACACCTCACTCAAATATGTCAAAAGTATTTTATAAAAGTCCACAAGCCTCATAAGAAAAATACACGCAAGTTTTATGTCAAATAAGTATTATTTATCGTCAAATACTTCTTCGAGATTCTGGCGTTGATCTTTGAACACACCTCACTCAAATGTCTAAAGTTTGGATAATTCTTGGCGGCTCTCACCCATCTGAAGCCGGTGGTTCTCCTCGGATCGTCAGTCCATATCATCTGCGGGCGACGTTGGCTTCTCCTTCTAGCGAAAAAGACCATTGGCTGATACTTGAATTCCGCCTGTCATCCGTCAGTCGAGTTTCATTTGAGTGTGGGAATTGTGACAGTAATGTCGGACACCTTTGTATCGTTTCGTATTTGCTTTTTGCAGTCCAGCAAGGGACTTTTTGTGGTTGGGGTAATGTTTAATCCCTCAGGCCACGGGCATATTCTGCCGAAAGGTCAAAATATTACCGATTTGCAATAAAATCCGAATAAATGGAATATTTCTGAACGTATTCAGAAACTAAAAACTGTTTTTGAAAGGGATGAAACACTCTTTCAAATTTTTATAATCGAACAAACATAAAAAATTTTATATCACATTTCTCATCATAATTTTAAGGGAGACACAACGATTTCTATGAGACCTGTTCCCAAAAGCGAACAAATTAGTCTGAAGTGTTTAAATGTCTGCCCTTGAACAGCTGTACTATTTGTTTAATACGTCAACTTAAAGTAAAACCATAAATGGATCGTCTTAAAACCATAGTGAACTTACTCACTTTTTGCAGTTTCTGAGTTATAGCTAGAAATGGGGGCTCCAAATCATAATCAAGCTCTGCCAGAGAGAACCAATCAGCGAATTACTGTCTTGACCAATCATAGACCGTTTTTCTCTGATAGGTTCTTCTTTCTGGCAGAGTTAGATTACGATTTGTAGCCCTCGTTTCAAGCTCTAACTCAAAAATTGAAAAGTGAGTTGGTTCACTATGGTTTAAGACGATCCAAATTCTTCACGCAATTTTATAATAAAAATAGTGGAAACATAAAACTGTGGCAGCCATTGCTCGGGTTTAAGGAAATCTATAAAGGAATTATAAAAAATATTCATAACGAGGTGAAGTTGTGGACCTCTATCTACCAAGGCAGATAGAAAAAGATTAAAAGTCAAAAACAGTAAATTTTCACATCATATACATTTTTTTTACATTAACTCCACGCAGGAGGCACACATAGGCCCTGAGGGAAATTATTTTCCTCAGGGCTTATGTCATCTGGGATGCTGTGTGGAGGGTCTTTTTGAGGAGAGGAAGGAATGAACATTGGGTCTTGAAGAGACCCATGTTGTAGGAGGGAGGAAACACAGAAGCCGGCAAATTGTTCCATAGCCGAGCTGTTGAACTCAAGAACGAGTCGAAAAAACGACCCGTTCTCATGTGACAAATGTCAACCGTGTTCATATGTTGGGCGCGCGTTTGGCGTGTCTCCCGACTATGCACCGGTGCCGAAGGGATCACATTCTATTGAAATACCGGTAGAACATGGATAGCATTCCCACCCAACACCTGTGCTCTAAATATTGCAATCCATATCCAATACATATCTAAAAGCAATTATTAAAATGAGCTCATTTTGTAGAAGAACATATTTTTCAGAATTATCATCATTGGGTACTAGGGTACAAAGCTTTTGAGATTAAAATATTGATAGTAAACTCAAAAGCAGTTTTTCTGAGATGAACAAAAGATTTATAAGAAAGATTATTAATCAATTAACATTAATAAGATTATTCATTCATTAACATTGCTATATTTTAAAGCACACGACGAAAATGAAAAAAAAAAACAAAAAAGACAGTTCGCGTTTTTGCTGCTCATTTCTGTTTTACAGTTAAGATTTTTTGACCATGTCTAACAATAATATAATAAAAAACATATGAAACGTATTTTCACTTAATTTATTTTTACCGTAACACCGATACAAATTATCTTAATCTAGAGTTTATATAATAATATATGGGGGAGAGGGAGGGGGATAATCTGCAAGGATTTTTAGTTATTTGGCTATTAGCAATAGGGTTTGCCATGCCTAACAATTTTTGACGAATTTAAATATGCAAGAACGCGTGGCGTAGATTTGCATAAGCATATTTAATTAATTTCATCAAACAGTAAGGGAGCGTTCATTGATAACATAATCCTTCACGAGATTACTTACATAAATCTAGATTATGGCGGAGGTAACAGTCAAGAAGCCAATAACGATAGCACTTGCCCCATCCCTAGACTCTGTCCCGAGTCTAGGTCTAGCAAGTAGCGGATAGCTGGCTCCCATATACCCCATACCTACTTTATACCTAGGCCGGTACTCTGAAGAGACAAGAAGTTACTTACGTTAACTATTATTATAAACCGCGGGTAAATTTGGGGATTCATTTAATTACAGTAATCTCATCTCGCGTGGATGAGCGTCAATCAATGAGTTAATACTCCGTCTTAAGGTAATACACTTTCTAATTAATATTGAACGGGCGGGAGGCCGATCTAGGGCGGGCTGCGGTGGTGCCATTATCGTAAATTGGTATCTTAAACCGAAGCGATGGAGAGGAAATTCACACCTCCATTCCCACCATTCAATATTTTAATCATTACTTGATTCCTTTCGAAGGTCGTAAAAGAAGAGCGTTTGATTTATCTGTAAAATATTTCTATTGATTTCAATTAAATTATCACTTTACTTCTGGAATTGCGAACTTAACGATTTTTTCAAGTTTTTTTTTTTTAAATTAAAATAAAAATAAAATTATAGAACACTTTGATACTTACAGGTTCTTTTCACTAAACACAATGACAAAAAGGCACATTTAGAGTAATTTCATTACACGCTCACCGTACACTCCAGTTTTTGTACCACTGTATTCAGCAGTATTATAAATTCACTTTTAATTTTAAGTGCTCCAATATTACTCCTGTTTATATACATACTAATATTATAAATGCGAAACTGCTTGAGTTTGTTTATGACCTTTTCACGCATAACACAATATAAAGACTTTAAAAATTCATTCACCAATAGAAAGCTAAATTATATGCGCAGACTATATTTTGTATATGATGGTAAGCTCTGGCGTAATGAAATTATAAATATTAATATATTATATTTGTTATACGTTTTCTGTCGCTAACTAAAGCAAATTTTTGCTAACGTCAGAAAAAAATCGTTTCCATGGAAACGATTGCTACTGCTTCAGAAAATTCAAATATTAGAATATGTTTTATTTTTTTGGACAAGCTTCTGTTTTGGAATAAATGTCAGTTCCTACATAAAAAAATATAATTCGTAACGATTATAAAGACTGAATAAATAGTGTATTTTTTTATTATATTCACAAACTTTCAAATATTTAATTAAAAATAAACATCCGAAATGTTTGTAAGCGCATAAATTCCGAACGAATGAACAAAATTGGATAAGTAATTCCTTTTTTCTTTGAGCAAAGTGGCTATGAAATTTAGGTGGTAGGCGCGATGTTTGAAAACTGAATGTAAGGGAATGAATATATGGAATGCTGGAGGGGATGGGGGTGGGGTGGGGGGGGAGATAATTGATAAGTGCAAGCGCTACAGTAATTTCCCGTAATACCATGCGAGCGAAGCCGCGGGGAAAAGCTAGTTCTTTTAATAATCGTGTATCTGTGAACAATAGACCTCGCGAGCAAAGAAATGTGTAGGAACGTTTCTAATGTCCTTTTATTTAATAAATCAAAACAAAAATTTCAACCGAAAACATAACATTTATAAATAGGTACTTACGAACATATCTCAGTAATAATCATAAACCATAACAATTTTTTTTTTTAACTTCATGACTATAACCTAAGGGACACCTTAGCTCAGTTGGTAGAGCTGCGGCCCGAAAAGTCGAAGGTCCTGGGATCGAGTCCCAGATGTGCCGATATCTTTTTCTGATTTTTCTGTTTCTAGATTTTCGATTGAGTTTCGCTAATATTGTCTTCATTTAATTAAAATTGATTATTTTATATAACATTATTGAAGGGATAACTTCTTTAACACCGTTGTGATTTGAACTCGATGAAACGAAAAAGCGACACCAAAAAGAGACAAACACGTACATCTACAGGATTTAGCCTGCGAGAGAATGAGCCTCTTTGTGCTTCGTAGCCTCCCCACTCTTGTCTACTCCCCATTCTTGAGTTTTCTGAAGGTTTACACTTCTACCGCGTGTGAACTGTACTTTTACAAATGTATTTATTTTTAAATAAGGAACTATACAATTTACCTAAAGAAACGTCACCCAAGGTTCTTACAATCTAGGTTGAACGTCACCATCTCAATAACTTTTTTCGTACTTCCTTCCGGCATGTAGGTAGGTACCACAATATTAAAAAGTTCAGTCAAACTTAGCCACCTAGTCAAAGTTAGCCACATAGTCAAAGTTAGCCACCCAGTCAAAGTTAGCCACCTGGTCAGAGTTAGCCACCGAGTCAAAGTTAGCCACCCGGTCAAAGTTAGCCATCTAGTCAAAGTAAAGTTTGCTTGAATAATAAAGTTGATGCAACACATTTTCTAAACCGAAAATGAACAAACAAATTTACAAGCAAATGAAATTCCAAACGATCGAGTTAAAACAGGACTTCGCCACGCTTAGTCAATTATGTTCTACCACCACAATCAAAACCTCCTAGATCACCTTTCAAGTTATTTTTTATTTAATAAAACATTTTAAAATGATTTTGTAAATTAAAAAAAAATAAAAAAGGCCTATCGGATTCAGTGTCCCGAGGTTGTGATTCAGCGCCTTTGAAGTGATTTTTCACAAAAAAGGCGCTATACAAAATCATCCAAAAATTATTATTATAGGGGGGTGATCTGGAAGATTTGCCACTACAAGGACACTCGCATAGTTTTGTGGGTCTATTTTTAAAATAAATTAAAAACATATTTTTTTAAATTCAATGTACACGATTTTTACAAGATAACAACATACATGATCACACTCATTTTAAATTCTTCTGTTTCAAAATGTTTATTAAAATTATAATGAAAAACAAATTAAACTATCGTAATTATAATTAGTTAGTGTTTTTACTTGTTCAAAACTCTGACTGAATTAATTAACTCTGGCAAAGGATAAGGGCGTACCAGGCCTAGCTGCATAATAAAATACAATAAAGGAAAACCACAATGGGCTTAAAAGTGTGGAGATAGGTTACATAGGTAGCTTGCGGTCCATTGGATTGCGACTCACCGACCGAATTGTAAACGCCCGGCCGAGCCGCAATAATTATCCGCGAGGATGGGACTTTTGGATTTATGGAGGCGAAGTGTGGCTGTTACTCGTGCTTTCAGTGCCCCGGGGGGCCCGCCCTTATGACCCGGTCTCACCCCCCCCCCCTCCTCCCCCTCTCCCCCGCACAGCCACGTCCCTTAGTGCGGACGTATATTTTCATTATTAGTAACACACCAACTACCGACCCTGCTGTAGTCTATGATACATACTATTAGCCGGGCTACAACGCGCCACCGCCGGTCCTGTGGGAGGCTGCAATATTGTAAATAACCACGCATCTAGCAAAACTTGCTCATCTGTTCTTTGGATTATGACGCATCTGGCCGCGCGCCTTAAGAGAAAACCGAGCGGCGTTTTTTTCCATAGTTACGTATTCCCCAATTTTCTCTCTGGATTTTGACACTAGTGCAAATATTTTTTTTAATATAAAATAATATAATATAGACGCGTCGGTAAGTTTTGCTTTTTTGATAAGTTATTTCTTATAAGAGGTTGAATGCCATCAACAGATGTTTAGTATACAAACTAGACAATGTATTTTTTAAAAAAAGCAAAACGTTCAGACAGAGTACTTTCTTCTTAAACAGTTAGTAAAAAAAAATAAAAATCGGTTCAGTTTTGGAGGAGAAAAAACGGGAAACACAAAACCTCGATTTTGAAGATTTTATTTTGGTTAGCAGCCTGAGGTGTAGTTGTCTTTTTCGCTCATGTTATAAGTAAGTTCACTGCTAAGCTAATGCTTGTTTTAGTTCTAATAAGAAACACACCAATGATGCTTCTCTAATGAACATATTCATACAACATGTAAATCCAAGTGTTGGGAAGCACGATGTGACCAACGCCACATACTGGACAACGGGAGACCGGCAGGACTTGAGGTAACTAAATAGAGGCGACCAAGATTCACCAAGGATTGTAGCGTCAATTATGCGTGTACGTTTAGATCTACACCGTAAATTCTCAAACTAAGCAGTGACACAGTTGAGCCACTTTGTCACATATCGCTCTAGTAGTATCTAGAGTTGCTGGTAAATGTCTCTAGTGCGGGAATACTCTCCCTAGGCATTAAACTGAGATACCTTCTTGAGAAGCGGACCAAGAGATTTTAAGTTTACTAGATTCAAAACGTTTGTCTCCACGCTGTCCTTTCTCAATTCCAATTTATCATATCGAGTAAAAGAGACAAAGTGCAGTTTTATTTCACCTGTTTAATCTCAGAAGACCATATTTGTCCCAACTCACATAGGTCTCGCATTAATCGCTGTAACTCCCTTACTATCATAGTGATATAAATATATTCTGGAGGTTGTTAGAGAGGCAAATCACCGCGCTTTATATTAAAATTTAAAAAATAACCACCATAAAATGTACACTTTTGACCGGTCAGTGGTTGAGTGGGCATCGCGTTTGGGTACCACCCGGGCGTCGCGTGTTCGATTCCTCGGCTGTCAAGTCCTCTATCACGACTCAAGCAACATTTTCGGCTTAATGTGGTGGTAGTAGGAGATTTTCAAACATTGTTGGGTTATTCGTAACCCGGGAATATTTGTCTTTCTTTTAAAAAGAAAAAAAAATGACACCAAAGTTTTGAATCGCAATTTGAAACTTTGGGAATTTTTTATTAATTATTTTAATACAAAAAAAAATACAAAAAAGTGAGGTGACAATAAGTTTTGTAATACACTTTCTAATAAAATATGTGTGTGTTTTTATTTTTTATTTTTTCATTTACAGTAATTTTAGTTATAAAATGTGTAAGGTGAGCCACTCGTATTTTTAAAACTTTTTATGTTTGAATGCAATTTTTTAATATTTCAAAAATTATATGTTTATTTAGAATTATAATACTTGAAAGCGTATTTTATCACCTTTCAAAAACAGTTTTTATTTTTCGAACATGTTGAGAAATATTCCATTTATTTGCATTTTATTGTAAAGAGGAAATATTTTGACCATCTGAAAAATACGCCAAATTTCTGAAGGATTAAGAACATTTACACAACAAAAAGGCGCAGCCGGTAGGATTATACTGCGAAACCATTAGAACATTCACAGTAGCAGAAATGAATATTTCGCACGAAATGCCCCTTACGATACCTATGGTAATGTATGCAATGAATACAATCAATGCGGTCCGAGCCGTTCGGAATTCCCCAAGTATGCGCCGTTAATTGACCCAAACCCCTTTCAAATTTATGGCCATCCACCTCCTGATGCAGCAATAACGAGTCCATTCTTCCACCAATTCCGGGCGTCAGTGAAGTGGAATCATTTGCATAAGCGGCCTACATAAGCCCTACCTCACAATTCTTCATACGCCGCCATCCCGCCTCTGCCACCCCGGGAGCCAAGAACACGGCCGGTTACTTACTTTTGCTGGCTGAAAACTTCACGGAAAATAATAATGAAAATACAGAAGTTATATCATTACTTTACCTGAACTCGTTTGTATTTTATTGGCAATTACTGAGTATTAAAGGCGTCTTGGCTTTATATGCAAGATCATAAAAATGGCATATTTAACCCGTCTAATCACAGGAGACCCTAGTTGTCCCAAAACATCATATGCCGTTATAATAACAGGAGACCCAGATTGTCCCAGAACGACCGAGCGTCATTAAAAGTTAGATATCTATCTCTCTTCCTGTCAAGCAAAAATTTGTGATTTCTTTTATATTTGAAAGTGAAAGAAATATTGCTTCTTATTGCCTTAAAAATATACGAGCTATATTGATTAGATATTTTACAAACCCGATCATAAGTGACGATTTTATTTTGCGCCAATGTGTGACGTAATAAACAATTAATTTAAAAATAAAATTGTATGAATGTGATAAAAAGTGAAGTGACAGTTTTATTACAAATTTTGTTAAAAAAAGGAATCTGTATTTAAAATTTTAATTTTCTTTTATTTTATGTACTTTTTGGGGAAACCCCAGGTACGTAATTTTTAAGCTAATTCACATTTTCAATATAAAAATTTTAATATTTTAAAACAAAAATCTTAATTTTTGATAAGCACATCGGAAAGATTATTTTATCTAAATTTTAGAACAATTTTTTTTTTTTCAAAAAGATTAAAAAATAACCAATAAAAATGAACATTCGAAATGCATGGGAAGAACCGAGAATTTTTGCGTGCAAACTTTGACAGGCAAAAGTTCATAGATATTATTTTCTCATTATTCGAAGGGTTAATGCTCGATACCTACTCACACGGGTACTTACGATTTACAAAAACCTACAAGCGTGAACCGTCCAACATTTTATTATTTCACCGTTACTTGTACGTATATATTAAAACATTCATATTAAATTGATTTACGTGCGTTGGGGCTTTTCTTCGACAATGAAGTCAGTTCTGTTATTGTTATTGGGATAAACCAAAAATTATTTTTTGTTATTTATTAGTTTATATTACATTTTACGTATAAAAATGAATATGTTCATGGTTACATTTCATTGTTTATAATACTATATTTTTACAGTAAACATAACAAAAAAATAAATTCTTTAGACTTTCAGGCATCTCATCGCACATTTTTAGTCCTCCATACATTATTAAGCTGTTTTGTGAGTGTTTTTCTAATAAGCGGAAAACTAATTTCAGTTACATTTCTGGTTTCATTATGTATATGTTTATGAAAAACAATTTGATGCTTGAAGTATTTTGGCATTTCGTTATTTATAATTTTATGTATAAAAATTAAGACATTACATCGACGGTCCAGAAGAACATGTTGGATTTGCTAAAAATTGAAAATCGTTCTGTTGGCTTATTTTGTTAATTTAAAAGTATTTATTTTCGGAATTTTTATTGATAAATACAAAATATCAAAACAACACTATGTTTCTTGATTTCAAAAACAGTAAAAATGCAAAAAAACAAAACCTTAAAAGGCTCTACTGCAAAACAACAGAATCGCCCATCTGACATTGTTCTTCAGAATCGTCGATGTACAACTCATAGCTCTGTTTTGAATAATTCCTAATTTGTTTATGTTTCCTTCATGAGCAAAATGATGATGATTATGAATATTTAACCACTCCGACCCCTAAGCTCGTTTACACGACAATATAACAATAGCAGTCAAGTATAAGAAGCATGTTTTCAAGCTAACGCGTGTGTTCCCATAAATATTGTTATAATCTATAGTTACAAACCTAAAACAAAAAGCAGAATATCTATAATAAAATACACTACCCATCTGCCCATCTCTATTCAACGTTGTCCATAGATGTAGGTAAAAAATACTTATTTTGTAGAAACAGTTTTCTCCCGCCAAATCGCATACGCGCCGTTAGACAGTGATAATTTTTTTATTAAATATTTTTATATGATTTGTACGATAAAATAATTGTTTTTGTCTTACATAATCCGTGATGTTGGTACCGTTTTCACATAAAAACATCACGAAAGTCGTGTTTACAATTTTCTTATGTTTGCATTCTAAAATTTAATTTTTACAAATGTTAATATTTATTGGTAATAATACAATTTGAAAGCTTGGATATACTAGGTCAATGCTTATTTCATAACATTTCAAAAACAGTGTTTAGTATTCGGCTACGTTGAGAAATATTTAATTGATTGAGCTTTAATTGCAAAGCGGAAATAACACAACATTTTTATAAATCTGACAATTGGTTTATGACAAAAAACTTGCACAAAAGCGATAGACCGGAATGGTTAACAAAAGGTAAGAACTAAAGAGCGCCTAATATTACTACCGTAAATAAAAATAGCAGCAACGAAAAGTTATGTTGGGGGAAGATTATGAGAACGAATATAAACGAAGCAAAAAAAAAATACAGAGAATTATTCGATAAACTGCTGTGTTTACCTACTAGGAAGTTGGTGTTTATTTGATGAGGTTAAACTGACAGTAATGCGTGTGAAGCATAATTAAATAAATCAAATACGCTAGTGTTGCATCGTTCAACGCAAAGTAATATACCTACTATTAAACCGTGGCTAATGAACAAGTAGGGTTAATTTTATGGAAATGGTTCTTTACGAAAAGCATAAAAAATCTCCTGTGGGACTGGCTGAGATAAAATCACATATAAAGCACCCGAAGTATATTTTTCACTAAGCTACAATTGCTGGAGAAACTACAGACATTCCCGCGTGTATTAAGCCTCTGGTTATAAATAGACAATCGTGCGCAATGTTTTGCTCCGGTATGCATAATCTAGTGTTTTAAATACACCGGACCAACTGCCGTAAATTTCACGTGTCACTTTTTTTTAAAGAATCCTTTGGTAAATAAGGTAATCTGAGCTTACGAGCGCCGCGGCCTAAAGTTTACGGCATTATGGGCTGGCAGAATGGGGAAACAAGGAAATGGGGAAGAAGGTATTGCGAGTACACCCCCGCTCCCGACCAAACAGCCTTTTTATTCTCCCCGTGCACCGGCGCAATTATAAAGCCATATAAAATGTTCAGGAGCTGATAAGTTGGGGCACGCACACTCAGACGGCCGCAGAGCACGCCGTGTTCATTACATGTTTAGTTTCATAAGAAAAGGGTTATGAAATAAAAGTTGGACGTGTCTCGCCGGGCGAAGGCTGCCGACCCGCGCCCGCGCCCGCGCCCTTAGAGGAAAATATAATAAAACTGTAGGAACAAATCGAAAATATCATCTTCAAAATGAAAACGATCATTCGCAAAATAATACTCGGGAAAAAACGACACGTAAGATCCGGGCGTTTACATGAACACCAACTTATTTCACGTGTACTCTGTATTTCCAAACATCTAATTGAAAGGAAGAAAAATATTGACATGACAAAAAATTCAGGACCAAAAATTTCGCGAGTCATGTGAGAAGGCAGAAAAGTCAGAAATGAATTCAAAGTTTTTTTCTTCTTTAGCTCCACGCAGGAGAACAATTCCCTCAAGACCTACGTAATCTGTGGGGGGTGCTGTGTGAAAGGTCTTTTTAAGGAAGTTAAGAATAGGAAGATCTGAGAAGGAAAAGCTATGAGGGGTGGGTAGGAATGTGATGGTCAGTGTGTCTAGGAGTGACGGACGTATGAATCCATCCCTCCCACGGTGCAAGGCGATGTTACGAGAGAGTACGGCTTGAGAAGTCAAAGGGACTCCCTCAACCATTCTCTCCCGATCCGGCCTGCCGTGCAGCTGGTGGGCAGAAGCATACGCCGCCAAGACCCGGACAAACCTCACCCCATGAACCCGGACACCCCTGCTAAGTCACCAAACATAGCGAACCACTTGGGGTGACCTATGGCAGAGGTATTGGGTATCCAATAAATGGTTCCCGGGCGGCGGTACCCACACCCTCCTCTCAAATATCTTTGCTTTTTACACGGCAACTTAGCCAGTCATCTCAAAATTGCGGTGACTTTCAATGGCGTTCTGCTGAAACACAAAAATCAAACAGCATTTTAATCTGTGAAGTATGAACTAGTTTTTGAATTAGGATTATCAAAATATATTGAAAGGTAAGTTTTTGCCATCTTCTTGAACACCAAACCAAACACCAAAATTTACGAAAAAATGTTCAACAAGATGCCAAAAATTTACCTTTCAATATTTTTTTAATAATCCTAGTTCAAAACTAGTTTAATCCTGGTCATAGTGGACATTCCCTTGCTGTGGTCTCCGGACAGTCTGCCGTCAGGTGTAAATTGAGCAGCTGTATTACGACTTCTTTTTTCCAAGCCAAGGAATGCGAGCACAGAGATTGAGATGGTTTAAGGTAATCCATTTTGGTAGTAAAAAACACTTGTGTGTGGTACTGGATATTGTCGTATTTGCTCTAATTATTCAGATGAATTGCAAATTACATTGATTTGATTCGAGTTCTGAGCTGTGGGGCTCTAAAATGGAGAATTAATTGCGAGAAATGAAATCAAAACCTTATAATAACTTGAAAGAGAAAGCTTACAGAATGACAACAGAAAAATGATAACATAGACAAAGTTGCAAAGAAAATTCAGAAGAAAGGTGACACAGACGTTGAATTTAGGGTAAAAGAGTCTACATATTAATTAGGAAAAAATGAATGAAATTTGAAATGCTAAGTAATAAATGAGTTTAAATATTAGACATAGGACAACATAACACTCAACACATACTTCACAGATTAAATTGCCGTTTGAATTTTTTTGTTTCAGATAAGCGAAACGCTCGCAAACGTGGTCACCGCAAAAAACTTTTTTTGGAGATGAGTGGCTAAGTTGAAGTGCATTTCAGCAATAAGCTACGATTTCGGGATAAATTTCGGAAAAATTTGTACAGAAAAATTCGGATAAATTTCGAAAAAAATTGTACAGTATGCATGAATACCGCATAACGTCAACCGGTCAACTCAGTAACAGTGTGCATGAAAAGTTCATTTATTTAGTTCGCCAAAAAAAAATCCCAAAAAAGTGAAAAAAAGAGCCTTCATCACCCAGGTAGGTTACTGGTGGATTTTTTATACAATTGTTTTAGTTATATATTATTATTTATTTGTTTTTGACGAAAGCCTTTGGTAATACATTATCATCATCCTTGCGGTGTAGTCTAACACATACCTGTGTTGTTATTTCTCCCACGTTGAAAATCGCGTTGTCTCTCCAAACACTTTAGCTCTCAGCACTTAAGTTGGGAAGCAAGAAATAAATTTACGAACATACACAACGTAGTTATACTTTGCCGAGCAAGTTATTCCGCCTGAAAAGCTCTTCCGTGTTACCTGGAAAGGCGAATTAAGTGCGAAAAAACAAAGTCAGGAAATATTGGCTGTAAAGAAACAACATAAAACCTCAGACGTGGCTATGGGCAATGAAAAAGGTTACATACATAAAATGTGGATCTCAGTTCAATTTTTTTGCAATGGCGATTAGCATAAAATCGTATTATTTCATTATAATCTTAGCATTAAAAGTAAAAGTCTGTTTTCTGACGCGACATAAACTCTAAAATCTCTACATCATGAAAATTGTATTCTCCCGTCTGGAATTTATAGGTCAACGTTAATTCCGTGACGGCCTCCGTGGTCGAGGCAAGGCTCTCGACTAGAAATCCGGAGAACGTGGGTTCAAATCCGTCGCGCGCAATTTTTTTTTATTTGATTAATATGTGTTATTTCACAATTTTATTAATTTATAATAATTCATAGCATATTTGCGGCACGTTCCAGAGTGAAAGATACTTTCAGTATCGCTCAGACCACCATTCAAAATTGAAACTTTGCTTGAAATGGCTTTAGCCGTATTTGGTGACCAGATATGAAAACTTAGCTAGAAACTTTTCGGGAACTTCCCAACCTTCCCTTTCCCTTCATCTTCTTTCTCTTCCTACCAACTTCATCCTCTCAATCGGGGATGTCTTAGTCTCACTGGACTGGACATTCCAGACGGGAGCAATTGGGACTCTTGTGAGGTATTCACATACAAAAAAATAAAAAATAAAACAGAACCGCTTTTGTTTAACACATAGATTCTCAACGTGGGCGATAACGCCCCCTTGTGGGAGTTTCAGACTTAAGGGGCGGTAGAAGACCAAGAGAAAATTAGGGGGCGTATGAGACTTTCAGGAGGGGCGGTAGGAGACGAAGGCAAGATAACTATTTATTCCTTGTAAAGTCGTTCAGAAGAAAAAAAATTAATTCATTTATGTAGTAGGTAGGGCAAAAAAAATTGAGATAAAAAAAAACTGTTTCAGAAAAAAATAGGGTGACAAGTTTTACGTTGAAACTCAGGTAGTTACTATTAGTTACCGAATGAAATACCTACACAAAAATAGCAAAAATGTGCCGATAGGCATAAAGAAAGATATTTGAATCGACAAGAAAACTCCTCGTAATAACAACAGTAAGTAAGAAAAGTGTGTAGTTTGATCGCCGATAGCGTGGATAAATTGGTAGGACTAATACAAGAGAATAGATGATCTACGATGTCAAACCTGTACCCAAGTCATCCTTTGTGTGTTATACACCGCCGTTCTGTATCACCGCATTACTCCAGCCTTGTTTATCTTTTGAAACCAAGAGCGGGGACGGGATGAAATTTATATTAACTGAAAAGGGACGATTAAATAGTGGTGGTTGTGGTAATAACTCAAACTTACCTTTTTATAATAACAAAGGGTTTGATTACAATTTTTAAGCGCTTTTTGGGATTCTTTTTTCGGTAAATTGTGTTTAATTTAGACAATATTTGATTAATATTTAATCATTAAATACTATTCAACACATATTTTTTGAAGAAGAAGATAACACTTATAATCTAAATGAAAATAGGAAAGAAAACAAGACACAGAAAAAAACAATGGTCGCAACTGGGACTCGAACCCAGATCTCTCGTCTAACCGGGACGTGCGCGTTTTCCAATTTCGCTATTGCCACCTTCTGTCAAACCGTCATACTTATCAATCTCGTATTTCAAATATTTAGAATCATTAATATTATCTTCAACTAGTTCTTTTTCCATATTATAGGCAACTACTCTTTTTATTGGAAACAATCATTCTAAGAATTGGTTTGTAACCTGAATAGCGTCTCGGATAAATGTATCCGAATTTATTCATATGGAACTATTGACTTTATGAAAGTCTAAATGAATATTCAATTTTTTATGAGAAAAACTCTCGTTTTATAACTTTTGAAGGTTATTCCCATCAACGTAATATATCATTAATAATAATAATTGGATGACTTATATAGCGCCGTTTCTGTGAAAAATCACCTCAAGGGCGCTGCACAAACTTACAATACATTTCCAAAATCTAGAAAAACTACAAACTAGACAAACAATTAAAACAACTAATGGCTAAAAATTGCATCCACAGGTTCATAAGAAAATATATGTACAATGTCTCGACCAATGAACGCGATGCTTCTTAAAAATGTATACAGGTCCATACTTACCTGGGAGGTCGCTTGAAATTAACACTTATTGTCTATTAAGAAATTTAGATATAGTTCGCACGCAGAGGACATTATTGTGTACACTTGTTATATGTGTTTAATCCTGAAATATATTTTAATATTAGTATAAAATACATTCTTTGATGAGTGTATTTTGGAAATCAAAAGCAACACTTTATAGTGGGCGGTACAGTAGTACAAGGATTTGATCTTCCTAAATGTGATTCGTAACGAGACAGATTGATGTGCAAAGATTCAAGTAATTAGAAAATTAATTAGAAAAGTGTAATTAAGACATATCATAGAAAATAAAAGTATGATACTCTCAGATAGGTTTATTTAAATTAAGGATATGAGAGCCCAAAAAGGTAGGTTTTTAATTTGGACCTAAATTCTGTTGGGCTTGTTATGCATCTTAGTTCCGGAGGGAGTTTATTCCAAGCCTTAGGCCCAGATACTCCAAAAGCGCGATCTCCAAACTTTGTATTTGGCTTGCGTTTAGGTTCCATTAGTCTGCCTATAGCTGATGATGTTGCTGATCTAAGGGTTGACTGCCTCGGACCAGTATTTTCCGGGACACATAGTTCAGAGATATAAGGTGGGGCCATTTCATTGATTGATTTAAACACCATCCAGCACAATTTGTACTGGATTCTTTCAGGGCACTTGAGCCAATGAAGGTTACGAAGGTGTTCTGAAATGTGTGAATATTTAGAGACTCCGGTTATGAGCCGTGCCGCTGCGTTAAAAACGGATTGAAGTTTGTCAGTTTGATATTTTGGAAGGCTAGCATAGATACCGTTACAATAATCGAGTCGCGAGACTACGTAAGAGTTGATTAGTAGTTTTGTCGCCTCTGTAGGAAGATTTCTTCGGACGGACTTGAGTTGTCTTAAGTGAAAAAAACCGGTGCTTACAGTCCTATTTATTTGACTTTTAAACGAAAAGTCTGAATCTAGATTAACGCCAAGAAGTTTGACGGTTGTCTTGGGAATAATATCGCTGCCGGAAATGGAAATAGGCGAATCGTCTATGAAATGTTGGCGTTTGTTTGTGGCCGCCCAGAGAAACTCAGTCTTAGATGGGTTCAGCTTTAGCTTGTTTGAAGACATCCAACGAGTTATTGCTTCTAAGCATTCAGCTACACGAATTTTGAGACTGCTGACTTCGTTTGGAGTGCAGTAAAAATAAACTTGCTGATCGTCAGCGTAGCAGTGTGACAAGAGACCAAATGACTCGATTATTTCGGCGACATCATTTGTAAAAAGGATGAAAAGAAGTGGACCTAAAACGGAACCCTGGGGCACTCCTGAAGAAAGTCTTGCGAAGTTTGAGAGTTTATTTCCAACCTTCACGGCTTGCAAGCGATTGGATAAATATGACGCCAGCCAATTTTGATATCGGAACTCAAACCAAATGTTTCCTCTAATCTCTTAATGAGGAAGTCGTGATCAATCGTGTCAAACGCTGCACTCATGTCTAAGAGTGAGATAAGTGCTAACTTACCTGATTCTATGGCTAGAGTTATATCTGACAGCATACGAAGAAGTCCGGTTTCTGTTGAGTGAAACCTTCTATATGCGGATTGTCGATTTGTTAATAATTTGTTTGAATTCAAGTGACTGGTTATTTGAGTAGCAGCAATTTTCTCCAGGATTTTTGACACGAAAGGTAGATTTGAGACGGGTCGATAATTACCTAAGTTATCAGGGTCTAGTTGTGACTTTTTTAATATTGGTGTAACTACAGCTGATTTTAGTGATTCAGGGAAATCACCTGTACTGAGAGATTTATTGAAAACATGAACTAGGAATGGAGCTAAGAAATTGACACATTTTTTTAATAACCAAGTTGGTATAGGATCAAGACTACACTGCTTATTTGGCGAACATGAAATTATCTTTTTTACTTCGTCAAGCGTTGTAAGTTTGAAGGAAGACAAATTTCCTTTAGAATTGATAGTGAATATTGGCAGAGGGGCGTGAGATGTGGAGGCACGAATGGTTTCAATTTTTTCCCGAAAAAACTTTGAGAAGGCATCCGGGGTAATATCTATTTTAGTTGGAACTGTGACTTCGGCAATAACAGTCTTTATTGAGTTCCAGAGACGCCGTGGATTGGCTCGCTCAGAGTCAACCTTTTCATTCCAGTATTCTGATCTTTTGGAATTTATTTTGCTCATGTACTGTTTTTGAGCATGGATCCACTCATCTCTCGAAGTTACTGCAGAGTTTTTCCTGTATGACCTCTCTAATTTCCGCATAAGTCTTTTCTGGTTTCGGCATTCGTCATCAAACCAGCCGTCAGACTTTCGAACTTTACGTGTTTTTGACGTTGTCGGAGCATATTTGTTTAATAACAACAAAAGCGTTCTATTGTACGTCTCGACAAGTTCTGTTGGCGTCTTTGTTTCCCAAAAATTGGGTGTACATAATAGAGAGGTCTGAAGTTCTTCCAGAAAATCACAAAAACTAAATTGACGCCATTCCCTCGATATAATTGTTCTATACGGTATTTTAGGCGGATTAAAATCAATATGAGTGCAGACTAGCCGGTGGTCCGATAGTCCTATATCGCGAATATCTGCTAAGAGCGGCGAACCACTGTTCTTTGAAATAAGTACATCCAGTGTACCACCAGCGTCGTGAGTTGGGACGTCGACCCATTGGCAGCATCCGAAGCTGGCTAATAAATCTAAGAATTTAACGGTGTTTGGTGATGTAACGCGCTCGAGGCGAATATCATTGAAGAAGATAACACTTTTGAAGGTTAAAGATAAAACTTTTGAAGGTTATTCCCATCAACGTAATATATCAATTGAAGAAGATAACACTTATAATCTAAATGAAAATATGAAAGAAAACAAGACACAGAAAAAAACAATGGTCGCAACTGGGACTCGAACCCAGACCTCTCGTCTAACCGGGACGTGCGCGTTTTCCAATTTCGCTATTGCCACCTTCTGTCAAACCGTCATATTTTCTTTCATTTAGGGTATAAGTGTTATCTTCTTCTTCAATGATATATTACGTTGATGGGAATAACCTTCAAAAGTTATAAAAAGAGGGTTTTTCTCATTAAAAAAAAATAAATAAAACAAAAAAAAGTAAAATAAAATAAAATAAAATTGCATATTTTTTTTATTTAACAATTATAAAATACGATACAAAAAAAAGGTATTGCGACTTGTCTGTGATATTATGTATTATAATGCGTATATCAAAGCTCCTCAGTGAACAATAGGCATGAACTCACACGAAGTTGCGAGCTGTTAATGTTTTAGTTGGTTTAGAAATTACAGAAAGAAAAAGCTCTACCTAACATTAGTAACTTTTATTTTAATTTTTTTCATCTTTAATTGAAAAGATGCTGAAAAAATTCAGAACTGAATCTCCGGCTTCAGAATTCAGAAACCTCCAGCAGTGGGCGGATATTTCTCTAGTTACAACCTTAACCACTCCGGTCTATCGCCTTTGCGCAAGTTTTTTGTCTTACGAACTGTCAGATTTATAAAAATTTTGTGTTATTTCCGCTTCGCAATTAAAGCTCAATTTCTGAACGCAGCCGAATACTCAAAACTATTTTTGAAAGGTTATGAAATAAGCTTTCAAATTAAAACTATCACTACAAATAAATATTAACATTTGTATATATTAAAATTTAGAATGCAAATATAAAAAAAAATTGTAAAAATGATTCACGTGATGTTTTAATGAAAAAGCGGTACTAAAATCACGGATTATGTAAAAAAAAACGGTTATTTTATCGTACAAATATAAAATAAACAATTTTATCACCTTACTTTTTTACCATTTCATACAAAAATATTTAATAAAAAATTAACACTGTCTAACGGCGCGAATGCGATTTGGCGGGTGAAAACTGTTTCTACAAAATAAGTATTTTTTACCTATATCTATGGACAACGTTGAATAGAGATGTGTAGCGTACTTTATTATAGATATTCTCCTTTTGTTTTAGGGTTGTGACTAGAACAAAAACGGAGTTATAACGATTTCTGTGAGAACAAACGCGTCAGCTTGAAAACAAGCTTATTGTACTTGACTGCTATTGTTATATTGTCATGTAAACAAGCTTAGGGGTCGGAGTGGTTGAACGATTCTATAACCTAAGATTCCAACTACAACTCGTGGTATGACTATGACTAATATTTCAGAATGGCTTCGAATGCGTTTTTCATACTAACCTAGGTACCGATATTATTTCAGGCGTACTTTTGCTCCACAAAACTGAATAAAATATTACGCGAAGGGATCTCTGAATAAAACATAATTTTAGATAAATTTTCTTTAGAGGTCGTTGTATAAACAGAGCTGACATTGAACTGAGAAAATTCCCCTAAACAATGGCGGAAAACGAACAAAAAGCATTTTCTGAAAGGTTGATTAACTCCCTCATAATGACATGGAAGTCTTTTCCCCGCTTTCAGTTTAGCAGCGGTAATACCTCATTGTCATTTCTTAAGGAGATATATTTGATGATACCGCCGCACCGATTGACGGAGGCGATAAGGTGACAAAGGGACGAATGAATGAGCTAATTCTGATTGACTGTGGCTAAACGCCCATCAGCACGGGATCAAAAGACACAACTTGATAGAAGATAAAACATAACGTGATCGGACAAGAAAAGCTGAGCAAACGAACTGAATTCGATAGCATGTGTACTCCATTTGTCCACTGGCACAAAAGAGTGCAAAGTTAACTTTGTAACTTATCGGGAAAACGCACCCTAAAAACTTCTTCTTAATTGAAAATGTGATTCCATGTGACCACTAGAGTGTTGACCAATGGCTAATGGTCGAGTACTTCGAAGAAAAGAATCTTTACGTCGTAAATAATAAAATGGAGACAATTTCAAATGAAAATTAATGGATAACAAGGGTTTGAACGTCAACGGGGACAAAGCAAATAAAAGTTTAAGCATTCTCATAAAGTTTAAACGACGTACAAAAAATTATATACGGGTCCAAAAGAAACAAGCGAAGCGTGACAGTTTCCTTTTACTGCGGGGTGTGCGGCTCGAATTGGAGAAACTGACTTCTTTAGCCCTTCATAGGAGTAGGAACAAAACGAAACGGGACGCGGGTGTAGGGGAATGGTCAATTAAAAAATAAACACGTCCCACCAGGGGCAGAGTGGCTTGTCTCTCCTGTCTCCCAAGGAATAAACAACACCTGTGACGGCAGACCCGGGAAGAGAGACTCGGCCAAGCAGCCAGGATAGCAGCTGAACCGTTTGCTCCTTTTTAAGTGTTTCTATTATTAAATTACATTTTCAATAAATATTCAACCTTTATCATCGAAATGATGACTTAATCCACGATATTGTTATTGTTTCAATGATGGGAAGTGTTCCAATTATCACCTTCAATATACTGATTGATACTAAAATATTGTATTTAATGAGTTAACTAGCATATCTTTACCGTCAATTCTCTGGTTCAAAAGATTGATGTAATTTATGATGAATGAAGTATTTTATTTAATTAAATGAAGACAATATTAGCAAAACTCAATCGAAAATCTGAACAGAGTAAGTAAAACCTTAAATTTTAATATTGTCTTCATTTAATTAAATATTACAATTTGAAGTTTTATTCATTAAGTTAAAAAAAGGTACTTTATATTTCACTGTCAACAGCCTGACTAATACCAATGATTGATTTAAGGGGTTACGTGGTTTAATCGGGGTAAAATCGGCCTATTTTCAACATTTTTTTTCCATACAAAAAATAAAATATTTTATTCAAACTTTTAATTTTCTTGAACATACACATTCGACAAAGAATTTTTGAAATTTTCGAAGGAAAATATTTAAAACTCCGCCATTGCGACGTCATTACCGGTGACCCTTCGGAAAAAAGGTGCGTCCGCGTTGACAGCAGAACTCACGACAGGATCATTTTAAGTAAAAAGCAAAAATACGTGTTTTAGTTAAAACCGTAAACTAGAACTTGGACGAAGGGTAAAAACAAAAAGTGAAAATTGGATTTTTGGTAAGCATTTTAACAAAAAAATGCAAATTTCGGTGAAATTTGCTCTACATTTTTATTTTTTTAAATAGTTGTAATTGAAAAAAAATCAATCCTTTGTCCAAGTTCTTGAGAATTGTATTTTAAAGACCTAGGTAAAATTTCATCAAAATTGGTTGAGTAGTTCTCGAGAAATCTTGACGAAATCTTGACAACCGACTTTGAAAACACAGTTTCGAGAAAAATGTGTTTCAAGTTTTGAGTGACAATAAAACTGGAAATTTTATTTTTATTTTTTACTAACAATGAATAGTCGATTCCAGGGTCATACAGTTGATGAAGCTGATGTTCCTTCATTAAAAGTGCAAGCAGGAATTAATGCAGCAATATCAACGACCTTTGAACCAGCAGGAAGTATTTTTGGAGTAACTTTCCAGATTAACTGGTTCAAGTTTTCATTATTATTTTGCCTTGAGCGCGCAACTTCCCAAGGCTGTATCTCCGAAACTATTTCTCGGATCGTCTTGAAAATTTAGGAAAATATTTTAGAGATGTTGTAAAACCTAATAAGACAATAATAAAAAAATGATTTTTTTGAAACCGTGAAACCCACGTAACCCCTTAATGAGATAACAACTGTTACGCTTTCACTGTCAATTCTTTGGTTTAAACAAACAAAAAAAATTACACTATTCATCACCAATATTCTAAATGATACAAAGCAATTGTGTTGATGAAACTGCAATCAGCACGATTTAATAATCAAAATAAAAAAGTCTTGGATTTAACAAACGGGTGTAATTAAAGAAAACTATATAACCATTGAATGCTCTAAATAAAAGAGAATATCTTAGTATTTAAATGAATAAGCTTGTGAAGAAGCTATAAATAAATAAATTATACGTGAATTTAAAGAATAATTCCAGAAATTTCAAGGACACATACTCCTACACGGTTTCCAACGATATTTCAAGAAAACCGCGCAACAATAACAGATTCCTTGGAAAACAGAACGAAATATCCTTCGGGGAAAATAAAACCGGCAGAAACAATGAAGACAAAAAAGTTACTCAATAGGACGTGTCAGTTTCGTTTTATTGCACCTTTAATACATAAAATAAAATCAGGGGAACCGAGAAAACGTACAAAAAATAAAGAATGTCATTTACATCGTCGTATCATGAAACGTGAGATGTATCTCACTAAGAGGGGCGAATACACCACCGATGGCAATGTTTATTTATTTGCGAAAGCAGAATTTTAAAATAAGACTTTTCCCACTTTATGCTGTCCAAAATGCTATCCAAACGAAGCTCTCGTTAAAATAAAGAACGTTAAAATAGTTATCGTAACGTGGACATGAATTGCACTACATGGGGTTAAATTGCAAGTGAAAAATAAACATTAGTGCTGCAAGCTAAAACACGCATTCATAGGTTTTGAGTACTTGCTATTTGGTTAAGGAATTTACTGCTTTTTGGTTAGGGAATTACAACCTTACTAAAATACGGAAAAAAAAATTATGCAATTGATAAACCCATGTGTGTGTGAGAAAACCTTACAAACGTGAATGTGAAAACCTTATTAATTAAAAACAGACAAAACATTATTCATGGTAAGATATAAACATTGCTTAAACAGCCAAAGAGGATAATTTATCTGATTTATGTAAATACTTGTTTTATTTATTATTACCAAAGTATTTTAAATGTCCTACATATTTCTTAGTTTTAAAGATTTCGTAAAAACAAATACCATTTTAAAAACTAGATAAAATTACATATTAGATTTTTGTATTCGAAATATACTTAAGTATTTTAAAATTGCAGTATTTTAAGCTTCAAACAAGAAAAAGGTGAAAACAAACCTTACCCCAAACATTTTCTATTAAAACTTCGAAAAATTTCGGATAATTTGGAATTTTAAAAAAAAGTTCTTTTATTTAAAGAATTTGCAACAAAACTATTAGGTACTTCACTTTATATCGCATTCATACAGTTAAAAATTGTTTAAAAAATATAATAATAATCCCCAAGAAAAATGGAAAAAATCTAAGATTTTCGATTACTTTTTGCACAACATAACTTGGTTTCTAGAATGTTTATTTATTAACACATGCATATGGCATTTATACTATTAAATAGCATTACTTTCATGAAAGTTTATTTAAATTCACGCGGAAAATTAAAAAGTAATGGTTAAAAAATAACCTACCTTCAACTGTTAACAAAACTAAATTAACAACAAGACATTATTAAAAGGAATAAAACTGACAAAAAATAACACAAAAATTAGTAATTTCGTTGCATTATACTAATATAATAGTGAATTAGTCATTAGAAGAGAAATTATGTATAAATACATTACATGATAAGCGCGTAAAATATTGCGTGTCAAATCCATAATTTCGTAGCGCGTGAAAAAATTCATGGCGGATCGCGCATGCGCATATGTACCGAAGTTCAACGTTGCCAACACAATAACAACATTTTTTTATTAGTAACGTTCCAAAAAAGAAAATCGACAGTATTTTTACAGTGTGTAACAAAAACACGGTTTAATGGTCGTGAAGTTTTTTTGAAAGTAAGTAAGTTAAAATTTAAGGTTCTATGACAACTCAACGCCCCTTTGAAGTCATTAAAAATTTTCTTTTCTTTGAAATAGCACATAAACTAATCTAACGTAACCTATTTAACAATTTTGAAAATTATATTTTTACTCTTAATGACTTTTCAAAGCAGTCGCATGATTCTGAGTTGTCCGGAGACCAGAAATTAGAAAACTAAAGTTATTTCAAAACCAAAAAACTTTTTACAAATAAAGCATCTTTACCCCTTCAGGAAAAAATTGAAGCACTTTTACGGTACGTTAATAACAAAATGAATATGCTTTAACGAAATCAAGATAGAAATGTGATTCAGGAAGGTGTAAGTAAAACGTCGTGTCCGCATCATCCAGTTTCGCGGAAGGCGGAGAGCACCCATAAAGCAGGCAGGCCGCGGCCGGTTGGTTGGCTGCTGGTTGCTTGCCGGTTGGTAGCTTGTATTGCAATAAATCATCCCTTAATTAACTCCGTTTCAGCGATGCAGGCGGCGCGCGGCTGCTAGCGGCGAGTCACGAATCATAACGGGCCGCAGTATTGGCGGCCCCTTTTCTACTTTAATTAAAATTAAACACGGCACGAGGCAGGAAGACTCCAAGTAGTGGATTGTCAACAGTCGACACTGTTCGACAATCAACAGTCCCCTAAATAACTTAAATACTTTTTCAAATACACGAGAGTTTGAATTCCATTCATAGAATTTCGACTACATCATCTATCTCGTTATAATTTCAGAAAAACTTTTAATTAAAGCACCATTGCGAGCCTCCACTCTCACTGGTTTAATCAACTTGGTTTTATAAAAATTAGGGGTTCTTTTGAACTCTTAAGGCAGTCTAGAAAAAAAAAAATTATATTTCCAAAGTTTAAATATTCAAAAATATATCCTTAAAAGAATTTTTCGAAATTCGCATTATTTTAAAAGTTATAACCATTTTAATGTTGTGGTTAGACGGAACCTAACCATAATCTGATAGAACAAAATTTTAAACGCATTTTTCTCAAAACTACTTCTTTCGAGACGGTTGACACGATATCTCAAGTTCTACGAAATCAATTTGCTTGAAATTTGGTGTGAGCCTTCTCTATACACTATTCTATGGCGGGAACTAAAACTGTAACAAAATTTCAATTTTTACTATTTTTAAAAAATTTGGAATGTAAAAAAAAAACTGGTAAAAAATGTCTTTTTTAATTCAGACAGTCGCCATTTTGCGAAAAAAAATTTTCTTGTCCGAGGATCATGCCATAGCAGCATTTGTTTGGATTAAGATTTTTTTAGATTACTAGAAGGGTTGCAATCGTGTCAACCAGGGCGCGCCATTTTTTTAGACCTCCCACTTCAACACCCTGTAACTTTATGAATTTAGATTTTTTTAGTTTGATTTTTTTTTATATATTCTTTAATGTTTAATCAATATTTGGTAAAATAACAGTTTGTAAAAATATTATGTTTTTTTTACTGCACCTGAAAAATACCTACAATTCATGCTTCTAGACTAGAATACCCCCTTAAAATAAAAACGATGGGATAAAAAATAAGAAAATGTAAATAGTTTTAAAATATGTTGGGTTGTCTCGAAGTTTTTCTATCTAAAAGCTACGAACAGCTTCGAATGTAACTGTGGTCTTTGGTCAATAGTCGATAAATGCATACATGTTAATTTTGCGATACATATTTAGGCGCGGCGTACCCGCTTAAAACGAAGAAGATGGAGAGATATGTAAATACGAATGTGAGGGAGCGCGCTAATATTAAAAACGACAATATTTAAGCGAATATTGTGAAAATGTTTAATACAACACGACTCGTTTAAAACAGAACAAAAATCTCGGGGGGTTGTCTAAAATAGCATTTAATGAAAAACTTTGAATTTTGTCTTACATATGTAAAATAATTGAAAAAAACGTGTTTATAATAATTTCCGGAGCATACTTTGCGGTTTTTTTCTATAGTGGGAATTTCATATAATTGCCGTTTCGGCGTGGGGAATGTATAGACATTATCTTTAAGAATAACATGTATAATTTGTCTGGTCAGTGGTTGAGTGGGCATCGCGTTTGGGTTCCACCCGGGCGTCCCGTGTTCGATTCCTCGGCTGGCCAAGTCCTCCATCACAACACAAGCAATATTTTCGGCTTTCTGTGGTGGTAGTAGGAGATTTTCAAACATTGTTGGGTTATTCGTAACCTGGGAATGTTTGTCTTTCTTTTAAAAAAAATAAATTTTTAAGAGCTTTAAAACTTACAGTATTTAAGGAAAATATGTAATAAATCGGTGGAAATGCGGGCCGTATCATTGTTTAGATAACATTAGTATACGCTTGACATAACTACGATAACTACACAAATGGGAAACTAAACCAAAGAAAACAGATACAAGTGAAAGCTTTCAACGGTCATTTTGGTAACTAAAATATTTTTTTACACATCACACCACAAATATCACATTGATAAAATTTAAAAATAAAAAGCTGCTGACGTAACTAATGGTTATGTAGTACATCAGTGGCATGTATTAGCATATGAACTAAGATAAGTCCTGTCTATTTCTAAAGTTCCGTTATGTAAAGATACATTGAATATTTGAAAATGGTCACTTTATTTCTGTAAATTTGTGACACGGAAACAACAATTTATCAACGCAGAAAAAACACATTTTGATAAAAAAAAAATTTTTTTGGGTTAGCACAACTTTTTAGCCTTTATGGACTGCATGCAACTGTAGTAAATATGCTTTAAAAGTCTACTAATATCGAGGTCTTCTTGGAATTTCATTTGCCTTATAAGTCAGAGACAATAGGTTTGGTTGGATAAGCTCTGTGTATTTCATTTAATAAGCCCCATCAGCCGCGTCGTCCCTCCGGCCGATTCACAATATTCCGGGCCACAGTCACACAGAGTATCGAGCCACCCGAGCCGCCCGACCGGCCGAGCAGCCCAATGGCGCAATGAAAAGGGAATTGCCGGCTACATACGTTCACTTATTTTACTGGCCGGCGTAATCAAAGGGCCTTCTACCCTTCCGCAGCCCGGGGAAGGTCGACCAGAAGGTTCGGGAAAGAACAATAAAAAGGACCCTCGCGTGATACGAATATTAACAAGAGCACATTTTATTTCTTCCCCGGCCGCCGCGGGGAGTCAGATATGAAATGTAGATTTCCAGGCGAGATACAAGAGGCGTCGGCAGGAAACATAAAAAAATTAGATTATCCTTGAGGAAAATTAAGAATGGCATCACGCAGTTAATTAGGCTCGGCGCTGAAATGAAGTAAGTGAATAAGGAAAGCTGTAAAAAATCTTTAATTTATAACCAAATTTTTTCCTTCATTATAGTACATCTACATAAGTAGGGACTAATTTTACTGCCAACTTACCGGTGACTGAAATTGATTAGCTATTGATGGAATTAATAAGCATAATTTGTTCCGAATTCATAATACAGGTGGCATTTTATTCATTGTCACTTTTTACACCACTAGATCTACAGACGCCACGCAAAAGTTACATAAAACTACTGAATTTAAAAATAAAACTATACGTAAAACTACTGAATTTAAAAATAAAACTATTTTAATCTATACCACTACGGAACACATCGACGGTCCCGAAAAACAATGTCGGATATGCTAAAAATTGAAAATCGTTTTATTGACTTATTTATTGGCATATTTTGTTGATTTAAAAGACTTGTTTTCGGAATTTTGAAAATGCAAAATATCAAAACAACACAATAATTCAGAAACAGTAAATATGCAGAAAATAAACTCTAAACAGCTCTACTGCAAAACTACAAAATCGCACTTCCGACATTGTTCTTCGGGACCGTCGGATAATTCAAATGTTCGTATGCAACTTTAATGCTAGTTTTGCTGCTCAAAAAAACACATATTTTGATTTACATATAAAATAAATCGGGGCTTAATATCACCCGGGGCAAGATCTTGTAGTGAACCTAATCCCAGAATTTTTTTTTAATGGTTGCTCTCAAATTTGTATTAATTACAAAGATGAAAAAGTGTTTTAGAAGCATGAAAGGCATTTTTAAAAGCCAAGATGCTTCCACCGCCCCAGTGGGATTTATTAGTGGGAATAAACGGTGCAAGATTATATCTAAAAATACGTCCGGGTCTTGGCAAAGTTTCAGCGCCGTGTTCCTCGCAACCTCCGGATCCACATTATCCTCCGCCTTGTAGTAGTTAAAAGGATGCTATCGATTCCGTATCGCGGGTCTCCTCGACGGTGATGATTTATCGGGCCTAGACGGGGAGGGCCGACCGTACGCTCCCCGGGGAATTACAGTATAAGTCGGGGGTCGTTTCTCTCAGCATTTTACGGCAATTGTAATGGCTCTCTAAGAATTATCACCTTATCTGAAGCACTTCGGCATTATTGTATTTTCCAGTATGTAGCACGGCGCGCAAGGCGCAATGTGACGAACCGCCCTCCAGTGCACATAAACCAACAAGTATTTCTGCGGTTCTAGCCCAGATACAGCGTTGATCAAGGTATCAAAGCTGCTGGTTCCTCTGAAGAGACTGCATTGTCGTACCAGTAAAACAGGTACAGCATATCTACTTTTCGATTGGACGTTAGACATGACAATCGATAAATAATCAGACGAACCGCTCTCCTTTACACAAACTAAAGCAGGTTAATTAGGTATTTTTGATCTCAAGCCTAGAGGTGGCTCTCAAGCATTGAACGTAAGTACTTGAGACCTGTATTGTTGCACAGTTGAAGGAAATGCCGTAAAGCAGAACTAAAAAACTGCTTACAAATCTGAAAATCGTCGCCGCAGATGTCAAGCCAAGCCACAAATTTGGCGAAAATAAGTTTGCAGAAGTGTTTTAAAACCTTCAAAGTGGCCGTGGTCGATGGATTTGAGCCATAAAACACTAAATTTAATATGAGTATTTTGAAAATCGCCAAAGATCTAACACACAGATGAAAACAGTCAATGACTAAAAGCCGCGGAGATCTTTCGATTTCCGAAAAATTTTACACACATTAAAGCAGTCAATAGTCAATGACGACAAGCCGCATAAATAACATCACAAAATATCTATGTCCAAAGTTTCACCCTTCTTTAAAAACAAAAAATGCCACTAAAAATCTTTGAGGGCCGTTTTCTTAGCTTTGTGGTTTTGAGGCTTGACTCCCTTGACATTTAAGGCGACGAAATGCAGTTGTAGACGCTGCATCAGATGATACGCCTAATAAGTGATGGCTCCTGTGGGTTGTCACATTACCTAATGCTTAGAATGTGTGATAGCTGATGTTTGTTATTCATTTATGAGAAAGAGAGTGTGGTTTAAGTTTCATTCAGTAACTCCTGCTAACTGTCGTGGCGCGCAAGGTTAGTGTGTGGATGAAATTGCTGCGAAAGTGTTGTCATCTATCGTGGACACCTCGCTAGGAGTACCGGTACTGCTGAGGTGTTCGGTGTTCAGTGTTCATCTATGTATGTTGGAATGATGGGTGTTATTGTATGATTGTTAAGTGTATTCGGAGAGCAAACCACTTATTAGAGATTAGGGTGGAAGGAATCAGCGGTATTCCTTTATTTTAAATCAATCGGAGGTCTGAATTGAATTGTCGCTGTGTTGAACAAGTAGAAGAGGAGGGTATAATGATAACATCGGATTCTAACGCTGTAACCAAAGGCAGTGTGTGTCGGTGTGTTGGTTGGGTGCCGTGTGTCGGGGCAATATCCATTCACGGCTGGGCAGGAACGAACGCCCAGCCCAGCCCCGTAATTAACAATACTTAGCGAAAACAGGTGATACGTGAATACCCCAAACGGTGAATTAGTGATTCCGAACGCGAGGCACCCGTCAAATTATTATTTTTCGGCATGGAAATCCAGCGATTGAATTAAACACATTTTGGACGCGAAATTTACACCGCTTCCTTTTCCGTTAACCTTTACAATGTTAATTCCGTAATAAAATGGAACGATTGGGTTTTCTGGAAATATATTTTTTCAGGTCATTATTCCGTTTTACGACGGTAGATTTCTTGCTTTTATTTTATGACCCCTTATGGGGTTCCGAATGTAAATCAAATGTTTTCAGGGAAACTTTCAATAGAATATAAATAGATGGTCGATCGGGATTCGTTGAACGACACTCCATTTATCATAGTTTCTCTAGATTTCTTATCTGTTAAAAGTTATTTATTAAAAATCACGCAAACATCTTCATGGAAATATATTACATTATACTGCAAAAACATAAACCACCTAAGATTTGCATCATTCGAAAAGATATTTATATACAATATGTTTTATATTTTTGCACCGTGTTTCATGGTGGAAGATCTAGCATCGCACTGTTAAGGAGTAAGGAGACAACCATTCAGAATATAAAAATTGCTTGAAATGGTTTTACGCGTCTTTAGTGACCCGATCTGAATAGCCAAAAACATCCCACAATTCCTATTCGCTTCTCCTTACCCTCACATCCTTTAAATGGTTCCATGACAGTTAAGGGGTTATATACAGTTAGAATTATCAAGAAATCGTTTTTTTTATCATTTCATTTTCGTAATGAACATATATTTAAGTACACACCAAAAAAAATTCAAATCAATCCGGCGATTATATTCGAAGTTACACGCAAATTTTTAAAGACGTGTCTGAGCATTTGAAAGTAGGAGGCAAACTTTAAATGCGTTTTTCTCAAAACTGTGTTTTTAAAGTCGGTGACCAAGATTACTCGGAAACGGCTGAACCCATCAGTCTCAAATTTTAACACAAGCTTCTTAAGTAAATTTTAAAGTTATTAATCGAAGTTCAGTTCTCACCGATAAATACATATTTTTTTATAAACAATATAAGGCCAAAATTTTGGTAAAAAGTCGGTTTTTTTTTGAGAAGCCGCCATTTTGTCAAAAAAATTTATTTTGCTCTGTCCTTCGATTAATTAGAGGAATATTTATTATTATAACGAAATTCGTTTGGTTTTTTCATTTTAAATGATCCAGTCCAGAGATATGATGGTCACCACAAGATGCCTTTTTTTATAGGAGCTTCTGGAGATCAACTATAACAGCATTCAAAATTATTATTTTTACAAATAAAAATTCTTAAAATACTGTTAAAAGTAACTTTAATATGTGTACAATTTTTTTTACTTTAATAAATTGAAATTTATTTGAGCCTCCGGACTGTATATAACCCCTTAAACCCCAGACAGTCGGCATATTTATATACAATACGCAGTCGGTTCAGGGAACATACGGTACTTTAAAATATAACTATGTCCCCGAAGGGGGGTGTACTGTCGAAAAAGAAAAGTATAAAACATATTTTCATTCAAATGCGTCTTTGTCTATACACTGTCCCCGAAGGGGGGTGTACTGTCGAATAAGAAAAGTATAAAACATATTTTCATTCAAATGCGTCTTTGTCTATACACTGTCCCCGAAGGGGGGCGTACTGTCGAATAAGAAAAGTATAAAACATATTTCCATTCAAATGCGTCTTTGTCTATACACTGTCCCCGAAGGGGGGCGTACTGTCGAATAAGAAAAGTATAAAACATATTTCCATTCAAATGCGTCTTTGTCTATACACTGTCCCCGAAGGGGGGCGTACTGTCGAATAAGAAAAGTATAAAACATATTTTCATTCAAATGCGTCTTTGTCTATACACTGTCCCCGAAGGGGGGTGTACTGTCGAATAAGAAAAGTATAAAACATATTTTCATTCAAATGCGTCTTTGTCTATACACTGTCCCCGAAGGGGGGCGTACTGTCGAATAAGAAAAGTATAAAACATATATTCATTCAAATGCGTCTTTGTCTATACACTGTCCCCGAAGGGGGGCGTACTGTCGAATAAGAAAAGTATAAAACATATTTTCATTCAAATGCGTCTTTGTCTATACACTGTCCCCGAAGGGGGTGTACTGTCGAATAAGAAAAGTATAAAACATATTCTCATTCAAATGCATCTTTGTCTATCCACTGCGTATTTCATATCAAGGTACAAGTAAAAAAATCGACACTAAATCGTAAATAAATTCGTTTGATATCCATACCAACTGATAGGTATTTTTTAAGTCAATTATAGAATTGAAATTGAAAATTCAAACATAGGTTTGAATTTGGTAAATAATGCACAAAAAAATACATTTTATAATAAATATCATTTCGGCGGCCAACTGTCGGAGGAACAACTGTCGGGTCACCCCTTAAATGACTTTTGCGCAGTATCATAAGAAAGTAGGTCCTTTATTACGAAAATGAAAAATAATTTTAATCAAGGAATGAACACTTAAGACGTTATTCACGAAACTGGGTTGTGAACTAAACAGGGAGTAATATTCATCTCAAAGAATATGATTACTATCCAACCAACATTTGTGCTAAGTGCAAGATCTTGAGAGCCGCGCTTTTAAACATGCATAACACTATGCGCCTTTGCATGAAATTTTAATTTTCGCTCGCTAAATATTAAGAAATTTTACAGTAGAACGCTATTCCGTGAATAGTCGGCACGCTCGCAAATAAACCGCGGTAATAAAATATTGCATACATTCAGGGAATAAGGAACCACGGAGGTGGCTTGTTTAAAAACCTCCGAAAAAATTAGTGTAATCAACAAAAAAAAATTATTTATGAATGTCCCCCAAATTCTGTGCCGGTTTGTGACTTTCATAAATCATAATTTATAGGTATTAAATGCATTTGCCGCCAAGACTTAGACAAATCTCACCCCCCATGAACCCCTGCTAAATCACCAAACGCAGCCAACAACTTGGGTAGGTATTGGTTATCCAATAAATGATTCGCGGGGCGGCGGTACCCTTACCCGCTTCCCAAATTGAATTTAATTGAAATATATAACGTTGTAGACAGATACTTTATCGGCTGAATTCTTCAAACATACACTTCCAATTTTGAAAATGATCTCACTAAATTCAAAACAAGTCTTAGTTCCAGAGTTATTGAACCAGAGTAACGGACGCTCAACCGATGTTAGTATTTTTAATTATAGATTTGTTAAAGTAAGCTGAAAATTGAAAACATTTACGAAAATGTGTTTGGAAAAGATTGGCGGCCATCTTGGCCACTTGGACATTTCCATAGGGTGTTGGTTTCCATAGCGTTGCTGGCATCCACGCTGGTTCTTACAGTGGCGCACCCTACAAACCCATGCACACGGGCACTAAGGGAGCAAATATCCACAGTACGGCGCGCGCTAGAGTGGGCCAACCATTCGGCTAATTGCAGAACCATCGCATGTTAAATTACTTTCCTTAGTGTGGAACTACGCCCGGGGCGAGGTCTGCTTTGCGAGGAGGCTTTGGCTAGCACTAATGGGGGATACGGCGCGGAATGGAGAAGGTATGAGGTTAGAACGTTTCTCGAAGATGGTGGTATTTTATAAATGTAATAGTTAAGTGGAAAACTACAACTCAAAACGTGGAATATTGGAAGAGCAAAAAAGAAAACCGTAACCAAGAAAGTAGGTAAAACCAGAAGTTTTATACAAAGATTATACTTCAGACTGCTGCCTAATTAAAAGCTAAAAATGTTTTAACATTATTTAATTGTGTATTTAATTACTAGCTGAACTACCCGGCGTTGCTTGGGCTTTACACAGAGTTTTGAAAAATCAGACTTAGACAATGACGTTCCACTTGTTTTGAAAGTTTGTCGAGTGTGCAAAATTTCATCTATCTCAGAATAATACTGTAGATTTGTATAAAAATGAAACAAACGCCGTATTCAAATATCTTCTTAAAAAATATCTGAAGTGAACCTGGCGGCGTATTTCCAAACCCTATACCGGTTCAGTCGCGGTAGCGACAATTTACATTTTCAATATTAAAATTTAAATATTTAGAAATAAAATAATTAATTTCTAATATACACACTGGAAAGATAATTTTATCTACATTTTAGAACAATTTTTGTTTTAGCAAAGTAATAAAAAATAACCAATATAGAGGTACATTTAAAATGTAAATTGTCGCTACAGCGACTGAACCGGTATAGGTTTTGGAAATACGCAACCCGGCGTTGCTGGGGGGTATGAAAGGTTTGGAAAAAAGTTTGCTCGCTTCTTGAGCTTTTGTTAAGAAAGTCGAAGAAAGTGTTATGTCCTCGGCGTTGCCCGGGATTAAGCAGAGTTTTCGAATACAAATAGAGACAGTAATGCTTCTCTTATTTTGAACATCAAGTGTACAAAATTTCATCACGATGTATCAAAATTCTGCTTTAAGAGGTGGGAAAAGAGGATGCGGGAAATTTTTAGAATTTCAATGTAGACCATGACCTTTCCCTTATTTTGAAGGTCAAGTGGGGTAAATTTTATGGATCTCAAAATAAAAATAGCAGTCAATAAAAATAAGCGTTAAGAAAATGAAGATAATGTTGGCAGTCCTTAGTCGAAGTCGAATTAACTCAGCGGTAGACCGAAGCCCCGGCAAGGCTGAGATCCTCGACTCAATTCTTGGATGCGACCGAAAATTTATGATTTTTCTGTTTCAAATTTTCGTTTGAGAGTCGCTAATATTGTCTTCAATGATTATATAAATAATACATTTTCCCTCTCGTTCCATTTTTTCATTCCACCAGGGTTTATATGTCAGTAAAATCTTGGTTATATCTTTAACGAAGCACATTGTACATTGACGTACACGCCGTGTATTCATTTTTACTCTCCTCCATTGTGCAGATCATGAATATAACTTATATGTACGCTACGCGACGCCCAGACGTATAACGTGGTAGGAAGTTTCGCGCAGAATTTAGGCACAACCGAGTAGATATTTATGTTCCACGTAATACACTTTCCAAAAAAGGGTCGGGTGAAATGCATTTGACAAATGGGATACATCACCTTTCAGGGTGGAGAAAAACAGACAAAACCTTAATAAGATTTGTGATTCGCGGTGCGCAGAAAAGGGAAGAAATGTTTATAGCAGGTACCTTGGTTTTTACCGTATAAATTCCATTACATCTTAAATTTGCAGGAAAATAATACATTGGATAATTGTGGCTTTTTACGTGCCTATAAATTTTCAATTTAGCACGACGAACTTGTTAAAAAAGACATGCCGAAAAATAATTCCAATAACTGGGCAGAATAATTACGGTGTACAAGTTGTCGAATTAGAAGCGAATACGAAAAAATGAGGCATTTGCGATACCTATCATTTAATGTTGCAAATTGAAGGTGATGAATTATATAATCTACGTGAATAGATGTGTTTTTATTAATTATTAAGCAAAGAGTTTAAAACAAGTAATGACTTGGATTTGTAAAGCGCCCTCTAGGTCAATAATATTCACAAAAATGTCTCTACAAAAAAGATTATTATTATGTTGATAGTTTTAAAATGTAGGGCATATGAAAACTATCCAAAATGCCGTCAATAATCAAGATATGGCGCTTTAGAGAGACTGCAACCCCGGGTGAAAAGTTCAGAAAAAAAAATATTTCCCGACATAAAAAAAAAATCATGCGAATCACATTATTTTAACCCTTAAAGCTCGTTCACACACAGCTACAAAACTGCGAGCATATATCTGTTGAACCGCGAGCGCTTATCTTTTGTACTTTTACACGACGCTATCATATATTTCTTCCTGTGGTAGAAGAAGGGGTCAGATGAGTTAGGGAGCGGCAACCGAAACATTTTTTGTACTGAAATCTGTTAACTTGACATCTGTCATCCACCGGTCTAGGTAGCTCCGTAATTACAATGACCCCCTCTCCTGTTTTCGTCGGAGAGGGGGGCGCTTAACTTTTGGCATATCGCCTCTGGAGCGGTTCCATCGTAAGATGTGTACTGTCTATGGTTGATCTGCGCTTAAACCGCTTAAGTGTGAACGGTCTGAAGGGATTGAATGGAGAGCGTTGTTTGGCGTGCGATGATATTTTATAGCTGCGTGTGAACGAGCTCTTACTCTCTTAGAGCTTTACAGCGATGACCGCGACTTTACGTAATGTGACAATTTTTCACACAGCTTTTAACATTTCAGCTAATATTTATAAGTCAAATGAAATCAAACAATGCTACTCTCTTTATAATTTCAAAGGAGCGTTACAGCACTTCAGCTGTTTCAATATTTTATTACAAATTTAATTAGATTTCCGACGGCAGTGTGTAGGTGGAGCAACCACAAAAGAATTGAAAAACCTCGAATGATGATTTGAAAGACATCACGAGGTAGGTTTTTCCAGTCACGTGGCGGCTTTATATGACGCAGAGTTTAGTGTTACCACACCTTTGATATCGATTCCATTGTTTTTTAGGGCAATTCCTTTGATTTCCCGATCCTACCAGGAGAGCCGATATACAGTACCCAGTACCACCTGTCACCCGATACATCGCTACGTAGTGACAACTTCACGACGAAGAGGAGGAAATCGAATTACTCCGGAGGGGGTGGTGGAATATGAAAGGGTGCTCTCGGGTTTCTGTTTGCGATACGCCATCTAGCGGCGGGATGCTTACAATTTGACGGTTTCGGAAAATTGTATTTAATCTGTTCGGCGAAGGTCGTCTCAAGTTTTAGGTGCTTGCTAATAATTGTGGGAAATATTACTAAGGTAGTGTAAAACTCTGAATAAAAAATATTAAATGGGTACCAAATACGTCAGATTGTAATATTCAAAGTAAACTGGACGGCGTTTTGTCTACACAAAACGTACTCCCCAATTTCCTATCTGGATTTTGATATTTGCTAGTGCAAATATTTTAAATAAAAATAGAAATTGACCACTAGTGTCGGTACGTTTTGATTTTGAGTTATTTGAGAAGTTATTTCTTACAGGAGTAAAACCTTCCAAAAATCGTTAAAATTGAAAGCCACCAACAAACGTTCAGTACAACTAAAAAAAATGCATAATATGTAATATTGAGAATTTTTTGAAGATATCTTAAATTTTTGGACTTTGAAAATTTTTTAAAATGTTGCTGAAGAGAATTTAGGTTGTTTTTTCAAAATCACTTAAATAATTAGACTTTTTACCACCTTTAATTATCCCTTCATCCTTACCCGTTACCTTCCCATCCAATAATTCCATACTGAATTAATGACTAAACTAAAAATTAATTGAATCACCTATATAATATTGTATTTGTATGCCTTTCTTGAAAGAAATGGGTTTTTATATTAACAAAATTATTTATTGATATTAATATTGCGTATTTACGGGCGCAAAGAAACAATTAATCTCAACATTTTACAGCATAATTTGTAAAAATGTTTTTTTTTTTTTGCAAAAAAAATACTGTGAACTACGAACGAGCAGATTATGAATTATTTAAAGTTTGCCCTATAAAATAACTATTTGCGATTAACAAACACAGAACATGCCTATTAAGACTATCTTCGTCCAGTTAACTTTTTCACATCGAGAAGCATATCGAATAGTCGACTGAAATAGCGAATTTTGAAGGGAGAAGGGCAAGAAGCAAACAGAGGAGAAAATGGCCGGACAAATGGAAAAGGAGTGAACTGGAAAATAGGCAGGAATTGACACGCGTGACATTTTAGACAGTGAGAAAGGCACTCAAAGGAGAGTAAGGTAGTTTTGTTTGATACGCAGGCTGTAGGTACATTTTTACATGGGTACTGATGAAACCGTTAGCTAACAACCGGCTTTTAAGTACTGTACCATATTAGGCAAATCCCAAGACGACGTGGGGGAGAGGGCGGGGATACGGGCAGGGTGATGTAATACAATCAAAGGCTTTGCCACCCTTCGCGCCTCCGCCCACCTCCCCAACACTTCTGCCCCCTGTTGTCTTTCGGGATTTCGTGTCAGCCACTCCTTTAAAGCGACAAGATTTTAAAAGCAAAATCGAATTCGTTACCGGGACCTGGATCTTATAATCTGGTCTTTGTGTTTTTTTTAAGGCTTCACCCTCTCTCGGTCGCGGACGAAAAAGGTTTGAAATGTCAAGTTTCATTATTAAAAGGGTGCTAGGTTAATAATTACGGGGCAGTAAGTCTAACGAAAGTGTAACGACAATAACGGAAAACGCTCACGTAAAAAAATACTTTCCCCCGTATACCTTTTTTTGTTATGACCGTACAAGAGTTACAACTGCCGGGAGTCAATTAAACTATGACAATCAATTTGTGGAATATTGTGAGAATGATGGAAGACGGTAAGTACCAAGAGCATTGTTAATTATTTTTGTGTTTAATACGTAGAACTTTATTTTTTTTTTTTTCAAAAAAAATTTTTTTTTTCAGACAGTTTGAAAAAGGTCTTAAAAGCCGAAACAGCTGTAACAAAAATACATACTAATATACTTGCAGAACTTGATAATAACATAAAAAAAAAAAAAAAAACAAAAAATACCAGATACATATATTATCTTCAAAACTAGAATGCGTTTCAATTTCGAAACAAAATAATTTTTTTACGTCCTTAGGGTTTTACATAAAAACATGTCTGAATAAATTACAAAAGTGCATTAAAATATACCTAATAATAGTTTTATTCCCAGCTACATGAACGGGGAATGCAATACAATTATTTATCCATATTGTCACAATAGCAAACAATAGAATATAAATAATAATGAACGTTTTACAATACATGTTCATGACGGGCATACCAAGTTTACTGCTCTGCCACGGAGATCATCCAAAGATATCTGGTCAGAAAAAAGCCCCAAGCAAAATAAGCAGAATGTTTACAAGTCAAACAAGCTAATCGTAAAATATAATTTCAGCTGAGTAAACCAAGAAATAAATATTTGTTCCGAGGTGGACGTGCCATCAAAGGAAATAACAACAATGCTTTTGAATTGGGCTTTCTCAGAAATATTTTGATTGAAAAACAAAAACGCACGTTAAAGCTTTCTAAAATTCAAACGTTATCGAACTCGAAATGATACCTTTGTTCGATACAAACATTGAATCAATTAACAATCAAAAATACGTTGATTAAAAAAAAAAAACTAACCATCACGCCGTATCCCGCGGCTTTATTTCACATGTGTTAATGTCGTAGAGCCACCAATCTACTATAGTGTTTCATGAAGATATCAAATTATATTTAATTAAAAGAGGAAAAAAGGCACAGCGGTCTTATATCACAGGTGTGAGTATTATTTATTATTGTAATGGAAATCACGACAGTCACCAGTCAACAGCAAAAAGACTTCAGAGACAGAAGACAGAATTCAGAGAGCACTCAAAACTCATCTTTTCGGAAAAGGGTAACCCTAAAAAAATAAACAGTATAATTGGGGACCCTTCTTTCAGAACTAGTTGACAGTTAAAACTCCGTTCTCCGTTATCACACAAACGTGATAATTAAACCTAAACTCCGTTCACCACACAAAACTAAACCTTTCACAGCTGTAAATATGTAAATGACAATCATTACATAATTAAATGTATAAAGACTCGTTAAATCTATGTTGGTGGTCAGTGGCAGAGTTGGCAACGCGTTTGGGTCCCGCCAAGGCGTCGCGTGTTCGATTCCTCGGCTGCTAAGTCCTCCATCACGACACAAGCAACATATTTCGCTTACTGCGGTGGTAGCAGGAGATTTTCAAGTATTGTCAGGTTATTCGTAATCCAGGAAACTTTTTCTTTCTTTAGAAAAAAATGTGTGCAGGTATGTTTTTAGGTTTTCACGGCCAAAAAGTATTTTTGTTATTGTTTTTGGGGTGTTATGCCGTGTTTCGCTACCTCCTTCTTTAGCCTCCTTTCGCTACCTCCTTTTTTAGGCTAAAGAAGGAGGTAGCGAAACACGGCATAACACCCCAAAAACAATAACAAAAAAAAAAAATGTGTGCAGTTCACACAAGGTGGAAGTGAAATCTTCAGAAAACTATAATAGACAAGAGTGGGGAGGCTACAAAGCACCGCACAAAGAGGAAGCCGATTATTCAATCTCATTCTCTCGCAAGCCTAAATCCTGTAGACGTATGTGTTTTTCTCTTTTTAATGTTAGCTAACTAACTAACCATCCCCGCAGGGGTAGGCAGAGAGGACGGACCCCCAAACAACTCGATCTTGGCACACACTCCTTGCCTCGTTCACATTAATACATCGTCTCATACATGATATTCTATTATTCTGACTCTTGACATCGCCCGACTCAAGTATCTGATTCACTTGGTCGTGCCATGTTTTCCTCGGGCGTCCCCGACTTTGTCTACCATTCACATTTGCGTCAAATATTCTCCTTACACTCCTTTCATCGAGTTTCAAATCACAACGATATTAAAGAAGTTTTCTCTTAAAAAAAAAGTTGTAGAATTTTTAAAGTACCTAATCTTATATATTTATGTATATTTTAAAGAAATATTTAAAAAAGGCTACGAAATTAGCTAAGGATATTATTGGGATTACTTTCTAACAATTTTTTAGTTGACCAGTGATCAATTTTCACATATATTATATATATGTGATCAATTTTCCATCGATTAAATATTGTATCTAAGATACGTCCATATTCAAAGCGTGGATGCCAAACAAGGCCACACATTATATACCCATCTAAAAACACTTGAATTTAATATCCCGGTGGCAGCGGAAATGGGGGTCTGACAATAATGTACCGCGTTTTCCGCAAGACGATGGCCGTTAAACGCTTCAGTGGAACGTAACAGATGGCGTTAGTGTGCGAGATGCAATTTTATACGCGTTAACTTACAGTATGCACAATCATCTCGCCCAGCATCCCTCTTGTGTATAATTCATGTGAGTATCGCATTAATATTATATCCTCCTCGGCTCTTTCTTGGCACGGGATCCCGGCTACACATTCAGCGTTCACATGCTGGCATGGCGGTAGCCATTGTCATATTGGAGGCATGACAAATTCGTTCCGTTATATTATAGGTTATGTGACATCCATCTGCAGTTAAGGGACCTATACACCTTGCAAGTTTTGTGTTTGCTCGTTGACACCTAACTTACTGAAAATATCAACGTTATATTTGTTTTCATATTTTTTACGTAAGTACCGTACTGCTGTTCAACTGCTCCAAGCCCGTCTGGAGCCAGCATGCCTATGGCATCCCGTATTGCGATTTGTTGTGAAGCTGAAGGTAGTGGGGACGGAAAGAAGAGGAAAAGAGCAAGGCGAAGAAGCAGGCAGTCATACATGTTTAATTCGCAATAGAATTGAAAAGTATCCAAATTACCCGTCAAGAAGCAAATTAAGGCGGAAATACACTTGTCTTTCGTGTCGTGTCGTGACGCTTCAGAACGGGTTCCATGACAGTGGGTTCAGCGACAATTGATCCGGTTGAATTGATACCAAGTGCACTCTCAAAATTTAAACGGGGAAGAACGTTCTTCCCCGTTTTAAATTTTGAGAGTGCACTTGGTATCTGTTTGACTATAGACGCGCAGTGCGGTGGGAGCAAAGATTCTACTCTAAAATTATCTATTTATGCTACTTTTAATCTCTTTTCGTGTACATAGTTTATTTATTTTCATCGCACTAACTTTCTCTTCCACCTCTTCTAAAATATCCATTGCAATCAGCTTAATAAGCCTATTTACTTTAATGCGCCGCAGCCTGTTCATCTTCCAATGCGCCGCTTATTTAATGTACTCTACTTGATTGTAATGAGTATACTCGCTACTTGACTCGACCAATGCGAGCAAGTCATTTGGTACGAGATATAAAACAGATAACCATAGGTATTATGTTCACACTATTAACTTTTTGGCAACCGAACTTGGAAAAGGCTGTATACATGTCATCTATAGAACAATCAACTAAAACATTCCACATCCTAATAAGGGGCCATCCAAAAATTACGTCACACCTTTAAGGGGGGGGGGGAGTAGAGAAGTGTGACTAGGGGTATGGGGGGGGGGGGGTCATCAGCTCTGTGACATCACATGTAAAAATCTTAATTTTGATTATTTTTAGATGTACAATTGCAAAATATGTGACGTCACACTAGGGGGGAGGGGGTCTCACAAATGTGACGATGTGTGACAGAGACGGGGGGGGGGGGGGGGTCGAAAAATCATGAAATTCGTGTAACGCAATTTATGGGTGGCCCCTAACGAAGCGACAACCCATTAGCCAAGTTGTTATATATTTTAGCCATATCGTCACTTCTGTTGGACAAGGTTCTAATTGCCATTTTTTTCAAAAGTGACCTCTGAATGCAAAACTTATTACAAAATTTATTTTGCTCATTTCCATAACCAAAATAATTTTCAGAACCACGTGTGCTGTATTTCCGCAGAAATGAAGGAATTCTAAAATCAAGCTCCATTTATTGTACAAGGTTCTAACATCACTAACACTCTCTATTTTGTTTATATCGGACAGTCGATCGTTGTTACAAGGTGCACTATAGTTCATCACATCGGTTGGATAGGGTTCTACCCTAGCCTTTTTTTTACGTGAGCTCCACACAGGAGGCCCTGAGGAAAATAATTTCTCAGGGCCTCCTGTGTGGAGCTCACGTGTCATCCTTGGGGACGCTGTGTGGGGGGTTTTTTTAGGGAAAAGGAGGAAAAGGGAGTTCTGGGAAGGAAAAGGGTTTAAGGGGTGGGTAGGAATCTGGGGTTCAGTGTGTCCTCGTCATCCGCCTCAAAGACCTAGACAAACCTCACCCCATGCACCCGGGCACCCCTGCTAAATCACCAAACGTAGCGAACCACCTGGGGTGACCTATGGCAGAGGTGTTGGTTATCCAATAAAGGTTCCCGGGGCGACGGTACCCATTCCCGCCTCTCAAATTGTTATGAGGATTCAAAGTTTACAAAGACGAATTTTCGTTATCTATTTAACAATTTTTGATTTTGAGGTTCAATCTATTTTATTTAGTATTTTAGTTCAACATATTTTAATTGAATAATTTAAATAGGACGTGGCCTTGTTTGGGATTACGTAAGGAAAATGTAATAAGATTCTCATGCAATGAATTATTATTCCCTAGCTGTATTGCACATAGTTCTTTTTGCATGTTTAGATATATGTTCTAAAATGGCAAGTATACGTCCCATTTAAAAATTTCCTTTAAAATATATTCTATTCACCCCTCAAATGCCAGGAAAAAACGAAAAAATGTCAACTTTAACGTAATATTTTGCAGGTTAATTTTATGCTATCTTATGTAATTTTTACTGAAACACATTCCTTGGATACTAAACTATACATAAATATAACATTACTTGCGTTTATTCAATGAATTTATACTTTTTACTACTTTTCAAATGCCACGGAAAAAACGAAAAATTTCGCGATGTTTTGACTTTTACGTAATATTTTGCAGGTTAATTTTATGCTATCTTATGTAATATTTACTGAAACACATTCATTGAATTCTAAACTATACATAAATATAACATTACTTGCGTTTATTTGATGAATTTATATGTTTTACGATCATTTCATCGACCGCGACGCGAGACTTGACAGCCGCCATTTTGACAGCCGAGCGGCGGGAAAAAGTTCCAGGCCGTGTCATAAACAATTTCAAAGAAAATATATAGCTGCTCTAGGTGGGTTCACGGTATCTTATACCTTATGTCAAGAATGCCCCAAGCGATTCTGACCTTCTTCTTCACACGTTTTCTTTATACATAAGGGTTAAAATCGCATAACATAATTATTTTTTAGTGATCAAATGGCCTGCGCCGATGGTACGCCGGCGGAACAACGGCAAGGGGCAGGTTCAAAAACTTTACATAACACTCAACCAAAATCAGAAATTGTTACATAGATTTGAGAAAGAAAGAAAAATGTAATGTGAAGTTAGAACCCAATCCAAATGAGGTAATGATATGTAGTGATGTGCACCCAGAGAATATTTCCCGGTCCTACATAAATTTTCCCCAAAATCGTCATCAGCATGTTCAAATTAATACGATACATTTGTAAATAACATGAAACATTCTTATAGGAGACAATATCATGGAAATGTCACCATTTAGTTGAAAATTCACGCAATGTTACATTTCCGGGAATATTTCCCACAAATAAATTTCCGTGAATAACTCATCACTAGAAACGAAAATATTAGATAAGATTAATTCTTAGAAAACACTGTCGTATTTACCTAAAATTTTCCAAAAGCATTTTCGGCAAAATAAAACGTGTCATTTTCACAGGAGAAAAGGTTCCATATAAAATGATCACACGAAAACATTCCATATCCTGACAACGAAGCCTTAAGCAACCAATTGGAAGCTATTTTGTTTCTTAGCCCTGTATATATAAAAATATTATACAAGATTCGTTCACCGAAAACACTGTGTTCCCAAACAAAACTTTTTCAGCGAACCAAACGTGCCATTTCCAAAAGCGAAAAATTCCATGCACGCCGTTCCATATAAAATAATCAACTAAAACATTCCATATCCTAATAACGAAGCCTTAATATTATGACATAAATGTTTAACCACGACGCGAATTGCCTCGAACTTGCTATAGGTCGTATTAGGGCCGCGTTGTGTGGTAATGTAGTGGCGTGCGGCGCAGGTGACAACTCAAAATTCCCCAAGAAATTTTTAATATGTCCCCACATCGCAGCATCATAAAACAAACGATAATGCCTTTTGCCTCAGACACAAACACACCCCGGGAATGCTTTTAACAAATGACTCCGCTCGAGCGACAATGAGGAAAGAAGACACATGATACACTCGTAAAATTCCTAATTTAATATTGGCTTTGGAAAATCATTCCCACAGGCTTTTCGAAAAAAGTATTAATTTTATCAAATTTTGCAGCAATTTCAGTTTTCAATTCAGCAATTTTTTTAAGTAATTGATCAATTTGGGAGGCGGGTATGGGTACCGCCACCCCGGGAACCATTTATTGGATAACCAACACCCCTGCCATAGGTCACCCTAAGTGTATCGCTACGTTTGGTGACTTAGCAGAGATGCCCGGCTTCAAGGGGTGAGGTTTGTCGGGTTTGTCCGGTCTTGGCGGCGGATTCATCTGCGGATTCAGCTGCTTGGCAGGCCTGATCGGGAGAGTGGTTGAGGGAGTACCTTTGACTTCTCCAGCCGTACCCTCTCGGAACATAACCCTGCACCGCAGCGCAGTGGGAGGGATGGATTAACACGTCCGTCACTCCTGGATACACCCATCCATAATACCCTTTTCCTTCCCAGAACTTCCTTTCCTAAAAAGACCCTCCACACAGCATCCCCAAAGATGACATAGGCCCTGATGGGAATTACTTTCCTCGGGGCCTTCAGGGTGGAGCTAATGTAAAAAAAGTAAGGCAAAATTATTAAAAAAATGGTACTGATAATCTGCAAAAAAGATTTTTTTTTAATATTTTTATTCTTACTGAGATAGTAAGTTGGTTGGAAGAAAATGCCAGCTAACAGTCGTGAATTATATTTTATTATATTTAGGAAACAAACAGTCAATTATAAGATAATTACAGTTTTAATTTTTTTTTAAAGAAAGACATGTTGAGTGTTATGTCGTTCTACTTGAAATATTTGACATCATTTTCTACCTGTCATTTTATATTTAAATTCATCTTGATTTATTTTTTTTCTACGGACTTTTTTACGTTCACTTTAACGTCTGTGACGCAATGTATCTTAATTTCTATGTAACAAATTAGTCCTTTAATTGTTTGGTATATGCTTTCACCAGAAGTAAAAGGTGTCAAATCATAGCAGTTATACCTAGGGGGGATACCTTCCCGTCCGACTTGCTGACAAAAGTGACGATATGTCGTGACGAATTCTTGAATTCGATGCCGAATTACACTGGTAGTTTTGTTTAAAATTCCACGTACACAGATGTTATTGGTGGCGTGACGCGTAGTACGGCGTGGCTGAAATTCAACCATGCAGACGTTACCGTGTTAATACTGTTCGATATCACAAGTACGCACATAAAACAAGGAGGATAATTATAATGTTTATATATTAGAAAATACATTCATACACGTGTACATGTACACGTAAGTGTATATGTATGTATTTTCTAATATTTTATAACCTTTTCGTCAATATAATCAAAGACAAAAGAACAATGTTTTATTATTATGTAGAAACAATGATTTGATTATTTATACGGGTACATTTACGACGTGAGCGTTTAAATATTGGCGACAAGCGTTCGGCGATAATACTAAAAACTTGTGTTTTTAATAAACAACGCTAAAGGGCACGCGGCGAACTTTAACTCGCAAAAACCTTCAAATAAAACTACAGTTTTCAAACTAACAACAAGTATCAGTATCTGTGTTCGTGCGAGGAGGGAACTTTTAAAAGTTCTTTCCAAGTGTGTAGTTATGTAGCGCGGCACAGCACACAGCACACTCACAACCCAGAACCCAGAACACTATGCTCAGTGTGCGGAGTGTTCCACATTCCCGTCATACACGCTACACGCACGAGACCCTAACAATTTACTGGCCATAAATAAAAAAAAAGTCTTCGCTTCACCTTAATCCGGCGACTTACATTATTTTCCAGGCCCACATAAAGCGAGGGAAGTAACTTTCGGCCTTCCGAGAAAGGATCGCAAAAACAATTAGCAAAGGATCAAAATGTCACCTACGCGATTTATTACAAGGTGTAAAAGAAGCTCATTTTGAAAGCATTTATTTAAGTCACCGAAAAATGTAATAATTTGTTATTATTTAATGAAATTATTATGATTTGCCATATATGCTTTTCACCCGTCCTAGACGCAAACGTCACAAAGTTTAAACGAAGTTCTCTTTTTTATTTGTTTAAACTTTTATTGCACTTAGTTGCGATCGAATCGGTTTCACCCAGTTGCACTTCAGACTAATCTAAAGACATCCATAGCAAGATGAAACCGGTCTGGTCCCAAAGTGGCTCAATGACAAAGTTTTAAAATGATATTCCATCACGCATTAGCACTTTTAAAGGATCATTAAAGTATTCGTAAACTAACATGTAAACTTCTGATAATTTCTATGTACATCTGTAAGTAATAGAAGAAGATTTATTATTTATGATGTATAATTTGTGTCTTCACGGCAAAAAGTTACAACAGGTTCTCATGTAAATAATAATCTCATGTTGGGATTTCGCCAGCAGACAAGTGTTATTTACCCGAGCAATCAATACTTGTAACTTTTCCGATAGTATGTTTCCTCTTCCTTATTTTCCGCCAATCATCCTCCCCACCGGCACCGCTCTCTCCGCCCTTCTCCCTATCCCTGGTCCTCTCCGCCGCGGGACAGCCGAGTAATAGTTTCTGATAGATATCCGGGCTCACTCGTACGAACGGCCGTTTTTATTGCCTCCTCGCTGGAGGATTATTCGAAACAAAGGGTTGAATAAGAACTGGATTCCGTATTCCTTTCTGCAACCCTACAAGGAATCACCAATGATTGAAACAATTCATATTTAAGCATACCAAAGTAAATACTTTACAGAACATCAAACCCAAATTCATCAGATAAGTCTTGAGTAGCTTTTTGGAATAAAATTTATGTTCAAATTATGTTTCAACAAAGCATCCCCGCGAGCTTTAATGCCCACCACCTTCCTCCCCCCCTCGGGAGCATCCACGTGACCCCGGGCACTCAGCCAGGAGATACGAATGGGCTAATTAAAATCACTAGCCCGCCGCCCTTAAAACATTTCGCTTTAATTATTTTTTCCATCTCCCACTTACAAAAAAACAGCGCAAAGAAAAATACCGCGGTACATTTTTTTACGCGCAGAGTACACAGAGCGAAGCAATTACACGGTGCTTTGTTTGTGAGTGGGTAAATATGACACCTTTTTGGTGATATCTCACGACTGTCTTATCCATCAGAGCTTGACTTATCCTGTACAGTGTTGCAAAGAAAGATCCCATCTTAGTGAGGGTGGTAGTATCGGTGGCGAGATAAATGATAACTTTTGTAACCCTTTCCATGAATTAGCGCCTCGAAAGTTAAAACTGGCAAAGTGCCGTCACCCCGGTAAAGTCGTAAGGTGAAAAAACAGCTTAAAGCGCCCTCGGGGTGAAAGAATTTTTATCACGAATATATTTTCCGCGTAATTAAATCAATTTTTGCTTAATTAGCACAATTTAAACCAGTATTCCGCATGATGTTCAATTATTGATCAACTTGATTCTGCTTCGTAATAGAATCGCAAAATAATTCCAAGTATACTCGGTTACCTGCACGTGCTGATCCTAAATGAAATGATTCCTCATTGAAAAATGAAAGTAAAAAGAAGCAAATAATCTTCTTTAAGATATAATTATACATTCATAGCAGATATGAAACAATTTAGAATCCTGTCTTAACGGTATTAATGCCCGTTCCCTTACGAACAGGGGGCGGGCAGGGGGGCGGTGAGCTGGGAGCCAAGAGCCGAGAGCGCCCCGCCGCACGGTAGTCCTCTTAGAGGAAACTAGCTAGACAAAAAGATTTCAACGATGTTTTTATTTATGTACAAAATTATGCTCACAACATAGAAAACAGTTCATAGTATTATGTTCTCATCGATAAAAAATATATAAAACAATACGCGCGGTACGTGGCAACGTTTTGAACAAGACATCGGATGTGCTTGTCGCCCGTCCTGCGGTAAGTCTCATTCCGAAGTGTACGCTGTTCGGTCATTAGTGGTGTTATTTGAAATCGGAGATAAATTACGTTACTTAATAATTTGCCGGCTCCATTTACTTTCATTATTAATTAAAAAATCGTGAAACCAGTGTCAGGATTTACGATTATTTGCCAAAATAATCGTGTACCCATTTGTACCTCTAAATGAAACAATTATCATATAAAACCATTCTTTATCTATATTTTCTTAAAGAATTTGTCTGCTCTTACGCGCTCTTTTGACTTTTACAAAGCCTGTACCCACGATCTATTATTTGGATATTTTGGATCTGTTAGAAGAAAAAAGGCAGGTCAAAGGTGAATTTTGCTGCAACATGGAATGTTTATGAACACATAAACCTTTTGCGAAGAAAAATAATTTTACAAGTCTCGAGGAAAAATTACTAACAGACCACATCGCTTCATTTATATTAATCTCTCATAGAAAATGGATTAACATCGGAAGAAGTACTCTTAAATTCAAATCAATTGTGAAACGTCATTGGTTCTTGCATTAATCCGATAGGATAAATGTCAAAAGAAGCTCCGAAATCACGAAAAAAAAATACTTTAAAACGAAAAACATCGCCTTCCAACACAAATGAGATTTGTTTCACATGCTACTTATAATTTCGGATCCTATAATATCCGAAATTACCACAATATAAATAAAACATCCCGATCAGACATTGGGATGAGATAAAGGCTTCGTCGATTTCAGAAGTGCCAGCGAAGAAACAGCGGAAGTCTGTTGACATTGCCACTACAGGAACATTATCATTTAACAGTAGTGACGATAGTGACTCGGTCAGTAGTCTTATCAACAAATTTCATTCGGTTTTATTCCTTTGTCATGTTATAAATAATATTTAACTAATTACTTAGAATAAGCAGACTGTTATTGACACATTTGAACCATTGTATACGCGTTGTTTAAGTATATTTATTTTGATTTGAAAATTCTGTAATAGGGGTTGAAATAAATGTTTATTTTTTTTACTGTATTGTGACCCTTTTGCAACATATATCAAGTAAAAATATTTTTGTCTAGCTAGATTGGATTATGGGACCACTATGCGCCGCGCGGAGCGCAGAAACAGAGGAACGGAGGAGCAGTCGAGCAGGCTAAGGGAGGGGTTGGAAGGGAAAGGAGAGTTTTTTCGATTAATTAGCTAATTAACTGTGGAAAACAGTTCCGACCAATTCAAGCGCACCAACCGGGAGACGAAGCTCTAAAATTAGTCTCCATTGTCGGCTGAGGAATTTTATACAAGTAGTTGTACCAATCCTACGTGGGAATTTTTTAATTAGTCATTGCTACAGTGACAAACTTCAAAATTGTTTAAATTATTTTTCAAAGCAGCAAAAGGAACTCCGAGAGAGTTTCCGCAGGCACCGGCATTTACGGATAGAATGTCTACAAAGAATTTTAAAAGCGTTACAAAATTTTTAACTAACGCAATCTGAAAATTCCTCTAAGCACGAAAAACAACAACAAAACTATTCGACAGTAGACGCAAAACAAAATAAACGAAATTGGGTCAAGACAATCAGAAATGTGTTCTTATTAAACAAGAACAATCAAAAGTTTAAAATTTATAAAAATAATTATTTTGAATACACTCTTCGCAGGTAGACAAAACCAAAGTGCATAAAGTCAACGTTACAAATGACACAGTCGGGGAATTAATCTAATATTTGATATCTACCCTTTTCAGAAAAACCGAAAGTTTTCTAACATTATACCATATTATGACTATTAAGGTTAAATGGAATTGAGCTCTAAACTTCTCCGGCGAAAGGTACCTGAAATCATCCATTACAGTAATTATCGTTAGTTTTTAACGTTGGAATGGCGTGATGAACTTAGTAAAGGCAAATGGATTAACTAATGAGAACAGCTCCACTTTCATTTGGAAAAGATCTCGAAAGGGAAAGACAAAGAAAAACAAAGAGAGGCACAACACAACTAGGGGCTAATTGTCTGCCTCGCTCGCACCCTCCTCCAATAATATGATTCTCAAATGGGCTCGGATAAACGGGCTCGAGAATGGCAATAGCAATGGTCGGACATACTGATCAAATTACACGACTGTTACAAATTACAGGTTCGCTTTGATACAGTACACGGGACCGGCTATATGGCCGTGTAATGTGGTCTGAAGGAATCTCAGATTCCAGAACCAACGGGAATATCATTTTTGTGTAAAAATAAAGAATCTGCTTTTGTTTATTTAAGACGTAGTCCTAGTACCTCCCTAATCAGTCTAATCACCAAACACACGAGAGAAGTTAAAATAATACGTAATTCTATTCTTAATATCGGGTTATTGTTTTTTTTTTTTCAATTTAGTATCCACACACATTTACATTATTGTGCATTTTAATCACAGACAAAAAAAATATAAAATCAGAAAGAAAAAAATTACTACTAAAATACAAAGAAAAAAGTTATTACGTAGTGAATAGAAAAGATAGTGCATTCCTACATATTCCAGGAATGCAACTTAAAAAATAGATTTAGAAAATAGAGGCGAAAACGGCGAGCAATAATGTCTTGATTGATAACCTACAAACAATAGAGTCGCGATTTTATAAGACAATAAATATTTTAACTACTACCAGTACTTAATATTCCTGGCCTTATACCAGAACTAGAGACAAAAATAAACTTAATAATGTGATGTTATCCTAACCAAAATTACTTTCAACTAGTGGTCGCCCAGCGGACGAAATTCGACCATAATTAATTTTTAAAAATATTAGCATTCTGCACTCCTCTATATAAACTATAAGTGTGCGAAATTTCATACTCCTCCGTCCGCGCTATTTTCGTAAAAAGGGGGTACAAAGTTTTTGCTCCACGTATTAATATACCGATGATTTTTTATCAATATCATTTATAATCATGCATTACAAACCAATAAATTATCTAGTATCATTTTAATTCTAGTTCAAATAAAATCCTTAGGTTTGTCTATTTATTTACTACCTGATACATTTCAGAATTTTTTACACACTTATTTTGCTTAGAAAATATTGAAAAATTATAAATAATTTTGATCAAAAACAATTTTAATAAGTGTGTAATTAATCGCCGGACCTCGGTGGTGAATGGACTTCTTCGCAGCGCTCTAAACAACATTTTTTCGTAATTATTTGACTAAAAATGGGCAGAAAATCCAAATGAGAAAAGTTTCATCAGGAAACAAAGTCACAACGCCAAAAAAAATTTTGTAAGATACATTTTGAGGAAAAAACAAAGATTGTTGTATTTAATAATAAGTAGGGTACGTTAGGTTGGGTTATGGGCTAATTTTTTTTTTAATTTAATGAAAAACAAATACCTTTGTATAACACCACTATTTTATTAACAATATCAACATGTTTCGAAAACTATGTTTTCTTCGTCAGGATAATAAGTCAATAATAAATAACAAATATATATATGTATTCATAATTTTTTAATGTTTTGTAAGTTAAACCAAAAACGTTAATTCAAAAATGACATTCGAGTAAAATGATGTTTTTCGTGGAAATAACGGTCTAAGTTAGTTGTACTTACACCACTTGGTACGACATTATTTAGCGGGGCGTTTTCCCGACGAAATGGCAAGCAGCGAATCGACTTATTGTTTATGAGCGATAATTTCAAGCATTCCCGACACGAGCCCGCGTAATAGCTCCTCCAACATGAGCACATTCTTTTTGATCGGTCCTCCCACGCCGAATGAATAAAAATACGGAATAAAACAGTATCAAAAGTTTGGGCCTACGCTCACAAAGGCGGAATCAAAAAGTAAAGTTTACCCGGGAACGGATGACAAGGCCGGTGCTTTCTTTTCTTTTGTTTATTCTACCAATTCCCCGCAGAAGCTTTGTAATGGTTTACCGGGAGGGGGAGCAATGTTTGACGTTTTGTTTTACTAGATCGATAAGTAAATCGGCCGATAAGTGATACTAATGGAATTAAGTGCTGCACTTAAATAAATAACCCAAGCGGAAAGCTAGGGCACCGTATACTATATACCCTACCCACCCCTGACAACCCCACAGAGTAAATAAATTAAATTAATTAAACAGAACGTTGAAAACGAATCCATAGACAATAACAATCAACCTGACTCGTCAGGGTAATGTGTTAACCCTTAGGCCCCCCGTTCATGGAGATACTTACAAACTACGTGATTGTGACACAACCACAAGTACCCTGCAGATGAACTACTTTTTAAAGCTGGTTTCCGTACACGGCACTACCCGAATTATACTGAACTTGATCATTTTTCACGTGCAGCCGTGGAGTTAACACGATGTCGAACGATGTCAAATGACTTTTTTTCCAACATTAATCTATGCCTTCTTCACTAAATCCTTTCTTGCGTATTCTGGTAATGTAAAGTTATGTAAACACGCATTTTTATTCACTTCCAGAACAAATCTAACATTACTTTCATGTTCAGGCGCCATTTCTGTCAAACGAAAGTAGCAGACACGAATGCTACAACGCGTAGCGCGCTACCAGCACCGTCGTTAGCGCGCTACCGACTTCAAGCTGACATCCGTCGCGCAGCGCCGTGTACGAACACCAGCAAAATTGTATGGCGGGTACCCACGAGCGGTGTGCGTGCTACGCGCATCAGGCTCGAATAGTTTGTAAGTAGCTCCATGTACGGAGGCGCCACTAGTGGATTTATGACGTTTGTAACATTAGTGTTCCGACGAATCCACCGTGGATTCGCTGTTCACTGCGTTCACTCGGTTTTATTGTATTTTGTAACTTAAGGGGGTATTCTAGTCTAGAAGCATGAATTGTAGGTGTTTTTTCAGGTGCAATTAAAGAAACCAATAATATTTTTGTAACCATTATTTTACCAAATATTTATTAAACATTAAAGAATACATTAAAAAAATCAAACGAAAAAATTTAAAAGTTACAGGGTGTTGAAGTGCGGGGTCTCAAAAATATGGCATGCCCTGGTTGACACGATTGCAACCTCCTAGTAATCCGAAAAATAAAAACTAAATTTATTTTTAATCCAAACAAATGCTGCTATAGCATGAACCTCGGAGAAGTCATAATTTTTTTTTTCGCAAAATGGCGGCTGTCTGAAATAAAAAAGACATCTTTTTACCAGTTTTTTTGACTTTCCGAATTTTTTTAGAATATTAAAAATAAATTTTTTGTTATAGTTCTGTTTCATGCGATAAAGTAATGTATAGAGAAGACTCACACCAAGTTTCAAGGTTTAGTAGAACTTGAGATATCATGTCAACCGTCTCTAAAAAGGCGGTTTGAGGAAAATATGTTTAAAATTTTGTTCTATTTATATTTTGGTTAGATTCTGTCTAAAAATGGTTAGGTATAACTTTTACAATGATGCTAATTTCGAAAAATCCTCACAATACGATATTTTTGAACATTTAAACTTTGGAAATATGAAGAAAAAAAAAAATTTTTTTTAGACTAGAAAACCCCCTTAATTAGTAATTAATAATAAAAATATTTTACACAGTCAAATATTTTTATTCGCCTGGCAAGGAAATAAGGAATCATAAAATTACTTCGCACTCTCGTTTCGTCACGTCAAAATATATAAATTTTATTCAATTTACTCATAGACTCACGGAATTTAGATCTAAACTTAAAACTCACCTTTTCAGAAAGTCGTATCCATAATGTCACCTTCACTGCCCGCGATATTGTAAATAACTAATTGTGTAAAAATGTGAAAAAAAAATATTTGTAAGCTTTCGTAAAGGTCATTTCATAAAAATTCTCCAGCCCTAAAGAGACCTAAATTATCCAGTCTTTCAAAATAAATATCAACTCTACTATTGCCACTAATCTTCTCATAAATGTAATACTAATAGTGATGGGGGTGGCAAATGTAAAGTCTGGCAAAGTCCAGTGTTTTAAATATAATGTCCTCCGCGTGCAAAGCAGTATCTTTCTCCAAGCACAAACTTTCTGTGTTTATCGCAAGTGACCTGCCAAGTAAGTATGTTTTCTGTATCTACTTGTAAATAATAAAATTAAATAGAGCCTTAGAATTCGTAATAAATTGTACAGCGCCCTTGAGGTGAATTTTCACAAACACGCGCTGGGTAAGACGACTGCAGCAGGATTTGAAGAACTTCTATTAGAAAAAATGTGGAAAAAACGCCATGATAATAATAATAATTGGATAATTTGTAGAGCGCCGTATTTGTGAATAAAAATGTCTAGGTAGGTACTTCCTAACCATTTTCTTCCCCATTTCTTTTCCTTCGGTTTTACAATAATTGGAGATTGACCATCTCTTACGCTCCAGGCAGTGACACCGACTATTATTTTTACATATAAAAATCCTGTTCCAGAATTTAATTATTCCGTCGGTCGAATACGTCTGTGGATTGGTTTTTAAATATAAACTAACCATAAATTCAATTTCAATTATATCGATTGAAGGACTGTTTGAAAGGTTTTTCTTTTCAATTGGCAAAAGTTTCCAATGCAACCCGAGGTGGAAAAACCGGGCTGACTGATCTCTCAACAAAATGTTACATTTTATGTTAAGAACGATATAAATATCGACTCGAAACAAAATCATAACAAATCAGAAATGAAAATAATAGAGACGTGTTTACAAGTAGAAACGAGTCAGTAAGTGTTGTTCGTGTCTTTGTCGATTTCTCTCGTAATGTACAACTTCAAATGATTCCACACTAAATTTCGATCAAGTTTGGTAGCACAACAACAAGAGGGTCATTTTAAATGTTCGGGGTTTTATGGGGATATCGCAAATAGGTGGACCTTTTCGTGGATTTGGTGATGGTGTTTGAAATTGGGTAAGGTTCGTTGATCCAAAGTCAGGTTTAAGCGAGGGATGGCGTGACGGAAGCCATTTTGGAAGATAAGCGGTCACAAGGATCATCTTACCGCAGATGGATGGGGATGAGACGTTGGGGTAGAAGGGATCTCCCCAGCGGCAGAACCACTCTATTTTGAACTAAATTTAGATTTTTTTAAAACCAAATGAAAGCCAAGTAAATCGAAGAATCGTGTCCGAGAAAAGCTGTCCTTTTTCTAAAATTCACAAATGTGAATACATAAATTTTTTTCCGCAATTAAAAATGAAAATGGTTTACGCGTAAGGCGAATTTGTGTTTGAATAATCATTGTATTACAAATCAAACATATCTATTGAAATAAGAATAATTGCCAAAACTAAAGAAAAATAATAAATTTTCAATGTAATATTTATGCAAGTTATATTTATAAAATTCATTTTAAATATAATATTAATTTATTATTTTCGCATGGAAAATCAAACATTTTTGTGCCACTAGCGCCGTCTTTTGAAAAGTTTCAGTGTTTTTAAAAACCGTCGTACAAAAGAAGGGTTGTTTTCCGTAAAGTTGTAGCTGTATAAAATTAGACCCATCTGTGAATATTTTGTTGAAACATTTCGGCTGTGGTTAACGCCATCTATGTTGGAACGGTGGAAACTTGTTCAAATTTTAAATGAGAACGCAAACCTAAGCGATAGCAGAGACTCACACCGCACAGAACAAAGTATTTCAAAACTTTGCCAACAGATGGTGTTGAAGAATATTGGGAAAATAAATTAATAATCCTGTGTTGTGATAACAATATTTCCGCCATCAAGAATTATTTAAAAAAAAAAAAATTAATTACTTTAAAAGCAGTAGAATTATTGAAAAACGAACTTACGTTTAAAGATGCCGACCGGCTGCCCTCGATGGTGAGGTACAGGAACGCCCGATAAGGATTCAATCTACAAAAACAAGAAAAAAATATAAGATTAATAATGTTATCCAATTACAATATTTTTTTCATATCGTAGCCTCAGTTCGTATTTGTCCAACAGACGATTTTAGTTTTTGTTCAATCTCCATTTTAAGTATAAAAAATGTTAGTAAATCACATAACTAAGAATTATTTAAACTAATGAGACCTTTACCTTAAGAGAAATAGCTTTCTCTTAAACACCAATCATAATGTTTCATTGAAATAATGAAAGAAAACCTTTTCTTCCTGTAAAATTTTCTAATGGTATGTTGGAAAAATATGAACTAAGGCGACGATATGGCAGTGCACTATAAATTAAATACAGCAACCATGTTTTCATCACTTAAAAACATTTTAGATACCTATTAAATAAATTACTCAGCTATATTAAAATAATATTATGTAACTTTAATTACAGACATAACACAAATGTTTACAGATACAAATAATAACATAACAGCATAATAAGTAGACAAAAGAGAAACAAAACACCAAAGGGTGACGTAAACAAGAAATATTTGTAGAGAATCAATTCTTTTTTCAGATTTTCTTGTACAATTTTAGTAATTTTAATTTTAGAGTAAAAAAAAAATCACCCACAGATGCAGTGGAAGATGTACTCACACTGACCTAGGGTTTAAAACAGAGTTCCTACTCAAATCAAAATATTCCAACACAACAATAAGCAGTGAGTGTGAACAGGAATTCAAAAACTTAATTTACTCTCAATAAGATCCTAAGTGTTTTGAAAAATTATTTTAAAAAGTGCATTCATGAGTCTAAATTTTGACTAACCACCAACAACGAATCATTCATTTTCAAAGTAGAAAACTGAGGATGGGAAAATAATTTATCAATTATTGTGGTAAATTATTATTATCACAAAACATCCTGTGTGTGATGCATCAGCAAAATTTAACTCTTTACAGCATAATGTAACGTATCTGATATAATTGACATTTTTTTATTCCTTATTAAACCTGACATCTGTGGATTACTTTTAGTAATATGGTGAGGTTTTTACATCTCTGCATAGTTATCGGGCTAAAAAATTCCAATAGGTTTATATCAATATGAAAATTTCATTTTAGATGATTCTTAAAATAATTCATTATTTCCTCTCTTATAGATGGCACGTGCAATTATTTTATGGAAAAATGCCGTTTCCGAGATACGCTTTAAAAGTTGAATTAATTGTTTGCGCCCATAATTATGTGATATGAATAAATAGGTTTGTCGATAAACAAACTCAAATCTTTCAAGAAATGCTAACAAATACAATATTGTATCGGTGATTCAATCCACTATTGTATTTGTTAGCCTTTCTTTCTGGACAAGACTATTTATTTATATTCATATTGCGTATGTAATTGCGGGTGCAAACAATAATTCATCTTAAAATTTTAAAGCATAACTTTACTTGTAAAGTGTTTTTCCTTAAAATAATTATACAGGCGCCATCTATAAAAGAGTAGATTATGAATTCTTTTGAGTAACACCTGAACATTTGAGGGATTGAGGTTACACTTATTATGATGTCCACTTGGACCGGTAAGCTTATTTTCACGATAATATTATATTACCAGACGTATGACTTATGAGGCGTACATGACTTATTAATGTTCATTCGAAGAAATGTGGTTTTTATGGACATGTTCGGCTGTAATTAAATTACTTCATGAAGAATAAGGTGCGTTTATGTGTTTTAGATATAAAAGTAATTTGTATTTAATATTCTGACTGTCTAAATTCAACGAAATATTATTATGAAAAAATAACATTTTTCTCAAAATAATCATTATTTATGCAAAAACATTTTTTTTAAATTTCTTAATATGTGAACACTGCAAAAAAAATTTTTCTTCTAAAACAAAAACACATGCACTGAAGAGTTAAAGGTTACCATAATCGTGGTAAACAGATGGCCTTATGTAAATTCCCAAGTATTAATGTAATAAATATTATTAATATTGAAATACATACCTATCATGTATGTTTTATCTTGTTACTATAATGTGCACTCTACATTATTTTTTATTCGTATCAATTGTAAAGTTTTTAATATATTCATGATATAAGTAAAATCACAAAATAAGAATGAATTAAGTTTTTAGTCCTCCTCACTGGGGTTTCCTGCACTGAGGCGGCTTGTAGCTTTTACATTTTTGTATTTAGTTTGTAGTTCTCTTTAACCCATAGGGGACGGCAAGAATTTTCAATAAATAAAAAGATATTTTTTTTAAGGCCACAAAATACCATACTTTATAAAGAGACATTTTTATCATTGAAGAAGAAGATAGCACTTATAATCTAAATGAAAATATGAAAGAAAACAAGAACAGAAAAATAGAAAAAGACAATGGTCGCAACTGGAAATATAGAAATAAAGAACTAGTTGAAGATAATATTGTTGATTCTAAATATTTGAAATATGAGATTGACAAATAAGACGGTTTGACAGAAGGTGGCAATAGCGAAATTGGTTAACGCGCACTTCCCGGTTAGACGAGAGGTCTGGGTTCGAGTCCCAGTTGCGACCATTGTCTTTTTCTATTTTTCTTTGTCTTGTTTTCTTTCATATTTTCATTTAGATTATAAGTGTTATCTTCTTCAATGATATATTACGTTGATGGGAATAACCTTCAAAAGTTATAAAAAGAGAGTTTTTCTTATAAAAAATTGAATACACATTTTTATTTTTATCTTTAACTGAAATGAATATATATAGTAGACACTGCAATTAAAGTGCTTCGCGCCATGCATAGGCAAAATTCTTCAACACTGCGATTGCAGGGCTCCGGTTCTGGCTGAAAAGTGTTTATATTTTGTCTATCAAAGTTCCAACCGGAACTTTCAGAATTGTCTTTAGTACTCATTTTTGGGCTACGTTAAGCCGCTCCGTATGAGTGCTCCAGGCATACCCCCCCCATCATTACATCCATATTTTTAAATTCAATATTTTACCTTGTACCCATCATACACGTAAAATATTAAAATGTAAAAGCCCAAAATTTTAAATTCAAAAAGAAAAAAAAACGGTAACCATGCTTAAGACCCAGACCACTACATAAGTACTTACATTTTTAATGCCAACCACATTTCTCTTCGACTAATGCTTGATAAAGGCATCAACATCAAAAAGCATTTTTTTTTAAATCCAGTGCAGTTTACACGCGATAGAAGCGAAACTTTACCAAAAGAATCTCATCCAATACTTGAAAGTCATAATCAAAGCGACCAATGAGCGCAGACATCGCGCAATTTCTGATTCATATCTGAACCAATAGGAGCCTTTAAATATGACATCATTATCAAAGCGGCCGATGAGCGCAGTTGATACGTTGCAGGTGCCCTAATCGTCATATCCGTTTCATCCGAAATCCAAATCACAGCCGTGCTATTGAAGTTTCACTTCAAAAAATAACCCATATTGGTAAAAATATGAACTTTTTGAGGATAGTTATCTACTGGAGCGTTTTTGGCCACATTTTGCAAATATTCATGGGCGCCCGCTGGCCAATATAAGGCCAATTTGAAGAGATATTTTAAAACATTTTTTGATTTCTTTAAAAAGTTTAGACTGTTGCGCGATCTTCGGAAAATCACAAAGCTAACTTAGAAGTTTCACAGTTTAATAAGAGATGTCTCGCATAGTATATTTGCGGCACGTTCCAGAGTGGAAGATACTATCAGTATCGCCCTGGTGTAAGACCACCCACCATTCAGAATTGAAACGTTGCTCGAAATGGCATTAGCCGTGTTTAGTGACAAGATCTGAATAGCCAGGTACTTCCCCACCTTCCTCTTCCCTATCTCCTTCCCCTCCCCACTACCTTCAGCCACACAACATACCCCAATTGGGGATGCCATAGTCTCAATGGCTCCAGAGGGGAGCAGTTGGGACTTAGGACTGGATTTTTGTACACAAATCTAAAGTATGGTATGCGGTGTACGCCGCTTTCAACAGGACACTGTCGAAATTGCTGCTCGGTGGTTGACAGCAATTAAGCCATACGGTTCATTAGAAAAATAATATAAAAATATATTTAGAAACTAGATATATAGGTTTATGTGCACCACGTAGGACAATTTTGATATCTAAAAAATAAAAAAAATGGCAGACCAGTGAATTTTATTTCCGGTTTTTACGGAAAATTTTCATCCTTCATAAAAAAAAAAAATAGAAGAGGGCCATTTAAAAAAATCCCTACATGGTAGTTTTGCTGAAGCATAATTCAACATACAAACTGTTTCACATAAAATGCTGTATCTCCGTCAATTTTACAAATTTCTTTAAAACATTTGGTGAGAGAATTCTTAACAAATTCATCTTTCAAAAAATGAAATAAACAAAAAATTACAAAAAAAAATTTTCACAGTGGACTAGTGCCTTAATCTGTTATGAGTTACTTAACTTCAAAGGATGTACAGATTACCTTTATCTTCACTATATACATTCTACATTTTTGGTAGCAAGAATCAAGTGTGTTTGCACGTAAATCGGATTTAATGATAAGAATGAATTTTTGGTCACACGGTGTGTATCAAGGTGATATATGAATTTCATTGCTAAAAACCCAAAACACAGACCTCCTGCACGTGACCACATGTTGGGCACATGTGGGCATGTGCAGGAGGGCTGAACGTAGTTTCAGCGTGTAGAAGCTGGTTAGGATTTCTGCCACCGTTTTCTCCACATTAGGCTGGACTGATATGGTAATGCTTTACTAGTAGTCGGATGTAACTGTTACCCCCGTACAGAATGATGAGCGACTCTTGATCCCCTTTAGCCTCAAGTGCATTTTGAGAGCCGTTGTGTAAAAGTGCCAGTGAAACTGAAGCTGATGTAGCTCCATGCCAAAGGCTGCACTCTAGGAGTGCCTGATCCATCTCCATTTGGTGACACGGAGTCCCTGCAGAATAAACCGCCAGGCCCGGCAATGGCCTGTATCAAGCAGTTTCACAATAAGAACTCGGCATGAGTTAGGCCAATGAACTTCGGCCGTATTTCTAGCCACTGCTCATCCAACTGCATCTATATCTGCGTCTATCTCCTCTAGCCGGTTGAGTGGCTTCGGGGATCAGTCTCTGTGCATGTTGTGATTCTGATAGGCACCGGACACATGAGCGTTTCCTGCAGCTCGAGAGGAATGGAAAGTGACTTTGTAGTACTACTTTGCAGTTGCCTACCTCCTGGTAGTCTCCAGGAGGTAGGTAACTGCACGGCAGACTGCCTAGGACGCGTCGTAGAATAGGTGAACGGCAAGGCCTTAGCCTTTGTTTAAAAAGCAGCGCCTGAGGATCGTCACTCTACTTTCTCGTAGCAGCCGGAGTCACTCTCCCTCTCATCCCATGTTCTTCTCGGATCTCTTTGTCCCATCTAATGCTGCAGAAGCATCTTTGATCTTATAGGTGACGCAAGCCAAGAAGCCGAACAGGTCAAATATTTTCGTGGCATAACTGAGTAGTTGCCTCTTTGTGGGATGGATAGCTACCTCCTCCGTGAATGTGTATATGAATCTGTCACTCGTCGGCTCCCAGATTAGGCCCAACATCATGTTGCTAGCTTCGGCGCCGTTGATAATTGACATCGAGGACGTAGCCAGGGTCCGGGTGAACCCTGGCTACGGCTGCCGGGTCGTTGGATGCCCAGTCTGTGAGCTTGAAGCCCGCTCTCCGAAGCAAGGTGACGACATCGTTTTCTAGCATGGCGGCTTTGACATTGATGGCGCCCAAGTAATCATCCATGTAAAATTTACTTTTCACCGCCGCCGCCGGGAATTCCCCTTCGTCCTCTTCCGCGAATCTGTTTCTCATGCACTGGGTGCTGCAGGGGGGACCTGTTGTTCCCAAACATCATCAATGTCATTCTGGGGCTCCTCCTGGGATGTGTCTCTCCACAGGAAGAGCTGCGAGTCCCAGTCGTTTGGGATGATCTTAATTTGATCGGCGATATCTGCCGCTATCGCCGATTTAAATGTAAATTTTCAAATTGCACATAGTGTGCTAAGCCACCATAATATTATTATGTTTGTTAAGCACCTCTTTTAATAAAACATGGTTTATGAAGAAAAAGTATGGTTTCAATTATTAAATAAACCGCATCGGACAACTTCCAAAGACAGGATTTTAATCTTATTTTATTATGCTACTTTTCTAAACATATTTTTTTTTTTTATGTAACATAGAAACGAATGGAAAAGACCAAAAATTGTAGACACAAAGGTAAGTTTGGTAAAAAGATGTCAAAAGAGATTATACGCACAATAAAGTCACGACTCCTGCAGATATTGTCTACGCCCAACTTCCAACATCACCAAATGCTTCTCTCATTAGTATCAAAATCTACTTTTTTGTAATAAAATGAATAAACATTGAACATTTAATTATTGGATAGAAACAAACATTTATTATTGACAGTGATGTTAAATAGATTACAGTGGTACACTGAACTTTCCGACTTGTAGTATGGCAAAGATCAACATACAAGTAATAAAGAAACATCTCAGATGAATAACAATATTTATACAAAATGGCGGTTCACAGAGATAACGTAATATTAAATGAAACTAACTAATTGAATATTATAAGAGAATGTATTTTTTTTTTTAATATTCACACTTCAGGCTTACAAACAAAAAGTAACCAGTTCGAGAAAATGGAACTTGTTTTAAACTGATAAATCTTTGAAAATAATATGTTTTGAATGAATTTTTTCATGCAGTACTCGCGTCACCCCAACTATATAAGTTTTGTGCAAAATTACAGCCTGCTTTGTAATAGGGCTTCATAAGCAGAATTTGGTAAGTGTTGGGCCATTTAGAGACGTTTCATGTGCAAAAAATTTACATATTTTAATACATTACAAAAAAAAAAATGATTTTCACTTTGGTACAAATCATTACAAAAAAAACAGTTTGCGCATTTCCAGCGCCAAAGTGAAAATTTCCTTTTGATAAAATATATTCCACACAAAGTGTAAGGAGATAAGAAGATGGGGAAGACTTATATCACACATGCGTACATTTTTATTTTATTTATATGTTTATATTTTATACATATGCATATGGTTGGGATCACTACAAAGCGATTGGTGTATAAAATTCATTAAAAAATATTTGACAGTATGTAATGTCTTTCCAGGGATTCAAGTAGGACCGGCTGAAAGGGTAGAACTACCCTTCCCGCCCAAAGAGTGTTAATCTTATGATTTAAATATACCAGCAATTTGACTTCCTTTGAATGAATTTTCGGTTACAAAATTTACATTAAAGAAAGAGTTCACATTTTATTACATTTTTCATTCTACAATCTTTTGATGTGAAAAAGACGTTGGGTAGCAAAAAATTTGATGATAAGAAGTAATATGCTTGTTTACCTGAGATAATTTGAAGTGTTTACAGAAATGGATAATAACTCATCGAGGGAATAAGTGGTACTATTGACACGTTTTAGGGGGAAGGGTAGTTCTACCTTTACGCCGCTCATACTTGAATGCCTGAAAAGGCATTGCTGTTAAATATTTTTTTAAATAATTTGGGAGGCGGGAATGGATACCGCCGCCCCGGGAACCTTTATTGGCTAACCAACACCTTTGCCATAGGTCACCCCAAGTGGTTCGCTACATTTGGTGATTTAGCAGGGGTGCCCGGGTTCATGGGATGAGATTTGTCTAGGTCTTGGAGGCGCATGACCAAGACACACTGAAACCCAGATTCCTATCCACCCCTAAACCCTTTTCCTTCCCAGAACTCTCCCCCCTTCCTTTCCTTAAAAAACCCTCCACACAGCATCCCTAAAGATGACATAGGCCCTGAGGGAAATAATTTTCCTCAGGGCCTCCTGTGTGGAGCTTATGTAAAAAAAAATATATGATTATTGTACACCTATCTCTTTGTAAAGGTTTCAATTATATGTAAAAAAAAAAAATATATTTATAATTTTAATATGTATGTCTATGTGATACAAGATGGGGATATCTTCTTATCTCTTTGTCTTTTGTACGGAACAATATTGTATCAAAAGGAAATGTACACTTTGGCACCGGAGATGCGCAAATTGTTCTTCTTTTGTAATGATTTGTACCAAAACGAAAACCAATCTTTTACACACAAGGCGTTACTAAATGGCCAAACGTTGACTTTAATTTCTGTTTATGGAGTCCTGTTACAAAGTAGGCTTTAATTTTGGACCATACTTGTATAGTTGGGGTGTGGGAAGTACTGTAGAAAAAATTAATTCAAATGTATATATTATTTTCGAAGATATATCAATTTAAAACAAATTCAATTTTCTCCAACGAATTTCTTGTATTCGCCTGCCTGAAATGTGTAAAAAGACAGTTGATTCAGTAAGTATATACTTCTTTTGGGAGTTTATAGCGCTACAACTATGAGAATGAAGAACCACCAATTAATCCATGATACTAATGTCATGCCTTGATGGGAAGAAGAGTGAGATACCTGGGTTAGGTAGCTACGTTGTAGAAACAAGAGTAGAGAAGGTTGCAAAATGATGGCAACAGAACTGGACACTAATGGCAATACAACGTCAAGTTGTGCAGAAATATAATTGCAACATGACCCCAAGCAAGGATGAATAAGTGCCCCCACATTTGGGAACTATGCATAATTTGACTGGTGTTAACCTATTAATAAGGGTAGTAGATAATATGGAGGACTTAAATATCAGAAGATTGGATCGGAGACGCCCAAGCGACAACCTACCACTTTGGATCGCTCAACCATAAGATTTCTCTATTGTAATTTGAAATGATCATATTTTAAAAGCTACCAAAAGAGGATCAGTTCTGATTAGTAAAGATCTTAATATTTATCAATTCTATTTTTAAAATATTAAGCTGATTCATAAATCTGAGTTTGCACTCAATTTATTAATATCTCATATTATTCAGCAAAATGTTTATTTTGGCAACAATTTGCGATTCTTCATGCGAAGCAGCTGATAAACATTGGGCTCTTCTGTAATTCCTACGGCTAGGGCTCGGCAACGGCACAAATAAAACATGAAATGTACGGTAATTATTAAAATAATGCTGCAGCTCTTTCTTACACACCAAATAAGAATGTTTAGAAAGGGGTATTAAAAAGTCACAAACGATTTATATACGTCTGCTTCTGCCAAAGGAAAAATCATCAAAAATCATCATAGAATCTCCTCGCAGTTATTAAAGAATGATGTCACACTCGTAGCTGTAGGAATTATAACGGCGCCCAACCTCTAGAATAGAGGAAATGAAAGTAACCTGCTATATTTATTTTAACATTTTATCAACAGATCTGATAAAAGTAATTTAGTAAGTGAAATAATAACAAGATAAAGAGATTTAAGTTATCGTATAAAAATATCTGTACACACAACATCAAAACTGCACTGACAGAATCAGTTGCAGCCATATATAACTAGTAAAAATCTCCATAGAAACCTTCAAACCTTCACACCATCTGTTCATTGTTTGCATCCTACAGATAGTAGGTGTGCATGGCTTCAACTGATACTGTCCACATGGTGGGCTTTGAATGTTGTTTTTTTACAAATTTTGAGGGCAACAAAAAAGAAAGGAACATGAGCAATGAAAATAACAATTTAAAAATACATGAAACAGTGCATTAGTAAGCAAACAACGGATAGCAAAAAGAACGATATTATAGCAAGATTAGTTAACTTTCTCTAAGCGACTAAATCATATCTGATCAGAGATATACAGTACTTTTTCAAACTTGATCATCAATCATATTATAAATAATGCATTGTGTTGAAAAAAATGGGTAATGTTGCCAAATTTCAACTCACGCTTGATATGCAATTTGTTTCATAAATCTCTTGGATTCAACAAATACTACAAAGAAAAACTATCAGTCGGGGGAGATGATAAAACAGTTCCATTTTCGTATTTGTTTCATCTGACTTTTGCCGTAAGTTAATTTTGATAATAACCCAAACTAAGAACCTAATAGCCTATTTTGTGCACGTTTTTACATCTCCCCGATGTAAATAATTGTTTCTTGTAAAAATTAAGTTGAAATCGAGTGTTATTGTTTCAAATTTGTTTATTCAGGGATCAATTTTCAATAGAATTCAGGGGTAAATGTGTGTGCTTTTAGTTACCATTCTTTAGGAATTTAATAACAAAACTGTTTTGTTTGTTTTGGCTTGGTACTTAGGATATTATTATAATTATTATGAGATACAAATGAAAAGTTGTACCAACCATTTAGTTCTTCAGAACTGTTTCATCACATATCTGACAGGTGCATCTATAAGATATATTATATTTATTTTTTTAAATCAAATATAAATTAGTACACTAAACCGGTAACTGAATTCGAGTGATAAATATTTGAAATTATAACTTTGGGATTCAAGAAATTAAATTGATTACATACTGCGAGATTAGGTTATTTAATATACAACACAAAAATTATTGGTGGTTCGATCTAATAAATAAGTTATAGATTATGCCGCTAATACCATACAAGAACAAATGATGTATTATTTCAAAGCATTGTAATAATTTAATAGCGTGACGAGAAAAAAACATCAATACAGCTCGTTTTACGAAACGATGTTTTACAACTATGTTTACAAATAAACTATGACAAAACAGTAGAAATAAAGATATATTTATATACTGTTAAATCGATAAAAATATCGTGCATATAATAAAACATACGCATACCAGAACACATGCTTTCCAGAGCAATGAAATACAAAAATGTTTAAGTATTTGAGTCTGTACTTATCGTACAAATGTATGAAAAACACGAGAAATCATCGTTTTGAAAGCACATTGAACATTTTGGAGCGGATCGAAACACTTAACTATTAAAAACACTCTAAATTACAGTTTTCAGTCTTATTTTACACCACTCCCGAAACAGTGAAATACTAATCACAAATATTTATTGACATAAACACAAACCAGGCGGCCATATGCAATCCGCTGCTGGTACCCGTGAGTCGGTAAAACAGAAATCTGCGCACGCTGCTCAGCGGCACAAAAAGGAATCAATGCTGTCTATAACAGTATTTTATATTATGAAAGAGCTTTTGAAATAAATTAACAAGTTCGATAATCAAAATAAATAATAATAATAAGTTTGTACATACCATAGAATAAAGAAGAACAATACAATATTGGTACACACCTACTAATAAACTACTTATTTTAAGAAATGAAACCATAAAACAAGAAAAAAGAATCATAATTTCTTTTGTTTGAGTTTTGAGTTAGAAATAAAAGCCAATTGGGTAAATTATTTACGTATAAGTAGGTACCTACCTAATATTGAAAAACTTTCTAGCTTTCCTACTGTTAAAATTGTTGAAAATTTCTTTATAATTATTGTATCCTGTATAATTAAAAGTTGATTTGTAACTAACCAAAAGAGGGCCGGCGCTAAATTTTTAATGGTCAGTTGAGGAAGACCTAATTAATTTTTATTTTCGTAACTTTGTGCTAGTATGCGGTCACATAAACGAACTTTCGGGCTTACAGGGGATCTTTTTCCAAAGAGAAAAGTACCCTTTACACACAGAGTTCGGAGCGGGACGTGCCCCGCGCCACTTCAGGCCGCCGCGCAGAAAAGTAAAGACCGAAAGTAAGATAACGGTTTACAGCGCAGTTCACTGTGAGACTTTTCTGCGCGGCGGCCTGAAGTGGCGCGGGGCAACGTCCCGCTCCGAACTCTGTGTGTAAAGGGTACTAAAGGAGTCTTTACAAAGCTAAAGGAGGAAGCGTAACACGGCATAATAACCTAAGAAAAAATCACGATGGAGCCTTCATAATGATCCAGGAATCTGCACTAAGAAATTACAAGACCATAAACTGAAAAACTTGTAATTTTTTTGCTTTTTCTTACTAGAGCCGAAGCCATGTATTTTGGATCGTTTTTACATAGGCCTCATTGTGATCCCTTTTTTTCCTTCGGGGATGGGTGGGATTGCTATAACTTTTTTTTTCATTTACTTCTTAATTTAAAGCGGACGTCTCTGTTTCCTTTCTACGTACCCATTAATTTGCAGGTGTACCTTGTACATCTTGAAAAGTGATGTAATTTTTATTTATTTTGTAATGTAAATGTAGGTAGGTAGGTATGTCGCTGTACGACAATTCAATATTTCCTTCCGTACTATTATTATTTGGTTGATAATGCATGACAATAATTTCAATTACTTCTAAAACTTGCTGTAATATATTTTAATAAGAAAATACGAGAATAGTATAAAAGTGTTTCATTTCAAATAAAACATTTTGTTTTTTAGAAAATTTCTCATTTGTGAAGTTTCCCGGCAAATCAATAATCATTTGAGGTCCATCAAAATTTACAAACACAATCCCAGATGTGGCATCGCCCATCAAGGTTCGTAGAAAACGCTTTTAACAAGGTTATCTCATAAGGGCCTTTTTCAAAAAAAAAAAATCGTTTGGCCGCTTTTGAAATTTCGAATGCGTGACGTAGCTTGAAATAAAAGACTGCCACTTGTATTGCATTTAATTCAAATCTCTCAGTGGAACATTGACTGCAAGATACGTCACGTATACCTAGCTTATCACCGCTAATCCATTGATGAACTAACCTTAAACCTTGTTAAAAGCATTTTCTACCAACCCTTGGCATCGCCCATTTTAAGGCGACGCTTCCCGGCTCAAAAAGAAGAAGATGGAGAGATATGAAATTACGAATGTTGGACAGAGCGCGCTAATATTTTCAATGATAAAATTGAAGCGAATATTGTGAAAATGCTCAGTAAAACATGACTCGTTTAAAATAGAGCAAAAATCTCGTAGACGGTATCAAGTATCATTTAAAGAAACATTGTGATTTTTTTCACAAATATAGCTTGTAAAATTATAGAAATAGACTTGTTTTAAATAATTTTCGGAGCATACTTTGCGATTTTTTTGTATCGAGGGAATTTTCTTATAATTTACGTTTCGGCGTGGAAAGTATCTCTAGATATTATCTTCAAAATTAACATACATTTTTTTAAGAGCTTAAAAACATCAAATGTTTAAGGGAGATATGTAAGAAATCGGTTGAAATTCGGGTAGCGGCGGCTTAATATACGTAGGTACCTGCTTTCTCTCAAATAATAAATGTATTTATCGCCAGTCAGGAATCGAACCGGCAAATGAGTAAGTACTAGGTAGCTTTGTAGATATGCGATCAAGATCTTCTTCAAAAGTTACATCACTTACGTTGTTGCCAACAAACAACTACCTAACATAATAAAAATATACTCCTGAAACTTTGTGGTTTGCTCTCAGTGGGTAGGTACGTATTTTAAATTTTAATATTCCAAGAGGTTTGTTATTTTTATTTGTTTGGAACAGCTTGCTGAGATGTGGTCGCTTTGCCGTAATGGCCATTACGGTATTCAAGTAATTTTAAGCATAAAAAATTTCGTCGTTTAGGTAGGCAATATTAATTTGAACATAAAAAGCAGACCACCAGAGACTACATTTTTGCATTTTTTCGGTAAGGATTAAATTTAGAAATTAATATTTATGTGTAGATAATAATGAAATACATTAACAGCGTCTGTAGTTTTTTTTATATGTTTTTTTTTTGCAGTAAATGATAGCAAATAGTTTTAAGTTTCAAATAGTCAAGATGTTACGTTTGTCAAGCATTTCTTTAGGCGCGGTAATTTTTTTTTAATTTTTTTTTTATTCCTTTATTCCAGATCTCGGGGAGGATGGTGCAGTCCCACGAGTTCCATATTATACATATAAAATAATAAAGTAAAGATAACAAGATATAAAAAGGATACATAAAAAAAATATTTGCATGGTAAAAGAAATTAAAAAGAAAATAATAATAATAAAAAATAAAAAAAAAACTTTTTGTTTAATCTATGTCCTCAGGAAGTGGATCCAGGGCTTGTAGATGGGACCCTGCAAGAAGTGGAATGCTGCCTTCACAATACTATTTTTGCTCGAGGCTAGTCGCGTTCTGTAGTTAATGAAAATGAGACAAATATTTTTAAATTTGAGGTTGCAGGTACTATGGGTAGGATGTTATACTAAGGGAATAGCTAAGGCAATCATATATGGGGCGGATTCGACCCTTAAGGGTCGAGAGGGGAATCGATCTTAGGGGGGTAGATTTTTTTTTTTAAACTCTTTACTGCAACGTACCACTTATTTTCATCACGTTGTTAAAAGATCTGGTGCAAATAATATTATTATATACTTAATTTAATAGAAAGCAGTCACTTTGTGGTTTGGCATAATACTAATTGAATTAAAACAATAACTTCGTTTGTAACCACGATTTTTTTTTCATATACTGACCGGTTTCGCTTAACACAAGTATCTTCAGGGTATAAAATTAAACACAGTTCGAAATTGGAACTGATAGGTGTAATCATGTCAGATAAGCGATAAAATAGGTAGGTACCAAGATAATTTTAATAACGATTTTTTTTTAAATTTTATTCGAATTGTGAATTTCATTTGTTTAATTTTACAAATGCTTACGTAAATTAATAGAACGAATAATATCATTAGATATATCTTGTCATTGTTCAAGTTTAAAATTTCTTGTTTTGAAATGTTATAGTCCTGAGCAAATATATTTTTAATGAATACTTTCAAACTCACAAATCCGATAATTGTAATATCACGGACTTTTAAAAATTTATTTATTTGTAAGAAACAAACACCTTTTATATAATTTACAGTGATAAATATACTAGTGAATTGGAGTCAAGCCACATAAGTTTCTTATGCTAAAGTTTATTGGAAATGAAGTTTTAATATCTTAAGATTAATTTTAGGTTATAGGAAGGGGGAAGAAGAGGAATATAGGAAAAGGATTGGAGATTCTCCCGATACATTCCATACTCTCATATTATAACATCATGTGAATTTTCACGGGTCTGCGTTAGAAAATAAATAAAAATAAAATAAATCAATTGTCATACTATTGCTTCTAAGGTCAGAAAGGTTTTGGTAAATTTGTTGTATCGTAATGTAGAGACAGATATTGTGAATATGATACGAGGGAATTAATGGATTAAGTGAAATTTTATTAATGACTACGATGTGAATTTATCGAGGAATAACATGAATTTACACATTTAATGTTCGTCGCATCTGTTCCGAGACCACTCTTTCACCAGATGTTAGCCATCCCCGGCCAATGGAAGGCGGTGAGGTAATTAAAGCTTCAAAAGGCCAAGTGCCATTTGGTCCGATTAATTACTGTAAAAATATTGGAGATAAATTAATTTGGCTCGCACTTAGCAACACCACCCAGCTTCTGGCGAAATTTGATATAAATATCTAAAAATTATAACTGATATTGGATATATACGAGTAGGTAAGTACCTACTCACGGTTGGCATGCCGTTACCTTGTTTGTCAAAAAATCCTTAATGCGACGCTTCCCGGTCCAAAAAGAAAAAGATGGAGAGATATGTAATTACGAATGTTGGACAGAGCGCGCCAATATTTTCAATGACAAAATTGATGCGAAAATTGGGAAAATGCTTAATAAACATGACTCGTTTAAAATAGAGCAAAAATCTCGGGGAAGGTATCTTAAGTATCATTTAAAGAAACATTGTGAATTTTTTCACAAATATAACTTATAAAATAATAGAAATATACTTGTTTTAAATAATTTTCGGAGCATACTTTGCGATGTTTTAAATAATTTTCGGAGCATACTTTGCGATGTTTTAAATAATTTTCGGAGCATACTTTGCGATTTTTTTCGCTCGAGGGAATTTCATATAATTTGCGTTTCGGCGTGGAACGTATCTAGATATTATCTTCAAAAATAACATAGGTACATATTTTTTTTAGAGCTTCAAAACTTCAAATGTTTAAGGGAGATATGTAAGAAATCGGTAGAAATTCGGGTAGCGGCGGCTTAACAAATTAAGGTTGATATTTCGGAACATTTTTTTGTATTAGGTACCCACATCCTTTTCTTTTGAAAAGAAAAACATTTCACAACCGAGCATTTTAGACATCTTTTTTTGTAGAGAGACAATATTTTGAATAAAAAATCATTTGGAATAATTGTAAAAGTTTGACCTGTAAAATAATGCCATGTTTTGGTAAGCTTAAAATAGTTCATAATCTTTATAGAAGGCGGAAATGTAATTATATGGAAAAAACCGTTTTTGCAAATTATGCTGTAAAATATTCAGATGAATTATTTGTTTGTGCCCGAAGTACGCAATATGAATACGAATAATTAGTTTTGTTCGTATAAAAACTCAATTATTTCGAGAAAGGTATACAAATACAACGTTGTAACGGTGATTAACCTGATAGGTAATGTACTTGTATGCCTTTCTTGGAAGAATTGAGTTTTTTTACGGACAAAACTTTTTATTCATATTCATGTGGCGTACTTACTGGCCTAAACAAACATTCATCTTAATATTTTAGGGAATAACTTGTAATAAGGGTTTTTCTAAAATAATTAAATGACCATTTACGAACGAGTAGATTATGAACGAGTAGATTACGAGTAGATTATGAATTACTTTTTGTTTAGTTACCCTTTTTAAATTCCTACAATTTCAAAATCATTCCATACCGCTGTTATCTACTTGTGCGTGGGTAATCATTATATTATCATCATCATCATCATTATATTAATACGTGAAGCCAAAACTTTGTACCCCTTTTTACGAAAATTGCGCGGACGGAGGAGTATGAAATTTCGCACACTTATAGTTTATATAGAGGAGGAGTGCAGAATGCTAATATTTTTTTAAAATTATGCATAAAAATACATTAAATCAATAATAAAAACATTACACACACTACCATGTATCTGACACACACACACGCGTCTTTACTCTATTGTTTATTGTTAAAGTCTATGGTCAAATTGAGAATAGATTAATATTGTCTGTCTTTGATCTATGGTCTTACTGAATGTCAAACATAAAAAAAACATTACAATATGGTCGAATTTCGACCATTGGGCGAACACTAGTATAAATAAAAATGCATACATCAGTAAGTACAATTAACAAGAGTTATAAGTTATAAAACGTTATATAAGTTAGAATTGAAATGAAAAGTGATGCATTAAGGTTAACATAGAATTTATAGCAAAAGTGTTTTAAAATCTGCATCATAAAGCCATAATTTTAATTATTTTATGTATAATGATATTTAATCTGTCGTTTGAATGTGTTTTGGTATAAGATTAAATGTCCGAGGACCAATAAAACTGCTATGTGTTTGCATTAATTTGGTATTGATTTGAGGGGTGTGAAAGATATTAGTAGTCCTTTTGCTAATTCTATTTTCATTTTTTTCAAAACAATTTTTGTTTTTAAATACATATTTCATAGTCTGCAATATAAATAATTTACGGATGTTGAATATTTTAGTCTCTTTGAATAATAACTCGGTCGAGAATGTTTTGGTTCTATTGTACATAACTTTAATAATGCACTTTTGAGTGTTTTGTAAAGGCTTAATAAATGCACCAAGCGCACCACCCCATCCTATAATGCCGTAGATTATTGAAGATTGTACCAGTGAAAAATATATCATTCTCAATTTGTCAAGATTAAGTATTTCCTTAAGTCTATAAAATGTATACGTAAGGTATCTTAATTTCGAGATTATTTTATCAATTTGTGATTTCCAAGTTAGATGTGTATCAATAGATACTCCTAAATATTTGATATTTTCTACTTTAACGAGTTCATTGCACAGTGAACATGTATCTTGATTGCGACTTGTATTGTAGATTCTAATTTTAAGGTTATCATGAGGTTTATTTTTAATGCTTTTATAAAAAGTTAAATAAAATGTTTTGCTGTAGTTTAAAATGAGTTTGTTACATTTTAGCCACGTTGAAACAAGTGCAATACATTCTTTTGCCTTAGAAAAAGTTTCGTTCCAAGAATTTCCGTTAACTATTATTGCCGTGTCATCGGCGTAAGAAATAATTTTTCCTGGGATTACAAAATTACACAAATCATTTATATACATTAAAAAATAGATTCGAGCCAAGTACAGTTCCTTGCGGAACTCCATTTTTTATCTGAGCTTCTGAACTATACATATTCCCAATTTTTGTTTTTTGTGTTCTGTCTTTAAGATAGTTTGTGAGTAGTTTTGGTGTGTCTTTTTTGAAACTTTTCGGTCTTTACTTTTCTGCGCGGCGGCCTGTTCGGCCATTTTGACCGCTGTTCGGCTATTTTGCCCCTTGCCCGCCATTTTGAAAATCAGATTTGGAGCGCTGCGACAGGCATTACAGGATGTTTTTTAGACATTTAAAGTTTTTGAATATTTTAAATAATATAGATAAACTAATAAAGATACCCTATTTGTGATACTGAATTATTTAGGACTAAATAATGTTTCAATAAAAACAACAACTATTATATGTCTGAATCTCTATAAACCAATAACATGTAATGTTGAATGGCTTGTCATAAATTTCAATGCAATATGACCAGGTGACTGAAGAATTATGGACGTAGTGACTTCAGCACTAAAAATCCAATAATACCAAGTTGACAGTGTGTTTTAATGACACGTTTTAAAATGAAATTTATAAAAAAATTAAAACTCTACGTTTAATATTATTTAATAAAACTTATAAATTCAGAATCAGCGTTGATTGGTCTGTTTGAACACATTTTTTAAAGCCATAATATTTTTACTGGAGTTCCTTTTGTCTTTGCACTTCGTTCCCGATTGGAAAATTCACTCTTTATCGCATAGGTCTGAATAACGAGAAACTTACCGACCATTCGCTCTCTCTTTCCTTCTGTCGTTCTGTCTCACAACATTTCTCAAATGGGAGTCACACAGTTCAATATTCTGCATCACTGGGTCGAGAAATTAAACTCTACCGAGATTTTTTTTTCCTTTTTTTCAAAGCAGGGAAATTAACGTGTAAAAATCACGCTGCAAAAAACAGAAACACAAGCTTCAAGCTGTACAGTGCACAGTGCACAGAGCACAGGGCAGTAAACAGAACAAAGAGATGAGTCGAGAACTGTGTGCCTGTTATTGTGCTCTCTAATCCCCGAAGCGCTAAGCGCGAACTATATTCTTGTAATTATTTGTAAAGGATTTAATGTTTGCTGCAGCCGGGAAGATTTTCCATTGCATCATGCGCCAAAGCACCTGAGCTCTCGCCACTGGAGTGTTTAACTGTGTATGCAACACAAAACGAAAACAGTTTACCATATTAATTAATTAAAATATTGTGTTTCTACGTAATTTTATTTTTTTTATTTATTTATTAATATTTAAGATAAAATCAATAGATATAAGATACCCATAAAGACTTGTTTCAAGTAGTTCATAATTTTTTAGTGTTCAGTTCAATTTACAAAATCGTTTTCATATTTACTACGAGTACGAGATAACATTACAAAACATTTTTGGAGTAGAACAAAAAGGAAGTAAGTTTAACACTATCTAGGTTCATTATTATATTATGTAAAAATAGCCCTTTTATAAATTCACAAAGATTGTTTCAATAATGAAAACTTAACTATCTTTTGCAGACCAATTATTGTTCTTGGCTCTATAACTAACCAATCTTGTGTTGTGATGCCACCACATGCCGACAATTTGACAAATATATTGGAGTAAAATTGTTTAATTCATTTTAAACGTTAACATAAGATACGACATAACAAAATAACATATACAAAATTTGAAAGTAGATATTTATTGTAAGTACAATAAAAAACTCTTTCAATTATGCCTCTCAATACATTATTCTTTATTACAGAATGTAATATTAATACCTCCATAACATAATCAATTATATTAAAATATATTATAAATACTGTTTTTTGTCTTGCACTTTCTGAAAAGTTTCTGAGAATTTCATGGTAAAACATTATTTACCTACGTTTCTCCGCTTCTATAACACGAGCGTTGCTTGAAAAATGTCTAGAACGAAATATTATTATTTAAAAACATTACACGCTACGTCTTGTATCTATTTTTGTATCTAGATAAAAGTAAATAAAGTATTTTTGTAGCTTGATAAAGAAATTAAAAAAAAGGAGTATTTTTTTTTTTTAAATCGGCTAACAGATAGTACAGGAAGAAATTTCTAAACAAATATGTTGTTATGTATATGTTAATACGCTTTTAACTTTCCAATTTTATGTTTTATTCTTTCTCTTCTTTTCATTTCCTCAATTCTCCCTCTTTTTGTATAAATCATGGTCCATATATATTCACACTTATCCTAATTTGACTGTCCTAAAACGGGAATCATCCTAGTTGGACAGTCAAAACATTTCATAAATAATGTACATAAATGTGTAAATATTTTACTTCAATAAAAATGAAATAAATAAATGTTTTATGTATGTTTTCAAAAATATGATAACAATTATTTCCATGTATCTATATTTTATTTCTAAATTCGTTGAGATATTTATTCTTTACTTGTTCAGTGCTACACGTATAAGTTGGCGAAGGAGAGAGCTGTATATAACATAACGATGTTAGGTATGGTTGCCAGATAATATAAAGTTAATAGCTTTCAAGTTTACACGACCGCCAACTTGTAGTTAGCATTGTTAGCCTTGTATTTATAATAATATTTTTTTATTAAAAATGTCTATAATATTATCTATGTAGCAGAGCGACTTCTTATTTTGACATAATTATGTGACAATTAGTCAAAATTATTTTTGAAGCAACAATGAAACAAAGTACGATACCGATTGTTTCGCGATTAACGCAACTGTAATTTTTTTTTTGCATCTTTTTTTTATTTTGTACCTAGTCCACATAATGAATTTTATAAAAAAAGAACTCTTTGTTACGTTTCTTGACAAATTTGATGTTTGTGTTTATTAAGTTCGTCTGCGTTATTATTTTCATGAGTAACAGCCGTTTCGTTCTTCAAATTTTCTTCTAACCATAATTGTTATTTACAAACATTATATGTTATTACAATATTGTAACCAAAAATATTTCGTTTAAATAATTCAGTCTTACCTTTAAAATGATTTGCGATAAACTTTATTTCGATATTCGTGTTTTTCCAGGGAAAAAGTTTTTATTTGGTATTTTCATAACCGACATAGAAAAATACGTTTTCAGCTGTTGGACGAAAGTATTTTCGTTTGTAATTGAATTTAAAGTTGTTATATGAAAAATCACCTTTTCGCTGTAATTAAAAACTTCAGCTAACAACGTGTTGCTTTCGAAAATAGTGAATGCATGAAATAGATTACTGCAGGTCACTGCAAAATGCAATGCAGTTATATTGCCTTGCAAAACCGCCTACATGACATTTAAAAAAGAGCACCGTTGGGGTGATATTTTATAAAAATAGCCCAGAAACAGCTACTTTTGAAACCAAGTTAGTGCCTTAAAAATAACGTCGTCAAAAAATTTAAAAACCCTTTTTGTGTTGCCAATGTTGCAGACCTGACGGCCGGCGTAGTCCAGATGTAATGCTCTTGACTCGCATTCCGAAGGTCGTGGGATCGAATCCCGGCGAGGCAAATAAATATATATATTTTTTTTTAATTGTTTAATTTATAACATTGTTACAGCATTGAACATAATAGTAGGCAAAACAAAATAGTGAGTTACATAATTCAATGATTTTCTACGCCAATTAAGAGTGCTAGCTCTTGAGCTTGGCGTAGGAGTTATTTCATAAATATTTCATTATTAAAACATAATTTTACATATAGTGTACAAAAATATAAACTTAAGTACTAGGTTGTTGTGACGTTATTTTTTTTAATATGGCATGAAATGAAGTTATAACATTCTGATTGGTGATGTTATGATTGTTAATTTTTTTTAAAGATTAATTTTTTAAGAATTAATTTGTGTTATTTCACAATTTATTCATTAAAAATAATATATAATATGTTTGCGGCACGTTCCAGAGTGGAAGATACTCTCAGAATAGCCCTGGTGTAAGACCACCGTTCAGAATTGAAACGTTGCTTAAAATGGCTTTAGCCGTGCTTGATGACCAGATCTGAATGGCCAGGTACTTCTCACCTTCCTCTTCCCCATCTCCTTCCCCTCTCCGCTACTTCAGCCTCACAACATACCCCAATTGGGGATGCCATAGTCTCACTGGCTCCAGACGGGAGCAGTTGGGACTCTTGTGCGGTATTTATATAAAATTATCTACCAGCATTTTTACAAAGTAGTTTGTTTTGTACATCTAGATATTATTGTTTTTGGCTTTCCCGAGGCGTATTGATTGAAAAGATGGACCATTAGTAGAACACGCTGTGACTTATTGACGTTGAACCTTATTCTAGAGATAAAAAAGGTTTCTGCGCGACCCGTTTAGATTATGAGAGAGTTGAGCCACAACCCGTTTTGTTACATTTTTTATTATTTCTGACTGGATTATGGGACGATAAAATGTTTAGATTTTTTAACGCAATACATTTATTTTTATTCCTGAATTTTTGCACCAAACGCATTTGATGAAACACTCGCCAATCCTAAAATCTTAATCTATCTGGTAGAAAATCCATATAAGTATTCTACAATAGTTTTTTTTCAGTCCGTAATGTCTATATCCTCGCTCATATAATATTTTTGCTCGCAATTCGAAAACATAAGTAAGGTTCATGGGGTGAAGTTTGTCTAGGTCTTGGAGGCGGATGACCAGGACACACTGAACCCCAGATTCCTACCCACCCCTAAACCTTTTTCCTTCCCAGAACTCTCCTTCACTTCTTTTCCTTAAAAAAACCCTCCACACAGCATCCCCAAAGAGGAAAATTATTTTCCTCAGGGCCTCCTGTGTGGAGCTCAGGAAAAAAAAAGGACGCCATATATTTCATAATAATGTTCGTCATATTCTCAAAATGAGAAAACTGGTTAACGGACAACTCGACAACCTGCAACTTTATCACCTCCTTTGAAAAATCATTAAAAGTGATGAAAAATATATTTTTTTAAGTTTGAAAAGGTTTCATTAGTGTAGGTTATGGGCTAATATAAAAAATAATAACTTTTAATGATTTTTCAAAGGAGTGTTGAAATGCCACTTTGTTGAGTTGTCGTGAAATCGAGAAAAGCATTGAAATACTGAGTGTTGTAAACTAAAACTCATCTCTTCTTCTAGTGTAACACAGTGAAGTGACGTAGATTTTATGCATATAAAAGCAGTGAATGCTTAGGAAAACTTCTGTTATAAATTTCAGAATAAGTTTTTATATTTGATTGAGCTATTTAACTGTGCACCATTGACAGTAGACATTATTAGATGCACTAATCGCACACTAAGACAGTTATTGTTGTGAAACCGGTCTGATCGCAGAGAGATTTTTTATTCCGAAGAACGTTGTTTTAATGTAACCAACCTACTGAGCGTAAATAAATCATTTTCTTATTACCTAGATCTTGGTCATTTGAGGGTTAAGCAGTCAGGAGGCCGAAAAATTCTTATTTTCAAGAATTTTTCCTGAAAAAATATTTTAACTTATTAACCTTAAAATTTATAAACATTTTGTTTTGACTTTTAACTTTAATCTTTTTTGTTTTGAATTATTTTTAAAGAGAGGGAGGTCCTCTAAAAAGGCGTTTTACATGAGCACGACATCACTGGATCGAATCTTCTAAAATCAAAAATAAAAATAAATGTCATTAATGTAAGGTTTAATCTAGTATTTGATTGAGGGAATAAGCAAATTATTAATATTATGGCGGCTTTTAAAAAAAACGGTTTTTGATGAAAAATTTTGGCTTTATTATTTATAAAATGGAAAATATTTATCGATTAGAAAAATCTTCGGTTATTACTAAAAATATATTTATAAAGCTTGTATAAAAATTTCAGACTAATTTGGTTTAGCCGTTTCTGAGAAATCTTTAACTCGTCGACTTTAAAAACACAGTTTTGAGAAAAACGCATTAAATGTTTCAAAAGCACTAAATAAATAGTAAATAACGCCCCGAAACGTATTTACAAATATGCGTAAATTATGAGAATAATTGTTGGATTGGCGTGAAATTTTTGTGTATGTATTAAAATGGTGACCGGATAACTCAGAATGAAATCAACTCAGAACCTCATTTGAAAAGTCATGTGATGTAAAAAATATATAAAAAATTTGATTAAATAGGTAACGTTAGGTTAGGTTATAGACTATTTTTAAATGATTTTTTTTTATAGCTTTTTTTTTGTTTTTACATTAACTCCACACAGGAGGCCCTGAGGAAAATAATTTCCCTCAGGGCCTATGTTGTTTGGGATGCTGTGTGGAGGATCTTTTTGAGGAGAGGAAGGAATGAACTTGTAGAAAAGAATGAACTTGTATAGAAAAAGTCTTGAAGAGACCCATGTTGTAAGAGGGAGGAAACACAGAAGTCGGCATATCGTTCCATAGCCGAGCTGTTGAACTCAAGAACGAGTCGACAAAACGACCCGTTCTCATGTGACAAATGTCAACCGTGTACATATGTTGGGCGCGCATTTGGCGTATCTCCGACTATGCACCGGTGTCGAAGGGATCAATGACGCTGGTTCCTCATAGCATCTTCCATTGAAATACCGGTAGAACATGGATAGCTTTCCCACCCGACGCCTGTGCTCTAAAGATTGCAATCCGTTCGTTAAGGTGGGAAAATCTATCAAACGGACGGCCCGTTTCTGCACAGAGTCGAGGGTATTTTTCAAGTATTTTGGAGCTCCAAACCAGGGGTGGATAACAAATTCAACCGTTGGACGCACTTGCGATTTGTACAAGATTAGCAGTTGTGTACTATTCTGCGGGCCCTGTACAGTACACCCAGTTTTTGAGGGGCTAACTTGACTCTTTTTATAACTTTTGAAAGAGGTGTTGAGTTGAGTTGATTCTGAGTTGGCATGGAACCATTAAAATATAGGTACATTACGAAAATGAAATTATAAAAACGATTTTTTTCTGCTTTCTGACTGCGGGTAACCCTCAAAGTGTGAAACTTTATAAAATATTATTATTTATGAACCGGTCTAATCCTGTTTCATAACTTCATACATCAAATCTCGTAATGGGTAGAGCTTTAGGATAAATATATAACTGCCGTATAATCAAGTGTGTACTAAATCTTCACATTTATTTGCGGTAAAAAGCCTAAAGCTTGCCCCGGACCGTTTCTCTAATAACATGGTTAACATAACCTCTATTGTTCTTTTACGGAAATTATAACTGAACTTAATTCTAACATATTCTCTTAACTTAATGCACTTATGTTCCCTGGATAAAGAAGATACCATTCTGGAATAGTCCTTCTCTATTCCGTGCATTAACGTACAAGGCAACCCCATCTCTTTAATGAGGCCACGTTGCACCTCGGAAATGTACCGTTGTTACATTATTCCTTAATCATCCCTTAAGTCCAGCATTTATACACTTTTATACGGCAGAGCCGGAATAAGTTTATGGCAAGTCGGGCAATAGCACAGGCACCATAATTGAAAAGTGCAAAAATGAAAAATGAAAATAAATTTAAATTAACGTAGTTCAAAAGCATTAAAATAACTTCTGTATTCACCTGTAAATTTAGAATACAAAAACACTACTTTTGAAATGAGAAGAAATTATTAAGTACGACAATTTCATTTGTTCTGGAAAGTTTTGATATAAATTTTAACCTTATTGTTGAGACACGTTTTCAGGTAGCAGGAGTTAAAATAGCCTGTACCTGGTGATGCAACGGAAGTGTCTTAACGGAAGCAGAAACGGAAACAGATGTCAAAAGTAAATCTTAGCGGAAGCGGAAGCGGAAACGGAAGCGGAAGTGTTAATACTATGAAGAAAAAGCACAATTTTATTTTTAAGATTTGTTTAATTAAATTTGTATTTTGCACTTTTAGTACTCGAAATTAAACAGAGGTAAATGGTATTTTATAAAAAGTAATTTGGCTGCTTTTACACCTTTGCGTCTGTTTCGGTGTTCTTCATTAAACCAGCTCCATTAAATAATTGCTCTCTGGCTACACTGCTGGGGCGAGCTGATAAATGTTGGCGAACTATTGGCAACAGATGGGGGTATTTGTGCGCATTTACTTTCCACCGGTCTTTTCTCTTTCATGTCCTCCCAAAGGTGTGACTGTATCTCTAAAAATATATTGTCACCATCGTCAGTTGTAAAAGAGTTCTCCTCCTGGTCTTCATTCCAATATTTGTAATGATGATAATGATTTTGAAGTAGAAGGCTGCACTCCGATACCTTCAATCGCATATTGAGTTCGGCTTATTTTGGGGGAAGGTACGCGGTCATCATTTTGGATGGAATTGGATTGTCTGGTTCTAATTGTAATAGTGTTAATCGCCGCACTAAGTAATTTAGATTCAACCTGCTCTGTAATGATGCTGGTAAAAAAATGCGATTTATATCCCGGATCCAAATAGGTCGCGATAGTGTATTTATCGTCTTCCACCAGGTTTCTTCCGTTTAGAGTTCTGTTATGAAGTTAGCGAAACCAGAGACGGAAGCGGAAGTGAAAAAACTTGCGGAACTTCTGCAGAAGCGGAAGCGGAAGCAGAGTTCTGTTCCAACACTAGTTGAGACACGTTTTCAGGTAGCAGGAGTTAAAATAACCTGAATCAGCCGTGATCTTCGTTCTACGGATATGGCGGATATGTGCACTGGCAAATAATTAATTTAATAACGCAATTATTAAATACCGGTCTGAAGTTAGGAATTTTTCAATGTCAAGAACTAATGTAGAAAAAAGCCCGCATTTCAGATTCACTTTAAATATTATTGTTCGATTAGTGTTTTTTTTTTACATTAACTCCACACAGGAGGCTCTGAGGAAAATAATTTCCCTCAGGGCTTATGTCATCTTTGAAGATGCTGTGTGGAGGGTGTTTTTGAGGAGAGGAAAGAGTGAACATGGGTCTTGAAGAGACCCATGTTGTAGGAGGGAGGAAACACAGAGGCCGGCAAATCGTTCCACAGCCGAGCTGTCGAACTCAAGAACGAGTCGTAGAAACGACCCGTTCTCATGTGACTAATGTCAACCGTGTACAAATGTTGAGGACAGCATTCCCACCTGGCGCCTGTGCTCTAAAGATTGCAATCCGTTTGTTAGATTAGGAGAGTCTATCAAACGGACTGCCCGTTTCTGCACAGAGTCAAGGGTTTTTTTTTTCAGGTATTTTGGGGCTCCAGACCAGAGGTGGCTGCCAAATTCAACCGTGGGGCGCACTAATTCAACCATTACACCATTACATTATAATGTGTTGTTCATAAGCAAAAATCATTTCACTGCCTCTGCGTTCCCCAACGTATTTTGCTCACTGTTCTTTGGGTAGGAAAATTCAAAGGCATCAAGGTGACCTCTACCTCCGCGACGAAGAACACCTCCCGTGTTTCATTTGTTTCTACGTGTTAAATTCGGGTCGGAAACTTTAAGAACAGACTTTAAAAATTAAACCTCTCAAAGCACTACTTAAGATTGGTGTGAGTCGTGGTATTTTCAGGTAGGTGGCTTTGATCGCTAATCGCATTGGCATATTCGACCGTTTCGAAGGAAGGTGAAAGCGGTTAGCTAGTTCCACGCAAAACGGCACAACTGCCTCTGGCCGGGCCCGACCGACTGAGAACATAGTGATTACTTACTGTCTATTTGAAACGCCCCGCGCCGCCCGCTTGTTTATAATAATCCTTCGGGTGCGGTGTAAATCCCATCAAGACCAAACTACAAAACCCACTAAGTAGATTCTGCCGAGGCCGTGTTTATGTTAAAAGTTTGCCGAAACGCACGAGGAATTTGAATTTCCAAATTCTTGTAGGCATGATACTATCTTTGTTGGCGAAAATTGTTATAGGGACATAATGCTCTTGTAGCTTTTAAGAAGATTATTTTCCCATAAAATAAAGAGTTATTAAAAGCTGGCGTCGTGTTTTCACGTTTTATGGTTAACCTTATTTCCACCTAATTGTGAATTAATACATTACGGGAACATTTTGGTAAAACGCTCGCTTAAAAAGGGTGGAAGACCGCTTTCGCTGGAAAATTATTACCATAATTGTGGCTGTTAATTATTATATTATCCAAAAATTATTTATGGTAACTATGTATGTATCCGAACATAGGCCGAAACATGGGTACGGCTGGTGCACTACAGCAAAGCAAAATGTTTCTGAGAAATCAAAATGAAGAGATTCTTGCAAAGCTAAATTTTTGTAAACTTTCGAATAGTTGTTGTTGGTACACAGATAGATGACGATTTAAATAACCATCATGTTGTTTTTCCGCAGGGATAAGCACAAGGAATGCAACGCACAACTCTACCTCAGCATTATATTACATTTGTTTTTCTATTCAAATTCAAATATTTATTTATTTTATCATGACTGGTTAGGCATTGTACGATGTTTTTTGTTGTTGTTTTGTTTGTTCAAAAATAATTAATTTATTCATATTTCAAGAATGGTAATTAGGCGGTATCTTTGGATTATCAGAGACACTGAAATGTCTTGTTCGAAAAAACTGCTAAATCATCATGATCGGCCACAATGGATCATAGATGTCGTCTGTTTGGAGAAATGTATTTATTTAAAAATATTATTGTGACATGTGGGAATAACTGTCTTATCACCTTGTGGTTTGAATATCTTGCAATTAATTGTGATTTCTACTTTAGTTGTGTTAAGTTGACGACTGACTTGCGCATATTTCAAGATTACAAAGATTGTACTGATTTTAATTCAAGTGGATTGAAATAACTGGGAGGCATCCCATGTTGCAGAGATAAACATACAAGGTTAGTGTTTTTGTTTTTTCCTTTGTGATTTGTCAGATTGCAATTTTTTTGTGATATATTGTCCGCACAAGGTAAATTTATAATCACATATTTGAGTACCACGCTCAGACAGTTCTGGTGTTACTTACACGCCCCACGCTCGCATATTATAATACATAACTAATGACTTTTCACATGAAGTGTTCATGTCGTTTCTTCCTGAGTGTCGCAAATCATTTTAAGATGATGGTGTTCTATTTTATTTTTTTCCATTTCTATATTCTGTACTATAACTGAAACACTTACGCCCAGTTGTTTCGCAGTAATTCAAATGTAACATTGTCATCGAATGGCCATTAAGGTGGGTCATTTAACAAAAAATGTTATTTTAAAATTCTAATAGCGATAAAAGGGTGAAAAATGCGTTCAAAACAACGTGTTAAATTTTTTTTAATTTTCTGATCAGATCTTCTTCCTCCGGATTCACTTCAAAGTTTTGAAATTTAAATATTTTTGTGAAAATTTTATTTTTAAATTTAATTTTTTTTTACCAAACCATATTTTTTGTAATCTTCCAGAGCAAATGTAGTAAATTTTTGATGAAATCATTTACAAAAAGTCCCAAAATTGAGTTTTACAAAATAATGCCGAAATTTGAGAGTAAGAAGGATTTTGCTGGTATTTGAATACACTGCCTTGAAATAATTTGAATTATATTCAAATATATTTTTTAATAAACAAATTAAAAAATTCCCTCTTTTTCGTGTTTTATTAAAAAAGTTCATTTTTAATGGTTTATCTATAATTTTTTTAAGATTTAACAAGGGTGGGTTTTTATCTATTTTGTGAAATTTAAAAGTCAATCCGGAGGAAGAAGATGATATCCAAATATTTTTTAAAAAATTATAAGATTTTATATCTCAATTTAACACCCTTTTATCACTTTTAGAGAAATCAAAACAAGATTTTTTCCCCCATACAGTCGTGACCCACCCTAATGGCCATTCAACGTCATTTTGTTTTTTGACATTTGAAAGGTGCCTGTTAAACAATGATTCTAGGTACGTTTCAGCTTTCTATCAAATTATAATAAACGAACAAAGTTAACAACAATATACTTATCCTCTTCTGCTGATGACAATTTGTTTCAAAAGCTGGAATGAACTTAGAATTTATTATAAATGAACTTAGAAATTAGAAAGGCATTTAACGGAATCTTTCAGCTGTCGAAAAAAAACAAAATGGCGCTGAATGGCCATTTAATGACGATTTGGCCATAAAAAAGTTTTTGATGTTTAATAAATCTTTTAAAAAATATATATATATTTGTAAACTGTAAACTAACAAAAATGTGAACAAATAAACTTTTTTTGTTAAATAATAATAGTTGTGGAATAATGCGAAAAACATAATATTTCATTCCTGTTGTCAGAAATATTGATTCCCAGGGCGCAAAATGAAATATTTTCTACGACTCTTGAAATGCTAAAAATTTCGCCACGTACTTGGTCAAACGTGCCAGAAACGACATGTTTAATATCGTAAGCATATCTGAAAAGTCAGGTAGGTACTTTCCAACCATTCTGTCCCCTTTCTTCCTTCCCCTCCTCATATCTCTCCGAAATTCTCCACTGCATGCAACAGACCTACTTGCTCAGGATAGTATCACGACTTGTGAGAAACACCAAAAAGAAATGGTTTCCACAATAGTGTATACAATTATTATTGATGTCGTCAATATACCTGCTGTTAATTTGATCTTATTTGTAATTCGCACCATGGCATAGCAGGGGTGCCCGGGTTTATGGGGTGAGGTTGTCTGGGTCTTGAAGACGGATGACCAGGACACACTGAAACCCAGATTCCTACCCTCTCCTTTTACGCTTTTCCTTCCCAGAACTCTCATCTCCTTTCCTCAAAAAAACCCTCCACACAGCATCCCCAAAGATGACATAGGCCCTGAGAGAAATTATTTTCCTCAGGGCCTCCTGTGTGGAGCTCATGTAAAAAAAAATAATTAAAACTAGTGCTGTAACACCTACCTAATATTAACACTTGCCTAGCGACTGCATCCGATTATTCTTCTAGGCCCTGATGGCGACTCTTGGGGCTCTGCCCTAAATATTTTCAAGCTTGGTTTGTCAAGTTCGATTCGTTTGGTCAACGTCAAGAAATAGTACATATTTCTAACTACTTAAGTAACAATTAGGCCGATTCCCCGCAGAGATATGCAGAAAGTTTGGACTCCACATAACACGGTCTTGGCACACACTCCTTGCTTCATTCACATACATACATTGTCTCATACATACTCTTGTTATTCTGACTCTTTAAATGGCCCGACTCAAGTATTTTTATTATTTTATTGAATGTTTTTGATACATTGAAACTAAATTGTAGAGGTAATATAAAATGTAATGACAAAAAAGTCGAGGAAATACAAAAAAGCCCATAAAGACAAATCCTGTGCGTGGGCATTATACACCTGTGTATAATAATTTTTAACATATTTTCACGATTTAAGATTTTAAAATTAACCGTTTATTATTTTTATTATTAATTATTTTTTAGGAAAAATTAAATACATAATGGAATTATGAGCGAAATAAACACATAAAACACGACATCGATGTGGGAGTTTAAGAGAAATGGCTGCGCGACCCGTTTCGGCGCGTTTCATCGTTCAATCTTAATTTTGGTTTTGAGGCCTAAATACCAAACCAAACCGAATAATGCTTTTTTACAAAAGGTATTACAAATATCTAGTAGGAATGTGTGCTATATCTAGTAGGAATGTGCAAAGTCGGTTTAAGAACGATAATTTTACGTGATAACGTCGTATAATAATGATGGAGTGGAAGAGAGATAGATGCGTTACAAGCCGAACGCTTGTTCCGCGCTCTCGCTTGCTCGCTCGGCTCAGGCGGAACGTGACAATGAGTCATACTTTTTCGTGAGTGCAGCCAGCGTTCATCGATTTATAAGACGTTATCACGTCAACCAAACAGTTACAGACAACCAAATTTTTCGAAATTTCATATTTTTCTATAATAAATATAGTAAAATTATTTTTTTAAATGTTTACTCACAAACAATTAATTGGCCGAGTTGCCACTAAAATCATGAAATACAAAAAAATTTACTGGCCTATATTTTATAATTTAAAGCACAAATAAATAAAGTAGATCAAACGTCCGTACTAGATGTACGATATACCTTTTGATTACAAAAATATTTTTTTAGTTTGGTTGGGTATTTTGGCTTCAAATCCAAAATTAAAATTTGTATGGAACGGGCCTAATGTTTTTGACGCAGCCTTGCCACGGTCTCTTCAAAGGTTGTAAGTAGGTAGCACTTGATTCTCTTTCATACCATGGCTTCTTTCTATTTATATAATGTGTTTCTTGCTTATGCTAACTTTTGTCTAGGTTTTACAATAAGAGTTTCAAATATATTCTTTTTTTGCAACGTTAACTATTAAAAAAACTTCTTAGAAAGAGATACATATTTATGGTAGAACATGCTTCATGATGATTTGATGATTTGTTATTTAATTGCGACTTCAGGGAACTTTCATTCCAAAAAAATTACGATTAGTATCTGCCTATTGATTTTAATGTTCTCCTTTTTTCTCGGCAATTAGAATAACATGCTTTGCATTGTATCCCCAATTAATGTCGTTTCCGAAGGGTAATCTCTCCCATATTCCCTTTAATAAGAATTCCCGGCCGACGCGATGCGGAAGTTGGACTCGGTTGTTTTCATTCGTTCTTGATTACTTGTTACTGAAAAAAGGTTAATAGTTTCGGTATTGGAGAATTTCGCTTTGTAATGTTGCCATTGCTTTTTATTCGTAGACATAAATCACCGCTTTCCTTACATAAAGAAATTTCAATTTTGGTTGGGTAAAATTTCCGCGTAAGCCGTTCTGAATTCAGATTATTTCATGAAACGCGGTTTAAAATCATGGAATAATCCAATATTTACGGAAAACCTTACTATTACGGTATTAAATCACAATTTCAATAGTGACGTAAAGCTATGAACTAAACAAATGTTGTTGTTTATGGTTTACCTGCAGGTACTAATATGGTATTTAAATAAAATCTATTGAAAAATCAGGCTTTGACTATTGTTAGCAATATTTGTTTATTATTTTACAATACTGGTGTTACACGTTAAGAATCACGAAACGGAACTTAAATCGCCGCATCCCGAATTTCGACCGATTTCTTACATATCTCCCTTAAACATTTGAAGTTCTTAAGCTCTTAAAAAATATTGTTATTTTTGAAGATTATAATATCTAGACGTTCCCCACGCCGAAACGCAAATTACCTATATGGAATTCCCTCGACAGAAAAAAATCGCAAAGTATGCTCCGAAAATTGTTATAAACACGTTCATTTCACTTATTTTAGAAGTTATATATATGAAAAAATTTACAGTGTTTCTTCAAATGCTTTTTTATTTGTTCTCCAAGAGATTTTTGCTCTATTTTGGAGGAGTCGTGTTTCGTTAAACATTTTCATAATTTTCGCTTCAATTTTATCGTTTTAAATATTAGCGCGCTCTCTCCAACATTCGTAATTACATATCTGTCCATCTTCTTCTTTTGAGCGGGTATACGGCGCCTTAACTTGCCAAGATGAAAACTGATCAATTTTGTTTCTTTAAAGTTAAAAAGCATTACACTTTTAAAACAGAATTAAAACAACCGTCTTGAAAAATATATTATGTGTAGGAACGTGGATTTGAGAAGATTGGTTTTTTTCTGGCCAGTGGCTGAGTGGGCATTGCGTTTGGGTCCCACCCGTACGTCGCGTGTTTGATTCTTCGGCTGGCTAAGTCCTCCATCACAACACAACAACATTTTCCGTTTACTGTGGTGGTAATTGGAGATTTTCAAACATCCCGGGAATGTTTGTCTTTCTTTAAAAAAAATAGAATAAAATAAAAAAATATTAAGACATATCTAAATCAGTTTCATTTTTGTAATTGTCGCACTCTTATGCACAAGGAAATTATGTTGTGCTATTTTATACGTATTTATAATAAATAAAAAGTCTTATAGGCAGAATAAAATTAAGAAATAACTTTTCAAGGTTGGTTGTATTGTCAAAAAATGCTTACAGAGCAAATAATACTTTTATATTCGAATGTTTTAGGATTATTAAATCAGTTATCAAAGCTTATGTCAAAGGACCTAGCCCCGGACACTTTACAAAAACCTATAAATGATACATCTAATTTCAATTGTTTATAAATCAAATTCAATATGTTTGTAGAAAAATGGTTTATTTATGTGAAGAGCGCAAGAAAACAAACCAAAAAAAGTTATTAATGCCTACAGTGGTATTTTAAATTAATGTATTTTTATTCAGTGGCAGGTAGCTCCGGACACATAATCAATCAAAGCTTAAAAATAAGCAGTTCGCTTTAAAAAAATATTTTAAAATTGTAATCAATAAAATAATGCATTTTTGTTCTACTCTTGTTTAAAAAGCATTGAGTAAATACGACCACCAAATAAACATTGAATATCTTATCTGTGAATTACCTCTTGCTCCGAAATTACGCTGGATCAAGTTTTTCAATAAAAATACGTTAACTCTACGACAACTGAACCACTCAGCCTGCAATTCCTCAAATGGTGGCGGTCGCACTAGTCAAGAATTGCTAGACGTTACGTCGGCGTCGTTGGTGTCAGGTCCCTACCAGCTCCCCGTAGCGGCAGTTCCCTGATTTAATAGTCTACTATTCGTATTTCGACCGATTTCTTACATATATCCCTTAAACATTTGAAGTTTTTAAGCTCTTAAAAAAATATATGTTATTTTTGAAGATAATATCTAGATACGTTCCACGCCGAAACGCAAATTATATGAAATTCCCTCGATAGAAAAAAATCGCAAAGTATGCTCCGAAAATTATTTTAAACAAGTCTATTTCTTTTATTTTACAAGTTATATTTGTGAAAAAAATTCACAATGTTTTTTTAAATGATACTTAAGATACGTTCCACGAGATTTTTGCTCTATTTTAAACGAGTCATGTTTTATTAAGCTTTTTCGCAATTTTAGCTGTAATTCTACGACTTAACACATAAGCGCGCTCTGTCCAACACTCGTAATTACATATCTCTCCATCTACTTCTTTTTCAGCGCCGTGCGTTTCAAGAGTGCGGCCTTAAGCGTGTCCGGGGCTACCGGTCATCCGAGGCTGCATGCCGTCCGGGGATACCTGCCGTCCGGGACTTGGTCTCTTTCCCCTATTTCCCCGAAGGCCTTGAAAGTTATAAGCGCCCTGGATATATTTCTACAAATGTTTCTCTTAAGGTCCCCGAAAATTGAATTTTCCGACAGAACTCCTTTCGACGAATTCTTCCTCTTCTTTCAATATTGTCACAAATAAAATTTATTAGTAGGTCAGACGAACAATAGGGGAATGGTAAAACTTTATCATTTCTATCTGTGAAGTTTACCAACTGAACGAAAGTATACGTAACTACGTAATTATGTCATTATAATATTGTATTATGTACGTTCTGGCTTAAACAAGTTTATTCAATTTGTTCACTTAAACTATCTGAAAGGAATTGTTTTGATCAGCCATCAATAATATCCCGGGAAAAACAATTTTATTCGCAGGTAGAAGGATCCAAAACAAACAGGTCACATCAAAAAACCTAATTCCACGTTTACATTCTTCAGTGAGTAAGTTTTTGAAGTGATTTTTTGAGGGGCCCATTTCGGCCAGTTTCATACGAATCTGAAATTTGGATTCGAGATCAAAATACCCAACCAAACTAAAAAATTATTTTTGTAATCAAAACGTGTATTAAATATCTAGTATGGATCTGAGCTAATTTATTTATTTTTGCTTTAAATTATAAGATTTAGGCCATTAACGATTTTAGTGTTTCATGATTTTAGAGGCAACTTGGGAAACTATTTGTGAGTAAATGAAAAACATTACAAAAATAATTTTACCATGTTTATTTTACAAATACAATGAAAAATATAATAAGAGATAAAAAATTTTTAAAAATGCATTTTTATGGGGAGTAATTTTAATATATAAACGACAATTTTTGTTCCGCCGTAAAGGGGTAATTTGTATTTTAATTTTACACCTATCAAACTGATTTTTTTCTTAATTTTTATTTTTTATTTTATATTTCTACGATAAATACAGTAAAAAAAATTTTTTATTGTTTTTAACTCCATTTTAATTTTTATTTGTTTATACATCCAATGAAATTATTATTTAATAAAGTTTGATGATGTCTTCAGAAGGCGAAACAGTTGTAAGGCGTAATAATAATTACATAACAGAACTTGCTTATAAATAAACTGTTTTTATAAATTGAAAATGTATTAATATTATTGAATATATAAAAGAAATAAATCATCTCGATCTCTCCACCCCTGCTGTGTTTTTCTGATTTCTATAATATTGTTTTCTTTCATCATTTTGTTTGATCATTTGATCATCTTTGATCATTTTGCTTACATTGTTTTATGATGTATGTATTATTTTCAATGACTGAGATAGCGAATGTTTTGACTTGACTGCTTTGCATTTCGTCTCTCTGTAAATTTGTTTGTGTGTTCCGTGTCAAGTCAATCCTGTCAAAATATTAGCAGTATTTTACAGTAAGTACGTTTTAATTTGCGCCCTTGTGGTGATTTTCTCACTGCCATAGTCGGAGCAATCAACATTAAACGAAGTCTACTTACTGTTCACAGAACTACGAGCATATAAAGCCAGACAAGTTTCATGACGCCAGAGCCCTACTACATTCAGGACATTATGCCGTTCATTCAATCAGATTTCTGCTTTATAAGTATCTGTATAAAAAGGTATAAATACCGAAATACATACTCAAATATTTATGATTTGTTACATCATTTCTTCTAAAATTATATTGTATCATCCCTTTGATGTTTGAAAATAATATTGTATTTGGTTTTTTTAAAGGTATGTCCCGTATCCAATCCATGCTTATGTTATATTATGATGCTTACATTGAATACGGTAATTTTTTTAAAGCGATGAAAATAAAAACCTGATACCTCTTTCAGATCAATGAAGGAAGGCATTACCTAGATTAGGTAAAGTAAGTTTTTTCCGAGACGGCAAGGAGCCATAATGAATTTTGCTTTCTGGATTTTTATTTTTCTTATATGTAACTTAACAAATAACAATAATGTAACTTATATTTAACTTAACAAATGCAAATAAATAATAAACCATAAATAACAACGGTGTATAACAATTATATATTAACATAAAACAATGCGTATGTATGTAAACCAACAACAAAAAACAGTTTTAGTGTTTTATATGGTCGACACATTCGCACAAGAGTTTGGGAGAAGGTTAAGGAAATGGAATATGGAAATTTTCGAGATTTCTTATTAAACGGTGATTGATATCGATGTTGATTGTGGTCAAAAGGAAAGATTCTATTTGATTATATATAATTTTGAAAAATAATTTGCTTTTATTTTTATCGCAACGCAACGTCCATTTATGTTTCTAATTCGAAATTTACTATTCTTCTGACTGTCAGTAAGCAGTGTGGACATTCCTATAGAAATGCCGGAGTTGTAGATAATTCTTCTCATGCATGGTAAATATTTTTCGTAAATAAATCTATACAAATTGTATTTTCATTTTCACAACAACCTCTTGGTTCACTTGTCTCAAGCAAATAACTCATCCCCTGGATAATGTGAGATATAAGTAATAAGTGAAACGTCTTACATACCATCTATAAGCGTAGTCAGGATTTGATTCAGGGTGGGGCAAAAAATTAGAATCTAGAGTAGGTATCAAAAAAGTAGGCTTCTGACACATATTCATGTTTTGGGCTCCATGAATACAAAGAATTTGAGAGGAAGAAGGAAAAACTATCCTATGATGTGCTGTAAATTTGAAAACGCGACTCGGTCGACAATCCCAGAGGACGTGCATCGTCCCACCTTGCCCCACCGTGCCTACGCCCATGATATCATCCGATTTAAAGTACTTCTTGCAGAAATGTATGCAGAGTCTATACAAATTGGATCGTTAGTAGGCAAGACCGCCAGCCGAATTATTATTATTCCCTTTGTCGGGCCGTCGGATTGGGGAGTCCTGCAAGAAGTGCTTTATATCGGATGGTGTGTAAGGCGTTTCACACGTCGTACATACGTCAGGTAATATTATATTATCGTGAAAACAAGCTTACGGGTCCGAATGGTTAACAGCGATGTATCGACAATTATCAGAATATTTACATTTTTATCGCTTAAATGCAAAATAAAAATAGCTAATTGTATGGAAAGTAATGAAATTTGAAATCTGAAAGGGGATAACTACTCGCGGCCGAAATAATAATTTCCAACGTAATAAACCGAAAGAACAATAAATAAAAACCTTAAAAGAGGATAATTTCAAAATAAATTTGAAAATCTTGAAAGTGAGAAAAAATCGGTCTAAAAATGAATAAATAAAAATATATTCGAGACACTACCGAAACGACACGACCCGACCGACACGCGAAGGCGACATGTCGATGGCCGAGTTCTTGAATAATGATTGTACCGGAATCAGTTAATTTTATAATTTTGGAGTGAAAATTTAATATTCCACAGAACTTTCCAAAACATTGTTGGAACACTTTTGCGCGCCTAAGAAAAATCCCAATAATAATAAAATATATTGTTTTCCCATAATTGTGTCTTGGCAATATTGAAGTTAATGTTCCCAATTCCTATTGGCCATAAAATGTTTCACCTGAATACATTTAAAAATAATATGCCCTAATTAAGCCTTCTGGCCTAAATGTGTTGACTATATAATAAGATATAATATAAATGATAAGATATAATATATTATAATGTATAAGATATAATTTATAATATATAATAATAAGGAAGTAGATATTTTCGTCGTTAATCATTTACTGAACCATTTACTGAATAACCAATACCTCTGCCATAGGTCACCCCAAGTGGTTCGCTACGTTTGGTGACTGGTTTGGGGAGACCCCTCCAGCTGGTCTCTCTCGATCCATCGTCTTGCATCGCATCGGTTTGGATGGATTCTTACGTCCGTCACTCCTGGACAAATTGATCCCTGACCCATACCTTTTCCTTCCCAGAACTACCTCTCCTTCTTTATGTTTAAAAGATCCTTCGCATATCAACCACAAATACGAAAATAAATCCTCTAGATGTATGTGTTTGTTTATTTTTAGCGTCGCTTTTTTTCGTTTCATCGAGTTTCAAATCACAACGGCGCTAAAGAAGTTTTCTCTTCAAAAATTCCGCTGTTAATAATATTAAATTCTTTGTCTCAATCCACAACAACAAAATTAAACCCAGTTTCGAAATAACATATTGTGTTAACCGAACAGTAGTCGGAATAAAGTGTTTAATATTATTATCTGAATAAAAAGGTCGCCACAAAATAATTTTGCAATTATTAGACGGCCGCGCCGGCGTGGTCTAGCGGCAAGGCTCTTCACTCGCAATCCGAAGGTCGCGGGATCGAATCCCGGCGAGGCAAATAAAATTTATTTGATTAATTTGTGTTATTTCACAATTAATTCATTTAAAGTAATTAAGTAATTAATTTAAAGTTCCAGAGTGGAAGATACTCTGAGTATCGCCATTGTGTAAGACCACCATTCAGAAATGAAACGTCGCTTGAAATGGCTTTAGCCGTGTTTGGTGACCAGATCTGAATAGCCAGGGACTTCCCACCTTCGTATTCACCATCTCCTTCCCCTCCCCACTACCTTCAGCCTCACAACATACCCCAATTGGGATTGCCGTAGTCTCACTGGCTTCATACGGGAGCAATTGGGACTTAAAATGCTTATATCGAAAAATATTAGTGCTTTAAAAATTTTTAATTTCAAAATATAAGACGAAGGTAACACAATACTGTCAATCGTCAGGCGTTCACAGGAATTTCATGAAAATTAATTGTTTGTAAGTATATTCAAATGTCTAACACTTTAGAATTCAGCCATCAAAATAATAGATGTATGAACTTTGATTATGGCTATTTATATGGTACAAAAAGACAAGGCCGGGCAAGCCGGCACCCCCAGTCGGCTGCGGTGTTGGGCTTGTTAGGGGTTGGTCGGGGTGGCGGGGGAGGGTTTGATCGATATAAGACTTCACCTGGAAGTTTCACAACGAGGCCGACAATCTTCTTTCAATATTTTTTTCCACACTCATCTATCTCCGGCGATCTTATCCCACATCCCATCCACAAATTACGTAACTTTACCTCGGAGAGCATTTTTCGCATTTTTCGCATTTTTCATCGCCTGCGTATTTTGACTCGCTCCATTTAAAAGGGAATTTGACGCATTAAGGTGATAGTTACTAATGGATAATGGGTAATGGGCTACGCGTAAAAATAAGGTGTTGTCAGCGGCAGTGACGTGCATTGCTCTTTAACCGACGGTAAGCTTGGCGCTGTGTGTCAAAGACTGATTAAATTTTTGGTGACCGGAAAACTCAGAACCAAAATCAACTCAAAACCTCCATTGAAGAGTCATTAAAAGTGATGTAAAAATTATATGAAGAATTGATAAAATAGGTTACGTTAGGCTAGATTATGGGCTATTTGTAAATTATTATTTTTCGTAGCTTTTAATGACTTTTCAAAGAGGTGTTGAGTTAAGTTGATTCTGAGTTGGCATGGAACCGGATTTTTAGTGGCTTTAAAAAACCCCCGAAATGTTAGTATATTTCTTTCTCCATTCCTAATTAAAATCTGAGAAAAACTTTTCTGTAACGTCATGGCAGGGACATTAAAAAAAGTTTGTATAACATTTATTTATTTTAAATTATTTATTTATGACCTTTTTAGGGGCTTTTACATAAGAATAGTAAAAATTATACAGTAATTATTGTACATAACTGAACTGCCTCAGTAACAATATTTTATATTTTTTTAAAGATAAATTGTAGATGTCCAGTGACATATGGACAATAAAACAACTCGCACAAATCCCAACTGCATCCCATTGTTGAATTTGGTCTGGAGCACCAAAATACCAAAAAAAGCCCTAGACTCTGGGAAGAAACGGGCATTCCCTTGCAATCTTTAGAAGACAAGCGTTGGGTGGGAAAGCTGGTATTTCAATGGAAAAAGCTCCGTGGTTCAAGTCAATGAGCCATTCGGAACCGTTGCTTAGTCAGCAAGCTCGCCAAACGCGCGCCCGACAATTGTAAACTTTTGTATTTTTTTTTTTGTTAATTGAGAACGGGTCATTTCTACGACTCAAAAATTTCATAAATCTCGGAATAAATCTGTAGATCGGCTTGAAAAACACACCCAAAAACCCACCCGGGACGCTCGTCTTTATATAATATACAAATATCCTTTAGAATTTTTATGATATATACGAATATTCCAAGTCTAAAAAATATACAAATCAGTTTTCTCATTCTGTCTCCAGTGGAGTTTATTTGACTTTTCCTGACGTTATTATCGATAATTATTCTAAGATATTTTATTTTTCTTTATGTACTTCTTATGTGTACCTACATAGTTTCAGTTTTAGGGCGTGATTTCAAGATAATATAAACAATAATTTGTCTCGTGAATTCTAATGTTTACATTTACATTTGTGATGTCTTCTCTTAGGTTATAAGGTAGAAAAATTGTTTTTCAACATTTAGTGACAATAAGTTTTTGTCAAACCATAGTTTAACGATATTTATTGCATTATTAGTCGATACTTCGGCCTCGCTTCAACAAGCTGGCGTTGACATTGCTAGTAGTTACTATAGTTACAAAAGTTATTTTTATAATATTCTAGACGCGAATTACACAATTTCATGATGATTTAACTAACTGTTTTGTAGGTTACCTATTCGTTCACCTATTCATTTAATTTAATTTACAAAATAACATCCCTCACCCTTTTCCTCCCCTTACTCGTCCCTTACTAAACCCCAACACCCGTTTCCCAGGCTATCTAGGTAAAATAATTGAATAACAAAACTAAATACCTAATATACGTAAACAAAAATATTAAGTAACAAATAGTATAAAAATAATGTAATGAAAGTAAAACATTAAACTACAAAATATGTGACTATAATTATATAATAATTATGCTTTACCTTCCTTATATTATTTTTATATTAATTTTACTTAATTCTGCTTTTTTATATTTTTGAATTAAAATGTAGGTATTTAGTTTTGTAATTCAAAATCAACCTATTACACATAAAAATTATTGATTTGTCTATTTTTGTCATCTTCTGCATAATTAAATAAACAGTATTAAGACCTTTTATGTTGCATGAATAAATCTCTACATATTATAAAACATAGTCCTTCGCCGCGTCTGCCTGTTCGCGATAAACTCAAAAACTGCTTAAAGGATTTTCATGTGGTTTTCACCAAAAGATAGAGTGGTACATGAGGAAGGTTTAAGTATATAATTTATCAAGATTTTGTGTAAATTGGTTGAAATATATAATATATAAAGGAGAATGTCTGTTTGTGGGGGTCGAGCGGGCTGGCAAGCGGGCGGATTTGATTTGTATGCAAATCTACAGTTTTATGCTGAGATTGATAAAATTTGATTGTCTACATTTGATTTCGAAAACCCAGAAAACCCCCCATTTCGGGAATCTCTGGCATCGCCAGCTATTAATTAATAAATCAATCACTTGCAATATTAAAACTTCAGTGTCGATTATTCGTTCTTTTCCCTCAAGAAATAGAGAAATTTACTACCAATAATATGTTTTTTTTACATTTAAAAAAATCCCCTATTCTATGGGTTTACTGTTTGCGTTTAAATTCTTCCGTGATCTCTTTACCTCGATCACATAAATCCAATTTTGTGAATGGTTTCTCTGGAAACATTTTTTCTTGTTTGCGGGCAGTAAATTTGTTACAGAATATTTATTTGGGGTTTACTGAGAAACATCTTGTCCACACTTTCCGCGTGATATGGATACCTAACATCATATATACAATGTTTAGTGTCCAGGGCCTGTAAAATATAATCAACTTTTTTATATACGAATTTAGCTCGCATGACAAGTATCACATTACAAAGCCTATATACACGTGTCATATCATAGGGTGGATTCAACGATGGTCCACTGGACCTAGTTCAGTGAAACAACGCGCATTGTCTCACTAACGTATCTTAACTCTATTAATTCATTTAATCATTTGTCAAACATTTGAACAAAATAAATACGCAGTTCGAATAAAGAATTATTAGTTCATAAAACAATTTATTTTTATTTTTAACTTTTATGAGTTAAACCTCATTTTGTAATATTTAATTAAATGAAGACAATATTAGCGAAACTCAATTGAAAATCGGGAAACAGAAAAAAGATATTGGCACCAGTATGTAAATAATATATGTCAGTGGATATCTACGTTTGGTGATTTGGCATTGGTGCCCGGGTTCTCTAGGCCTTGGTTTGGCTGGGTCTTGGCGGAGAATGCGTTTCCCATCTACAGCATGGCGGGCTGGATCTGGAGAGACTGGTTGAGATAGACCTAACCTAGAACTCTCCAGGCGCACTCTCCCGACCCATCATCGGCTTGCACCGCAGTGAGAGAGATGGATTCATGCGTCCGTCACTCCCGGACACATTGACCCCCAGATTTCTACCCACACCTCATATCTTTTTCCTTACAAGAATTTCCTTTTTTTCTTTTTCCCTAAAAAGACCCTCCACCCAGTGTCCCCAAAGACGACATAGGCCCCGAGGACGGCCGCCGCCCCGAGAACGATTTATTGGATAACCAACACCTCTGCCATAGTCATCCCAAGTAGTTCACTACGTTTGGTGACTTAGCAGGGGTGCCCGGGTTCATGGGGTAAGGTTTGTCAAGGCCTTGGCGGCCGATGTGTGTACTTACCTGCTTCGTGGCGGGCCGGAACGAGAAACACTGGTTGAGGAGGTCTTTTGACCTCTCCATCCAGAATCCCTCGACCCATCGCCTTGCACCGCAGTTGAAGGATTGGATTCATACGTCCGTTACTCCTGGACACACTGACCCTGAGATTCCTACCCACTCCTCATACCTATTTTCGTCCCAGGACTTCCTCTTCTTCCTCTCCTTAAAAAAACCCTCCACACAGCATCCCCTAAGATGTTATTAATTATGAAATTATTTTCCTCAGGGCCTACGTGTGGATGGGTCGAGAGAGTCCGCCTTGAGAGTTTTAGGTTAGACTCCCTCAACCAGTCGGTCCAGATCCAGCCCAGAGCCAAGACCCAGCCAAACCAAGATCTAGAGAACCCGGGCACCCATGCTAAATCACGAAACGCAGACAAACACTGACAAGAATTTTTTATTAAAAATATTTCACAATACTTACCCATGCACAAACAATGAAAATAAGCATATTTACTAAAAAAAATCGTCTTTTGATTTCCCAATGATAAGTAAATAAATAATGAAGTCAAAAATTTTTTATCGAAAATTGCACAAAACTTTCGTAAACTGAGACGTTTCTGGTTAATATTATATTATAAACGATGTAATCTGTCATCTCTTTACAAAAGACGTTGCGCTTCAATATGGACTTAAGGGTCTACTATTCGTATTTCGACCGATTTCTTACATATCTTCATTAAACATTTGAAGTTTTTAAGCTCTTAAAAAAATATATGTTATTTTTGAAGATAATATCTAGATACGTTCCACGCCGAAACGCAAATTATATGAAATTCCCTCGATAGAAAAAAATCGCAAAGTATGCTCCGAAAATTATTTTAAACAAGTCTATTTCTTTTATTTTACAAGTTATATTTGTGAAAAAATTCACAATGTTTCTTTAAATGATACTTAAGATACGTTCCACGAGATTTTTGCTCTATTTTAAACGAGTCATGTTTTATTAAGCTTTTTCGCAATTTTCGCTGCTATTCTACGACTAAACATATTAGCGCGCTCTGTCCAACACTCGTAATTACATATCTCTCCATCTTCGTTTTCAGCGCTGTGCGTTTCAAGAGTGCGGCCTTTTCTTGATATATTATTTACATGCTTGAATCAAAATACATACCTACCATTAGGAGTAAACCAAGCAGAAGAATAATACAATATGAATAATGATTGGATTGTATGTATTACAACTTAAATTAGAAAAGCTTTAAACTTACTTGCTTCATGTAACTAGAACCTGACTGGTCATCACAAATAAACCGACCTAAACTTATTTTTAGCGCTTGAATTCGGTGAAATCACTTCGTTGTTAAATCGGATTCCCGTCACATGCAGCGGAACAACCATAAAACTCTTTTTTAACCAGTTGTCTATCATCAAAGCGAACATTTCAATTAAAAAGCTTACGTATAGTTTTTGAGCGGTAACATGACAACTCATAAATCAAAATGGCATAGCGCGCTCCTAACGAGATACAGAATCGAAATATAATGATGAACCATGCGGAGTCTAATGAGAAATTGATGGTATACCTACAAAGTTTTGTTTTTCGCGTACACATACCATTTTAGTATGCATATACTTGTATATGCAGTGTTTATTTTACTGATCAGGAGTTTGTAGGAATTACTGAAGCACTAGTTACTTTATAAAATGACAAACTTTCGCAACCCGCGGTTTTGGAGGTGGGGTTATGTTTGTACTAATTACGGCCGGACTAAGGTTTAATATTTAGCGCGATCATAATAAAACTAAGTTAGCTAGTACTCAAGGTGTTAAAAAGTAGATGTAATTTTACTTTCCGATGATATATATTTTTTTTTATTAAAAACAAAAAATATTTATATTTCAGTCACCACTGATCCCACGCCTGTACATCGCGATGGGATCATGTGATACGCGCGCTGTTTCGTGTGTTACCGTGCTGCCGGAACGAGACAGTGATTATCAACTGATAATATTATCGTGCTACTTTCCGTTGCAACGTATGATGAAAAATTCTTTTTAGTGTTTTAAATTGTAAAAAAATATTATCGGACATCAAAATAACATCTACATTTTTTACTCCAAATATCCTCAGGAATCGCTGGTTAAAGTCCATCATGTACGTGCTGTTACATCGCGTACCTATACATTGTTTTATCTCCCGTCTTGCTGAACTAACTTGCCAATGGGCTTGCCAGGCGGGAGAGCTGTCTTATTGTTAAATAGAATCACTTCGAATGTCGATATGTTTAACGTCAATGAAGCACAATTTTGACGGCAAGTTTTGTTGCTGTTAGTATAAATCTGCTTATCTTATCTATTATCCGTCTTTTAAAAACGCTTTGAAATGTTGATTTTGTAATGTTTTTAAAATGAAGAAATTGAATTGAATAGAATTTTATTAAATTATTGAGGGCAATATTAGTGACTCTCAAATGAAAAATTAATACAGAAAAACAGAAAAAGATTCGGTCGCATTCAGGAATTTAGCATAGAGCAACTTTGTCGGGGCTCTCCTCTAACCATTGAGCTGATTCGGCCCTATTCTGTCATATTTAACTGTATCAAACTTCGACTAATAATTACCAGCATTATGTTCATTTTATTAACACATTTTTATTGGCTAATAGTTTTATGTATGATTGCAAGATTCAACCCAAACTAAATGCAAACTAGAGAGTTAAATACACACATCCATTTTTAGGTTTTTATCACATCCACAAAAATATTTATTTTTCGACTAGGTTCAGTTCCTAGAAGCGACCGATTTTTTTTCTAATTTTTCTGTTTCAAATTTTCGTTTGAAAGTTGCTAATATTGTCTCCAATGATTAAAAATTACAATTATTTGGGGAATTCAAAAATCACTTGTTTTAAATTCACATATGGCCACATTGATGTACGACATACGTTAAGGCCCCGTAACCGCTCTCGAAAAGAAGAAGATGGAGAGATGTAATTACGAATGTTGGAGAGAGCGGGCTAATATTTAAATCGATAAAATTGAAGCGAAAATTACGAAAAAGCTTAATAAAACATGACTAGTTTAAAATAGAGCAACAATCTCGTGCAAGGTATCTGTATCTGTATCATTTAAAGAAACATTGTGATTTTTTTAACAAATATAACTTGTAAAATAATAGAAATAAACTTGTTTTAAATAATTTTCGGAGCATACTTTGCAATTTTTTTCTATCGAGGGAATTTCATATAATTTGCGTTTCGGCGTGGAACGTATCTAGATATTATCTTCAAAAATAACATATATTTTTTTAAGAGCTTAAAAACTTCAAATGATTCAGGGAGATATGCAAGAAATCGGTCGAAATTCGAATAATGGACCCTTAAGACGGCAAAATGCCGAGCAAATGGCTTGCATAAACGTTGGTTTGCTCAAACCAAATTTACTCTAATTTTTCTCGGTGGGAAGACAAAAATACTTGCTGCTTTTAATTTGCAGGATAGTAATAGTAATTTGGGATAACATTCTAATTATTTACATGCTGATTTATGCAAATAAGATTCATTGTATGGAGGAGCTGAAGAAAGAGAATTTCACTTGGTATAAAACACGTGGAGAGTTTTTGTTTAGCTACGGCAGGTACCCTTTTTAGATCAATATATGGGTTTGTCCTCTGGGTCTGCCATCACTGAAGATGCTTTGCGAACAGTATTTACCTTACTCAATTGGACTTTCAATTCAGACATTAATTTAGCTTACTCTTGTGGGTGGTACTTTCTTTAGGCAGATGTCGTATTAAAAAAAATGTTTTAAGATAGATTTTAATATAATGAAAACATAAAATTTAAATTAATAATGACGCCACAAAGTGAATTTGCGAATTTTGAAGAAATAGATTTTAATTATTGATAGTCGTACCTATTTGAGAACTGTTTCGTGTGCCTAAACAGCACTTAAGATTGAGGTCAACTCTTCTACAGCTTCCATTGCGATCTATTTTTAGGAGAAAAATTCAGGATCGATTCGTGTATAATACAAATAAACAAGTATTAAAAATATCACTTGGCTAAATTTCACAATTTTGGGATGCTTTGTTTTTATTTCAGAAGAAATTGTTTGAATAAATTAACAACAAATTATTTATGATGATTTAATAATAAACATAAATGTGCACTCAAGATTTTATGTCGCAGATAGAACACACAATTGGGGTTTGCAAATCCCACATCTTTTTCAAATCCCGCGGGATGGAGGATGGAATGTAGATATCCCACAGGATTTGCGGGATTTTTATCAAGGGGTTTTATTGAAATAATTCCAACATTTCATAAACATGTTTTATTATTTGGTATAATCATCTTTGGTATTAGTAATGTTGTAAAAAGATAACAAAATAAGTATCTGAACAGGAATTTTACCTGGAAAAAAAGATCGTTAAAAAAATGGAAACATAACTCTCACTGGCAAGATTCTCCACAGCCATTACTCAATTAATCACTCTCCTTAAAGTAAGAAGTATTTTAAGGGGATTTTGAAAAAAAATAAGATCTCAAAAAGCCTTCTCCATACGTGAGAGGGTATCTGTGGACAAAGGCCCAGCAGCGGAACACGCTCTCTCTCTATCCTTTCACATCTATTGGTTGATGATACTGTCATCAAGAAGGCGTCTGCTAACTGAAGATATCTCCCTCTAATAGCTCCGTTCTCAAAAAGGGACATCTTTTTTTCGTTTCCAGGTTTAGGAGGCTGTATCCTCTCTTCCTAACATTAAGTTCAGGTTCTAATTTAAGTTCTAACATTAAGTCAAAGATAATCGCCCCTTATTTACAAAAACGTGATTTTTCAGATCCGCAAATCTCGCACACGGAAATCCCACAAATCCGCGGGATTAAACATTGCTGAAATCCCGCGGGATTGCGGGATGCATGTTTAACAAATCCTGCACACAATATATGAAGGCGTTGTTACTAGGAATATCGAATCTTTGAAATGATAGCATTATCAAGGGAGGTGTGTGAGTGTAGAAGGTGCCCAAGTTAATGGAGAATGGTTCCTTACCAATTAGTGCCTGAAACACAATATTCTTGGAGTGCACCATGTTCACGAACAGCAAATAAGTGATGAGTTAGATGTTAGTTGTATTGTTTACACAGATTCAATTCATGAAACTGCTGCTTTGCATATTTATATATGTAATACATGTATCCTTTTTTCAGTTCACTTGATACGTTTCAATGCGATAACTTCAATAGCTAGCAAACCGCGAAGTGCGGGCGCAATAAATGCATTTGTGTTTTATGTGGATAGGTATATTGAAACCCATCGTGAAAATTGTTTCGCTGCGCGTATCCAACATGCATCTTGTACGATTGCATTGAAAGTAGGATAATATACGCATGTATGATGATTACATAAATCGGACATATATAAAGAATGATTATTTACTACACTACTGTTGGAAAAATAAAATAATTTATTCATACATGAGAAATGGTTTCTCTGTCGAGTTGGGTAGTTTCGTTAACTACAAATTACTTTGCTGTAAATAGTTTAGAACCATATGTGTTCTTTTTTAAATCTGTCAAATGTATGTATTTTAAATAAAATAAAAATTTAAAAATGTATAAACAGCCTTTTTATAATAGATAATGTAAAGCGTAAAACCTCGCTATGGAAGTTAAATAAATTTATTTACAGTTGATGGTATAAACTTTGGTGGGTTCACATTTCATAATCATAAAATAAAAATAAAAAGTTTCGGAAAAATAAAATGTTAGCCTATATCTTTCAAATAAATATTGTAAATAACTAGTTGTAAAACGATGAGAATATAAAAAAAATATACGTGGTAATGTATGTGGTAACAGACTAAATGTTACTAAACTGAAATAGTCTATTAACCAGTAGGTAGGTACATAACAAAAATAAAACTTTCCTGGCTGAGGTATCAGAGGTTCTTCTAATAAATTAGTTCTTTTCGAAAAAATCTAAATAAGATACGTTTTTGATCGATGGTAAGTACAAAAAACACGCAGATAAACGCCAATGTTTAGGTGGATAAAAATCGCAACTGAAAGGAACGGCGTGACCTTTATCTGGATTTGAAGCCAGAATACTTGATCAAACTGAACAATTCTTCTACAAACACAGCAAACTTATTTTGTGGCACCATTTTAATTCAAAATTAGTAGATTTTTTAGTTTTAACCACGTTTATTGTTTAAAAAAACCGACGTGGTAAAAACCAAGTAATGTATTAATTTTTAATAACTCTTTTTTGAATAATTGTATTTATTATTTTTCATATCATTGTATGTATTTACTTAGGAGATTGGGCCAGTAAAATCAAGAAAAAATGTTTTCTGTAATGGCATATATTATGTCATTTAAAACACAAATAAATAATGTAGCACATAATTGCTCAGATATTTATTATTAAAGGTTAATTATTCAGTTTAGCATTAAGTTGTATGAAAAAGGCCGCGCAGCATTTGCTGTTAAAACATTTGTTGTTCATTTTTGTTATTATTTTTGGGGTGTTATGCCGTGTTTCGCTACCTCCTTCTTTAGCCAACGTTTCGGACAGCGTTACAGTGTCCGAAACGTTGGCTAAAGAAGGAGGTAGCGAAACACGGCATAACACCCCAAAAATAATAACAAAAATCCTTTTTGGCCGTGAAAAATTCTAATTCTTTATCATGACGTGAACATAATAAAGTTCAGCTATTCGAAATATCTTTAATTTGGGAGGCTGGAGGCCGCTCCGGGAACCATTTATTGGATAACAAACACCTCTGCCATATGTCACCCCAAGTGGTTCGCTGCGTTTGGTAACTTTGCAGGGGAGCCCGCTTTTATGAGATGAGGTTTGTCTAGGCGTTTGCCCACCTTTGGCGTGTCGGGCCGGATCGGAAGACAATGGTTGAGGGAGACCTATTCAACTCTCCAGCCGGACTCTCTCGATCCATCGCATTGCACCGTTGTGGGAGGAATGGATTCATACGTCCGTCACTCCTGGACTCATTGACCACTAGATTTCTCCCACCCCTCAGCCCGATTTCCTTCTCAGAAATTCCATCTACTTCCTTTCCTTCAAAGACTCTTCACGTAGTATCCTCAAATATATAGACATAGGCTTTGAAGGAATTTTTTTCGACAAACACTCTTGTGTGAGGTTAATGTAAAAAAAAAAATATAAATCATATTTTTAATAAAATATCCACATTGAGGTACGCTTCTCCGTTATGTGGCGTTTATTATAACGTAGATCGTACACTATCCACATTTAATTAGACAAAAAAGTGGGTGCGCGGAATGCTCTGCATTAATTCGGTACACACCTAAAATATTACACAAGGGAACGTTTTCATGGGAACAGCAACTTGTTAAATGTAATATCATTTGCGTGCGAATGCAGCTGAGTTGAGGTTAGCAAATTGAATTTAATTTTCGCGGTAAGCTTAAAATTTTTTTGCGCTCGTGGTTTAAGCCAAATTTCTGCTGGGTATGCATTTGCAAAAAAAATATTCGCAGTGACAATATTCTCTTTTGATTGCATTGTGTATGGAAATTCAGCGTTCGTTTTGTACTAGCTGTTAAAAAACCCGCTCCGCAGGTTTTTGTTGATAGACCCTGCGGGAGGCTTTTGGTTCGGCTTCGCCCAGTTTGAGTCTTGGTGGCCATTTTATAATCCGATAGGAACTGGTTCCAAAAATAGCCGTTTCGTTCGTTTTGTACATAAAAGCACCAACGATGCCATAGCCACTGTCATTGACCATATCTCTGGCCACCTTGATAATGGTTCGAAATATTTATCGGTATTTCTCGACCTTTGCAAAGCATTTGATACAATCTCACACATCAAATTAGAACGAAAAATGTTCAATATGGGTATTAGAAATAAAGAATTAGGCCTCCTCTCCAGCTTCTTATCTGACAGATCCCAATGCATTAAACTCAGATCAACAAAAAGTCAAGTCTAAATGTACAAAAAACAAAATACTTACTATCTAGTCTCACCAATATCCCAAAGTCAAACCTAACTCCAACATTAAAAATACACAAATGTAAAAATACATCTTTAAACTGGAATTGTGACTGTCCATGCCTTGAACAAGTAAACATTATCAAATATTTAGAATTAACTTTTGATACACACCTAAATTGGAAGCAACATATCCATAACATTACAAACAAAATACGCAAATCTATATACTTTTTCAAACAAACACGCAATTTCCTCAACTTAAAACTTTTAAAAACAGTGTACTTCTCACTGTGCCAATCTCACATCAAATACGGAATTTTAGCGTGGGGTAATGCTTATTCCAGTGCCCTCGACCCCCTCATTAAAGCACAAAAACTAATCATAAAAATAATTCTTAAACTACCTCTTACTACCAGCACTGATACAATCTTCAATACTTTCAACGTTATGGACATTAAACAACTCTACGCAAGATCCATATTAGTTAATTTACACAAAAACAACAGAACATCATACAAAGCAACACAATCATGCACAATACCCGAGCCAAAAATAAAGAACTTCTCCAAACTCCTTTTTCCAAAACTACCTTTGGACAAAGACACTTCAAATACATAGCTTGCAAACTATACAATACTCTACCAGCTACGATCAAACAAACTGAATCCTTGACAAAATTCAAACAAGATGTTAAGAAATGGGTTGTAAGTATTGAACGCCATACTAGTGCAAATATCTGTAAAATAAATCATTCATAGACAGAAAACAATTTGCACACGACTTAAACCATATAAAATAAATAATAAAAAAAATAGAATCACGTAAAATTTAATTCCTTAAATAGATTAGAATTAACTATTTACTATTTTCTGTACATCATTTCTTCCTTCAGTATATGATACGTGTTCAGTATCAGAGATTCAGTATATGTAACTCTCTTTCAAATATATACCCACACCTCCAACCACCTTTATATTATATTGTATTTATTAATATGTAGCATTTATATTCTTTATAACTACCAAATATGTTCCTAAATATATTAATTTATGTACCTCTATGCCTGTCTCGACACAGGTATATCCTAGTGAGACAGGCATCGACAAAAACATCATGTAAACGTACTATTTATAGATAAATAAATAAATAAAAAAAATTTAAAAAGTTGAAAAACCCGCTCCGCAGGTTTTTGTTGATAGACCCTGCGGGAGGCTTTTGGTTCGGCTTCGCCCAGTTTGAGTCTTGGTGACCATTTTATAATCCGATAGGAAATGGTTCCAAAAATAGCCGTTTCGTTCGTTTTGTACTAGCAGTTAAAAAAACCCGCTCCGCGGTTTTTTGCTGCTAGGCCCTGCGGGAGGCTTTTGGTTGGGCTTCGCCCAGTTTGAGTGTTGGTGACCATTTTATATATCCGATAGGAACTGGTTTCAAAAAATTTACGGTTCTTTGGATCCAATGACAACTATTCACCTGAACAATGTAACCGCGACAGGCAATGATGTCATATGTAATATATAGCCACGCGGTATTATTATTTACAACTGCTAATTACTATAATAATTATATAATCGTCAATCTCTCCATATCTGAAGAGCTACACGGAATAACAAATTCGTAGTACCTATTTACGCCTGCCAGGCTATGCTAATCACGCAAGCAGTTAACGCTAGTGGCGCCATATTTTGGCAATGCTTTAAATCAGTTTTATTACAAAAGTACATTTGTGTACAAACTCCACGTGCGAAAACGGTTTTGCGTAAAGCGCGGCGTCAGAATTGCATTCTTAGCAGGATTTTTAAATTTCAACCATACAGTCGCAAGCCTATTAATACTGTTTAATGATGATGATACGACTTGGTATTTTCTAGTTTTAATTTGATCGTCTAGCAAAAGATTTTATCTTCCTTTTGAATTAAACAGCTCAAGAAAATAACTTTAAACCAATTGCAGTAAGCAAGAAATAATTCTGGGACGTTGAGTTCTAGCATCTTAAATGTGTACAATTTATCTTTTATTACATTAAACCCACACAAGTGGCCCATGAAGAAAAAAAATTTCTTCAGGGCCTATGTCATATTTGGGGATGATGTGTGTAGGGTCTTTTTTAAGAAAAGAAGGAGAGGAAGTTCTAGGAAGGAAAAAGTACGAGGTTGGTTAGGAATCTAGGGATCAGTCTATCCAGAAGTGACGGACGAACGAATCCATCTCTCCCGGAACGGCGCAAGATGGTGGGTCGAAAGAGACAGCTGGAGAGGTCAGAGGGTCTCCCCAATCCGGCCATGCAGCTGGTGGGCAAGCGTATCCCAAGAACACACCCGATGAACCCGGACAACCCTGTTAAATCACCAAAAGTGACGAACCACTTGGGATAACCTATTATGGCAGATGTGTTGATTATTTTTATCAAATAAAGAGTTCACGGGGGGGGGGGAGGGGGTAACCAAATCCGCCTCCCAAATTGAAAATTCTGTCTGCGTCATTAATTTATTGGACAAAGAAACTATTTTCAAGCACCGCATTATTTTCAGCAACAACCACAGAGCTTTACAGATCAGGAAAAAAATAAGACATTTATTCGGTTGGTCCCAAATATTCATTACCATGAGAAAAAAAGTATTAAAACTCGAACGACGGCGGCTAGTTAAGTTAGTTGTATTATACAGGGTGCGGCAGCATAACAACCTTTTTTAAAATGCGAGCCATTCAGCCGGTTGATGTCGTAACGGTGAGGAGCGTGCGTTTGCCGTTGAGGTCACTAGCGCTCCGCTACGACATCAACCGACTAAAAGGCGCGCACTTTAAAAAGGAAGTTATATAATAAGACTGCAAATAAGATTGGTGGTATCAATCCATCTATTTATTTAAAGTAGAGTGGCGGGCCAATTCCAATTCTATTCTTAGATTAATGAAATTTTGCACACTTGATCTACAAAATAAGAAGAAGGCACGAAGGGCATTTTTGAAAACTCATTTACACGAGATATCAAAAAAAAATTCCCACCCCGATGATGAAAAATTCCCACTCCCAGCTGATGAAAAAAAATCTACCCTAAGGTAGATTTTTTTTCATCAGCTCCACGTGGGATAATGGAAGGTTGTTTAGGGTAAGGAAGGAGAGGTCGTTCAGGTAAGGAAAAGGAATGTGGGGTGGGTAGAAATATGGGGGTCGGTGTGTCCAGGAGTGACAGACGTATGAATCCAAACCTCTTACTACAATAAAGGCGAAGTCGAGGGAATCTAGCTGGAGACATAAAAGGGTCTCCATCGACCAGTCTCTTCCGATTTGGGACCGCCACGTAGGAGGTGGTCAAAAGCATCCGCCGCCAAGACCTAGACAAACCTCACACCATAAACCCGTGCACCCCTGCTAAGTCACCAAACGTGGCGAACCACAAGGGGTGACCTATGGCAGAGGTGTCAGTTATCCAATAAATGGTTCCCACCAAGTGGGGGAACGGTACCAATACCCGCCTCCAGATATTGATTGAAGAAATTTTGTACACTCGACGTTCAAAATAAGTGGAAAATTACCGTCTACATCTGATTTTGAAAACTCTGCGTAAGGACAGTGCAACGCCGGGGACTTCAACTAGTTCTCAATAAAATATTCTGCTTCTTTTCCTCTTTTTTTATATGAATACCGCACAAGAGTCCCAACTGCTCCCATCTGAAGTCAGGAGACTATGGCATCCCCAATTGGGGTATGTTGTGAGGCTGAAGGTAGTAGGGAGGGGAAGGAGATGGGGAAGAGGAAGGTGGGAAGTACCTGGCTCTTCAGATCTGGTCACCAAACACGGATAAAGCCATTTCAAGCAGCGTTTCAATTCTGAATGGTGGTTTTACACCAGGGCGATATTGAGAGTGTCTTCCACTCTGGAACGTGCTGCAAATATAATATTATTTAAAAAAATATATTTATTATTTTGAATGTAATTTAAAATATTTCTAATACAATATTATTTTGCAAATATATATATATATATATATATATATATATTATTTTAAATGAATAAATTGTGAAATAACACAAATATAATCAAATGAAATTTATTTGCCACGCCGGGATTCGATCCAGCGACCTTCGGAATGCGAATCAAGAGCCTTACCGCTGGACTACGCCGGCCGTCAAAACTTGACTTCACTTGACCTTTGCTTTTATTACTGGGTTGAATTATCGCTACTTTGACAGAGGAGAGTGCTGATCCCTTTTCGCGAAAACTGCTCAAAAATAAATCAAATTTTCTAATTATTGAAAAGAGGTAATTTAAGCCCGTTTTCGGTAACTTGATTTGGCCATTAACTCGGCCGAATTATCTGCGAGAGAACATAAAAAAATCATAAACAACTCCGAGTCTAGACAGTCCCTTCATAGCGGAAGCATAAATCATTTACAAAACGCTACAACACCATTAATTATGCTGTTATAATGAAAACGATATTTCCATATCCACTTGCTGTGGGTAGGTAACGTGAAAAATAAAGTACGAAAGTTCTTACTGTGACAGAGTATAAAGGGTGGCGTGGGCTAGCAGGGGTGAGTTATGAGCTAGCGAGGTGTTCCGGGCTAATTTTCTCTTTGGGGTTTCTTCTATCAACCTATCTCTAGTTAGGTTACTCTTACAGGGGATGATGGAACTTTGCTGTAAGCACGCAATTTACACTCGGGAACTATTGTGGAATATATTGAACGTTAAAATATGATTTTATTTTGCGGTACAGCAAAAGAGCATTAAGGCGACGCTTCCCGGCTCAAAAAGAAGAAGATGGAGAGATATGTAATTACGAATGTTGGACAGAGCGCGCTAATATTTTCAATGAAAAAATTGATGCGAAAATTGGGAAAATGCTTAATAAAACATGACTCATTTAAAATAGAGCAAAAATCTCGTGGAAGGTATCTTAAGTGTCATTTAAAGAAACTTGTAAAATAAAAGAAATAGACTTGTTTTAAATAATTTTCGGAGCATACTTTGCGATTTTTTTTCTATCGAGGGAATTTCATATAATTTGCGTTTCGGCGTGGAACGTATCTAGATATTATCTTAAAAAATAACATATATATTTTTTAAGGGCTTAAAAATCTCAAATGTTTAAGGCAGATATGTAAGAAATCGGTAGAAATTCGGGTAGCGGCGGGTTAAGTCGGAATTATGTTAACGTAGTAGTTTTCAATTTCGAATGCGGGCTACCATCGCCTCGGGAACCATTTATTGAATTACCAACACCTCTGCCATGGATCATCCCAGATGATTCAATGCGCTTGGTGACTTCGCATGGGGTGATTTTTGTCCGGATGCCCATCAACTGCGTGGCAGGCCGGATCGGAAGAGACTGGTTGAGGGAGACCTTTTGACCTCTCAAGCAGGATTCTCTCTGAACATTGCCTTGAGCCTCAGTGGGAGGGATAAATTTATACTCTGTCTTTCCTGAACAAACTGACCCTCAGATACCTATCCATCCCTCATAACTTTTTTCCTACCACAACTTTCTCTTCTTTCTTTATAAAAAAAACCCACCACACAGCATCCCCAAAGATGGTGGGAATTATTTTCCGAATGTGAAAAAAACAGAGTGTGCTATTCACACGCGGTAGAAGTGAAACCTTCAGAAAACTAAGGTAGAAGAGGAGACCGATAATACCATCTCATTCTTCATATATTATTTTTTCTAGAAATTTTCTCCTTTTATCGTTGTTTTTGGTGATGACCGATATTTATGTGGGTTACTTTTATTAATTTGTGAAATTATTAACCCCGATACAGGCGAACCCTAGTGGGGTTAATAATTACTTGCTTAAATGTATTTAAATTGTGAAGAAGCAATAAATAAATAAAATAAACATTCTCTCGCAGGTTCCTATAGATGTAAGTGTTTGTCTCTTTTTAGTGTCGTTATTTTATTGAGTTTCAAATTAACTATTTATTAATTATTTATTATTGCCAAAGAAGTTTTCACTTCAAAAAGTTGTAAGAGAGCTCTACTAGATAGTGATAATTGTAAATGAAACATTATTGTATCCATCACCATACCAAATCCTGACTTCTACAGACGAAATGTACATCATACCCACATCATGCGTTGTTTTGTTTATATCTGTATCAGCCCGATTCGTTAAGTTCAGAATTCAAGTCATGATAAAATGGTATTGTAACTTGTATTGCGATATTTGGAGAAACTAACCGAAGTAAGTTGCTGATCCTAGAGTAATTAATTGAACCTGAATAATTGATCAATTGATTATTTCCATTGTTTCTGTATTCAATGTTTATCATGTGAACTGTGCTCAATGTAATCGAAAAGTAAAAGACAAATAAAAGTTAATACATTTATAAAGCAAAAATTTAAAAGAAGAATGGCGTCAGGGAAGTGAGTTAAGATGAAGCTATACGTGAAATCATATTTAGATACTATTTAGATTAATCTTTACGACAAATCGGTTTACATTACGAACATCGAAAAATATGCTGCGGATAAATTGAAGCTTTTGCTAGCTTTTCTATGTATTGGAATTATAATAAAATTATTATTTACATAACAAAAAATATAAGCGTGAGCCACTAAAAAAAATAGTTTTCGTGACTTAACTATGAAGTAACATAAGAAAGCATTTTTAAAAAAATACCCCTTTATGGCTAAGACTATTTTTGAAGTTTTGTATATTCTAACTTTTTTTCATTCTTATAAAATTATGCACAAAATAAATAAAAACCACCTTTTCGCTTACTTGCCTCGTGCAAATAAGACGCTCGATTTTAAATTTTCAAGGCATGAGAATCGAAATATTTCTAGCGTTTATATTTCTCTTAAGGCTATTCACAGGGGTACAAATTAACGAGTGAAATGCAAAATTTAAAACCAAATGATAAATCTTAACCCTTTAAGGAATGCATATAAGTGAAGCACATAGTTGATGGCATCGTTAGGACCATTAGGTTCCTGTGAAACTTCGTGATCATTTGCTGTTTCCGGTGTATTCTCCATTCTCAGCAGTTGTGGGTATATGTGTCTTTTTATTTTATGCCCCTCCTTGCAGAATTTTAAAAACCTCGTATTTCGTCGAGATTTCAGTCGTATTTTAAAATTTTTTAATGTGTTTGTGTGCAAGCAGGCATTCATTTGCAAGTTTGTGAAAATCTTGTAAAGGAAACTGCTTCTATTCACGGGAAAACAAGTTTAAAATTAAAAGCGTGTACTAAGCATTCACATTTGAATTTTTGCAGATGCTCTATGGAAAAATACTTGCAAGACTTTTAGTCGCGATAGTGGGGCAAGGCGGAGGCTCTAATTAGCTGTTGGAGAGCACAGAGGGGGTGCCGCGATTGCATTGCTTGCCGAGTGGGCAAGGGGTAGGTTGGTGGGGTGGTGCCACCCCCGGGTAGTTTGCCAAGTTTATGTAAACTCGCTCGCGTTTGGGGTAAATTACGTGAAGAAAATTAATATTTACTTTGCCCGCAGAAGTTTGCCGTAAATTTTATCCGATCCGAACAAATGCCAGGCGCAATTTATTGCTTTGATTATGAATGGATATTTTTTGCGACGCACGCTTATATTAACCATTTTGTAAAGAAATCCGTAAGCCGGTAGCGGCAATACCTAATGCCGGCGAATAACTCTCCTTTTGTACCCTAATACCAGTACATAGTCAAGGCTTAGGTATTTCCTTCTTCGGGTCTTTTACATCCCAAAGGAACAAATCATGACCTATGCAAATATTCTAAAGCGTGCATTTTGTTAGTACGTAGATTATTTTCAAGTCAAATTTGTTAAAAAAATTGTTTCCTTTTCCTCAGAAATGAATATGAACTTCTGCTTTAATTTCGTGATATAATCATAATGTGGCTAATTGTCTTTAGTATGAAAACCCTCATTAATAATGACACTTTAAGCCGCCGCTACCCGAATTTCTAATGATTTCTTGCACATCTCCCGTGAACATTTGAAGTTTTTAAGCTCTTAAAACAGTATAAGTTATTTTTGAAGATAATATATGTACATACCCCATGCCAAATCGCAAATTATATGAAATTCCTTCGATAGAAAAAATCGCAAAATTTCCTCCGAAAATTTTTATTTTCACGTCTATCTCTATGTAAGGAAACATTCTCAATAGATAGGGAAATAGGAACGGCGTAAAAACTCACTGTAGTTAATGCAGCGGGCTGGGTTGATGTGCACATAAGAATTCACATAAAATGTTCCAAACTGTACAGATGGTATGATCAACATAAGTTAATTGAAGTCTTTGCATACACATGTAATTAGCACTTCGAAAAGTGAACAAATACGAACTTCATAATAATGCATTGCTTATCCGCCGAAGGTTATCTCTGCACTTTGAAAATATGAACTTCATAATAACACACTGTGTATTGTTCGAAGGTTGAAATTGCACTAACTTGCACTGTAGGTAGGGAGGTGGGTAGGAATTTCAGGATAGGACAATTATAATTCCAAACATTCTATTATTTTACAAGTTATATGTATGAAAAAATTCACAAAGTTTTTTTGAATATTTAGACAACCTCCATGAGATTTTTGCTCTTTTTTAACGAGTTGTGTTTTATTAAACATTTTCACAATTTTCGCTTCAATTTTATCGTTTGAAATATTAGCGCGCTCTCTCCAACAATCGTAATTACATATTTATCTTTATATTCAATACAAGTAAGTTGCCATTTAATTTTGCGAAACTGATGATTTGATGTTCAATGGTTTTATTCAGATTTATTCATCGTGTAACCTTTATTCTATATAAAGGATTCGAATTGATGTTTACATACTAATTTATGTTTTAAAAGAAATTTTCTCTCGCAATAGGGATTATATCCTTTATAAATGATAATGTTGTTATGTTAATATACACACGCAATGAAGGGTATAGGCAAACTATATTTTCTATAGTTATACATCAACAGTTTCAATTCAATGTATACGTTTTCTACAATTTCTTCAAAGCATAATCATAACAGAAACCAGCGTACCCCGACAGCGTTTTCTCTTAGGGTTAGAATAACCTCGTTGAATTTAATATTTCAAAGACCCAATCATCGGAACAATCTCCCGAACAGGCCTTCCATTGATATGCTTGGTGTAACTCTAAGTGACCGGCTCAGGTACGGGGGCTCCATCGAGGCCAGAGTTAAGTTAGCCTCTCAGAAACTGGGCATACTTGATACTTTAATAGTACACAACTGCTAGCCCTGTACAAATCGCAAGTGCGCCCCACGGTTGAATTTGGCAGCCACCTCTGGTCTGGAGCCCCAAAATACCTGAAAAAACCCTTGACTCTGTGCAGAAACGGGCGGTCCGTTTGATAGATTCTCCTAATTTAACTAACGGATTGCAATCTTTAGAGCACAGGCTCCAGTTGGGAATGCTGTCCTTGTTCTACCGGTATTACAATGGAAGATGCTCCGAGGAACTAGCGTCATTGATCCCCTCGGCACCGGTGCATAGTCGGGAAACACGCCAAACGCGCGCTCAACATTTGTACACGGTTGACATTAGTCACATGAGAACGGGTCGTTTCTACGACTCGTTCTTGAGTTCAACAGCTCGGCTGTGGAACGATTTGCCGGCCTCTGTGTTTCCTCCCTCCTACAATATGGGTCTCTTCAAGACCCATGTTCACTCCTTCCTCTCCTCAAAAACACCCTCCACACAGCATCCTCAAAGATGACATAGGCCCTGAGGGAAATTATTTTTTTCTCAGGGCCTCCTGTGTGGAGTTAATGTAAAAAAAAAAAAAAAAAAATCATGTCTGATAACAACCAAAATGGATCAAAACACAGGCGTCAAAAGAGATGGACATGTCCTAAAGCGAAATCTGGGAATGGTTTTGACAAGCTGGGGGCTAACCACGTAAAAATCTTCCAGGCACCAGGAGGGGTTCAAGAATGCTTCAAATAAACTATAGCATCAGATGTACGTTGACCGCCGAAGAGTGCGCATAAAAACTAAAGTTCGCTAAAATAATGTGGTTTGTGCAGTGCGGTCCATTGTGGGACCCTTCTGCGCAAGGCCTGAATATTTATTTTCGACCGGATCGTCAGGAGCGCACTCATCTTTCACGTATTCGATTACTTTGGGTGAGTAAATTATAAAATGGTCAAACTATATAGGTACTGCAACAAAATATTTGATTTCAGAAACAAGCCATTGGAAAAAAATTGTTCACCAGATTTAGGATTTGCAGTTAAGCAACCGATACCCGCATTTCTACCGATTTCTTACATATGTATTATTTTTGAAGATAATACCTGTTCGAGTTCCACGCCGGGAAGCAAATTATATGAAATTCCCTCGATAGAAAAATATCGGAAAATATGCTCCGAAAATTATTTTAAACACGTTCATTTCACTTATTTTAGAAGTTATATGTATGAAAAAATTCACAGTGTTTCTTTAAATGCTATTTTAGTGTTATCCACGAGATTTTTGCCCTATTTTAAGGGAGTCGTATTTTATTAAACATTTTCACAATTTTTGCTTTTATTTTATCGTTTTAAATATAAGCGCGCTGTCTCCAACATTCGTTATTACATATCTCTCGATCTTCTTTTTGACTATTTATTCCTAAATAGATTTTATTTTCGAAGACTAAATAGTGAAATGATAATAGCTTATTTACAGTCAGATTCCTTTATTGATAAATCACTGAATGAAGATCACGCCACCTCCCCGTTCCATGCAACTTGGTTTGTTTCCCATTCCCTTACGAGCAGGTCTATTGTTTTCTTATGTCTATGGATCGAAACGATAATCTAAGCTCTTTCAACGGAAACTTTCTTCCCAACAAGTCTTCCATTGACATGCTCGATGCAACTATAAGTAACCAGCTCAGGCACGCCACGGGGGCTCCAGAGACCATTTATTTAATATAATCTGAAAAGGGGAGTTCCCATATCTTAACCTCCCCAAAACCTTAAATCCCCAAAGCTTGCATCCTTATTGGGAAGGGATGCTACCTTGTACCATCGGTATATCAATGCAAGGTGCTCCGACTAGCTGTTGATTGATTCATTCGGTATCGGTGCACAGCTGGGAGACACCTAAACCTGTGAAAATTAATATTTACGACTTGCTCTTACATCCCTCGTTATGTTCAGGGCCTCCTGTAATATAAACTATACTGTAGGTTGATATAAAATAATCTAATTAATGATTAAAGATTAAAATAAAAAAGTATCATTCTCCATTTATCTGAATGTTTTTTACGATGTTAAGTGCGAAGATGACAGTGCAAAACTTTCCCAGATCGAATTTGAGCAAGACTGAGAAAATATTTTAAGCATTTTTATTAAAATTCGAAATCGTTTTAAATAATGATTCCAAGCTTCCAATCAAGTTAAATCCGGAATTCCAATTAAGGTGGATGAAAACCATTTTTTACGACGATAAAAGTTTGACTTTAATCCGATGTCTTTCGGCCGACGTGTGACGTCACCCTCGCCCTCTCCTTTACTTTCTTTCCAAGGGGAGAGACCGGTGGCAGTTCGCAAAAGTCAGTGGAATTCATTTAATAAGTAGAATTTATTACTGCGAATTTGTCCACCTACTTTCTGAACGCCGAATTCCACAGTAACTTGCCAAATTAAGTTCGCTTTTTATTGAATTCCTTGAGAGGATTTGTCCATGCCAAATCTTCAAGGAGTCGAAGTACCACATTTATGACTCAATATAGTTATATTTTATTAAGTCGATTTCTGGTTTTATCCCTTCACGGTGCTTTAAGAACTAAAAATACGTGGCGCATATAAATAGTCAGTACCTACGGGTTCCGATTCGGATGATTGATTTTTACTGGATCGGTTATGCGAGTTATTACGGAATCTCGACGCATTTTATGACCGAGGTTATTTATCTTGTTCAAGGACCGGCACGATCTTGTATTTTTTTTCTTTTCATAAGGAAAAAATAATTAAGAAAGAAGAATGCCAGAAGAATAGAATGTGTACAGAGTCTTGATGAGATTTCCAATACGTGTTCAGAAAACCATTCCTTCCCTTAGTGAGGATTTCAATTGGAACGGAGAAGCCGGCTACAAAAGTAATTCATTTACTGTTACTTGCAAGTTATATTATAAGCTTTAATCTTATAAATTACCTCATCTTTAGTAAGCGTTTATTGCCCATAAATGATTAATGAATTAATTAAAGTGTTTATTAATTAATTATTAAACACTTTTACCATGTTTTCAAAGATGTGATTGATAAATTAAGCTTATCAATATTTATATATCATGTTTATGAAATAACTCATTCAGGTTTTCTTTGAAACCCAATTAGACGAAGTAGATAGGTACCTTCGCGTACACTGAAAGCAGTAGGTATGGATTGAAATTTAACATCATGAAATTAATGTTTTGAAAGTATTTAACTTATTTAAATACTTCCACATGAATGAGAAATATTTAAATTTGAGCTGCCTTCGAAATAAGTATCGTTTTGGTAGAAGTTCAGGTTTTCTTTTGAGACCGGCGTCGATAGGAATGCAAACTTTCCTCAGAACTTTGTTACTTCTTATATTCTGGGAAATTCATCGGGAAAGGGATTTAGATTGAAGGATGGAATAAATCCTCGTTGGGCGGCGATGTTTTATTCCTGATCTTTATGTGCCGTAAAGCGGATGTTGAAATTGTAAAAGCGTTTGATTCGGATGCATTCCGGAACTTTAACGGCGCTCAGCGACCGCATTTTACTGCGGAGCCTTGAATAATAACTTCCTCTGTTTAACCGCAGCATCCCCCCATTCCCGCAGTACGAGTGTTTGATGAAATGAGAAGTGGACACAAAGCGCCGAGGGCTGTTGACCCGCGGCGAAAACACATTAGCGGAACGATCGGGCCATTTGGACGGGACGTTTTATTTTTAAATTTGATGACACTTTTGAAAAATGTACCTCTGTGGGAAAAACGAACATTACAAGCAGCTTTTTGCAAAAAGCAGGAACATTATAAAAACAATATCCTTGATTAACATACAAAGCACCTGGCACTTGCTGATACTTTGGGAATTAAATGATCGCGGCAGACTCAGTCCGAATTCAGACAAAAATCTGCATCGTAAATTTTATTCATTTATACAAACGATAAATTAAATCCAAATTTTCAGATACCCAATTGAATTTTTTTAAATATATTTTAATGATCCTGGTAGATTTTATGTCTCCGTATTTAAATTTGTTCAAAAAGTGTAATGAACAAAAGCAAAATAATCTTATTTGACAGGTGAATTATTGGAACAAAAACGAAGTTTGTGTAGGAGAATCGATTGATAAGTATAAAGGTTAGTGATGGTTGTGAAGTATATTAGTGAAGTGATTGTGATGAGTGGGTTAACAAACAACATAGCAAGAGAAAATATTAAAATAATGTTTCTAGTGAAAGAACCGAAAGTAAACTAACTGTAAACACGCAAACATAGAAAATAGCCGTTCATTCTCATTATCAAATAATTATGAATAATTTTAACGTTGTATAATCCATTAAAAATTATTAGATACAATGAATGAATTAATGTCAACACCCATATCCGGGTATAATGACAAGAATGCCACTTCTATTTTGTATAGAGCTCCATCAAGACAACGTTTAATGACCACTTCACAAAACCCTTTACAGAATATTGATAATCTCTGTGCTCGCCCCGAGGGAAATGGGCTAAATAGATTGTTAAAGCCACGTATAATGAAGGTTCTCCAAAGTCCTCACTTTTTAATTGAATAGTTTTAGTAACACGCCTCGACACCCGCAGGCCCTTTTAAGTTTTCCCCTCATGTTTTGTAACACCGGCATCCCCTGAATTCCCTCCCAGCCGCCACCCACCAGCAACCTTCCAAGCCTTCCCCAACCAACTATCTCCAGTCCTTCGTCCTACGTTCTTCCGATCCGGATTTAATGGTGTGGAAATCCATTACTTAAACCTGAAATTATTTGAGTCGATGTATACAAAATTATGTGTGTTGCTCATTTCCAGGGAAAACTTAACATAACATTATATATTTAATGTATTTCTTGCGCAGTCGGTAACCAATGTACGAGTAGATTTGTAAACATCTTTGAAATACAAAGCTTTCTCGAGACGGAGAAGAATTTTTTATATATTTTTTCTTTTGAAGTAGTTCTCAAATTGAATACGGTACTTAAATTAAATTAAATTAAATGGGACATCATTCTGTAAGCTTCCCGGAACTCTTTTAGATTAAATCTACTTCCGCAAAGTGGTACCAACAAGAACTGCCAAAAGGATTAAAGCGATTAATTTTTGGGTTATTATGCCGTGTGCGCTTCCTCCTTCTTCAGCCAAGTAAAAATCTTAAATCATATCTTTTAAAAGGATGGATAATATCCACTGAATAAATAGCAAGATTCTCTTACTTTCCACTGAAAATTCGTTAGCGTCTGGCTTCGTAAAAGTTGCCGATTTTTGATTGAAGTATCGTAGTCAACGAAATTATTTCAATATGCAAGGATATCATGACGCCTTGAAATCACAAATTTACTGGAATCAAATGGTAAATTTCATGTAAAAACCCATTAGGTCGTTAATAAATAATAAATAAAAATCTAACTCAATGAAGGCTTTATAACCGTCATTGTAATATATCATTGAAGAAAAAGAAAATATTAATAAATTAAAACAAACATGCAACAGACTAAGACACAGAAAATATTAAAGATAACGCCGGTCGCAACTGGTAATCGAGTCCAGGATCTCTTGTCTTACCGGGACACGGCGCCTTAACCAACTGGGCCGTAGGGACCTGGTAATTTTTTCTGTTCATGTTTCATTTAGATTTATTGGTGTTATCTTCTTCATCAATAAAATTTAAAAAAAAACTCCTTTTTTTAAAATTTTAATAAATTGGGCGCAATGGGATAAACTGAGTGTGTGCTACAATAACGCATACAGGCAACTTATGCAACTACCGAGGTTCTGCAGTGCTTCCACGATGTTCACCGAGGGGAGGATGCATTCATTCCCAGCCTTACTTCGCCACCGACTAGCCAGCTTCTGGAGCAGGACACGGAATTCAAACAACATCATTGTCGTGGCTGCATCCGAGTGGCTTAGTTCCCCCCTAAATGAGCGATGGATGCAGACGATGAGGCGACCTCCCTGATGGGCGATCCCAAAATATTTTTAAAATTTATTTTTATTCTGTTTAATTTAATTTTAATTTAATGCTTAGTTTTTATAGCTTGAATTTATTATTTTATTTTAATTTTATGTTTTCTTATTTATGTGATGAATCTTGTCTTCATTTTATGTTTTAATTAGGTATATACCTAATATTTTACTTCTTTTAGATCTTTTAATGTACCTACTCTCTTATATTGTTATATGTATTATAGTTATTTATGAAATATGGCAGACTGGGATTGCCCACCCCTCCCAGCCCTACTGGAGTAAAATCTTAAATAAAATAAAATAAAATAAAATTGAGACGCTTTAATAATGCATCTTAATTTCATATTTTTTACTTGTTCATTAGGATTTTTAAAATATAGTCAGAATCTTAATAACGACGTAGGTAAAGAAGTCGTGTACACAAATTTGTGACGCGCGACCTCGGTGTATTGGAAGGATCTACTGTCGAATCTGTTTGAGCAAACACTGTAAAATAATATGAGAATGTTAACGACGTAAGTGAAGAAAGCATGTACACAAATATGCGCGCGCGGCCCGGCGTATTAGACGGACCTAAGGTTGAATTCGCCCTTGCAGGCCTGGAAATTTGATCGTTCCGCCGGGTTTATTTTTAATTAATTCTGATAAACGTGTTACTAATATTTAAAATGTTTCTACACGAATACCTCCAAAATTTATTAATCCATCGTCTAGAAAAATAAAATCTGGTGCTTACCGCTAAATTTATTGTTGAAAAAAACGGAATATAAAATTTCCAAACCGTTTTACATAAAAGATATTAATGGTAAGGTACTGTTTTTATTAATCTTAAATATCAATTAGTTGCGTCCCCGGGGATCGGTTTTAAAAAAAATTTATTGGTGTTCGTCAGAATTGATGAAAATGTGAGCCTTGAGCAAGCCCCCATTATCAGGGTATTATGCAGCCTTAAAGCTCAAGCGAAGCCGGGTAGTATCTGACATATTTTAATATGCATAAGCTACCTACGTACATTCTTCGTTTTTTAAGGAATAAAAGGAAACAAAACTCTATATGAAATATTAAATTGCAGGAAAATCCAAACGGAGAACTGAACGTGGGAGGCGCCATAGAAAATGACCAAAGACGGGAAGCTAGCAGTCCAAAATGGAGTGTTTATACCCACTCTGATTATGTGAGGCATGGAGTTGGCAGAGGAAATATGAAGGTAGGCTGAATACTGTAGAAATGAGATTTTTGAGGCGTAGGTGTTTTAAAACCATGCATGATCGTGTGAGAAATATGATGATTCGCAAAGGCTGATGTAAGCGAAATGGGTAATATTAAGAAAGAGGCGCTTAGATGGTTTGGGCTCCTAGAGCAAATACATGAAGAAAGGAGTATAAGAAGAATATGTGATGCGACGTGAATGGTACCCGTGAGGCCCTGAGGAAAATAATTCTCCCCAGGACCTATGTCAGCTTTGGAGCTGCTGTACGGAGGGTTTTTTAAGGAAAGCAAGGAGAGAAAGTTCTGGGAAGGAAAAGGGTATAGGGGTGGGTAGGAATCTGGGTGGGGCTCAGTGTGTCCAAGAGTGACGGACGTATGAATCCATGCCTTCCACTGCGGTGCAAGGCGATGTTCCGAGAGAATACGGCTGGAGAAGTCAAAGGGACTCTCTCAAACATTCTCTCCCGATCCGGCCTGTCGTGCAGCTAGGGGGGCAGAGGCATCCGCCGCCAAGACCCGTACAAACCTCACCCCATGGACCCGGGCACCTCGGCTAAGTCACCAAACGTAGCAAACCACTTGGGTAGACCTATTTCAATATATCCATATCCATAACCCCCTCCCAAATATTGCCCAAGTTAAATTCATTGCAAGGTACCTACGTTAAGTTTATTGCTAGTTAAATTTATTGCATGGTACCTACGTCGCAAAACTTACAAATTCGCTCCGCAAAGCAAAAAAAAATCGCTCTCTTAAATTAAGATGAGAAAATAATCTAGCGATTTGTAAATTTGAATCTTCTTATCATATAATAATGTTGCTAGGTATATGTATTTAAGGCCTCTGGGTACGGGGTTTGGATTAGCTCGGTATAATCTAGATCCAGAAGGATCAGCCTTGAAAAAGTGATTCTATAACATCGGGGATTAGTTTTATTCCGTCTGCCTTCGGCAAACATCTTGATTAAAACTTTTCTTCTTTCAGGGGATGGAAGACAGAAAAATATTTGCATGGAGGACAGCCACTACGGAGAAATGAGTAACGCGATCGGAGACCCCGAGATGTACTAACTCAAAACTCCAATTTTCAAGATGACTGAACCAAAAAATTGAGATATTTTAATTAAAACTGCGCAAGTACGTTAAGTCAACACATTTATAATAAAAAGCTTAGAGCTAAAAAGATAAAAAAATCACTTTCTCTTACATTCGGGCGTCCAACGCCGCTTTAGATATATTTTGGTATGGAAAATGTTTTCGAAAAAATTTGATGAAAAAAACTTGACTGACTGCACGGATAGAGTTTGTAATTTTCATTTTCTTAAATAGTGTATAGAGTAAAAATGTATTTATTGTTATCAAGTTTAATTTGTAGAACTCCTTTTTTAATTTTTTAATTTATTTTACATATTCAATAACATTTTTATTCAAATTATAAAAAACAGTTATTTTGCCTCCTAAGGCCATTATCAAACTGTGGTCATGCCACTTACAAACGAGGTATTTATATTATTTCTAGATAGGTATTTACGATAGTGAAATAATATAAATACCTCGTCTGTAAGTGGTATGACCACAGTTTGATAATGCCCTCAGAAGGCGAAACAGCTGTCACGCGTAGTAATAATTACATTGCAGAACTTGTTTATTAATAAACTGCTTTTATAAATTGAATAATAATATTATTGAATATATAAAAAAAATAAAAAAAGAGTGATTAAGCGCTAAACTAGACTAATAGGCACGTAGGTGCAATGTGGGTTTGTTATTATTTTTATTGAAGAAAATTTTTAAAAAGACACGCGTAGATGGTTGACCGCGCAGAGTGGTTGAACGGACAAAGTTTAAGTTAATGGAATAGGAATAAAGTTATGAAGAATAAAGTTAATGAAAGAAATCGGGACGCCTCAGGAAGACATGGCAAGATCGAGTGAATCAAATTTTTGATTTGGGTTGTTTGAAGAGTTCATATAAGGAAAGAGTGTGTACGTTTGGTAATGAAATAAGGAACAGAATCTAACGCCCCGTTTAATGGTTAAAATTTTAAAGTCAGTTAGCAATTTGAGTGACGTTTTGTGACGTTTTCTTCTATTATCTACTAGCTTTTACCCGCAGCTTCGCTCCCATGGTGGAAATACCACCGTTAATTCACTTTTTCACTCACTCACTGACTCACTCATTCATCTCCGTGAACCCCACCTTCCTACAGCCCATGTTACTCGATGATAATGTAGCTTTCCATTGGTGAAAGAATTTTAAAAATCGGTTTAGTGTTTTAGACGTGAAAGTGTAACAAACAAACACACACTTTCGCATTTATAATATTAGTATCGATGTATAAAAATCGTCGAGAAGGTGATTTATTTTTTTAAATACCCCTCTTTATAAATATTATTGATATTAGATACCAGTCCTAATACAAAGTAGGGTTCGTGTAGTACCTACGAATTATATAGGTCCTTCTTTCTGCTGTCGTTTATATTTACTCTTTTGTCAAAGTTATGAAACTAAAAACCACTCAGGCGGTCAAATGCGGAGCTTATCCTGAAAAATTTCATACAAAAATGTCGATACCGGTTAAGCGCCGCCCAGACAGCATGTTGTAATATTTCAACCCTTTACGATCCGAGACACATAATCGTTGTGAATAATGTCATGTTTCTCACAATGTGGTGTCATAAATCGTTATTACATAGCGGCGGCACAAATTGTCCCGTTCCCACCCCATTCCTGTGGACGGCGGGGGGTTAAGGATAAAGGGGGAGGGGGTCGCAGGAACCCCCGGGTCCCCCCAGGTCCCCGGGACCGACAAAAGGTCCCACCACCGCTTGACTTGTTTGTTGTTTATGACGGCCAGCCCCTATTGTCGTTGTGAAAGCATTATTGGCCAATAAATCACGGGGCGGGCCCGCGCCATCGGCCCGCACCTTCCCCGCGCCCGGAATTATTGCAAGAACTCATCAGGTGCAATAATTAACTTTCAGTGCATTCTGCGGATGACACGGAAAATGGGACCCGCCAACGAAATTAAAGAAAATTTAACGCTGCACAACTTTAACCGTCTGGTCGAGATTATTAACGACTTACAGGGTGCAACGGGACTAACAAACTTAAAGATTCTACCGAATAGTACAATGGCTTTTTTACTATTTATTTTTAAATATCGATTATAATAAAAAAAATACTCCATAACACACAAATCTAAACTAAAGCGATTAATGAAAATTTAATACTTCATTATTAGTCATCGAGATGACAATTTACTCTGCAGGGTGTAATGTGTTTAACAAACTAAACGATTCAATCGATAAAAATCGATTACAAAAAAAAATTACTTCGGTCCGTCTGGATAATGGAAACTGCAACACGGTGCACAATGCATTTTCCCTTGGACAATAATTACGAAAATCAACATTTGAATTCATGAATTTTGATTTTGCTATTTTAAAGATGACGAGTCAAACTCCGGGGACGTTGGTCATTATTACTTATATGACCGTCATTGTCTAGTTATGCGCCCTCAACTTAGGGATTACCAACACCGATGCGCTAATCACATTATCAGTTGAATTTTATCACATGGACAAGACGTAACATTTACACAAAAATACCGTGCTTTTACCTTTAAACTACGATTAAATCTACTGGCCCGGGTATGTATTTTGAAATTAGTATTAAATCATGTCCAGTCATTTGACCGGTAAGTGGTTGGGTGGGCATCGCGTTTGGGTCCCACCCGGGCGTCCCCTGTTCGATTCCTCGGCTGGCTAAGTCCTACATCAAAACACAAGCAACATTTTCGGCTTTCTGAGGTGGTAGTAGGAGATTTTCAAACATTGTTGGGTTATTCGTAACCCGGGAATGTTTGTCTTTCTTTTAAAAAAAAATGTCATTATGGAATGTGTGAGACTGCACTATCCTCCCCACATACCAGAATTTGTTTTCGAGACTTTATGTCTAGAGTCTAGTATGTTTGGTTATTAAATCTAGTCTGTTTGGTCTCTATCAGCGATCAGCAAATGGCGGCCCTTCTGGCCCATCCCTTCAGGAGGGAGAGTTCCTGAAAGTACCATTATTCCTTCCCACCATACTTGGTGCACCATCGGTCACAATCATATTATTTTTTTCATAACTAATTCTTATGAAGAAAACATTAATGTAAGTGTTTAAGAACCCGAACCGCACGAGTGGGATTCAACTAACACGCTACTAACTGGTTGATCGTGAAATTTCAAAACATTTAATAATTTTTTTTTTCGCCCGCGGCGCTTTTAAATAATCTCAGAATGTTGAAAATCATCCCTATCTGTCACTATAAGTGAAAAGTGTGACTTGTTTAATGATTGAGGGATAATCTAGTAGAGGATCGATGGTAGTTATTGGTTCCCTCTCGAACGCCCGAGAGGGAACCAATAACTACCACGCTTCCAACCGGATGGTCGTGATTTCAAAACATGACATGTCACAAGTCACAAGTCATAAGCGCACTGATTGAGCAGGCTCACATGTGACGTCGACGTTCACGTGCCCCCCCCAAAAAATTGTCACATTCATATGACCCGCCACCAAAACTAATTGCCGACGGTTGGTCTACATGATGCCCTTATAGTTGTCACCTAAGTTTTACGCCTGATGAATGCGTTACTCAACTTTTAAAAATATTTCCTCGTAGTTTTTAATCTCTGTTGATAAATTTTTATTTCCAAAAAATTTTACTGTATCTGCCCGCGACTAAGGATTTTATGATTTTTTTTTTCAGACGGAGGTAATTTCATCAAAAACTTCGCAAAAGTGCGCTTCGATAGCAAAAATCTGGTTGTTTTTGAGAAAATGTATTTGCGCTTGAATTTTTTGGACGTCAACGATCAATAGCGGGATCAGTTTAAGTATTTAAGCAGATTATTTTATTTAAAATTTAAGTTAAGCAGATGATTTTATTTAAAATTTAAACTTAAATTTTATTTAATTTAATTTATTATAAGAAGCTGGGCGACTAGAAATTAGGCCTACGCAATGAAGCTTTGCTTATCCGAGAAATGCGGTTCCCATTGGGCTTGATGGCTCTTTCAAATGAAACCAACCATTCGGTACCCGCGGAAGACCCCTAAAGCTATCTGAAGAAGCTTCATTCAACGATCTCAGCTCGGGGATCACGGGGGTGGAAAAGGAGTTTATAGTTAAGTTTTCCATCATATAGGAGTGCTTTCAAGCGGCTGTTGCATCGATTTATATAAATTAAAATGCTATTAAATGAGACGAGACTAATGCGGGTGATATTACATGTCTGGCAGTGTTAAAGCAAGGTGCGTTCTAAGATGTTAAATCGATAAATTTTACTTGCGATTCGCATATTTATATAAAGACGCGCTGTAAGGAGGAGGTTAAAATTGTAAAAAAACAATAGAAAAAACATTAAAAAAAACTGACTCATAGTCTGTGTATATACTCCTACCCTCAATTTGGGAGGCAGGAATGGGTACCGCCGCCCCGGGAACCTTTATTGGATAACCAACAGCCATAGGACACTGAACCCCAGATTGCTACCCACCCCTTAAACCCTTTTCCTTCCCAGAACTCCCCTTTCCTCCTTTTCCCCAAAAAAAACCCTCCACACAGCGTCCCCAAGAATGACATAGGCTCTGAGAGAAATTATTTTCTTCAGGGTCTCCTGTGTGGGGCTCATGTAAAAAAAAAACCCGCGTATGCTCGAACGCAAACTCTAACACAAATTTCATAAGAATATTACTGTTGATTTCTGAACCTCTCTCATCACCCAAAAGGAAAATAACTACAAATAAAAAAGTGAAAATGGATGAACAGTTTCAGAAGTATTTTTTTATTTATTTTTTTTTAAAAGAAAGACAAACATTCGCGGGTTACGAATAGCCCAAAAATCTCCTACTACCACCACAGAAAGCGGAAAATGTTGCTTGTGTTGTGATGGAGGACTTAGCCGGCCGAGGAATCGAACACGGGACGCCCGGATGGGACCCAAACGCGGTGCCCACTCAACCACTGACCGGTATATCAAATAAGCAGAGGAATCTTCTGATACATCCAGCAGTTTAAACCTAGAACTAGACTTATAATGTTGTACGACGAAGAATTTTCAGATTCGGATTAGTTTTCAATAAGATTAATAAATTGATGTAAAGACGAATATTGTTTGTATAGAAATGACTTTATCTTTTTTTTACATTAACTCCACACAGGAGTCTCTGAGGAACATAATTTCCCTCAGGGCCTATGTCATCTTTGAAGTTGCCTCGTGGAGGGTGTTTTTGAGGAGAGGAAGGAGTGAACATGGGTCTTGAAGAGACCCATGTTGTAGGAGGGAGGAAAAACAGAGACCGGCAAATCGTTCCACAGCCGAGCTGTTGAATTCAAGAACGAGTCGTAGAAACGATCCGTTCTCATGTGACTAATGTCAACCGTGTACAAATGTTGGGTGCGAGTTTGGCGTGTTTCCCGCGCCGGTGCCGAGGGGATCAATGACGCTAGTTCCTCGGAGCATCTTTCATTGTAATACCGATAGATCAAGGACAGCATTTCCACCTGACGCCTGTGCTCTAAAGATTGCAATCCGTTTGTTAAGTTAGGAGAATCTATCAAACGGACCGACCGTTTCTGCACAGAGTCGAGGAAGCCTGGATTATATTAATATTATTTTGTAAGTAATGCTTACGAATGATGTTATATAAACTGCCTCTAGCCACAATCCTCATGTATTTGTTAAATACTTACTTATAATGTATTTATTTAGTGAACAACAATCATCGCAATATTTCAAAGATTACAAAATAATAATATTTGCGAAATGTGCTTTAATTATTTGCTTAAAATAATTAAAGAACTAATACGATTTCATTGCCATGGTCGCGCTAACAACAGACTGACTCTACCGTTCTACTATAATAACACACATACATTATCACATTATTACTCACCAATCAGTCGATTACACATTTTGGGAAATGAATATGCTAACATCGGCGACATTTATTTCTTAAAATTAGCGCAATATAAATATGCACTCAAAAATAATTTTTCCTTAATGTAACTTTATATACGCAATATGGACATGTTGAAATGAAATGATGATATTTCTCATTGTTCTTTTTTTGTTATTTTTTGTTGTGATACACAAAATAATTGTATGTTATTTGTAGGTTTCAGTTTTTAAGTTTTTTTATTTTTTCCATAATGTAACTTTATATACGCAATATGGACATGTTGAAATGAAATGATGACATTTCTCATTTTTATTTCTTGTTATTTTTTGTTGTGATACACAAAATAATTGTATGTTATTTTTAAGTTTAAAACTACTATTATGTAATGATATTATTTTTCTTACTTTTGTACTCTATTATATGTTTATTTATAAAAGGCAGTATAGCCGTTTATGTATTTAAAATAAAATAAAAAAATAAAAATAAATTGAGTTTCTTAAACGTGAACTAACTACGAATATTATGTTAGATTTATGAAGAAAAAAATGTTTTTTAAATTCTGCATGTAACCGGAGTTACGATTTTTGTCCTCTCCTCCATACAGCTCAACGCACTGTGCGGTGGGTAAAAATATAGAAGGGTTAAAAAATTAAAAGTACCTACCTACAAAACCAAAATACTTTTGAATTGTGTTTTGTTTTTAAATTCAATGTATTCAAATCATTTCCAATTCGAAGCAAAAGTTCTAGAGTTCATTTTTTTTATTTTTTTTATTTTTTTATTAGTATCTATAGCAAAATTTGTATATAATGTATTTATAAATTGTACTAGCTTTTCCCCGCGGCTTCGCTCGCATGGTATTACGGGAAATTACTGTAGCGCTTGCACTTATCAATTATCTCTTAAGCCAGTTTTGCAGTAGTCCAAGTCCATGTTCCGCTTCTTTGTAGGTACTTCTCCAATCTTTTTCGTTGAATACAATTACTGTATCGTCAGCAAAGCTTATGATTTTTCCTCTCGTTCCTATGCTACCGATATCATTTATGTATATTAGAAATAATATCGGTTCTAGTACGCTTCCTTGCGGTACTCCATGGTTGATTAGGAGAGGTTTGCTTTTTTTCTTGTTAATTTGAACGCTCTGTGTACGCTCCATCATATAGCTTTTTAATAAGTTTAGAGTTCTATTTGACATACCAATTTTTGAAAGTTTTGCAAAAAGGATTTTGTGATCTATTTATTCAAATGCCTTTTGTAAGTCTATGAAGATTGCCAGTGTTTTTTCTCTTCTGTCTAAACTTTTTATGATCACATCTGTATTGAACCGGAGTAACGACAGAGTCACAAACAAAACTAGTATTTTTTAAATATTTTTACTTTTGAACATAAAATTACGTAACGTCCAGATAAATGAATCTTTTTCTAATCATGAAATGGCACTATGTTAACTTTGAACTCATTAGGCAATGAATACAAAATTTTCTTCCCCTTTCAAGCAAAGTAACAATAAGGAAAAAAAAGATGGAGAAGACTTTCAATCGTATTTGCCCTGATAGAAAACCAATGGAAAACTGTAAACATGAAACTATTTTGCAAGATCGTGGATGATTTATGATCTTGCGTTGTGAGTGTGTTATTTTTTCCCTAGAGACCATTTTTTATAATGGTATAAAATTGATATCATCAACGTTATCAATAATAAAACCTTATTTTTTTTAAATTGCCATGATTGATAGCTTTTTTTTAATAATCGATCGGCATAAACTGACTGAATGACAGCCAAAGTCTTTTTGATAGCTCCTTAGAATTATACACAGAATATCAATGCTTGAAATATTTATGGCTTGCCCAATATTATCTTAGTGCTCGAATTTAACCGGAGCAAACTTGAACGCTCGTGAATACTATCAACTCCGGCATTGGGATTTCTAATAATTTTGGTTTTCAACCTGAATAATAAACCAATAAATAATGGTATTCATTGAGACATACTTTGGCTGCTGAAAATAATTGTCCAAGTTAATAAAAATAAAAAACATGCTTCTCTTTGCTCCCAGTGTTTATGTCACGTAGCGTCCACAGAAACACTAAAATAACCATATACTAGACAATTGTTAGAACTGTACTGGCACATATGAGGCACTGACACTGACGGTAAATATGGCTGAAATGCTAGACACTTTTGAAAGAAAAGTGCTGAGAAGAATATCTGGACCCGTGAAAGAGGGGGAACAGTGGCGCATCCGGCACAAAAAAGAACTATACGATATATATCAGGCCCCTAACATCTCAGCCCACATGAGACTCCTCAGGTTGAGCTGGGCTGGACATGTACTTACAGAGAATGCCGGATACACGCGTCCCAAAGAGAATTTTGACTTGACACCCAGGTGGAAAGAGAAAAGTGGGAAGACCCAGACTGAGGTGGGAAGACGAGGTGAGAGGGGATGCAGCACAGCTTCTCCAGATAACAAACTGGAAGTCAGCCGCTGAGGACAGTAGGAGTTGGAGGCGAATGTTGCGGGAGGCCAAGGCTCAATATGGGCTGTAGCGCCATCGGAGGGAGAGAGAGAGAGAGAGAGAGAGAGAGAGAGAGAGAGGGAGAGAGAGAGAGAGAGAGAGAGAGAGAGAAATTCATAATATATAATTTACTTGGAGGAAAAGCAGAATTTTTTTTTTCAAAATTTATGAATACCAGTAAAATGCGTGGAAGATTTAAAATTTACTTTTCTAATTCGGTTATTGTACTAAAATGGGTAATTTTACTATTTTCATTCATAATTATTGATTTTTAAAAACCGCATATTCCGATACTGTTCCAATTAGCTACAACTTCATGACAGAGAAACCACCACTGGCTGGTAAGACTGCTGCCATCAACGTTGCCCGGCGTGACGTCAATGCCGCCGAATTCACGAATAAAAACGTACATGTAGTTTTGGCGGCAAATTGAAAATAGCGCATTTTAAATCGTTATAGAAAATTTGTTCTTCATTATGATAATACTTTAATTATCTATTTTTTTCGAAAATAAAAGAAAGCAGTCAAAATACCCTGCTAATTTCAAAAATATATCTTTCCGGTTGCATAAATCATATAAAAGCATCATAGACGCCTTGAGAAACTGAAAAAAAACAGTTGGCAAATCAATCGCTATCCGCAGGAAAGCGACTTGCGAATTTTATTTGCGGTCCGTCCGCACACAGGAAACTTGTCAAAGACCAGTGGTCAAAGGCCACGTTGCAACTGGCGGTGCTGGTCGCGTTTCAGTTGCCAGGTTGACAGGTTGCCATGGTTGCGCCTCACGACATGTCAAGTTTTCGAGTGATTTGCGATATGTCAGAGCAGGAAAATATAGATTTTTTTCAGGAGGTTGATAAATTATTATTATATTTAAAACATTGATAATTGATAAATTATTAATATACTAGCTGGAACCCGGTACGCGTTGCTATGCCATTTAAAAAATAAATTGTTTCTTCCTGCGTGTCTTTTCCCATTCACCACTTCCGTCTCCCCTTCCTCTCCGCGTCCCTTTTCTCTCTCGCGTTCCCACTCCGCCCCCTACACCTTCCCTCTCTTCACTCCTCTCCCGCCCTTCCCCAGTCCCGCGAACCCCCTCCCATGTTTCCCCCCTCCCGTGAACCCCCTACCCGAGTTCCCCTCCCGCATTCCATACATTCATTCCTGGTACATTTAGTTTTCAAACAGCTCGCTTGCCACCTATTGCAAATTTCATAATGCCAGAGCTCACCAGTAGTTTTATACAAACACAAAAAAAAAGAATTATCCATTTTGATGCAGTCGTTTGAAAGTTATGCGCGTATATACATTTCGGCGATTAATTTTTACAGATAGATATTAACTACGACACCTGACATAAAATTGGCCGTAAATATATCAACGTCGTTTCCACGGCAACGCTTTTTTTCACGGCAACGATTTGTTTTGCTCAGCAATAACTCGCTTTTCTCAGGGACAGAAAACGTATAGGTAATTAATATTTCATAACGCCAAATCTACCATTGTACACAGCCTATAGTACTAATTTAACTTTCTATTGGTGAGAGAATTTTTAAAATCGTTTTATTGTTTTATTCGTGAAAGCGTAACAAACCAACACGCAGTTTCGCATTTATATTGTTGAAACAAGCTGATATAATTACTGAAAGTGTAGTTGCGCCATCAATTGAGTTGCCAACTGATTTAGACTACAACTTAAAAAATCTATAATAAATTAGTTCTACTTCCTGCGTGTGTGTTACATATGTTATTATCGCACATTTACCTTATTCTTCCATACAAAACCATTAAGCATTTAAGCGGCCCCTTATTAATTTTCTAATATTTTCTTATTTTATTGGCTACGAGACGTAGTAAATATCCGTAAATCACACTTGCGTGAGATTAACTAACATATCAAAACGTTTTTATGGCGTCAGTGAATCTCAACACTTATTTATAAAACAGTATGTGGTATCGTTAAATAATTATTGTACAACGACGCACTATATCAAATGATCACGATACTTTGCGCGCTAAAGGGGCGCCATAAATCAGCCCTTAAATAAGATTTCGGCCAATTCCGCGATCCCTCATATCGCATGTTTTCTAGACTTTATACATTTTTAATTGAATGATACTTTAGTGTTTCTCCAAAGACGTTAGTTATTTAAAAGCGAAGAAAGTAACATACAATGCCATTAAGAAGCACTATATGTACTAAAAGAAAACTAAATAAACTCAACTTACACGAATTGTCTCTTTTGTATCTTTCGAGAGTTAAGATTATTTTTTACTAATATTATTTTATTATATGGAATATTTTATTATTTTTTGACAACTAAAATGTTATTTAAAGTTTCCGTAACTAAACGGGGAATTGTCGTCGATAGTTGAACATTACGCAATAAATGTATGTTTTAATAAATTTGCATTTAAATTTTTTTACGTGTTTAATTCATTTGGTTTTTTAGTGTCAACTAACAAGATTTTTTTTTACATTAGTTCCCCTCAGGGCCGTCTTTGGGGATATGTGTTTTTCATCTTCGGGGATGCTGTGAGAGGGTCTTTTTAGGAAAGGAACGAGAGGAAGTTCTGGAAAGGAAAAAGGTCTGAAGAGTGGAAATCTTTTGGTTGATGTGACGTATGAATCTTTCCCTCCCACTGAGGCTCAAGGCAATGTTCCGAGAGTGTACTGCGTGTAATCAAAAGATTTCCTTCAACCAGTCTCTCCCGATCCGGCCTGCCACGCAGTTGGTGGGCAGACGCATCCTGCACCCCTGCTAGTCACCAAACGTAGGGAACCACTTGATAGACATATGGCGTTTGACATGTGTTCCCGGAGCGGCGGTATCCATTTCCACCTCCCAAATTGATGTACATTTTAAATTTTATGTTAAAAAAATTTCTATTCGCAATAATATTACGTTTCGTATGCTTAATTTAATTCAAACACTCATTTAAACACAACTTTAAATTTGATAACTGCACGATTCCCAGGCAAAGTGAAAGAAAAAACAAATGGTTTGTAATAATAACATAATGTGATAGCTGATTCCTATAAGGAAGTTAGTGCAGCGAGCGAACGAAGGGGAGCTTAACTCGGCAAAGAACTTTTATTCGGCTCATTCAAACAATCCCCTTCCCTCGATTTTTTCGAATAATCGAACTTTCTTAATTCTCAAATACCACTTGTCAAAACTTTAGTTATAGCTGGGAGAGTTTGAAGCCAATTATTTGCTCCAGGGATTCGATAATATTATTTCTTCTTTTTCAGTTTGATCGTGAAAAATCTTTACGCTATTTCATACGTCTTCCGAGCCAAGAATATCCGCAGTGAGGTTATTTGCACACCTTAAATATTTTTTCGTAATTTTTTTTTGCTTTTATTTTTTTTTTTTTATAGATATCTCATTACCAATATGATTGATAATCATATAAAGATGAATCAACCAAAACCAAGTCGAATAGCTAAAACTAAGTAGACAATGTACGTATGAGAAACGGTTTTAATAATAATATAGTTCGAGAATAGCTGTCGTTATTTTAGCTATAACTTGCGTAACAGCTCTACGTGAATATTTTCCCTGCAATGTTATAAGTTTTACCTATGTTATAATCTCTCTTTTGTTAGGCTAACAATGTGCATCTGTCGTATTTAGGTTTCGTATATATATAAAAGATTTATTCATATCAATTTCTTTCCTTTTTCTTCCTTTATTTCTTTTAAAGTAAGACATAAGCAACGCCCAGAAACATTTTTTCCGCCTTATTCGATTCGCTGATTGGTGGGCGAATATTTTTTTATATTTTTTTTTCTATGGCAGAATTACATCTTATCAAACAATCCATACTATTAAGTTTATGTAAATATTCACTTCCAACGTCAATATGCATACATAGTTGTACTTCATGTTTAACTTCACGTGTACGCCCCTGAGGAATCGGGCGTATTTTATTAGAAGGTCTGAATGTTTCCGCTTTGCAATAAAATCCAAATAAATGGAATATTCTGAAAACATCCGAAAATCAACAACTGTTTTTGAAAGGTGATGAAATACGTTTACAAATAAAAATATAATTTTTGAAATATTAAATTAAATTTTTTTTTTTTTTTTAAATGGCTTACCTTACGTTAACTCTATCTAAAATTACTGACAACGAAAAAATTTGGTTGTCAGTAAAGATGGTTAACGGACGATAATTTTATGTGATAACTTCACGAGCCGAACGCTTAAGCCGAACGCTTAGGTTGATCGTGCCTCTCTATCGCTTGTTCCGCGCTCTCGCCGAACGCTTAGGCTGAACGCTTGTTCCGCGCCCTCGCTTGCACGCCCGGCTCAGGCGTAACGTGACAACGTGACAACGTGACAATGAGTCATGCTTTTTCGTGAATGCGGCCGGCGTTCATCGATTTATAAGGCGCTTTCGCGTCGGAAAAAGAAAAAGACACACACACACACACACATATTTTATTAGACCAATCTATACATACAAAAATCAAATATGCTTACTTATAAATATTTATATAAGTATGTGAGTACATGAGTTTTCCGTGTATTGAAATACTAAGCATAGGAAATGTTTGAAACTTTCAAAATACCTTCTTTCTACACCCGCGAAGGTTTCTGACTTATTACAACCACATGACATTACATCTGAAAAGTTTTTTTTAATAATTACAAAAACTTTTGCGAAATTGTCAAAAAAGTCACAATTTGAAAATGACATTTTGCAAAACAATGATTGTTTAATCATAATTTAATTATCAAAACTATTTAAATTAATGAATTTATTTTAAGTACACGCCTAATATTTTGAATCGAATCAAGAATTAAAGATATTTTAAATAGGTACCTAGTTAACAAACTTAATTGATCGATTTTCGAATAAACTCTTTAATAAAATGAATTTATATCGAAAGTTTGTTTTCGGTGTATGTACGCATGACTTGAATTGAATTTAATTTAATTTTAATTTTTAAATCTAATGATGTTCGGGAACGCGCGAGGGGAAGGGACATGGGTGGGGAAGGGGAGGCGGAAAAGGACATGGAAGGGGAAGAGCAGGCGGAAGAGGAACGGGATGAATGGGAAAAGACTCGCAGGGAGAAACGAAGTCTTTATTAGTGGTATTGAAACGCATGCCGGGAACTCACTAGTGTAATGTAAACGTTATTATCACCTCACTTTTTCGTCTTTTCATTAAAAAAATTATGAATTAAAAATTCTCAAATTCTTATACATTTTTCTCAAACTGCTATCGGAAACTTTGGTTTCATGGAGATCACATTAAAAAGTTATATGGTTAAATTCTAGATTTGAATATAAAGCGTGGAGTTTTATTTTTCCAACACCGTTTAGATCATATTTCTTACCATGGCAGTAAGGGAGACAACAAAGATTTGGTGACCGGCCAACTCAGAATGAAACGAACTCAGAACCACCTCAGAAAGGTCATAAAGAGCGATGATTAAAAAATATAATAAATTGGTCAAAAAGGTTAAGTTAGGTTAGGGTTAACGGCTATTTTAAAATTATTTTTTTGATGACTTTTCAAAGAGTTGTTGAGTTGACTTTAATCTGAGTTGGCATGGAACCCAAAGATTTATATGAGACCCTTGTACCTATGTATATACCTATGACAAATTTGATCTTCTGTGATTAAACGGGTTAAAAAATCAGTGTATCAAAATAACATCGTTTTCGTACGTGTTCGGTGCCACGGTTGCTGGTATATATAGGTTTTATCTACATTTTAAACATTTAAATAAAATCTTGCTGAACAACGTTAAATGCCTATCTATTGTTCTGAATATATTATCTAGATACGAATATATAAATACGTATCGAAACAAGGGAATTGACTCACGTCAAGGGGAAAGCAAGTATGAATAAGTCACTGAACTAGCTTTATTTCAGCAGAAAATCCCGCTGGAAAATATTGACCCGTCTCATACTCCGACTGGTAAATGGTAACCACCGTGATCGACCGGTGAAAAGCGCATTGACTTAACATATTTTATACATTCCGTATTCTGCAACGCTAACTCCTAACAACAACTAACAACTCCAGAGTAAATCTTCATACGCATTTGCATAAACCCGTTAACAGAAAAGAGAACAAAAACTTCCTTTGAATTTTTTTCTGTAAATGAACATTTTTGCAACGAGTTTAAACCTACAACTACTGTTAATTCCAACTACTAGCTTTAATTTAATTAAAACTTTGAAAACACGCTCGGGATGCAACGCTGTAAAAAATATAAAGAAAATTTAAAAGTTCTTAAGCGAGCATTTTTCAAATCTGATTCTTGCTTGAGAGTTTAAGAAAGCGTAATGCAAGATATACATTTATACCTAAGTTAAGGTGATCCCATAGTCCTTGAAAAATTCGAAATCGTCTGTTTTGCGAGGGATTATAAAATACTTGAGAAAACTTGACAACCAATAATAGACGAGAGGCGTCAGGCTCATAAATCCCGAGTTCCGCCCTCAAATACACTGTGGTAAAAATTGTGAAAAATATGAACATAATAATTATATTAAATACTTATTTATGATTATCAAAATACATGGTAAAATTAACATATTATGGGCCTAATTTGTAGAACAAGTAACTTTTATTTATCAAATTTTACAGGAGGCAGTAAAGACTGTTTTTTAAACTCATGAACCAAGATGAACCGCTCTCCTTCGCACGGAATAGACTAGGTTTATAAAACATTTGAACGTTTATAAAACATTTGTTTATAAAACATTTGAACTTAAGATTTGTATAGTTTATTAATAAAAAATGTTTAATAATTTTGAATTTTTAAATTATTTTTTATAATATAACTTTATAGGTAGTTATTAATATGCAATTTAAAGTTATTTTATCATACGATTTATTTAACTCTTCTATACACTCTTGCAGTTCACATTTCTTTAGAATTCTATTGAAAAGTTTTTATTTTCAAGCAACCAGTTGGGCAGCGTTGTGGGGCGGCTTAAAGAGGATCTGTAAGAAGGGATGTATTAACGCGAATTTTGAAGATGACGGAATATATGAAGGAATCATTTGCTCTGTGTGGAGGAGGGTACATTAATGCAAACATTTAGTTTACAGTTAAGTAATTGACTGAGAGTGGTGAACTCCAAATTTTAAGTGGATAAAAAAAAAATCTTCATTCTTGGGAATCTGTTTTATATAATACCGACTAAACTTTAATTAACAGTTAACAAAATTATGGCGTTGTTTCTATCAAGAAAATTTATCTTATTTTCTAGTGCCTTTTTTATTTTTTTTTATGTGAATACCACACAAGAATCTCAACTACTGCTATTTGGAGTCAGTGAGACTATGGCATCCCCAATTGGGGTATGTTGTGAGGCTGAAGGTAGAGAGGAAGCGAAAGAGATGGGGAAGAGGAAGGTGGGGAAGTACCCGACTATTCAGATCTGGTCACTAAGCAACGTTTAAATTTCTAATTTTGGTCTTACACCAGGGCGATACTGAGAGTATCTTCCATTCCGGAACATGCCACAAATATACCATAATAAATTATATTTAATTATTTGAACCCGCGACCATCGGATCGACTTTCCCCTCAAACACGGAGGCCGTCAAATACATTTGACCAGGAGGCCTACAATTATATTTGAACTGCTAATAAATTAGATTGTTTAAAATTCTTTTGGACAATTTGCATTTATTTAAAAATAAAAATATTGGAAATAACAATTTTCAACAAAAATATTCACCAACAGCTTGGCGGTTAACAACTGAAAGGGAAAGCTTCGGACTGTAATTTAGGTATTAATAAACAAAAAAATATATTTAATCATTCCCCAAAAGTAAGAACTTGGCAATAAAAGTTAATTAATTAAAGCTAATACGTTTCTCTTCTACGGAGATTTCATGTGCATAGTTAGATTTATGCCAGTGTTAACAACGTAAAAATAATTAAGTTCGTTAATGTTACGGCGGAATTTAAAAAATCGTGTTTTTTTAAATAAAAATAATATAACTTTTTCAAAATGTGAATCGAGTACTTCAAGGAAGTCGCTTTATACGGAAAATGAAACGAATTTATAAATATTAAATTGTTAACGATATATTGAAATTTGCTCACTGTGCGGTACTGTTGTCACTGTTTAATACTCAAAAGCGCGCCAGATTTAAAATTGTAAATGTCAAATCATTGGCAAAGTTATTGCCTACTTCAAACGACATTTGGCAACAGAATTATATATTTTTTTTCAAATACGAGTATTATTATATAAATAAAGTAAATTATAAAGTGGTTAATCGGTATATTCAAACATCTACGTATATAACTAGGAAATTTTAAAATCGATAGTACGTAAACTCGAATAACATTTTACGGCGCAGAGAGTCACGGACGCCAAGGACGTCCGTCCACCACAACTGTTGGGTGGAGAATGCGACAAAAAGGCGGTGACGATTGTGTGGTTCTTACGTTCATGGCATAAGGTTCACTTTGAAATAACATTTTCGTCGAATGCCGGCGGTCTTGATTGATGTCAAAAATAACAACGCGAAAATGCACATTTTATTTTATTTCGGGAAGTTCATGCATAAATATCGACTTTTTTCGCGATTATCATAAAAGAAACTAAATTTGCCACATTATGCAATAAAATTAAATACGAAGAGGGGTTTACAAGTAGGAGAGTTTGCACTTGAAAGTGTTTTTTTATAGACCTTATACTTTATTTTTTTTTAGGCTTATTAAAAGACTTATAAAAAAAATGACCGATATTTTTAAGGGCAAAGATATGTTCTACACGCAGTGTTTAATTGAAGCATCTAAAATACTTTTAAGCGATTAAATTTTCAAAACAAAAATACACGATTTTGTATGATTTTGCATTATGTCGCAAGGCATCATCTTAAAACCTGTGGTTTTGAGAAAATGTACAAATTTCACAAAAGAAAGGCATTGCAGTTTCAAAGTTATTTTTAAAACGGTAAATTTTATAAGGCCATAAAAACTGTACAATGTTTTGGAATAACTAGTGGAAGTTTATAATTGGCATGATGAACTATTTTCTTATTGTATTATTTTGTAATTTATGATTTGCTGTTAACTTTTCTAAATAAATAAAATAAAAATAAAATAAAATAAAAAAATAACTATGAACTTAAATATTTTTAACAAAAACTGTGCACGCAATAGTAGTTTATTTTTAATTAGCGAGTAACCGGCAAGCGTTGCAATGACACTCAAAGAAAGAAAGTGTTGTGTTTTAATTCTGTTTATCGATGAGCTTTTGTATTTTTTTGTATTTCCGTCCGGTGCGCACATGAATTAATTAGAAGGTTTTTAGTACCACTCCCCCTCCCGGATTCCCCTCCCCCACCCTCCTTCCCTCACTGTGGCTAAACTATATGAATTACACAGATTTTCAAACAACTACGCCTAGTGTATTTTTTTAATACAAATTTCATAACGCCAGAGCTAACCATCATGAATAGCATTGCAACAACAAATCACCAAAATTTCATCGCAATCGCATGAATGGTTTAGGAATGCACAAGGCACAAACAAACAAACATTCGTTTTTATATATTAAGATTATTATGGAATGCACGCACTTATATGTATACGTATTATAATAATATTTTTATTCGATTTAATATTGCAAAAAAAATATATTTTTCGCGAGGATATTAGCGTTCTTCCCATTTGTATATTGTATTGGAATAGCATTATTTTAAAATCTGGCATTTTAATATGTGAACTAAGAATTATTATTATGACACGGTTTTTTTTTGTTTTATAGGTTCAGCGTACAACGATAATATCTGGCGTTTCGATGCAATAAATTTCCATTTAACATTTTTACATCCTTTTGTATGGGTCTCGTATGGACACAGTTTTGTCCACTAAATTTGGAAACGAGAAATTCTTTATTCGTAGAATACGATTTCTTTGTGATCTAAAGCATTTTCCATGCCTTCTGATAATTTTAATGTACAAAGGTAAATATGCGAAGATCTTGAATATCTGCGAGACAACGAATATAATTTTTTTTTTTTATTTACTTCTAACTTATTAACCCTTCAAGCCTCGAGTATATTATGTCAGAGGGTCAGATTATTTTCGCTTTATAATAAAATCCATTTAAATGGAATATTTTGAAAACTAAAAACTGCTTTACAAAAGTGGTGAAATAATGTGCTTTTAAATTTTATTATTAGAATTAAACGTTTAATTTTTTTAAATATTAATATTTTGAATGCATACGTAAAAAAGTTGAAAAAGGTTTACTTTACATTTTTTCCGACTAAAATTACTGATAACGAAAAACAAAATAAATATATATTTTATTAGATAAATGTATTAAATCAAACGTTTTTGTCACTTAACTTTTTTTGGCCTTTTTTGTGAAAATAATTAATAAAATTTAAATTTTTCGTGAAGTATAATTTTTTTGTCAAATTGCGGTGGAAAACTTTAGCTTCATAGAGATGTACATTTTAATTTTTCTATGGCTAACTTTTAGATTTGAATATGAAGTGTGATGTTTTCTCTTTTTAACACAGTTTAGATTATATTTTCACCATGACAGTAAGGGAGAAGCAACGAGGCATGTATGAGCAAAATGCCTGAGGGGTTAATATGATTTAATACTTATCCTTAAAAATCATTTTGCGTGTTTTCTCCGCAGGCAAGAAAAATAATTGTTTGATAAATATAAATGAATGAGATGTTTTCTTTAGCAGGAAACAATTTGTCATTTAATATGAAATTATTTGTTTAAATGTGACGATTATTTATTTAACCGTAATATCTTGATATATCAGGGGAAGTAACCAAGAAGTCCAGCTCAGATTAATATTATTATATATTTGTGATTGAACACTTTAAACGGTATTATTTAACAATACAAACGATACACCCAACATGTCACTCGTAACTCCATGAATAGCTTTCTGCCTTTCTTGTCTGACTCTTCCAAACTCACGTAATATTACATTACATCAAGAATATGCTTTGTTAGCCATGTTTGGTGACCAGATCTGAATAGCCAGTAACTTCTACACCTTCTTCATACCTTCTCCTTCCCCTCCCCACTACCTTCAGCCTCACAACATACCCTCACTGGCTGCAGACGGGAGCAGCTGGGGCTCTTGTGAGGCATTTAAATAAAACAATAAAAATGCTCAATATGATGCATCACTGAGCAATGAAAGATTTTTGTTAGATAATTAGATTGCTTAGAAATATTTTAGATGCTTTAATTAAATTCTGAGGGTGGAAAACCTTTGAAATAATTGAGTATTTTTTGTTTGGTCATTTTATAAGATCAGAAATTTTTTTTATTTATTTATTTAAAATTTACGGCACAAAGTGCCATTTACAAGCTTGCGTATATTTAATTACAGTCGTAGTACATTATACAGGCATTAAAAATAAACAATAATATCAAAAACTCATTATGTAGTGACCTCGTTAACGTATAATTGGCTGAAATGTTCGATCAGTACAACCTTATATTTCAGTATGGAAATATTAAAAATATCAGCCACGTTGGCATAAAAATTTCCAATGGTGTGTAATCTATTTACAACTGAATTGGAGCCTGATACCGACATGTAGTTGTCACAATAAAACAAACTAGGGAACCTTGATCTTATTGTAGGTATATGAAAGTGAATCAATTTTAATATATCAGGGCTATCCAACTGATAGTTAACGATTTTATACAAAAATATCAGATGAAAAATTTTCGTTCTGTCACTTAATTTCAACAATTTTAATGAGTGCAACAAAAATCATAATTTATTGATTCTAAGGGAATTCCAAGTCTAAAATTAATACACCTCAAAAATTTGTGTTGGACTCTTTCAATGGTATTGATGTGATTGTTGAAGACAGGTGACCAAATTGTTGAATTATATTCAAGAATGCTTCTAACGAGAGATGTGAACAGAATTTTTAATGTGTAAATATTTTTAAAATCCTTGGAAATCCTTAATATAAAACCTAACATTTTCATAGCCCTGTTAGCTATAGAAGTTACATGAGATACAAAGCAGAGTTTCTGATCAAAAATGATGCCCAGGTCAAGTATTTCGACTACAGAGATTAAGTCAACATTACAGAGTGCATAATTAAATATTATTGGATGTTTAATTAATTGTATTAGGTCTATAAAAACTGCTTTAATAATCAAAATATCCTATTTACGAATTCATTTTCGGTTAGGATCTGGTAGTAACCGCTCAAAAAGAAGAATAAGGAAAGATATATAAATACAAGTATTAGCGCGCTAATTGTGAAAATGTTTAATAAAACACGACTCGTTTAAAAAAGAGCGAAAATCTCGTGGGGGTGTCTAAAATAGCATTTAAAAAAACATTTTTCATACATATTACTTTTAAAATAACTGAAAAAATCCTGTTTATAATAATTTTCGGAGCATACTTTGCAATTTTTTTCAATCGTGGGAATGTCATATAATTGCCGTTTCAGCGTGGGAATGAATTTTTTAAGAACTTTAAAACTTGAAGTGTTTAAAGAAAATATGTTATATATAATTCGGCAGAAATGCGGGAAGCCGGACCTTAAGGTCTTATTGTATAGAAAATTGATTTCGATAAAAAATGATCGTAAAACATTTAAATATTTGTGCCAGATCTTCGCAAAATAATCTAAAACACGCTTTTTGGCGATGTTTTTTCCTGAATAAATCAAAGAGAATTTAAACTTTATCGCCATCTACATACGAGTGTTATTGTTAGTGGCCCGATCCCGAATTTTACATGACATTTATGAATTTTATATGACATGACATCACCTTAAATATCCTATATATATTAAAATTTAATATTTCTATAGGTGTATTTCTTTCACGTTAACGCTATATATCAGATAAAATGTGTTTGCCTTACGAGGATTCTTTAAAAGTATGAAAATGGCTGTACAGAATAATACACAATGAGAAGAAATGAATAAATATGTAAATAAAGTGAAATAAACTATTATTATGAAGTGATTAATTAAATGCAAACACTCTCGGACTCTGGCTCTTTAGTAATTTGCACAACATATTACTGGAATATCCACATTGAGATAATAATTTTCGGCTCGCAATTTCATGCAGCTTTGAAATTTTCGTTCCTGTCAAAATTCAGACTACGCGTTACTGTCCAATAAGAATTCGGGCAGTAAAACTAGCATCGTAATTGTGTACTATTGTTAAACGTTGATACCATTATTCTCACCTTTATTCGAGTGCAAACAGCAAAATCATTTGGATCAATATGCTTCTGCTCTACATTCGCCGATTGTAATCAGTCGGTATTTTAGAATTCCCAAAACTCATTTATTGGGAGCAAAGGTATTTATCCATATTCAATAGAGACGCTCTGCTGCTATCCAACATTCTGTCCACCTTGTCGAAATAGAGATGGAATTTCGAAAATCGTATATACAGAATACTCTTGATAATTTTATTTTGTTAACCTGTAGGCTATGCGCCCTCGAAGTTATTCATTAGGGTAGCAACTGTTTTGTAGCTCTACTTTATTCGTTATTATATACATACATATTTTATTAAACACGAACATTACGCAAACTGCGTAGGTAGGTACTTATACTTGTCTGGAATAAAAGATAGAAGAAAAGATAGCAGATAAGTATCTTAAATAATTTCCCCAAGTTCAACGGAAAATCTTGAACAGAATTCGATCTACTTCATCATCATTAGATCGGAGCAGTGAGGAAATCGAAGGAAAAATCAAGTGTATTTCACAATTGTCGGAATAATCTCGAATATAAATGAAAACTTTCTAGATTTTGAAAGAAAAAAAAATATTAGTTCCAGGAAACAGTAAAGTGGCGGTCCACACTTTCTCTTTCGAAATTCGAAATGTTTTAAAGGACAATAAATCCAAAAATGAACTTTTTTTTCTTTCTTTTGTAGGGTTCTCTTTTATTTGTCGGAAAATAAGTGCGTCTTCTACGAGTGCATTTTAAGAGGATTTTTCTCTGAAAAATAAAAAATAAAATATTAAATACTGTTATTAAAGAAATTTACAAAAAATGTATTCTGTAAGATTTTTTTCAATGTCATTCTGTAATTCATAATAATTACTACAAAAACAGGACATATGATTTTTTTTTTAATAACGAAACTTTCTTTTCGCTCCCCTAAACAATTAACATTTTTTCCTTGAAAGCATTTCAAATTTCCACAGTCGATATATCTGTAAAGGCATATACTTTTGATGCAATAAATTTCCAGTTAACATTTTTATTCCGTTGTGTCCAGGTCACGTATGGACAAAGGTTTGGCCACTAAATTTGGAAAACGGAAATTCTTTATCCGCAGAATACGATTTGCTTGTACTATAAAACATTTTCTGTGCCTTATGAAAATTTAATGTATGTACACAGGTAAATAAACGAAGGTCTTGGAAATATGCAAGAGAACGAATATAAAGTCATTTTTGATTTCTAAATTTTTAAGATGATTTAATACTGGTCTTTAAAAAATAATTTTACTTTGTGTTTATCATATTAGGATGCCATGATTAAAACTAATATAACTATAATAATGTGTTTTGTGGGAGACGGTTGAAGTTTTTAGAAATCTTGTGCGCCACTCAAAGAAAACTTCCCATACAAAAATTGTACTCTAGTGTGAAAAGTTACGAACCGCCATTGAGGTAAATAACCATAATCATAGTTACGCTACTGAGTTTACTCATTTACAAACTCATCCCAATTCAAAAGAAGTTATTGTTCATTATTCCATTGTACCGGCAGTTCCGGATAAAGACCTTAGAGTAACAATATAAAGAGACCTCACTGTGCAACATGCTGAGAGCAGACTCGGACCTCAGATGACAAGCAGATGACCAAAGGGGATGTGGCTTACAATCTGATGCAGGGTTGTCACAAATTAAGACAATAAGGTATTTTTTCGAGAGTCGTTAAAAATTAAAAGCAATTTCTGTTTTATAAATATATATATATATATATAAAACAGAAAAAAATTGTTTATTTTTTTTTAAACACATTAAATTATAAATAAAAATATAAACAATGAAACTATATTTATTTATTTATTAATCTTAATGGTACAATTACATACAAACATTAAATAATTTATTTTTTTTATACATAATATAGATCGTGTTACACCTTTTTTTAGTGCAGTGCTCATGTTAAAAAGACGGAAGTAATTATATTATAGTCAAAAGTAATTATATAATAATAAGTAAATTTTTTACTAAATAGTTTTTCATGGTGGTGTCAAAACAGGTGAAAGAAAAATATGCATAAAAACCTTTTGTACCAAGGGTACCCTTGAATTACAAGGCACCGCGAAATTCTTTAAATGGACCTTTGTCTGCGTCATATCGAAGTGTTCACTTATAAAATGGGCTGAACATATTGCACTATGGTATTTTGGAGTCCAATTTTCTGTATTTGTTGCTTTAATCCATTCGTTAAGCCTTTTTGTATCCTTTGGAAATCTGTGAATAGTTAAATAATAATAAACCAATTTTAGCACAGCCCTTAATTTTTTATAACAAAAAAGAAACGCAAAGACAAAAATTATTCCATCTCTATCCGTTCGCCAACAATTTAGCGTTGTTATTATGAGAGAGAAAGAGACAGAGATACATTCAGACGCCGACTGAAATCGGTAAGTTGCATTCTTATAATTCAGGCAAGATTTCTTGTTATTAAAACATATTAAAAGTGCATTAAAACGCATACAAATCGAAAGTTTATTGTATTGACACAAATAGTGAAAGGATTGTTTAAATATTGGTGGAAGTTACTTATGGTTTTTATAGTAAAGCGTATTAAATATTTGAGATCAAAGATTGAACAAAGTAAAAACACGAATTCTTTAATAAATACCTGTGAAAACTGAATTTTTTTGATCCTTTTGAACTTCGGTTGAAGCATCCATACACTGCACATATAGCCATAGCGTTTTTTTTGTATTTCGTTCAATTAAAGCAATTAAATCAATATATTTGCACTTTCGACCACACGTACGTTTGACAGAATACACAAGTGTGAAGTTCGCCCGCATTCAAAAGTGGCTACATATCGTTTAAATCGTATATTTTTAACACAAATCGTTTGTCTCTGTTTCTCAAACGTTCATGGAACCGAGCGGAAAGTGAGAGGTATATTATCCGAATATGTCAACGATTTGTACGAAAATTAGCGTTGTCTCTATTATATTATTACTCTGAGATAAAGACGCACGGCACTGTTCGGCGGTACACATGGAATTAGCGCGAGCCGCTAGGGCTGGGTCAATGGTCGGCAAACTCATTAGTCAAAAGAGCTAAATATCAGCAGTACAACGATTTAAATTTTTTCTCAGAGTCAAATTTCTTTAAAAGAATCCTGTTTTTGGAAGTCAGTCAAAACTAGATACACTGAAAAAAACTGTACAGGGTTTTAAGTGGAGTACTTGACTTACTTTAATCAGTGATTTCTGAGATTATTTAAAGAAGTAAAGAATTCATTTTAAAAACTTTATTTTAAATTTTGATTTCCGGGACCATTTTTGTGTTTTTTTTTTAAACTTAAAATATTAAAAAAAAAAGTATTGGACGGTTAGGACCAGTAATGGCAAGTGGAAGATTTTTTGTTGTTGTTTGGTTTTGAAATTTTTTAGTAAAAAATGTATATACGAGTATATCAAAAAAGTCACCGGAAAACAATTTTTTTTAAATATTTTACTCCAAATAATGTCAGGAATCACTGGTTAAAGTAAGTCAAGTACGTCCCTTAACACCCTGTATATGTATCACCCTTCGTAATAATCTTATTTTTTGATAAAAATTACATTTTGCAATTTAAAAATGCAATTTTTATTAAAAAAAATATAAAATTTTCAACAATCTTATTTTTCAACAAACTGACGTTTTTAACTGCAAATCGTAGTACCTTCTCATGAACACTTATATTGATAATTTAAAAAAGATATTCGAGTGCAGTTTACAAGTTTACAAGTGAAACTTTACCAAAACAATCTCAACCAATACCTGTAAAGTGAGGTCATAATCAAAGCGACCAATGAGCGCAGACCTCGCGTAAATTCCGTTTCATATGTCAACCAATAAGAGCCTTTAGAAGTGACAAGCGGTCGCGGGTGCAGTAATCGTCATTTCCGTTTCATCCAAAATCCAAATCACAGCTGTGCTATAGATGTTTCACTTCAAAAAATTAACGACAATTCGTCAAAATGTAGCATAAACGATGCAAACTACGCGTTGCGAATATTAAAATGTCTGTCGTACAAATATTAGATAATACAATTACAAACGCCTACCCATAGTGGCATTAAAGGCATAATGGAGTTACCGCCGCGCCGAGAGCGCATCCAGGCGGACGAGACCAGAAAGGCTATTCCCTAAAATTTGTGATAAGAGATCGTTCTCCCGCGAGAAGTGCTGTCAGATTTGTGTGATTTTCTACAGCTGTTAAATGCATAATCATGCATACTTGCAGGAATGCGTGTTTAAAACGACCCAAACTAAAATACGTGACAGCTCACAGCTGAAATTTTGACATCGGCCGATAGAAAAAGCAAATAACAGCCGTAGAAAATCACACAAATCTGACAGCACTTCTCGAGGGAGAACGATCTCTTATCACAAATTTTAGGGAATAGCCTTTCAGGAGGTACCATTCTCATTCTCATTAAAGGAATTTTTCGACTTATTTAGGACAGCAAATTTTATTTTCGGTAGAAAATATTTTTAAATATATGTATGAAATGTTATTGTAAAATAAAATATATTCATTCGTCATTCGTCGAAGAGCCGCACTCAAGTAGCCAGAGAGGCGTAAGTTTCTCGTGAGCACAGTTTGCGATCACTGAACTAGGTGGTGCACGCTGCAGTGTGCACGCTGGCACACAGACACAGGGTACAATATACGATACAGGCTACAGAGCGCAGAGCTTCCGGCCAGGGTGGGTTGGTTGCACGATGAGTAAACACAATAAGCGATCCACGCTGATGATAAATGACCGCCGCGTGTCTGCGTCGCGCGTCGCGCGTCGCGCGTCGCGCCGGCCTGTGATGACAAAACTGCGAATGATACAGCCAGTGGTCCGTTAAAAAAAGCAAATGTATAATTTACCATCTAAAAACTTAATGATGGTGGCCATCCTCCGACGAGAGAAGGAGAGGATTCTAGAAGAACAATATTTAGTAAAATTTTCGATAGCAGAAATTTGAAATGCTGTAAAGGACAATAAATCCAAAAATGCGTTGATTATGTCACTTTTCTCCACTTGAGCATGCTTTTTACGAGGTGCATTTTAAGAGGAACTTTTTCCTGAAAAATTTTTCTGGAAGAATATTCCGAAAGGTCTATTGAAATTTATTTTATAATTCTTCTTTCGTGTGGTGGGGGGGTCAGAGGGGGACATCTAAGTCTGCGAGCCAGTCTAGGGCCTCAGGCGTTGCCCTGTGGACCTCATCAATCCCGCCGGGGAATAAATGGAGCAGGCATTCGTTGACCACATGTTCAGTGGTCTGCTCCTCACTGCATTCACACATCTCCGACTCTTTAAGGCCTCATTTATACATCATATGGGCACAACGGCTATGGGAGCACCTTATTCTATTGATGGCGGACCAGAGTTTGCGAGGCAATGAGAACCCAGGCTGTCTCTCAATGGGGTCTTGTACGAGATGGGCATTTTTCACCTTGGCCGATTGCCACTCAAGCTTCTTCAAGATTTTATAATAAAAAACCTTAATTGTAGATATACAAAAATTTGAGATATGATTATTTGAACAAAAAAAACTTCTTTTTGTTCTGCTGAACAAATGCACATTTTGTCCTTTACATCATTTCGAATTACCGTGATCGAATGTGTACTTACTTCAGACATTCGAGATATTTCTTCGGCGTTAAGACTACCGCACGTCTGCACATCAGTTTGAATGTCGTTAAATATCGTAGTTAGCTTCATACTTCGGTCCTTCATGTTGCAATATCTAGGATTTACTGTCTGTACAAGTTGAACTCCAAATCTTTCACTATTGAAATATTTTCTCTTAATATTCAGTTTATCATCCTTGAAATACGCTACAGAAACGTTTTATTTAAGGCAACGCTTCCCGGCGCAAAAATAAGAAGATGTAGAGACATGTAATTACAAATGTTGGACAGAGCGCGCTAATATTTTCAATGATAAAATTGAAGCGAAAATTATGAAAATGCTTAATAAAACATGACTCGTTTAAAATAGAGCAAAAATCTCGAGGAACGTATCTTAAGTATCTTTTAAATAAACATTGTGAATTTTTTCACAAATATAACTTGTAAAATAATAGAAATAGACTTGTTTTAAATAATTTTCGGAGCATACTTTACGATTTTTTTCTATCGAGGGAAGTTCATTTAATTTGCGTTTCGGCATAGAACGTATCTAGTTATTATCTTCAAAAATAACATATATTTTTTTAAGAGCTAAAGAACTTCAAATATTTAAGGGAGATGTGTAAGAAATCGGTAGAAATTCTGATAGCGGCGGCTTAATCTGACAGATAAGTTTTTAGATATTCACGGCCAAAAGTACTTTTGTTATTTGTTTTTGGGGTATTATGCCGTGTTGCGCTACCTCCTTCTTTAGCCAACGTTTCGGACAGCGTTACAGTGTCCATCATCAGGGCATCAGGACACATCTGCCTTGATGATGGACACTGTAACGCTGTCCGAAACGTTGGCTAAAGAAGGAGGTAGCGCAACACGGCATAGTACCCCAAAAACAAATAACGAAAATATTAATCTGACCTTCAATCAATATCAAAATATTAGTTATTTATTTATCACAGTCTCCATGTGACGAGACGGGTATTCAATAAATTTTAGATTACAATGTTGTCAAATGTTATCATGTGACGACACGGGTATTCAATAAATTTTAAATTACAATGTAATCAAATGTTATCATGTGACGAGACGGGTATTCAATAAATTTGAGATTACAATGTAATCAAATGTTATCATGTGACGACACGGGTATTCAATAAATTTTAAATTACAATGTAATCAAATGTTATCATGTGACGAGACGGGTATTCAATAAATTTTAAATTACAATGTAATCAAATGTTATCATGTGACGAGACGGGTATTCAATAAATTTGAGATTACAATGTTGTCAAATGTTATCATGTGACGACACGGGTATTCAATAAATTTTAAATTACAATGTAATCAAATGTTATCATGTGACGAGACGGGTATTCAATAAATTTTAGATTACAATATAATCAAATATTATCATGTGACGAGACGGGTATTCAATAAATTTAAGATTACAATGTAATCAAATGTTATCATCTGACGAGACGGATATTCAATAAATTTGAGATTACAATGTTGTCAAATGTTATCATGTGATGACACGGGTATTCAATAAATTTTAAATTACAATGTAATCAAATGTTATCATGTGACGAGACGGGTATTCAATAAATTTTAGATTACAATGTAATCAAATGTTATCATGTGACGAGACGGGTATTCAATAAATTTGAGATTACAATATTGTCAAATGTTATCATGTGACGAGACGGGTATTCAATAAATTTAAGATTACAATGTAATCAAATGTTATCATCTGACGAGACGGGTATTCAATAAATTTGAGATTACAATGTTGTCAAATGTTATCATGTGATGACACGGGTATTCAATAAATTTAAGATTACATGTAATCAAATATTATCATCTGACGAGACGGGTATTCAATAAATTTGAGATTACAATGTTGTCAAATGTTATCATGTGATGACACGGGTATTCAATAAATTTTAGATTACAATGTTGTCAAATGTTATCATGTGACGAGACGGGTTAAATAAATTTAATAAATATGAGATTACAATGTTATCAAACCTCTCTTACCCTATTCTCTCTTCACTGTATTACTTCCGTTGGAAAAAAGGAAAGACGGGTACCACAAAGCTACCCACAAAGTTAATTCAAGAAAGAGATGACATGTCTCAACACCTTAAAATATGCAACTTAAAATTAGAACATTCAGCGAGATTTTGGCTACCTTCACCACTAAACTGCAATGCGGTCGCTCTATGAGTGTCTCTCCTATTAATTAACAAAGATTTAGAATCATGTAGGACCAAGACTTATTTTTGACATACAGTTTGCATATTGATATGATTATTGATAATGTCTAAATGCCTAATGAATGACTGCGCATTATAAACCGTACAGCTTTTTCATCTTCATGTCGACCAGCATCTGTATTATATCAAATCCACTTAACCCTTTCAAACCCGAATTAAAATATGTAGTGGTAGAACATATTTAATAAAATTGTTTTTTTTTTTGTAGTTTAGAAGTTATTGCTACTTTCATTTGATAGATCATTGGGTCTCAGAGGGCGTTTTCCCATTGAAATTTAAAAATATAAAAATGGCTACTGTCCGAGCTAGTATCTAAAATCCAATGAAAAAGATAGCCCACAAAGCCAGTTAATTATACCAGAAGTTGAAGAAAGAAGTAATTTTTTTTCTAAAAATTTTTGAGAAAATTGTTTTAAAATTTTCAAATATTCACGGTCTGAAAGGGTAAAGAGTTCCCAACAAAACAACGCCACTATCTAAAGATCTTTGGAGTTTTATCATCATTATGTTTGCGACCAAAACGCTGAAGAAATACCATAATACATACCAATACCAAATACCACATGAAAAGACCCTTATATCAAAAGTACCAAATAAAAGCTTCGTTGCATTTCCAAGAAATATGGCATATCTAAGTAGATTTGTCCAACCATTGTTCAGCAACTTTAAATTTCGCAACTCTACAGCATTTATAAACGAACGAATTTCATGGAAATATCAACGTGAGCCTGAGAACCCGCCCTTTGATTTCAAAATCATTATCCACAATCCCTTGAACTTTAGAAAGACAATAATGTAAATGCTGTTCCCATTAATTTTTTTCACCGTCATAGTATGTGTGGTAGGTAGCTAATATTAAACTACGGTTGACTACGGAGTGTGTGTCATGAAATTGTCATTTTTGGAAATGTCGTTGAAATAAGAAAAATCTGAACTTAACCCTGAAATAAATACGCTTTTGTTAAATGGGTTAAGAATATTTTATTATTAAACTACACACTATCTTATTTCCAAAACCATCTTATTTTTAAACAAAATGGATATTTCACAGCTCACGTTAGAATTTGTCAAGAGATTTGTCCTGACAAAGAGCTGTTTAAGTATGTTTTGCTGCTACATACATTTTCAGAAACAGAAATTCTACTTAAAGTAGTTAAATTAAATCAAATCGTGTGCTAAAATAGATAATTTGTAAACTATGTATGTACATGCAAGCAACGTTTTGTTTCTGAATGGTGATCTCTTGTCAGGGAGCTGATGCTGAGAAAATCTTACAGAAGTACAGTTGAACCCGCGGCCTCCTGATCAGAAGTGACAAGGCGCTAACGTTTCTCCACATAGGTCCAAATATTAGAAAAAAAATAATAAAATGTAATGGCGAAATACATCATTTTCCCATTTGTCAGAGATATCCCATACGTGCCGTAATTTGTTTACATAGTGTAAGGTTAAAAGCTCAGTTTATCGTAAATTTTATTTTCACTAGACAACCCCGAGAAAGAAACGCGCTTCACATTTGTCATGTTAAATTGAATACTCACTCGTAGGTGTATGAAGCGCTAACCTAACGCACACGCCTGTATAATATTAAAGTATATATTCCCATGAGATATCTCAATGCTTTACCCCGGAGCCTCAGAGACAAACATTTATGCGGTTGAAAGATTTACAAGTACTTTAAATGCCACAAAGCTCACTGACGAAAGCAATATTGCTTAGCCATTGTGGTTATCCTAAACGAATCTTTAACCTACAGCCTTTTCGAGAAACTTTGCCTCTTGGTATCATAAAAACCTGCGAACCAAACACAGTTCTTGGAAGGTATTTTAATAAACCTATATAACTACTCAGAAGAGATAATAACCCAATACAAATAATGTGCAAACATATATATTACAAAGTTTTATGAAGATCGAGTTGGGTCTGGGAATATTCTACGCCAGGGTTTCCCAAACCTTTTCTGCTATGGAACACTTTGCAAACCCTTAAATTTTAACGGCACACTTGGCTTATTTTTTAGGTTGGATAATTCCTAATAGTATAAATTAAAAAAAATAATACTTAACACATTATTTATTTAGCATATAAACAAAAAACAAAAAATATGTATATTATATAAACAAAAAAATGGAATGTTACCCAAAAAAATATTGTTTCAATTAAATCAATTAGATTTTCATACTCACTTGTGTTTTAAGCCTACCGGTTTAGCTGTCACAGAAAATGGATACCAGGAACCACCCTCGCTAGTTTTCGGAAAATATTGCAAAAGATTTGTTTTCAAGTTACGTAGGTTTTCTAAAAATTCTTTGGTAACCTCTTCATCTGCTTTAAAATTTAATTCATTCAAACATTCATGTAATGCAGGTACGCAATCAAAAAGATTCGATTGAACTTATGAAATCCAGATTTGTAGTTTTTTACTTTTTCACCAAAACTTACGGCCTCATGCGCGTTTAAAGTTCGACTAATTGTTAACAAGGATGTAGGATTGATTTATTTTTACATTATTTTACTTTCAGGTAAAGTCGATTTCGAAAAAAATACGGTTGGGTTCCTTGGGAACAGAAATTTCGTGAGACACAGGCAGGTCCGTTATACCGTTGTTATTGTTTCCACATTGCACAAATGTTCATATTATTGATTCTTATTTTATGTGGGATACCAACAGCATAATATTGAAATGAAGCATATTAATACTCGTACATCGCAGCGATAAATTTCAGAGACTCTTTTAAGTAAAATGAAGAGAATGCGATAACAGCATAAACGGCTCTTTCAACTTCCGTAAAGCTTAGTCTCTCTACTTGGAAGGGTCCAGTGTCTAGTATCTAACTTAAGAACAATTGTGAAATATTTGTATAATAAAATTTCTTGTGAATTTTTTTTTTTATGTTAACTCCACATAGGAGGCCCTGAGGGAAATAATTTCCCTCAGGGCCTATGTCATCTTTGAAGATGCTGTGTGGAGGGTGCTGTTGAGGAGAGGAAGGAGTGAACATGGGTCTTGAAGAGACCCATGTTGTAGGAGGGAGGAAACACAGAAGCCGGCAAATCGTTCCACAGCCGGGCTGTTGAACTCAAGAACGAGTCGTAGAAACGACCCGTTCTCATGTGACTGAATGTTGAGCGCGTGTTTGGCGTGTTTCCCGACTATGCACCGGTGCCGAGGGGATCAGTGACGCTAGTTCCTCGGAGCATCTTCCATTGTAATACCGGTAGAACAAGGACAGCATTCCCACCTGACGCCTGTGCTCTAAAGATTGCAGTCCGTTTGTTGAGTTAGGAGAATAAGCGTTGAAATATGAATATGTATTTATTATTTTAAATTAAATTCTTCCGACAAATTGTCGCGTAACCCCTATTTAGGTTCAACGGAACACAGTTTGGGAAACCCTGTTCTACGCCTACAAAACATAAGAATTTTTCTTTACCCATTCTGGCCTACAGATTTACTAGCACTTTTTTTCGACCAAATTGAATCATTCACTATTCTTCGCTCACGATTCTTCGATCACGATTTTTCGAACACAATGACATGTTCTCAAATTAGCGAGCAAAAAAATCTTCTGCGACACAATCATCTTTTGGTAATTCGTTTAATACACCATTAAGTCATTTACTTGGAATAGTACCAATGTGTTTCGTAGTTGGCACCAGCCTAAGGAATTTATCACATCTGTTTTAATGTTTTTTTCATCCAACCTAAAACCTAATATTTTATTTCATAAAGAAAATCTTGTCTTGCAAAAGTATCTACATACTTAAAGAATAAGTGTAATATGAAGGTCTGTGAAATGTGTCGACCGCAGTCCACAAACGCCTGAAGAAACTCTTCTTGAATATCAAATAAATAAAAATAAAATTTCATGAGAAGCAATTACTTTGTGGTTTGTTAAAATTACATTAAAAAAAACATTAAGTACTTAACAACGAACTTTATTAATTTATACATCGACCGGTTTCGCTTAAAAATTGAAATTAAGTTAAATTATGAACTTTTTTTATGAGTAGGTTTGTGAAGGTGAAGGTGAAACTGTGGATAGGTATTGTTTTATGTTTCGTGAACACCTCACTAGGAGAACCTGTGCTGAGGTGTTTACGTGTTTATTTATGTTTTTTTTTTTTTTTTATATGAAATACCGCACAAGAGTCCCAACTGCTCCCGTCTGGAGCCAGTGAGACTATGGCATCCCCAATCGGGGTATGTTGTGAGGCTGAAGGCAGTGGGGAGGGGAAAGAGATAGGGAAGAGGAAGGTGGGGAAGTACCTGGCTATTGTGTACCTGAGTATTGCTAAGGTTGCAAAAAGTTGAACTCTGATCTTTCCAGGATGATTTTTGTTTTGAATACATGATATACAAACTCATAATACTGGCATCTCTAGGAAACTGATATTCCCTTTTTCCTTCCCTTCCAAGAAGGACAACAAAGGGCCTCGGGTTGAAATATCTCCCGGCCAGAGCTGAATCCGCCACGGGGCACGTAACTAAGGAGGAACAATTTAAAAGGCGGTTGGAAAATCTTCAAAATTAAATTATTTATTATTGCCATCTACTAACGTAAGCGTATAACTTCATACAAAATATCATAACGTGGCGAACATCGAAATCTTTAAGGCCCAAGGACACAATTATTTTTTAAATTTTTTTTATTTTTTATTTCATTTTCTGAAAGATGCATTTGTTAAGAATGCTCTCACTAGATGCATCAAAGAAATTCGTAAAATTGACGGAGATGCAGCATTTTATGTGAAACCGTTTAAAACAGTTTGTGTGTTGATGTCCTTCAGCAAAACTTTGAACGCGTTTTTCTCGAAAGTACGTTTTTCAACCTGGTTGACTACATATTAAAAAAAAACTAGACCTATATCGGATTTGCAAGCACCAAGTCATAAACTGTTCGAAAATCCAGTCTCTATGGCACCACGTAGGGATTTTTTTAAAAAGGGCACCCTTCTATTTTTTTTTTATGAACGATGAAAATTTTCAATGAAAATCGGAAATGAAATTCGCTGGTCCGCAATTTTTTTTTTTAGATATCAAAATTCCTCTACGTGGTATTTTCGAACAGTTTTGTGCATGCAAATCTTATATGTAGTTCTTTTATTATGTTGTCAACCTGGTTGAAAAACGTACTTTCGAGAAAACGCGTTCAAAGTTTTGCTGATAGATAATTCAACACACAAACTAGTTCAAACGGTTTCATAAAAAGTGCTGTATCTCCGTCAATTTTATGAATTTCTTTAAAATATTTGATAAGAGCATTTTTAATAAATTCACCTTTCAGAAAATGAAAAAAAATTACATTTTTTTATTAGAGTCTTGGGGTCCTGTGGCCTTAATATATTGATGTAAGCGCTGTGTAAAACAAAAATTTTAAATATGCTTGTAAAAATAATATTTGTATATCAAATGAGTTTATTAACTCCTGGGAGTACAATGCTTTATATAATATACTATATTCTGTATTGTATACTTTTGATAAATAAAAAAAAAAAAAAAAATAAAATAAAAATTCATAACTGTCGAGATTTACATTAGCAGCTCATTTTTTTATTGTATAAATTAAGATTGCAGTTGTTCCACAATTGATTAACTGTCGTTAGCTGTCTTCGGCAAGCGCCCTCGAAAATATTGATATATCTTATTGTCGTCGACATTACTCGATCAGTCTCAAAAATATAGAGCTACAGATTTTTGCGATGATAGGCAAAAGAAAGCTTTCAAATTAGTTTTCATTGGATGGGTGGGCGGTCCGAGCGCTGGACACAAAACTTTGTAGATTCGGTCGGTTTGAATTGCACCCCGCCACCGAATTAAACCACGCCACATTATATAAATTTTGTAAAATGTTCTGGGTGTGAGTGAAATTTTCAGTCATATATGAAACAATAACCAATCTCTAGTCTAGTGCAAATTAGTCATATTATTATCTAGCAGCCACACTGCTCCACCCTATTGAGCCAAGTAATTTGTCTTAATATGGATGATGCTGTGCTCAAATTATTCGTATAATTTATATTACTTCTCGAAAAGGCCTCAAGGCGGGCGTTAATATCGAGAACGAGACTTGAATCTAACTCCAAACGTTGTGCAAATGTCTAGGAAATGACACAGCGTGTCATTATCGTAAAAACTTTAAGCAAAACTTCCGTGATTGATCGATCGCTCTACCCCTTGCCTTCGTGTAAGGTCTCGTTCATTCAATTTCGCAATCGAACGGAAAATACGGGACGTGATTGTGAAATAATGTTTATTAGCTTAGTACAGAAAATGAGACCCCGTCTTACTTGGGGTTGTGTTGGCTCATGATGCAAAGTGCTTTGTGGTAATTTTGATGTTCGATACTCACACTATATATTAGGTACACGACATTATATGTAAATGTATCAAAGGCATCTGGGAACCAATATTCACAGGCCGTTGTGGAACACCGAAATCTGCTTGATCCTTAGTGCTTGAACACGTCGATTCGATATAGTAGACAAAATACCCTTTTCTATATTGATAGATGCAACACCAATTTCAATCAAAATGAATTCATGCAAAGGACATGTAACTACTATAACAACAAATTTGCAAGTATAGACACACGTGCTGACGTATTTACTGCTAGTTACTGTCGCTACAAAACTTCACTGTATAACATTCTAAGTGCGAATAACACATATTCATGAATATTAATTAATTGTATCTAATATTTTTATATTACTTGCGTGGCAACTTTTCCTTATCCCTCTCCTTCCCTTACCTTTCCAAACCAAATACCTATTGTTTTAGTTATAATCACACTTATTTTATTGTTGTGTATTGGTTTATCATTTGTTGAATTCAGATTTGTACTATTATTATTATTTTTTTAATTGCTGCTTAGTTCTGTTTTTTTTTTTTCATTTTTCTTAAATATTCTACTTTACATTTAGTAAGTCTTGTTTCTAAATACCTATCTGTGAACATTAATAATTGGTCTGTTTTTTTAACATCCTCTCATGTTTATTATATTACTAAGACTGTTTATGTTCCTTAAATAAATAAATAAATAAACCTTATTTCATATATTCGTGGACAATATTGGCAAATCAAAAACCCAGAATTGTTTACAGTGTAAAAGGCATTCAACTGTATAGTTTAGTTTCTGGTGAAATGAAAAATTTACCTAGATTAAATATTAAAAGAAAAATGAAAAAAAATGTAAATATTATAAATAAGCAATGTGTAAATTAAAATGCAAAAATGCATGTATATGTTAGACCACATAAAGTGGAACTATTTCAAGATCAACAAATAAAATTAGATCCAAAAGAGACAAGAGGCTACGCATGACGACATGACTAAGCACCGACTCACGTCTGCACCGCGGTCGCCATGTTGGGCCCTTGGAGAGTTTTAAAGCTTTCCAAATCCTTGATTCAAATTTTAACAAATCCTGGTCTTGCTGAGATTACTGGAGCTTTTTGACTACGCACAAAAACACGTGCGGAGCTTTTCATAAATGTATTTTATGGTCGAGTACCTAATCTCAGTAGAGCCAAAACTTAATTAATAATTTCAGTGTTGGAAAACGTTACGCATAACGATAATTACATGAAGTTTTAACGTATCGCTACGAAACGTTTCTGCAGAAGCGTGCTGCGTTGCTCAATGGGAATAATTCGTTAAGAGGTTTCTTTTCACTGTTGTTTATTTTATTCATTTTACTCTGATTATTACGTACGTAAATTTAAGAAATTCTCTATTTCAAAGTCATGATTACTTGGCCAAAGCTTCGATGAAGTTTTAAACATTGCCTGTCGGTTTTGGCGTGAATTTCTATTCTATAACTAAAATTTCTTACCATCAATTATGTTTCTAAAGCCAAAAGTCTATTCGATCAAAATGTCATAATATTATGTAAACTGAAGTAAAGTGCTTGTCGACCCGTTTCCACAACTGCGACAAGCCCGTGACAAGGCTAGAACTAGTGGTGTAGTATTGGGGACGTGTTTGTATTGGGAACACGAACTGTGATTCGCGCGGAACAAGGCCGTCATATTACTGGGCCGATCGGGGGACAGCTGTCGCGCCCTACAAATCTCCGGGGCTACCCCGAGTACCTAAAGTCCTACGGTCCTATAATAAGCCTATAGCCCACAGCCTGCACGGTTCACAGTTCACAATACAACTTCTGGATCAAACACGTCTCATATACAAGTATATGAGTTCCATTATGTACGGGTATTTCTCCGGAGTGTAAATGGAACCGTATTTAGTGCGATGTGCAGCGGATTTATGAAATGTATAATACGATTTGAGGAAATGTTTCACGCCAGAAGTTAAAGGGACTCTATCTGAACTCTGGAATGATCGAAGTTAATTTGCATAAACAAAGGAGCTAATTTATTTTGTAGCCTCTGTCGCGCCGAAAGTTTTTCACTGTGGAGATTTCTCTACGAGCCCGCATGATAGTGAGATGAGCAAGTTAATTCTGGTAATGGTTTCACCGGATTAACTATTCTAGCAGAAAGAAAAAAAACTCTCTGCTTTGACAGTATTCCAGGCATTGTATTTTCTAATTAAGTTTGTCAAAACAATGTTCTCGTAGGTGTACATGAAAACAATTATTTTTAATTACCGCGTATACTCGTACGAGAGAGTTAAACAAAAATATTTATCTACATGTCGATGGCGTTTCACGCAAATCAAATTTATAAACAAAACTTTTATTTACAAAATTTTTAAGGCATTCCTCAAGTTGATTTAGAATCTGTCTAGAACATATTAACATCTATATAAGTATTCATCGTGTTACTTTAATCAATACCATCAAACTTAAAATATGTAAACTTTTGATTTGAATCTCCACGTCACGCGTCGCTCTCGACATATTTATTTGTGCACTATGCCAACAATTCAACGTTGTTTCAAGAGGAATGAGGGGGATTGTCAACAGATTCCACACACTATAATTTCAGCTATTTTGACTTCTCGAAAAGCGATCCGCCATTTGACGAAGTTGCTGCAACTCGGAAAGTTTGAAACTGAGAAGAGCTGGATGTTGGTTGAGGTGGGTAACAATTTTCTAGCAAGGTATGGATTAACTTAATTACCCCTTTGACCAAATTGACAAGGCATCTCAAAAGTTGGGCAAAAGTTAATGAAAAGTTGTTGTCAACTTTGTAATCGCTTCGGTGAGATCAAGAAAATGTTTTGTGCCGCTTTCAGGCTTCGCCAGAACTTTCCGACTCAATTTACTATTTTCATTATCGTCTTGAGTAGGAAAGATGTTTCTCAAAGTTAAAAGCTATATCTAATCAAGTTAATCACGGTCTTTTTGCTGTGATCATTATCGATTTGTTTGATGTGTTATTTATTTAAAAAAAAATTGTTACAAAATTTACTCACTTTTAAAATTGAAATAGAAGCAGCTTAACTTAATTTGAAAGCAAAAAAATAATCACATAAATACTTTACATATCCGAAAAATCCGCCTTGATATATTATATATATTATGATATTTGGTTATTTAATTCTGGCGTCCGCCGGGATAACCAGTGTAATATGAAGTTATAGTTAACTAACGCCTTTGTAAGAGTTAATCACGGCCATGCAGAAGAATGCGTCTCAAACAAATTATTTAAGTGCCTGTGATAAAACCCTAATTATATATGAGTGTCAATCCAAGTGCAAACCAAATGTGAAGATTCAAAAAAAAATCCAGCCGTAAGTACCATTATGAGATACTCTGCTTTATGATGTGTGGGTAGCTTTCAATTCGTTGGAAACCATAGATAGTATTTGCGCAGAGAGGACATTACGCTTCTTTCTGACCTCGTAGAACGCCGAGCAACCGCATCGCCTCACAATACATATATAAAGAAATATGTTTAAGAAAATAAACAAATAAAATAAGACAAACGGTCACTTTAGCATGGTCCTAAAATGGGGAAAAAAATTCTTTAGGCGCGTGTTTCTACAAAAAACCTTTTTGCCAACATTCAAAATTTCCAGATAATATCTGATTGATGATCGTGGGGATAATTTTAGACAATGCAAAATTTTGGTTCTATATGACGTTAAAAAATTTAGAAATCTGCAACACAATAGTACACAACCCTGTACAAATCACAAGTGCGCCCCAAGGTTGAAATTAGCAGCCACCTCTGGTCTGGAGCTCAAAATATCTGAAAAATACCCTCGAATCTGTGCAGAAACGGGCGGTCCGTTTGATAGATTCTCCCATCTTAACAGACGGATTGTAATCTTTAGAGCACAGGCGTCGGGTGGGAATGCTATGCTTTTTCTACCGGTATTTCAATGGAAGATGCTCCGAGGAACTCGCGACATTGACCCCTTCGGCACCGGTGCTTAGTTGGGAAACACGCCAAACGCGTGCCCAACATATCTACAAGGTTGACATTTGTCACATGAGAACGGGTCGCTTCTTCGTCTCGTTTTCGTAGGCCCTGAGGGAAATCGTTTTCCTCAGGGCCTCCTGTGTGAAGTTAATGTAAAAAAAAAAAAAACACCAAGCAACGAAAAGGCTATCACAGACAACAAAACGCCATTTTTCAATTTTTTTAAATGAGCAGATAAACTCGAAGCAGACGAGCAAAATAAAACTTTTATTTCATGCTGCATATTCGTACACAATTTTTTTGAGAATCTTCAATAAAATCATGAATGGAATTTTTCGTCTTTTGAAAAATATTTTCATAAAAACAGATCTACTATCTATTTCTTATTTTACTGTGAATGATACAAATCTATTCTTACTTTACTATTAATGATACAATAAAAATATTGATAATTTTGTGTCAATGTTGACCTTATTCAGATAACCATTGTTGTAATTTACCAAATCTGAATAACAGTGACGATTTGATGCACGATTTTCAAAAAAAAATTATTGAAATATCCTTATAATTTATTCAACTAGCCACAACAATCAAGAAGGAGAATGAAGCTTTTTAAACACACATACTTAATTCGAATACATTGCAATACCTCCATACTTAATTCGAATATATTGCAATACCTCCATACTTAATTCGAATATATTGCAATACCTGCATACTTAATTCGAAAACATTGCAATACCTACATACTTAATTCGAATATATTGCAATACCTGCATACTTAATTCAAATACATTGCAATACCTGCATACTTAATTCGAATACATTGCAATACCTACATTCTTAATTTGAAGCCGTATTTGTTAAATCACAGCCCATCGTTGATGATTTTTTTTTTAAATCAGATCAACATAAGAGGCCCTGGGAAAAACATTTCCCTCGGGGCCTATTTCATCTTTGGGGATGCTATGTGGAAGTTTTTTTTTTGGCAAAGGAAAGAGAGGAAGGATAAAGGTATGAGGAGTGGGTAAGAATCTGGGGGTCAATATGTCTAGGAGTAATGGACGTATGAATTCATATCTCCAGCTGCAGAGAGTCCGGCCGGAGAGATCTAGATTAGGTCTCCCTCAACCAAACTCTCCGATCTGACCCGCCACGCAATAGGTCGAAAAACATCACCCCATGAACCCGGGCATCCCTGCTAAGTCACGGAAACGTAGCGAACCACTTGGGGTGACCTATGGCAGGAGTGTCGGTTGTCCAATAAATGGTTCTTGCGGCAGTGGTACCCATACACGTCTCCCAAATTGATGATAAACCAATGCTCAATTCCTTTAAATAACTGCTTCCAAAAATTCTACTCCCAACTATCATCCCCTTACAATAATTTTAGGAGTGTCACGTCTCACTCCAAGCTCCAGGAATTTGTGACCTTTCTGTATAATTCACACGAAAAAGGTAAACCTGTAACCTTCCAAATAATATGTATATATTTACGAACCTATAACTTCATTCGCAAATTCAAAATATCCTTTTTGTACTTTCACATGAAATAATATATCTTGTTTAGCATATTGGTTTGTGGTATTTCTGACATCAAGCCCTTGCATCCGAAGCTTGCACCATCTTGAAGTACACAAAGCTGAATACAAACAATAGGTAGGCGCCAATAAAATATATTTCATAGAAAGCCTTTTTACATCCTAGCGAAAGAAAACGTGAAAACGAAACTGTACTTTTCCGAACTGTGTGGAAAACGTAATCGCGTACATGCTTTATGTTACTATATATTGGCTATAACACACTCGGGGGAATCGTCGCGAAATCTAATACTCGATATCTAATCCTAACGATGAATAATTCGTATGCCAGTGATGTGTAATCACTTTTCCGGGCTTACAATCTTATCCTCACAAAATTCAGAGAAATACTTTTCACTATAATTTGTAGCTCTTTATAATACACAAAATAATTGATACATTATCTATACTAATATTATAAATGCGAAACTGCGTGTGTTTGTTTGTTACGCTTTCACGCACAAACCAATAAACCTATTTTTAAAATTCTTTATCCTATAGAAAGCTACATTATATGCGAGTAATTAGGCTGTATAGAATGGTAAGTTCTGGCATTGTGAAATTATAAATATTAATATATTATATGTATTATACGTTTTCTGTCGCTAACAAAAGCGAGTTATTGCTAACGTCAAAAAACAAATCGTTGCCGTGGAAACGATGTTTGCTGTATTTGAATAAAAATGAATCTCCGAAATGTTTGTACGCGCGTAACTTCCGAACGACTGCACTAAATTGGATTATTTTTTTTTTATTTGAGCTCTGGCATTACGAAATTTAGGTGGCACATGAGCTGTTTAAAAACTGAGTGTTCCAGGAATGAATGTACCGAATGTTGGTGGTGGAGGGAGGGGGGGGAGATGGGGGCGGGAGCGGGATAATTGATAAGTGCAAGCGCTACAGTAATTTCCCCCTAATACCATGCAAGCGAAGCCGCGGGTAAAAGCTAGCATTCACTATAATTTGGAGCTATGGAAATATATAACACGTTGTATCTAAGCGGAAAACTTGTCAATCTACTTTCTGTTTGGAGTTGATTTTGAGTACGCCTTTTTTATTTGAACTTTCGTTTTCGAGTAAATGGAGTTCTAAATTTGAATTTTTAGGTAACACATACAAAAACCGTACTCTACATGGTTAATATCAGCTGGTCAATGTCTTTAAAATGTTGCGAAGCGTGGACCTGGCTCCAAAAATGTCATTTTCAAAATAGCACTTTCATTGCCGAAAAAAGTTTTAAAAAAGAAAAATCGAAAAGCTTTTTTTTTTAGTCTCCGTGTAATGAAGTAATCAGTTTTCAGATTGAAAAACGAGTTTTCGGACACCATATTATATGACCTTAAAATTGTGGTAAAGGCTTTCTTATGATGCTAAGTTTACGCGTGTGAATGCGGATTAGAAATTGTATGAATGTTAAATATGTGAGAGACGTATTTAATATCGAGAATAATTGAGATGGGTTGCATTGCTGTGTTTTTTGTGAAGAACCCAACATAGAAGATTATTTATCAAGAATTAGAAGATCTCGCTTAGTTCCCAGTGCCGAACCCATAAATAATGAATGTCCCATTAAATAAACAATCGTAGAACATTGTTAACTCGCTCATAAATTCGGTGGAACCACTAAACGATATAAAACGTGACGTCCCAAATAGTTTGGAACATTCTTCAGTTTAGCAACGAACAGCCGCAAATAAATGTACGAGGCAACGGAACATGATCACATACCAACACACTGGCAGCAAACTGGCAACGAGCTTTAAATACGGGTTATTTTACAAACATTATTTCCGTACAATTTATAAACCTACATCATTGTACATTGTAGACACGGAAACTCTAATGTATTTATAGTGTACGCAATTATTGGTTGTAACATTTTGGGCGCAAACGTACTGTCATTACTCTACATTGGGTAACATTGTACATTTTGTTTGTTATATACGTGCGTAGTTAAATACACGAACCTAGATTCATGTTAAAAAAACTGTGTACATTCCTGGAAATAAACTAAATGACGTATTCAAGGGAATAATTATATTTTTAGAATTCTGTGATTAAATTAAATCAGAGTAGATGCGAATGAATGCTAAAATAATTTTAAAAATGTTAAATCATTTATTAATGATTTTTTAATCGAAATGTCACAAAAATGAACTCCCATTTAAGCAATCTTCATCAACCCAATATTTTTTAAGACTTAAAATATTTTTCAACGAAAATATATTATGTACACGAATTTCTTTTAAAAGTGTTAAGATTTTTTTTGTTTAAATGAATACCGCACAAGAGTTCCAACTGCTTTTTTTTAAGGTTTCTTTATTCATTGAATTGTTTTTTTGTTATTTATTTTTGGGGCGTTATGTCGTGTTTCGCTACCTCCTTCTTTAGCCAAAGTTTCGGACAGCGTTACAGCGTCCATCATCAGGGCAGATGAGCAAATGATATTGGTGATAGTGTTTGCTTATGTATGTCGAAGCGATACCGTGCTGCCAGCTCCATTTTTCTACGAGCTGGTGTTAGAAAAAATTTTGCATGTTTTTTTGCGTTTAGCTTTGGTGTTATTCATTTGCTCATCTGCCCTGATGATGGACACTTTAACGCTGTCCGAAACGCTGACTAAAGAAGGAGGTAGCGAAACACGGCATAACACCCCAAAAATAAATAACAAAAGTACTTTTGGCCGTGAAAACCTTAAAACATACCATTGAATTGTTTGTTACGTGAATTTAAGGATTTTTCGACCACCATTCTACGCACATGCCCGTGTTGTAGTGGTCGATAAATGCACCCCCAATCGGGGTATGGTGTGAGGCTGAAGGTAGTGGGGAGGGGAAGGAAATGGAGAAGAGGGAGGTGGCGAAGGTGGCTGTTCAGATTTGGTCACTAAACACGGCTAAAGCCGTTTAAAGCAACGTTTAAATTCTGAGTGGTGATCTTACACCAGGGAGATACTGAGAGATATTATTTCAAAACTGTCTAAGATCTGTTTAAAGATTCTATTAAATTATCATTTTATTGCAAAACTAAGAAGAATACAATGAAAATGATACGAAATTCGTACCTTCACGACTCTAACAAAGAGAATTTTTGCCTCAAACTCGTTTTTCCTTGAAAAAAATCATTTTTCACAAAATTTCCACAGTATTATTCCTATAATTTCAATTCATATTACTGTAGCAGACAGCGGCACATTGTACTCCCAAATGATTCAGGGCAAAAGCTCACCCGGAGGTCAAACGAAATGCTTGAAAGATTCGTCAAGTTTAGAAAAGTATTCCGCTCTTCGTAACTAGTAACTTGTGATGCCTTGGAACTAGCTGCAACAGATAAGCTTTGCTGGGGAGGGAAATGAATTTTATTGGACCTTAAACCTCGGCCCCAAACCATATGGCGCCTCGAGCAGAATATCTATAGTTTGAAATTAAGTAAGCTTTACATATTTTTCTGTATTTATGTATCTCTATAGCGTAGTGGTATAAGCATGTCATAACTTATAGAGATTGCGGGTTCGATATCCGTAAGAACAGGCCAACATAATGAACATTGGTGATATAATTACTTTATTTGTGGACACTTTAGGTGTAAAAGGGCGCAGATGAGTTAATAATAGAAGATGGCTTCATCAAAAAGAACTTCAGCAAGGCATCATCTGAAGCAGTTTGCTCCAAGTGGGCTTCCAAGAAATGGCCTTGACACTTTAAAGCTATGTGAGGGCAACACGCTGCTGATAACGATAGGCGAAGAATGGTAGATGATGGTGGACCAATGGCAGATGTTAGTCACCTCCCTTATTGTTAGCCACCTCCCTCGTTATCTTAATGGATGTATTCCGGTTCTACTAAAAGATAAGAATATAAATAGTCATCCGAGAGAATTGCAATCGCAGTCAACGAAAAAGTTTTTATTTTTAAGGTTAAGGATAATTCTTTATCCTTAAGTAGAACCGGAATCGCTCCACCGTATGCTTAACCAGTGTTCCAGGTTTTAAGAATTCCTAATTGAATTATGCACCACTCCAAGAATCACAAACTTTAGCTAGTATTACAATTACCATAGTATAATATAGTTTAATACAAGATGAAAACCTTCCTCTCCCAAACAAAACAGAACACAGATTGAACCAATAACATAAACAGAGAAACTACAAATACGCCCTAATGATAATGACTCCTTGTCATTATTGGGAATAATAACAATTTAAACAATAGAATAACAGCTTATCAGTAAATACTTCAATGGGGAAACTTTGTGGGGTATTACCATTAATATTAATTGTGAATTTCTCTGGGAAAGTAACCTATAACCGAAAACAGAACAGATATTTTCTTAGTTGAACGATGTATATATTTTCTATAAACAGATCGTTTTCATTTGTTTCTTTAGTATAGTTTAACATATTTTTACAGTTTAACATTACCTTAGCTGGGCCTATTAGTCGCTGCATTAAAAATAACGAGACCCAAAAGATACGTTTTATTTTAAATACCAGAGTTTTTCAACCACAAAATTTAAATTTATATTTGAGTTCAATTTAAGAAACACATTATTTTCATTCAAATACCACGAGTAAATTTTTCACTGAAATGATAATTAATTGTACGCATTTACTGCAAAAACTCTATATTACTAAAACAAAATCAGAAAGTTATTGATAGCTTTTCAACGTTTTAATTCAAATTATTTGGAAGTTAATCTTGTTCACTCAAGCTTATGCCATTTTTTTTAAATTTTATAAGCTTCAAAAATAAATTCCGAAATTAATTTGTTAACAAATTTGAATCAAAACAACACCGTCGAAAAGACCTTTCCAAACAACAAAAAAACGAGCAAAATAAATATGAGATTAATTTCATGCTTTGATAAATTATTAGGAAGTGTTAAATATTTCGCTGAATTATTAGCATATTATTAAAATAAGGCTCGCAAATAAAATGATATATGAATATATTTTATTATTATTGGTACCAAATTAATATTTTTCATTACCTGGAACACACAGAATAAAGAATTTCTCTCTATACAAGGTGCATAAAAATTTGCGGTTTTCGTTTTCCAATAATTGTTGGCAATATTTTCTTGTATTTTAATCCCCTTACTAATAAACTATATTTTTCATTTGACACAACTGATACACAATCATTTAAGTGTGGTAAAAGGTTGTTTATCAGTAGTCTAAATGAAACATAAAGTTTATTAATGACCCTACCCCAAGTATCAACATTTCTTTTTTTCCAAGAAAGGAAACTCACAGTAATAGTCTGGCATCCCCCATCGGTGTATTTTATGAGGTAGCGGGAGGGGAAGGATATGGGGAAAAGGAAGGTGGAAAAATACTGGCTATACAGATTTGGTCACCAAACACGACTAAAGCCATTTCAAGCAACATTTCATGTGAAAACCTCATTAGAGTCCCAGCTGCTCCCGTCTGGAGATAGTCAGACTATGGCATCCCAAATTAGGGTATGTTGTGAAGCTGAAAGTGGGGGGGAGGGGAAGGAGATGGGGAAGAGGAAGATGGGGAAGTATCTGTCTAATCCGATCTGGTAACCAAACACGGTTCAAGTCATTTCAAGTAATATTTCAATTCTGAATGGTGGTATTACACCAGGGCGATACTGAGAATATCTTTCACTCCTGAGTGGGCATCGCGTTAGCGTCCCACCCGGGCATCGCGTGTTAAGTCCTCCATCACGACACAAGCAACATTTCTCGCTTAGTGTGATGGTAGTAGGAGATTTTCAAACATCTTTGGGTTATTCGTAACCCGGGAATGTTTGTCTTTCTTTAAAAAAAAAAAATTATAATTAAAAAAAAAAAAAAATAATATTTTGATAAGGTTCCACAAGGCAAGGCCCTCCTCCCTTGTTAAATTGCCAACCTCCCTGAAGTTCCACGGCAAGTTCTACGGCGCGGGTGCGGCGGATACATAGTTGGCACATTTAGGTCAGATCTTAGTAAATAGTTTAATGGGATGCAGGATTGTTAGCGGGAGAAATGTGTCAAGATTTTATGCGCCAAATGCGGAACAAATCGACTACCAGAATTTGAACTGGGCTAACACACTTTGTGACTAAAATTAGTTAATAATGCAAATCTGCAGTAAGATTCCATTCCAGTTTTGTAATATCGTGTTTAAAAAACTTCAATATATTTATTTTAATAAGACAGCACTTTTATTTATTTAGTTTCATCCTGTTCAGAGGATTTTTCGACAAACCTTTTGAAATCTGACATAGATATTTATATTTGCAAATTAAAAAATAAATTTTACCCTAATGCATTTTAATGTTTGATTTAATTTTTTTTTTTACTAGCGACATTCCGGCGTGCGTTGCAATGCCAGTTAATTAAAAAAAAGTATCTCCCTGCGTGACATTTCCCATTCGTCCCCTCGTTACCCCTCAACCTCCCCGCCTTCCCTTTCCCTTCTCCCTCTCCCCCGTCCCACCAATCCCCCTCCTGCGTTCCTTATATTCAGTCCCAGTGCATTCAGTTTTCAAACAGCTCGCGAGCCACTTATTACAATTTTTTTTTCAAATTTTCAGTTTTCATATGTTCATTTTTGTATACTATAAGAACAATCACTCAAATTAGGTACCTAACACAGGTACCTATTTAAACACTTAATTCTTACTTAGTACTTCAAATAAATTCATAAATTTAAAGAGTTTATTGGAAAATTGAATTTTTATTGAACAATAAAATATTTACAAAATGACGGAGTTTTTGTAATGATTAAAAAAACTTTTCAGATGTATTGTCACGTGGTTGTAGTAATCTAGAAACTTTCGCGAGGGTGGAAAGAAGGTATTTTGAAAGTTTCAAACATTTTCTATGATTTATATGGCAATACATAAACTACATATATGTAAGTAAGTATATTTCGATTTTTATGTATATAGATTTGGGAGACCAATAGATTACATTAATTTCTAACTTTCAAAAATTTTACCCAAGAGAGAGTCCCAACTGCTCCCGCATGGAGCCAGAGAGACTATAGCATCCCCAATTACAGCATGTTGTGAGATTGAAGGTAATGGGAAGGGGACGGAGATGGAGAAGAGGTAGGTGGGAAGTAACGTGCTATACAGATCTGGTCAATACTGAAAGTGTCTTTCACTCTGGAACGTGCCACATATATATTATTTTTAATTAATAAATTGTGAAATAACACGTATCAATCAAATGGTGACCGGACAACTCGGAATAAAACCAACTCAGAACCATCTCAGATAAGTTATTAAAAGTGATAAAAAATATATATAAAAATGGGTAAATAGGTTACGTTAGGTTAGGGTTATCGGCTAATTTAAAATTACTTTTTTCACAGATTTAATGACTTTTAAAGGAGTTGTTGGGTTGACTTTATTCTCAGTTGGCATGGAACCCAATCAAATAAATATCAACTTGTGTTAAATTTAACGTCGGAATTCGAACCCGCAACTTTCGGATTGCAAGTCGAGAACCTTATCCGTCGACCACGGGTAATAATAAATGTTTAAGTGTTAATAGTTTTGTTTAAAATAGAGCAAAACTCTCATGGAAGGCGTCTTAAGTATCATTTGAAGAATCATTGTGAATTTTTTCACAACTATAACTTGTAAAATAATAGAAACAGACGTATTTTTAATAATTTTCGGAGCATACTTTGCGATTTTTTTCTATCGAGGGAATTTCATATAATTTGAGTTTCGGCGTGAAACGCGGCTAGGTATTATCTTAAAAAATAACATTTATTTTTTTTAAGAGTTTAAAAACTTTAATTGTTTAAGGGAGGTGTGTAAGATATTCGGGTAGCGGTGGCTTAATAAAGAATTTTTTCTCCTTGCGTTTTTTCCCTCTTTTTTCCCATTCGTTCCGTTCTCCTTCACCTCCCCTTATCCTTCCTCGTCCTCTTCCCCTCACGCTTTCCCCCTCCATTTCCCCGCCTTCTCTCTCCAATTTCCCGTTTCCCCCGTCCCGCTAACTATCTTCCCGCTTTCCCCTCTCCCCTCCCGCATCCTGGTTCAGTTTTCAAATAGCTCGCCTGCCACCTTTTGCAATTTTTTTATAGACATTTCAGTATATGTAGAAAACTTTGCACAACAAGTCACCGAAGATTCATTGCCATTGGATGAAAAGTATAGGATATAATAACATAATGCCAGAACTCACCACTATTTATTTATTTATTTTTATTTATTGCTTCTTCACAGTTCAAATACACTGTTAAGCATGTAATTATTAACCCCACTAAGTTTGCCTGTATAGGGGATATGTATATAAAAACCATCGCGGGAGTGCGCACAACAACTAACCAAAGTTTTATCTCAAACGAATGAATGGTTTAGGGACCGCGTAAGGCAAACAAAGAAACATTCATTTTTTTAATATTAAGATTATGGCAATCCACTAACGAATTATGTTTTTACACAATGTGTACTTTTAAATTGCGACTCCCATTGAAGTGTTAAACTTAATGCAAATAGAAAATTATAAACTGGATGAAATTAATCATAATTTCTATGAAAAAAAAAACATAACATCTGCAGCGGTAGATTGCTATTATTTGGGCAGTACGTGTTATCTGATATCAATTCCGCCTAAGCGATTAAACCGATCCCATCCGCCGCAGCGGAAGCAGGAATTGATTCATTTGTCCGGCATAAATCCAAGTTGAAAATAATTAATCAAATTCATGGAGGAGCGGCTGGTCGGTTCCCACAGATGAATTGATATGCATTGAATCTCTTTCCGTGCGTAAACAGACTACCATTTAAAAACTCGCAGACTGTCAAACTGGGAAACGTAAAGGCCCGTTGGTGACTGACGACGAGTTCGTTGAATATTTAAATCGAATCCAATCGAATATTTAAATGTTGTAAATGATGGAGGGAATATCAGATTCCAATTTAAGTAAATAGAGTGGTAGTTTTTGAAGCGAAACTTCTTTAACACCGTTGCGATTTGAAACTCGGATGAAACGGAAATGGCACTAAAAAGAGACAAACTCATACCTCCGTAGGATTTAGCCTGCGAGAGAATGAGATGGCCGCATTAGCCTCTTTGATTGTGGCATCACTTTTCACTGAGATTTAAACCTTTTGGTTGAGATTGTTTTCGTGAAATTTCGCTTCTATCGCGTGTGAGCTGCACTCGATTTTTTAAAGATATTGAAATATAAGAGATGTGCTATCGGCAGTTTTTACTGGATGGGACTGTGTTTCCTAGCGTCGCCGATATTGTTAACTACTACAATACTACTGCACAACTTCAAAAAATGAACTAAACGAACGAATTCTTTCCCTATTCAAACTGTGCCCATTGGGTAGTAGTACGCCGACGGTCGGGCGGCCATCGTAGCGTGTCTCTTGTATTTCAATATCTTTGATTTCAACATTAATTAAATAATTAAATAGTAAAAATCACTTCGAAAAATATATATTTTTTAAATTCTGTGAAATAATCAATCTTCCTACGTAACCTTTCGTGAGTTAAACGAATTTTCTTATCTTATTATATTGAAATCAAAAATGTGTATTGTGTTTTCAAAGCGAAAATTGATATAATAATGTTTTGATTTAGTTATGCAAGTATTTTAGTTTTTTATTATTGTGACTGAAAAGGCATAGAGCGGCAAAACTGCTGTAACAATAATAAAAAAAACTATTATTACTTTCCAAATAATAACATTATTCAATTTAATTATCATTAAATTTAAAAAAAAAAATTTTAATGGAGTTCTAGGAATGAAACTCAAAAACTGTTTATTTTTAACTTAATGAGTAAAACCTCTAATTGTAATATTTCATTAAATGAAGACAATATTAGCAAAACTCAATCAAAAATCTGAAACAGAAAAATCAGAGAGAGATACGGCACATTTGGGACTCGAACCCAGGACCTTCGACTTTCCGGGCCGCGGCTCCTGGGTGAGTCCCAGATGTGACCGTTTCTTTTAGTGATTTTTTTGTTTCAGATTTTTGATTGAGTTTCGCTAATATTGTCTTCATATAAGGCCGCACTCTTGAAACGCACGGCGCTGAAAAAGAAGAAGATGGAGAGATATGTAATTACGAATGTTGGACAGAGCGCGCTAATATTGTAGGTCGAAGAATAGCAGCGAAAATTGCGAAAAAGCTTAATAAAACATGACTCGTTTAAAATAGAGCAAAAATCTCGTGGAACGTATCTTAAGTATCATTTAAAGAAACATTGTGAATTTTTTCACAAATATAACTTGTAAAATACAAGAATTAGACTTGTTTAAAATAATTTTCGGAGCATACTTTGCGATTTTTTTCTATCGAGGGAATTTCATATAATTTGCGTTTCGGCGTGGAACGTATCTAAATATTATCTTCAAAAATAACATATATTTTTTTAAGAGCTTAAAAACTTCAAATGTTTAAGGGAGATATGTAAGAAATCGGTCGAAATACGAATAGTAGACCCTTAAACAAAAACAATTAATAAAAATAGATCCTGAATTAAAACATATCTACTACTTTACAGCCACTGTAAGGGGCACGCGTAAACTAATATTTTTGCAGTAACACCATTAATTTCTTTACCATTTTCAAGTCTACAATCTGAAGTCAAATATTATGTCTGTAAGTGTGTAGTGTGTATGCAGTAAACAAAACGTTTCCTCAAAGGCAACGAGTATTTTATTTCCCATACCACTTTTCCCCTTTACTGCCTGACATGAGATAATATCAATTTAAACAAAATAAATATTATTTTACGTAGGCACGTCAAAACAATGTTGTTTGAAACAACAACAAAATTTAACATACAAGGCATTCCCGTAAAATACGAGAGAGGCGCCTGGAGCTGTCAATGGAATCTCGCAGAACGAGTACTCCCTGAGATATGACGGAAAAACCGCCACAGAGGAACGTGCTTCCAGCAACGAGCTTCAATCCTCGCGCGATTTCATCTGTTTATTGATAATAATACGTAGAATGGGCGGTAGGCGCTAACAAAAAATTGTCCAAAGAAGCAAAGCTGGTTGTCTACAGCAGAGTGCTGGTACCTACCTTGATGTATTGATGTATGGCAGTAACGTTTGGGACAGGTAGAGGAAGAATAAAAATAGAATGCTGTAGAAATGAGATCCCTGAAGCGTATGTGTGGTAATACCATGTATAACCATGAGAGAAATTTGGAGATTTGCAAAGAATGCAAGGCTGATGAAAGCGTAATTAGTAAGAGACGCTCAAATGATTTGAACATGTAGACCAAATAACGAAGAAAAAAGTGTAAGATGACGTGAATGTGAATGGTAGAAGTCGGGGAGGCCCGAGGAAGACCTTGGCAGATATGGAACTAGGACTTAGACATGGACATAGTAACAATGTAGTGAAAAATAATAAGGATAAATAATATTTTTATTGAGGCAGTTCAGTTATGTACAATAAATATGTTTATTTCTATCTTTGTATGTAAAAGCCCGAAAATGGGCGTTTATTGATAAATAATGTAATAATTCAAACATTTTATAATTGTTTTAATAACGGTGGCCGGACAACTCGGAATGAAACCAACTCAGAACCATCTCAGTTAAGTCATTTAGAGTGATAAAAAATATAGATATAAAATTGGTTAAAATAGGCTACGTTAGGTTAGGGTTATCGGCTAATTTAAAATTACTTTAATAAATGAAACAATATAACTAATTATTACTAAGTATTGTGTTAGGGGTGTGGGCGTGGTAATGGATAGGATTAGTGGGTGGGAGAAAAGGAACGGAAATTGATTGGAAACATATCCAGGATCGGGCTATAAGACAATATGTTTTGTTTTTTGTAATTGTCGAGTCATTGTATGTTTGCCCTGAGGAAGGAACGATCGTTTCGAAACCGGTCGGCGTAGATAAAAAATATATAAGTGGTTTTAATAAAGTAATATTGTTTCATTTATTTGTAATGGATAACCACAAAGTTATAGCTACATTCAAAAGTATAAAATTCCTTTTTTCATAGCTTTTAATGACTTTTCAAGGAGGTGTTGAGTTGACTTTATTCTCAGTTGGCATGGAACCGCAATAACACATCTAATTATTGAAATAATACATTTAATATTTGAAGCAACACATCAATTTATTTTAATAATATATATAATTATTGCAACGCAATATTTTTCTAACAGTTAACACCAAAGGTAATCTTATGATTGTATTTAAGGGCTCTAAACGGTTCTTAAGATGTATCGTGAAATTGATGAATAGAACCTACAAGATAGATTTAGGAAGAAAAGCGGCGACACGTCATCAATGACGCTTTCACCCGAAAAGTGTGTAAGTGAAAATGGGTGTAACGTTGGCACCGAACACATTACCAAAATAAATCATTTTTGGACAGGCGCCCTAAGAGTCTCGGGCGATTAAGGTACTGAAACATGCCATCAGAAATTGTGAAAAAAGGGTCGAACTGGCTGCATTAATGAGGGTTTCGGACCAAATGGACCAGTCTTGGATGCTGTGGTCGCCGTTACCAGAGATTAATGCCGTGAATTAAAGTTACAATGGAGGAAATCCTTCCCAGGGGCTGGTGGATCGATTACCATTTTCAATTCGATGATCTATTTTAAATAGGTAGATACTTAGGTTAATTTATTTATATAGTGGCTCTGATCGTACAACAATTTGTGAAGCTGAAGGAGGACGTGGTAGGAATGGAGATTGGGAAAAGGAAAATGTTTCCTACGAGTAGTATTGATCTGCTCTGTACACAAGCCAAAAAGCAATCTTACGATGTATGGCGGTATACCACCAGCAATACTGAAAGTATCTTCCACTCTGGTAACCAGATATTACCGACGTTATTTTAACCCAACTTAGACAATATAGCTCGTTAATACCCAAAAAAAATATAATAAAAAGTACATACCCGTAAGAATTCCACCAAATTATATATTTTTAGGTTTCAATGTTTTTAGTAGGTATTATAAAACTCTGCTCAACTCTAAAGGAAAAAAAATTAAAACCTTACTGACCAGCACGCTTACATTATAAAGACAAAATCCCCAAATTACCTAGGAGTACGTAATTTTTTTAATGTAAATATTTTGACTAAAAAACCCATAAATTTCATGCTTAAAATTTGTACAATGCTCTTAAGAATGAAGTTAATCATCATGGAGAAAAATTGGTTTAAGATAACATCGAAATAAGGAATTGAGGAAATTATGAAAAAAGCTTAAGATAAAACCAATACAACAACCTTCGTTCATACAATACAACAACAACCCGGTTTCATACAAATCTTAAATTTAGATTTCAGATCAAAATACCCAACCAAACTGAAAAATTATCCGAAATAAAACTTTATACGAAAATGGATAAATTAGGAGAAGATTATGCACTTGAAAATATTTTTTAGATGCCTGATACTTCATTTTTTCCAGACCGACAAAAATACTTTAAAAAAATACTCGATTGTTTCCAAGGCCGATAAAAATACCAATTTTTCAATATGTGTTCTACTTACAGCATTTAATTGAAGCATCTACAAATAATAATTCTAAGTAATTCAATTTTTAAACCAAAAACACATGATTTTGTATAATTTTGCATTTATTTGCATGGCTTAAGTCTTAAGTTGTCCCAGACCTGGTAAATCTACAATGGCGTAGAAAATATCTATTGTCCCTTCTGAACTCAGTATTTGTATAAAACATTTAACCACGAGGGAACTTTTATAAAAAAATCTTTCATAAAACATTGTGAGGTTACGCTTATTAAGTCCTATTCGAGGATATAATAGTTCGTGCTTGTTTTCAAAATTGCGAATGCTGTGTGAGGGAAACTTGGACTGACTTGTTATATGTCAATGCAATCCTATGAAACGGATCCGAAGTGCCTATTTCAACTTCTGCCTTCAGAAGACATTTCAAAGTTTAACTCGAACATTCGAACTTAAGTTTTAAGAACATTTACCAGGAAAACAAGTAGAGCACCCACCGTGCCTAGTTAAGATTATGAAATAGCTGACTATTTGGGTTCTAGTTTGGGATTCTGGGGAATATAAAAACGAATTTCTAAAAGTAAGTATCGAAGAGAGGCGAAAGCTTACTTTGAGGTCAGTTGATCGCTGATCTTGATGGTGCTAATCGATTACTTGGACCGTCTCAGTCAAATAGTGCCGTCTGTTATGATCGTAATTTTTGAGTGATTTGCCCGGTCAAATGGAATAAACGTCGCTGATCTCTGGTTAATACCCAGATTCAAGTCGAGTTCGCACAGATCTAGCAGAATTTTATTTATTTGTTAATCCTCGGAAATATAGCTTTGCGATAATAATTTGTCACATGTCTTATTTATTTTTTATATGAATACCACACAAGAATCCCAACTGCTCCCGTCTGAAGCCAGTGAGACTATGGCATCCCCGATTGGGGTATGTTGTGAGGCTGAAGGTAGTGGGGAGGGGAAGGAGATGGAGAAGAGGAAGGTGGGGAAGTACCTGGCTATTCAGATCTGATCACCAACACTGCTAAAGCCATTTCAAGCAACTGTTCATTTACGAATGGTGGTCTTACACCAGGGCGATACTAAGAGTATTTTCCACTCGGAACTTGCCGTAAACATACTGTTTATTATTTTAAATGATTTAATTGTTTGCTTCCTAACCTCGATAATATCTTATTTTCTGGATATTTATTTATTACTAGTGGTCGCCCAATGGTCGAAATTCGACCATAATTGTAATTTTTTTTTATGTTTGACATTCAGTAAGACCATAGACAAATAAAATTAAAGACAAACAATATTAATCTATTCGCAATTTGACCATAGACTTTAACAATAAACAATAGAGCAAAGACGCGTGTGTGTGTGTCAAATACATGGTAGTGTGTGTAATGTTTTTATTATTGATTTAATGTATTTTTATGCATAATTTTTAAAAAATATTAGCATTCTGCACTCCTCCTCTATATAAACTATAAGTGTGCGAAATTTCATACTCCTCCGTCCGCGCATTTTTCGTAAAAAGGGGTACAAAGTTTTGACTTCACGTATTAATATTATGATGATGATTATTTCGCTTTTTGTTACATTTTACTGTTGTTCACGGAAAAGCTTTTGAAAAATAAAACATTAATTTTATTTAATTCAAACTAATAACTCTCTGTTAATCCTTAATATGTTTTGTTAAGCGTATAGCGTAATTTGAAGAACACAATAACTAAATTCCACAAAATAAAAATATTGTTATTTTGGAAAATTTTCTTTTCAAGATTGGAAAATTTGAGAAAAAAAGCCATTTTCGGTTTACTTGTTATTTATGTCTTCCTAAATATTAAGTTCGATAATTTTAGGTACGTTAATCGAAATGGTAAATTGAAATTTATTAGTGCTTATTTTTAAATATAGTTATGATGTAAGAAATGCAGTAATGATAATATAAGTTATGATTTTTACACAACACACCCATATAGAAAAACTTAATAGTAGTAAAACAATATTAAAATCTTGTAAAAGAGTAAGAAGAGTATATGTAAAACGTAAGAAGTGCTCTGTGGAATTTTTCGTGATCCAAATATTTGTCTAATCGAGGCTTAAATTTCCAATACAAAACTGTGTTTACAAAATTGTCAAGGAAATCTGCGATGTCAGGCGAAATGCAACATTTGTTTCCATTTATTACACCATTAAAATATTTAAAAAAAAAAAATCGACTTGGAGAAAACTTGAGTGCGAGTGATAATCGAGTTTGTTGTGGCGAATAAGGTCTTCCGATCAAGAAATTTAGCAGGTTCACATAAAATATACATAAAAGAAACATGTTTTGCTTTACGCAATAGTTAAGTGTAATTTAAGGTGGTACTTAAAAGAATTCATAATCTGTTCTTTCCAGTTTAAGTATTTTAGAAAGAAAAAAACACTTTTTGCGGGTTTTGTCTAAAATATTAAGATGAATTAATTGTTTGCGCCTGTACATCGCAATATTATGAATAAAAAGTTTTGTCCATAAACAAACAAAATTATTTTAAGAAAGGAATAAATATTAACCGATACAATAATGTATTGTATACGTTTTTTTTTTATGGATAAAACTATTTATTCGATATTTTAAAGCATAACTTGCACAAATTGTTTTTTTCTAAAATAATTAGACTGTGAAAGAGTAGATTTTGAATTCTTTTAAGTATTACTTTAAGCAATCGATATTTTTGTTTGTAAAGCGAACACAGGTTAAAAAAACAGTTCAAACAATTAAAAGTTTATTGACAAAATCCTTTCATCCGGATGACAAAAACACGTATATAATAGGTACCCCATAAAACGAATGTTATTTTTTAATTTGTTGGTTTTCCTCTCGTATCGTTTTCAATTAACCGTCACGTGTGTGTATTTAATTTGGCGAGCTTCGGAACGAGTTTGCTGGCCAGTTTAGCTGGTCTGCGAGGAACAGGTGGCCCGGACGTCCACATAATCAAGCACTTGTTAAATGGGTCGTGGATGGGTTATTGCCAAATTGTCGATACGTAGGTCGGACGCTGGACGTTGACACAGGAAACTGGCTGGATGATGGACGATCAAAAAACCCTATACCAATACGATCTTGACTAAATTCGTCATCTATGTTCAGTTGTCAATATTTACGAACACGGTCAACAATTGGTAAGAGATATTCCGACCGACGAATGAAAAATTTTAGCCCCGCCTCTACAGTATCAGATAAGTTTCGGTTAACTGTCAATATTCTTATTTAATTTGATAATGTCGTTTATTATGCAAAAATTACTGGCTTATTAATGCCGCAGTTCAACTAGCGAAGCTCTTAGAATCGAAAGAAGTCGTATACGCGATAGTAATTCAACTAAGACGCGACCAATTTATTCCGTTCGATCTTTTAGAAAAGTGGGTGGAATATGACTAAAGACCTGATTAAATAATTTACTTCCGTTTAGTGTCAAAAAGTAAATGCGGACTGCCAAGCATATTTAGGTTAGTATTTCAATTAAACATTGACAATAAATTAATATTTTATAAATTGCTTGTAGTTTGACATTTCGGAGTATCAATTCAAAGAAAAAAAACTCTAGTTTTGCCAGTTGCTGTGCGGTCTGGCTGTCAACGATGAAACTGTGCTCGGGACACCGATTAAAAATCATCGGAAGTTACGCCTATCAATCCGTATTGTGAAGTTATCGATTTTACTGCGCTAGGTCTCCTGGGCGACAGACAGTAGACAGCCTCGGGCGGAGTATATTCTGCGATATTGAATTGAACAGCGATTGAAGCTTATTCGTTTTCTACGACACAGTTGACAATCACGGGATGTTGTAATATTGTAGAATTTGTGAAACTTAAAGCATTTAAAAAAAATTTCTCCAGGATATCAAACACAAATGTTGTCAAATTTCATTTAAAAATTTTATTTTTTTATTTTGCTTTCTTCATAAAATCTAACAGAATGTGAAGTCTCGAAGAGGAAGCCGGAAACTAGTTTACGGATTCATGTGCGTAGATGATGATCAATCAATGATCAATCCATACCGTACAACAAAGGTGGCATTTATCATTTAAAATATATCATAATATCGATCACGGAAATTTGAAATGCTGTTGAGGGCAAAATGTTAATTGCCAGGAGAGTTCAAAAAAATTTATTTCCTTCTAAATCTTATCTCTTGTTCATGGAGGCCCATCTTCTTAATATATATATTTATTCTGTCCGTGTGTATGTCACTGAACTCCCCCTAAACGGCTGGACCGATTTTGATGAATTTTTTTGTGTGGGTTCAAGGGGATTCGAGAATGGTTTAGATTCACAATTTGGTCCACTGAAAAATGTTCTTTTAATTATTTTTTTTTTCTAAGGAGTTGTTGATTTTGGAATGTTTTACATTGGATCCGGCAGACTGCGCTACCATCGCAGTATCGAATATTCAATATTATTCTATTTTAATTTAAGTTTGTCCCGACAGTTGTGTACAGGACAACGTCTGTCGGGTCCGCTATAAATAAATAAAATAAATTGTGGAACATTCCAGAACACTCTCGAATGTTGCCCTGAGCGAAGCCGGTAACCCAGCTAGTAATTACGTAATTTTTATTATAAAATTAACTAGAATGGATCTTTCAGTTTATCAATTTTCATTTTTTTTCAAAATTTCTTTAACATGATTTAATTTATTTTTAATTTTTCTAGAAATATTTCAGTGACGCAGATCGACATAAAAAAAACATAAAAATGACATATTTAACTCATATTTGGATTTCTTCTCCTTTACAAGAGAAACATCTCCTTTACAGGACAGACATTTCAAATTTTAAAATGTTGTTTGAATAAAATATTGTTAATCTGCTAATTGTATTATTTTCTACTTTTTTAACTGTTTAAACAAAAAGCTTGTATTATAAAAATATACCAACTGTACCAAAAAAAATTGTTAATAAAAAAATACATATATATTATCGATGAAAATTGTGAATTTAGTAAAAAAAAATATTATTAATTTTCCTCACAACAAAACGAATTTCAAAGTTTGTCACTTTTCGGCGATTTATAAGACTGAAAATTATATTGCCAGATAACTATTATCTTTTGAATTTGTTGCAAAAACTATTCGAGTTATTGTTCAGAGGAAGCAACCAAACTCAACGGTATTACTTGTAATCCCTTGTAATTTGAACAGGCTTCTGCAGTTACAATATTATCAAAAACTTTATTTTTTTAAATTAGCTCCACGCAGGAGGTTCCGAGGAAGACCCTCGGAGCCTAGGTCATCTTTGATGATGCTGTGTGGAGGGTTTTTTAGGAAAGGGAAGAAGGAGAAGTTCCGGGAAGGAAAACGTGTAAGGGGTAGATAGGAATCTGGGAGTCAATGTGTCCAGGAGTGACGTACGTATGAATCCATCCCTCCAACTGCGGTACAAGACGATGGGTCGAGCGAGTCCGGCTGGAAGAGCAAAACAGGTCTCCCTCAACTAGTCTCTCCTGATCCGGCCCGCCACGCAGTAGGTCGTCAAACGCGTGTGCCACTGAGTCCTTGACAAACCTCACCTCATGAACCCGGGTACCCCTGCTAAGTCACCGTAGTACAGCCAAACTTAGCAAACCACTTAGTGTGATCTATTGCAAAGGTGTTGGTTATCCAATAAATGGTTCCTGTGGCGGCGGTACCTATTCCCGCCTCCCAAATTGAAAAGTTCTGAGCTCTGTACGGTACGCCCACCTTTCTTCTTATGAATCGCAAACGCCAACGCAACGCAACGCCTTGAAAACACGCGAACCCAAACCTAAAATTAATATAATATGTGTATGTACACATTGAGCATAGGTTTACTGATACTATTCTCGGTCGTTTGAAGGGTCCAGTCTACTAGGAACGCCATGAAAGTGTAAGGGCTGCGGCTGGTTCAATCTTCCCCTATAGTCGCAGTCAGCTAGGCAGAGAGGGGAGATCCGTGTCTTTATCCCTACCATTCTTACCTCAGGTATAATGGGTGTATTAAATTATACTCACCGTACCGCCGAGACCCCTATTTCCACCCCATTACCGTTATAACTATCAGCCCACCGCTACCCCTGTTATGAAAGCTCGTCAAAAATGATGAGAAACTCAAGTACCTACCACTTTTTCATGAATTTTAATTGGTTGCTCAGTGGAAATTTTAATTTTTAAAGAAAGTTGATTGAATATATTGTCTTATCATAAAATGCTATTATTTTTTTTGTGAAACAATTCACACTAAAAGTTGAAAATGAACAAAATCGATATTTTCAAGAAATTTTTTTTAACAATTAATTTTTAATACCTTCTAAAATTGCCTGGTTTATGTGGAAACTTGACAGCTACATAAAATTTTTGTAGATTTATATCTTCTTCAATAATGTTGCAAACTTGTGGCACTATTTTATTTCAATGAAAATAAATTACTTGAACCAAAGTAATTTATTATCAACAAAATGATATTTGTATCATCCCGGTTCATTTTTATTATTTCCAAGATTATTATTTTTAAACCAAAATTATTATTAAATCTCTAACTGACAGCCCTGAAATCACAAAACTAATTAGCAATATGTACCTGCAGTCATTTTAAACAAAGTTAATTCTGATGGTAACAAAAACCACAATACTAAATTACTCTAGTTCTATCCAATTACTAGAATCAAACCGTATGCAAAGTAAAGTAACTTGATGTTGACAACTTTTCTAATTACATACTTGGTTTAATGTACATTCTTATTTTGTTATTATTATAATTACTCTCCTGTAAACTACTTTACGGTGTTCAAATAAAAAAAAATCTAGTTTTGCAACAAACTTAACTTTGGGTGCTTAACTTTTGTTTTAACACAAACTCGAATGGCTAACGAAAATTGTATTTGACCGCTCTGACATTTGAATTGTAAAAATAAGTTGATACTAATTGAAGCTGAATTTGACTCTGTGTTGAATTTCAATGCTGTTGACACAACCCCATCACTATCAAAACAGTAATATTAGCTAATGAAACATCTACTATTTAATACAGTTATTGTACAGAAACTTGCTAAAGACACACGTGTGAAATAATCCATGATATAAATCTGTAAAAAGTTTAAAGACAAATAAGAAAAAATACATGCACTATACAACTCTTGGGCAATTTGCCTCACCCAACTTTAACAATTTATCAAATTCCGAAGTGAATATTCTAGTTCTGCAAAAGTGCAACTCATGTTCTATTACTACCCCACTAGGGGACAGATTCTTCATAAAACTTGAAAAGATATTTTATATAACTTGAATACCTACTAACTAGACGATTATAAAAATTTTTTTTTGTAATATAAAATGACAAATCTCAAAATAAATTCTTTGAATCAGGATGCAGGTTTTTCGTGAAAACATCCAATGAAAACTCACTGAAAGCTCACCTAATCGAATTTCACGGCAAAATATTAGTTTTCGAGAAAATGACTCAAATCTATCATCTTCTCTTGTATGGCGGAACGGGTGGATTATACTGTATTTGAATATACGGATGCCTAATGGATTTGCGAGCTGTTGTGTCATAAAATTCACTTTTTCGCACGAGTATAATCGTCCCAATATGTGTGATAGCGTTTAGAAAAAAATCGCCTTCAATTTGCCTCTGCATGGTACTAACAAAACAAGAAAGAGCCAGTCATCATTTATATTTTCTCAGAAATTTGCCAAAATTAACAAAATAATTATTATGATTTTTTTAACGTAAAATAAGGAACACACATTTGTCTTTATACAGACACACAAAGGTAAACTAAATTTACAAAAGCAGTAATTTATGAAAACGAAGAGAAAAATACATACGATATTATAAGCAATAAATGATACAATATGCTTTGCAACATTTTTTTTTGCCAATTCTTTTTTGGTTTTGCTTACTTTGTATATCTACCTTTAATTTTTTTTTTTTTTTTAAGTTTTCTTTATTCATTGAAATGTTGGTTACATAAATTTTAGAATTTTTCGACCACTATGCTAGGCACATGCCCGTGTTGTGGTGGTCGATTTTCTATATATTACATTAACATATAAGCAATAAAAAAATGTGCGAGAAAATAAAAAATATAAAATAAAATAATAATAAAGAAATATTATAGAATACAAAAGAATATAAAATGATGTAAATTGCTATAGAGTAATTACAAAAGAGTTAGGAAGAATATAGTACAATATAAAATAATATAGTACCAAAGGTGTAGAACATAAAAAAACATATATATACTAGAAGAATATATAAAAGTAGGTGATCATAAAATATATAAGATCAAAGTAAGTGCTATACAATAAGCAAATAATTAAAGGTTTTTTGTTACGATGGAAATCTATAAGTGCGTGGTTATATTGGTAGATAAATTATATTACACCAATTTTTTGTACAAATAAATTTTAGAATTCATGTTTCAAGTCCGGCGAAATTACACTGGACATATTATTGTACATCTTTGTTTATTGTTTTCTTTCATGTAGTTTATTTCTTTAAAATTTTATCTTTTCTTTATTTAGCTTTATCTGACGGCCGCGCCGGCGTGGTATAGCTCTTGATTTGAATCCCTAGGTTGATCTGGGATCGAATCCCGGCGTGACAAATAAAATTTATTTGATTTATTTGTGTTATTTCACAATTAATTAATTCAAAAAATAATATAGATCATATTTGCGGCACGTTCCAGAGTGGAAGATACTTTCAAATCGCCCTGGTGTAAGACCGCCATTCAGAATTCAAACGTTGCTTGAAATGGCTTTAGCCGTGTTTGGTGACCAGATCTGAATAGCCAGGCTCTTCCTCATTTTCCTCTTCCCTATCTCTTTCCCCCCCCAATACCTTCAACCTCACAACATACCCCAATTGGGGATGCCATAGTCTCACTGGCTCCAGACGGGAGCAGTTGCGACTCTTGTGCGGTGTTCATAAAAAAGTAAGAAATCATTTAATTAGAATATAATCATTGAAATTCAATGATGACGGAAAATTGGACACATCAATTTTCCTCGTGACTTTCACAACACTAAAAAAATGATTTCATTGAATTATGATAAATTTGAATTATTTTAAAATCTTGTCAAATGATACGATTTCATCCCGATGCCTTTTTTATTTATGCCCAAACGCTGACTGGTTCAAAAGCTGCTATAACATCAATTAAAAATGGTGGCCTTGCGTTTATGTTTCGTTTTCGTAATGAACATATTTTTTTTTTTAAATTTTAATATTGCCTTACTTGATTAAAAAATTTTCATACTTTTTAAATTTTAGTGATAAACAATATAATATGAAATCGAGTTAGAAAATTGAGGATAAACAGTTTAGTATAGGAATTCCAAGTAATGGATACCCAAAAAACATAATTATAAAATTCATTTGCAGTTGGGTGTTAAGAACGATACCGAAGTTACAAATATATTTGGATAATTTTCTTTAGTTTTGACGAACTTTCTTAGTAGCTTTTCCCCGTGGCTTCGCTCTCATGGTATGAGGGGAAATTACTGTAGCGCTTGCACTTATCAATTATCCCCCCTCCCCCCTCCCCACTATTACTTTAACACTATTTATTATACAATATTTATAATGGTTATGAATTACATTTTTAATGTAGGAACTTTCATCTGATATTTATTCCAAAACATAAGCTTGTCCAAAAAAAAAAAGTATTCTAATTCTAATTCTTTGAATTTTCTGGAGCAGCAGCCAACCAGTAGGTAGAAGGCTGAGTACCTACCAGCATAGAGCCCACAAATATATCAACATCGTTTCCATGGCAACGATTTGTTTTCTGACGTTTGCAATAACTTGCTTTTGTTAGCGACAGAAAACGTATAACAAATATAATATATTAATATTTATAATGTCATAACGCCAGAGCTTAACATTATATACAGCCTCTAGTCCTCGCACATAATTTAGCTTTCTATTGGTGAAAGAATTTTTAAAATCGTGAAAGCGTAACAAACTCGAGCAGTTTTAATATTAGTATGGATTAAGTGGCATTTTATATAAACGCTTTTACTGGCCAATGATAACGCTTAAATTATATCTGAAATCGCAATCGAAAGCATTTTGGTGGCGGAGGTTATGAAAGCTTATTTATCTCCCCACAAAAAAATCTTAGTTTGGAATGCGCTAAATTAAAAGGAAACCCAAAAGAAGAAACAAAATTCCCATCACTAGTATCGAAATGCACCAGCTTTGAAAGGATATTTTCTTATTGAAAAAAAATACAAGAAACCACCATTCCATTATCATTACGAGGGTTTTATAATGAAAAATAATTTTTCATCTTCAAATTTATACAGACAGAAATATTTGTTGAATTATCGTGACACCAGTTTTTGCAGTTTGAAAGTTTGCCAGCTTCAGAACATACATCTCCTTCTTTAAGATCTCGCATCTGAAATTATATTTTAAAATGCATAAAAATATCATTCACGACGTGGATCTTGGTACATTCTAGTCTTCTTAGTGAAACCCCGCTATGCAAGTACGGCAGGTTGAATAGGCTTAGTATGGAAATATCAATTTTGATTAGGCAGCTCTTGATAATTGCCTGAAAGTAAGGAAATTGTTCGATAAAGCACCGCGAACATAAATTGCACTCATAAAATTTGAATGATTACACCATTAGCTTCAGGGACCCTGTATTAATTTATCAACTACATTGTTATAACTGTTTGTTTAAAAATGGTCTTGTAAACCGAAACAGCTGTAATAAAAAAAATACTAAAATATTTGCAGAACGTGATTATAAAACTATCAAATTTAATTTTAATAATAAAAAAAACTTGTTATTATATCTGCAGTGTAAAAATATCAACTGACGGATTTTCCGTAATGTATTTCAACAAATTCCTTTAAGCTCTGAAATTTTAAAAAGTTGCAGCAGCAAGTGAATTGCGGTTAGAACATGAACGAAAAGAGGCGAAGAATAATTGTTATCAGAACTTGCGTCTAGACTTCTAGACTCCCTCAAACCTTGTAGTTTGGACGAGTCACTGGCAAATAACCTCTCTTTATTCAAAATTTTCAGGGAATTCTGCAATTGTTTTATCAAATCACTGGGGGTTCTTTCTAAAGTGAATTGTTCTCACGAATTATAAATTGGTATAAAATATAAATATTTAAAAGTCATAGCTGAAGCGGGAATCAGAAACAAATACTTCTTTGAAGGTGGCTTTCCATTGATTGAGGGTTAAAAGTCATTACGTGTTTTATTTCGAAGTATCATTCTGCTGTGTGTTTTAACTACTTCTTGTGTTTTAACTACTCGGAATGGCGGCCTGTGGAATTTTATGTCACAATTTATGGAAAAGATTTAAAAACAATGAAACCGGTGACAATAAAATCATTTTAAAGGTATTCAAATAACATTGTTACCAACGTAAACGCAGAAACCCGTTGGTGCATATTTATTTATTTATTTCAAAAACATACGGCACAACATGTGCCATTAACATAAATTATATTATATATGTATTATAATACAATAACAAAACGAAAGTAACAACATAAATTAAAGTTAAATACAAACAAAAGGTAAAAAAAGGAGTTGAGGTAGTAAGCAGTAAGTAAAAAGTAAAATAGATAAATGAAAGTATAAAGTGAAAGCATAAATTATAAAATATAAAGGATAATGAAAAGTTAGAGATTGAAATAAAAAGTTAAAAGGTAGGAAATAATACAGTCAAAAGTAAAATGTATAGACTATAAGATAGATATCTTAAAAATAATAAAAAGTACAAAGTTATATATATTAAAAAAAAGTGTTACAAGTAAAGAGTAAGAAATGCTCTTAGGAGCCAAAAATTGAAGATAATATAAAATGTTATTATTAAATACCGTATATTATATATATTCAGGGTGTTAAGGGACGTACTTGACTTACTTTAACCAGTGATTCCTGACATTTGGATTAAAAAATGTAAATGAAATTTTGGTCTCCGATGACTTTTTTTTTTCAAAATTTTTTTCTTCAAAATCAAACAAATAAAAAGTTGTTCCGCATGTCGTCACTGGTCACTCAGCCGAGTAACCAATCATCTCCCTTACCCCACCTCCAGCTTTCCAAAACCTACCATTTTTTATGTTTTTGTAAAAAAAAAAATATCGAAAATGTCACCGGAGACCAAAATGTCATTTACATTTTTTACTCCAAATAATATCAGGAATCACTGGTTAAAGTAAGTCAAGTACATCCCTTAACACCCTGTATATATTCTCGATGGTTAGTAAAAAAAGGTTTTCAATTCTAGATCTCTTCAATAAAATGCTTCATATTTTTAAAATTAATGAGTCAAAAATCTTCATATTTTGTAAGCCATCAAATTACGTGGTTGGAAAATATTCCACTCACAGACATTAAAATTCATATGTAATAATCATAAATTCTCTTCCATTTAGAACATTCGAACTAGAAAGCGCAAGAGCACACAGAAATAAAGCATGATGAATTTTCCCAAATGAAGATGACAAAGCGTGCAGTATGGTTTCCCCCGTTTCCCACACCATTGGTCCGACATCCCCCTCCACCCACTTAAGCCGTCTTTTCTAATACCATCCACTCCATTGTTCTGATGCCCGCTGTAGTAAAAGCTTATTTTTCGAATTGCCCATCAATGAAAAACCTCTATTTGGAAACGCGAACCTGACGGACCAAACGACAGTTATTGTGTAATTCTGGGCGCATTCAAATTCTTCGAGGTATTTTTGACTTAACGAATTTAAAGAGAAATGCTACCATTCGAAAACAACTATAGCTAAGTATAATAAAAATGCTATTAGTAATATGTGCTACCATAAAATCACAATTTATCTGATTTGACTGCCATTCCAAATATATTTTTGAAGTTGCTGCAACCATATACAGATATAATAAATTCAGCTGTGATAAAAAAAAAATGTGAACCGCCAAACCAGCTATTTCTAGCCATCTAAAATTGGATGAATTTGACCATTTCATATTTGCTTTTCAAATATGGTATCTTCATAATTTTTATTCCATATATTTTATTTAGCATTTTTGTGATGATAATTGCAGATCTCTCAAATTTCTTTCCATATCCATAAAATAAATTTCCTTTTATGTTGTGTCGCGTTTTTTAAGTCTACATAATAAAAATTATGTATTTTTTTCTCTTGACCAATCTGTACAGTGATTGTACATTCATAATTTAAGATTGTGTATTGTGTTTTAATTTTATTTTTTTTATTTATTTTTTATTTTTTTATTAATCATAAATAGACACATGTATTTCAAACAGATTCTATACAATATTTAGTTACATAATACAGGAAACTAATCAATATGGACAGAAATTCGCTGAGGGAACTGCCATCTCAGGAGACACATGCAGATATTGGGAGTGGAAAACACCAACAGATGCAGGAAATGTGAAGAGGACGAAGAGACTCCAATTCACTTATGGTGCCAATGTCCTGCCCTGGTGGGAACTAGGCTCAGATACCTGGAGAGACACACAGTAGAACCAGAAGACTAGCCACATATCCGGTGACAACCCTGGTGAACTTTATTAAAGGGACTGGGTTGTTACTAAAGGATTGAGGTAAAATGGGAGATAGCACAATGGGCCTATGGCCTAAGTGCTCACGGGAACTACGTGTAAACCGTCTCCGCCTTTAAAAAAAAAAAAAATAGTTACATAATATATATACCCCCATAAATAAGCAGGGCTTGTGTGTATGCGGGGGGGGGGGGTAGTTATCATAATAGTTTTATTTGATTTTACTCATTTCATATTTATTAATATTACTCATTTCATATCATCAAGTGAATATTATAATATCAGCGTTGATTAATACGTGTTGATGGTGGACACAACATGATAACTTATAAGTTTAATTTTTAAGCCACCCTTTTAAGATAAATTGCATGCTTTTTAATTATTGTGGCCTTTGAAACACTACTCTATCAATTCAAAAACACCATAAGAAAATGTGAATATCGCACAAGAATTACAACTGCTCCTGACTGTCCGGACCCCGTAGGACCATGACCATAATTGAGGTTGCGAACGTGAAGGAGATGGGGAAAAGGAAGGTTGGGAAGTAACTGACTATTCAGATTCAGATGGCTAAAAAACTATTACAAATAACGTTTCAATGCTAAATAGTGATCTTGAGCGATACTGCGTGTAGATAAGTATTACTGCTACGGATGATCTTAAAAATATCAAATATATTATAATTATGAGCGACAACATGTAATATTAATAATAAATAATTATCTTTTCAACAAAAAATGGTAAGAATTAAGTACTTGAAAAACTTTTTACCTTAGATGTTAATTTATACTTTACTCTTCTTGGTTACTCTGTAATTGAGTTTTTGTATTGATTTTTGCCCATTATTTTATATATCCTTTTTGTGTTAATTTTCACTAATAATATTACTTTACTATTAATTTTATTTGATGTTTTTTTCTCTTTTTATTATATTATGTTAATTTATTTCTGTCCTTTTTTTATTTTTTTCATTTTCTTTTATTTGCTGTTATTTCAATATGGATTGCGTTGCATTGCACAACCCCCACGGAGCCCGGCATAAAATATTTATTATTATAATTACAATTCCTTAAAAGAAATTTTACAAAATTACTATCGTTATTTTGTTTGAGAATAAAATCAAATAGTTTCACTTACCTTTGTTTGAAAAATACCTTTTCTTCAGTTATAGTATAAAAAATTAAAGTTCCTCGTGTCTAATGTTTTCCACGGATTAATTAACCTGCTACATTTCTCAACGCTAGTCGGCATATAAAACTGTTAAACACGAACAATTGACATGTCAGTAACTCAGATGTATGGGAAGATAAAGCTTGTTGTGGCATTTTCGTTCCATTTTAAATTCAGCAATCATTTATTACAATTCTTTACGGAAAATAGGCAGCCTTAATATGCAGAGACATGAAAGCGAATTTCTAGATGAAAGAAATGAATTTTCAAAAGCTTTTTATAAATAAATCAAAAACACCACCACTCTCAATGAGGGCGAAATTCATTCATTTATTTCTATTTATGTACATATTATATATATGAATTTATTATTATGTTTACAAGTTACAAGACATTGAAAAAAGATAATATCGAATAAAATGAACTTTCCTTTTTTATGACTCGCCAACGTCACATTATAATTACTAAATCAATTTACATTTTTAACATGGTTATAGCGATGATTCCAATTATAGGTGAACACACCATTTATCTCAAAGTGTGACTATAAGTTATAATACGTAGGTAATAATAAATTAAATTAAAAGTAGGTACATAAAACGAGGAGGATCAAAATCAAATGTTAGTAAATACAAACATACAAATTTGACGGGATGCCGCTTAAACCGCTAAAAACCGCTGTGTTGTCTTTAAAAGATACAGGCCGTCGCTTTAAAATAAAGCGTTGTTTATGCATAAAAGAATCATTAAATTTTTGATACTGGGTTTTCCAAAACTAAGAGGAGCTGTGTGCGTGTGTAATCCACGTGTTGTTGTTAATTTCATTAAAATTTGTCATAAAACGTAATTAACACTTTTTTCACGTTCTCTTTTACTCTCAGCATGTGATAATAAAAAAGCTTTCGCGGTTTGTAATTCTTGCGGCAGGATTAAAACAGGATATTTTTATGATCTGCGGTTGGATGGTCGAGTCTGGCTGGAAAATGCCCATTTTGTTCGGAAAAACTTTGAAGAAGGGTTGCTATTAGTGAAGTTCAGATTACCGTGAATTACAAGCGGCATTACTAAGGTCATGATAATTATGTTACGATACTTAAAAGTCTTCATAAAAAGTAATGTATCTTTACGACATAATTTAATCCCACGACCTTTACCCTTGTATAAGGTCAGATCGCCTAACGCCGGGTAGAGCAGTATTTTTATAATTTTAGCTAGTTATGCGGTATTTATACAAATACTTATAAATGGATTTTTTTTTTCTTTATTCATTAAAATGTTTGTTACATGAATTTTATGATTTTTCGACCACCATGCTAGGTACATGCCCGTGTTGTGGTGGTCGATTTTCTATACAGTACTTTAACATATATGCAATATAAAAAATGTGTGAGAATATAAAAAAATATAAAATAATATAATAAGAAAGAATATTATTGAATACACAAGAATATACAATAATGTAAATTGCTATGTAGTAATATGAAAGCGTAAGGAAAAATAAAGTAGAATATATGATTTGATCTATGATTATCGAAAGATACAACTAATTTTTTTTTTGATTAGCGCAAGGTACTGAAGGAAGACAGCGGGAGACAGAGACGGCTAGGAATCTCGTGTTGTAGTGCCGATCATCGTGACTGATGAATTTCAATATCGCCCCCGTATTCAAAAATGATATGGCTGGATCTATCTTAATTACCCCCACTATCTCAAAGGATCTTCTAAACATTCATCTATCATTTCTACTTCTCTATCTATACCTTTCGTGAAATAATACAATGCAATTTGTTGGGTCATAGTTCAACTTTCTCCAAGAGCTGTAACTTGTGTGATCACTCCAAAAAAAACACGAAATCCTACTTAACTAAAAAGGATGATAACCTTTAGAAAATTCAGTATTTCGAAAAGTTTTTTTAAACTTTCGTTAACCTTTGCGCTAAGAATGACTTCCGAGCAAACAGAACTGGTTAACAAAGCGGGGCAATTTACGTTGAAAAATCTCAAATAAGTCGACATTGTCATTCTAATAATAGGGGTGACGGTTGATATTAGGCAAATAAAGAATAACGACATTTCTCGACAAGCGGGGATCAGTATGATAATAATGTATGGAGGCGTTTTTCCGCAGCGACGCGACGGTCTGCCGCGCCCGGAATGCAAATGCCTTCTTGAGGGGTAGAACCTTCCACCCCCTCCCACAGCCAGCCAGCCGAGGCTCTGCCTGTTCCGGGTTATTACGGAAATAATAATACACACGATGTGGGCATGCGGCCTGGCAAGTCGGGATGACTAATTAGGCATTAACTTCATTATTTTCAAGCTGCCGTGTCAGGTTTTGTCAATTGGCAACTGCAAGTGATGATTTACATTATTATTCCCCTTTCATTCTGAATATTTCATGCACCGCTGTTAACTTTATAACTAGATTAGAATTAATTCTTCCGACAGTTCGAGCGCAGTCTATGTTATTGCGCGAAGAAGAATTTTTCTTAATATTTTTCTGTAATATTTATAAAAGACTTTTTGGCACTGAAATGAAACATGTTTTGATTCTCTGAAGTTCCAAAGCACGACGGGAAAGAAGTCCGCTGGCGCCGAGTGTTAGTCGCGACGCATAAAATAAACTTTGTGCTAAACACCGTATACCTACAAATAACGAGACTCTAAACTGCATTGGTAAGTTGGAAATCGCAACGGCTTCCTTATATTTAGGTATAACTTTTTTTCATCTTCAACAACATCGCAAAAATAATAAAATAAATCCGTTTTTTACGATTTTCGATACAAAATGGGATGAAAATAAAAAGTGAGTATGGTAATTCGTTTATGGGTGGGCAAATAGTATTTTTATTGCGCAGATTTTTTGTGAAACAATACGTCAAGACAATATAAAATAAATTACGGTTGGCCTTATACAAAACCCATTTTATTGTGATTGATGGCATACCCCAGATGTCTCATCTAACTATCTTTCATCTCACACACGTCGAGTTATGATGTTTCAAAAACAAGCCTTGTGAAGCGCAAATTTGATAACATAGCCCACCCCTCAGTAGTGATTTAGATAGACTTTCTCCAGTCGTATCTCTTCGTTTCTTCACTGTTTCGCCGATTTCCTGGCACGGAATGGCTTCAACGTAGTGAATAGGGTTATTCGTCAATTTGCGTGCTACATTTATTTTTATTCCTCGTGACCCTTTTGCGACTTGGTTCTATCGTAGCATGCCCGTAACATATTATGCAAGATGCCTCCGTGGCCACATTACCTCAAGTATTACATGCCTTTTGGAGGTGTAGCATGCTTTAGCACCAGTTGCCCTTGTCATACATACATCATACCAGTCTCGTGAAAGGTAGGTACCCTGACGGACCCAATATGATATTAACACAGCAGGCTACCAACATAACATTATAACGTACCTTAATCGGGATCGATCGTCTCCATTCGTCTCCACCTATTTCTCTGGTTGGGCGCCCGGCGTTGCCCGCGGCGGCAAGGCGTAGCGGGGCGTCTCCCCGCGACCGCTTTAGCCCGTGACGTTTCTATTATTGAGGTACAATCGCCGCCTTTGAGAAAGGCTTGAATTACATTTTCGGTGCGGATTGTGCCGCCCCTAAATCAATTGCGTGTTTGTCAGCGAATTTAATCGGCCTTATTCCGGCGCTTACAACGTCGCTGGGTAAACACAGAACGGGAACATTGAACATTTAAACAATATGGGAATGTTCGTTATTTATTGCGTAATTACCCTTACTTAGTTAAACCCCGATAACGCCCGCACTTCTCTAAAACGAAAATAGTGTAACCGCCGTGTTTAGAGTTATAATACACGTGAAAACAGTTTAAATTTGAGATTTTAAGATAGTAACTACCTACCCAAAACTTTAGTTAAACCGAAAGCAAGATATTGAAAACAACAAACGTATTTCAAAACAGACTGATGATAATATGAAGAAAAACAATAAGCTGGAAATAAATTATTTATAAGTATGAATATCAAATGGTAAATTCTTTTGAAATGTTGTGATCGATTCAATATTATTATAAGTATTTCCATGAAAGAAGCGAGCCATTTTTTAAAAATAAGTGCCTAGTCTTTCATTGATTTTATACTCCTACGCAATTGATATTTTGTATCACTCCTACGTTTGAATTATAAACATTACTTAGAGAGAGTGTACAAACTTTTTATTACATTCATTTGCTCTGTTGTTTTAACGCGGAAATCCGAAACAACCGGAGAAAGCTCTCAACAAGGGAAGGAACAAAAGTCGAGGCGTTAAAGTAACGATGTTTCCAAAGGGCCAAGGAAAAATATAATTTCAAGCGATAGATGGTGGCGAGGCGTCTATGTTAATGGCTTAATACATCTTGGAGTGAGCTCCTAGCAAGAAACACCACTCTTTTTCACTCTTTATTTTAACAAAGCTGGAAAACAAAAGGAAAACAGGTAATTATGGCACACAATAGAACCTAAACAAAGGCACCAAGTATCTGCCTAGGGATAAAATACCAAGCTTAAAAACGAATAAAATGGAACACTTTGATACTTTTTCACCTTTTCACGAAAAACAAAATACCGACTACCTAAATATCAATTGAATAACAAACTTTTTAATAGGCAAATTTCATTTTTCTATATCTGTGAGCATGTATATTATAAAATCAATAAACGATATCTAGAAACTTTTTCGTTCGAATAGTTCATCTTTTATGCTTATTTTAAAGATGCGTACTAAAGGAATTCTACTTGGTCGAAAAAACCTTTAAAAATCACGAGAGAGAGAGTCGCTTTCATTTTCTCTTGATTCTTTTTCAGGTGATTTCTTCCCCAAACCCTCGAGAGCGTCTCTCCGTAATGCTTCATCTCATTTATCAAGTCAAGATCGTATCTTTTTGAGCCGGTTTTCTGACAATTTAACTCATTCAGAGGGCGTTAAAAGAATATTTGAAATGAGAAAGCAGATAATAAGACGGATAAAGCGGAGTCGGCGTGGCGCGTTGCGCGTGGCGATGCCCGCGCGCCGGTCTTATCACATAATGGCCACTTTTCACCGCTCGAGCTCGCTAGACACTACTTACTGTACTCGTTCTGTACTCTATGTACTGTGTTCTGGGCCAAAATGAGTGCAATACAATATACAGCAAACAGGAAAGAAGATTACCGAATTTAAAGCAATACACAGAGTGAAAGCAACCGATTCATTTTTAAAATTTATGTTTGAATTAGTTATGTGAGTAAATCGTTAGTAGTTACATCTAATAATACTCCGATAACAAACCAGAAATGAAAAAAAAACAAAAAATTCTTTTTTGCGTCCTATTTGTTCGTCTGAGCCTATGAATTTAAAGTATGGTGTATTATTCATTAACATTTCTCTACAAAACGATTTTTAAAAAAGTGATGCTAACATAAAACAAAGCACGACGGTCTTAGTATGTACAAGGTGTTAAGGGACGTACTTGACTCACTAACCAGTGTTGCTGACTTTATTTGGAGTAAAAATGTTAATGAAATTTTGGCCTCCGGTGATATTTATTTTTTTTTTCTACAGAATAAAAAAAAAATCCAATTTTTTATAAGAAAAACTCTCTGTTTATAACTTTTTGAAGGTTATTCCCATTAACGTAATATATCATTGAAGAAGAAGAAGATAACACTTATAATATAAATGAAAATATAAAAGAAAACAAGACACAGAAAAATAGAAAAAGACAATTGGTTGACAGAAGGTGGCAATAGCGAAATTGGATAACGCGCACGTCCCGGTTAGACGAGAGGTCTGGGTTCGAGTCCCAGTTGCGACCATTGTCTTTTTCTATTTTTCTGTGTCTTGTTTTCTTTCATGTTTTCATTTAGATTTTAAGTGTTATCATCTTCTTCTTCAATGATATATTACGTTAAAAAAAAAATCTTCCACATGGCATCACTGGTCGACCAGCTGAGTAACCAACCAAACCCTAATCCTACCTCCAATTGTCCAACACCAACCAATTTTTTATCTTTAAAAAAAAAAACATCAAAAAGTCACCGGAGACCAACCAGGTGAGGTCGAAGACTTTTCTTTTACTTCAAATAATGTCAGAAATCACTTGTAAGTCAAGTACGTCCCTTAACACTTTGTATATATATGTATATTTAGCACTTTTGTTAAAATCAAATCCCTTTTTTCCTTAAATTATCAATCAGGATTGGCTCCCGTGCTTTTTTTAAATCTATGAAATTTAGGCTTCTGAATTCAACATCGAAGGTAGTTCAGTTGACTTAGAATTTCCACTTAAAAAAAACATGCGAATTTCAAGACATCATAGCTTACCGTTCAAGAGTTTTTACTGCTTCAGAACAGAAGAATTTCCACTTAAAAAAACCATGCGAATTTCAAGACAATAGCTAACCGTTCAAGAGTTTTTATTGCTTCAGAACAGATTTTTTTTGATTTATAGGTAGTCCTCTTTTGAAAACCTTTCCCGTTGATCACAATTTCTTCAATATACGACGACGTCAAAAGACAGTGATTTCCCAACAATAGAAACAGAATAACGCCCAGTTCTATCTTTACAACTCCTATCTACGTGTTCAGTGGCTAAACGCTGTTCATGATTTAATTTCCGTTCCGCAAGAGGAAAGTTATTCCTAAGAAATTGCCTTACATTGGCGGGATCTTCTCGATACCTTTGTGTGATCAAAGATAGTCGGGAAAATCATATTCGTTCGAGTGGAAGGATTGCTTAAAATAACTTCCATAACCGTGCTAGCGCAAGGAGCGGTGGATCTTTTCCAAATGGCTAAGGGGATGGGAGATCTCTGAATATTATATTCCAATACGAATGTTCCAGTAGATATCAGAAGTAATTCAACCCTTAGGTCAGACTTCAGCGGCTTATAAAAATTATATTGGCGTATAAAATCTCACTTTGTGACTTACACTCGTATTTCGTACAATGTAAGTACTAAGTGCTCAGAATTTGAACCGTGTCTCTTACATTTATGAAACGAAACGATATAAGAATGAGATAAAGTCGTGGTAAGGTAATTGGTGTCCAAAGTCAATTCAATTTCGAAACTCTTTACCCGCTGTATAAAAAAACTGATAATGGCCCGGTACATCAGCCAGTTCGTATCCTCGCTATGTACGACATTCCTCGCTCAAATTTAAGCGGGCTAAATCTGTCGCTCAAGCCTTGATAAGCCGGAACATAGTTTCTTTTTCAGTTGCCAAGGCGCACCGAGGCGCTAGTTGTCACTTGTCAAATTTGACATCAACGTAATTAACATTGAATAATTCCATATCACTAAAATTTACGTAAATTGCTTAATTGTATAAGTTTGTACTAATATATTTATCGAGCGATGAGGAATGTCGGTGTCATTAATTGGTAATAAATCTTATAGAGTCTGAGAGAGGTTTTTGAAAGTTTCATGAATCAGGTTGTTTTGTACGACTCCTGCAAACAAATACTATTTAATATTAGTATTCTCGCATGTACACAGAACCATGCTGATTGAAATGGGGAACTTTATCAAAATCAACTCGTAAAAAATCAACACGCCTAAAAATATTTCGGGTTCATGAAATAAACTGCTGTCGTTAACATTTTCAAAGATCCGTTGACGACAGTTGAAAGCATAGATATATCATTCATACACAATAGTTTGGTTTTTGAAAGAAAAATAAACATGTTCTTCTGTTAAAATCATAGACTGTCCGTGTAATATGCAGCTTATGCAGCTGCAACTTATGTATCGATTATATTCCAAGCCAAGCTAAGCTCGACGTTCCAACCAAGCCGTACTTAGAATCAACGGATATACCGGGTTTATGATGGCAGATGGTTCCGTTTATAGGATTGTATTATTTCTGAGAGCTTATCTAGAAAAATATTAAAATGAAGGAACATTAAAAGAAAAAAAAAAATCAAAAGCAAACAACACACGTTAACCCATGCAACGCAATAACCTCAAAATAAAATGATACTTAACGAAGACATTGTTGAGTTAGTGATAAAAGCTCATTTAACACATTTTACCTTTGTTAATGGAAATATTGCTAAAAGTCTTAGCTAGCATATGATACCGTCAGAACGCAACCTTGAGCGTTGCGACTGTTACGATCTGTCAACCAACATTGATCTGGAGTAACCAACGTTGCGCGATATGTTGGTCACAAAACTACCAGTCGTTGTGTTGTGCCTGTTTTCAAAAAGGAATATCTCTGAAAAGAGCATGGTGACTTGTCCATCAATATTTGCACTGCACATTAAAAGCCTTTTTGTTTATCTACAACAATGCGGTTTCCACCGCATCTGGTAAGTATTTAAAGAAAATATTCCTGTTATGCAGAACGCTGCACAATTCTGGATGAATGCATTGTTCATGAAATTCCATGGAAAAAACGTCCCATGAGATAAATGAAAAGGCTTTTGACTCGAGAAACATCCGAGGTAAATGCATTTACGTCCGTTGACTGTTCATTTCGGTATTGTCTTGGGGAAAGTAGTGTTCACTTAGTTTCAAAGCGAAAAATCATGAACATTCAAAAACGAACAAACAAAAAGCGTACGGGAAAATTAACTTTATTTGTATTTCTTTTACTGTGTACTTCTATGGCAATGAAGAGCAATACGCGGCCCGCGTGCGCTTTTGTGTGGGCCAAAAGTTTTTTTGTACTTCCCACTTGGCTGAATAAAATATTAAAAAAAAATTGCGGTAAAGGATTTTCAACGGTTTCTTTTTGCAAAAGTGTTAAGTGGAAAACTTCACTTTCCCCAAAGTTTTGAATCAACCGCTCAAAATAAAAAGATTTTCTTAAATATTCTAATAAAATCAAATTTCGTGATTTCACCTTGAGTGTAGATAAATTCATCCTCGCAGAGCAGCCCTTTTCCTCTCGATTTCATGTTTGATTAATTCTAAAGTTTTCCTTTTCATTAATTACCCAAAGTTTTCTTGACTTTTTTTTAACTTATAAAAGTTGCCCTGTAGCAAGAAATTGCATGTGGATGCTTAAAAAAATATTTATTTTCTTTAATATTTCAGAATGATAAAAAACGACGGCATTTAGTGGCTTGGCTTTGAAGACGTGAAATTTCGCCTGCGGCATTTTGAAATTTTGCGTTGCGTCATATTATTTTTTGTTTTATTGACATTTTTACCCATTTTTGAAAATAAATATAGATTTGAGACACCACTTAGTACAAACTTATAAATGTTTCGGCCCGTTTCATACAAATCTTAATTTTGGATTTGAGATCAAAATACCCAACTAAACTGAAAAATTATTTTTGTAATCGAAAGGTATATCAAATAACTAGTACATTTGTGAGCTCCTTTACTTATTTTTCTTTTGGTTATAAGATACAGGCCATTAAAGATTTTAGTGTTTAAAAAATGTTTTACTTTTAAAACGCATACATTACCAGGGGTTGAGATAACACTTTTAATAAGGACACAGAAGTTAAAATTCTTCACGGTAACAATATAAACAAAAAATTAGATAACTTTATTTATTTATTTATTTGAGACACAAACAGGATATTTACAGAGCATTATTTTGGTTAATGTATAACAAATTAAGATACAAATATAAATATCCCTAGACTAATGTGTCTACAGTAATAACATTTGCGTAATTCACAGACACATGAAAAACAATGTAAGTATTTTTTTTACATAATTAAGAAACTTAAATAGAAAATTTGAAATACATGATAGCTACAAAATATTTAAAGTGTTTATTAAAAATAATAAAACAACATTAAAATTTTTTTTTTTTTTTTTTCAGTTGCACAAATCATGGAGATATTTCTTAAAACAAGTAAAATTATTCACAAAAATATCTATTGTAGAGTGTGATTTAGTGAGATTGTTGTATGATCGTGACATTCTAGATATGGGATTAAAGTATCCCGTATTATTACTAAAAATTTCGGTCCAAAATATGTCAAATTTTCTGGTAGATTTGGGCCTGGCGTATAAATTGATTTCATTGACTAAGTTACTATCTACTAGGTTGTTAACAATTTTATAAAACATTAAGAGGTCATTTATATTACGTCTTTTAACTAGACTCTCTAAATTGAAATGTGTAAGTCTTTGTTCGTACCCGTCTAGAAGATGGTAGACACCTGACCGGTAAGACAAAATCCGTGTAAATTTCCTTTGGACTGATTCAAGTCTAGATACCTGTGAAATATAGTGTGGATTCCAGACTGTTGACCCGTACTCAAGAACACTACGGATTAATGAATTAAAGAGAATTATTAGGCTATTCAAATTCTTAAACAGTTTGGTTGATCTTACAATGAAACCAAGTAATTTATTTGACTTACTCACAATGTATTCAATGTGTTGGTTGAACGTTAGTTTGTTGTCAAATATAATTCCTAAATCTTTTATCGACTCAGCTGTATCCAGATTGTGACCACATATGCTGTATGAATATAGAGTTTTGTTGGTGTTCTTGGTGAAATTAATAACTTTGCACTTAGGTATATTTAGTTCCATTTCATTGTCAACACACCAGGTAGATATTGTGTTAAGGTCTTGTTGTAATAGTTCACAATCGTCCATAGATTTAATTGCTTTATACAATTTGAGGTCATCAGCATATAGAGAAAAATTACAGCGGAGTTTATATGTAAGGTCGTTAATAAAGATCAAGAAAAGCAAAGGTCCAAGGTGCGATCCTTGTGGTACACCCGACGTAACTGATATTGGGGAAGAGGTAAAACCGTTAACAGTAACTAATTGACTTCTATGTGATAAATATGATTCTAACCAACGAAGCAGATTTCCGTGAATGCCGATTTTATCCAATTTATTCATTAAAATAGGGTGACTAACTTTGTCGAAAGCCTTACTGAAATCGGTGTACACGGAATCTACTTGTGTTTTTTTATTCATCGATTTACACAGAAAGTCCATATACTCGAGTAAATTAGTATTTGTGGATCTTTTAGATACAAAGCCATGTTGGAAAGAAGCACTTTAAATTAGAAAATCCCTAAATAATAATTCTGATTGAGAAGAATTAATTTATTTTTTAGTCCCATTCTAAATATTTTTCCAATAAACCGCTCTGTTCTTCCCGGAAATCCCGCAATTACCCCTACCCCTTTGCTTACCTCCCACTCAATATTCTGTATCATAGGTTAGTTATAATATTTTCCTGACGAAGGAAGAGTGTTTCCGAAACCGGTAGAGTGTTAATAGAATAAAAGTGGTCTACAACAAATTTATGTGTTTTTTTTATTGTAGAAAAGAGACAGACAAAATTATTACAGGATGGGTAAGTTGGGGGGGAAACAGTTTAAATACGGAACTTTCAGTTAAATTTATTTGTTTGATTTATTAATAGATTAAGCCAAGCAAAACCCGGTCGACTGTTAAATATTAATAATAAAAAAGTCGTGTATTATAAAGTGTATTTTTTTTTATTTAACAGATAAGTAGGCTAGTAAAATTTAATAATCGGTTTGCCTATCTAGAAGTCATGATGCTCAGTATGCCTATCAACGATTAATATTATTCTGTACGATCATCTACGATTAGGTTTTATATGAAAATGATTTACCCAAAAAGCCAGATGGGAAATTGAATTCTTCATCGTTTACCTAGAGTGTTCATGATTTAATCTAGGATTCGCAATGGATTGCGGGCATTATGTTGGGCATTTTATCTGAATTGCCAAAACCTTAAGCGCGGTTAAGTTATTCTTATCGTGTGCAATAAATCGTGTTATTATAGGGTATTTTAGGGTACCTACTTATGCGTAGATAAAAAATCGCAACCCATTGTCTTAGATCGGATGCCATTTTCTTCATTGCCCGTATACACAAATAATATAAAATAATACTAGCCTGAAATGTTAAAAGTGCATAGAATGGGTTGTATCACATAATTTGAACAATTCATCAAATTTCAAAGTTAAAATTCAAGTTCTATTAACGTTCTGTTACTATTCGAGTACTGTGAAGCAACCGGCCCATGATGGATTAATAATGGAACCTTAATAGAACTTCCACAGAACTTAAATTTTGATTTTGAAATTATATTAATTGTTCAAATTCTGTGAAGCAACCCTTCGTTAGAATTTCGAATATATTTATATTTTGTTGAGAAGTTCAACATATTTTTACAAATCGTTTAATTGAATTTTGAATAAACTAGTCTCTTCGAGAGATCTTACGTGACGTTGACGTTAACGTTCATGTATCAGATGATACGACTTTTTCGCTTTGATGATTTGAAACGAATGAGAAGGAAAAGCACGATCGTCGATGTCGTACGTACGATCTCTCGCTGGGACCAGCATAATACATGTTGTAAAAGGCATACATTTCATTAAATGTTTTACCTATAACTATGAGAGCGTTTCTAAAGTATTTTATTAGTAGTTCTGTGAAAAGTTGACCACGCTTCTTTTTTAATGACTGGTCAGTGGTTCAGTGGGCATCGCGTTTGGGTTCCACCCGGGCGTCCCGTGTTCGATTCCCCGGCTGGCCAAGTCCTCCATCACAACACAAGCAACATTTTCAGCTTTCTGTGGTGGTAGTAGGAGATTTTCAAACATTGTTGGGTTATTTTACTTTTTGAAAGTAGGTTATGAAATACCTCTCTACCTAATTAAAAATAATATTTAATTAAAAAAAAAAAAAATTATGTAAAATAAGGAATAACACATTTTGTCCAAAGAAACGTCACATTTCTACGACAATTTGGAAACGGAACACACAAACAAATTATGACATTAACAAAATACAAAAAAACAAACAGATGAACACACAAACAAATTATGAAATTAACAAATTACAAAAAAAAAACAGATGAAATGCCGAACAGTCGAGTGAAAACAAAAATTTTCACTCAAATTATCACTTGAAAGGTTATACCCAAAGATAATAGAGGTTAAACCGTTCAATTTGTGAACAGTTTTGTAATAACTGTTCTACATATTTTGTTGAGGTGATTTCAGTAAAAGTTTTTATTTATATTGTAAGCAGCTGTACTTTGTGGTTGTTCATTATTAAATAATTTTACTTTTACACCATATTTTCAGTACTGATCCGAAGAAAATTTCTCTTATAATAAGTTATATTTTCGAATTTTACTTACTTCACTTATTAACGTTAACATGCTTATTAACATTCAACATTACAAAAGACAAGAATAAATATGTAAATATTAAATGTCTATCAATTAACACTTCAAATTTGCACGAAATAATGAGAGATTTTTTTCTTCAGGAGATAACGTGAAAAAATAATTAAACATCAGTATGATGGCATCGGCATTACAATAGCTCCACAAAGGAGGCTCTGAGGAGAATAATTCCCCTCAGAACCCATAATTTCAGGGTGGAAGATACTCTCAGTATCGCCCTGGTGTAAGACCACCACTCAGAAATTAAACGTTTCTTGAAATGGCTTTAGCTGTGTTTGGTGACCTGATCTGAAAAGCCAGCTCACTTTCCTCTTTCTCATCTCCTTTCCCTCCCCACTACCTTCAGCCTCACAACATACCCCAATTGGGGATGCCATAGTATCACTGGCTCCAGACGGGAGCAGTTGGGGCTCTTGTGCGGTATTCACATAAAAAATGTCATCTTTAGGGATGCTGTGTGAAAGCTCTTTTTAGGAAAGAACCTTCTTTTCGTTCTGGGAAGGAAAAGGGTGTGAGGGGTGGGTAGGAATCTGATGGTCAGTGTATCCAGGAGTGACGGACGTATGAATCCATCCCTCCCACTGCGGTGCAAGGCAATATTCTAAGAGAGTACGGCTGGAGAAGTCAAAGAAGAAGGCCCTCAACCATTCTCTCTCGATTCAAACGCACCCGGCGCCTAGACCTGGACAAACCTCACCCCGTGATCCCGGGCCTAGTCACCAAATGTAGTGAACCACTTGGGTGACCTTTGACCGAGGTGTTGATTATCCAATAAATGGTTCCCGGGGCGGCGGTACTCATTCCCGCGTTCCAAATTGTTGGGCCTTCCGGTATCCTCCAAGCCCCCAGCGAACCTCAATAATTTAAAACTAACTTTAACTGCCTAGAGAATTTTGATTACTGCGTAAAAATAATATTAATTTCTTTTCCTCGATTAAATACGAATTAAAATCCAATTGCCGTACAATTTCAGTGACTTATTTCGAAGGGTAGGAGGATTTAGGTTTCATAATTTAGACCAACCCTCCGCCATTATTCGGGAATTTTTATTTCTGTTTATTTACACAACCGGGTCGGTTTTACTTCGCTATGTCGCCCTTTACGTTTCCGAGGCGGGGGTGCTTTACATAATTGAAATTCTTACATTCCACGGAATTTTACAAGTCGCACTGTCGCCCATCGCCTGTCGCCCGTCGCCCGTCGCCCGTCGCCAACCCGGAACTCCGTACTTGTCGACGTATCAGGCTGGCATTGAATTCAGCAAAAAATGCCGACTAGACGAGATCAAAATTACCCCAAATACCTTCATAAAAGGTTCTTTGTCATGGTGAAAATTTAACGATTCGTAGTGTTGGTATTCGATGGGATTGACATGAAAATCACGACGGTTTAAAAAAAAAAAGATTTCAATTTCACTTTTGTTTGTTTTCGCGGAATCTTGGAAAGAGAAATTAACCCATTTTCCGAGAAACAATCATATTGAAATTCGGAAGGTAGATTCGTTTTCGATGACAAGGTCATCGTTCAGCTTTTGGTCGCATAAACCCGTGGACATAAACATTTTTTCTGAAATTCGAAGAAGGTAAAGCACTTAATATACTCGTACAGAAATAAATATCCATTTTTAAAAATCGGAATTTGGCAAAACTGGTAGAGCGGTTGATTCCAAACACCGGGAAGGAAGTTTCAAACATTAGTCAAACCAAAGTATTGAAAGACATTTGAAAATAGATGTATTAAAATAAAATGTTAATTTTTATTCGATGAGTTTTTTTTTACAAAAATGATCACAGAATAAATAATATGAATGTAGCAGAAATGTGCAGTTATTATAACACATGAAACACAATTTTATTTATTTTTTTTTTTTCATGTGAAAAGAACGTCATATTATCTAATTTGGGTGAAGCATAATCTATCTGGCCAATATGGATTAATTTATTGAAGAAACATAAGTTCTTTTACTTAATAACGAGGGTAATCTTTCTCAAGTAAATAATAAGTCTGTGTTTACGCTCCGTATAATCAGAGATGTAATCTTCAGCAGCATCAATGCTGTGCGTTTGGTCTTGTAATATATCGCTCCACTGTCGTTCCGTAGCAACCCTCCGGCAAATTGAGTTCATCAGGAAATCCCATTATCGCGAACCATTTGCTTAAAATGTGACGATATAAAGTCCTACCCATACTATCTCTGGCCATATCGAAGCATATAAACATTTCCCAAATTGTCATGCAAATTTAACGCACCGTTAAAAAGGTCCTGAAATGTTTACGTAAACTGATGAAAATTCATGAACCCCCTGGATTCAGTGCCTGCTTCTTTTTCAGTAGCTAAACTTGAGATCAACATTTATGTTGCAATTTTACAAAGATAGGTTTCTCGGGTGCATTTGTATTTATTCGTACTTAGAAATATATACTATGTAAGTTCTCCCAAAAATCATTTGGGTAAAGGGAGAAGTTATTATAAGCTGTAAGTTATTGTGGTTAATACGGGTGGGGGATAACTTTTTACTCGGGGCTGTATATTCTGGGTTAGAGCTGTATTGAGTTGGGTTCCTGGATCCCCTTCTGGCGGAAAACAAGGACGCAACGCGGGAAATAGGGACGGGTCGCAGTTTTAAACTTTACAACAGGCTTGTTAGGGGAGGTGTTACCATCTGCGAAAATTGGGGCGCACGCGGCCCGACAGGGTCGCAGTTGACTACAAATTATTTCTACCCTCAAGAATATTTTAAAAGAAATGCCTTTTTTCTAGGCTTTTTCTGGATTTATTAGACACTGGCTAAACGTTACAATACCTTTTTTGTTAGGTTGTCATAAATTTTATTGAATTATTTATAGCTTAAAGATTTAAATAATGCTCGTCGTCCGAACCAATTATCGATCAATATTTTGGTGAGGACTTAAAATTTTCCAATATGCCGAAAAATGTCTTTTGAAACAACGCCTGCTGAATTGGAGACAATATCAATGATTCTTTTAACGAAAATTTGAAACAGAGAAATCAATAAAAAGATTCGGTTGAATTGAACAGCTAGGAATTGAACCCAGGACCTGAGCCTCTATTGTCTCCTAAATTATCTTCTATTATAATGCGTCTTCCAATGGGGACTTCGACTTGACAGTTGATAGCGACCATATTGTTAAAGCGATATCCATCAAATTGGCTGTCATTTATTTAGTCTGTTTTGCCAAATCACCATGGACGGATATAACGTTCAACAACACGTGCAAATGATAAAATTTAATTAATTGTTTAAAATTGTTTAATGATCAAATCTCACTTGGAGGTGATGTGAACTGGCCACCGAGAGCGTGCGATTTGACCCCGTTGCACTTTTTCTTGTGGAGTTTTCTTAAGTCGCAGAATAAGCCACAAACCACAAGGGCCCTCAAAGCCAACATAACCAATGCTATCGATCAAATTCAGCATGATTTATGCGCCACAGTCATGGAAAATTGGACGTTTCAGATGCACGCCACCCAGAGAAGCCGCAGCGGACACATGAACGATGACATATTCCGTTCAATATGAGAGGCGGGAATGGGTACCGCCATCCCGGGAACCATCCACTGAACCCTAGATTCCTACCCATCTCTTTTACCTTTTTTCTTCCCAAAACTTCCTCTCCCTCCTTTCCTAAAAAAACACCCTCCACACAGCATCCCCGAAGATGACATAGGCCCTGAGGGAAATAATTTTTCTCAGAGCCTCTTGTAATGGAGGATCTATTGTAAAAATCCGGAGCTAATTGTAAAGTAATCCATCAGGAGATAATTTAAAAAAAATAATAATGGCATCGAGAGGCCTTTCAAATGAATAAAATATTTCAATGATCTCTCACACTTTGTTTTATTTAAATTTAAAGAAAGGAAGCACTTAATAAAATATTCTTCAATTTAAGGTTTTACTAAAAAATTTATTAAAAAAAAAATTACTTCCATAAATTGTGAACTATCATTTCATTATATTATATTCTATCATATAATGACTTTATTGGTTAGCTGTTATATAATAAATGGGTATATTCACTAGTAAAAGAAATTATGTGTTTTGGATGGCGGAGTGCAGAAAGGTTGATGCAAGTGAAATTACCTACTTACACCAAAGTTTTCAAAAGATTGTTAGTAATGTCTCTTGAGTGATAAGACCTTGATTTTGCAGTAGTATAATAATAATTTATGTATGAACTATGATCCTTCAAGGCGTGTAACCTTTACCTCTCGCAAAATGAAATATTAAATATTATTCCTAGATACACTCCTGCTACGAATATGATAGGGGGCTGGTTTTATGGGAATAATGCTCTAACATGAAACATTCTCCCAATTCGTTTGTAATAAATAAATACACATCGTCCCGTACGACCTACAAGTGTAAGCTTTTAAAGTCTAACTAGTACATGTCACATGACAAGTGGCGTATTCGCTTATATGGTTAACGTCGCACAATGTACATTGTACAATGGAAGATTACCAATAGACACGAGCCTTTCCCTGTGGATGAGAAATCTCTAGACAAGCCTCCCATCACACCATTCTGCTTAATTTTCAGAACTTGTTAGTTTTGTTATTTCTAAGGTGCTTTCTTCGAATGCCTCAAGAGTGCTAGCCTTTAATATAAATGCGAGCTGTCGTTTTAAAAGACAATATACACCAATAATGTTTTGAATAGATCTGTTACAAAATTTTACCCTAACCTGTCTGTCTGTCTGTTTCTCTTAGATTGATGAAAATCAGTAGGATTTGGATTTTGGTAGGATCAAGCTTCCAGTTGAAATATCAAGGGTTGTACTGTCTTACTCACTCTCATCACAAAGTATTGTTAACAAATAAATGGAAAAAATATATGCATATGGTCTCAAACCGGTTAGTACAACTAGAAGTACAACAACAAACTTCTAAAATAAATCTTCGTTTCAATAATAATGAGATTATCCGCGATTTGACGCAGTTGTGATATAATTTTAGTGGAGGACGGTCGAATTATTGAGAAGCGAAGGTGAGAGCGAATAGTTGAGTAATTATTGTGACGAACACGAACACAAGCGTTGGAGGGTAATAAATAAATAATACCTTGTGCGAAGGAATGAGCAAACAGGAAACCATATAACAAATTCTCACATGTGACACATAGGGTCCTGAAACATATCAACAGCCTCTTAGTTACGAAACCTGTAGTGGCGCCACTTACTTTCCTTAATAAATAATCCTGTCGCTAAGTAAATATTTATCACCGTCGCTTTTTGAAAAGGGGAAACCATTTGTAGCCGTACCTTTGAAATAATTTAAAACCTCACACTTGTTAGTTCTAACGCGCACCGCACTACGTGTGTTGTGTTCTCCATTGTATTATACAAGTTCACAGGATGCAGATGTGGGATGGAGCTACATCTACGTAGTAAACCACATCCGCTTATGGTTTGTTTGAAGGTAAACAAAAGGCCGCCGGCGCAAAGAGGATATCCTGCTGAACTTAGGTTAACTCTCCGTATTGACCTATGTCAAATAGGCTCCTGGTTCATCATTGTCCTTGAATGACCGTTGCTACGGTTATATCGAACTGGCAGCAATGCATTCCAATTAGGCTTCTGGTTCATCACTGTCCTTAAATCACGTTGCTACGGGGTTCATCTCTGGTCTTGAATATTCAGTCCCTAATCACATGTATATGTTACTATAAAAGCCAGTTAAATGGTAAATCTTAGGTTTGACTAGTAAATCTTAGGATTTACCAACGCCATTAAAAATTGGCAAATTTTAGAATTTACTGGAAAATCTTACTATTTATTTATTTATTTATTTACGCCTATTTAGGCTTTTACACATGTATATAACAATATTTACGAAATTATACGTGTAAAAAGTGCAGGAAACAACTGTTTAAGACACTTGCACAAAAATAATTATAAAGTAAAAACATTATTGAATTAGATCCACACAAGTCCAGTCAGTGGGGAGTTTACCTTGCAAAAGATCAAGTAGTAGCGATTTTGTTTAAATTCTCGCGTAAGGTACCATGCTGTTTGATGTGGGGAACTTGATCCAAAAATTAACTAGTTAATTAAACCCACCTAAAAATAATTGTCGTTTTTGAAGGATTGCGATCATAATATCGCAATTTAGATACATATAGTAGAGAGCATAGTGTAGACAATATGTTTGTTTTTCAAAGAAAAAAGAAACACATTCCTCTATTAAATTCACAGACAATACACGTAATTTTGATGACATCTAGGCTTTCGACCTATATTCCGATTATTTTCCAAGCTTTGCTAAGCTCGACATTCCAACCAAGCCGAGCTTATAATCAATTGATTTACCGGGCCTAAGTATCGTGGTATTGTGGTTATCATATTTGAATTATTTTATCATTACATTACCACCATCACACGAGCTTTCGTTTAGTTTGGTGAATCTATTTGGAATAAGATAAAATTGATTATTTAAATCTTTTTTTTACACGTTAAGAGTCTTTTTGTGTATGAGTTTATCCTACTTTTTAAAAATAAAAAAAAGTCTGTAACTACTACAATAAAATATATTTTTTCTCTCCATACATATATTTTTTTGCAAATGTCGCTAAACACAGACGTTTTGAAAACTTAGTCATTCTGGGAATTGTTTTCGTTAAGACACATTTTACACCACTTTGTTTATTTTGCCATCAGTTCTGTGTACATTCGTCTAAGGACGTGTATCTTTTAAGGTTTCTCTTAATGTACCAGCCTTGTGGGTGTATTTCTTTGCCATCGTTTGTTTATTTATTTTACCCATTTATTAGCCTATATCTGCGTACTACGGCGCAAGGTGGGTAAACTACTTTTGCTACTCGTCGCTAGGTATTATATTTCTTTAGAATTTTTTCGTAATTTTAAAATATTATGAAAAACAACGTTTGACATTTTTTCTTAGCTTATTTTTAAACTGCTATTAGATTCACGCGTTTTTTCACATTGCATGTTGGCTGTTTTTCACAATTCTTCACACTGGGAAGTTTTCCAAACAAAACATTCACCATTTCGCACAATTCTAATTCCACGACAGTTAATCCCCCGACAATTGGCTCCCCGGCAAACTATATAAAAACATTCACCAATACGCACAATTCTAATTCCACGACAGTTAATCCCCCGACAATTGGCTCCCCGGCAAACTATATAAAAACATTCACCAATACGCACAATCTTAATTCCACGATAGTTAATCCCCCGACAATTGGCTTCCCGGCAAAATATGTTTGTGTTTTTTGGTGTTGTGATTATAAAATGGTAAAAAAAACTCTCCCTGACTACATGTTGATTTTTATGATACATTTTTAATGGCTTTTCTGAGATGGTTCTGAGTTGGTTTCATTCTGACTAGTCCGGTCACCGTAAAAATAGTGTTCAAAATTTCAAAAGGATCGGTCAAGTAGATTTTGAATTATGATGTTCACGAACTTCAAAAATGTTTGACACAATACTCTCGACATGTTGTGCATTTATTCATTTTTTTAAATGCAAAAAAAAGTTTTAAAACCTTACCTCCCCCCTTAAATGACGTACTTGAACTACTTTAACCAGTGAGACCTGAAATTTTTGGAATAAAAAACTTAAATGAAATTTTTGTCTCCGATGACATTTTTTATGGTTTTTTTAACCAAAAACATAAAAATATAGTGGGTATTGGACAATTAGGAGCGGGATGAGGGGTCAGTCGGTTATTTCGCTGAGTGACGACATGTGGAAGAATTTTTATGTTTGTTTGATTTGAAGATCGCATAAAATAAAACGCATCCTCAAAGATGACATAGGCCCTGAGGGAAACTATTTTTTCCTCAGGGCCTCCTGTGTGGAGTTAATGTAAAAAAAAAAATTTTTTTGATAAAAAGGCATCTAAAAAGTCACCGGAGACCCAAATTTCGTTCACATTTTTTACTCCATATAATGAATCACTGGTTAAGGTAAGTCAAGAACGTTCCTTAACATCCTGTATATTATGAATTAATTTCTTTCGAATCACCTGCGTTAAGCTCTATAAATAACTAAATCTAAAAAAGATTTCGATTTATTATTTTAAGTTGTTAATCATTGATATAACGTAAGTACTTAACTATGTTCAAATTTGCCAAGCGAGAAATAATTCATAAAACTAATACGTGGTAAGTTACATACATTAAATATTTAAGCGTAATCATTTTTTTGATTAAATTTGATTTATTCATCGTATTAAAGCTCTTTTCGTTTGGAAGTAAATTTGTTGTGCTTTCCTATTAACGATTCAAGATGGTGGCCGTTTAAATGGTTCAGTAGAGATTATTTTTTCAAATATGAAATCATCGTGTTTATTTGTACTTTCTCATTGTTTTTAGTAAGAATCCAAAATTTATTTTTTTGACAAAAGCTTTACACCAGAAGCCTTGAAAAAAAAGTTGAAAACGACTGTCAAAATTCAAATATTTCTCTACCTGCTTGAAAAATATTTAAAAAAAAACAATTATCATTGATGTAGTGATGTTCCTTTGGACAAATTGAATAATTAAAAAAAAATGTTGCATACATTTAAGTGAACCTTTTTTTTAAATTTATGATTTCAGAGGGTTGCTTTTAATTTGTCAAATATGAGACAATTAGACACACACTTTTTTTGGACGCGAGGTCTACTAATCACAAAACTACAAGTTAGGTCTTGAGATGAAGCTATACGCGAAATCCTATTTAGATACTATTTAGATTAATCTTTACGAAGAATCGGTTTACATTATGAACATCAAAAAACATGCTATGGATAAATTTAAACTTTTATTAGCTTTTGTGTGTATTGGAATTACAATAAAATTATTGTTTACATGAGAAAAAATAAAAGCGTAAACCACTAAAAAAATGTTATTTTATGACTAAACTATGAAGTACTATAAGAAACAATTTTTTTTAAGTACCCCTTTATGTCTAAGACTATTTTTGAGGTTTTGTATGATCCAATTTTTTTCATTCTTTTAAAATTATGCACAAAAAAATAAATAACACTTTTTCGCTAACTTGCTTCGTGCAAATAAAAAGCTCGATTTAAAATTTTGAAGGCATGATAATCGAAATATTTCTAGCGTTTATATTCCTCTTAATCCACATTCGAGCAACAGTGTCAAATAAATATTAAAAATTGATATCTGAATTGCGTACATTCGAAAGTGCGCAAAATCGAATAAACACGTATAAAGTTATTTTATATTGTGATGGAAAGAACTTATTGGTGTAATTCACATTTTTTATGAAAATAAATAACATGTTTTTGTCAGAAGTGAAAAAAATTGTCATTACGTTTTTTTTTTTGAATCGATATTTTTTTATCGAATCTTCTTTATTATTTGTTCATCAATTGCGAAAATTATCAACATTATATCCCACCGTACGTCGAGGTTAGAAACAAACCATCGGCAGTTCGGCAGTCGTTAGTCGACAGTCGGCAGTCGGCAGTCGACAATCGGCATTCGGCAGTCGGCAGAGATCACATCACGCTATTTATTGCCCGAAGGGTGCACAAACTGGAATAGAGATATTTACAGAATTTCCGCTAGGCTCGTTCCATTTCAAAGCGGAACTCCATTAAAATTAAAGTTGCCATTGAATATTGTTAGTTGTTGTTCTTCTTTGGCAAACAATTGTATAATTTATTATGAGCAATGAGCAATAGGGTGGCCTGAAGTTTGAAGTAGTGAAGAATAAATTAACTTCTAAAATTAAATGACAAAGCATGCATTTTGTCATGGGATTCAGCAGTAGGTAGGTAAGTACATACATATTTTTGCGTAAATCAATGGGCTATTTTTTACTCAAAATTAAATTGATTTCCACACAATAAATTGAATTGAATCTAATTAATTTGAATTGTGTAAATTCAAAATTTTCAGGCGGAATGAAATATTTAATATAAATTTCGTTTATTATTCTTGGAAAGGTTGTCAAAAATCAGAGTCCAACTTAGGTTTATAAATACATCCCAAATACCTGGAACGACTGATGATATTCATCTATTCTCCAGCAGTCTGAATAAAAAAAATTTTTGAATACAATGCTTAAATTAAAGTTTTTTTCTTTGCATATTCAATGATTCAATAATTGAATTTATATAACAAAAAAAACAGTTTATTTCTGAACAAACTCAAACAGTTTGATAATGCCTTCAGGAGGCAAAACAGCTGCCATGCGTTAGAATAATTATCAAACGGTTTGATAATGGCTTCAGAAGGGAAATAGCAGCAAAACTTAATAATAATAATTTTACAGAAGAACTTGTTTATGAATAAACTGTTTTTTGTTAATCAAATGATAATATTATTTTTATCGGTCCTGTTAGGAGTTCTACCGAGCCGAACCATCTGATATGAAAATATCTGGAGTCGGTGAATTATTTTCCCATTTGGTCTCTGATAAGTTGACATGTTGTTCTTGTATTTTTTTGTGTTTATTATACTTATTTATTTATTTTCTGGAAATCGACAGTTTACATTTTTACAGTTTGTACTTGTTTGTATAGCCAAATAAAACCAATTAAGGATTTACTCCTTGTGACTTAACCTCTGATTAAACAGCATAATAAAAAATTAGATATAATAAAATTTGTAATAAAGGAACATGAAGCCAAAAATTATATAAAACAAAAGATTGTATAAAACTAAAATTTACATAAAACTTAATAAAAATACCAATGCATTTTATAAATATCAAATATCCATAAAAAAGCCAGGTTGTACATATAAATCAAATCATAACAGAATTATAAATATAAACGACAGAAAAATGAGAAACATATTCACATAACATATTCATGGAACATCATTTATATAGTTTATAATTCTTATATAGTGCACTGCGTAGCGTGGATTGACTAGATGATCATTTGTGGAAAAGTGTGTGAAAGGGTTTAGTTTTTCCTGTGGAGAAAATTTAACCCGAAAAAAATTTAAAAGAAAAAAATTAAATTAATAGGAGTTCTACAAATTAAACTTGATAACAATAAATACCATACTTCATTCTTCCGGTGGTCCAATTTTATTTCAAAACTTCATTATGGTCTTTTAAGAAAATGGAACGAGAGAGACTCGGAGGAAGTTGGACTAAATTATACAAAATGTTTCTTTCTCTTCTTGCTTCTTCGCTAACCAACATTTCCATAAATGAATATACGACAAGATCCTAGATATTGTTTATATAACATTCAACGAATATCTTACGCGCAAGGTGACAATCTATCGTGTTAGTCTTCACACACTAGTGAGTTGACAATAAATTACACACGTATAAATGTTTATTCATGAAGTGTCTACTCTTCGTTCTTCGGCATCTAATAAAGAAAACTCTTGAAATCGTTTGCGCCGGTATTCAGTTTTAATTTTTAAAACTCGTTACTAAGACTGCTAATGTGGAAACACTGATGATTGTCATTATAAACAAAAAAAATTGTTCAATTAGCTTTAATATTTCACTTCACAACGACACAAATTGGCATGTTTTGAATCAATTGCCTAAGCTTATATTCTGTATTCAGGCATGATCTAGTTCTATAAGACTGAGAGTAATTACACCGTATGTTTCAGTTAATTGAAACGATGTAATGAATTTACGGTTGAAAAACAGACCACCCCTAACAAGAGTCAACGTTGATTTGAAAGTAACAACCGAGTCGGAGAATAATACCTCGTATTTAAATGGATTGAATTTGGAAGCATCGAGTAGAAACGAGGATGAAGTATCAAATTGTCTGTAAGGAAGATGACAGTTTTCTTGAATTACAACATTTCGACTTGAAACGGGAAAGTTGATAATAATCCGAGCTGGTTCCAACGATTTGAGCCGCGTTTTCAGCGGAAAAATGTAGAAATAAAAAAATTTCAGAAAAATATTGCTTTTTGAAGCGTAATACACAATCTGAGGTTTCTTTGTTTTTGTTTGTATTTTAATGGAAAAAGTGTTTTTATTTTAAATCATAAAGTGAGCGTTTTAGGAGAATTGTGGGGCTTAGTCCTGCTATCCGCTGTGAAAGCTCTGCTGAGTGATGGGGGGAGGGTCATTTAAGGAAAAGAGATCTGAAAATCTCTTCAAATTTCTTTTCTTTACAGAGATGTCGGTGTGAATGTTTCGCTTTAAACTTAAGAAAACAGACAAAATGCTCCGAACAAAAACTCCTTTGTTGTAGGTACAACCATTTTTTCAAAGAGAACAAGCACCCTTCCTCGGAGTTCTTTCTGACTATGAAATAGATGTGCTGTATTCTGTATTGTACCTACGTTTCAATGAATAGTTGTACCTACTAATGAGATGCGGAAAGAAAACAAGTTTTCAATTGTATTTTATTCTATTTTCGCAGATCACTGCCGCGCTTACATAAACTCTCTTTCATCTTGCAAACTACAGCGAATCGGGTCAACCACAATCGATATTCGTGATGGTTGCGAGACTTCAAATAAAAATTCAGATAATGAAGGCTTTCCTTCGAGCGCGAGTTTCCAGAGACGTTGTTCCTTTTCAATTCGCGGAACGGAAAAGGCTTGAAACTCTTGAAACGGAAACGGGCGAAGAAGGAAAATTAAAAGTGTGAACGTTAATCAAAAGAACCCCTCCAAATAAAGTATCTACAGGGTTCAACACTACAAAAGTCATACATGTTATCAAGCGAAAGTAGTTATTTTATTTGAAAATGAAAACAAAAATACTTACATAAAATAATATAATTAATACAAGAATAATTTAAATGAAGCCACAAAGTGATTTTACAATACTGCCAATCGAATTTATAACTTTTTTTACGTTAAACCCACACAAAGGCTCTGACAAAAATGATTTCCCTAATGTCATCTTCGAGCTTTTTGTGTTGAGCTCTTTTTAAAAAAAGGAGGGAGAGCAACTTTTGGGAAGGAAAAGGGTATTATGGGTGGCTAGAAATCTGGGGTCAGAGTGTCCAGGAGTGACGGACGTACGAATCTATCCCACCCGCTGCGGTGCAAGGCGATGGGTCGAAAGACACCAGCTGAAGAGGTCAAAGGGTCTCCCACACCCGATCCGGCCTGCCACGCAGCTGGTGGGCAGGCGTACCCGCCGTCAAGACCTGAACACACCCCACCTGATGAACCCGGGCACCAAACGTATCGAACGGGGTGACCTATGATGGCAAAGGTGTTAGTTATCCAAAAAATGGTTCCCGGGGCGGCGGTACCCACATCCACATCCCAAATAAAAAGTGCAATGAATTGACAATCTGTAATGATAGTGTTCTTATCACATTACACGCTGCAGAACCGGTTTCGTACTATTGCTCTGCGAAACCGTGAAGATAGTCGTCTGTTGCTGAGAAACACTTTTATCTTCGTATCTTGAAATGGTGACATTGCATAACAGACGAAGACTTATCAGTTACTGTGGTGCACTAGTAGCGTACATTTAATATAATAACAAGGTGGATTGTTGACAATGACAGCCGACGCGTCAGTCGTCGCGACGGAACGTGCAACGTACGAGTATGTGCTGTGCCACAAGGTTCGCTAGAAACAAAGTGAGGAATTACCTCCCCATCAGGAGCTTTCAAAATCGCCACCCTTATAATCCTCTACTAATTTAAACATAATGTGTTTTTTTATTATATTAGAACACTATTTATTTCTAATTTTCATGGCAAAATGTAATCACGATGGAGTTGTACGAAAACATAAAATGTTATCTAATATATAAAATTCTCGTGTCACGGTTGTCTCGTGTTAGTTATCGTACTCCTCCAAAACGGCTGGACCGATTTTGATGAAATTTTGTGTGCTTTTTGGGTAGGTCTGAGAATCGGCCAACATCTATTTTTCATACTCCTAAAAGTTAACGGTGGCCCACTCTGAATTTTTATTTTTCATTTTTTGGACAAAATTTTTATTTTTTATTTTTTTATGGTGAGGCATTAAAAAATACGTACAGCCCTAAATTTTCACATTTCTACCATCAACCCCTATTTTTAGCGTTAGTAATTCAATCAAAATTTAAAAAAGTAATTCAGGCAAAACAACGTTTGCCGGGTCAGCTATAGTAAAATATAGCAGGATATAGTAAAATTCTACTTTTAAATACTCAGCTAGCTACATAATTTAAGCTTTATACAAACTAAACTGGTATTCACACAAATATTTACAAACGTCTCGTGCAGATGAACTGTGAAAGCTTTCAGAAGTGAATGAAAAACTGTCAAAAACTAATATTTTCCTAAATTAAATAGTGTATAAAGAAAATATCATCCTACGTAATTAAGGCAATTTCAGACATAAAATATTGCACAACTCTAATTTTTGATAATAGATAAGAAGGATGAGTTTAGAAATAAGAAATTGAGAATGTCTTCTTTCACTTGGGATTTTATTCAAAGTTTTAGAGGTTATCTTCAACTTTCCTTCAACCCTCCGATAACTGATGACGTTGATTATATAAAAAATGATCAAATTAGAATTATTTGGATTGCTTATTTCATATAACTGAACTGAACCAAGCGAAAAGTCTACTCTTTCAGAGATGGTGCAAGTTTAATTATTTTCGGGAAAAACGCTTTGTACAAGTTGCGCTTTAAAATATCAAAATGAATTAATTGATTATTGTGTTACTTAACATTAAAACCCATTAGGGCGTGTAATAAATAAATTAATAAATAATAAATAAAAAATAAAAAAATAAAAAAATAAATAAATGAATAAATTAATAAATAAATAAAAAATAAAATTGTTTGCATCCATACTTACGCAATATGAATTAATAGTTTTGTCCATAAAAAAGCTCAAATCTATCAAGAAAGGCCAACAAATACAATAATGAATTGCATCACCGATACTATCATTTGTTAGCTTTGCTTTGAATTTTTTATGGACGAAACTATTTATTCATTTTCATATTGCATATGTTTGAGGGCAAACAATTAATTCATTTTCATATTTTAAAATCCCCGAAAATAATTAAACTCGCGCCATCTACGAAAAAGAAGATTATGGATTATTTTAAGTATCACCTTAATTGCTTAAATCATCATATCATTCAATAAAAATCACACTGAACTTTATCAAGACATTTGAAACAGTGAAGGTTTCTAAAATTCTAAATGTAGAACTTTATATCCTTACCACGTGCAACGATTTCTTGTATAAACATGTTCTCAAAAATTGGTATTATAAATATGATTTTTTTACAAAAAACTCTATAACTGAATCTGTAGAAGATACAAACTCAAATAATGTTTATATGACAGAACGAGTAGGTAAATAATATGCTTTTCAATATCATTGTCCCACGCTCATATTCGTAATACATATTTAAATGTAATTAAGAGTGCATGTTATAATAGTAGCTATATTACGTTAATCATTTTATAGCAATAAAGAGCAGTTAAAATTCGCTTTTGGTTCGGCTTCGACCAGTTTAAGTGTTGGTGACCATTAAACCGATAGGAAATGATTCCAAAAATAGCCTGTTCCTCAGATTCACTGGGATCCTGTGACAGCTAGTCACCGGGATAAAGTGCGACATATATAATATATAGATGCGTGGTATTATTATCCACAACTGCCAGTTACAAAAATAATCATATTATTATCAATCTCTCCATATCTGGAGAAATATACGAAATTACAATTCTAGTAGATGCCAACGACGCTAGATGTTAACGTAAGTGGCGGCATCTTTTGGTGTAGCTTTAAGTCGGTTCTATTACAAAAGTAGATTTGCATGCAAATTTCAGGTACGAAAATAGTTTTGCGTAAGGTGCGGCGTCAGAGTTGTATTCTTAGCCGAATTTTTAAATTCCATACCCTATTAATACTGTTTGATGATTGATAGTCGGATGATTATTTTTTTTTTTAAAGATGTTATTTTTTAATCCTGGTATTAAATTATTTATATTCTTTATAATTCGACTTAAGGAAAGGAAAAGTACAATTCACAATGGGCGGTAGAGTACAGGGGTTTGATCAGAATTTATCTTCACAAGTGGAATTAGTTTTGGATGATTTAGTTAAAATGTTTAGTGAAACACTCCGCCCTGTACAGTGTACACGGCAGAATTAACTGTTCTTGTTTTGCTTGTCATACGGTAAGAAATATAATGCCGCGCCTCGAGGCAGGGCAATCACTAATTAAATGTTCTCACGTTGTAGGTTCTCGTGATTACGCTGTTTATGTGGTTCCACCGGACGAAGCCTTTCGTTATTTTAGCTGATTAAAATAAATAGCGAATGGAAACCCATTTTCACGAAGCCCATAATTTAAAACTGTTTTATTTCCGCAACCAACGACTTAGAAACTTCCGAAGAACATTACGTTGTATAAAAATGTGATAAAAGTGTAGAAAACTCCAATATCTCCGTCATATTATGAAAAGCAACATAAGTGATATTAGCCAACTTACAAATCCAGGAAAATTTTTATGGAAGACGTGGTAGAAAAGATGCTACGTGGCTTTGAAACTCACGTGAATAGTACGGGTACAATTCCACCGAGTTGTTTCTATAGCCTATAGCCTGCAGAGCGAAGATTACATCGATGAAAGTCAGCTTCCGATGAGATGGGGTACAGGAAAATCGTATTTAAGAAATAATTTTTTTTTTAAATTTATGTTTGTTGTAAAATCCTGGTAAAACAAGCCAATAATAATGTTGCTGATAAGTACAAATCTGGGTTTGAATAATTAAATTAATCCTAATAAAAGTTTTAATTACTAGAGGAGATGTACCGAATATGGCATACGTCCCTAATACGAGATGGTTGTGTTTCTCAAAATTTAAGTGAGAACAGCCTCAACCCGTCGTTCCCGATGCCGACCACACCACTCTCACCTGAAAGAATGGTTAAGTTTTTGTGCCTCACCGATTTGATATTTACGTAAGTTTATTTTTTCTCCATAAAATTGTCAATCTTTCACTGATAGACAATATTATTATTTAAATTTTATCTAATTAAATGAAGACATTATGAGCGAAACTCAATCGAAAATCTGGAAACAGAAAAATCAGAAAAAGATATTGGCACCTCTGGGACTCGAACCCAGGACCTCCCTACTTTCCGGGTTGGGCGCTCTTATCCACTGAGCTAAGGTGTCGATATCCAATTCGGTCACATTTAACTGTACCATACTTCGACTAAGAACCACCCATATTATCTTCATTTTTCTTAGCGCATATTTTTATTGGCTGCCATCTTTATGAATGATTGCAAGATTCAACTCGAACTAAATGCAATCTAGATGGTGTCTGGATAAATAATTATCCATTTTATTTAATGTGCGACATCTATTGACTCTTCTGCAAGTCTGGGATGAATATTATTATTTATTATTTTAACTTTATGAGTAAAACCTCAAACTGTAATATTTAATTAAATGAAGACATTATGAGCGAAACTCAATCGAAAATCTGGAAACAGAAAAATCAGAAAAAGATATTGGCACCTCTGGGACTCGAACCCAGGACCTCCCTACTTTCCGTTTGATAATGATTTGGAGTTAAATTCAAGTAAATTTTATTCTACGAATATATTTATTGGTATTGATATTGTTCCTAATTTAACGTTCTTGATGACCTTATTTTTTTATTTTATTTTTATTTCTTTTTATTGAGGAAACAAACAGTCATACAGAAAAATGATTATAATAATAAAATTCACATGTTGTAGACCAATTAAGTTCCATTATGTTAAAAAATATTGGTTTAGTATTTTTACCTACTCAGCTTATTAAATGACAAAGAAAAAAAATATAAACGTAATAAAGAAAAACATAAAAAAGAAGAACATAAAACACAATAAAAAAACCTAAAATTATTAAACAAACATGGTTATACTATTTACTATGGTTGATAATAATATAATTTTCACAAAAAAGAGAAAAAAAAAGTATTTTAAGTTATTAATTTATTAAGCTGCATTTTATTTGATTTCAAGTCATGGTTGAAAATGTCTACATCTCGTAAGGCATTGTAAGTTTCACAGATACGTACTATTACAGAGTTTAGCGCATATTTAGATTTACTGTGTGGTATTCTAAATAAGTCGTTCGATCTGGTGTTTTGTTTGGGGCAACGAAATGCAATATTTTCTAACAGATATGATGAATCAACAAGGCAGTTCACGATTTTGTGTAAGAATAATGCATCAGAGATTTTTCTGCGTTTATATAAAGCGATAGGATCAAATCGATGATAACTAAAACGATGGGATTGGTTTTATAAATTTGTTCTGGATATTTTCAATGCGATGAATATATGTTTGATATTGAGGATTCCAAATTACTGAGGCGAACTCGAGTTGTGAACGTACATATGACATATATAACAGAATTAGGGTGTGTGCTATAATAAAAGGCTTTTAATGCGAATAATGAAACCCAATTGCTTATAAGCTTTTTCTAGAATATTTTCAATATGATCCCTAAATAGCATTTTAGAATCTAGTATTACTCCAAGATCTCTAATTGTTTCTACTCGTTGTGAGGTACATGGTTTCATTTGTAAATATAATTAATTGGATTTTTTTTCGTATAAAAGTAATAACATTACATTTATCTATATTTAGATATAATTGATTGTTTGCAATATTAGGAAGAGTGTTTCCAATATGGAATAACAGTAGAACTTAATTTCATATTTGCTATTCCAGGTTGTATTTTGGCCTTCACGAATGTCAAAATGTAGAAGAAATAGCGTAAGACGTGGGACAAAGAAAAAATGATAAAATTCATGGAAGCTGTAAAATCGAAGAACGTGGGATTTCAGAGGCGACGAGTAGATCCAATGAAATAATTGGATCAAAATATTTATTTGTCGCCATTGGCGCTATTTTGAGTGTTCGGGAGCCGATAAAATTATTTTTTTTGTGATTATTACATGCGAAATTTAAAAAAATCAGTGTTTCCCGTAATAGGAGCACTTTTTTGAATATTGATTTTTTCTATTGTTTTGCTTTTCGCTTAAAATGAAGACGTTTGGATGTTTCTTTAAATATTTCATTGACATTTTAAGTTCCGTACCTATATTTCCAAAGATTTTAATGTATAATATTTAATAATCAACTTGAGTACAATTCTCCCTTCTGGAATCCACATTATAACATACATGTACAAGCTGTTGAAAGAATACAAAACAAATTCTTACGTTTTCTAAATTTCAAAATGGGGATTCCAACAATAATGTTGAACTACAACACTCTGTTAAATAATATGAATATGCTCAAATTGTCAGACAGAAGAATTTTCACTGACTTGGTATTTCTATATAAAATTCTACATAATTTAGTTGATAGTCCGGTATTGCTTGAATTGATAAGCTTCCGGATTCCACAACGTAATACAAGAAGTCAGGATTTATTTCGGTGCAGAAATTCTGGGACTAACTACCATATGTATTCCTCTTTACCTAGAATACTAATGGAAGGAAACAATTACACCAAGTCCGTGGACATCTTCAGTTTATCTTTAAACAAATTTAAAATATTGTTACTGAAGCAGTTCAGTTATGTACAATAAATATTGTATTTATTACCATTAATATGTAAAAGCCCTGAAAAAGGGCGTTGATCAATAAATAAATAAATAAATACACTATTCAATTAAAATTAATCGAGGTGTCCGGGTTTATGGGGTGAGGTTTGTCTAGGTCTTGGAGGCGGATAACCAGGACATACTGAACCCCATATTCCTACCAACCCCTTAAACCCTTTTCCTTCCCAGAACTCTCCACCCCTTATTTTCCTTAAATATAGTCTCCACACAGCATCCTCAAAGACGATATAGGCCCTGAGGGAAATTATTTTTCATCCTATATGGAATTCATGTAAAAAAAATCATATTTTTTTAAACCTTAGCTATTCCGTATACGGTACATCTCCTCTACTTCGAAGGAAATTAACACTCGTAATAAATCAGTTTCTTCTCAAATTCACCTGCAAAGAAAGTTACCTTCCGAGATAAAGCTATTTATAATCTTTATAAATATTCATAAACCTAATTAAAACCCTAAAATCTACCTTACAATTTTAATCCCGAACTTAACCAACAACAGTTTGTTGTGAATAAAAACATTTCACAGCTCAGCTTTGTTCTTATTTAAAAATTGTATCAAAGGGTTCATTAGAGTCTCCCCAATTAATTTCAACTAATTGTAGTTGAGAACAAAATGCCGAATTAAGCATAATTCCAGGTGATGCACCCGCTTAATGGCCGCAATAAAAACAGAACAGTGAAATGAACTTCTGTAATGAGTTTTCACAATTTATGATGCGATATACTTCATCCAGGAGACGGTGTTCCAGCTAAGCGCTTTTTGAAAATCCAAAGGACTGGAATATAATAACAATGTTAAATTACCCTGGAGATTACATATATTCAAATTAACGAAGCATCGCCACAGTTATAAATTGTTGGAATTATTATTGTCTGTCTTCCTCATAGTGCTTTTCCACCTACCAACGGTTAAACTAAATGTGATTAATTTTACGAGTGGGTACCCATAAAATACCCGTAAATAAATAATTTATTATTTATAATTAAAATTACACCCTAAATTCTCGTATATTTCGAAGTGTTATTATTATTTTTAATGAGACTTAAATAAATTAGTATTTAATATCAGAAATATATCTAAATAAATGAAACAATATAACTTTGTTGTATATGTAAGAATATAATTTTATATTTTATTTACGCCGTACGGTTTCGGAACGACCGTTCCTTCCTCAGGGCAAACAGACAATGAGTTGACAATTACAAAACAGTGGCTGGGTACAATGTATTATTACTAAGTGTTGTGGTAGGGGTGGGGGCGTGGCCAGGGATTAATGAAGAGTGGGTGGGAGAAAAGGAACGTCAACTCATTGTATGTTTGCCCTGAGGAAGGAACGGTCGTTTCGAAACCGGTCGGCGTAGATAAAATATAAAGTGGTTTTAACAAAGTTATATTGTTTCATTTATTTGTAATGGATAACCACAAAGTTATAGCTACATCCAAAAGTTTAGAATTATATCTACGTTTCTATCATTCTAAAATAATATACATCCATAAAAATGAACAATATCCAGGAAAAACTATTGGTAATAAGGGACCATCCATAAATTACGTCACACCGTAAGGGGGAGGGGGGGGGGGGTACATAAGTGTGACATTATGTGACAAGGGGTGTGGGGGGGGGGGTCATCAGCTCTGTGACGTCACACGTAAAAATATAAATTAATAGAACGCAAAAATTTTTTAGATGTAAAATTGCTAAATATGTGACATCACACTAGGAGGGAGGGGGTCTCACAAATGTGACGATGTGTGACAGGGACGGGGGGGGGGGGCAAAAAATCATGAAATTCGTGTGACGTAATTTATGGATGGCCCTAACTAGCATATAATTTGGGATACGGAAATGGGTACCGCCGCCTGCCATAGGTCACCCCAAGTGGTTCGCTATGTTTGGTGACTTGGGAGGGGTGCCCGGTTCACGGGGTTTGTCAGGTACTTCCCCACCTTCTTCTTCCCCATCTCCTTCCCTCTCCTCTACCTCAAGTCTCATAACATATCCCAATTGGGGATGCCATAGTTTCACTGGCTCTGAACAAGAGCAGTTGGGACTCTCGTGATGTATTCACATAAAAAACAGATCTAAAAATGTTTTAGTCGTAAATATCACTTACTAATCCAACACGAAAACAATCGTTTTCAAAAGCAGGGTAACGTGAACCTCCCCTAACCCAGATAATTTTTATTTGCGTGTTTGTAATAATAAAACATTTGGTGCAAAATTTTGTTGGGAAATGTGCCAAAACTTCTTTGAATCAAAGAGCTAACGTTTGAATGTTTTGTACACACTAATATTTGTTCGAAATATTTTGGAACACCCGTCCGCAGTCCCCTCTTACCCCGCATAAGATCTATAATACAGTACACCACTACACAAGCAAGAATCTCATTAAAATGCTTCCACTGTACCTATTGTATTCGTTAATAATACCTGGAAATTTCAAGACCAATTTTGTATTTATCTGAAGACAAAAACTTTACAATTCATGACCATTTTCTGTTTTTCTGTTCTGTTGAATTTAGTGGCCTAAAATAATATCTGAGGGGCAACATCTCAACGCATCAGTAAATGCGACATTTGAGCGGAGGCACCGGAAATGGGCTCTTTTCTGCGGCTTGTGGCAGAAGGCAGGACGTTTCCCGAATTACTTTGTAAGTACCCACCCTATCCTATCTGGGGCCTACCACCCCCCACTCCCAGCTCCCAGTTCTTTCGAGGAATATCTAAATGTAACAAAAATAAAAGCTTGTAGATTTTTTAAAAAGTAATAACAAGATGCGTTTAAGAAGTTCTATACCAGCAATGTAATTCATCAATATCTTCACGTCTATAACTAGGCTTGCTTTGAATTTGTTTCAAAATTGAAACTGATTGTGGGATCAATTCAGACAAGCAAAAAAGCAGGCGCAAAAAAGATTTTATTTTAAATAATTAATTCAATCACTAATTGTTATTATGTACTCGTCTGTATGTAATGTTCATACTTCTGTTGATATATTTATACTAGCTGGGTTACCCGGCTTCGCTCAGGACAACATTCGAGAGTGTTCTGGAATGTTCCACAATTTATTTTAATTATTTATAGCGGACCCGACAGACGTCGTCCTGTACGCAACTGTCGGGACAAACTAAAATTAAAATAGAATAATATTGAATATTCGATACTGCGATGGTAGCGCAGTCTGCCGGATCCAATGTAAAACATTCCAAATTCAACAACTCCTTAGAAATAAAAAATTAATTAAAAGAACATTTTCCAGTGGACCAAATTGTGAATTTAAACCATTCTCGAATCCCGTTGAACCCACACAAAAAATTTCATCAAAATCGGTCCAGCCGTTTAGGAGGAGTTCAGTGACATACACACGGACAGAAGAAATATATATATTAAGATTTAACCGATTCTGTTAATTTAACTAACTAATTGTTAGTAAATCATCATAATTATATATTTATACCTACCGTTTGAACATATTCCATGTTATTACATAAAATGTTGTAAATTTACATTTTTTTAAGTGACACTACACAAGAGTGCTCCTGTTTGTATGTGCTCTTATAGTGTAAAGATGGGAAACTATGTCGCCACCTGGTTGAGCAGCTTTGTGAGGCGGGTTTGAGACAACGTTTGTTTTTGAAAGGAAATGAAATTCTGAGACAAATATTTGTTTTATGAATGCTTTCTTTCGGCTTTACAAATCCTATAATTAAAATATCCCGCGACCCATATTGGGTGATATTTGAGAGATTCGATTGACCTTGTACAAATTAATGGATATGGCTGTAAAGATGTTGACAAGAAAATATTTAATTCCAGGCTTTTATTGTTATTTAACATTTTTAGTATTGTTTTTTTCAATAGTTCCCCGAATTACTTAAATTATTTTGACAAATTATTTCGGCAGATATCAAATTTGCCTACACAGATTCTTAAAGACGAAATCATTAATTTCCATTATAATAAGGTATTTAAAGAGGTTTAGAAAAATCCCTTTTAAAATACTTTCCATTCCATGAAAATACAGGTTCTTCTTAATATAAGTAACGAGATTAAAAAAACAAAAGACAAGAAAAACAAATAGAAAAAAAACAAGGCTGGAATTCACAAAATTGATTGAAAAAGTACGAATTCTCAAAAACTGAAGATGTTGTTTATTTTTATCATTTATAATAATATTTGAAATTCTCAGTTGGAATGTTTAAACATTATGTCATATTACGTCGTCTTTCATTTTATGTACATGATATTGCGTAAGATCTGCCCGGAGCTAATGGAACTGTGGTATTTTACCTTTTTCTGAATATTGTGAGGCTGAACGGAGTTAAGGAGGGAAATAGAAGAAAAGAGAAAAAAAGTAGGTCAAGAAATACCTGGTCGTTCAGATCCATTTGAACCTATTTATTTATTTAAGGAACATTAACAGTCTTAGTAATACAATAAACATAAGAGGATGATAAAAAAACAGACCAATTATTAATGTTCACAGATAGGTATTTAGAAACAAGACTAACTGAATATAAACTAGAATATTTAAAAAAAATAATAAGAGTACAAATGTGAATTCAACAAATGGTAAACTAATACACAACATTAAAATAAGTGTGATTATAACTGAAATAGACTGCAAAATAGGGATTTAGGTTGGGAAGGGTAAGGGGAGGAGAGGGATAAGGGAAAGTTGCCAGGCAAGTAATATAAAAATATTAGATACAATTAATTCATGTGTTATCATTTTTCTATGTATGTCATTTATAAAATACACACTAATAAAAAAATTACAAATATTGTGATACCACAACGTCATTTGCAATTTTAGTTCTGATTTTGAAAACGTGTTTTTTATAGTCTCTTCAACAGTTCAATACGGAGGGAAGATTAATTCACGAAAATAAATCTCTCACGTAAATATATCGCAGGTCAAAAAATACACTCAAACGCATGACAAATTTCTTCTTTATTTCAAGTTCGCAGTTGATCAGTTTAATTTGCGAAATTAACCTTTAATGGCGTAGGTATATTGCTCACGCAAAAATAAGAATAGGTACACCTACATGGAACTGTAAATATTAAGTAGGTATTCTAGTCCAGAAGCATGAATTGTAGGTATTTTTGCATTATATCTTGCAGGTGCAATAAAAAACTAATTAAATTTTAATAGCCATTACTTTACCAAATATTAATTAAACATTAAAGAAAACATTTTAAAAAATCTAACGAAAAAATTTAAAATTGAAAAATAACAGGGTGTTGAAGAGGGGGTCTCAAAAAATGGCGCGCCCTGGTTTACACGATAGCAACCCTCCTACTTATCAAAAAAAAATCTTAATCCAGACAAGTGCTGCTACGGCCCTTACCTCGGAAAGGTTAAAAAAAATTGAAAAATGGCGGCTGTCTGAAATAAAAAGAAATTTATTTCCAGTTTTTTTGACTTTTCGGAATTTTTTAAATATAGTAAAAATTGAAATTTTGTTTTAGTTCTGGTAGGGGCGATAGAATAATGTGTAGAGAAGTCCCACACCAAATTTCAAGTAAATTGGTTTTGTAAAACTTGAGATATCGTGTCAACCGTCTCGAAAAAAGTAATTTTTAGAAAAATGCGTTTCAAATTTTGTTCTATTTAGATTTTGGTTAGATTCCGTCTAAACCGCGAAATTATAATGGTTATAACTTTTAAAATAATGCGAATTTAGAAAAATCCTTTTAAAGAGATATTTTCGAACATCTAAACCATGGAAATATGGAGAGAAAAAAAAGTTTTTTTATTTTTTATCTATAGAATAATAATAAAAATGCAGGATATAAAATTTAAAAAAAAATATCACTGAGTGCTGAGTTTTAAAGAAATCTTGAGTTAAATTGATAATTTAATAAGACAAGGTATGAACTTTCGATGATTTAAAAGTGCTGTCTTCTTTGAATCCCATTCCACCTCCCTCAGGTTTCACACAGAAGAAGCCATTATTTCATTCCACCTTTCCTTCAAAGCCTTAAACAAAAGACTAATTCCATTAAGCTCACTCTTTTCTTTCCCGGAAGGTTTGTGGCCGTCTCGGTGACAAAGTGTTTTTTTCTAAACAAAAACGGGCTCCCTCTTGCGGGATATCCTGAAAAACTATTCCCTATGATTAATTTCCCCTCTGTAGGCTGTCTATTACGTAAAGCAGTGCTTTTCCAACCTGGAGCCACGGTCCTCCAGGGGTCCTGGAACGTTTTACCAGATCCCGCAAAATAAAACAATCAATATTAAAAAAGCACTGTAATTACCTTAATTATTATTCAGAAATTATCGGTTTTAAAGCAGCAAACACTCTAAAATGTAAGTGGAATTTTATGAGAAAAAATGCTAAATTTGGCAGTTAGAGTATCCGCATATTTCTAAAACAACATTAGTAATCATAATTCTTATTTTTATAATAAACATGAACCTAACCAGTTATTCAAAAACCTACTAAAATTATAATAAATAAAAAATTGGATTCTTGATTTATCACCTCGCGAGATTAAGGACAATACAGGAGGGACTACAAGAGTGGAACAACCGATTCAACGAAGAGTGCACGGCAGCGGGAATGAAGATGAGTACCTCAAAAACAGAGATAATGGTTATTGGAAGGGACCAAACTCAGTGCAACATACTCGCTAATGAGACTCAGCTGAAACAGGTGGACAGATTCAAATACCTCGGGGTCGAATTCTCCAGCGATGGACGGCAAGATGGAGAAATTGATCAAAGAATTAGGGCGGCAAGTGGTGTATTGCGTCCTCTCTACAGATTAGTGATAAGGAAAACCGAGCCCAGCTTCAAGACAATGATGGCAGTGTTCAAAACGGTATACCGCCCGAAGCTCACTTACGGCCACCAGATATGGATGTTCAACGAACGAACACGCTCTAGAGTATAAGCTGCCGAAATGAGGTACTTGAGAGGAGTGGCAGGGGTTACGAAATGGTATCGTATGACGATCCAAGACGATCTGGACGTTGAACCATAGCTACTCTTCATAAAAAATCGCAACTGAGGTGGCTTGGACACCTCAGAATGTCTGATGATTGAATTCCGAGGAAAATACTCAGTGCGATTCCAGAAGGTAGACGTCCAGTGGGCTGCCCCAGATACAGTTGGGCGAGGCAACTCCAGAAACTGAGTGAGAGGATGGGACTGCCATGGACGGAGACCGAACATTCAGCACAAGACAGGGACGTATGGAGGGGCATTGTTGATGCAATGGGTCCTCGACCCAAAAAAGATAAGAGGAAGAAGCAGAACACGATTTATCACCTTAGATTTCAGAGTTCCGCGCCGTAGGCAGTGCGCATGACAGGGCATGCGCCTAATTTTGTAGGTTGTAATATATTATTAAGGTTTAAATTTTTAAAAAATTAATTAGTGAAATTGGATGTAAAATATAAAAAGACACTGCCAAAATTTAAAGCGTTAATAAATAAATAAACGAGGAAAAGTTTGAGAAGCACTGCTACTTTGTGTAGGATATAAAATAGTCTTATAAAGAAACAAAATGACTTCCTTCCAAAAATCTATACAGCAAAACTTAATCCAGCATCTGTCTGTAAAAACAAGAAGTTTGGTTTCATGGTAATGAAAATATAAATATATTTTTAATGAAATCGTTTTTAATGTGTGTAGGAAAGATTTTGAAATGAAAGCGTACCACGGTGGTATTTAAATTACATGAATGTATCCAATTAAATGTATACGAAAATCATGAGGGAAAAGGTTATTGCCGCGACCGGGATTTGATTTCCTAGGGGAATAAATTTCCCTTTAACCCGCTAACCACCATCAAGCTACGATTTAGATTGATAACATGTTCGTTTACGATAAATAACGGTAGCGGTCTCTAGCGGGGGAAACTTTAAACAATATTATGATAAAAATAAATAAATTGCATGCATGCTAGCAATGATTCACAACGGATCTATAGATTGTTTCGAAAAGTAGGTCGCTTAAGAAGTTTTCTGATAGTAAGGATCTCCTAGTCCTAGTCTATAAAGTTTTTATAATCATCAAATTCAACACTTTTAAAACTTTCCGTAGCCCATTTGTAAAAATCCTCATTTAATATCTAACTACTTATGCTATTGTTATATTCATTTTACAACTCTGTTTAACATGTAAAAAAAATGTATACTTATTGTAAAAACATACAAATATTAAATAAATAAAAAAATTTAAAAAAAAACTTATCTCTTCAAAATAGGCATATTTACTTTGTGGCGTCATCATTAATTTAATGAAAAACAAATAACTATGCAAAGTATGTCAATTTATCATGTGGGCATTTAAAAAAAAAAATTAATTAGAAATTTTTTAACGTTTATTACGTTTAAAAACGCGCGTAGTAAAGTGTGGTATACAACACACCATAAAATGGCGTGTTGTTTACCTTTAAATAAATCTCTCTAAAGTAATTGCGCGTCCCAGTTGATTCGGCCGTTTCCGTTCCCCAACCCTGTGGCGATCGATTTTCCGAAGGTTTTAAAAAGAACGGGAAGTGCACAAATAAGAACGGATAGCGGACAAAAACAGACGGAATAAGGACTCGGATATATATTCCACGGCGAAGAAATAAGAGCAGTAAGGTGGAATAAAGGCGTAGGAATGTAGGGGAAACTCAGCGGCCTCGCTCCCGGCTCCGCCCGTTGCATGTGGTTTGCTATAGATGTGTTCCTCTACTTGCATTGCGCATTATCAGTATGGGGAACTCCACATCTGGCGGCGCTGCTGGACGAGAGAAATTCTTCAGAACAAAACTAGACCGTTCTCCTATTTGCCGCGGGAATTCTAAAGTTTGAATTCTCACCAGCATTAGTCAAGACTCCCACGATAAAATAAAATAACCCAGCGAAAAGATCCAACGGTTTATCTTAATGAGAAAGGAATCCTCTCAAGACACAAACTTTGTAACGAGGAAAATGATCATTTTTAATGAAGAAATGGTCTTAGAATTGGTTATAGTAAAAAGGCCTGAAAATAAACACAATGATAGCTTTATTTTTATGTAAAGTAATATATGTATGGACTAATAGTTCGTACAAAAGGCAAAGTTAAAAAATATATATTGAACGAAGTAATAAGAGCTGGTTCACACTACGCTATCAAATATAAAAGATCATAGCACGCCAAACTCTCCATACAATCCCTTCAGACCGTTCACACAAGCGTTTTTAAGCGCAGATCAATCATAACAATACACATCTAAGACGTAACCGCTCCAGACGCAATATCCCAGAAGATAACTCTCCCCTTCTCCGACTAAAACAGGAGAGGGGGTCATTGTAATTACGGAGCTGCCTAGACCCGTGGATGACAGATGTCAAGTTGACAGATTTCAGTACAAAAAATATGCGTTCCTTTGCCACTCCCTAATTCGACTGACCCCCTCTCCTACCACAGGAAGAAATATTTGATAGCCTCGTGTGAAAGGACAAAAGATAAGCGCTCGCGAATCAACAGATATCTGCTCGCAGATATGTAGCTCAGTGTGAACTAAGCATTAAGCTCGAAAAGGTCCGCGATAAATGAAAAAAAAATATTTTTTTACATGAGCTCCACACAGGAGGCCCTGAGGAAAATAATTTCCCTCAGGGCCTATGTAATCTTTGGGGATGCTGTGTGGAGGAATTTTTTTAAGGAAAGGAAGGGGAGGAAAGGGGTTTAAGGGGTGGGTAAGAATCTGGGGTTCAATGTGTCCTGTTATCCGCCTCCAAGACCTAGACAAATCTCACCCCATGAATCCGGGTACCCCAGCTAAATCACAAAACGTAGCAAACCACTTGGGGTGACTTATGGCAGAGGTGTTGGATATCCAATAAAGGTTCCCGGGGCGGCGGTACCCATTCCCGCCTCTCAAATTGTGAAGTATATTGTAGACTTAAAGCAATCATACAAATGGAACATTATTTTTTAAAGTACAAATGAAGCAGTTTTTCGTAAGCAAAAATGTCTTTTCCATTTGTGTTCATCTATAAGTAAAAATTAAAGTTAGTACATAGATATTTTGTGAAAAAAATACAAAAGTTTGAAATACATTTCTTTTTGGTAACGGGTCTAACTGGTTAATATCTCTTTGAAATTGATTTACTTCTACATTTTGCAGAACCTAGTTATTAATATCATATTGTCTTCCGACTTATCAAATGGATTTTCAAACAAAAAAATTTTAAACCCGTACGGATACGGGTGATTTTCGCTTGCATTCCCTTCTCCATCTTGAGCCTACATTTCGGACGTTTTGCAAATTTCATCACTATAAAGCAAGGTTGTCCGAAAAAGTATCGGTTCAACACGAGAAAAAGGTGCAACATTACTAGGGAGACAGAGGGCTAATCTTATTGAAAGGCATTATTATATGTATCCTCAAAATCTAAAGCCCTGTTATGAACAACACGAGAAGCTCGAAAATCTTTCTCAAATAATCACTCAGGATTTGTGAAATAATTAATACTTGTAGCAAATCCCGATTAGCAACGCAGCCATTAGCATTCAAAATTGGCATCAGCATTTCATGTGATTACCATGCTGAGGCATAATATTAGGATCGTGTACCTGTGCCGCCAGTAGTTATACGTAACCTAGCGGAAGAGTTCCCCTTAGCGTTGGGCATTGTCGAAATATTTCGAATCGTTAGATCGAATCGAGATTTTCAAATTCAAAATCTTTCGAACAGAAAAAAAAATAGATATGAGGTATAAATGTTCGTAAAGCATCATCAATCTTTCTGCCGAATGATTTTGCAACAGCCAAAACTTTTTATATTTAGGTACCATTTGTAACCAAATTTACCTATCCGTTTGAAAACGTATTTATTCAAATTCATTCGAATTAATAGAAAATCTTAAAGAGTTCGTAAATGTTTTTTTTTAGATTTTCTATTAAATCGAAACACGTGAATGAAACGAATAATTTTTTGCAATAAATTATTTATCTCATAAACATCGTCGAACCCATAACCCGTGAGCTTACAAATTAAATCAAATTGATATTTTTAAAGATCAGTTGTTGTTTTTTTTCAAAAAAATATGCAATACGTATAAAATTTATAAAAGATCCTGGATTTCAAAGAATTTTTTGTCATTTGCCTTGCTTGTTGTCATTTGCAAAAACATTCTACCGAAGTTTTGTTTTGCAGAAAGAGTCACATCTTTCTGATCAGAATTTTTTATTTCAAATGAAATCCAACTACATTTTCAAAAGGAAAACTATTTACAACTTGATTCCGTAATTTGTCCAAAGCGTAGTTTCTTCGCAAAAAGTAGTGGAAATAAATTTATAAATTTTTTCTGTACAATTTTTTAAAATACCAAATTTTAAGCCTTACCTTGCTGCGTAAACATGCACGAACTTGAACGTGAATCGAGCCACGAATAATGCGAACGCAGCAAAACGGCGCGAAAAGTCGCGGGCGGTTGCTTCATTCTTTTCCCATAATTCGTGGTTCAGTTCGACGTGTTTATACGCAGCATAAGGCAGAAATGAATTTAAAAATATATTTCGCCATTAGCTACAGGTAAGGCAATGAAATATGTATTGAACGAAAATATTGCATAGTTTTATCCAGCAGATTTTCCCGTGATTAGATCTGAGATATCATAATAAGTTATTCAAAAAATTGCATTTCTGGAATAGAACAGTTTTATTTTTTATTTTTATTATTTCATTTCATATATTTTTGTGATATTTAACGTTTTCGATTAAAAATCTAATCTTTATTTTTCTACCACATGTCGCCACTGGATACGGCTAACAGATCACTTGGTAAGCGCTCCGCCTTATCTGTACGGTGCTGTTGGAACGAGATGGATTGCTTACAATGTGATCTGTCGTTTCCAGTGGCGACATATGGTAGAATTTTTTCTGTTTAGTTTATTATTATTAAAAAAATGTCACCATACAGTAAAACGACAATTTTATTCCAAATAAGCTGAGGAATCGCTGGTTAAAGTCTATCTGGTATACCAAAGTCCAGATGTACCGTTTTGGCGCTGCCAGTTATGTGTTTTTTAAAGACAACCGCACATTTACTTTGGTAAAGAAAATAGACGAAAAAATGACTTAATTCTACACAACGAGCTCAATTTGTGAGACCAACAAATCGAAACCTTTTTATTAAAGAAAATTAATCCCCAATTGGGTATTTTAGTGGCTGAAGGTATAGGGCAAGGGAAGGTAGCGAAATATCTGGCTAATCAGATCTGGTCCCAAACACAAAAACACAAATGTCAAAGCCATTTTAAGCAACGTTTCAATTATGAATGGTGGTCTTAAACCAGGGCGGTACTGAAAGTATTTTCCACTCTGGAACGTTCCGCAATTACACCGTATGTATTTTAAATTATTAAATTTGAGAAATAATAAAAATTAATCAAATAAAATTTATTTGCGTTCGCCGGGATTTGAACCCGCCACCTCCGGATTGCGAGTCGAAAGCTTACCTATCGGCTACGGAGGCCGTAACTATAACTGTGGATGACAGTTTTCTATGTCATTTTTGATCCAAATATATTTACAATAAATATTCACAACGACGTCATTCGCCTATTAATCAATTTTTTAGGGAAAAGACAAAATTGGTGTTATCGCCTTAGTTTAGACGATTAATTCGAAACATTATTCGACTGCAAAATAGATATTTCGTTTCTGCACATCACTAGTCATCCTGCTTCACTTCAACCATAGATTTCCCAATTACTCCAGTTTCACGTAACGCTGTAATTATCCAAGAAACTTTGTCCCGCTCGTCTTGCCGGCCCTAAATCACCACCCCGCCATACAACGGCCCGCAGGCAATTTAAGGCCACTTTATCAGGAAGAACGGCGCTTTTTATGAACGTGTGTGAGAATAATTTAATACTCGATGTCCAATTCTACTGAGTGCCATGGCTGGCGGCCTCCTGACAGGTTAAGGAGAGGCTGCAGTTGCGGCAAGGCGTCGAAGATTAAATCAAGTAATCAATAAAGAGAAGGTGCGAGGGATAAGAATATTTCCTTTTATCAACAAAGGAAAAATATATCGTAGAGAAATAGTTGGGTCCTATCTTATTCCTGTGTGTGATAACTCGTATAAATAAAATTACTTCGTGTACCTGGAACACAAATTTGAAGAAATATGTACGGAGTGTAATATACATGCTCGGTGTTGTAATGTGATAAATTGTAACGAAATTTGAATAATTATTACGTAAGGTGTTTTTTTTAATACTTCGTAAGAATCCCAATTGTCTGGAACCAGTGCGAACATGTAATTCACAGTTGGGTTATGTTCGGTAGTTGAAGGGAGTGGGATAGGGGGGTTGTCAAGGTAGAGGAAGGTTTGTAATTATTACATTTGTGTAGCTATTCACAGAATCAACCATAAGTCTACATTTATATTAAAAAAAAATTATATTAAATTAAATTTCTCCCAAATATGGTAACAAAATTGATACTCGATATAATTATAATATGTATAATTATATGCAAAGCATACAACAGTAATAATCATACCTTAATTGTTTATTTTATTTTATTGTTTCTGTTCTCTTTATAGTTCTCATTAAAAGGACTACATTATGAAATGCAAACACCAGTTCACTTTATGTTTAAGTGTAAAAATATTTTTATTCCTTTTATTTATTATTATTATCATTTTAATGACTGTTGTATGCCATGCATACACAAGTGAACTATATGTTTAAGCCCTTTTTTTCAAGAACCTATACATATAAACCTTTTTTTTAAAAGTAATATGTTAATACGCTTTTAACTTTCCAATTTTATGTTTTATTCTTTCTCTTCTTTTCATTTCCTCAATTTTCCCTCTTTTTGTATAAATCATGGTCCATATATATTCACACTTATCCTTATTTGACTGTCCTAAAACGGGAATCATCCTAGTTGGACAGTCAAAACATTTTATAAATAATGTACATAAATGTGTACATTATGTTTTGCATTACTAAATAAAAATGAAATAAATAAAATAAATAAAATAAATAAAATAAATAAAATAAATAAAATAAATAAAATAAATAAAATAAATAAAATAAATAAAATAAATAAAATAAATAAAATAAATAAAATAAATAAAATAAATAAAATAAATAAAATAAATAAAATAAATAAAATAAATAAAATAAATAAAATAAATAAAATAAATAAAATAAATAAAATAAATAAAATAAATAAAATAAATAAAATAAATAAAATAAATAAAATAAATAAAATAAATAAAATAAATAAAATAAATAAAATAAATAAAATAAATAAAATAAATAAAATAAATAAAATAAATAAAATAAATAAAATAAATAAAATAAATAAAATAAATAAAATAAATAAAATAAATAAAATAAATAAAATAAATAAAATAAAATAAATTATCCAATTTACTAAAGACATTCAGCTGCAACAATTTTACATAATGTCAAGACGATTTGCCATTCTTGTAGTCAAGTGATATTTTTACACGTTTGAAATCAACTAATTTTTTAACTAGATTTTACCAATGGTATTATCAAAAAATAGTTTTGAATTACATGAGATTCTTTGTTTTGGTAATTTATGTCACTTATTAACAATTTAAAAATTTTTATAGCCTATTTAAATTTTAAATTTGAAGTTTTAGCTTAGCTAACAATGAGAAAACAACTTTTTTCCAAATGATAATTGGCACGTATATTCATGGAGGTAGTAAAACGTATTGGTACCCACCTATCTGCTTTCATATCAAAAATCATTTTGAATAATATTATAAAACAAAAATATTTATAAAACCTTTACAAATAACTCAAAATTATATTATCAAAGTTATGTACAATAGAAACACAACATTTTCGACAGATGCACTATACAAAGAAGCTAAACTATTCAGTCTCCGTAAACTATTTATACTGCAAACTATGAAATATATCTTTAAAAACCAAAACAAATTCGAAAAAAATTAAAATAGAATCAACATTAGAAATAATAATGTTTTTTATACCCCCCAAACGAATACCAAACAAATGCAAACTCACAGCAGTTTCATTGGACCTCGTACTTTCAATCTTTTACCGAAAAATATTCAAGTGACAACTAAACTTCTGCAATACATAAAAGAGTTGAATGGTGGCTTGACAATGTAAATATTGAAACATTGTTTGCTTAATTTGTATCACTTTTTTTTCACAAACAGTACACTTATTATTACATTATGCACTTATTGTTACACTATACCATTATTGTTATATTATGCACTTATTTGTTACATTATACCATTATTGTTACACTACTTCACTTAATGTACAATTAGTATTACACTTAATATTACACTATACACTTACTGTTGCACTGATGTATGCTCATTTTGTGCAAAGCTGTATACAAATTTTAATCATGTTTTTGCTTTATATGCCCATTGTTTGTTCTTTCTAGGTACAATAATAAAATATATTCAACTATATTACCCACGCACAGGCTGCGCCTTAGTGGGTTCCCATTATTCTTTTTATTTTATAATATTGTATGCATCAAATGTAAATTTTGGGAAAAATAAAGGAAAAAAAAAAAAAAAAAAATATATTTGACGTAATGTGCATACCTAAATTTCGTAACAGTTTAATCTAGATTTGATTACAATGATAAAATCAAAATACCTACTTCGATTTAAAAATATATTTTAGCTTCAATTTTTTAAAAGGAAACTCTTTTTATAACTTTTGAAGGTTATTTCCACGTATGGTTATGGGGAAAAAAAATTGTTGAAGATAATATTGTTAATTCTAAAATTTTAATTATGAGATTGACTGATATGACGGTTTGACAGTAGGTGGAAATGACGGAATTGGTAAACGCGCACGTCCCGGTCAGACGAGAGGTTCTGGTTCGAGTCCCAGTTGCGACCATTATCTTTTTCTGTTTTTCTGTGTCTTGTTCTCTTTCATATTTTAATTTAGATTATTATTATTGTTATATTCTTGAATGATAAATATTTACTTAGTTAACGTATAATAAGGACTCAGTTGCGAAAATGCAGAAAACATTAATGTTCACTGACCGATCGGCGGCGACGATGGCACTGCGTCCATCCAGGTGTTGTGAGTTCAATTCTCGGCTGGCTATCAAGTTCTAGTCCTCTATCACGACACAATCAACGGGTTGTTAGTACCCCGGAAATGTTTCTATATTTTTAATGAAAATCTATGTCAAATTTAAGGTGACCGGACAATTCAGAATGAAATCAATTCAGAACCTCCTTTGAAAAGTCATTAAAAGTGATGAAAAAATAAATAAATTATATACGTTAGGTAAGGGTTATGGGCTGTTATAAAATTATTTTTTTTAATGACTTTTCAAAGAGGTGTTGAGTTGACTTGATTCTCAGTTGGCATAGAACCCAAGTTTACAAACCGTAAATGATACCTACATTTTGCAGACAGAATAATATTGTACTAATTTTGATTAGTCTGTATGAAGTCACATGCCGCATGTTTTTTAGGCAGTGTGTATTAAAAAAAGTGGTAATTTTTCAAAAATATGTAAAAATTCTCCTTTATATGCATTTATTCATATCTTTGTCGAATATGTTAATTCAAAACGTCAAAAACCCAAAAACAGCTTTAAAGTAACACGTTACGTAAATCAAAGATGTAAAAAACGTGAAGTCACGTTGTCATAAAATCTCATCTAATTTCCATGTTAACATTGCTGCACCCACAGAACCTTAATGTTAACGTTTCCAAATCCACAGAAGTAGCCAATCTTCATACATTAAGTTGATGGAACTTCCCGGATTCTCGTTCTTCATCAATTCTCTGAACATTGAAAACGTTAATTACTTGCGACAGGCGGAGAATAATGAATAATGGATCTGTTATTATAACACGTATTCTGGTTACCTAAGCCGTAAAAACCTTTCACCACATCATTGTTTCTGGGTGAAGATAACGACAGCATTTATTATTTATGTAATATATAGGTATATTTATATTTGTTGTAGTTTTTAACACTTAAGGGTTGAATTTTACACTAAATTTTACTGAATTTCAAATACGTTATCATTTTTATGAAAATAATTTTAAACTAGCAGATAAAAACCTGCTTCGCAGGTTTTTGCTGCTAGGCCCTGCGGGCGGCTTTTGGTTAAGATTCGCCTTAAAATCATAAAGTAAAAAAAAAACTTAGGTTCCAAACTACTACAACGCGCTTTGTTGAGAAAAACAGTAAACTATTGCCTCGAGGAAGTTTAGTTTGCCTTGGGAAAGTATAACTTGTATGCAATAAATACATAAATAAAGGTCTGAATTTTATTTACATAAAAACATTTTAACTATTTTATTTTTATAAAATTCCATTCACTGTGTTAAAGAGTGAATTTCACACGAATTTTTTTATTAAATAAACTAAATTTAAACAAAGTATGTGTGTAGAATTATTACAACAAATCTCATATATTCATTTAAGAAAAAAGCTGAGTTTAAAAAATAAATAAATCAAAAATTAATTTAGTAAACAAAATAATTGCACCCTGTAAGTCACCTTTGTTGGCCATGTTTTCTTGTTATATTGACTCCTCTCACCGTTCTCCCACCTCTCAACACCCCTCTCCAAAATCACCATTCCCACTACCATCACCTAATAATATCAAATGTTCCACCGGTATTTCAATGGAAGATGCTCTGAGGGATTAGCGTCATTGATCCCTTCGGCACCGGTGCATAGTCGGGAAATACGCCAAACGCGTGCCCAACATATGTACACGGTTGACATTTGTCACATGAGAACGGGTCGCTTCTACAACACGGGTCTCTTCAAGGCCAATGATCATTCTTTCCTATCCTCAAAAAGACCCTCCGCACAGCATCTCAGATGACATAGGCCCTGAGGGAAATTATTTTCCTCAGGGCCTCCTGTGTGCAGTTAATATAAAAAAAATCATTTCTGTACTTGTATAATTTTAAATTAGTTTTAAATTAGTGTATAACACAGATTTGTCTAAACTGGTATCAAATAAATAAAATTATGTAGAACATTTACATTGGGAATAAAACTCTTCAAAACAAAATGTTTAACACTTAGTTAAAGCTCAAGAAATATAAAAAATAAATTGTCACATAGTTAATGCCCAAGAAATATAAAAAATACACAAATCTCGTTTAGGAAATAAATATTTTGTTTATTATCAAAGGATTACATCAAAATTCACTACAATATATTACATATTGAACGGGGTGAAATGCGTTTGAAAAAAATTTCCGTTTCGTGTTTCATAACGCGCGATGTTTTCGGGTAAACATTTATATCATTGTAAAGAAGATCAAGTGTAAAGCACATGTCAAAAAATGAGGCAAAGCAAATTCATTTTTCCCGGACCTTTTCCCGGGACCATTTTCCCCGCCCTTTCCCTTTTCTGATATAGGATTGGGGAAAATAACACGCAGAGTAAATCATTTCAAAGACATATTTTTACAGCGTTCTTGGAAAAGTGAAATTTAGCGTTTCATACCGGACTTGATTTAAAGTAATCGAATATTTCCTTATTCTTGTTGCGAAAATAAAGATTTACTTGACATTTTTATAATGTAAATACATTTTCTTCGAACAAACGGGTCTATGATTTTATTTACATAAGGGTTTATATATTTTGTTGTTCCTGAAACACCAAATATCCTCGAACTGTGAGATTAGGAATCAAGAAATTTGCCCAGCATTTTTGTACATCTAAACCAGAGGTTCCCAAACGTTTTTTTTCTCGTGAACCACTTTCAAAATTTTACTGGTTTTGGTGGACCCCCTGCTGCAACATTTCTACTAATTCCCAAAACTCGACACGCGTTGTACTGAAAATTGAATATAACGCTGGGGGGGGGGTAGTAATGTAATATGACGCAGGGGGCGGGATGGGATTTGGGCACGGGATGGGTCTCAATACGACAATTTTTCACCGAAATACAAGCAGACGTAGACAGATAGTATCTGCCATCATTGACAGGTAAAGCCAAGTCTGTACTGAATAACGAATGTGCAAGTTTTTACAAGAGACAGTCGCAAATACTTTACTCAAAAAAATTAAGGGAAGGTTTAAAAAAAGGAATTAAAAAAAAATTATGCTAAATAAACAAGCTATCTGATCCGGTGACCGGCCAACTCGGAATGAAACCAACTCAGAACCATCTCAGATAAGTCATTTAGAGTGATAAAAAAATATGTTTAAAAAATTGGTTAAATAGGTTATGTTAGGTTAGGTTATCGGCTAATTTAAAATTATTTTTTTCACAGATTTTAACGACTTTTAAAGGACATAAGTTGAGTTGACATTATTCCCAGTTGGCATGATGATCCATATGCCGGCCTAAACAAATTTTTGCCAAAAATCCGAAAATTAGAATTTTAAAGCTTCAAAATGCTTTTCTTAAAGTCTCAATATGACCATTTTTCACCAAAAATCGCCTGTCAAAAATCATCAAAAATTTTTGGAATTTTTTTTGCTCCCTTAATTTTTTTTAAGTAGTGTATTATCTGCCTTCATTTATAAGTAAAGCCAAGCCAATATTTTTGTTCTTTACTATCGAAACCAGATTTTTTTTTGTGGACCCCCATTTTTCTCTCATGCCTTCGTGGACCCCCGTGGAGTCTCCCGTGGACCCCTGGGGGTCCACCTGGACCACTTTGGGAATCACTGATCTAAACCAACTATTTTCAGTCAAATAAGTTTCCATGGCTTACATTAAGAGGAACGTATGCGCGGTCCATTTTTTCCCGTTCCATACAAATCTTAATACTGGGTTTGAGATCAAAATACCCAACCAAAATGAAAAATTATTTTTGTAATCAAAAGGTGTATTAAATATCTAGTACGGATGTGAGCTACTTTATTTATTTTTGCTTTAAATTATAAGATATAGAGGCCTTTAAAGATTTAATGATAGTATTTTATGATGTATCTTTAAAGATAGTATTTTATGATTTTAGAGGCAACTTGGGAAAATGAAAAATGAAAAACAATAAAAAAATAATTTTACTACTTTATTTCAATAGTACGACGAAACATAAAATAAATAATAAAACACCGTGTATTTAAATAACCTTTTTTCTACCGTAAAAGGGTAATTTGTATTTTAACTTTACACCCTTCAAAATTATATTTTTTATAATTTTTTATTTTTTATTTTATATTTCATCATATTTTTATGGTAAAAATAGTAAAATTCTTTTTTTATTGTTTCTAATTTACCCACAAATAATTTCCCAAATTGTCTCTAAAATCATTAAATTCTCTAATGGCTTATATCTTATAATTTAAAGCAAAAATAAATAAGGTAGCTCACATCTGTACTAGATATTTACCTTTCGATAACAAAAATAATTTTTCAGTTTGGTTGGATATTTTGATCTCAAATCCAGGATTAAGTTTTGTATGAAACGGGCCGCGCATACGTTCCTCTTAAAACATTTGTTTAAAGTTTATATCTATTTTTTGGATGGTTAAATTCAAATAAATGGAAAATTTCTGGACGCATCCGAAAACTAAAAACTGTTTTTGAAAGGTGATGACGTACGATTTCAAATTTTATAATCCTAAATAAACATAAAATTTTTAAGATTTAAAATATTTTAATACATACATAAAAAAGTTTTAAAAATGGCTAATCTTATCTAATTTTTTTTTTACTAAAATTACTGAAAACGAAAAAAAAACATTTCAGATATTTTATTAAACAAATTAACATTATCGTTAACTCAATTGTTTGTTGCGTCATGTAAAAATAATTAATAAAAATTTCGTAATTTTTTTCAAATTATGGTCGGAAATTTTGGATTCATAAAGGTGTACATTTTAACTATTTTACAATTTTGGAATCATAAAGGTGTACATTTTAACTGTTTTACAATTTTGGATTCATACATTTTAACTATTTTACAATTTTGGATTCATAAACGTGTACATTTTAACTATTTTACAATTTTGGATTCATAAAGGTGCTCATTTTAACTATTTTACAATTTTGGATTCATAAAGGTGTACATTTTAACTATTTTACAATTTTGGATTCATAAAGGTGTACATTTTAACTATTTTACAATTAATTTTTGAGTTGAAAATAATTCGTTGTATTTTTTTCTTTATAACACCGTTTAAATCATATTGCTATGATAGTAAGGGAGACACAACGATTTCTATGAGACCTATATGAGTTGTTCCGATAACCGAACAAATAACCTGAGGGTTTAAAATGTGTTGTTTAAATTGGGTAAAACACGTTATCGCCTTTTCCATATTTCCTTATTATTTTTTCTCTTTTCAATATTTTCAATAACACTTGAAAAGCGGGTGAAACAGGGTAGAAACAAGTAGAATGCAATAAATACCTATGTATTTGTAGTAATAAACAGGTATAATTGTTTGTTTATACCCTAATACTAACTAGCTCTTATACATTACACTTTTTTATTTCAGGTCTTATTATTAATAATATGTATAAATATTTTAAACTGAATTGTATTAGTTTTTTTTAAGTACATCTCGAACTATTTCATTTCATATCTTTTAATTTATGTTCAAAACCTTATTATTTCAATCTCTCTTATTGTATAACGTTATACTTTTTACCTACCATCTTTACTTCTATGTACCATGTGTAAAACTTGTATGCACTTAACTATAAAAATGTTATTATGTATGTAAAAGCCCATAATGGCATTAATGATTAATAAAATAAAAATAAATAAATAAATTGTGTTCAGGTAAGTACAAAAACATGCGATTTTATGATCACATTCGTTATTGTTTTTTTTTTTTTTTTACATGAGCTCCACACAGGAGGCCCTGAGGAAAATAATTTCTTTCAGGGCCTATGTCATCTTTGGGGATGCTGTGTGGAGGGTTTTTTTTAGGATGCATTTGTTATGACATTCGTTTGAAACTCTACGAATAGATTTGTTTTAAAGGAACGAATTAATGATTTTAATCAAAATTTCAATGTTATCCATCGACTGTTTTGGAGTCGCCTGGATGAAAATATTTATTCGAAAAATTCGCTGGATCTAAATTAGTTTTTTTAAAAACAAAGCTTAAACGCAACTATTTATTTCCAAAGTTTTCCAAATTTCATATATAATTGACGAATCCCTTGCCACGCTGAAAGCTATTTTCGAGGATAAATACGTACTCGTCACGCGAAAACTCATTTTGAAGGTAATTTGCGCAAGAAAGGAATAACAATATAAAATAAAATTTTAATTGTGTTTGAAACTATGGGAATCAATTTTCAAGTTTTTACGCATTAACTTATGACCCGACAGCCAGGTACATAAAAAATATGTCAGTGTAATAAGTAATAAACATAATTACACACAAATATCACTCATTATTTACTGAGCGAAGCTACGTTCTATTTCATCCGTCTATAAATTTGTTTGGACGTTCAGTACAGATGTTTTTTTTAAATGCGTTAAAAAATCTTTCTTATTCACGCATTTTTTCTGTATCATGGTACCTACCTGCCTGACAAAATAAAAAAAAAAGAATAATCATTGAGATGGTGGAGTTCCTTTGGACAAATTGTATAATTCCTCATTTGAAATAAGGATCGATTCAACGAAGAGTGCACGGTGGCGGGAATGAAGATGAGTACCTCAAAAACAGAGGGGATGATTATAGGAAGGGACCAAACACACTGCAACATACTCGCTAATGGGACTCAGTTGAAACAGGTGGACAGTTTCAAATACCTCGGGGTTGAATTCTCCAGCGATGGACGGCAAGATGGAGAAATTGATCGAAGAATTAATTAGTGTACAAGCGGTGTGTTGCGTCCTCTCTACAGCTCAATGATAAGGAAAGCCGAGCTCAGTATCAAGACAAAAATGGCAGTGTTCAAAACGGTATACCATCTGACGCTCACTTATGGCCATCAGATATGGACGCTAAACGAACAAACACGCTCTAGAGTAAAAGCTGCCGAAATGAGGTACTTAAGAGGCAGGGTGGCAGGGGTCTGAACATTGAACCACAGTTACTCTTCATAAAAAAATCACAACTTAGGTAGCCTGGACACGTACTAAGAATGTCTGATGACCGAATTCCGAGGAAAATACAGAGCGATTCCAGAGGGTAGACGACTGACGTTCAGTGGGCCGCCCCAGACACAGTTGGGCAAGGCAACTCCAAAAATTGTGTTAGAAGGGGAAGCGATTGCCATCGACAGAGGCCGAACATTCAGCACAAGACAGCGACGTATGGAGGAGCCTTGTTGATGCAATGGGTCCCCAACCCGAATAGGATAAGGGGATGAAGATGATGATGATGATGAAATAAGGATAACATTACATAAAATATATGGTAGATGGAGATAGGTGTTTAAGTAAATACCCACAATTTTTGTGATTTTAGAGGAAGTAAAAATTGAAACGCCCTTTTTTAGTCGTCATCTCTACTATTCATATAACTGCTAATTAAAAATATTCCGATTTTGTCTACCTATCTCATGTTGCATACTAACAACCTTGTTTCGTTATTACTCCCACATGACTTTCAAACAGAATATAATATACCTTCAGAACAGTTAAAGTACCCACTCTACTATTAGACTTCACATTTGGCTGTAATAAAATTTTTCTTTTCATGTGTTGAATCTACTGATTTTTTAATGTAATTATATGGCATTTAAAAAGGGTATTTTTATATTTCATTCCATAATAATTCACTCACAAGCAAATATTACCTACTCCAATATCGCCGTTCACTTTTGAAAACAAGGTATCATTAGTTAAATTGCTATTGGTTTTCTGTGTAATGAATGTTTGAGTTACTCACCGACTAACGTTCGATATTCTGTATTGATTTTTATTATATTTGAAATTAGCCACTAGTTTTCCTGTCCGCTTTGTAAAAACTCAAGTGCTCCATATTAGTTAGAATAATAAATAGCCCAGGATAATAAAGTTTCACTAACAATAGCGTGACCTGAATCTGAACAAGAAAGATAACACTAAAACGTAAACACTACAAAATAATTTTCTAGAGAGCTTTCCAATAATAATTCAATAAATCGCCGGTGGAAAACGTAAGTAACGTCTGTTCTACTAAAACAAGCGAGGTACTAAATGATGCATCAAATACTTTACACAAATAGTAATTATTCAAACATGTTTTTATGGTACAACTGAATCCTTTAGGAAATGTTTCAATAATATATTTTATTCGAGTTTGTACAAAACAACAACAGTATGTTAATTAAAATCGTAAATAATAATGAAGACGTCAAAAAATGATGAGGAAAATGTGTTTAGGTTTTGGCGATAAGATTTTAGACGATACATCAGGAAAAATCACTGATTTCTAGTTAAACCGTACATTACTGACTCGAAATTTTAATAGGTTTTATTTATCAGGAATTGAGAATAGAAGACCGACTTAAGCTCTTGACTCGCATCCGAAGGTCGTGGGATCAAATCCCGGCGTGTGCAAATATTTTTTTTTCATATAATAGAATAGCAGGTAATTTGTGTGTGCGCCAGGTTGGGAACTCACTCGAATGGTCGTCCGCCGCGCTGCTAGGCATTTGAAAAGACTTTTTGGAAACTGAAAAGACGGGACTTTTCTGGAAACGTCCGGCTTATTCTATCGGCCAATGGCTCGATGTACTCTCTGCAGTAGGTCGCTGAACATTCTTCTAGGTGCTTCGCTGCAATTCAGTGGGGGCGTAGTTATTTAGTCGCAGATTATTTAGAACGGGCACCTATTTAATTGTGGACAATAGTGGCCGCCACATACACAACTCCATAATTGCTGCACCTTGTAACTACTGAACTGCTTAACGATTGTTTTCTTTTATAACGACATAGAACAAAATGTGTTGCAAATTCTCCAAAGTAGGGCCACAAAAATAATACTACGAATAATAGGCGAAATAGATTTTAAAAAGTTACTAAAATCTCAAAGAACTAAATTGGCTAACAGTGAAACAAATACAATAAAGAACCTGTTACTAAAATACTTTTCAAACAAAATGATATGAAACGAGAATATTCATAAACGTTACAAAATACCGTGCAATGAAATCGTACTACTTAAAAGGGATTTTGATTCTTTTCTGACAAAAAACAATTTATTCTACAAAGGGATAAAATATTCAAATGCGCTGCCGGAAACCACAAAAACTACACCGAAAAATTCGTAATAAACAAATTTGGTAATTTGCAAACTTAAATGTACAAATAACTAAAATATATTTACCGAAAAAATGAGGAAGAATAAAACTGGTATGTTTTTAGGTTTTCACGGCCAAAAAGTATTTTTGTTATTGTTTTTGGGGTGTTATGCCGTGTTTCGCTACCTCCTTCTTTAGCCAACGTTTCGGACAGCGTTACAGTGTCCATCATCAGGGCAGATGAGTCATCTGCCCTGATGATGGACACTGTAACGCTGTCCGAAACGTTGGCTAAAGAAGGAGGTAGCGAAACACGGCATAACACCCCAAAAACAATAACAAAAAAAAAAAAAGAATAAAACTGGTTTGTATACATATATTCCGTCATTAGAAGAATCCGTTATCTTAGAAATAAACTACGAAACACGAAAAAATTTCAAATTTTTTATAGAATTAAATGAATGCCTATTTACTGCAAATTGAATATTTTAATTAGAAAACTAATCATCAGAGCCATACTCTAGTTAACTTCTTATAAATGGCAAGCAAAAGAACTAAATGCCCTGGTGTCAGATCACCATTCAGAATTAAAATATACCTTTAAATGGATGTAGTTGTGTTTGGTGACCTGATCTGAATAGCCAGGTACTTCCCTATCTTCATCTTCCCCATCTCCCTCCCCGCTTTACTACTTTGAGCTGCATAACATACCAGAATCTCACTGGCTCCATATGGTAGGAAGCAGTTGGACCTTCGCACAATTATAGTTAATATAGAGAAAGCGTGAAGAATGCTTATATTTTTTTTTAATTATGCATAAAAATACATTAAATCAATAAAAAAACATTATACATTAAATTAATTATGGGCGAATTTCGACCATTGGGCGACCACCAGTTGGTTTGAGATTTAAAAATACACCCAAGAAGTTTATTGTCATTTCAGATTCTTATGACTTAAGTACCTGTGTAATGTCTTAGTCGATATTATTTCGAAATTTTCTAAATAAAAAATAAATTTGAATAATGTAAAAGGATTAATAAAGAAATGGAAATAATAAAAACAAAGGTTAATTAAAATGTATTGCAATGGAGAGAGAAAACAATATTGGACCAAGGTGAGAGCCTTGTGGAATACCACTTATCGTGATGATTTTTTCCTGATAGAGAGTTGCTGGTAAAACATTTTGAAGTGTTAGCTCAATACAATTTTGACGTCCATTTAATGAACTCAAACTATCTTATCACATCATTAATTACATCGAAGTAGGCAATAAAGGATTATACCTGGATTATTACGTATTCGTACGCGTGCTTTTCATCATCTTCACAATATCTTATACATAGCGCAAATTACGCACTTAATTTAATAATTTTATTGTTCTGGCCGTAGCTTCCTGGGGACGTGCCGGACTTATTCATCCATCGCGTGTCATAATTACAATATACTTACCAGAAACACATTTCTTCACCATCAAATCCGTGGATTTTCATTCCTTGCATTATAAATCATTCGGAATACGTACATCTACAAAATCTTATTTACTGCATCATTCTAATTTTGACATTCCTTTTCAAACGCCGCGCCTCGCTTCCAAACATTAGATCTCCCCTGTGAACTGCTAGCCTCGCTTCCTTTGACAACTTCAAACAATCCTCATAAAGGATTGCTTATTTCTAAATACGTAATTTTCCTTCCCATGTGACACGTTAGACCGCACCTAACATGTGGAATGTAGCCGTACATGCGGATGAGCAAAGTTTCCCATCAAAATGTATTAAGAGTTCGCTATATGACTATGTGTAAACTGGCGTTGTAATGCCCCGGCGCACGGTGCTCGAATAAACTGACGGGAAATGGGTTTTAATACAATCGCGGCAGCCTGTGAAGGGTGATGTCATTTGATCAACCCCGCTAACTTATTAGGGAGCATTTTACAAGATAATTTTAGCAAGCATCTTTCTACCTGAATATGTACTAAAGCACTTCAAACCATCTGCTTTTTAATTCATTTTATCTTCCCATAAAGAAGGAATATTTAACAAAATACCGTGTTTTTAATAAGTGAACAGATTTCGATATTTTTTTTATTGGCAGTTGAAATTAGATACAAAAAAACAAGGCAACAAATCATCCAAAAAATCACAAGATCCAAAAGTGAAATCAGCGAAACCCTTGCGAAAATAAACAATAAAAGTTTATTTTTGGGATTATAGTGAGAACATTGAATAGGCTTGACTAGAACGTTCATAATATTTCTGGATGAAAAAAGGTTTGCAAAGTTTGTTTGTTTATGGCATTTTACTAAAAATAAATAATTAGAAACGTTTTTTAACTTTTTATCATTGCGCAATAAGAACATCGATTTAAACTAAATAATTTATTCTCATGGCACATTTTTTTGTTTATGCCTCTGACTCATTTTAGGACAAGAAAAATGACTTTAGATACAACAAAACAGTTTTAGTGAAAGAGTTCAAGATAACACCACAAGATAATGAACTAAGTACGTATTTATTAAGAAGTTTTTTACAAACTAGTGGTCGCCCAATGGTCAAAATTCGACCATAATTGTAATGTTTTTTTATAGATTTAATGTATTTTTTATGCATAATTTAAAAAAAATTAGCATTCTGCATTCCTTCTCTATATAAATTATAAGTGTGCGAAATTTCATACTCCTCCGTCGACGCAATTTTCGTGAAAAGGGGTACAAAGTTTTTGCTTCACGTATTGAAATATAGATTAAAGAGGAAGTATGTACTTAAGCCGCCGCTACCCGAATTTCTACCGATTTCTTACGTATCTCACTTAAATATTTGACGTTTTAAGCTCAAAAAAATATATGTTGTTTTTTAAGATAATATCTATACGCGTTCCACGCCGAAACGCCAATTATATGAAATTCCCTCGATAGAAAATAATCGCGAAGTATGTTCCGAAAGTTATTAAAAACACGTCTGTTTCTATTATTTTACAAGTTACATTTGTGAAAAAATTCCCAATGTTTCTTGAAATGATACCTAAGATGCCTTCCACGAAATTTTTGCTCTATTTTAAACGAGTCATGTTTTATTAAATATTTTCACAATATTCGATTCAATTTTATCATTTAAAATATTAGCTCGCTCTGTCCAGCATTCGCAATTACATATTTCTCCATCTTCTTCTTTTCAGCGGGGAAGCGCCGCCTTAATAAAAAAATTAAACTCTTCGTCAAATGAATTTACCGCTGCGAAATCTACCTGGTTCCTGGAATGGCTGTTCACACATATTGGTCAATTCAACTTGCCACTCGCCATTCAGAGAGGTGTATCTGATGAATTACTAAACCCCAATGGTATTTCAAATCATTCAATCTACTAATTAATTACTGTAAGCAAACGATAAAAACGATTTAGTTTATATTCAAATGCATTCAACCAAATAAATACCAAACCGAAAATCCAAATGCACACAAACTATTTACCTACCAATGAAGGGTGAGAAAAAATAATTAAAAGAACGAAAAACATTTAGGTTGGTAGCAATTTTATTCAAACAATAGTTCGTTTTCCTTAAAAAACAAGGGATTTAACATTGCGTTCTTTTTTTTAAAAATTGTTTATAAAAGTTGACATAAAATACTAAATGGGTATGTAGTACCACATAACACACAATTTAAAAAAAAAGTTAAACTTCTTGGAAGGTATCTACTTATTCGCTGGTCTGAATTTCAATAACAACAATTATTATTTTAATTATTTCCTCATTTTGAGATGTGTGGAAATCACTGCACTCACACACAGCCCATAAATATTGTAAATACACAGCCTTTCTTATTAAAAAAATACTTCAGAGACTTCGGTGTTTTAGTTACACATTGAGTAAATGCTAATTTTCTATTTCGAATTACTATTAATAAAAAAATGTCTTTATCTTGCTGCGATCAAACTGGCAACATTGCATTTTGGTAGATGCGCGGATGCGACATGCGCGTTAATTTCCCGGCAAAATTGGAGTTTTGATGTGCAATTCATAACATATTTTTGTTCATAGTTTCTGTTCTACTTGTTAATTTCTGAAATATTATTTTTTATTTGAGTTTTACCACGTGATTTAAAACACCAATTAAAGTGAATTGAATGTATAACTGTTACATGATGATATAACGATGACTGACTAGGCCATTGTAGGGCCTGCGATTTGTATCGCGGTGAGTTCTGAACTGACTGGTATGTGGCTGATGCACTGATTATATAAGTGCTTCCCACGATGGAGAATCTTCGAGACTGTTCTTGTAAACATTCTATTGTCAGCACTTATCGCTGCGCGTGTGGAAGTGTTATCAGCGTAATTTGATACTCTCCTAGCTTCTTGAATATTCGTTAGTTATTGCGCATTGCTGGGCTGCCACAGAAGATACTCTCAGTATTGCCCTGGTGTACGACCACCATTCAGAATTGAAACGTTGCTTGAAATGGCTTAAGCCGTGTTTGGTCATTTCTGAATAGCCAGGTACTTCCTACCTTCCTCTTCGCCATCTCCTTCCCCTCCCCACTATCTTCAGCTTCACAACATACCCCAATTGGGGATGCCATAGTTTAACTAGCTCCAGACGGGAGCAGTTAAACTATGCTCCCGTCTATTTAAATAAAACCCGCGTATTTAAATAAAACAACAATTTTCGGCTTCGTTTTATGTGGGAATCCAATTCAAAATATATTTTTTTGGAAAATTCCTATTACTTAAAATAATTTTCCAGTGATTCGACAGATAAAAAAAATTACATTAAAAGAAACATTATTACAAGTTATTAAGGTGGGAAAAGGGAGGGGTAGGATGGGGGGGAGGTCGGTTAATTGAGGTATAGTAATAAAAATATGCAAAGCAAAATGAAAATTATGTTTAAAAAAAAAAGAAGTTCATGTGGTGGTGGCTGCATTAGATGGGTATCAATAGTTATTGTTATTGTCAAGTATCGAGATACCGCCTGTGTGATTTTAAAGAGTGTGGTGCAGAGTTAAAAATGTCAAATTGTGTGTAGTGTGTGTTGAAAGTGTTGGATGCGCGATAAATGAAGGAGTTCTGCTTAGAATTGGTGTTGAACCGAGGGAGGTATATCAGGAACTTTCGACTACAGGATTACGAATGTATTGTTCTTATTATGCCAGTAGAACAAAAAACATTAATTTGATGTTTCCACAGCACCATATCTTCCGCAGTTATTTCATCACAGCTTTTACCCGAAATCAGTATTGTTGGGTTGTTGAAGCCTGGTTAGCAAAAAATCTTTATTAGCTCACAAAGAACTTTTTATGAACAGTGTTTTTTTGTCTTTTAGACCCGCGAATGTTTTATTAACTAATCGAGCCTTTGCTACTCGCCTTTGTGGACGTATCCCCATTTCCCTCGCAAAAGATAGCTACCCGTAATCAAATATTGATTTGTTTTTTTTATTTTATTTTATTTTGTCATACCTGCTCCAAATAACAAACTGTCGGCGCCGTTCATTACGATGTTTATTATTTAACAATGTGATTTACGGAAGGGTGATGTGCTTTTGAAAACTGCCAATTACATTCATAAAATAGATGTATATCCGTTGTTTTCATTGTAAATACCCACCGATTTTCCGAAAGAAAACATATTACGTGTTATCGGCCGTCGTGGTTTATTTGGGATATGTACCTAGTTTAATCCATACTTCCATACTAATATTAAAAATGCGAAACTGCTCGAGTTTGTTTATGACGCTTTCACGCATTAACCAAAAAAAAAAAGATGTTGAAAATTCTTTCACCAATAGAAAGCTAAATTATATGCGAAGACTATAGGTTGTTTATGATGGTAAGCTCTGGTGTTATGAAATTATAATATTAAAATATTATATTTGTAATATGTTTTCTGTCGCTAACAAAAGCGAATTTTTGCTAACGTCAGAAAAAAAAATCGTTTCCATGGAAACGATGTTGATATATTTATGGGCTCTGTGCTGGTAGGTACTCGGCCCCTACCTACTGGTCGGCTACTGCTCCAGAAAATTCAAATATTAGAATATGTTTTGTTTTTTTTGGACAAGTTCATGTTTTGGAATAAATGTCAAATGAGAGTTCCTACATTAAAAATATAATTCGTAACGATTATAAAAACTGAATAATAAATAATGTAATTTTTTATTATATTTACAAACTTTCAAATATTTAAATAAAAATAAACATCCGAAATGTTTGTAAGCGCATAAATTCCAAAAGAAAACTTAATTGGATAATTCTTTTTTTCTTTGAGCTATAGCATTATGAAATTTAGGTGGCAGGCGAGATGTTTGTCTGAATTTAAGGGAATGAATGTATGGAATGAGGGAGGGGGTTGTGGTGGGGGGAGGGAGGATAATTGCTAAGTGCAAGCGCCACAGTAATTTCCCGTAATACCATCCGAGCGAAGCCGCGGGGAAAAGCTAGTATGTAATAAAGAATTTGAAACATTTCAAAGACGAAGTTATTACTTTCCAATTATATCTATGTACATACCTAATACCAATTTAATTCGATCAAAAGGCAATATGTTATTTGTATCAAAGGGAATATTCTTTGCATACAGGCACAAAAAGATATTGAAAACAAAAACCATCTCAATGAGTTCAATGATTGTTTTTAATAAGCATGTTTGGTCGATGAATAATAAAATAAATTTATATCTGTTTGATCGATTGAGTGAGTGATAAAATCAATGTTTTGTAGAAAATAATTTTTAAAAACACTACGAAAAATTTGATCGCAAGTTTTAATTAAACAGACAAGGTGGAACGATAATTGAATGAATTCATAAATGAGAGGGAAAGTAATTTTATTTTCTCGTTAGCCTCTAGCCAAAAGCTTATATTATTAAAAAGCTGTGGTAAAGTGAAAACTTAGCAGAGACCTTGATAGTAATAAACCCCGGCTTATAGACATGGGAGTAGTTTTGGATTAACTCCACAAAGCTAAACAACTCTTCGTAGCCTTTGTGATAATATCTGTAACGTAAAAGCATTTTGTTGATAGGATCCATTCCTCTCCACCAGTGAACAACATGGGAAATAAATGAGAGCCGCAATTCCACCTTTGAAATGAATAATATGAATTTTGTATTAAAATCTCCACTCACTCACTGCGGGGTCATAAATGCTTCAACTTTGTTCAACTTTTTCCAAAACCTTCTCACAAGCGAATTATTTTGATTTAGAATGATTTTGTCTTCACTAGTCCTTATTTACTGAATGTAGATATATATTGATCACATTTAGTAGGTTATTATTTACCTTTTTTTTCTGTCTGTTCTAATCAAAATGTTAAATTAACTGTACTAAATGTGTAACTCATCCAGACTAATTTATAATTATTGAAAAAACTTGATTTTTTATTAATGCATTAAAATGAGTATTTTTGTACCCTGATTGAAGAAAACGTTTCCGTTTCCTGACGGAATTAAGTTAAAACTCTCGCCAGTGAGACGTTCAAAATCGGATTATAAAAATACTCTTAGCCTTAATACGCGGCAATCAAAAACCTTGAAGATATTCAAGAGTCTTTGAAAATAAATACATACCTACTTACATATTTCAAATCTCGACATATTTGATTATCAAGTAAATTTCCGAATAGCGGCTGAAAAAAATTATTCTTCGTTAGAAATCGAAACTTCTGATATAAAAATCTTGAATATAAAATGTGCGCAAATATTTGTTACCGCGAGCGTATATTCGAATATGTGTCGTATTATTTGAACGGAAATTGACGTAGCGGCGCTGATGAAATTGGAAAAAAGACTCACTCAATTCCTACAAGGAATTCTAGTAAAAATAAAGACAATACGCGTGAAACCGGCAGACGTGAAACCTTGGTTCTTACATGATACACGTCGTGGCCCACTTTAAATCCGCACACGTGAAAATTGATAATACATGAATATTTTATCTCATATTCATACGCAAGATTGATTTTCCCTTTCTAGATAAACACATTTCCATAATATTATGGGATATAAAATCACTCGGTATTTTTTGATGCAGATAAAAAAAGTCAGACGTTTCGAATGTCATTGATTTCGACCGAGCCATTATTAAATGACTGTCTGGTCTGAAAGGTGATATTTCACCAGGATTTTTTTCATTCTGCCGCTGAGAGAGATTGATTGAACTAATGCGTTAATTTGATCTATTGTTGAGAGTTTTTTGGAGTTCTTAGCATTTCGTATTCGATTACAGAAATGGAACGAAGTTTCCCTTTACAAAGGAATGCGAAAGTATATCTCAAGATACTTTTTTAAGAATAATAAACTTACATGTTTTTTTTTCATGTTTATAAACGTTTATACTTCCCTCCATACTTGCAAATATATCGAACTCTCGCAGACGGATAAGAAGAAGGAAATAGTCGATGTTCCTGCTTACAAGCTGGAAGGTAAATATTATTCCTTTTCTAAAATCCTTTCTACGTTGTACTTCACAATGATGTCTGCCGGATATGTCCGAGATCCTTTAGGATCTCTTAGCAGAATGGAAAAGGCCGTCATTGGAGTGTATGAACTTTGCGCCGCCAACTATGTGTATATCCTGCTGAAGGGGCTTGACTCGAACTCTCTACTAACCGAGGGACGCTGAAGTAGCGGCCAGTCAATAAGAATCCTGATTCAGCGAATCGTTTACCATAACAGATTTCAAATATTTCTGCTTTTAACTTTTTGGCCACATGTGATTTAAAATATTCCACCTGTTTTTGAAAAATCTTTTCCTTTGAGAGCATTTCGCTTCTTTAAAAAAAACACATTTTTATTTTTAAATGTTCGCTCCAGAACTTACGGTGCATTTTGCAATATTCTTAGCCAGAGTAAAAGCAGGCCCCTAGTCTAGCTATTTTAATGCACGTGTACTCGGTGCCCAAGTAAAAACCAATTGTACCTTCTGTTTAAAAAAATCTCTATCAAATATCAGGATTGATTTATAAATGTTTCAGTTCAGTTTTATTATTTATATGGTCATTTTTCGTTCAATCTCAATGTAAATGTTGTGTAGTAAATAATTAAAAGCATTTGCCTTTGATTAGGAAAACATGATGTGATAAATCTTAAATTATCTCTCTAACTATTTGACAACCCGTATATCTTCATACCATCATAAATCATTACAAGGAAGATCTTTGAGCGCGTTAAACTCCTTTATCTGTATGCCATCAAGCACAAACATTTCTGCTACTATTGAAATTATGTATTTTAAGGCACTTAATCATTTCAATAGAACTGATGAATGCATCTAACAAAGGTTTTATGAACTTGAAGTAGTATATTAAAGCATGGGGCGGTGATTCGGTGGGGTGGTTTTCCACTCGCTACAAGTTACAGGCTACAGGCTACAGGCTACCGGCTACAGGACAGTCTGTGCTCACTCAATCAGAAAACATGGCTAGACTTTGATCCGAGTGTACTACAATGCCTCATCACATCCACAAGCCTTTTTGAATACCAATCAGAGTGCCCTACCCGACTGCTACCCACTGATAAAATCCATAGAGAATTGAACCTTTATTTGCCTTCTTTAATATGCTTTATTTTCAGCGATATTGATTTACGTCTAGGAATTCTTTCTGTCAGGCACTAATGTCGGAGAGTTTATTCAAAGCAAAATTCTGGGGTCATTGCTCGGAATATTGGACCATTTCATGTATTTTATCGTATTTCAACTAAGAAGTAATAATAAATGATGTTTTATTGTTTTCAAACAACAAGTAACTATTCGTTTTTTACATGTATCATGATACAATAGTTTTTCGATGAACGAGTATAAAGAAACTTTGTTTTATTTTACCCTAAAAAAAAGATTTAAAAATCCTTTAGAATAAATTCTCGTTACTTCCGATTTCCTTTTTTATAGTTCCTATAGGTACCTCCATTGTAATAGCGATAGTGACGCCGATTTACGTACATATATTAGAGTTTATTTACGGAGGTAAAAAGTTAAATGAAATATTTATTGGAATATTTAATTAAATGAAGACAGTATAAGCGAAACTCAATCCAAAATCTGGAAACAGAAAAAGATATTGGCACTTCTAGGACTCGAACCCAGGATCTCTCGGTTTCCGGGCAAACGCGCTAAGAAAAATGGAGTTAGTGTGGGTGGTTCTCAGTTGAAGTATGATACAATTAAAAATGACCGAACCGGATAGCGACACCTTGGCGCAGTGGTTAGTGCGTTCGCCCGGAAAGCGAGAGGTCCTGGGCTCGAGTCCTGTAGGTGCCAATATCTTTTTCTGATTTTTCTGTTTCCAAATTTTCGATTGAGTTTCGCTTAAATTAAATATTACAATTTAAGGTTTTACTCGTAAAGTAAAAATAAAAATAAAATATTTATTAGAAGTATGATATTAAGGGCAAATCCATCAAATTGTTAGATTCTCTTCACCATAATTTAAAAAGTTGTCGATAGCTCGAGTGGGTGCGACCATTATTTTCATGGTGTGAGTAGTTGTTCCAGACCTGGAGGAAATGCAGGGTTGGTTGGCTCGCCCTAGCGTCACCCGCGCCACCAGCCACCCGGGGTGACGGGTGTCAGGTGGGGGCGCGGGTGCCACACCCGCCCCCATCGCTGGAGCAGGGGGCTGATTGGACCGGTAACCCTACAGGAGGTCAATGGCATTCCTATCTTAGATTACTCCGCGATTCGTCCGTTATTTACGGCCAAAGAAATACAGGAAGTCGTGTATCGATAGGATTCTTCGGGGCGTTTAGCATTTTATAAATTGTATACAGCGCGGTTCAAAGGCTTTCGGACTGAAGAATAAATAAAGTGGAAAAGAGAATGTCGTTGTATACTTTGATAACACTTAAATATACAGCGCTATCGAAAGTCACGTGTCCTTGTTGGGATTATCGGAGATTATAAAGCCACGTTGGTTCTTCGGGTTTATGTTTTGGTAGAACCTATAAATTGGTCAAACGAAGGAATCAAATTCGATTAAGTGTGGTACAAAAATAAAAATGCTGTATACTCAATATTATTTCAAATGATTGTAGAAAAAGATTGGTCTAATCCGGACTTGGGGAAGCTTTTTGAATTGAAATAACTGTTATTACAACTCTTGTAAATATTCCATTTGTGCCAATGATGCTAACGACGATTGTTAAATTTGTTTCCAACGAAAGCCAATAATGTCAAAGAACTCCTTTTCCGAGTATCAAAATTTTGTTTAAGTTATTAAGACCGTAACAAATAGAATCAAAATCTAAAAACGAGTGAAACGTTTAAAGTGTCCGTCTGTGTATTTAATCACTCCGAGTGAGTTACATTATCTGCAAGATGGACAATTAATAATCTGTTCGTTTTGAAAAAGGTTTTGACATGACAAATAGTTCAAACGATTGATTGCGTATGGTTTTACATATTTATTGTTGGAAATACAAAAAAAAATTATTCAAACATGTCAACATTGAACTTTAGTGGTGACTAGGGTGCAGGTTTCCTGAATTACAATATTTTATAAGCCAAGCAAAACTTTAACAGATTCTCAGTCTTATTATCAAACAGATGTTTCTTTCTTTGGTCATGCAAATGGAGACAATTAATCGCAATCATTAGACTGTATTCAAAAATTTCAAATAAATAGGTTTTTCTTAAATGTATAATACTGCGTTGTATTTATAATACGAACTTAGTACCCCTGTGAAAGATCTTGGCGGAGAGAATGTCGAGCACATCTCTAAAATAAACCACCAAGAAAAGTTAGAAATTGTTTAGACGAAACCGAGGAGTGGACCATTTAAGCCAAGAAGCGGTTATAACCGCAAGTAGTTCAGAATTCTGGTCACTTACTTAAGCCCGAAGATGAAACCCGGTAATCAAATTCATCTTTTAACACCAAGGGCCTTACTAATAAACGTATTTCAAATTTTACACAGCTGATATACAACCATTAATGTAAATTATTGTTCATCAGTTGTGTAATATTTGAAACATTTATTAGTAAAGGCGTAATAAATGTGTTGTGACAAATAAAACACGGTCACAAAGTTTCTAGGTTTTTTTTTTTTTTTTAATTTTTGCTAATTATTATTTGGGATTTGTTGATTTTATACTAACCCATGTGGGAATGGATGTATTGTTACCGACAAAACCGACTTACTTACGTCACGCATGCTTACGTATCTCGCCAGATTTCGGTCGAATTGGTGGTTATTTTCGTTCGAAACTACATTATTAAAAAAAAAAACTAATTAGTTAGAAGAAGAAAAACCAAATTGACTAGAGATCCTTATTTCCTGAGCTTACTTTTTAAACGGATTGTAAGTTATATAGGAGAATCGCAGGGACTGGGTTATGAAGAACAAAACATTACAAGGAAAAAATATTAAATCAACTCAACTATCACTTCCTACACATTTAATGCTAAACATTTTCTTGTAAGGTATAAATTTACATTAAATTAACAATTTAAATTTTTTTACGGAAATTACGTAACGTTCGGATTTAACCAAAAACCAATTATATTGTTGTTTCGTGGTTTGTTAGTAGTTTTCTTTAAATTTGGAATTAACTCCAAAACTTTTAAGCTCGAGTCTTTTCAAATATTTGCACAAAAAATGCCCATTTGCAGCACGGTCCTCAAATACGAATTTCTAAGAAACTTTTATTTAATATTGGAAGAGTCAATTTATCAAACTTGACTTTCAAACAATTTATCTCCCTTCCCGTTACTTTGAATTCGGTAAATCTTCGTTTGGAAATTTAAATTGCTACAACCTCTTCATCAATAAAATTTTGCGAAACTTATAATGAAGATACATTGTGTTACAGTAATCCTTCTCAGCTATTTTTGTAAGCTCGTGTTAAGTGAGGAGTCAATTGTTCAAAGCTGGCAGTAATTGTAATAGAATCGGATATTCTCTTAGAAAGTTTCTTTCTCAAGTCGAATGTGGGATTATGTGAAGCAGCCAGAAGTCTGAAGCCCTCTAAGAATTAATACAAACCTGCGGAATATACTTATCAAGTACGGAGATTGCTTTCGCGCTTCGACTGAATGAATGTATGTAGAACATGAACGTAGACTGTATGTGTAGGTGGCAGCACTTGAGCTAAGACTGCCTAGTTAGTTAAGGTAAAACGAGATTGGATAAATGACAAAATTCGTACATTCATGAAACGTTGGTCGTGTGTTCGTCTTGGCAGTAGAAATGAACATATGCGGAGTCCAACCTCTATTTTTTCATATTTCTTCAGTAAAAACGTGTATTATCTCATCTGATATTGATACTACCTGCCTCAGAGTGGTCTCATTCGATTCAGCATCAATGAAAACATATTAAATGATAACTAACCCTCCCTCTTGTGGAGTGTTCCATCGTTTTACTTTTAGTGGACTCTGCAAACTTTTATTCTGCCAAGGTGAATGTATGATCATAGTTTCATGGATGCACGAATTTCGTCATTTATTTTGTCCAATTTGGCTCTGTTTTTCCTGTCGATCGTCCAGTTGATCAGATACCTTCGAAGAATCGAAATTTTAGTTTCGAATTAAACTTTTTTAAACTGCTGAGTGTGCAGTTATGTAAAATAAAACACATTATCTGGTACAATACTCAGATTATTCATATAAACACCACCAGATAAATTAAAATGAAGAAAAACTTGAAGTGAAAGAAACAATGATGTTTTCTGGATACTAGTAGTAAAAAATCATAATTTCATATTGATGTTCAGGATTGTTATGCCTTCCAGTGTTTTTTGTGGTATATTTTATATGTAAACCACAGACACGTGTAAATAATATTTGATTTACGACAATTATTAAAATATTGCTTTCCTTACTATCTCAAAACTTAGTATTTGGAGATGTCTGAGTAATCAAATGGATGATCTCTATATCTAATATCTAAGTGGGTATACTACAGGTAGGAACAGTGTTAATGGCGGTTGCAAACCTCACGGCGTATAACTATTGTCTCGCGGTTTCGAATCTGAAGTCGAATCATAAAAGCCTCTGTGTCTATTGAAAACTTCATAAACCGTGTGCTCTCTGTCACCCTTTTGGTACTCCGGCCTATTCCGGTGCTCCATCAATGAAATACTAAGATTCAATAGAGAATTCCAGTCCAATTTTTTTATGAATAATGACCTTCTAACTTAAATAGCTGCATTTTTATTTTTATAGTTAGTTTAAATAGTTAAAATAAATGTCAAAGTTTTAATTTTTCAAGATCCCCCGAAAACCACCGAATCTAGTGTGACGTCATCATGACTAACCGAAGTATGAATCTTGTAGGGAACTGGAATCAGCTGTTCGACTCCCACCATTTTGAATTTCAGCATTGGAGCGTTTTCGCAGACATTACTGGGCAGTACGATCGTTTTTTGTACAGTTAAAGTTTTTGAATATTTTAAATAAAATAGATGAAATAATAGAGATATTTAATTTTTGATACTGAATTATTTAGGCCTAAATAATGTTTCAATAAAAACAAAAACTATTATATGTCCAATTCTCTATAAACCAATAAAACGGAATGCTGAACGGCTTGCGTCTTACATTTCAATTGATTTCTTTACAACTTTGACCCAGGTGACGCGGCACGGTGACTTCACGCCGCCAAAATCCAGCAATAGGGTGTTTTAATGACACGTTTTAAAATGGAATTTTTAATATTTTTTAAAAAACTCTACGTTAAATATTATGTAATAAAACTTATATATTCAGAATCAGCGTATATTGGTCTATATGAACATATTTTTTTAAAGTCATAATATTTTTCACTGGAGTACCTTATTGTGATGTGTGGTGGTGTCTCGTATGAACGTGCAAGTTCTGAGACATCATTTCTACGGCGTCTCTTGAATAAAAATAGAACAACGGTTCCAATTAGAATTTGGTTCTGAATATAACAAGAAAAAACTCGCAAAAAAATCTCAAAAATTCGGACAGCGTCTAGACAATTTTATAAGTGACACGTTAGTTACTAGTTACTACACGGTTTTAGTTTATCGAAAACTTTTTTTTTGCATTCTTTTGATAGCATTATTTTATCAGAATTTTTTTTCTGGTGGAATTCAGTTTTAGCATTATTTTCTTGGAAATTTTTTTCTGGTGTGATACAGTTCCAGCATTATTTTATCAAAATCCTTTTTCTGGTGGAATTCAGTTTTAGCATTATTTCTCGTAAACTTTTTTTGGTGGGATTCAGTTTTATAATTATTTTCTCGGAAACCTTTTTCTGGTGGAATTCAGTTTTTTTGATTTAGATGATTAGCATGATTTACTAGTGGAATACAAACAGCAATAAAGCTTCTAATGAAATATTTTCTTTCCATTTCTCCAAAACTCGCAATGTTGAAGCAGACAGAAATTATTTGGGTTAAGTTATAAATTTTTGCTACTTTAATAATATCACTTGATATAATATTATATTTAGGATAATTATTGATACAAAAAATAAAAAAAAAAACACTTAATACATATTTTTTCTGTTGACTATATTATTACAATATTGCGTCTAAATAATATTATGAAATACTTTAACTGCTACTAACTTAAGGCGGCGCTATTCGGCTGAAAAATAAGAAGATGGAGAGATGTGTAATTACGAATGTTGGACAGAGCGCGCCTATATTGTAAGTGATGAAATCGCAACGAAAATTGCGAAAAAGCTTAATAAAACATGACTTGTTTAAAATAGAGCAAAAATCTAGTGGAACGTATCTTTCTTAAGTATCATTTAAAGAAACATTGTGAATTTTTTCACAAATATAACTTGTAAAATAATAGAAATAGACTTGTTTAAAATAATTTTCGGAGCATACTTAGCGATTTTTTTCTATCGAGGGAATTTCAAATTATTTGCGTTTTGGCAAGGTACGTATCTAGATATTATCTTCAAAAATAACATATATTTTTTTAAGAGCTTAAAAACTTCAAATGTTTAAGGGAGATGTGTAAGAAATCGGTCGAAATTCGAAAAGTGGACATTAACTTAACATACATACTACCGACATGGGTGGAACCATAATTTTTTTTTTTTACATTAACTCCACACAGGAGGTCATGAGGAAAATAATTTCCCTCAGGGCCTATGTCATCTGGGATGCTGTGTGGAGGGTCTTTTTGAGGAGAGGAAGGAATGAACATTGGTCTTGAAGAGACCCATGTTGTAGGAGGGAGGAAACACGAAAGATGCCGGCAAATCGTTCCATAGCCGAGCTGTTGAACTCAAGAACGAATCGAAAAAACGACCCGTTCTCATGTGACAAATGTCAACCGTGTACATATGTCTCCCGACTATGCACCGGTGCCGAAGGGATCAATGACGCTAGTTCCTCAGAGCATCTTCCATTGAAATACCGGTAGAACATGGATAGCATTCCCACCCGACGCCTGTGCTCTAAAGATTGCAATCCGTTCGTTAAGATGGGAGAATCTATCAAACGGACCACCCGTTTCTGCACAGAGTCGAAGGTATTTTTCTAGTATTTTGGAGCTCCAGACCAGAGGTGGCTGCCAAATTCAACCGTGGGGCGCACTTAAAATTTGTACAGGGCTAGCAGTTGTGTACTGTTAAATTATCTGCGGGCTCTGTACAGTACGCCCAGTTTTTGAGAAGCTAACTTTACTCTGGCTTCGATGAAGCCCCCATACCTGAGCTGGTCACTTATAGTTACACCAAGCATATCAATGGAAGGACTGTTCGGAAGATTGCTTCCGTTGAAGGATACTAGATTTTCATTTCGATCCCTTTTAGACGTAATCAGACATGATTGGGTCTTTGAAACATAATACAGAATACTTCTATTAACCTATGGAAAAACTTATTTTTAATATTTTTTTTAATGTTGACACTTATTATTATACATATGTAGGCCGTAAACATCTGTAAACTTCATGTACCGGAATAGAAAAAAATAAATATTAAAAAATATATATATTTGCTTTAGTCATAATGAAGGCTAATTTGTTAGCTTTTCGGAAAAAACCCATATAGGTCTCATAGAAATCACTGTATCTCCTTTATCATCATGGTTAGAAATATGATCTAAACGGTGTTAGAAAGAAAACACATCACGCTTTATATTCAAATATAAAAATTAATAAGCCACAGAATATTTAAAATATACACCTTTATGAAACCAAGGTTTCCGACAGCATTTTGAAAAAAAATTTTGAAATTTTGACAATTTCTTACTACTTATTTTTACATAAAACTACTATAAAATGAGTTGACGATAATGTTTATTTACTAATAAAATATGTGTGTTTTAATTTTTTTTCGTTCTCAGTAATTTTAGTTCGAAAAAGTGTAAGGTGAGTCATTTTTTAAATATTTTTTTATGTTTGCAAAAAATATTTTGTTTATTTAGAAATATAAAATTTGAAAGCGTATTTCATCATTTTTCAAAAACAGTTTTTAGTTTTCGGATGAGTTCAGAAAAAAAATTATATTTCTTTGGATTTGAATGCAAAGCGGAAATATTTTGACCTTCCTAAAAAATAGGCCCGAGGCTTAGGGGTTTAATGGAATTTAATATAAATATAAACAAAAAAAATATCTTTTAATTCTGAACTCTATTAAAACGAGAAAATGTTCCCCTGCAATATCAAAATATTATCGATTACGAAACAATTGAATATTTGGCTGTCTGCGGGTAAAAGTTTCTGTGAATAATTCACGGCCGCTAGATATGTTATATAAATTTTAAATGAGTAAAGAAATACTTCGACCTAGTGCGGCCTTCGTACCTGTTTTATTTGTTTAAACATATTCAAGAAAAGAAATTTATTCAATGAAAGCTTATCCGTGGTGCTGTGACTGAAATAAGGCAAGACCGATCACCGAAGCTCTGACAAGCGTAGAAATGGCTGAAAGCCGAAATCTGTTCATTGTTTGCCAATGTTTTGACAAACAACGATATTGGGATGAATATCATCCCAAATTCTTCGAATTTCTTTAGAAATTCGGTAGAATATGTGCCTAATTTTATCAAAAAGTTATAATATAGTTATAAACTAATAGGTTTTGGCGTAGGTAGTCAAAAGGAGGGTCTTTTTGGGGAAAGGAAGGAGAGGAACTTCTGAGATAGACAAGAATATGAGGGAGTAAAAGGATATTGACACTGAGGGTCAATGAGTTCAAGAGTAGTGGACGTACGAATCCATCTCTTCTACAGCGTTGCAAGAAGATGAGTAGAGAAAGGTCTAGGTTAGGTCTCAACCAGTCTCTTCCGACCCGGCCCGCCACACAGTAGCTGGGCAAACGCATCAGCTGCCAAGACCTAGACAAACCTCACTCTGTGAAGCCGTACACCCTAGCTTAGTCACCAAACGCAGTGAATCACTTGGTGTGACTTATGGCAAGGTTATTGGTTATCCAAAAATGGTATCCGGCGGCGGCACTCATACCCACCCTCCAAATTGAAATTATTGATTACATAGTATTATTTTCTTGAATTATTGACTGCAATATATATTCTTCATCTAATTAATGTTAAAATTTAATAGAAACAATAAAGTAACATTTGAACTACATAATATTTTAGACATCATTTTTTAATGAATTTCACCAATCATATCGGGGATTTTGCAAATGTTTACACGTTGCCAAATAACTAAAATAAATTAGTACACAATTGAATTACCTAACGATAAAAATGTTGTGTCTATTAAATTCTATCAAAAGGTTAAAATTTTTATATATAACCATCATAATTAAAATAGTGTTATTTTTATAATGAACTAAACTTTTGATTATCTAAAATCTTGATAAATCAGTTCCAATTTTAAAAATTTATGAAAAATATTATACTATAGGTAGGTACCTACTTTAATGTTTGTCTCAATTCTTCACAGAATCAATTCCATTTAGTGTATTTGTGGCACGTTTAAGAATGGAAGATACTCTGCACGTTTAAGTATCGCCCTGGTGTAAGACCACCATTCAGAATTGAAACGTTGCTTAAAATGGCTTTAGCCGTGTTTGATAATCAGCACTGAATAGTCAGGTACATCCTCCTCTTGCCCATCTCCTTCCCCTCCCCACTACCTTCACCCTCACAACATACCCAAATTGCGGATGTCAAAGTCTGGCTCTAGACGGGATCAGCTGGGACTCTTGTGAGGTATTCACATAAAAAAATCTTATGTTTAAAATGACACTTTAATTTCAAAATAATTTGATTTCCTTGGACCAGATTTTACGCAAGACTAACGCACAGCACGAATAACTGAAATGTGTAGATTTGATATAAAACATTCGGAACATCTTTACAGCATTCGGAAGGAAATCAATTTTTTTGTTAACTAACATGGAATGCGAAAACTAAAAGAACTTCGATTTTTGAACAGAAATTTTAGAAATAAGGTTATTATTGTGGCCGACCCACAAAAACCACGCGATCGTCAATTTTACGGTCCAACGCTTCGTGGAGGGTTAATTCATGAAAATGGATGGCTTAAGTTAACAGTTCAAAGTCTGCCGGCGAAAGAAAGCACTTCTTCCTTCCTTAAGAGTGTAATAATTATTAACCCTCTGGTCCAAAGGGTACCAAAGCGGTACCAAATAAACCGACCCTCGTTCCATCTCACGGACTCGCGAAGAATTACCGGTTTCTCAATATTTCAAACACTGATAAGGTTTATCCGTCCAGAAGCAAATGTTTCCCTTGAATATAATTGGCAGATCTTATTTTTATAAGTAAATGGAAGTATTTTTTATGTAAATTCCTCAGAACAAATTGAATAAAGTATCTAAATGTTTTTTTTTTTCATTTCCCAAATATTATCAATTGTGAGATGAATGTAATTAGGTAAATCTACTTAAAATAATTAATTCTCTCAAAATGGAGACTTCGCAGATAAGTTTGAAGTTAAGAGGAGCGTATGCGCGACCCCTTTTGGCCAGTTTCTTACAAATCTTAAATTTGGATTTGAGATCAAAATACCCAACCAAACTGAAAAATTATTTTTGTAATCAAAATTTATATCAAATATCTGGCCAAGATGTGAGCTACTTATAATTAAAAGATATAGGCCATTAAAGATTTTATTTGTTAGTAAATGAAAAACAATAAAAAAATAATTTTACAATATTTTATCATGAAAATATAATGAAATATAAAAAATTAAGAAAAAAAGTCATTTTAATAGATGTAAATTTAAAATACAAATTACCTATTTACGGCGGAACAAAAATTTGTTTTTAATACATTTAAATTACTACCCAAAAAATGCAAGTTTAACATAATTTTATTTTTAATTGTTATTGTACATGTACAGTAAGCTGGTAAAATTATTTTTTTAATGTTTTTCATTTACTTACAAATAATTGCCCTAAAATCATGAAATACTAAAATATCTAATGGCCTATATCTTATAATTGAAAGCAAAAATAAATAAAGTAGCTCAAATCCGTTCTAGATATTTGATAAACCTTTTGATTGAAAAAATAAATTTTCAGTTTGGTTGGGTATTTTGATCTCAAAACCAAATTTAAGATTTGTATGAAACAGGTCAAAATGGGCCGCGCGTACGTTTCTCTTAAGGATCTACTATTCGTATTTCGACCGATTTCTTACATATCTCCCTTAAACATTTGAAGTTTTTAAGCTCTTAAAAAAATATATGTTATTTTTGAAGATAATATCTAGATACGTTCCACGCCGAAACGCAAATTATATGAAATTCCCTCGATAGAAAAAAATCGCAAAGTATGCTCCGAAAATTATTTTAAACAAGTCTATTTCTTTTATTTTACAAGTTATATTTGTGAAAAAATTCACAATGTTTCTTTGAACGATACTTAAGATCGTTCCACGAGATTTTTGCTCTATTTTAAACGAGTCATGTTTTATTAAGCTTTTTCGCAATTTTCGCTGCTATTCTACGACTAACCATATTAGCGCGCTCTGTCCAACACTCGTAATTACATATCTCTCCATCTTCTTCTTTTTCAGCGCTGTGTTCACGAATAGTAGACCCTTAAATGTATTCTAAAATAGAACTGAGATCTGAATTAATGTAGGTTTTTCACATTGATGTGAGAGTAAGTTAATGTTTATAATGATCTATGTTTTTCAATCCTTGATGATTTTTTTTTATTCGAATTTCTCCTTTGCCAATTTTTGTCTTTGTTATCGCCCACTCAAAAACATTTTTAAAAATTATTGTTTGTATCGTGTGATTTTGTAACATATTCTGAATACTGGAAGAATACTTCGGGATTACCTAAAAGTGCTAACAACTTATTAAATTTACGCTTTTAACCTTAAACATATTTAACTTCTTGTACACGTGGTATTATACTCCCATTAATTATAAAATATCTCTATTAAGGATAATATGAAACTTATAATAATGTTTGCTGTAAACACGCGTTGTTAATAAACAATTCCGTGGGAGTAATTTTGTACGAAAAACGCCCCTTAGATGAATTAAAAGAGAAGATAGGTTACTGAGACAACGCGCGTTGCTGCACAGAACTAGGTCCAGAGGTCATACTTGAGATTTACTTCCATTAGTATCGCTCATAAGTTCGCTCCTCATACAAGTTGTCACCAGCTGCCACAAAGACGCTCAGAGCATTTTTTTCTTGAGAAAAAAATGCCTTTCCATACCTTTGCGAAGATCAAAAATCAGTTTAGAGCAAATAATAACAAATTCGATGGAATATTTTTCTATTCTGAAATACACATAAATTACTTTTAATTTAAATAAAAATAAATAAAATTATTCAAGGCCTTTGGCTATCCGAAACCGGTAAATGTTGAAATAAAATAAAGCGAGAGAGGGAACGAATAAGTGTAGGAAGACAACCATAGTGGTTGTACGTTGTATTATACTGTGCCGCTGGGTATTGTTTTTTTTTTACATTAGCTCCACCCTAAGGAAAATAATTCCCCTCGGGGCTTGATCTTTTTTGAGGAAAGAAACGAGAAAAAGTTCTGGGAAAGAAAAAGGTATAAGGGTGGGAAGGAATCTGGTGGTCAGTGTCTCCAGGAGTGACTGATGTATGAATCCATCCCTCCTACTGAAGTGCACGGCTATGTTCTGAGAGAGTCCTGCTGGAGAGGTCGAAAGGTCTGCCTAAACCAGTCTCTCCCGATCCGGCATGCCACGCAGCTGGTGCGCAGATGCATCCACCGCCAAGACCCGGGAAAATCTCACTTCGTGAATCCAAGTACCCAAAATAATAAATAATCCGAATACACCAAAGGTAACGAACCACTTGGGGTGAGCTACGGCAGAGGTGTTGGTTATCCAATAAGTGGTTCCCGGGGCGGCGGTACCCATACCCGTCTCTCAAATTGCGGGCAAAATTTTTTGAATTGCTATCCTTTTTTTATTTGTTTCATATTTCGCTTGATCCAAAATCACGTTATGCGCGCGCCGTTGTATTGCTATTTCACCCCCAAACACACGATCTCTGAATTTCCATCCTTTTCTTAAACTTTCGTTTTAGCTCTGAAAGATAAAACAAGTACGCGCTACATTTTTTGTCGAAGTGAAAACTTCTTTAGCACCGTTGTGGTTTGAAATGCGATTAAACGAAAAATAGCGACACTAAAAGGATACAAATTCATTCATACACAAGGAGGATGTCGATTATACTATCTCATTTTCTTGCAGGCTAAATCCTACAAATGTATGTGTCTCTTTCTAGTACCGTTTTCGTTTCATCTAGCTTCAAACACAACACCACACAAATGTTTTTTTTTAATTTTAATGATTCTTTTCAAAAAATCTTAAGATGAAGCCATGCGAAATAATGCAAAATCATTCAAAATCGTGTATTTTTTTTTTAAAGTTTGATTGCTTAGAAGTATTATAGATGCTTCAATTAAATACTGCGTGTAGAAAAAATGGGTAATTTTTTTTACAAGTCTTTTAATAAGCCCAGAAAAAAAGTATTAGGCTACGTCCGCGTAGGCAGGTGACTTACTTAGCGCCTAGTGCCTAGTGGCTTGCACCCTGGTTACTCACTAGGATACACGGTGGCCGCACTGTAGGTGGTTTGCCTGGTGGATCGCTAGGTGCCTTGCTCATTTGCTTGTCGGCACGTCGCTAGGCGACTCGCTAGGCTCTAGGCGCTAAGCAAGCCACCTGCCTATGCGGACGTGGCCTTAGGTCTATAAAAAACACTTTCAAGTGCAAACTCTCCCCCTTATAAACCTCTTTTCTGATAAGGTTTTATTGTTTAATGTAGCAAATTCAGTTTCTTTTATAATAATTGCAAAAAAAATGGTATTTACGCCTGAATTCTCACAAAATAAAATAAAATATGTGTTTTCGCGTTGTTATTTCACAATACGGCCAGCAGTCAACGAATTTGGATTTTCAAAGTGAACCTTATGCCATCCACCCAAGGACTACTGACTTGCCACACCCATTTTGTATTAGTTCGGCCCCGGCCGGAGCGGGGAATAGACGTATCGGCTCCGCGTTGCTTGGATCCGTGAAATCAATTTTAAATTTCCTTGTTATTACAATAAACAATGTGTAAAAAATGAGTAAATGTTTTTTAAATGCCTTTTTGTAATCAACCAGTAAAAAAAAATTCTCAAACACCTTTTCCAACCTATCCAAAAGCTTTTTCTCAAGTATTTTTAAACTCCTCCCAAAAAAGGGAGTGAATTCCGATTTCGATTTTTTCCTGGACTATTGGATCACCTTAGCATAAGTTAATAAGTACGTAGACAAAATGTTGACAAAACTAATGGATAGGAATGGGTAATCCAAAAAAAGATTCGGTTGGGAAAATAAAAGGCCCTTCAAGGTGCACTGAACAGTTATGTTTACTAGTAGATTAAAAAAGGAAAGGGACTAAGCGTATTACTTCGACCAGGAAATCATGAGTCAATGTAGTGGAAAAGGGAACGTTCACGCAAAAAATGCACACCTACTGGGATCGGCCATACGAAATGGCCGGTGCTCCTTTTTTTGCGGGTGCGATCCGTGAAATATGGTTCCGTTTACTTCGGCGTGGGTGATTTTATTAAAAGATTAAGACTTGTAAATAATTTTCAAAGGAAATATCAAAAAAATTGTATTCAATTTTCCATTTCAATATTTTTTGAGCAACTTAACGTTAAACCTTTGATCTTCAGCAATACGTGTAGAAACTAAAGATGAAATCTTTATATTTAATTATATACTTAATTTGTTACTAAATTTGTTACTTAAACTACTTAAATGAATTGCATAAGTTAATGACTGTACAACTGTACACTGTACCTACCCAATCTGTAAACTTCATCCGCCATAACACAGGGACATCCCTAGCATGGCGGATGAATTAACACAATTTTTTTTGTTCATTGTATAAACTTCTTTTAATAAATAAAAATAAAAAATATATATATATAAATCAAAATGTTTTTGGGGATAAGTGTAATATGTATTGCTATATTAAACAGTAGGAAAAGTTTGAAACTTTAAAAAAATACCTTCTCAGGACGGGTTGTTTCAAAAAATTTGATGAATTCATCAAATATTTGAAGTTGATTTTAACGTTTTGTGTAAGTTCTATTCAAGTTCTGTGATTATTTCAGTTTTGTGAAGCAACTGTCCTATAACGATGTAATAACAGAACTTGAATAGAACTTACACACAACGTGAAAATCAACTTCAAATATTTGATGAATCCATCAATTTTTTTGAAACAACCCATCCTTAGTCCCCGTTAAAGTTTCTGGATTATTACAAACACATGACATCTGAAAAGTTTTTTAATCACAAAAAAAATTCTTAACTGTCAAAAATTTGAAACAATGATTGTTAAATCAAAATTCTATTTTTAAAACTCTTTAAACTAATGAATTAATTGGAAGTATAAATATAATAATTTGAATCGAATCTTTATTAATAATTTGTTAGGTACAAATTTGATTGATTATTCGTATAATAATGTATACAAAAAATAATATTTGTAATATATGAAAAATGAAAATTTGAATTAACGGAACACGGGATTGGGGGGGGGGGGGGAGTTGGGGGGACGGTGGAGCGGGAGAGGGGAGGGGGAAGGCGGGGAAGATGGAAGGCGTACGCGGGAGTGGAAGGGACTAGGGAGGGGAACGGGGGCGCACGGGAAAGAATATGCAGAGAGAAACAATTTATTTCTTTGAATATGGCATTGCAACACACGCCGGGAACCAGCTAGTAGATAATAATAATAATGCATCTTTAAAATATTGATTATTTATTCCACAAAGACGTTTTGAACTTTCCGATGTGAATTTTTACGCTATTTCGATAACAATTTTTGAACCTCGAAGACATGACATTTTCTTGGCATTTTCACAAAAGCTTTGGTAATTTTTATATCAACATAAAGGTCAACAATGGCCTGACTTTTCGTCGTCAAACTATAATAAAAACTAGCCTTAAGTTCGACATATTCTTACCTTCATTATGACAACCAACATAGAATCAATGTTATGAGATTATTATACGGAGGAGTAAATTTGGGAGGCGGGTATAAGTACCTCCTCCCCGGCAACCATTTATTCGAAAACCAACCCCTCTACCACAGGTTACCCCAAGTGGTTGGTTACCCTCTTTAGTTTGGCGACTTAGCATGGGTGGCCGGGTTCGTGTGCTTAGGTTTGTTCAGGTGTTGGCGGTGGACGCGTCTGTCCACCAACTGCGTGGCAAGTCGGATCAGCTGAGACCGGTTGAGATAAACCTTTTGATCTCTCCAGCAGGAATCTCTCAGAACATCGTCTTGAACCGCGGTGAAAGTATTGGATTCATAGATTTTTTACTCCTGGATACACTGACCCCCGGATTCTTGCCCACCCCACCGTACCCTTTTCTTTCTCGAACTTCTTTTTCTAAAAAGACCCTCCACACAGTATCCCCAAAGACGACAGAGGGGAATTATTTTCATCGGGGACTCCTTCGTGGAGAGTAAAAAAAAACTTGAGTAACATTACCATTTCACATTTGGGGATGATACGCGATTTCTTATTCTTGCTTACTTTTTTATTTTTTAAAGAAAGAAAAACATTTCCGTGTTACGAATAACCCAAAAATGTTTGAAAATCTCCTGCTACCACCACACCAGCGGAAAATGTTACTTGTGTCGTGATATAGGTCTTAGCCACCTTAGGTCTTAGCCCAGGTGGGACCCAAACGCGATGCCCGCTCAGCCACTGATCAGTTAATGGCAGAGTGGACAGTGGGACAGTGGGACAATATGATCGATCGCCTATCCCCTACCGCTTAGTACTTAGAATCTTTTCAAAATTGTGATAGTTTGTCACGTGTTTTTGCATATGTCGAAATATCAGACTGAGAGAATTTGTCATAATGAATAAAAAATGTAATGGAATACAATATCCTTCTAAGAACCCTGTGGCTCTTTGTCAAGTCAACGTGAAAAAATTGTATAGAACTTCTGTACAATACGGCGCAGTTTGCTTTCCATATGATTAAGACCCTTTAAAATTTATCACATGTAGTTTGTTAAAATTACAAGAGATAACGTTAAATTGTGAATTCCTAGAAATTTTGCAATATCTATTGACTATCCTAACGACCAGCTATTTAACCAGCAATTTACCTCGACAATTGTTTACAGCAGATTTTTTTAATGTGCGTGTTTGCTAATGTCTCATTCTAATATCCGAAAGCTTAAAATACGGTATAACAAAGCGTTTAAAAAAGTGGGGAATGTGAAACAAACACGATAATCGTTATTTATCTAAAAACGGAGGAATCAATGCGAGAGAAAAACCGTGAAATACGACCAAATAAATCAGGACTTACGGGTTCAGGCTTATTGAGTAACATAACATCAAAAAACAAAGCAAGAAACCATTTTACAACGCACCTACCTACCGCCCGCTTTCGAGAAATCTGCGATTTATACCGGATATCTTCTGTGTTCTTATTTAAAAGTTTTATTTATTTTCGGTTATTCACAATATTATTAGAAAACAAATCAATTATACCTATTCGTTTTTTTTCCAATTATTTCTGACTTTCACACTTCAAAGGTGTTCTGGACTTTCATTTAAAATCACAGAGAAAGAAAGGGTGAATTTAAACATTAATTTTATTTATATGTGCAAATTTCAAAATTAAATGGAATATTGGAGTCGAGTTCAGACTTGCAAGATATGAGATGTTTAATGTGGGCAATTTTAGGTAAAGCTTGATAAAAGAGAGGATATTTATTTAGAGAGGGACAACCAAAAAACATGTGATCTAAAGTTCCAACAAATGTACAATCTGGGGAGTCAAGGACGTGAATTTTAAAAAAGGTGAGAAGGAACGGAACAATGTCCAATTTTCATTCGAATAAGTGAGGAAATTTCTTTTTTTTTGGAAAAATGGGGTAATTGTTGAAACCACGGTCTTGATGGGTCTTGATGTCTTTGTGTTGAGGCGTAGCAGGCTCCCTTGGATTGATTAGCAATGTTCCAATACTCTGCCTAAACATTGCGGGATCTGTGATGATGGAAAAAATATCAGATAGGGGAATATGGTTTACGAGGGTAACACTAAGGTTAGACGCTCCTTGTTTTGCCAAGGAATCCGCAATATCGTTACCTACTATGCCAAAATGTCTAGGAATCTAGATCAGAGTTACGGTTTTTCCAGAGCTTTGAATAGAGGCTATCAGCACTCGAATAAGGCATACAAAGTAATCATCAGAATGAAGAAGAGGACTGGATTCAAATTTTTGGAGGGAATGTTCAAATTTATTTTTGATTATATATTATTGCAATGCAATCGGCAGAAAATATTGAAAAAATGGTTTGAAATTAAACAGAATATTCTATCATTAGAATTATTGTGGTAAACGTTAATACCTGTACCAGTTAGGAGAGTCTGGAGATTTGGAGTCATCAGTAAATAAAAGAGGAGAGTTGGGCCATTTAGAAGAAATAATGTAATTGAACATGACAGTACGGACTGGAAGATTAGAATGACTTTTAAGGATGCCGATCCCTTCTAAAATGGTTGGAGGTAGGGTGACGTGACTACATTTTAATTTGTATGTAATTATATTATAATGCTCGCGCAGAGCCTTTGGATAATAAATTCACCGTGCAGTGCGATAGTCCTGCATAAAACCTTGTTCATAAATTTTCTTTAAATTTAAGTATCATTTTAAAAACTGGATTCAGTTTTGTGAACAATTCAAACAAGCGGTAAAGTAACTACGAATAATAAGACATACTATTATATTATAAAAATGGAACTGTTTTTTATAAATGTAAATTATAACCTTTTTTACCGCACACAATTCCAAACTACTCCTAATCGTCTGGAGCCAATTGAGTTATGGCGTGCCCAATTGGGGTACGTTGTGAGGCTGAAGGTAGATTGGAGAAAAACGAGACGGGAAAGAGCTTTTTTTTTTAATTTTTCGTTATTCATTGAATTGTTAGTTAAAAGATTTAAGAATTTTTCGAAAAAAGTTAATTTTTTTTTAATTTTTGCTTGCTAGGCACACGCCCATGTTGCGGTGGTGGGAAAATATCTGGCTATTAAGATCTGGTCACCAAACAAGGCTAAAGCCATTTCGAGTAAAGTTTCAAATTTGAATGGTGGTCTTATACTAGAATGATAAGAAATTCCGCTCTGCCGCAGATATTTGAATGTATTTTTTTAAAAGGATGAATTATAAAATAATACAAATTAATAAAATAAAATTTATTTGCCCACACCAGGATTCGATCTCACGACCTTCGGATTGTGAGTCAAGAGCATTACCCCTCAACCATGCCGGCCGTCCTTGAAAATAACCCTGCACACAGCATCCATAAAGATGACAAAGGCCGTGAGGGAAATTATTTTCCTCCTGCATGGAGCTAATGTAAAAAATCATGTGCTAGTAGTTATTAGAGAACTCATAATATTTGAGCATGAGAATTATTTCTTTTGGTTCTCCAAAGAAGAAGGTTCTTTGTGACGGCGACTTACGAGTATATGAAAACCCCCTTATAAACGCCGACAAACGAGTCAATATGATTGGTTTATGACGCCCTCTCGACCACCCTCTCGCTCTTTTCCCGGTATCTTTTGTCTGCCAAAGTATAATCGCCTTGATCAATGATTCCATAGATAATCCTTAGCTTTTTCTTTACAGTTTCGCAATAATAACCAGCTTATCGAAAAAATTTGCGCCTTGCAGTATTACCACTCGGAAAAGTCATGAAGCAAAAATGAATCGGGAATCAATCAGTTAAAAAATTATCGACATCTAAACAAAAAGATATTACGTATTTTATACTTTATACGCGATGAGCGTTATAATAATAAAAAAAATGCGCGGCCAATTTTAGTGCCTTTTTTCTGAATCACATCATGTCAAGCATTGTTGATTAAACGGGACTTTTAAAATAAATTAAAGATGCTATTTACAGATATGCCGGGCTGGGAGTGGTTTAAATTTAAGGAAAAACCGTCAAGAATGATAAAATTAATAAGACAAGAAGACTTTAGATTGCCAAAAATGTCACGTTTAAAAAAGTAATTTCTATTTTCATGTCTGAAATAAAAGGTTTAAATTTTGACACTGTTTATTTATAAATTGTTTTACAATATCGGTTCATTTATAGAAAAAAAACTGTAAAATAAATCAATAAGATGTTCGATACTTTTATTTAAACTATGTACTAAAATACGTTTGAAAAATAATTATATTAAGTCTAAAAATTTGGTTGTCTGTAAAGTCGGTTTACGGATGATAATTTTACGTGATAACATCATATAATAACGATGGAGTGGAAGAGACGTAGATGCGTCATAAGCCAAACGCTTAGGCCGAACGCTTGTTCCGCGTTCTCGCTTTTATGCTCGACTCAGGCGGAACGTGACAGTGCTTTTTCATGCATGCAGCCGGCGTTCATCGATTTATAAGACGTTATCACGTCAAAAAAATGAGGGAATAAATTTTTTTAAATCATTTTTATCGATGAAAGGCCGAGAAGCTAATTTTCTTAAGTTTATAATATGCTCTTGTTAGAAATCGATATTTTTAACCCTAAAGTTGAGTATGTTTTTTACAAATGAAAAATCTATGAATTTGATAACTAGTGTGTTAAGCTTTGGTGGCGAGATGCCATTTATTTGTGAAAACATTTGTATTTAATATTTCATCACATACAAAAAAACGTTAATGACGAGCCTTTTATAATCAAGACAGAAATTTTCTGTAACTTTCTACAATTTTTTCCAAGTTTCTCAACTTTTTATACAATCGCTCAACATAATAAAACACAATGAAAGCGAACAATCAGCAGTGTCTTCTTGCAAAGCCGCCGACACGAGACACGACTGACAGTGGAGAATTCGGATCGATGGCGGAGAGAATGTATAGCGGGAGAAAGGTACTAACAGCAGTATTCAGAGGAAATATAGACGTCTTGAAATAATAATGCGTTCGATAAGAGGAATTCCAATATGGCGGGCCGACATCTCATAAGCCCGAGCGACCGGGGCCTGGGGCCCGGGGCCTCGGGCAGGGTCACCGCACGTCTTCATGCATCGCAGGGGCGGGCATAGTCATTATTTCATTATGGATATTATACGATACCGTTTCAACCCTAAGTACTGCTTATATATTGAGAACAGTCAAATTACTGCAAAAGCTCTGAATTTTTAGGTCCTAGGCAATTTAAAATGTTAACCTCAAGCTAAATTGTTAGCTTCGCTTGACTTTCAACACTGTTTTATATATTTCTTTCTTATTGATTTAAACAAAGTTCATGTTTTGTTTGGTTCCATGCCAACTGAGAATAAAGTTAACTCAACCCTCCTTGAAAAGTCGTTAAAAGCTTTATTTAACCATTTTTTAATATTTTTTTTATCACTCCAAATGACTTATCTGAGATGGTTTTGAGTTGGTTTCATTCCGAGTTGTCCGGTCACCGTTTTGTTTTGTTGTATGCAAGATTTTTTCCTACAACTGGTAGGAAAACATACAAAATATAAATTTTAAATAAAAAAATACAGTTTATGAACTACAGTAGTTATAATGGTGTAAGAAAAACTCAAATAATCTTGGTAGGTACCAAATATATGTCCATCATATACAAATTATTATTTTTTCTCATCTGTAGCACATATCCTTCTAAAAGTGCAAAGCCTTGGTTCCTTCAAGGCTTTTGGTTTTGGTAGTTTATCATAAAGTTAAGGTGAACATAGCTACATTGATTGGACAATTCCAGACGAAAAAGCTTTTCGACGTGACTAGTTTTCTGATTTATAAATAATTCTAGTAAGAAAACACACAAAAAAAAAATTTCCGGTATGCCGGTATGCAAATGCCACGAGATTTGTGAGTACTTAAAAAAAATTTAAGATCGAGTTCTTTTAAAATCCAAAAATCAACTAGGAAAAATGCATGCAGGAAGTAATCATATCGATCGTGAGATATAAAACCGTGTTTAAGACCCTTCGATGTGAAATTTTAAAATTCTAGAAAAAAAATCGCAAAATGCAGAGAACGTATAAAAAGTGGATGACGTAATAAGTCTATAAACGACACTCGCGAGAGGACAATTCCTACAGACTAAAGCATACTAAGTATAACCGGAAATAGGGGAAAGTTTAAAAAACGAGATGTAGATACAAATGTTAATGTAATTTTATTTGCAAAGAGATCATTTGAGGGAAGCGGTTACTCTTAAAACGTATATTCTGTTGTCGAATAATAATTATTCACATCAAAATACGGTATCATATACACAAACGAGGTATTGAAATACGTTTACGGAAGCTCGAGGCACTAGCCTGCATCTACCTAATGATATATTGAATAATATTGCCAATAACGCAAATATTCTGCCAGAATCGATCTATTACCAATTACGCGTATATTCTGTCAGATTCGATCTACTGCCGAATGGAAGTCATATCGGGTTTCTTCCACCTTTCTCACAAAGGTGGATTTCATTTTAAAATAACACACTGGCGGGGTGGATTAGTTTTTATATTAACACTTTGGCCTAACTAAATTCGCAGAAATTAAATTTCATTATCGTTTTTCATATTATTATCAACCTATGAATATTGAACTAGAGCCAAAGCTTATATCACCAAAAAAAGCAAATACTTTCTGGCTAGATATTATACAAAATGAAACAAGTTCTTTCTTTAAAACCACTTGATTTTAATTTATGTTCGTCGATCAGTTTCGGTTGATCTCATCTTATTCAGGACAATAACATATGAACGTTTATTGTCCTGTAGAAGGTCCTTTATATATTTATTGTCCTGAAGAAGGTTGAGATCAACCGAAACCGGTCGAAGAATATAAATTGTAAACAAATTATTCAAAAAACTTGTTTCATTTAGCTAATTATATCAATACTTAGCTATATATTAAAGGAGTTGTGATTATTTATTATGCACATACACATATCCAATATATCGTCAAAAAGCCAAGCTGCTTTCATGTTTTTACATTTATGTTTTTTTGTTAATTTTGTCACAGCCCATTTTATGTTTTGTTCTTACTAATTTTATTTTTTAGTCTAGAATTCAACATTTTTTAAAAACAGCTATTTATATCTACCAAAAACAATAAAAATGTGCATCATACGGTTCTAAAAGCTTAAAACTTGTTTTCTGATAGTAAATACTTGTCCCACGCATATTTTTTTTTAAAGAAAGACAAACATTCCCGGGTTACGAATAACCCAACAATGTTTGAAAATCTCCTACTACCACCACAGTAAGCGGAAAATGTTGTGTCGTGATAGAGGATTTAGCCAGACAGGGAATCGAACACGCGACGCCCAGGTGGGATCCAAACGCGAAGCCCACCAAGCCACTGACCGGTCAAATCGTATAATATTATATTTTCACATTTTATAAGCGAAAATAAATTGAACTGATTTTTTTATGTTACGAAAGATGTTGTGTTGTTGTGATTTCGTCTTATGAACGTCAACACGAGCGACAGATTATTCAGTTCAATCAACAACCTAATGATTAATGACTCGTGTCAATATTGAGTTTGAAAGCGATGAATCGATCGGGTTAATTCTCTTACGGCCGATCCGGCCCTGGTGCTGACCCAGATCGGCCGACGCTGTGGAGGCTATATCAATAGTGATAACGATGGAACCGCAGACAAAATATACAGCTAAATAAATCCCATTTCCGGAGATCACCAAGAGCAATACTCAAATCGGTCAGGGATCATCTGCTTAACCGAGGGTCGATTCTAGATTCTACTTGCTAACCTTTAAAGCTCATTCTGTTCGTTATAACAATGTTGAATAAAGCGATTGTTTCAGGCTGGGAAAATTTATCGTTTGTGGAAACAAACGAGATCGTTAGAGATAGTTAGTTTTTCTTTTTATAAATGTATTACCTCTTGTAGGCAAACATGTCCATTTTCTACACAATATTTTTTGATCATATTTGTCAAATTAATATTTCGGAGCTCTATAACACAAGATAGAAAATACGTTGAAAGCTGAAAAAAGTTTATGTAGGCATTCATTCCAGACAGTAAATTCTATTCCAATTTCATGGCGACATAGTTTATAGTTCGCGTGCTTTTAGTGGGATATACAAACCGGCTACAATCTACTTCCTGGAAATTGTAAACAAGCCTTATTAATATGTATTTCAATGACCGCAATGGTCTTCACTGCCTGAGGCGACTGGAACTATGGCAACAATAGTTGGAGAATTTTGGGGGGCTGAAGGGGAATTGTAGGAAGAGAAAGTGGTTGTAAATACACGCCTATTTATAGCTGTTCAGTAAATAATCTCAAAGCCATTATTGTAAGGTTTCTATTCTGAAAAGTGATCCCTAATGAAAAGTGATCACTTTTGCTAGCATCTTTCACTCTGGAACGAGATTCAGATATACAACATAGTATATATTAAGTTAGTAGTATACCTCTCTGCCACGAGATCTTCAATATAAAACATCATTTTCAAAGAAATACGGTAGTAAAGTTATTTTTTAAACAAATATTACATTGTTTTTATGAGTATTACTCCATCAGTCTGTAAATGAGGTTGGAAATATACTTGAAACGAGTTCGCACTCCTCAAATTCCACAAGGGTTGAATGATGACTTTATAATGGGAACGTTTTATTTCCTCGAAGCGCATTAAACAACTTTTTTACGAGAACAACTGAAGATTGTGCTTGTTTTAATTTGGTTCTTTAAAAACAAAACAATAAATTTACGACTCGGGTAAGGGTCTGAAATAAAATATGCTTATCAGGGACGGTGGGAAATAAGTCCTAAAAACACACTTGACGTACAACGTTTCCTAGTCCAGGAAAATACACAAGATAATATGAGTTCTCAATATGGTCTTAAGATTTTCCCAAGCCCCGAATATCATGATACTGCACGATACATACACAGAAGGGATGTTTGTCAATGACATGAAAAGATTGCCAAATTTTGTTCGATGTAAAGGAAAGGCTATCAGCTAAATCTTTCCTTAGGTACATGAACCTAAAAGAGAGTTAAACGTAAAGTAGTTGGAGTGAATTTGGAAGGGTTATTTTTGTACATCTTCTGATAATTCTTCTTATCCAACCTACTAACTTTTAGTCCATTTATTATCTTTTACCCACCGAAGACATTTGTTTGTGATTTTAAATAATGAATTGACAAACCTAATTATATTTTATAGAGAGAAGACGGAATGCAAAAAACTTCCGTCTTGGCACACGCTCCTTGCTTCATTTGCATCCAAACATCCCAACTCAAGTGTTCGCCATGTCCCTGAATAACTTCTTCATTCACTTGCCCGTCATTTATTCTCTTGCACTTCATACCCTCGCTCTCCGCGTCTAAATCAGCTGAATTTTAGTATAATTATATAAATTTAAAAGAAAAATACTTTCCATGCCTTTATTTTGATAACTTCATAACAATCTTTTCAAAAATCAGACTAAACTGTAAACAATGCACCCTTTTTAATTTTATTCCTACTAATAAACCAGGTTGGAAGCATTTTAGCCTCTGTGGGTTTTTGGTGGGATTCTAACTAACCAACCATCATACCGTATCGCGGAATGTGTAGGCCGAGGGGATAGACCTCATGCATACTCTTTTGTTATTCTGATTCTTGACATGACCGGTCTCAAGTATTTGATTAGCATGTCGTTCTTGGACTTCCCAACTTCTTCTACCATTTACTTCAGCGTCAAATATTTTTCTTGCACTCCTTTCCTCGTTCACCTGCTTTACATACTCAAACCATGCATCCCTTTCGTAGTCTTAACACTTATATCAGCCTTGCTATCTTTCTGGATCTTCTTATACCTTGTATACTCATAAAGATTATTTATGATATGACTAGAAATCTAAGGACGGGTTGTTTCAAAAAATTTGATGAGTTCATCAAATATTTGAAGTTAATTTTCAGGTTCTGCGTAAGTTTTTTTCGAGTTCTGTTTTTTTATCATCGTAGGCCAGCTGCTTCACAAAACTGAAATCATCACAGAACTTGAATAGAACTTACACAGAACGTGAAAATCAACGTCAAATATTTGACGAATTCGTCAATTTTTTTGAAACAACCCATCCTAAGAGTCTTATTTTTAAAACAACCTAATTATAAATGAGGAAATTGCTAGAAAATTAGTATTTATTCAGTTACTTGTACTAGGGCGGAATCTGTACGTACAGATGTGTAAGTTATATCGCAACCCATTCCATTTCAAGCCTTTCCCAAGAATTTAATCATCGCATAATGTAGATATTGATCGTTTCCACATAAATGTGTGGCCTCGCAGTGGGCGGCCTAACGCGATGTTATTTGCAAGGATCAAAAGAAAGACACAAATAGGAGGTCGTCTTATCCGCTGGGATCAAATAAGGATGGGCTTGAAACTGAGTTGACACTTGCCCTTTTTAAATTAGAGTGATTCGAAATAATAAGTTCCAGACCAATGTGAGGTCTTTATCCTATTTAGGTGTTCCGTCAGCCGTAAAATTATTGATAACCTAAAAGGGTTTACAAAATTTCTGAGGCCTGTTCATTACCAATATTAGATTAAAATAATTAGATTCAACCAATACTATAGCCTGTTCTTTATCTAGATTCTAGATACTACCATTACTGTGGTCAGTTCATAACCTAGATACCACCACTACTGTGGTCTGTTCCTAACCTAGATACTACCATTTCTGTGGCCTGTTCATTACCTAGATACTTCCACTAAGGTGGTCTGTTCATTACCTGGATACTACCACCAATGTAGCCTGTTCATTACCTAAACATCTTATTTCTTTAATACCAGTGATAGAAATAACGATGGAAGAAATTAATTTATTTAGCGCTTGATTAACTAAAAATAGATTTCTCCTTGCCTCAGAACCCAGAACGCCAAGAGTATATCCCGGGTTGGATTAATACAAAGTTTTTTTACACTTAGTTTGAATTTTCAAAATAGCTTTGCATCCATGGTGGATTTTAAAGGTATCATGCAGATAATAGACGAACACTGAGAAATGAAACCTCGTTTGAAACGATCTTGTATGATATTTTTTTATCGTACAATGTTTATTTGTTTTTAAATATATTGAACGTTACGTTACGTTACGTTACATATTAATTTATTTAATGTTACATTTTATTTTGAATTCTCTCGACCACCATACTAGGCTTAAGGCTTGTTCGCACTGGGCAAGTAGTTAGTCGAGTAACCAGCATACTCGCTACTTGATTGATCAAAATGCTACTACTTACTACTAAATTTATGCTGTTCGGACACGTTTAGTTACTAAAATACTCTCCACTGGGCTAAACTACTAGCCTAGTCTCTACCGGCCATTACGTCCGTACTCAGTACTTAGTCGTTAATAGGTTATGTAACGCAATACCCATATTTAGAAATAAAATACATAAATCACACCTAACAAAAATTAAAATAAAACTGAAGACAAAATGAAATGAGTAGAAAATAAATGTTTAAAAGGAAAAAATAAACGTCGTAAAATGTTAAATTAAAACTGCATACGTAAATATACATTTTTCATACATAAAAAAGGAAGACAATTACCTTAGTTAATTATGGTACCTACCTTGAACCTACCTTTTTAGGCACCCTTAAATTAAATAAATGATAATATATGGTCACCCTTAAATAAAATAATGTACCTGAGAGTACCATTCTATATGCACCTTAATCAAACTTTTCTTATTGGATTAACATTTTTCGTAGCATTACACTTCAATTTGTCTCTTACAAGGGGCCGAGTCCCCTTTAGGAATACAAAGTCTAATCAAATCCTTGTACGCTCAATGTCAGAGTGGTTAGAGAATCTTAAAAATATTATTTAAATGATTACCGTGACGGAATGCAGATAGCCATAGCCATTAAAATAAATACCGGGATTAAATAAAAGCATTTTCAAAAATACGTGTTCCCAATCATATTCTATGCGTGCGAACTTTAACTAAATTTCTATAAAAAATAATCAACAGTATTAATCTCAAGTAACCTGTCAGGTAAGTATGGTCCTTTAAGGGGTCACATGGGTCTGAAAATTTGGAAAAAAAAATTTTTTCCCTACTAATAGTACAATATGTCTAGAATATTCTCCTAAAGTTTCAAGTCAAACGGATTAAAAGTCTAGGAGAAAGAACCTTTGCAAATCTTGAAATATTATTATTATGTTATTTTTGCTTTTTAATTGTATCTAATGTAATGTAATAAATAAATAAAAATAGATAAATCCCCCACCCCGTTGGGAAAGATCTTGAAACTTCAATCGCGTTTATCTCGAAACACCATTTTTGAAGTCTGTAGACAAGATTTCTCAGAAACCAATGCACCGATCACATTGAAGTTTGGTATACTTCTTTAAAATAGCATTGACCAGTCTTTGAACGAGGGATTTTTATTTTTTTCAACTACGAATAATTTTACTAGGCTATACGTAGTGTAAATTGTAAAAAAATTGAATTATTCTGCATACAACTCTGCCAAAAATTCATTTTTCAATTTTTTGAGAAATTCTTCGTTCAGGGACAGCTTATACTTATCTGTTACCAATATATATTTTTTTTAATTTCAGATGAAGCTATCATGAGTTATCCTGCCTACCGCGAGGAAACTTTTTTTAGGGGTCTCCGGAAACCAGGCCCCACCTGCTGAATCTTCCGAATTTTTTAATGTCATTTTTATTCAATGTTGTTGAGGTTCTTTTATGTGCTCAACACTTCGAATAAAATAATTCGTACATTACATTTTAAGAAAATCGAGAAAATATGCTTTTTTCTTGACTACGAAACCCTTAATAAATCTGCCTGAATATAAAATAAATAAATAATTACATTTTACCGCCGCAACACCTTGGTCAAATGCATTGCACATTTAATGTATATATAGTTTTATATTAGTGATCGACAGTCCAGTGAATGCAATCTTTTAGCCATAAGTTATTATAATGATTATTATAATAGTAAGAAGTAAGTAGTAGTGCAGATGTAAAAAATATATTATAAATTTGCACAGTGCTCTTGAGGTAATTTTTGACGAAAACGGCGCTGTACGAATCATCCAAGTTTTATGTAGCCTTGTACTCACTGACGTAAAAATGCATCTCTCTCTCCCTCTACTTCCTTGACTCGAAAAAAAATGGAGATACCTTAATCCCACCGGATCTCTACCGTTAGCAATGTGTACGATATTGTAACAAATAATATTTTGCAACGAGAAAGATTACGCGCATTTTGTTAAAATATCTGATGCCGTGGAGGATTGCTGTGGAAGCGTAGAACAAACACTAACATTTTAAAATCCAAATTCGAGTTTGTTTACACAAGGGTGTAATAAATTATTTATACCATCATATTACCCGAACGCAGGGTCAAGCAGATACGCTAAAGCAAAAGCATCATATTCTACATCGTGCTCACGATATCGGAATTAGTTTAATTTAAAAACATATCACACATTTCCGTTTCTTTACCAGAAAACAAAACTGGAATCAAAATCAAATTGCTTAGCGTTTTCAAATCATTATTTTTAAAAAGCAATCAGAAAGTTCTCGGTATAATTCTTTTCAAGTAAACGAGAAAATGTGTGATGGGCTGGTGGGCCGGAGAATCATGCAAATCATAAAAGCGTTTATGCAAGAGTAGGCAGCGAATAAATTAACTTGTTTAAAGAAAAGTTGTCTGGAAAAAGTTAATAAATGTGAATATATTAAAGCCGGTTGGAAAAAAGCAAAGGAAACATATTGTATGAAATTATTTGCAAAAACAGTTTTATTTCTTGTTGTCTGAAAAAAAAAAATTTTTTAATTAATGTAAGATTTTTATTTTAAATAATGTAGGTTTCGGGTGGTCATTATTCAGTATGAATTATGAATAACGACAATTGAAAATTGTTCTAACGAAGTCTTTGTGCTCAAATATAAAAGCTTTTATTTTTGTATAAAATGATTTCCAAGTATAGCAGGTATATTATGTTAACGAGTGTCATCAATTTTGCCTTCAAAATTTATTGATATTCATTCATTTATTATTTATTGGTTGTGATGAGTTTGAAAATTAAACAAATCAAAAACATTTCCTTTTTTAATAGACACGCAGATAGGTACTTATCGAGAGATTTGCCACATCACATGGAATGTCTGTCAGTAACAGTTGACGCCCTAAATAGAACAAAAATACATTATCAATTTGGATGGCGGGTACGAGTTCCGCCACCCGGGAACCATTTATTGGATAACCAACACCCCTGCCATAGGTCACCTAGTTCGTTATGTTCGGTATATCCCATCTGTGTATCCCATCCTTCACACCTTTTTCTTCCCGGAACTTCCTCTCCTTCCCTTCCATAAAAAGACTCTCCACATAGCATTCCTAAAGTTGGGCCCAGAGGGATTTTTTTCTCGGGGGTTCCTACGTGGATATAAATATATTAAAAAAAACAACTGAATATATTAGTTTTATTATTATTTTATTTTTTTATATGAATACCGCACAAGAGTCCCAACTGCTCCCGTCTTGAGCCAATGAGACTATGGCATCCCCAATTGGGGTATGTTGTGAGGCTGAAGGTAGTGGGGAAGGGAAGGAGACAGGGAAGAGGAAGGTGGGGAAGTACCTGGCTATTCAAATCTGGTCACCAAACATGCTAAAGCCATTTCAAGCAACGTTTCAATTCTGAATGGCGGTCTTACACCAGGGCGATACTGAGAGTATCTTCCACTTTGGAACGTGCCGCAAATATACTATGTATTATTTTAAATTAACAAATTGTGAAATAACACAAATTAATCAAATAAAATTTATGTGCCGCGTCGGGATTCAATCCCGTGACCTTCGGATTGCGAGTCAAGAGCCTTACCGCTAGACTACGCCGGTCGTCGTTTTATAAACTAACACTAGACGACCTGTACAAAATTTAAAAATAAAAACTCAATGATACTACTTACGGTGACCGGACAACTCGGAATGAAACCAACTTAAAACTCAGGTAAGTCATTTAGAGTGATAAAAAAATGGTTAAATAGGTTACGTTAGGTTAGGGCTATCGGCTAATTTAGAATTATTTTTTTCATAGCTTTTAATGACTTTTCAAGGAGGTGTTGAGTTGACTTTATTCTCAGTTGGCATGGAACCACTACTTACATATCTCGAGCCTTAACAAAATCATTTGAATAGGAACTGCTGAATTTTTTCTTCCCAGCATCGTAGATCGATGTAGCTAAGTCCTTATCCGGTTCCCGGTCCTGAAGTGGCTAGAATGGCAACGTACTACATAGGGTATATAGTGGTGGGGAGTGGGGAATCGCGTGCAGTGGAACAGCTGTTGAACATGGGAGAGTTACTCCTAACAGTCCTAACCGACGAGCCATAACTCTCGCAATCAGCCCCACATTATTTGCCCAGTGTACGGGCCCGCAGATTACCAACTTCTTTCATTACAAACTTTTTTGTAATCCGTTAAAACAGGAAAACTTACGACTTCAAAAAAAAATTAAGTTCGATTTCAGTCCGGCACGCAGGTAGAGGGGATGTTTCAAAAAACCTTTCAGTTAAGCCCGTTTTTAGGGGTCACCTTCCCACAGTCGCAGGATTGTTTTAACGTATAAATTTACATGTGGGAAAAAACGGCTCGAAGTATTCTGTAACTTGGCCGGTGCCGTGATCCCTCTACCGGCTCTCTCTTAACCCCTATTTTGTCGGAAGGTCAAAATATTTCCAGTTTGCAATAAAATCCAAATAAATGAAATATTTATGAACGCATCTAAGAGCTGTTTTTGAAAGGCAATGAAATATGCTTTAAAATTTTACAATTATAAATCAACGTATAATTTTTTAAACATAAAAATTTTGAATGCAAACGTAAAAAAGTTTCACCTTACGTTTTTCTAACCAAAATTACTGAAAAAAATAAACTTGTATTTTATTAGCTTAAAACATAATAAATGGTAACGTCACCTAAATTTTTTGTCATGAAAAAAATTTATAAAAAATTCCCAAATTTCATACATTTTTTCAAATTGCGGTCGGAAACTTTTGTTTCATAAAGGTGTACGTTTTAATTATTTTGCGGTAAACTTTTAGATTTACCAAATATAACCCAAATATTAAGCCTGGTGTTTTTTCTTTATAACACCGTTTAGATCATATTTCTAACTATGCTAGTTGGGGAGACAACGATTTCAATGAGATGAGTTGTTACAAAAAGCGAAAAAATTAGCCTGAGGGGTTAAAGGTTAGTTTATTTAGATAGAAGAATGCTTTCAAAATAAAGGAATAAATTAAATAATTCCATATTTTCAGGAGTATTTTGAATAATTTTATAAAATACTCGTGTAAACCACCATTCTCATTTATTTATTTGACGACCCAGAGGGCTTTTACATGATTTGTAGTGTAATTTTAATTTGACAGATACTTTGAAACTAAGGAAATAATACAAATTAAACTACATTAGATAAAAGTCATATTATATCATTCTAATACAGAAAGATGATAGTGTTCTAAGGAATTGTGAGTACTGAGTGTTTTTTTTTAGATTAGCTCCACACAGGAGGCCCAGAGGAAAAAATATCTCTCTGGGCCTATGTCATCTTTGGGGATGCTGTGTGGAAGGGTCTTTTTATGGAAAGGAAGGAGAGGAGAAGTTCTGGGAAGGAATAAGGTATGAGGGGTGGGTAGGAATCAGAAGTTCAAGGTTTGACGGAATGGAAATTCCAATATGGAATAGAAAAACCATTCCGTCAAACATTGAACCCCTGATTCCTACCCATCTCTCAAACCTTATTCCTTTCTAGAACTTCTCTTATCCTTCCTTTCCATAAAAAAACCCACACAGCATCCTCAAAAATGGAATAGAATGACGGAAGTACGAATCCATCCCTTTCACTGCGGCGAGAGAGTCCGGCTGGAGAGGTCAAAAAGTCTCCTTAAGCCAGTCTCTTCTGATCCTGCCTGCCACGCATTAAGTGGTCAAACACATCCGTCGCCAAGACCTAGACAAACTTCACCAAACGTAGCGAACCGCTTGGGGTGACCTGGGGCAGAGGTATTGGTTATCCAATAAATGGTTCCCAGGGGTACCCATACCCGACTCCCAAATAGCAAGTAAGTACCTACCCAAGACAAACTCATTTATTATCCTTTTATCTTTTTGTCAAAGTACTTTTCTTTACATATCTGCTTAAATTTACAGAAACGAAAGTTGGCCAAACAAAATGACAAATAATATTTTCTGAAAAATGCGAGTTTGCATGCTTAAAAGGGAATTTACTTGAGCCCTCAAAATGTGTCACTTACAAATGAGAAACATGGGCCTGCGTGTGACACAAATAAAATGTATGGAGCAACATTCTTCGCAAACATTTAATGGATTATCCGTGCTTATCTCGTTTTCCCTCAGGCATCGCGGATAACTCACTCTCTTCGCGTAGTCACCGTAGCCCCGGGCCGGCCGCTGAGCGCGTACCGAGCACCAGCAGCAGCAACGACCAACGAGCTCAGCACGAGCGACGCAATATCCTTTACCCTGAACTGGATCGGAAAAAGCTTAGCGACAGAATAGCATTCTAGAAAATTCAGTTCAACTACTCAAAGTTTCATGAAAATTCTATTCATCCCACGAAGAATAATATCTCTCGAGTTCATCGTTGTATTTTCGATATCTTGTTCCATGTTCATATTTTGTTATAATAAATAATAATAATTGTTATAATAAATCGTGGTTCATTAACGTAATATGATCATTAAAACCATCAGCGTGAAAGCGCTACGAAACTTAGATCAACGTATTTTAGATTTACTCTGAAACGGATATCTTCTGATTCAATGCTAATAAGAATGTAATCGTACTCAAAATTTCTATTTTTGAAACTGATAAATCATGGTGGAATTCCATTATAATATAATAAAACAAATATAAAACTAAGCTACAAACAACAAACCCAAGGTTATTAGCCTACTGGAATTACTTTTATTTATTTATTTGTAGGAGACAAACAGCTTTTACATCAAATATAGATACATACATATAAAATTAAATTAAGTTAAGCCAAAAAGGTCTCCTATGTTAAAATTATTTGAAGATGGAGTTTTATTAGATCTAAAAAATAATTTTTGATGAGGGGGAGAGGAAGAGGAAAATAGGATAAGGATAGGAGATGCTCCCGATACATTCTACAATCTTGAATTAATTTTCAATTAATTTTCAATCGTACGCGTTGCTTCTATTCGGTATTTCTGAAGGGTATTGTTAAAAATGTCTATATTGTAAAATTTTGTATTATATTGCGCACATAAACGGGGAATCGGGGATTTTTTTCTAATGTTAGTTCTACATGATGGTAAATAAAATAAGTCTGATTTTCTTGTTGATCTTGACGGAATATGAATGTTTATTAAGTCGGTAAGCTCTGGCGAGTCCAGGCCATTATTCAAAATTTTAAATAACAAGGTTTGGTCAAAAATTAAGCGTCGTGTATATAGGGAGTTGAAGTTGTGAAATTTAATAGATTCGGTGTAATTTGAAAAGTGTAAGTTTTGTTTGTAATTTATGAGCTTAAAAAATTTTTTTTTAATACTTTCGATTCTTTCGACATGAGCTTGGTCGAATTTCTAAATATTACCAAAATATTTAGAAATTCAACAGCCTAAAACGACTTACTAACAAATGTAATTAATATAATTGATTAAAATCCTTTAGACCACACCGCTTCCGCTCCCTTATATGTTATGTATATAAACCGTAGACTAAGAATAATTTGTACCAGTCTGAAGATGGCTCTAGCGAGCCGAAACCAGTTACGGTCAATAAAATTAAAGTGGAAAAAGTTTTATATTTGTTTTATTTAATATACTAGCTTTTCCCCGCGGCTTCGCTCGCATGGTATTACGGGAAATTACTATAGCGGTTGAACTTGTCAATTATCCCCCCTCCTCCCCACCCCCACCCCCTCCCGCATTCCATACATTCATTCCCCTACATTCAGTTTTCAAACATCTCGCCTGCCACCTAAATTTCATAAAGCTATAGCTCAAAGAAAAAAAGAATTATCCAATTTTGTTCATTCGTTCGGAATTTATGCGCTTACAAACATTTTGGATGTTTATTTTTAATTAAATATTTGGAAGTTTGTTAATATAATAAAAAAATTACACTATTTATTATTCAGTCTTTATAATCGTTACGAATTATATTTTTAATGTAGGAACTCTTATCTGACATTTATTCCTTGCTTGTCCAAAAAAAAACACAACATATTCTAATATTAGAATTTTCTGGAGCAGTAGCTGACCAGGGGGCTGAGTACCTACCGGCTTAGAGCCCACAAATATATCAACACGTTAGAAATAACTCGCTTTTGTTAGCGACAGAAAACGTATAACAAATATAATATATTAATATTTATAATTTTATAACGCCAGAGCTTGCCATTATATACAGACTGTAGTCTTCGCATATAATTTAGCTTTCTATTGGTGAATGAAAAGTCTTTTTATTGGTTAATGCGTGAAAGCGTCATAAACGAACTCTAGCAGTTTCGCATTTATAATATTAGTATGGATTGTGATCATACTAGTACCGCTGGTGGCTCTTTTGACGTCAACCGATGCAGGCTTTTTGGAGACTAGTTTTAGACAAACATGTCACTATCCGAAGGTTGAAGTAAATATAACCGATGAGGAATACGAAAAATGACCCTTGAAATAAGGTCGCTCGAATTGAAAAATCAGAGGACAGGTTTCACGCGATCGGAAACAATTATTTTGTATGTGTGCCCACCAAGATACCAAAATTCCGCTAAGGGTAAATGAAAAATGAAATTTTTTAATTTTGAAATTTCACTGTATTTAAATTCAAAATGGTTTAAATTATCAGTCTTAACATTGCTCCTCCTACTTCACTTTATAATATATTTTAACAGATCACATTTCACGGTGTAAGGCTTTATTAAATATTTTTTCAGATGGTTTACCAGAAATTCGATCTCCTTCAGGAAAAAAATCTTACAAATTAGGAAGCAAGTGGTTATTAAAATTTTTAATAAAAACAGTTTATCTTTAAACAAGTTCTGCTATGTAATCATTATTATAATGCAGGATCTAATGCTGAATTATTTTCCATTATAAATCGCCTGCATTTGTTTGGTAATAAATATGTTGTTGATGATGTAATAAATATTTAAAAATTATCAACATACAAAAATTATTTAATTAAAGCTGTTTGTCAGCGCTTCTCAGTTGGATTATAATCAAATTTATTTTATATTCTTCATCGATGTTTACTTCTTTTTCAAATTTATTATTGTTTTGGATTTGGATTTCTAAATTTATTTTTGTTACGTACGTAGTTATTAACTTAGTTATTTTTTTAGTTCAAAATATCTTGTAGTAATACACGTTTATGAGGTTTTTTTTCTACTCTGTGCTGTCACCTCAATATGTCCTTTTTAATTTTTTGGTATATGAATATTTTTTCTTAACTATGCATATTCTGTATCCATTTCTAATTATTGTTATTCCTATGTAAAAGCCGTTAACCGTTATTAGTTATTTTTTTAGTTCAAAATACCTTGTAGGTAAACATATATATGAGGTTTTCTTCTTCTACTTTATGCTGTCAGTTCAATATGTACTTTTTTAATTTGTTGGCATACGAATATTTTTTCTTAACTATGCATATTCTGTATCCATTTCTAATTATTGTTATTCCTATGTTAAAGCCGTAAACCGTTATTAGTTATTTTTTTAGTTCAAAATACCTTGTAGGTATACATGTATATGAGGTTTTCTTTTTCTACTTTATGCTGTCACTTCTATATGTACTTTTTAATTTTTTGGCATATGAATATTTTTTCTTAACTATGCATCTTCTGTATCCATTTCTAATTATTGTTATTCCTATGTAAAAGCCGTTAATCGGCGTTAATTCATAATAAATAAATAAATTATGCGTAACAGCTGTCTTTATTACCAAATAATCATCTTTTTCAATACTATTTTTTGGTTGATTTGCATTAAGCCTCTCAGATTTTAACTGAAGTGAGCAGTATCTCAAAAACCGAAAATTTGAAAAATAACTCTTCGGATACAATAACAGAAAATATAAATGATGAAAAATTAAATAAACAATTTGAAAAAGCAATTATGTGTAATAATCACCAAGAAAACCAATATTCCTCATCGACTTAGAAACGACAATTTACTTCTCATTTATTAAAGCGTTCTTACAGCTGTTGTAAAAACAGATCCTGGCTCAAAGGAATAGGCCGCAATCCATTTAGAATGAATCTTTTTTGAGGTTTAAATGCCTTAGTTTTATGCCTTGTAAAGAGGATGAGCTGTTAGAAGCTTTTTCCAAAAAGCGATTTCAATTCGAAGTCGTGTAGTTCCCAAAATTTCCATAGTTTTGATTACAGTGGAAACGCGAGTGAAATTCTTTCTATCTCAAGCAGCCGCCAAATTATCACATGAGAAAAGGATAAATATTATAGCCAATGAAATACTCGCCTTAAAATATAAAACCCAATTTCGTTAAATTTATTTTAAAAAAAAAAATTTTATCAGTCTCTGCATATTAAGTGTAAAAGTCTGTTTTTTCACAGGCATTCAAGCAGCATGAAATGTAAAATCATTTTGAGAAAACATATATTTACCTATTCCATCAGTACACGAATGAACCTGTAAACCTGGGAATGAATTCGGCTCCATAAACTCGAATAACACCTTAATTATTCATACCCTCTCCCCATAAATTCACTAATTAAAATCATTTATTAATTGAAGGCAGTTTATATGACGTATTCAATTCGGTAGTGTCGCGTCGTCTCCCGGGAGAATTGACTTAGCAGCAGCCAGAGGGCAGCAGTGAGCAAAGGACTAAATAAAGGAGAAATAACGGTCAAACGAGATCAGAAATACATTAGCCCACGCATAACAAACACCAACGGAAAAAATATTGTATTTTCGCATGGAATTTAATCTTATTTTAACAGTTTTTATGTACAAGAATTTCTAAATGAGGCAATGAAAATATAGGCATCTAGTTCGTGTTTGAAAATAACTTTTTTAATATCTTTACAATTTAATATTACATTAGTTTTCATAAATTGTCTTCTGTGTGGATTACTATTGTGCTTTAAAACCGTTTAGCCCTTAAAAGAAAATATTAAACTTCCTAAATTAAATACTCTCATAAAATAAATGATTAAATGTATCCTAATTACATCCGAAAACAGAAAGCTATAAAATAAAACGGACTTTTGCAAACTAACCACATACATTTAAATAGGTTAACATGGAAGGATTGGACTCCATCAGTCAAATTTTTATATTAATTTTTAATTTTTTTTTGTCAAACGTCGCATCGCATGCCAACTCCTCTCGGTTGTACGGCGGCGGCCATTCTCTCAGTAACGTCAGTACGTTCTACGTCTATCTATTCTGCTAGCATCGCGGCGTGGTCATATTCGTGACATTTATCGGGGAATTTAATACGTCGATGCCTCGATGAAAAATTCTTGCTTTATCCTGTTAAAGTAACTTCTATTAATAGTCCAGTCAGTGGGGAGTTTTACCTTGCAAAAGTAGTAGCGATTTTGATGCTGTCAGCAGAACTAGGTGATCGACGTCTTCGCCCATAACGAAAACAGCGTCAAATGATGAACACAAGGAAATCGCAGTATTGACAATTAACTCATCAACAACTTCATCTGCCTGCTTAACTGTAAAATCAGCCTGCATAAACTGCTTTGTAAGCATCGAAATCAGACGAACTTTGTTATTTTCATTGGTTAAAAATCGTTATTGTGAAACTTGAACTGGCATTGTTTCTTCGAAAAGAACATCTGCAGACATACGCTTCTTTGTGCGTTTTGTGTGTGGGTGCTGTAATGATCAAACGTGCCGAAATTTGCCAAAGATGCACATCGATATCGAGGACGAAGATGAAGAGATTTTGTTAATGGAAGCCCAGAATCTTAGTACCACAGGCAATGAGTTAGATCATGCATGACATTGATGACGAAGACTATTATTAAGATGTCAGTATCAATCAGCAAAAAAATATTATTACGCAATAGCGAATATGTAACATAATTACGAATACTAGTCGAACTCAGCGCGGCTCAAGCGCCATTTCGAAATCTACCATCGCTGGAATATCTGTGGAACAGACATTCTGGGGATATCACAATTTAAAAAATGAGCCGTTTTCTCTACCTTATGGTGGTTTGGAAATGAGTTTACAAAATTATTATAATTATGCAATTAATAGCCCGAAAAAATAACAAACATTGGTAATTTCACCATTTTTCAGTAAAATATTCGCATTTCTGCCACTGTAACTCGTTACCTATTAGACCTAAGACAAAAAATATTATAAATTTTACCTTCTTTAAGTTTGTCTTTAACAATTTGGTTGTAAAATCAACCATTGCAGTTATTTTGAATAAACCAAATTTTGGCACCTTCAATCCAAGATGGCGGCTCGAGCTCGACCCCCCCAAGGTCGAAAACTTTTTTTTTCTTTAGAGTCCCAATCTAAACAACATATATCAAAATCGCTACTACTTGACCTTTTGCAAGGTGGAGGCCTTTTTTATCCCCCACTGACTGGACTATAAAGTTCTATGGATTACTTTTGGTTGATGAAGACAGAATAACAACTTATATCCAACTAAATGCACATTGAAGGCCCACATTAATCTTTCACAAATAATTAGTTAATGGTTTAGAATTAGTCTTGCAATGTTTGTTAACTTTAAAATTGTGCGAATTGAATACTTGCAAGAAGTCCCCTCAATAAAAAACTCTATGTAAAATGCATTGGTAATAAAGCTTCGGTAAACAAAAAACATTATTTCTAATCACAAGCAAACTGAGGCTCTATGGTTTTTGTACCAATGGCAAAGCCGGCGCGGGTTCGACGTGCGACGCGACGCGACGTTGCAACATTACTTGTGTGATGCAATGCTCAAGGGGCTCGTATTAATATGCAGCCTTTGTATGGAAACTACTCAAATAGCTTTTCATGTACAAGAATAACCGAACAAACTAAAATATGATGCATATCATAATGCTTTCAGATATTAGAAAACTTTCGCACTCCACGCCTACGGCCGCCTTTAAAGCTGAGTCATGTAACGAGGATAATAATAATGGAGGCTGGGGATGTTTATTGTATGAGTTTTTATCCTTTCACAATCCCTTTACTTGTTTGTTGATTCATCTTTATTCGAAGTGACTCATTATTTTGGAAACGTTGGATAAGAGATATTGGAAACAACCTTCTTCAAGATTTCACGGCGGTTGGTTTGAGGTATCTGAAAAATAAAATAATCATTTCTCATTTCAATGTCTGAATAAATTGGTAAACTACAAAGCGTAATGTATCTATACCCCTGAGATAAGGATAACCAAATAATGACAAGGGGATTTCGCCGGATTGAAGGGTCCTTTTTTGAGCACAGGTCACTGATGAGTCACTAGACTTCAAAATCTAAAATTCAAATGAATTACTCTCAATTTTGATATGAAACAAATTGAATAAAATAATTTCGATTCATTTTTTCCATTCATACCCTTCAAGTAACCTTTACGAAATATTGAATGTGGAACTTATTTTTTTGACTGTTTATAAAACCGACAGGGTTTTATGGAATGGTTGTTATTTATTTATTTTCTCAGTCAGTACTTTTCTTTAAAACCCTATCCCACACAATGTTTTCTTCTGTGAATATTTTGCGAAGAATTTGGCTAGTATAATTTTTTATAAATTACAACGTCTACAAAAATCGTGTCATTAAAAATAAAGCTAATAACCGTTACTTGACTTTACTAAAGAAGGATTAAAATACAGTCAATGCCTTGATCTCCTTATTAAGTACCTATTCCAGAAATGTTTAAGCTGTATGAGATACAAACATTAAAACAATCACTTCAACAAAATATTAAGAGCCGAATTTATAATGCGCAATATTTATTGACAGAAATAAAGTGCCGTCTTGATGTATAGGCAAGTATGTCTTATATTGATGTTTTATTATTTTGGTGAGAGTTTACCTGGCATCTCTGTAGTTTAAATGTCTTTTTCCGTGAACTTTTTCTCATTGAACAATTGCATAAAACAATTCGGAATAGGTACGCAAGTTAAAAAAAAATCTAAGCTAATTAGATCACGAAAAAACTTTACGAGCGGAAAAGCGTTCAGTTGATAAGACTCCTTACAGAAAGGGCTTTGTTAGTAAAATGACGCCAAAGATTAGGTTAGGTAATGGTTCTTAGGGCAAATAGATTCACGGCTTTACATAAGATTCAGATAGCGCCTGTGTTTACAAATATTTATGTCGGGTTTTTCAGCTCCTTGTTTGGTTCGAAGTCAGTAGATTAGACCCCAATTACTATGTCCATTTTCTTTACGATGCATTTCCATTACTGACTGCGTTCGCGAGTAAAATATTTACTCTCACTCAAAAGGCTCTAATGAGTCGATGCCTTATCATTCAGCCCGTACGCCGACTTGTTATTCAATCGAGATTGTTTGCTGAAAATATCCAGATTATATCACGACATATAATATGACAATACTCGAAGGAGCCTCGATATTTTTTCCACATGTTCGAACTTGTGACATAATTCAATATTCAATGAGCCCTAGGGGACCTAAACTTGCATCGTACGTGAACGTAGCGGCGTCCTTAATTTGTGCGCGAGCTTATGGTTTTCTCTAAAACGTTTTCAGGATGTGTGCTTACAAATTATGCTTTACTTGGTAAGTTATCACTCACTCCAAGTCGTTAAAGACATGTCAGACGGTCGGGATATGAACCCATACTCTTCATTTACTTAATTACCTTCACATACCTACAATTAGTAGAAAATTTCTAGATCAAGTAACTATTAATTTCATTAATTTTCAGATCGATGCATACATTCACAAAATGTCAAAAACGCGCTACTTCTATGGAATAATTTGTAACCATGTGAACCCAATAACCGTTAGGATTTATGGGAACACGGACAGCTTAAAATGGTCATTAGATGCACAAGACCAATGAAAATTCCATTTTCTCAATGTGATTTTTATGATCTGTGTATACATCGATAAAACGTCATATCATTTGTTACATATTTTCAAATGTTCAATAAGAAAGAATAATTCGAAAGAACTGTATTTATTAATTCGGATAGCAACTTCGAATCCCGTGAAAACGTATTTTATATTGTCGGTGGTAATACTTGATCCCGACTTACTCAAACATATTAATATTATTTTCCATGTACACATAGATACAGTAAAATAGGAAAACAATAAGATTTCAAACCTATTTTAAAACAAACACTAATGAAACTTTCACAACAATTTTGTGTTTAATATAGTGACCTTTATACCTGTCATGTAATAACAAATTTATCGTTATTAATGGGACATAAAATCAGGGTTTTAAGTGCTGCCAGTAATAAAACCCTCCTTTATTACGGTAGTCTGGTCATTTGAACGGAAGGTTTCTGTTTAAAAAAACACCAACAAATATTAAAACAAAAAGGGAATTGGAGTTTTTCAGTCAGGTGACTTATTTTGCACAATTAAAAGTCTCTGTAATGATCAATAAGAACTAACAATACAACTTTCAAATGCATATTTCAGACGCGGTGTTTCTCTGAAATTGATATTCAATCCACGATGTTTGAATTAGCACATTTATAATAAAACTGTGTTTATATTGTTCGAGTAAATTAGCACGATCCGTAGGTAGAGAGCTAATTTTAAAATAAGACAATATTTTCACTCTGGTTATATTTGTAAATCGTATAACAAACACAACTTGCGCAGAAAATTGTTCTAAGAAACTGATATATTTAAAGTTTTAGTTGAGAGCTAAAATATCTCGTTAATATAAAGAAGTTTTACTTGAAAGTCTAGATAATAATAAATGTCTTACCCCGTGACAGCGGAATTATCATCGTGTGGTACAGTACTTGCAGAGACAGGCGACTTGAAGCTGGTGGTGGACGAGTGGGTATCCTGTCACTTGTATTAATGTCTCGGCAGCCTCTTCTAACCAACCGGATTATAATTCTTGTCCAAAGTTTCTAACAACCACTTAAATAGTGACATTTAAATATATCCACTAAGTGAACTATATATATTATACGCTTAATATTTAAAAAAAGTAACTTGGATAATAAACGTTACAGATATCTAAGCAATATTATAGTTCTTACACAACAAACGTGAAGTTTGGCCAGCTGATCATGTTATATAGTATTCGCAGCGGTCACGTTTTGCTCGCTGTCATAACCACGAAAATACACAACTTCCACTTCTCTAAATGTACTGGAGTCTTTTGACAGTAATTGATTGCGTAAATTTACTCGCAATAATTGACACTTGATTAGTTGTAATAGTTTTAAACGTCAGCGAAACGCAAGTTCGGCGAAAATGCAGCGTAGCCCGATTCTCCGTCGGTGTTCGCACACGTTATGCCGTTTGGAAGGAAAACGCCGACCGGAGGATTTCCCGCTAGGGGCGCTGGCGTCGCTCCGTACTACCCTTACGTAGCTACTGGCGAGGGGCGGGGGGCGGGGAGCGGCCGCGGCGAGGGGAAAAGCTTCATACTACGCGAGGGTTGATATGCACGCGGCGTTGCCAAATCTGGAAAAGTTTTGTGGTAGTGAGCCTCCCACTATAGGAACAGTAAAGTTACTGTGTGTACACTCTACAACAGTATACCACGTACCCTGCACACTACACCGCGCACAGTGTAGTGGGGTGATGCGATTGCAGTGCAGTCAGACGCACGTCTGCGGGGGCATCCGGAAGATTGAGCAAGTCAACCATTTGCCAGAGGCATACGTCTATTAATATTCTATGTTGGAAATTGACAGATTTTTTTTGGGGTTGTTGAAATCGAGCATTTTTAACTTTTAGACGCTTACAATAAATTTTCCTTAATTTTTTTACTCAACATTTTGTAATAAAATATTTGACGTTCAAAAATTTTGGAAATTATATTACAAGGTAAGAAACGAATAATAATACCATAAAAAACATTATTTGGAATTTAAGCAATACTAAAAGTACTTTTTTCTTTATATTTACCTCTGGTAATCATTCTTTGACATTGTTTTCTCAATTTCGCTTTTCTTCTTCAGGTTTAATAAAAAGTTATCGTGAAAAGTGAGTGAATCAACTACTTAAAAGGTCCTAATGTACAATCTTTATCGCGTTGCCAATCTTTGGCAATCCTCTCTTACCAGTTTTTGTAAAACTAATTTTTATTATTCGGTCTGAGCTGGTTTCTGCAAAAATAATTTGAAACTCTCAGTCGTGCGTCCCACTCGGGATGTGAAGCGTGAAATTGTTTAGAGGAATAATGAAATAGTTAATTAAGTTTCAACGTCTCCAGATATCGCAATGCAAATCTCACCCAGAGTTGACTTTGATGTTATTTGAAACAAGAACCACTCCTCGACGTTCAGGTACAGGAATTGCTCTTCTGAGCCTCCATTGTTGTGGTCCCTAGAAACTCTCGAGTACACGAAATAATGTCGAGATGCTTCACATCTTGCGTCATTGAGAAATGATTCATAAATTTTGTTAATTAATTTACGCTGACTTGGGGTGGGGGGTGCGAGAGGGGAAGGGGAGTTGTGCTATTTGCTTCTTGTTTCGGCTCTTGTTAAGTGCTATTCACAAACCACGCGTCCTTGATAATTGTTTATTATATTCTGATTAATTCGTCTATCTTCAAAATCATCAAACCTAACATACTTGCAAGAGTCGTGAGTTGATAGATTATTTGTAGTAGTATGAGTATGTAGGAGTATGAGTGTGTATAGTACATAGTCGTATGAGTAAGATGTAATACTATACTTTGATAGTACCTTCAAAAATAAACCTCCTAATAAAGAGAAGATCTTAGATCGGCATAATAAAAAAATTTACTTATTACCACGATATAAAACTTACAGAGCACGCCTAATTACGGAGGCAATTGAAATCCATAAAAACCCCATCAATATTAATAGAGACGACGGAGCTAAGCTCAATAGTTCTTGGTATCCAGTAATTGACGGCTACACCAAAGCTAAACGCAAAAAACTATGCTGATTTTTTTCTAACACCAGCTCGTAGAGAAATGGAGCTGGCAGCACGGTATCGCTTCGACACACATAAGTAAACACTCTCACTAATATCATTTACTCATCTGCCCTGATGATGGACACTGTAACGCTGTCCGAAACGTTGGCTAAAGAAGGAGGTAGCGAAACACGGCATAACACCCCAAAAACAATAACAACAAAAATATTACCACGATGTATTTATGTACGTTTAAAAAGGACTTAATATGGACTTGAAGCCGATTTTACTATACCAAAGCTGAACTGACGCATTGTTAATGCTGCTGACGCTTTAGTCTAGGAATATTTATATTTTTTGTGTTCCAAGCATTTTTTATACATGTCCTGTTTGTGTCTAAAAATAAAAAGAATCTAATAAGCAAGACGGCTAAATTATATACACTGTATTTAAATATTTAATTTTCTTTGTCGTGTATATTTTACCTTATAATTAAGCCCAACCGGGTATAGTTTTGTATCTGTATAGTTCCTCGAATTGTTAATTGTTAACAGAAGCCCAAAGTAAATGACACAAAAAAAAAACTTTAATCTTTTCTCAAATTTTTAATCTAAGTTTTCTAACCTCGAGCGTATATAACCTAGTTAAAACAAAAGCATTTACAGGTGAAAACTTTTTACGAAGCTTGACAGGTGAAGTTTATCTGTAAGGACGGGTTGTTTCAAAAAATTTGATGAGTTCATCAAATATTTGAAGTTAATTTTCAGGTTCTGTGTAAGTATTTTTTGAGTTCTGTTTTTTTATCATCATAGGTCAGCTGCTTCACAAAACTGAAATCATCACAGAACTTGAATAGAACTTACACAGAACGTGAAAATTAACGTCAAATATTTGACGAATTCGTCAAATTTTTTTAAACAACCCATCCTAAGAGTTTATACGACCACTAAACTAAAGACGACTAAAGTATTTTTTTCACTAAACAAATTAAATGTCATTTAAAATATCAATGATATAAAGTGTAAGAGAAAAAGAATTAAATATTTCAAGGTTTTTCAAATCAAAGTAATTGTTATCTTGGATAAATGTACCGCTTACCTGCTTCTGAAGCCACGTGCGCATAAAAAGTTAATTTTGAAGTAAAACCTTCAAATAAAGCTCAAACAAGCTGTTTTTTTTAATTACAAAAACATAAATCCTCCTCCGTCATATAAAAGATAATACATTGCAAGAAGGGAAAAGATCCAATCATACTATAAAGTCACTTCAGTGTAAATGTGCCAGCATAAAAACTCGTGAGTGCGTTCAACCTACCCCGTCATAGATCGTGCGATCCATAAAAATAACAAAAATCTTACAGTTGTACGCTTTCGTGTAAGAAGGCCCGTTCTTCACGAGATAACTTTATAAAAAAATGTGCACATTTTTTCTCGTGAGGAAAAAATACCAGCTAATTATAAACTCTTGAGCATAAGTGTGTAAAACCTCGTGGCGTCGCCGTAGACAATAAACTACACAATCTTGGAGGTAGTTTTGTATCATGTGCTTTCTGCGTAGCCCCATTCGCCTGCACAGTAAAAAAACGTAAGTTAAAAGAACAAGGGAACAAAATAACTAAAGTACTTCATAAATCGTTTTCAAACTGAACGCGATTCCTAAAAATCTATCTCGCCACATGATCCAGATAACGTATTGAGAAGTTATCGTAAAGTTCGTAGGCTTGGGAAAGTCGGATATTTTAAATTAAATGCGTGCGTGTTCCGCGTGCAACTTTTTCCCAACCCCTAACCGTATTACATCCCTTGAAGTATATAAATTGTGCCCCTAATCAATACGTATTGTCATCACCCATGATATGATAGGCGGGACGTTTTTAATACCCGATCGTGACTTATCGAATATTTGCCACGATCGCTTTAATACGCAGGGCGAAGCTCAAACAACATTATAACACGTCATCCACGAGTCGCTATTACAAAAGTGATTTTGTGTGTTTACGGCCCGTGCAAATTAGGTCGGTTTTGAATGCTGTAAATAATCGCTTCAGAATTAGGGTCTTGTGAAATGTAACGAAATGCTTTGAATAACGATTATTACAAAGGAGTTAATTCCTCCCAATAACACGGTTCACTTAGCTTTTTAAATATTTATTGCCGGAGGTAAAAAGATTAAATTTATGAAATTTTATCGGGCTACATGGCCCTAATAAAATTTTATCGATATCACAATTTTTCACTTGCTCTTTTTTCAGAATATTATATTTTCAGTGGATTCTTGAAATAAATCAAATATTCAATTCTAAAATGGAAAAAAAAACAAAGAAAAAAAATAACTTAGACGTGTAAACTTAATCAAATTGACTTTGTGGAAGATATTTGATCGTCTCTTGTGTCCAAAGGGTATTCCATCAACGCAGTCATAATGCGTTGTAAATGAAATCTGTAAATTATGCTACACAGACTTTGCACGCGTTGGCGGAGAAGTGCACTGGAAGAGTGCACTCGTCCCTATTGACATTTCCATAGCGCTGCAGTTAATGGGGGAAATAGGTGTGTTAAATTGACGGCGTGTTTTTAATGATTTTCTTGATTTTTTTAACACACAAGAAATATATATTTTGTATTTATTTGGGATCATTTTATACATATATTCAAGAGTATATTCAAAATTTTTCAAATATTTTCCTTAAAAACTAACGGAGATATCAGCTGCCGCCCATTGTAAGTGGGTAACTTGTGTAACTCCTGGAAGTCACAATTTACACTCGAAATCAATTTTTCAAGAAAATTTAAGTTTTTAGAAGTGTTCCTTCTACATGAACCTCACTCCGCACAAAAAGATCGAATATTCATATTTTTTTGAGAAATGTGAAAATTTATTATGATTTTTTACATTATTTTGTAAGTTTTTTTGCAATAAAAAAAGAGTTAAAATAAAGATACTGTTTAGAATTGAGGTTCAAGTAGAGCGAATTTATATAAAGAAACTGTTTGCTGAGTTTGATAACGATTGATCAAAAACTGTAGGAGCAAGGTAGAGGTTACACAAAATCGAAAGAAGTAGTTTTGAGAAAAACGCGTTTGAAAATAAAAGTATTTCGACCGAGGAACACTCACTCAAATGCTTATAACTTTTAAATGACCTGGAATTTTGATTTGAAATTTTCAGAATATATTTTTTAATACTATTGATTTATGAAAGAAAAAAATTCAAGCCTTTTCACTTTATACCCCCTTAACTCAGAGGACCTTAAAGAAAGTAAACGTTTGAAAAGTTGCGGAAAAATTTATGAGAATTGTATTTGCGATGGAAATTGTCAATAGACATAAACGGCAACGTGTGTGATACTGTGCGGCATAACATCTTACTTATCCCTTTTGCTTAAACAACTTTTGGCCAAAGAAATTTTAGATTTTTACTACAAAACTATACAATACTTTCACCGGCCGTTAGAAAAAAAACAATTGTCTTCAACAAAAATTTGATACCAAGTTCACCAGAGAAAACAAATCCAACTTTGAAGATATTATCAAAACCAACTTATAAGTATGTATTTTTTGAATGGTATGAGGATGATTGTCTATTGCTTAAAATGTAATATTGTGTTATTATTTGTATTTTTGTTATAAACTGCTCATGTTTTAAAGCCCGCTCCCAATACTGGTTTTCCTAGTGAGATAGTTTAAGTTAAGTTTAGAAGTAATAAAGATGAATTATTAAAAATGAATATTATTTTACGTCTATGAAATTAATTGCATAACTATATAAAGCTTGGCGTTCGTCTTGCAGTCGATGAAGATTGCCCCCAAATCTTCACGAATTTGCAGCAGCCGTGGGGGCGACGGTTGAGGTGGTAAAATTATTTTCACGTAGAGCGTGCAGTCACTTTAACTACTAGCGCTTGGTTTGATAGTCAGCGTCAGCAGTAGGTTCTGGGTACTGTCGGAGTTTGCGCTCCAACTGAAACTGGGACACGCTTGTCAAAATTGGCATTTAATGAGCTCATCTCGAATGGAGCTACGGGCGCAAGTTGTACTACATTATTTCCGTTGCATTTCGCATTTTATAATATGATGAGAGTTAAAATAATTTCATATTCTACTGACAAGCTGTCACATAACACAGCTTGTTATGTTGATGATAATATTCATACTGCCCATTTATTATTTGTTGAAGAATACAATTGCGAGAATTTGTGGGAAAAGCTGCATTGATAAGAAAATTCTACTTAAAACAATGTTATAACTTGTAGGCGGCTGGCGGAGGCAAAAATATTGGCAATGTATGGTGAGCGATGTGCTGAAATAGGCCAAAACCAAATTATCTTTTATCTTTTATAGCTAAGTCTGTTTGCCCCATAAAACAAATTAGACCGTAAAATAACGACAGTTTTGCCTTTAATAATTAGCGTCTCTGAAATTTTCGTTTTGCCTCCGCATTCCGCCTCCTAATAAAAACTAACTAAATTTCGCCTCCTAGTAATAACTAACTAACTTAACTAATACACAGTTATTACTAGGAGTCCGGTCCGTTTGATAGACTCTCCTAACTTAACAAACGGATTGCAATCTTTAGAGCACGGGCGTCAGGTGGGAATGCTGTCCTTGTTCTACCGGTATTACAATGGAAGATGCTCCGAGGAACTAGCGTCATTGATCCCCTCGGTACCGGTGCATAGTCGGGAAACACGCCAAGCAAGCACTCAACATTTATACACGGTTGACATTAGTCACGTGAGAACGGATCGTTTCTACGTTCAACCGCTCGGCTGTGGAACGATTTGCCGGCCTCTATTCAAGACCCATGTTTACTCCTTCCTCTCCTCAAAAACACCCTCCACCCAGCATCTTCAAAGATGACATAGGCCCTGAGGGAAATTATTTTCCTCAGGGCTGTGGAGTTGGCTATTTCACTCCTGTGTGGAGTTAGTGTGAAAAAAAAACAATTAAATTTTTTGAAGTTGTTTGCTAATATCGTTTGATACTCATTAACCACAAAATATTTTTAAAGTGTGATGGTGCCTCTGAATGAAAAATAAACAAAAAATAATAATTAAAAATTTAAAAAATAATAAACTTAACTGTTAAAAACAAAAAAAAAATTTTTACATAATGATAATTTGGTACATAATGATAATTTTACGTCTTAGGATTTTACTACTCTTCCATTGAAAGCATTTGCTTGAGTATGGCAGGGGAGTGTACATAAATGTTGTTATTAGTTTTTAACTGTTTGCGTTCAACTAAAATTTCGGATGTTGAATGTCTGTCTTAATTGCACAGAATTTTTAATGTGATAATTCACCCAGCCTAAAATAATCAACCTATTTTCAGCACTGTCATTTCCATTCGAAAATTTCCGTGAAAAAGTAGGCGAGTTTTATTATTTCATATTTTTCAATTGTTAAGTAATTCCAAAAATAATGTTGAAACTCGGCAAGGCCAAATAATGTAATAATTCATTAGATTTTTGTATAAAACAAACAGTTTTTTAATTTAAAATAAATTATGGTACTTTTTTGCTCGAATTACAATCATTTTATGCTGTCTTTAAATAAATTCAAATGTTTTAACCCTTAAGAGAATTGTGTTGATTTCGCAAACTGACTGAAATATAATTTTTCGAGTTTCCTCTGAAATTGGTTTCCATTAGCCCCGTTTCGGAAGAAAATATCGATTATTGATAAAACAATTTTCTTTTCCCTGAAATAAGGCCTCATGAAAAGACGTGAATTCTTTGCGAGAGCAAAACTATTGATGGTCTTCAGAAGGTATACATTGTTGAATAATTAAGCAAGAAAAATCAATGGATTCTCCAACACAATCAGTTTTGCTGCCATCTACTTTGGGTAACGATTTGGCGACTTGCCATCATGCCGAAGTCCAATTTGTTCATAATATCATTTATGCGATCGTTCGATGGAATAATTACAATTTCAATCTAGTTCACTTAGGACGGGTTGTTTCACAGAATTTGAACAATTCATCATATTTCAAATTTTCAAGTTCTGTAAAGTTACCTCAAAAGTTAAGATTAATACTGTTACAAGGCTCTTGACTCGTATTCCGAAGGTCGCGGGATCGAATCCCGGCGTGGCAAATAAATTTTATTTGATTAATTTGTGTTCTTTCACAATTTATTCATTTAAAATAATATGCAATATATTTGCGGCACGATCCAGAGTGGAAGATACTCTCAGTATCGCCCTGGTATAAGACCACCGTTCAGAGTTGAAAAGTTGCTTAAAATGGCCTTAGCCGTGTTTAGTGACCAGATTTGAATAGCCAAGTACTTTTCACCTTCCTCTTCCCCACCTTTTTCCCCTCCCCACCACCTTCAGCCTAACAGCACACCCCTATTGGGGATGCCATAGTCTCACTGACCCCAGATGTGAGGAGTTGGGACTCTTTTGCGGTATTCATATAAAAAAAAGTTATTTCATGTGGGGCATTGGAGAAATCCTGGGACGGCGGTGGCCTCGGGGGCCAAAGGGGGCATTGAAGGTCAGTACGGGAGAGGGGAGGGAAATAAAAATATATTATATTCGGTTCGCTAGAACAACATTTTTGTACTAGAGTCATTTGCCGTGATGCCAGAATCTGCCACCCGGAGACAACGTCGCCACAACATATTATTTTTGAATAATTAAGCATAATAAAATCAATGGATTCTCCAACACAATCAGTTTCGCTGCCATCTACTTTAGGTAACGATTTGGCGACTTGCCATCATGCCGAAGCCCAATTTGTTGATAATATCGTTTATGCGATCGTTTGATGGAATATTAACTATTCACTCTAGTTCACTTAGGTTGCGTTGTTTCACCGATTTGAACAAATCATCACATTTTAAACTTTCACTTCCGTAAAGCTTCTATTCAAGTTCTGTTATTTCATTGTCTTTTTTGGCCAGTTATTTCACCCAACTCAACTAATAATAAAACTACAAAACCTTAACAAAACTTGAAATTTATTTTCGAAATTTGATGATTTGTTCTTTGAAACAACCCGTCCTTTATTTACATTACCTCCACGTGGGATGAAAAAAAATCCCCTCAGGTCCTATTTTATCTTTGGGGACGCTGTGTAAAAAAGAGGAAGTTATGAGGGGTGTGTAGAAATCTGGAGGTCAGTACGTCCAGGAGTGACGGACTTATGAATCTATTCCTCCAACTGCGTTAAGGTGATGTTCCGAAAGAGTACTGCTGGAGAGATCAAAATATCTCCCTCAACCAGTCTCTACCGACCCGGCCAACCACGCAGCCGGTGGCAGACGCATCCGCCGTCAAATCCAGATAAACCTCACCCCATGAATCTGGGCACCCCTGCTAAGTCACTAAACGTAGCAACTCTTTGGGATGACCTATGGCAGAGGTGTTGGTTATCCGATAAATCGTTCCCGTGGCGGCGGCCATATACCCGCCTCCTTTAATATAACCCTTAGTAATTTTCTGATATACATCAATGAAAATACGTTGACCGTGAAAGTTACCTATATTTTACATTGAATTTATTTTATTTTATTGGGTAAATGTAAGGTGGACTATCAAGAAGTGTAAACAGGCATATTTTATTGTAACAAACATTTAAACGGCGCAAATATCACCAACAACTATTTTTCTGTTGTTAAGTAATATGTTGTTCTGTTGTTAATAATTGTTGTTAAGGCAGACAAGGCAAATCATAAGAGCCAAATCAGCACGAAACGAAGACAGGGGTGAACAAGAGTCAAAAGGCTGCGCTTTCCTGCCTTACGTCCATAATGTAACAGACAGAATTGCCAGGCTGTTGAGAAAAGAGAACATCAAGACGGTCTTCGGAACCACGACAAAAATCCAAGATCTACTGAGGTCGGCAAAGACTAAGTTTCCTCTGGAAACAGATGGAGTATATAAACTCAGCTGTTCCGGATGTGACAAGGTCTATGTAGGCCAGACAGAGCGGACGATCTCCAAAAGGATTTCGGAACACTTTCGTGCTTGTAAACTTGGCCACCCTGACAAATCGGCAATCGCCGAGCACTTAATCGAAACCGGCCATTACTTTGGATTTGTTCCTGAAGTCCTGGGAAGACCCAAAACTTACAGAGCACGCCTAATTACGGAGGCAATTGAAATCCATAAAAACCCCATCAATATTAACAGAGACGACGGAGCTAAGCTCAATAGTTCTTGGTATCCAGTAATTGACGGCTACACCAAAGCTAAACGCAAAAAACCATGCTGAATTTTTTCTAACACCAGCTCGTAGAGAAATGGAGCTGGCAGCACGGTATCGCTTCGACACACATAAGTAAACACTCTCACCAATATCATTTACTCATCTGCCCTGATGATGGACACTGTAACGCTGTCCGAAACGTTGGCTAAAGAAGGAGGTAGCGAAACACGGCATAACACCCCAAAAACAATAACAAAAAAAAACAGTCTTTATAATCGTTACGAATTATATTTTTAATATAGGAACTCTTATCTGACATTTATTCCAGCTTGTCCAATAAAAACAAAACATTCTAATATTTGAATTTTCTGGGGCAGTAGCTGACCAGGGGGCTGAGTACCTACCAGCTTAGAGCCCACAAATATATCAACATCGTTTCCATGGGAATGATTTTTTTCTGACATTTGCAATTAACTCGCTTTTGTTAGCGACAGAAAACGTATAACAAATATAATATATTAATATTTATAATTTCATAACGCCAGAGCTTACCATCATATACAACATATAGTCTGCGCATATAATTTAGCTTTCTATTGGTGAATGAATTTTCAAATTTTTTTTATTGGTTAATGCCTGAAAAGGTCATAAACAAACTCGAGCAGTTTCGCATTTATAATATTAAGTATGGATTGTGTATTTAATCTACAACCGTTTTGAAAAGGACTTATGACTTTAATATTTCGTTGGAATGAAAAACAAATAAGAAATACTATATATTCATGAACGAAAGATATTCAAGATAAACGACATTCTTGGTAAAACGGTAAGATCTTTGGCTATGAGTCAGAGGTCATGGTTTCATTTAGGCATGTTGTGAAATAAGAAAAAAGATACAAATAAAATTAGAGTTCTGATTATTTAATTCATTTCAGATTTAAAATACTCGTTTTCCGTAAAATGAAAGACTAATCGTACCTTAGCATGTAAATAAATAAGGGCAAAGAACACTGGATTACATGTTACTATGTTCTCATGTAAAACCAAATTTTAAATTGAAGATTTGACTTGCGGAAAGAAATAGTTTGTGTTAACTAACACCAACTATTTCTAACTACGTACATTGATCGTCCAGTTTATTACTCAGACATCTCCAAAAAATTAAAATTTGAGTTGAGTATGGAGTTATATGAGATGCAAAAGTGTTCTCTCTCTCTCTGGTAAAATACTCAAATTACTCATAAGACTAACCAATTCGATTTCATGGCAGAAAAACTTGTAGTAAATTAAACAAAATTTTGGTGTTATCTTGGTCATTAGTAGGATATTTCAAAGTGTCATATGTGCCCGACCGTTATGTCGGTGTTATTTTATAGCACATTGAATTTGTAAAACAAGAGACGTGTAAATAATATTTGAATTATGGAGAGCATTCGAATATTGCTTTCCTTACTATTTCGAAACTTTGTATTTGGAGATGTCTGACTATTCAACAGGACGATCGACATATTTTTACACATTCTACGATACGTATGTCTCTCTTTTTATCATTTAGCAACTTTCTTGTTTCACTTCTACTGTGAATTGCACACACCTGTAAGAAACATTAATGTAACAATATTGTTCTTTCAATTCCTTTCGTATTTAGAATTTATTTTTATTTATTTATAAAATTATAAACCTCAACCCAGGCGTGTCCAAGTGAATTTCAAAATTGAATAAATTAACCTTTATTTGCGGCACGTTCCAGAGTGGAAGATACTCTCAGTATCACACTGATTCAATACCACCATTCGGAATTGGAACGTTGCTTGAAATGGCTTTGGCCGTGTTTGGTGATCAGATCAAAATAGTTACTTCCTCACCTTCCTTTTCCCCATCTCCTTTCTATCTCAACTACCTTCAGCCTTACACAACTTACCCTAATTGGGGATGTCATGATCTTACATCATGGCTCCGGACGGTAGCAGTTGGGATTCTTGTGCGGTATTCATATAAAAAAAAAAATTACTTTAGTATGATAAGTTTTTTCAATGTAAAAAGCACTCACTGACAAATAATTACTAACAGGTAGTTTATTTGGGACTTTTCTCCACTGATCAATTATTTTTTTCTTGTTTGTTACAATTTTGTCATTTTATAAAAAATTAAATAAATATATACTTCATCTTTCCCCCGTTGAGAGAGAACGATTCGAAGAGAAACGTTCTTTGGAATGTCATCAAATGTGTTAGATCTGACTGACCAGGTATTTTAAAACTTTATTTTTCTCCGTTCTCTTGCGTTCCTGTGCACCACACAACAATCCTCTATATTAGGATAGACATAAGATCATTGACCCTGGGCTAAGAGACAATTTATGAAAATTGATTTTGTGACGATAAACGTATGCTTTCATGAACTAATTGTTACATGACATTGAAAAAAAATTGTGTTCAACTGTAAGGGTGGATTGAGTAACTACAGGAAGGAAGTCTGGTACATATGTTCCACAATGAGAAATGTGTTTAATGTTCAAGCCTCAAAAATCGATAAGTAATCGAGAACGCTGCGTTGTAAATCTTCAAAACTGTGTATTGGACATGCCTTGTGTGTTCCATAGTCATCCATTGAATTTCCGGGAAATTCGATTATTTTTCTCGGCGAAATTGAAGAAAATAATTGTCGACCGTTTAAATGGCTTCAAAAGTTAAGAATTAAAACAGTTATTTCCAAAGGTGGGGTGACATCACCCGCCTGTGGGGCGCTGGAAAAATCCTGGGGGCGGTAGCCTCGGGGGCTACAGGGGACATTGAAGGCCAGTAGGGGAGCGGCGAGGGAAATAAAAATATATTCAATTTGGTGTGCTAAAATAACATATTTCCACTAGAGTTATACGCGTGATTCCAGAATCGCACACTCGGAGCAGTCGCCACAACAATGATTGTATTGTCGTACGAGTCGCACAACTCTGTATCCGAATTCGCTCACGCGAAGAGTGTCCCGCTTCCTGAACACGCTGAACGTAAAATGCGACATTTTCTTCAAAAACTACCTACTAAACTAACCGCTGCGCAGAAAAGTAAAGACCGAAATAAGATAACGGTTTACAATGCAGTTCACTGTGAGACTGTGTGCCCATATGATGTATAAATGGGGCCTTAAAGAGTCGGAGATGTGTGAATGCGGTGATGTGCAGACCACTGAACATGTGGTCAACGAATGCCTGCTCCGTTCATTCCCCGGCGGGATTGATGAGGTCCACAGGGCAACGCCTGAGGCCCTAGACTGGCTCGCAGACTTAGATGTCCCCCTCTGACCCCCCCACCTTACGAAAGAAGAAGAAGACTGTGAGACTTTTCTGCGCGGCGGACAGAAGTGGCACGTGTCATGGTCGCTCCGAAGCGTCCGTGTAGGGGGTGCTAAAGAGTTTGCACAGTTTTAGCTCTATATAATCAGTAACGGAACTTTTGAAATAAATTAGTTAAGGATAGGTAAGATTGTAATTATTTTGAACGCAAATAAATCAAATAAAAGAATAGTATAAAATATATTGGTGCGATTGATTTATTTTCAGATCTACTTTTTTTCCAAAAGTAGCTTAAAAACAATTAACAAGCTATTTGACATAGCCAACATTATTTTGTTTATTTGGATATCATGCCGAAGCAACTTGAAACCAATAAATTATTCTCCCTAGTAATCATTGTGACATAGTTTTTTCTAATGATTGCCAACCTCCTACAGGAGGCAGCCCCAAAAAAAATGAACTTATATTATTATTCGAAACCAAATTTGATTTGATATTTTTACGGCCAAAAGTAATAATAACATGATTTGTTTTTTTTTTATAGGAATACCGCACAAGAGTCCCAACTGCTCCCGTCTGGAGCCAGTGAGACTATGGCATCCCCAATTGGGGTATGTTGTGAGGCTGAAGGTAGCGGGGAGCGGAAGGAGATAGGGAAGAGGAAGGTGGGAAGTACCTGGCTATTCAGATCTGGTCACCATACACGGCTAAAGCCATTTCAAGCAACGTTTCAATTCTGAATGGTGGTCTTACACCAGGGTGATACTGAGAGTATCTTCCACTCTGGAACGTGCCGCAAATATGATCTATATTATTTTTTGAATGAATAAATTGTGAAATAACACAAATTAAAAATAAAATTTATTTGCCACGCCGGGAATCGATCCCGCGACCTTCGGAATGGTAGTCAAGAGCTTTACGTCGTCGTATTGCACAACCTCCTTCTTTAGCCAGCGTTACAGTGTCCGAAACGTTGTCTAAATAAGAAGTTAGTTAACACGGCATAGAACTCCAAAAATAAATCATGATAAAAGTAAAGTTTTGCAAAAGAAAATAGTAAACCCTGAAAAAAAATGTCCTCGCAAAGGGCAAGTAGTGCAACACGGCATAATACCCCAAAAATAAATCAACATAAAAGTAAAGTTTTCCATAGAAAATAGGGAACGCTGAAAAAAATTGTCCTCGCAAAGGGCAAGTAGTGCAACACGGCATAATACCCCAAAAATAAATCGTGATAAAAGTAAAGTTTTCCAAAAGAAAATAGGGAACGCTGAAAAAAATTGTCTTCGCAAAGGGCCAGAAGGGCAAGTAGTGCAACACGGCATAATACCCCAAAAATAAATCACGGTAAAAGTAAAGTTTTCCAAAAAAAAATAGGGAACGCTGAAAAAATTGTCCTCGCGAAGGGCGGTGATTCAAATAAATTTGAGAAACTCCGATGTACGAATAACGGAACCACGATCGCGGTCATCGTAATCCCTCTCATCTCTACAATTTAATTCTTGACATTTTGTGCCACAAATCTGTTTCACAGTATGATATTCCGCGGCATCTGCAAATATTTAAATAAAGTTGTTCGTTTATTTTTTAATGTTCTGCCTTGTTTTATAATTTACTCGCTGTCATTTCCGACTTCCCGTGGTTTGTTCAAGTTATATATTATTGTATCTGTCAACACTTCACCAAAGACAATGGGTTCATGATGAATTATTTTCGTGGAAAGGAACTTTGTTCTTGACATTGTGACATTAATTGACTACTAAAAAGCACAGGATCGCGTACAAAAATGTGCGGTACTTACTACAAAAAATATGCTTTAAAAAATTTTATGGATTTTTTGATATCGTATAATCCAAAAAGTCGAAAAGTTTCGCGAAAAATCGAAGAGAAAATGAAAAAAAAGGAAGAAAAAAACATAGACGTACAGGGAATTAAAGGGCGTACTTGACTTATAATCATTATACTAACAGTGACTACTGACATTATTTGGAATGAGAGATTTAAATGAAATTTTGGGTCTCCGGTGACATTTTCGAGGGTTTTTTTCAGCTTGAAACACAAAAAATTAGATGTTATTGGACGATGAGGGTCGGGGTGTGGGGTTGGGCGGTTGACTCGATTGAGTGGTCAGTAAGTAAGGAAAAAAAATGTTTGGTTTTGACAAAAAAACTTTTGAAAAAAAAAATCATTAAAAAGTCACCGGAGACCAAAAGTTTATTTTTAAATTTTTACCCCAAATAATGTCAGAAACTGTTTAAAGTAAGTCAATTGCGTCCCTTAACACCCTGTTTGCGGAAATTATCAAACGACAAAATGTTTGATTATTAACGTAAGTAAAACTATGTACATTTTACTTCGTGATTTTGACAATATGCTGTAAATTTTTTTTGTAATATTGACTTAATGCTAGTGATTAAGTCTAAAATTTCTTGGAAAAGGAAGCCAAATTATCCCAAAAAATCCCTAGATTACCTAAACTATAGTAATACGTATATTTGAAAAAACATCGTTCTTTTTCGACGAATTTTTATCTTACTCCTTTACAATGCCAAAGTAACATTTTGATAATGCAGGTTTCAAAAATATTTTGATTCTGCGTTAAGACTGTATAAATTTTAGTTAGAAATATGAAAATATTAATTATTCAACTTTTTTGTCATAAGTAGTAATCGCATTATTGGGATAACAATTTAACGCCATAATAACCAGGCGGTGTACGTAATTAAAATAAATAAGTGAGTATTGATGTAATTAAGACGTATCCACAAGTTTTCGTTTGTCAGGCTAGTTGTTTCAAAAAACTTGAACAATCCATCAAATTTCAAAGATAAAATTCAAATTCAGCTTTATTCAAGTATGTACTGAGAAACAACTTGTCCAATTTTTCTATTCGATATTCTAATACATTCGTTACATTTTTTTTAAGTAAACGTAACTTGTTTGATTTCAATAGAGTATTAAAATTTATATTTCAGACAGACTTGCAATGACACATATTTTATCATTACACCAAAGCAATTATTATCAAAGAGATGAAGAAACGTTAAAAAAGAGTGATCATGAATTTGAACGTTAAGATGACTACAATGTCATGAAAAACCTCTTTCGTGCGGTTTTTCAACCCTGCCATTTTTTTATCACTATCCATTCGATGTGAACATTTTCCAAACAAATAAGCCCCCCATTACAGCTGTATTCCGCCCCTGGCCGATAATTATTACGCGAGTGCTCCGGGGCCCTCAAAGCGCCCGCGCTTGCCAGTGACGTGGGTTCCTTTTGAAGTATCAGCATCCCCCCCGCTCCACCGAGCCTCCAGATCCCCACAAACCCACCCGTCCTCTACCCCTTCCTCGTACTTTATTCCCCTTCCACAGTTTTGAACTTGTCAAACGAAACCAACCCCTCTTCCAACGGTACGGCATGAAAATTTACTTTGAAAACATATCTCCGATAGCGGTGTAACGGATTTTTTCTACATGCTTGCCAATTCTAGGCGGGGGCTGATAAAGAAATGTAATTTTGCATTTTACAGGGATATTCTTACTCGTACGTACGAGATAATTTTTATAAACCTATTGCGAACCGAGACCAGATAGGAGTGGAATGGTAAAACCTTAATCTGTTATATTTTATTATTAATCTAACCCGAAGATATGGAGTGGGAGCCTGTCAACCACCATGGCTGATTCATGCAAGCCAGGAAGGGTGATGATATAATCATCAAGGTGGTGTCCAAAGTTAATTCATCTGGAATCATTATAAACTGTAACATTATCCCCTAATCAGACCACAAGGACGGGACGCTTTATAGACAATGTGCGGACGTTTTTGGAGATGCAGAGAAAAAAAGGATATTTTTTTACATGAGATCCACACAGGAGCCCCTGAGGAAAATAATTTCCCTCGGGGCCTTTGTCATCTTTGGGGATGCTGTGCAGAGGGTTTTTAAAGGAAAGCAAGGGGAGGGAAGTTCTTGGAAGGAAAAGGGTTTAAGGGGCGGGTAGGAATTCGGGGTTCATTGTGTCCTGGTCATCCGCCTCCAAAACCTAGATAAACCTCACCCAATGAACCCGGCACCCCTGCTAAATCACCAAACGTAGCTTACCACTTGGGGTGACCTATGGCAGAGGTGTCGGTTATCCAATAAAGGTTCCCGGGCGGCGGTACCCATTCTCGTCTCCCAAATTGAAAATGCTTGGCACTAAAAGTAATGAACCGTCGGAAGTGTATTCGGAAGCAGGATTCCGCAAGAACTTTATGACAAATAAGCTAGTAAGTTGGAATCAGTATTCCTTTATTCTTATCATACAAAATAATAAAATGTCTATCATAAAATGTACTGTGATAATTATGAAATTCGTGTCCATAAAATTGTGTATAATATAAGGACTTTACTGATGCAAAGCTTTGCAAAAGCTGTGTGATCATCGGATGTAAAAAAGTAAGAAGGCGCGGATAATAATAATAATAAGGTTTTGTTTGAAATAAAATAAATGGTAAATTATACTCCCTGCTTTCAAATTTTTAATTTCAATTTCAATTTACTGTTCAGTTTATCGAATCAGTTTGAAGATCCAAGAAAGAAACATTTATTTATCTACGAATGGATTAAATGGTCCGGGATGCTTACCTTGGTCAACATCGTAGTCAAATGCTACATCAATCTACCAACCCCGATATAGCAATGAGGCTTTAACTGTAAGAGGAAGGTAGAAATTAGACGAAACGCTGTAGAAATGAGACCCCTGAGGCAAAAGGCATGTGGTGAAACCATGGATGACCGTGTTCCCTCCGCTTACAGAGCTAGAAAATCCCTTGACCTATGGTGCTGTATACTCATTACACAGGGTAGTTACATGTTTAGAATTCAGTCACTTTTAAGTTGGATAAAAATGAATAGTGTACATTTATTACTCGGGTAAACTATTTTATTCATAGTGCATAATTGGAATCATGGCCATGACTAAAGTATTATGTATTAGTGCTGATAACGAGAAAAAAAATAACGGCCATGCACAAAGTGCATGATACGCCCATTTTTGCCTGCAATTACTGACAATCATGCTCATAGCCACAGTAAGCGAAACCCCGTACCCTTTAATGAACGATACAATTAATAATCAATGTCCCTACCCCTCTCGCTCACTACCGCACCACTCGTCAAGTTATCAATGCGCGCAGACATGTCATGAACAATCTTTTCCCGAATTTTCGACCAAACACTTTTTTCTGTTGCGTTCGATAAATACTTAGGTAAAGTTTTTAATTATTTTATCAGATAAATAAATGTATTGCTGAAGAACACCCAATATTATCAGCACTTCTATTGCTAATCTCAATGTTAGAAAAAATTCTGTATTCTAGCCGCCGCCCCGGGAACCATTTATTGGATAACACCTCTGCCGTAAGTCACCCTAAATGGTTCGCTACGTTTGGTGTCTCTTTCTACCCCTGTGGGGAAGCGGCTAGATAGTTAATTAGTTTTTTAAATGCCTCAAAATAATTCCATTTTTTCCTGTTTGTCCATTCGCCCCTTTTTACCATCGTCTAAACCAGGCATGCCCAACCTGCGGCTCAATTGAAGATTTTTTGCGGTCCAAAATGAAGTTTTTAGCTTTCTGTGTTTAGGATTTTGGTATTCATACAAAAAAAAAAAGAAAAAGCTGTTCGTAAATTTATCACATTTATGTTGCATTTTGTGAAATTAGAACTTTCTTGTTATTAGACCTCGGACTCTCGATGGGGGTTTTGATTTAAGGCTTGAAAGGTGCCAGGCCGATAGCCGCACTCGGAACTTATTTTCAGAATAAATTCCCACCAGTACATTTTTCCCGCATATTTTTCAGAAGAACGAGTGCAACTGATCTGATTTTAATTAGTGGATGGTGAGTGCACAGGTCGTTCATAAATGCGTGTTCAGTCAGTTTATGCCTTCTAGCATTGAAGGCTGCGGTTTCACAGTTATAACATTTTTGGACTCCGAATTACCCGTAAAAATTAACGGTAATATCCGCTGTTGACCTACTCCCCTCACAAATGGCCCACCTAAACTCAGTAATATTTTTTTGGCCCGTCAAACAATTTTGGTTGGAAGACCTTTGGTCTAAACCGTTTTGACGGTACAAATAATATTATTTGTACGATATGTTTATTCATAATTCGGTTCCACAACCATATATTATTACTACGTGATAAAAAAAAAAAAAATTGACCGTCATCACAACAGACGATCACTCATCCCTGTGTGACAATAATATTGTGTTTGAGACGCCCCGATAATGTGTTTTATCTTTCTATTCGAGGCGGGTGATGGATGGAAAAGGGATTCCACCTCAAGTAGAACAAATTCTAATAGAAAAATCAAGATAATATGAATATGATAAGAAACTTATTTTCCCTTTTTTTTACCACGTGACAACTCACGTTACTGTCAATTAAGGCCGATTTACACTTCGATTAGTATCATGTGATTAGCGTTGACTTAACTGTAATAGTCCGGCTGGGCTGCCGGTTTCATGCAAAACTTATTTTTGGATTTGAGGCCAAAAAACCCAACCAAACTGTCGAACACTAGTTGAAAAATTCGATTTGTTGCGAATTGAAACATTGGCAATTTTTTGTGAGTTTGGTAATAAAAAAACAATATTTGCAAAATTATTTTTTTTTTACATTCGCTCTACACAAAAGGCAAAATTGAATGAATTTAATGAATAAAGTAGGTAGCCGTAATCTAGGCACTCTTTAGAAACCAATTCTAAAATTTAGGTGTCTTCAACATTTATTTTAGATTCCTTCATTCGTTTGTGAATGAACATCATGATTTGGTGACCAAACTGTGGAATTATGCTCGCTATGACTCCTTGTTACGACTACTAGTGACATGTACAATGTTTTTATAGTGATGATATTATGAAAGTCATTATAAAGTCTTTAAATAAAACCTTTGTAACATTTGCAAATCTTTGTTGCATGCTTGATAAAATAGAGTTTCTTTTCAAACCATTTACTGAAATCATTCCGAGACAGAAAGTAACGAAATATTACTAATAAAATAATCAAAAACTATTGGGTTCATTATTCGACAAAACTTCATGACTTACATTTATGTTGAATTGTTTGTTATATTCTTGACACATATATTGAAATTAAGCAATCACCGTAAATACGATAAGGATATACCAAGTCTGGAAGAATTTTAAGTTATAAGAAAATTTCGTAATAAATTACTTTTCTTTGTCGGGGTTTTATGATTAATTTGTCTTTCTTACCTGAGCCAAAAAATGGCCAAATGAATTTCGAGTAATACATTTTTCTCTGAATTTAATTTATGGCCAACGGATTTTATATTATTTTCAGCCAAAAAGACGAGCACTGATATTCTTTTCACGTACACACAATGGTAAACTAAACCAAAATTGAACGTTTTATGCAGACTACATTAAACATGGCATTTGATATCACAACGAAATTTACTTACGACATTCGATGTTTCTAATTATTCATTTTCAATTGTTTCGCGATGGATAGAAGTAAAATAGACAATGCGCAATGTAATCTTTAACACTTCAACACTTTGAGGAAACGACATTAGACCACAACTTTCGCCAAAACTCTTCAAAACATGTATCCTATCGAAGACTAAATGTTACTCGTTCGAACGAAAAGTCACAGAAATGTTAATTTCACAATACTTTGACATAAGGTGTTTCATTGCACATCAGGTCTGATGAGTCCATAAAATCGAAACAATGCAGAGAATTGAGTATGTCGTTATAAAGCAATGATTAAACCAATTATCATAACACATTGAGATGATCATGAGTCACGTTACGTACGTCCGAAAATAATAAAGCCTTCGTATTACGCATTATTCTAAATATGATGAAACAAACTGACTCGCCACTCTAAATAGAATACCCCAAGAAGGAAACGAACCCTTTCACCTCAAGCACCCGACGGAACAACACCTACAAAACGCTCTACCTGAGCCGTCTTCTTTTGAATGTGCTGTTCCTTAAGTCCTTGAAGTCGCTCCACCTAATACCCCTAGCCATCTTGCCCTGGGCTTCCTAGCCCGGAGCCCCGTTGTCCGGAGCCTCGCAACTCTCTGCTCTGGTGATGACGCTGCGCCTGTCAACTGATGACACCGCCGAAAGATGCGTGCCACGCAGAGACATACGCCCAACAGATTGCAGACCTGCTAGCGACCCCGAGGTCTGCGCATCGCCGGCGATCGTCCCGGCCGCGACGTGCTACGAAGTGAAATGGTGAATATTATTATTTATTATTTTAACTTTATGAGTAAAACCTCAAACTGTAATATTTAATTAAATGAAGACATTATGAGCGAAACTCAATCGAAAATCTGGAAACAGAAAAAACAGAAAAATATATTGGCACCTCTGGGACACGACCCCAACAACCCCAACGACCCCAACGACCCCACGGCCCCAACCCGGAAAGTAGGGAGGTCCTGGGTTCGAGTCCCAGAGGTGCCAATATCTTTTTCTGATTTTTCTGTTTCCAGATTTTCGATTGAGTTTCGCTCATAATGTCTTCATTTAATGAAATGGTGAAAGTGGAAGGTCGGGGAACATACCTCCCTGCTACCCACGAAGAAACAGCGTATCACTGAATAACGGAGCAACCAATCAATCATCTCTACAAGCCAGTCTACTTGTGTGTTTGCTACGACTGTTCCGGTTTTGGATGCTGGTGCCGGACATGTAGTAACTCAAGTCCACATAACATCTGGAGCGCAGTCCGCTTTGGCCTGAAGAGATCAAGCCAGCTACGAATGCTGTTCCCTTCGATACGCAACAAATCGAGAACAGACAAATCTGGAGCGAGGCCCCCTTCTATTGCTAACCGCACTCCTTACTAAACTGGGCCACCCACAGCACTTCTAGAATTCGAAACCGGTGTCCACTGCAGCCTACATGCTCCTATGCAATAGCATTCCACTGTGCGGCGGAAGGTGCAATAGCACTCCACCTCACAATGCGTGGTGGAAGATACCCGCCTAACATGGACGCTTCGGTAACCGGATACTCTCTCCTTATTTTGCATATATATTAGTGCTACAGTACCCCTACTGCGCATTACCCGGATCTTAAACAGCTGTCAAAGCAAGAAAATTTCTCTATCAAGATATTGCAATAGTCGGGCGTCTCTGTGTGCCAGCACTTATTATTTACAGTTTTGTGCAGACCTTTAGGTCTTGTACAGGTCAGGCCAACAGGTCTTGCTACATGAAAAAAATACTCTTAATATTTACAGCCAATAACTATAATGACGAAATAATATCTTCCAGTATTAGACAACTTAGTGAACAACAAATGTGTTGGGTATTCAATAAGTTCAACGTTCGTTTGGTTCCTAGTTTGTACCTCTATTGGGAGGTACTGAAACTACTTGGATAATTCGATAAGATAACGATCTTCAATACTTTCAACGTTATAGACATTAAACAACTCTACGCAAGATCCATATTAGTTAATTTACACAAAAACAACAAAACAATGCACAATACCAGAACCAAAAACAAAGAACTTCTCCAGACTCCTTTTTCCAAAACTACCTTTGGACAAAGACACTTCAAATACATAGCTTGCAAACTATACAATTCACTACCAGCTACGATCAGACAAACTGAATCCTTGACAAAATCCAAACAAGGCGTAAAGAAATGAATTGTAAGTATTGGACGCCACACTACTGCAAAAATCTGTAAAATAAATCATACATAGACAGAAAACAATTTGCATACGACCTAATCCATGTAAAATAATTGAAAAAATAGAATCATGTCAAATTTAATTCCATGAATAGATTTGACAGGATTTACTATTTACTGTGCATTATCTCTTCCTTCATTTATATGATAACTCTCTTTAAAGTATTTACCCACACTTCCAATCACCTTTTTATTTTTATTGTATTCAAATGAATATGTACGTAACTTTAAATATTCTTGTAACCACAAATATGTACATCTAAGCCTGTCTCGACACAGGTATATCCTAGTAAGACAGGCATCGTAAAACCCTTTGTAAATATTATGTATATAGATTAATAAAACAAAAACAAAAAAAAAACAAAAAAATTGATAGAAATATATAATATATTTGTAAAAAGCATTAACTTTGTGGCTCGCCATAATTTACAAATTTACCGTTTTTTACAGTTACAGTAATTTACAGTTACAATATTCTCCTGACGAAGGAAGGTCGCTTCCGAAACCGGTTGAGTGTAATAAAATAAAAGTGGTCTACAACAAATATATGTGTTTTTTTATTGTGAAAATATATAATATTTATAATTCATTGATTTGTCACTACTTAAGTAGTAATAATTAATGACAAAACAATGAATTACAAATAGTATATATTACTATCAATTATCCAATTCAGCATCTTGGATAATTGATAGTAATACGTAATATTTGTAATTCATTGTTTTGTAATATATAATATTTGTAATTCATTTTTTTGTCATTAATTAAGTAGTAATATATGGTTGCTGATTTATGTAAACGTAGTATATAACATGACGCATATACTGTTGATGGATATTATTTCATATTTTTAAAAGATGAATTATTATTTGTTAAAATAAATTTAGAAATCAAAGATAACTTCAATAATCATTTGCCCAACACAAAACTGTAGAGGTACCTTGTATTATCTTAATCAAATCATTATGCATCAAAAGACGTTTATCTGAATCTTTCGCAAAAATTTCATAATCTATCTTTAAGGGGTTCTAATAGTGCTTTAGGATCTGCATTCTATAAAACATTGCGTCTTACGTAGGCGAAATTGATGCGAAAGCGATTTCGACGTGGTATGAAGCGATATAAAGCGAAGCTACACGAAATGACAACCGTTTTCAATATTCACCTAGTTTAACTCCTTTCCTGAATGTGATCATGTACTTAATACTAGTATGAATATTTTCCTTAATATGTATGCTATATGTTTGTACTTTCATCTACATGTATATGGAAGATTATTAATATTATATAATTTATATCTTATGAATCTCGACTACCATAATACGGGCATTTGCCTAGCTTGGTAGTCGAAATACCATGTAATACAATCCTGTAATAAACAAAACGAATAAAGAAAAATTAAAAAAAAATAAAATAAAAAAAATTTGTTCGCCGCGCTAACTTCGCGCGAAAATGTCAAACGAACTGATCGCGTCGCTGAAATCCCGCGCGTCAGCGCACCGCTTTTCACGCCATTTTCAAGTAGCGGTGACCATTATATGATAACTTGGCACAACGCAGCGTTGGCATGAATTTCGCCTACATAAGATGCAGCGCTAGGAATATTGCTGGCTGAACGCTGTCTTTTTTTTACATTAACTCCACACAGGAAGCTCTCAGGAAAACAATTTCCCTCAGGCCTATGTCATCTGAGATGCTGGGTGGAGGGTCTTTTTGGGGAGAGGAAGGAATGAACATTGGTCTTGAAGAGACCCATGTTATAGGAAGGAGGAAACACAGAGGCCGGCAAATCGTACCACAGCCAAGCAGTTGAACACAAGAACAAGTCGAAGAAGCTACCCGTTCTCATGTGACAAATGTCAACCGTGCACATATGTTGGGCGCGCGTTTGGCGAGTTTCCCGAGTATTCACTGGTGCCGAAGGGATGCTAGTTCCTTGGAGCATCTTCCATTGAAATACTGGTCAGCATCGGACCGGATTAAGTATTACATCAGTAAGAGACGATAAAACACGCCCCCATAAATCGAATCACTTTGTCGGTCGATAGTGCCATACATTAAATGTAAAAAATGCCTTATATAAAATTTAACTTCAATGGAGTTTTATATATTATAGTACCTACAAATGTCATCACCAGGCAACGGTCAGACGATTGTAAAAGCGCTGCGCTGTGACTTTGTATTTAATTCGTACGGCACGGTTAGCCGTGGCTTAAAAGAGATTTCAAGTAATAATTGAGCCCCTGCCGTGAGCTGGGAAAGTCTTTATAATCCAAATGAAATCCGCTGAAAAATCGTACTGTAAACAATGTTAAAAAGTTCTATGCCTATATTTCAGACTGTTGCAACACTTAAAAAGCTCCTTGAGAGCTTTTTATTGCTGGCCTGCAGTGAAAATATTTTTAAAATGTTAGCAAATAAAACTTTTTTCAGAACAATACATTTTAGTATAAGATACAACTTTTTGTTTTTTTTTTTAGTTAAGGTTAATTAGGAACACGAGATCTTTTTATTTAATTTAAAACAAGTCTTATTTTTAACTTTAGTGCCTTTAAGAAGTGTACATCATCCGCAAAACATATTGATCATGTATCGAAATAAATTTGTCTTTTAAATAAATAATAACTTAAAACCATTTCAAAGTGAACAAAAACTTAGATATTGGTGTCATAAATATTTATCATATAAATTTTGGTGACCGGACAACTCGGAATGAAACCAACTCAGAAGCATCTCAGATAAGTCATTTAGAGTGATAAACAAATATTTATAAAAAAAATTGGTTAAATAGGTTACGTTAGGTTAGGGTTATCGGCTAATTTTAAATTTTTTTTTTCATAGCTTTTAATGACTTTTCAAGAAGGTGATGAGTTGACTTTTTCTCAGTTGACATGGAACCATAAATTTTATATGGTGGGTAAGTACAATGAATATTTTTAAAAAAGTAATATCTTCTTCTTTTTCCTCTTATCTTATTCGGGTCGGGGACCCATTGCATCGACAAGGCTCCTCCATACGTCCCTGTCTTGTGCTGATTGTTCGGCCTCCGTCCATGGAAATCCCTTCCTCTCCTCACACAGTTTTTTGGGTTGCCTCGCTCAACTGTGTCTGGGGCGATCCCCTGGACCTTCTGGAATCGCACTCAGTATTTTTTCTGGGAATTCGATCATCAGACATTCTTAGTACGTGCCCAAGCCACCTCAGTTGTGATTTTTCTATGAAGAGTAGCAGTGGTTCAATGTTCAGATCGACTCGGATCGTCGTGTGTCTTATGTGATCCCATTTCGTAACCCCTGCCACTTCTCTCAAGTACCTCATTTTGGCAGCTTGTACTCTAGAACGTGTTCGTTCGTTTAGCATCCATATCTGGTGGCCATAAGTGAGTGTCGGGCGGTATACCGTTTCGAACACTGCCATTTTTTATCTTGATGCTAGCTCGGCTTTCTTATCACTGAGCTGTAGAGAGGACACAACACCCCGCTTGCCGCAATTCTTCGATCAATTTCTCTTGCCGTCCATCGCTGGTGAATTCGACCCCGAGATATTTGAATCTGTCCACCTGTTTCAGCTGAGTCCCATTAGAGAGTATGTTGCACTGAGTTTGGTTCCTTCCTATAACCATCACCAAAAAAGGTAATATATTACACAATTTAAAGCCACTTCAATTATTGTTCTTTTTAGTTTTACCTGAGATAAATGTTGAAGCACGTTAAATTTAACGAATTTTTGGTAATTACCAAACACTTTTGTTAATCATAAAAATATGTATTTATTTTATTTGCTAAAAAATAATAGTCTTATAATGTGGGTATTAGATGCATAAATGATGTAATAATATTATTCTGGTAGAATACAATAAAGTTTGCATTGAAAATTTAATGGTCTGAAATGAAATACTGGTTGTGAATATAACGTAATGCCTCTCGCAGTAAAATTCATTTCCTTACGTAATTTTGTACGTGCAAAATTAACAAAATGTAAACGCTTCAGCGCGCCTAGATTTACACCCTTGAAAAACGTTTTTCATCACTTTTTACGTACACGAGCATTAAACTGATTACTTCATTTTTTATTAGGGTTTTATGGCTTAAATCTTAAATTACGAAAAGCATAAACCAGCCCAAAAACGTACAACGATTACACGTGTTATCAAATCATAACTTTTAGTACCCCCTAGCAATGTGCCACTGAAAAAGAAAGTATATGTAAAGTGAAAACTTAAAACTAATTCACAAAAGAAAAATAAGTTTTATTGAACAAGATTCACATGCATCACTTCCCCTTTGTTTCGATTGAAAATTTTAGTAACTTGACAACTTGAGTGAATATTTCCTTACAGGTAAAGAGTAGGTGTTAATTTTTTTTTTTTGTTTTTTTTTTAAAGAAAGACAAACATTCCTTGGTTACGAATATATTTCAAAATCTCCTACTACCACCACAGTAAGCCGAAAACGTTGCTTGAGTCGTGATGGAGGACTCGAACGGAGGAATCGAACGGGACCCAAACGCGGTGCCAACTCAGCCACAAATTAAAAGAATTGAAGAATTTGGTACGACGAATATTTGAAACACAATTTTTTTAGTTTTTTATTTATGTATTCATTTTTTTTTTTTTAAAGAAAGACTGTCGTTTCTGGGTAACGAATAACCTGACAACCTTTGAAAATCTTCTGTTACCATCACACTACGCGAAAAATGTTGCTTGTGTCGTGATGGAGGACTTAAACCCACCATGCCTCGGTGGGAGCCAAAATGCGAAGCCAACTCAGCCACTGGCCGTTTTATTATGTCATACGAGTTATAATATTTTGTTGTTTTCTTCGATGTAGCATATCGTAATGTATTAAATAATAACATGCATACGAAACTATTAGCACAATAGAAAACTTTGTAAGGTAAATTAGCAGTTATTTAGTAGTTTATTTTGTGTGAGAGTTATAACTTTGTGAAACTATAGCAAAATTGACTAATAACTAATATCGAACTTTTAGTACTCTTGTTTAAGTTATTACCCAGTTTCGAGTTTCAACGCTCATTGAACGATAATTGAAGACGGAACGAACAATATGGCGCTCTCTCTTATTTTTCAAAGTTAATCGAAAATCCAAAGTTCTACCTCGTGAAAGAAAAGACATAGCAAGCTAAAAATTGTTTTTTTCTCTTAAAAATTTTATAAAGAAATGCCTGTAGTGGTGCCAGAGTTCACGTTTCATTTATATCCGATGTATATTGTTTGCTGATATGTATGTTATATAAAGAAATAGACAGACGTATTGGAAATGCTTGGAAACAATATTGGGGTTTGAAAGAAATAATGAAAATCGGTGAAACCAGGATAACTATCAAACGGAAACTTTTTGACACCTGCATACTTCCTGTACTTAATTATGGTTGCCAAACTTGGGCACTCACAAAAACTCACAATAAGAAGCTCGAAACATGTCAAAACTCCATGGAAAGAAGTATGATGGGGAAAAGACTGTCCGATAGAATAAAAATTGCAACCTTGAAGAAACAAAGAAGAACAAAAGATGCCATAAAAACAATAAAAAAGCTAAAGTGGAAGTGGTCAGGCCACACAATCAGAGGAAGTGAAAAATGGTCAAAATTAGTCATGAATTGGTTCACAAGTGACAAGAAGAGAAAACGAGGTAGACCATTTAGACGGTGGGTTGACGACATCAAAGCCATAGCAGGTGGTACATGGACAAGAGTAGCTAATGACAGAGAGAAATGGCAACTTTTGGAGGAGGTCTTTGTCAACTAGTGACATACAGACAGGGGAACGATGCATGATAAGTGAATATATATGGGAAAAATTTATTATAATTAATGTTATGTAATTTACTGTCTGAATAAAGGCTTTTATTAGTAATATATTATAATAAAAACAAATATAAAACTTTTTTCCACTTTAAGTTTAATGACCGTAACCGGTTTCAGCTCGCTAGAGCCATCTTCAGACTGGTACAAAATATTCTTAATCTACGGTTTATATACATAACATTTGAGGGAGGGGAAGCGGGGTGGTCTTAAGGGTTTTAATCAATTATACTAATTACATTTGTTACTAAGTAGTTTGAGACTGTTGAATTTCTAAATATTTTGGTCATTCCAGTGGGCTAATTACCTTGGGTTTGTAGCTCACTTCAATATTGTTTAGGAAAAACCTTACAAGTGGTATGAATTATTAAAGACCTAATTTTATTGTCAAATCGTTATTACATTTATGATGCATGGGATTTTTTTAATAGCATTTTGAAGGGATACATGTTTACATTGGAGTAGGAATGGTCATTTTACTAGCTAAATACATATTTTAATTTCGAAATTATTATGAAAATTACAATGGATACAAAAGTGGAGACTTAGCAAATGACTCTAATTGTTTATTCATTACAAATTTATGGTCTATTTTTTTAGTTAAGCGGGAAATTTCTAAAGATTCTAGTCTATCTAGCTTATGGCCTTTATTACAAGTGTGGAGGACTTTAATATCTCTGTCTTTATCAAACGAGTGATTGTTTTCTAGTAAATGTAATGCTACATTTGATAATTCGCCTTTGTCATTTACCCAGTTTGTAAAGTGTTCTTTGATTCTGGTTTTGAATGACCTTCCAGTTTGGCCTATGTAATATGACGGGCAGTTGGCGCAGTTCACTTGGTAAACGCCCGAGTTTTCAAGTTTTTCTCTCTTGTCTTTATTGTTGATTAAAATTCTTCCCAGAGAATTCACATTATAAAAAGCTGTTTTGAATTTATCATTATTAGTTAATCTGGATATTTTTGTCGATATTTCGCCAATATAAGGGATTTTAATCCATTGTTTAGAGATATCATTTTCATTTTTATTTTCAAGGCCTTGTGAAATAATTGCTAATGTAAGCTTTTTATCTTTTTTCTTTAATAAACTGTCAATAGTTTCGCTCTTGTATCCATTGTTCTTTGCTATAGTTTTAATAATATTTAATTATGAAGATGGCTCTAGCGAGCTGAAACCGGTTACGGTCATTAAACTTAAAGTGGAAAAAAGTTTTATATTTGTTTTTATTATAATATATTATAATGGCATTCCACCATGAATTATCAGTTTCAAAAATAGAGCTTTTATTAGTATTATTATTATTATATATTATATGTTATATATATATATATATGTAAGGTACCATTTCGGCAGAAAGTTTTGGAAGGAAATTGGTCGCCAATGATGGTTTGTATGGAGTGCTCGTATCTGTCATCGAAGTTATAGAAAGCGGGCGGTGGTGAACCAGAACCGAACTGTTTGCTTTTCCTGGTTACTTCTTGCTTAGGTACTTGTCTTCTACTCAAATCTTCGATGCGGAAAGTAATACAAACTAAATCTTTTGTACAAATAAAATCGTGTACAACTTTGAGGCGAATTTATTTAGGTACTCTCTACCTATAAAGCCATTTCCCCGCAGGGATAGACGGAGAATAAAGACCGTACAAAACTCTTTCTTTTGTACCCGTACAAAAGCATTTGTTAATTGTTGTTTGTGTTTAATTCGTACAACTCCATTTGATTTTTTAAATTTTAATTTAAATTTAATTTAATAATGTTTTTGCTATGTTCTGCAAGTATTTTAGTTTTATTATTGGGACAGCTGTTTCGGCTTACAATACCACTTTCAAACTGTTGAAAGCCTTGTAATTTAAATTTAAAATTTAATTTAAATTTAATTTTTTAATTTAAATTTAATTTAAATTTAATTCAAAAAAATAAATACAAACATTTTTTTAACTCAAGCATTTGATTCACTTGATTGTGCCATGTCTTTCTGGGACTTTCACACATGAACCTTTCATCCTCCTGAAATTCCTTTCTCCGTTCATCCAGAATGGTTCCATCACGCTTACATTAGGCAACATTGTAGAATCCCTTCATTTGTAATACACCGTCTGTATTTTTGGTATGCGTTATTATTTCTACATCATTTATTAGATTCTTTGAGAGGCGGGTATGGGTACCTCCACCCGGAAAGCATTTAATGGATAACCAAATCCTCTGCCATAGACCATCCCAAGTAGTTCGCTATGTTTGGCGTCACAGCAGCGGTGCCCGGGCTCGTGGGGTGAGGGTTGTCCAGGTGTTGGCGGTAGATGCGTCTGCCTACCAGCTGAGGGACCTACCTGATCGGGAGAGGCTAGTTGAGGAAAATCATTTGACCTATCCGACTCCCTCGACCCATTGCCTTGCACACCCCCGGAGAGAAGGATGGATTCATACGTCCGTCAGTCCTGGACACACTGACCCCCAGATTTCTACCCACTCCTATTACTCCTTTTCATCCCAGAACTTGCTCTCATTCCTTTTCTTTAAAAAATACCATCCACACAGCACCCCCAAATATGACCCAGGCCTGAGTAAGGGAAACTATTTTTTCAAGTCCCCCTGTGTGGATTTAATCTAAAAATAAATTAATTCATCTTCCCTCTCCCGTTCTGGGTTGTCAGAACCCCATTTCAACATTAATTTAATTGGTGACTACAGTATTCAGCCCTCCATCCATTCAATTCCTCGTATTCACTCAATTCTTTCAATGTCGAATTCACTTTACGAAATTACGTATTTTTTAATACTATCTTTTATATGAATAAAATATTTTAATAGAGCCATGTTTTATTCATCACTATTAGAACGTCGAGGTATTCATTCTTTATCTCCCTGACCAAATTTAAAAAAAAAACGAACCCGGTTTTAAAAAATTTCAATAAAATTTATACCGAAACTCGGTGGCGAATGAAACGATTGGGTGTTGGGTGTTGGGTGTCGGGTGTCGGGTGTCGGGCGTCGGGTGGCCGCTGTGTGATTCGCCGCGAGGGGGCGCGTTTACTTGTTTCATCAAATCTGATTTTCCGTCCGTCAAACTGTCAATTGTGCCCACATTACTACACCTGAGGGAACAATGTGGAGTGTGCTCACGTTCAACAAAGCCTTCGGTATATAATAATGTGTTTTGAAATTGGGAGCTCGAGGGTGGGCGATCATTGTCTGCTGGCGAAATTAATTAAAATATCAGCAAATACTGAGTACCACATAATAAATAATTTTGTTGGAAATATTATTTCATTTTGGCCTTTTGTGTAACGAGTGGAATTTACAAATTTTGGTCAATTTGTGTTAATAACGATGGCTCTTGAAGTGAAATTAGATAAAAACATTCGTTAATTGTGTAAAAGATGGCTTTGTTTGACTCCGGTCGGGTCTGTAATAATAATTTTCTTGGTTTTCAATTTATTTCAAAAGATTCCCATCAGTACAAAGTTAAGAATTGTTAAAATAGAACCATTTTGTACCTATAAATTCAAACACCCTCGAGGCTATTTTGTACCACATAAGAAAACCCCAAGAGGATTGTGTTTGAAGTGGTTTTGATATTGCGTTATTCCCACTCCATAACTATGTTTGTGTGTGTTTCCCGACAAGAACTCAATATTGTTTCAAACAAGGTTGAATTATACCTTTCAGGAATTGCCCAAGGCGAGTATCCTACCCCGTTTATTTAACTTTGGTATTTCTACCCTTACATATCATTTTTAATCTTTCTTCGGGTGTTTAAAAGGATTGGAAACTCATTATTTGTTCCAGAGTATTCTGAAACCGTAATTCTTTCCGTGTAGTAAAAATATTTGAAATTTTGCATACAAGTTTAGATGAAAAAAAAATTATTCAACATTTTAATGTATCGAATACCTTCGTATGTTTTAGCTTTGGTCAAGGATAATTCTTCATAAAATGTTCTTTTTTTATTTTCTTTTTATTATTAATTTAATTCATTTTGTTCATTATATTAATTTTGATGAATTTCATAAATTTTATTCGTGTAGACACAACTATGTGCATCTACCTTCCTCCATCCAACCTACTTTTCATATCTATCCTATCCTATCTGACAATGGTTCTATGCCAACTGAGAATAAAGTTAACTCAACACCTCTTTGAAAAAGTCGTTAGAAGCTATGAAAAAAAATATTTTAAAATAGCCCATAATCCTTACCCTGACGTTACCCATTGAACCAATTTTATGTTTATTTTTTTCATCACTCTTAGTAACTCCAAGGAGCTGTCAGTCTATTATATTGACAATGTTAAAGAAGCCTCTGTGGTCTCCAATCTAGTGGTCTCTCAGTGTGTTTGTATTACCTCCTTTCGCACTTTGGTCGCTCCGATATCGATTCGTGCGGAGACTTCTGAATTGATCAACTCAGTGAATCCTCGGTACCATAATATCACAAGAACTGTGGAAATTTAAAGAGTCCTTCCCGGTGTCCACAGTTCACCAAGCTGTTCTCCCATAGTTGTGTCACATTGAAAAGCCATATTATTGATTACAGACCAATTGGTTTTCGCAGTCCAATGTGTTTGCGACTACAATTAATTTTTTTAATGTATTCAATATATATATTTTTTTAATTTGTTTATTGAATTTAATTGATTCATCTATTAAATTTATTTAATGCTTTTAATTGATTTAATTTATTAAATTAATATCATTTATTTAATGTATGTAATTGATTTAATGTATTAATTTTATTTAATTAAATCATTTTGTTAAATTCATATACTTTATTTTATTTATTTTAATTATTTAATTTATTTAACATTCATTTGTTTGATTTATTTAATTAATTTTATTTGTGAAAGGGTTCATTTTATTTCGTTTACTTCATTTACTTTATTCAACTTATTTAATTAGCTTAATTTATTTAATTTATCTAAAAATTTATTTTGTTTTATTTATTTCGTTAATTTATTGAATTTATTTCTTTGCTGATAGAGAGATATGATATCCATATAATTTATTTCAGTAATTTAAATAAAACAATTTATTTCATTACAATAACTTTTTTTGTATTTTTTAATTTTATCAATATTAATGTACTGATAAAATACAGAAGAGGATGACAACAAAACAGACCAATTATTTATTTTCATAAATAGGTTTTTAGAAAAATAAAACTAAGTATTTAATGAAAGTAAATTAAAATAAAAAAGCAGAACCAGGTAGCAAATATTAAAAAAATGGAATACAACAAATCTTATAAACCTTTAATATAATAAAATGCGTCATACAACAATATATTATAGATTATCGCTTAGACAGACTGAGAAATAGAAGTTGAGACGGGTAAAGAGAGGAGAGGGTTGAAAGGGTGTTGCCACGCAAGTAAAATGAAAATAATAAGTACAATTAATTTAATCATAACGAATTTGTGATATTCGCACCTAGAATATGATACTGAATAATAACGAACTTCTGTAATGATGGTAACTAGAAGTGAATACGTCAACACGTTGTCTATATTTGCAAGTTAATTGTTAGCGGTTACATTTTTCTACATTTTGATTGGAGTTGGTGTTGCTTATAATGTAAAAAAGGTGTGCTGTCTGCCGTAACGAAGCGGTGCCTGGAAATTTAGTTTGGTTGAGAACTCTGCGGGGTCAACTTTTGAGTTAATAATTTTGTACAGCCCCTTTGATTAGCGACAAACCTCCTATTGAGTAGTTTCGTGATTCGAACATGTTTCTCTATTTTGTCGTAAGAGTCGTTTACAATGATTCAAAAATGAAAAATTTGAGAAATCGCTCATTTGCTCTTTATTTTCTAATTAACACAGTAATTAGTGACAACTATAGCGCGGATTTCAGACCTAAAAACAGTATTCAAGATGTGGACAAACGTGTAAATTGTAGGGAATCAGATAAGTCTTAGTATCGTTGAAAATTTTGCATATTCTCGTACATCTAGATTAGTACTAAATATAGATTTTTGTATATTCTCAATTTTGCATATTCTCGTAAATCTAGATTAGTACTTAATATAGATTTTGTGTTGCTTTGGTGAGAATATGATCACCGTGTTTCTCAAAGGTAAGTTAAGAGTCCAAAAGAACCCCGAGATCACGTACAAGTATATAAACCATATATTAAAGCAGCGATCCAGATATGGTGTAATAATGCAAAATTTTCACATGTGAAGCATTTGAATGTGATTTTACAATATTTCGATAAACTGATAAAAGGCTTATTATTTCTTTATTCGTCAGTTGGTCAGTCAAGATCTGCTCTTAACGTACATGACGTCTGGAAGCTTACAGGAAGGTAAATCTTCATATCGTCAGCAAATAGTCAAATTTTGATCGTTGTGTAAACATGCTGTCATATCATTTATATAGAAAGAGAAAATCAAGGGACCCAAAAGGACTCCTGGGGCACACCAAAAGTGATAATTTTCAAGATGGGGGAATTTCCTCACTGTGGCCTGAGACCTGTTCATTCTTTATTTAGAAAAGTTCTTTTATATACACATATGTTCGTGAACATAATTTAAAATGTGAATAATATTGGGGTATATTATGGAGCTAAAGGTAGTGGAGAGGGGAATGAGATAGGAAAGAGGAAGGGGGTAGTACCCGGCTATTCAGATCTGGTCACCAAACGATATTTCAATTTTGAATGGTGGTCTTACACCTGTGGGCGATACTCAGTGTCTTCCACTCTAGAAAGTGCCACAGATGTATTATGTATTATTCTAATTAATTAAGTGTGAAATAATACAAATCAAACAAATAAAATTCATTTGCGCACAAGTCGAAAGCCCTACCTCAACCATGGAGGCTGTAAGTGGAGTCTTTAGTATACTCAATAGGTTTTCGTGTCCGATATTTTGCAATTCATTTTGACGTTAAAACACAACAAATTTCACTAAACACAACGTCATTTAGTATATCGCAAAAAAATAACAGCATCCCACGGGGCATTTCTCCTAGTGGAGATGAATGGTTTTTAAGATAACGATAAAGAGGAAATCGTCTCCGCTAAGCTTTGTATATCAGAGGGGAGACTGAAGATTAAATTGATTCGATAGCACATCGACAGTCGAATGTTCTACGGTGACACTTTGAATTATTATGAGGATAATGGTCGATAATCTGTATTCCACGGAATGTTTTTGTATTTTTTCAAAAAATAGGTCGATGTAGGCATAAGTGGGTCATAAAGACACCTTTTGAAGCTTTCAGCGGCTGCAGGCAATCTTATATCCCAGTCGCTTTGACAGAAGTACCAACCACACCTAACTATTTAGGTACTAGCGCATACTCGAGAAAAATCACGGGATGTTATAATTGTTGAATTGATAATTACTTCTTCTTCGTGTGCCCTATCAGGTCCCCCCGACGTTGGCGATCACTCTGGAAAATGTCTCTCTACATTATGCTGGAATAGCTCCTCCGCACTTCTAATGCCGGTCCACTCTCGTATATTTCGTAGCAAGACATTTGTCTCCTACCAGGCCCTCGGCGACCTTCTATTTTTCCTTTCAATATTAATTGGAGCAAGTGATACATTTCCCCTCGAAGTACGTGACCCAGATATGAAATTTTCCTGACTTTTATTGATGTGAGCAGTTCTCTATCTGCTCTAGCCCGCCTGAGAATTTCTATGTTAGTGATCATGTCGGTCCATAGAACCTTGAGCATTCTCCGGTGAAACCACATTTCAGAAGCCTCTAACCTGTTCACGGTATTTACTTTCAAGGTCCATGTCTCACATCCATACAGCAAGACTGACCACACATAACACTTAAACATTCTCTGCCTTAGTTTTAAATTGAGGTTGTCATTGCAGAAGAGGGATTTCATTTTACTGAATGCAGTTCTTGCTGCCTCAATTCTGCACTTAACCTCTACATCTGGGTCAAGAGTCTCCGTGAGAATGCTGCCGAGGTATCTAAATCTTGCCACCTTTTCGACATTGCAACCATTTAATTGTATCACTAATCCAGAGTGATCTAGTCGCCCAAATGTCATCCATTTTGTTTTATTGACATTGATTGATAGGCCCAGTTGCTCACCAAAATTATTAACTAGATTTAATAGATCTTGGAGGTCATCGATACTGTCAGCTCATAAAACAATATCATCCACATTACTTATGTTATTAAATTTTCTTAAATCTCTGTTATGTTATGTCTTCTAATTTCATTACTAAGACAACTTAAGATGTGTTGGATATTTTTCAAATAAATGATTTAATGAGTTATCGTAATTGCGACAATGAATTTAAAACTGGACAGACGTCCTTACTAAACTAGGCTTAAAGTAGTTCTGTCACTGCTGCGTGCGGACTGGAGGAGCCCTCCAAAACTCACCGATGCCTTCGGCAATCATCGTAACCGTTCGTATCTAAGACACGAACAATGATAGATGGCGCTCTTCTGATATCACATTCGACTGCCTTTTTTCTGTTGAAATATAGCAGAACTTTGTATTACTAACAATGTTTTCAGCTTCCTTCGATTGAAGGAAGCTGAAACTACCGGAATAATCAATAAACTATGTGTTATAATTTGAAAATGACATTGAACCAGAGGTAAAATCACAGACAAACTCACAATTGAAACAAGAACGTTTGATGATGAATAAATACAATTAAACGCGATAGTCGAATCTTTGATGTTGGTTCGGTTGAAGGAATCAGTAATAAGGTAGTGTTCATTCAGTAATAGTCCGAACAGAAATACCATTCAATACCGTGCTAAAGTTTCACTGCACGAAGCTAACGGAACTATGGCAAACTTTTGTAAAGCTGAAGAAAGTAAGGAAGGAGAAGGGAAAGTGGAAAGTTGAGCAGTTCCTAACTATTCAGATCTAGCCAAGCCATTTCAAGTTTTTGATTCTGAACGGTGGTCGGTTCGAATTATTCATATCAAATTCAAATTGCTACTAAACTAAACCGCCGCACCAGGATTCATTCATTGGGTAACCAACACCTCTGAAATAGGATACCCCGAGGGGTTTGCTACGTTTGCTCACTTAAAAGGGGTGCCCGGTTTCATGGAGTGAGGTTTGTTTGATTCAACTGCCCAGCAACTGCACGCGAGGCCGCATCGGTTGAGGATAGTTGAGGGAGACCTTTTTGCTTTTTCACCAGAGCTTCCTCTCCTCTTTTCCTTCAAAGACCCTACACACAGCGACCCAAAGATGACATAGGCCCGGAGAGAATTGTTTTCACAGAGCTTTCTGTGTGGAGGTAATGTAAATATATTTATAGATATGTACAGGAAATGCATGCTCTTGAATTTTAAATATAGCACCGTTCAGCGTTGTCGATTGACAAGTCCTTAGTCCTCACTTGTTTATAAATTTATCGTCAGTCAGATTGTAAGAATAAATTATAAAGATAAATTGACTTAGTAAACTAAAATTTCGTTTCCTTGTTTTTACAGAGCAAGACAAGTGCTTGATTAATTTGATTTTTTGATATATTCCTATTAGACCATAGTTTTTTTTTAAGAATCCTAAATTTCAGTCGGTTAGATGCCAAAGAGCCAGAGTTGTCACTGAACCCAAGTTTAACAAAGTACCCATGAATCGATGATCTTTTTGTATGAAGAAATTTAAAATTCTTCTTTTTGAAGATTTTTTGATTGATTCGTATACAGATCGTTAAACTTTGTAAGAATCAGTAAATTTCAGTCGGTTAGATGCCAAAGAGCCAGAGTTGTTACCGACCCCAAGATTGAAAAGGGTCCCATAAAAACGATGGGTTTTCTTAAAAATGTGCTTTTGGAAGATGTTTTCATTGATTCGAGTACAGACCATGGTTCCTAGTAAGAATCCAAAATTTCCAAGTCTGATCGGTGCCATTGGGTCTAAGTTACGACCGAACACAAGTTCAACGAATTTCCCGTGAAATAATGAAAATTTTGTATAAAGAAATTTAAAATTATTAATTTTTATAATTTTTTGATTGATTCGTTTTCAAATTGTTATTCTTAGTAAGAATCCAAAATTTCAGTTCGTTCGATGCCATAGTTGTCACCGACCCCAAGTTAGAAAAAAGTCCCGTATAAACGATGGATTTACTTAAAATGTGCTTTTCCAAGATGTTTTAATGGATTCAAGTACAGATCGTGGTTTCAAGACAGAATCCAAAATTTCAGTCCGATCGGTGCCATATGGCCTAAATTACGACCGAACCCAAGTTCAACAAAGTGCCCATGAAACGCTGAAAATTTTATATGAAGTTTTTTAAAATTGAAGAAAAGAAGTTTTTGAAGAATTTTTTTATTCATTCGTATACAAATTGTTATTCTCAGTTAGATTTCAAAATATCATTCAGTTCCGTGAAATAGAGCCTAAGTTACGACAGAACCCAAAGTTATCAAAGTGCCATGAAACGATGATTCTTTTGACTGAAGAATTTTAAAATTCTTCTTTTTAAAGATTTTTTTATTGATTCGTTTACCAGACCGTTATTCTTAGTAAGAATCCAAAATTTCAGTCGGTTCGATGCCATAGAGCCAGAGTTGTCATCGACCCCAAGTTTGACAAAGTTCCCGTAAAAACGATGGATTTTCTAAAAAATGTTGGTTGGAAGATGTTTTAATTGAATTGAGTACAGACAATGATCCCTAGTAAGGATCCAAAATATTATTCCGTTCCGTGAAATAGAGCCTAATTTACGACCGAACCCAAATTATCAAAGTGCTGATGAATATTTGTATGAAGAATTTTAAAATTCTTATTTTTGAAGATTTTTTAATTGATTCGCGTACAGACCACGGATTAAAATTACTGAATTATATTATATTATAAAATTACTGAATTATATTATATTATAAAATTACTAAGGAATTAACCACATTACAGTCGCTTCGGTGCCACAGGGCCTGAGAAAACGGCTTTTCTAGTTCAACCCCTTCGCCCCTTAGTTTTACATTACGCCCATGACGAGGGTGATATTTCTAAAAATAAAACTTTTTGCAGATTTTTTACTGATTTCTGTAAAGAACTTAATTCTTAATTTTTAAGTTAGAATCCAAAATTTTAAACAATTAAACTAAAAATAAATTTTAAATTTGGTTGCTTGGAGTTTGAGAAAATTTCTTTCAACCCCAAGCCTTACATAACGCCAGTTATAAAGGTGCTTTTTCCACAAATGCTACCTTTTGCAGATTTTTTGATTGATTTTCATATAGACCCGTAGTTTGATTCGGTGGCATAGAACCTAAAAAAAACGTCAGTTTAAGTCCGTCCTTATGTTATTTATTTCTGTAAAAACGATTGTTTTCACAAAAAACCACTGAGAATCCAAAAATTCGCGTGGTTTGGTGGCATAGAGCCTTATAAAACATCTTTTAACCCTAAGTTTGACCCTTAGTTTTACATTACGCCCATGACAATGGTGATTTTTCCAAAAATGCTTTTTTTGCAGATTTTTTACTGATTTCCGTTAAAAACGTCGTTGTAAAGTAAGATTTCAAAATTTTAGGCAGCTTGATGGCGTGGAGTTTGAGAAAACTACTTTTAAAATTCGACCCCAAGCCCAACATTGCCCCCATAAAAATGGTGGTTTTTCCATAAATGCTGCCTTTTGCAGAATTTTTGATGTTTTCCTATAGATGTTTGTAGTAAGAATCAATCGGTTCTGTGGCATAGGGAATGAGAAAACGGCTTTTAAACGCGACCCCAAGCCTTACGCCACCATGAGAGTGAGGCGCTACCATGGCAACCTGTTAACATGGCAACTGAAACGCGCTGGCCGCGGCGACCAGCACTGCTACCAGTCTTTAACAAATTGCCTCTTTGCGGACCGCCAATGAAATTCATTATTCTCCTGTGGATAGTGATTGAGTCGCCAGCTGTTTTTTTTTTCAATTTCTCCATGAGGGGTTGGCTTTGACGCGAGTTAGATTGTTAGAATAAATCATAAAAGGAATTGACTTAATAAAGTGTCGTTTCTGTGTTTCAACGGAGCAACACAATTGTTTTATTAATCAATCAATTGATAGGAATTTAAATACACTGTGGCGCTAAAATTTTGTTTCCTTTTGGGAGAAACGGCTGCAGAAACTCTTGCAAAGCTCCACACAGCTTACAAGAATGAAAACAATGAGTAAAACTCAGGTTTTCCACTGGTGTTTGCGTTTAAAAGTAGGGAAATGTCGGTTGAAGATCAACCTCGTTCTAGGCGTCCCTCTACCTCAAGGTCGGATAAAAATGTTTAGAAAATCAACACTCTTGTCCATAAATATCGTTGTCGAACAATCAATCAACTGTTTAACATGACTGGAAAAGCATTTAGTTCAATTCAGCAGATTCTGTTACAGACTTGTGCCTCGTCTCTTCTCTGAAGATCAAAAGGAGAATCGCCTTCAAGCCTGCCACAAATTGAAAAATCAGATAGAAGAGGACCCATTTTTTTCCAAGGTGATGGATGAGTCATGGTGTTATGGGTCCGATCCCGAAACCAAGCAACAGTCAAGCCAACAGTGCTCTTACTCCTCGTCCGAAAAAAGCGCGTCAGGTGAAATCGAACATCAAGATGATGCTAATTTATTTTTTAATGTCAGATATGTTTTGCACACAGAGTTTGTTTTCTCCAAGCCAAGCAGTTAGACGGCAGTTGACTGTTTGGCCTGGAGGTACTAAAGAGGTTGTGAAAGAGTATCAGGAAAAAAATTTCGAATCTTTGGCGCACATAGGACTGGTTCTTCCATCACGATAACGCACCTGTTCACACCGTGTTGTCTGTGAAGCAGTATTTGAAGAAGAATGGAATGACCTCAATTGTTCACCCGCTCTATTCACTCGAGCTGTCTGCCTGTGACTTCTTTCTGTTCCCTTAGATAAAAAGGGACTTGAAAGGGAAACGTTTTTATATTGTAGAAGAAGTGAAACATAAATCGCTGGAGTTCATAAAAGACATCCAATCAGTGAGTTTCAAAATTTTTTTGATTTGTAGAAAAAAAAGTTTAACAAATTCTAAAGGTGAATATTTAGAAGGCGACCAAATTTTGGATGTAAAAATATTTTTTTTTTCTATATTGAAAAATAAAAAAAAATTATAAAGCTTTCTTTTAGAAAAAAAAAACTTGGAAGTTAAATGAACACTCATAAATCCCACCATAAGAAATCACCTTTCCGAATAAATACATACATTTACACTTCAGCACAGTGTGTACAATTAGGAAGATTAATTAATGTACGTTATGAACATATTCTGCGGCCAAAGTGAATGAAAGCTCTTGGTTGGCATAAAGCTCGCCCCAGTATATTCGAACTGGTCAGATAACGTCTTGAGGACGTGAATGAGCGCCTAATGTAGCCGTAATAAGGCTATTTATAGCAGCCACCGCAATATGTCTGCTGAAATAGGAATTTCTTAAAATTAAGAAGCGCTGTAGGGACCGTTTTTCAAAACCACATTCTTTTGTAATATTTCGCTGACGAACTTCATAGAAACAAATGCTAAATTGTTTATGTGTTATACAGGGTGGGCCGTAGAGATTTACGAATTTCAAAACATTTGTGTGGTCAAGAAGCGCCGCGGACAAGAAGGGACGCGGGTGGTGGGGATCAGAAGCTCGGTTTACGGAAATTTAGTCGCAATGGAGCACTTCACGGGGGGATAGCGTGCATTTTGTGTAAAACATTTTTACAAAAGCAGTGATTCTTGCATTATTAATCGACGTGTATTTCGTTCTGAGTGTGGATCTAAGTCAGTGTCCCAGCGAAAGTTTAATTCTTTTTTGGATTAGAAATTTTGAGGCTACCGGATCATCTGTAAATCAAAAACCTTGGGCGCTTGAGGTCAACAAGAACGGTCAGTGTTGTTAGCAGTTCTGAACAAAAAGATCCTGGACTATCAACTTTAAAGAAATCAGCTCAGTTTACCTTAACACGTACATCTTTACGTCGCATTTTGAAAAAAAATCTTTAATTGCACTCGTACAAGATTCGGTCCAGGAATTGAAATCAAATCATCAAAAATTACTTATGCTTTTGTCGTAACAATGTTGAAAAGCTTTCAAAGTCTAAACAACATATTATTTTCAGACGAAGCCCATTTTCACCTAAATGGGAATGTGAGCGAACAAAATTGTCATTACTGGGCAGCAGAAAATCTAAAATCACAACATCAAAAGCAAACATTTGCCAAAAGTCACAATTTGGGCAGCAATTTCATCCCATGGAATCATCGGTCCTTATTTATTCGAAACCAGCGAGGAGAATCTGTGACCGTGAATAGATACCGGTACACAACAATGTTACGTGCTTTTTTCTGTCCGCAGCTGCATCAATTTGAAGGTTATAACACTAAGACATGGTTTCAATAAGATGGCGCGACGTGCCATACTTCTAACGAGTCACTGACAGTTGTAAACGAGATGTTCCCAGTAAAAGCAATATCGCGCCGAGGGATATTCCGTGGCCTCCCAGGAGTCCAGACTTAACTCTCCTTGACTTCTTTCTATAGGGATACTTAAAAAGTCGAGTATACATAGGGTAACCTACATTAATTACCCAATTGATGTTGGTTCCACGTGCAATGTGTTAGGGAGGCATTTCATATTTACGTTTCAAGTTCGACGAGTGTTTGCATCGAGATGGATCACGCCTTGATGATTTCATTTTTAAACAGTAAACTTCCCATGTTTTCTTACTCTAATAAAAAAAATTGATGTCAATATGACCATTAGTTTTTTTATTTTTTCAAATTCGCAAAACTTTATGGCCCAACCTGTATATATTTGTAGCTACAGGTGCAGGTTTTCAAATTCTTCAAAATCATGTTCTTTTGTTTAGTCTCGCTGACGAATTTGATAGAAACAAAGCTCGGAAAAATTAAGAAAATATACGTCCATAGGCACAGTTTTCATACACCCGTATCATATTGTACTATATTATCTTATTTTTATTATTTAATCATGTCTTTTTCAAGCAATTTAAAAAATATTACAGGAATTTCAAATAAATGTCAAATATTATCTTTTTCTAATCTCTCAAATGTTATTTTGTGACTAGTTTTATAGAAAGAAACCTTGAATTGGTTAAGAAAATATTCGTAATCAGATTAACATTTTGCTAATTCCTTTGAGTCGAAAAAACTTTAAGAGACAAGATAAGACAACCTAAGATGAGTCTTTGAATTTTTGCTGTCGCTGAAATCCTTTGAATTTTCATTAGCGCTTTGTCGTCAAACAAGCATGAATATCTTATGATTCCATTATTTAAATATTTTTCTTTAAAAGGAGAAAAGGCTAGGCAATCCGTTCTGAAAGATTTTTCTTCATAAAAGTATTATATATTTGTAACAAAACAGAAATTATACAATTAAGATGTTGGTATCAGCGGAAAATTCTCCATTAAATGAAGAAATTTTCTATGAAATGAAATTAGCAGGGTTGATATAAGGAGGCGGCGGCAGAGTCCCCCCTAATAAAGGAGCTTTAATGTAATAGGGTACTCTCCCGGAGGAAGTTAGATAAGATCAGCGCGAGCATAAATCAATTTCAGAAAAGCAATTTAGAACGGATTTTAAAACCTTCCTATCTCATTTCGGACAAGAAATGTGTTCATCATTAGTCCACCGTGTGACTTAGATTGACTCTAAAATATTTAATGATTATGCAAAAGAAAGAAGTTAAATAGTTTCTACAGAATATTTTATTCGCAGTTTATCCTAATCATTCCATAACCTTCAAAATGATCAGCAAACATTATTTGTATTTACACTCTGCGCAAATCCATATATTTGTAGTATGGGGTAAGCTTTCATCACTTGAACAAATGAAATATGAACAAGTACGTAAGTGTGTAATTCTCGTCAGGACTAACATTTATTTTCACATAATGCTTAGTTCACACTGAGCTATATATCTGCGAGCAGATATCTGTCGTTTCGCGAGCGTTTATCTTTTGTCCTTTCACACGAGGCTATCAAATATTTCTTCCTGTGGTAGGAGAGGGGGTCAGTCGAATTAGGGAGCGGCAACGGAACGCATATTTTTTGTACTGAAATCTGTCAACTTGACATCTGTCATCCACGGGTCTAGGCAGCTCCGTAATTACAATGACCCCCTCTCCTGTTTTAGTCGGAGAAGGGGAGAGTTATCTTCTGGGATATCGCGTCTGGAGCGGTTTCGTCTGAGATGTGTATTGTCTATGATTGATCTGCGCTTAAAAACGCTTAGGTGTGAACGGTCTGAAGGGATTGTATGGAGAGCGTTATTTGGCGTGCTATGATCTTTTATATTTGATAGCTGAATGTGAACCAATTCAGGTGTTATTAGCAAGGCGGTTATTTGGTGATGGTCTACGAGTCAGAAGGGATATGCTCATTTTAACACATTTTTTCAGACTGATTCGTGGACTGTTCGAAAACTCGGCTATCATGGAGAGCATTAGTTTCTATGTTCCCGATTATTATCTCCGTCACCGACAGCATATACTGTTTTATCTCCCGGCTTGCAGAACTAACTTGCCAATGGTTTTGCCATTCGGAAGCGCAGTCTTGTTGTTAAATAGAATCACTTTGAATATCGATATGTTTAACATCAATGAAGCACAATTTAGACAGCAAGCTTTATTGCTGTTAGTCTGATTGTGCTTTATTGATGTTTAAATTGTTCATTGATGTTTAAATTGTTTAAATTTCTTAAATATGCTTGAATCTTAATATTTTCTCTACTTTGAAAACGATTTGAAATTTTAATTTTCTTATGATATTTAACGTAAATAAATTGAATTGAATAATACCGAATGGACAGATTCGGGCTGGAAAGTGTCTAGCTATTCAGTTAGGTGTAGTGGGTTATTTAAAACAGATTTGGCGATTCATGCAACGACTCTATTCTGAATGTTTGTCACTCAACGGAGTGGTACTAAAAGTATTTTTCTTTTAGCACCACTCCAACGTATGTTGACATGATTGATTAATAATTCAATTTTAGACAAGTAGAAGGAATAGATACTCGGTTTAATGACGTACTTTACAGATTGGAGAAGAAACCTGTTAACTAATTATTCCAAGCTCGCTTTACTTCATTACAGCAAGAGCATAGTACTTTATTATTAATCGTATTTATTCTAATTAATAATAAAAGCTACATTTTCTCAATCGCAAAGTTTTTTTTCATTTTATATGAGTTTAAATTTTGTGGAACATGTACGTTGCACTTATCATAAAAGTTTACTCTTCAACAATTTAATGTTTTAATTCACATAAGTTAAAAATAACGATTATTTTAAAGAGCAAAAAGTCTGATCGATTTAAATACCCTGCGTTTTTGGAATTATTGGAATTCATTATTGGGATTTAAACATGGTGAAAAAAATAATTGGATTAAAATTTTCTCCGCGTGATTCACGTTGATGGTGTCACTTCTAGAATGCCGCCATTAAAAAAAAATATTATTTTTTAACAAACCGATACAATTTTGATGACCTCTGAAAAATAAATAATTAAAATATACGAAAAAAAGATCGATTCGTACCTTAGCTCTGGAATCCGAGGACTTGGGTTCAAATTCCGAAATGAAAAAAAAATACTCAATAAAAATTGAATTGATTTTAAGTGTGTTTTTATTGATTCACAAATACTCCAAGTAAAATTATTGTCAAGATTTGGATTGTCAAGAACTCCCCGACCTCACACTTCTCAACCTCCTTTCTTCCCCACGCTTCTTCGAACTCAATATACTGTTTGCATAAAATAAAAACCTACAAACTATTGTGGGGTATTCACGAAACATTATCTATACTAATATTATAAATGCGAAACTGCGTGTGTTTGTTGGAAACGCTTTCACGCATAAAACAATAAACAGATTTTAAAAATTCTTTCACCAATAGAAAGCTACATTATATGCGAGTAATATAAGCTGTATATAATGGAAAGCTCTGGCGTTATGAAATTATAATTAAATTTTTTATGTGTTTTTTGTCCCTTACAAAACCGAGTTAGAATTGCTAAGGAAAGAAGAAAAACAAAACAAATCGTTGCCGTGGAAACGATGTTGACATAGTCGTAGCTTTTTTAAAATTATTTATTTGGCTTTCACCCATTAAGGCTGAAAGCCAAAGTCGTAGTTTATATATTTTATATGAATCTCCGAAATGTGTGTACACGCATAACTTCCGAACGACTGCACTAAATTGGATAATTTTTTTTTTTTACTATTGGTGAATTAAGGCATTATGAAATTTGTATAAAAAATTGCAATAGGTGGCACGCGAGCTGTTTGAAAACTGAATGTCCGGAAATGAATGTATGGAATGCGGGAATGGAGAGGGGGTGGGGGGGGAGGGGGAGGGGATCTCGGGAGAGGGGTTCGCGGGACGGAGGATGGGGGGAGTGGAGTGGGAAGAGGGAAGATGGAGGAACGGGACCAATAAGAAAAGACACGCAGGGAGAAATAATGTCTTTATTAAATGGCATAGCAACGCATGCCGGGTACCAGCTAGTAATTAATAAATCTTTATATTAACAGTACACAGTAACAAATAATGTTATAAAATTTTATAATCTTTTTACATATATTAGGTCAATAATTAAAATCTTATTAGGGGGGTCAGACCACCACGGTGCGTGGGCGGTAAAAGGGTGAATTTTTCGTAATTATTTTCAAGCAAACGATGAATGAATTTTTTTTATTAAAACTCAAAGTTAAAAAATATATATTAGAAAACCATATACAATTTTTTGTAAACGAATCTAATGTATGATTTGCGGTGTACGCCGCTTTCAAGAAGACTCTCCGACGAAATTGCTGCTCGGTGATTGACAGCAATTAAGGCATACGGTTCATCAGGAAAAAAAATTTCAGAAACTAGACATATGAGTTTATGGCATCACGTAGAGGAATTTTGACATTAAAAAAAAAATCTTACCAAAAAAATGTTTCCACTTGAATTAATCTTAAGAGTAACTCGTACTACAATTAGTTTCCTTAATTATCATTTGTTATGAGGTAATGTAATGGACTCATTACCTTCTTCAAATAAGCTAAATTTTGTTTTATTATTAATTAGTCATTACTTCAGTATTTTTAGATACGTTATGCTAGTAGTATAATAGTTTGCTAGTAGTAAAATACTTACAATGATTTGATACCTGACAACTTACAATATATTATTTTCTATTTTTTTACTGTAATTTACTTAAATAGCATATGTAATACATATATGTAAAAATCTAACCATGGTATTTTTAATTACTTTTAAATATACAATAAACAATGTACACTGTACACACCCCTTCCAGCCACAAGCTATCGCTTTCGTGGAAGAGTACCTAGTATTTTTTTTTTAAAGTTTGAATTTATTTATTTATTTACGCCCTAGTGGGCTTTTACAACAGTATTAAAATATATGAACATTAAAAAAAAAATTAAAAATGTAATTCATTTACATTCTGTTCTTACCTTTAAAAATATTATGTACTTACCTTTTGAAATAAAATTAAGAAAATATATAAAAAATAAATTAAATTTATAAGGAAATGTTTGTATGTAAAATAAAAAAAATGTAAAATAAATATAAATAAAAAATAGGTCGTGTCATAAAATTTAAAATGTATTCTGTTATGTCATTTTTCTGTTTTATTGATAAACCTGCAGTTGATTCATTTGATAGTTCTCCGTTAAAACAAAACAAACAATGAAATCTTTTGGACAAAGAAATATGAAATTCAATGCGACAAAACTATACAACGCTCTACCAACTCAAACAAAAAAAATAACAGAAATAAATAAATTTAAAACAAAAGTACAAAAATGGTTGAGAGAACAAAGTGAAAATGAACTATCAAACATTCTGAAGACCATGTAAAGACAACTGGATACTAAATACAAATGTGGAAAACTACAGGCTGCCTCAGAACAGGGAACCCTAGTGAGGAGGACTGTGAAAAAAAAAAAAAAACTTTATAATACCTTAATATAATACAATTTATAAATACATTATGTACAAATTTTGCTAAAGATACTAATAAAATAAAAAAATAAATAAAAAAAATTCGGATTTGAAAAAAATATACTTCTCCGTATCCATTTCATTGATTAATTCTGAAAGGTGATATTTATTCCAAATACCGCACAAATATTCGCACACAATTTTATTTAAAACCATAAAAATATATACACCGTTTAACGAATGCAATCTTCCGAACTGTAATGAAGTAAGAACAAGCGCGTCCACTTCACAGAATGAAAGTTGATATTACATTTATATTGGGAAGGCCATTACTGCAACCTCCGCCTCCGTTTCGTTCTGTTCCCGAGTAGATTTGACCCATTTACTTCTATTATTCCGTTTTCCCGTGATGCCTTTGTCTGCCCATCGGGAGCTATTCACTGAAGAAAAGTTCCCAGAACCACATCATTCAGCTTGAATTTTTACTGAAACTAAATGAAATATGGGTTTTTATTAAATTTCATGTGATAAAATTAAACTTAAACGTGAAAAAACGCTGATTTAGATAACATTGGGATAAGATGATTACAATAAAATAAATAATATTACTTCAATTATTAAATCTATCTCCACACAGGTAGCCGCCACAGTTAGTAATTTTGAGTATCTAGCCTCACTTTATTATTTTAGTATGTTTTTGGGATAATACAAATTATCATTATACGAAAAAATTCAAAAAAATATATATATTCCTCGATTCAACCAGGTACAGTCGTTTGTAATACTTATAGCAATATAAAAATATAGCTTCCGTATGTTTGCGTTCGCAAGTCTTGGAAAGCAATCGATAGATTGCTCAAAATTTTTACAGAACATTGCATTTAGCAAAAGAGTGTTTCTATATATAATGGTAAGCTCTGGAATTATGAAATTTGTATATATCGATCTGTATATCAAAAAATTGCCTTGGTGCTGAAAAAATTGAAAGTTTTTAAAGTTAACCCTCAATACATTACAAAACTTTAATTTGACACATTAATATCCATGAAACACAGAAAATGAAAAATTTTACCGGATACATTCGGATACATTTTTAAAAGCCTCGATGAATTCTAAACTTAAAGAAAAAGTACGTTTTGAAAAATCGTTATTTCAATATTTTTTATCACACTAAAACACAAATTAAATAGTTATGATAATCACCTTTCTTAGACTCCATCATAAAGATTCAGAAAAACACATTAGTTGAATTATCACGATGACGTGCACACGTCGACCTGCGGAGAAATCCAAACTCGACAGACATAAAATTACTCGTTCGCGTCTTGAGGTAGTGAGTATTTGTGATAGTGCCATACGTCGCAAGCAGCTGAATTTTTGTTTTTTTTTTTTAATTCTAAAAAAGATTAGACATTTAGGTACCCAATTAAAATAAAATGAAATCCGGAAAGAAACCTTGGGTTTTATAATAAAGTTACGCTAGATACCTCAAAGTATTAACTGTGAGCCGTGAGGAAAACAATTTCCCTCTTTTTGAGGAGAGGAAGGAGTGAAGATAGGTCTTTAAAGAGACCTTCGGGAGAGAAGAAACACAGAGGCCGGCAAATCGTTCAACAGCTGCTGAACTGTTGAACTTAAGAATGAGTTGTATAACCCGTTCATGTGACAAACGTCCACCGTGTACAAATGTTTGGCGTGTTTCCCGACTATGCACCGGTGCCGTGGGGACTAATGACACTACTTTCACGTAGCACCTTCCATTGAAATACCTGTAGAGCAAAGACAGCATTCCTACCTGATGAATAATAAAGATATAAATTGAAATAACGCAATAATTTTGTTTGTAACCACGATTTACTTAATTTTTCCATTACCGACCGGTTTCGCTTTACCGGGTATAAAAATTAAACTGATCAAAAATATACATTGTGTGGGTTTATAGAGATACAAATAGAAAAGGACAAAACATAATATAAGGAAAGAGTGAGCGGGTAAAATCAACATTTTGTGAACATAGTGATGGAGAGAAAGAGACGGGTGATATCTAATGTCATCATCCGTCAGGGACAAATTTTGTAAAGCGAAACCGGTCGGTAGAGGAAAAATTAAATAAATCGTGGTTACAAACAAAATGATTGTGTTATTTCAATTTATAATATGTCAAACCACAAAGTTACTGCTTTCTACCAAAAAATAATAAAGATTGTAATGCGAAAGCTATGTCGTTGCTTATTATAATATTGATCGTTGGATACAATATTTTTTATCAGTTAAAAACAATTTGTGATTCTGCAGTATTTTGTGGGGATTGAATAAATAAATTTTGGTTAACGACGCTGAAAAACTATATTTTAAGATTCCACAAAACTTTACGATGGACAACACCGTAACACTCAAAGTCACAGCACTCACACATGACGTGAAAATATATTTTTATATTTATATATATTTTAACTGAAAAGTATATAGGTAACGTAGAATCAAGGTATCACTTTTTTTAAATTGAAAGACATAATATTTTCCCTATAAATAAATATATTCCAACAAATATAGATGAAAAATGGATTTTTCTTCTCACTATTTCTACCTATATAATATACTAGCGCAGACTTGTAAAAAAATAACGTGAGTTTATAATTGTAGGATTTGTAATTTTTTTTTTATAAATATCAAAGCTCTTTATCAATTTAATGTTTTGATTTTCGTAAGTGAAAAATAAATAAAATTTGAAAAGAGCAAAAAGCTTTAGCGATTTAAATACTTCGCTTTTTTGGAATTATTGAATTTCATCATTAGAACTTAAACGTCATAAAAAAATAATTGGATTACAAATTTCTCCACGTGATTCACGTTGATAATGATGTAACTTCTAAGAATGCCGCCTTTAAAAAACATTTCATTAAAAAAAAAACCGAGACAATTTTGATGGCTTGGTACCGTGACGGCACAAAAAGGTAATAAACATATGTTTCATATCGGTATAACACTGCAGCTCTTTCTTACACATTAAATAATGGTGAGATACCCAAAATACGTGTGACTGTTTCCTCTAAAGTGCTACTTTTTGCGACAGGAACCGCTTTCTTTATACGTATGGGGAAGGTGTAGGATAATGAGTATATGTTTCCTTTGGGGAAGTGCAGACATACGTTCACCGTTTGTCTCTTTTTCCACCGTTGTTATTTAGTGTGTAAGAAAGAGCTGCAGCATTATTTATTTAAGAATAAAAGCAAAACCTTCAGCGCATTGAAATTTGATGTTTTTGATTTTTCAAAATTCACTCACAGTTCAATATTATCCTTGTAACTACATTCCATACTTTCAAAATTATCTAGTAGTATTGGTAGGGGTCTATGGATACGTCACGGTGCGGTGTGCGAGAGAAATGCAAGAAAATGATAATTTTTTTCTTTGGAGGAAACAGACCTACGTACATTGTACATCTCATCTTTTGAAAGAGCTGTAGCAATATAGTGTTGGTGTATGGAACGTGTGTTTATTACCTTTTTTGCGGTCACGGTGCCGTAACTGTGAAAAATCACGGTAATTATAAAAGCGCACAATGTCGAGATCTGAATTGTTGAGTACTCCCTGATCTCAGTCTTCTCATAACTTCCTTTATAATATAATTATATTTTTTCTTCAAAATAGGCATATTTACTTTGGGGTGTCATCATTAATTTTATGAAAAACAAATACCTTTGTATTACACCACTATTTTATTAACAATATCAACATGTTTCGAAAACTATGTTTTCTTCGTCAGGATAATAAGTCAATAATAAATAACAAAAGACAAACAAGTATAGACTAATTAGAACATAGACAAAATATTAGAAAGGAGAGGTGATTAATTACCTAAAATATATCATAAAAAACAATTATATAAAATAAAATATAAAAATTATTTTAGAATGGGTAAAAAATTACATTAACATAATAAAAAATCTTTTAAAAGGAAAACAAGAAGTCTAAATAACAAAATAAATTATTATAAGTATAAGTATTAATACGAAAATAAATTTAAAAGATGGCTATTTTTAAAAAACGTTTGGTTATTTATAATATTTAATTTACTATTATGATTAAATATTATTATTAAAGATTTTTTATTATGTTAATGTAATTTTTTACCCATTCTAAAATAATTTTTATATTTTATTTTATATAATTGTTTTTTATGATATATTTTAGGTAATTAATCACCTCTCCTTTCTAATATTTTGTCTATGTTCTAATTAGTCTATACTTGTTTGTCTTTTGTTATTTATTATTGACTTATTATCCTGACGAAGAAAACATAGTTTTCGAAACATGTTGATATTGTTAATAAAATAGTGGTGTAATAAAAAGGTATTTGTTTTTCATAAAATTAATTATATTTTAATTAACAAATTAGAGAAATCTTTTAATGTAACAATGGCAACGGAGAATAAAGCTGCAACCGTGAATGTGGAGTAATAGAGGTTTTTTTATTTATTCGATTGTATTTGAATTTAAACATTACGATTTCTGGAATCTAAAATCACACAAAACCTCGCAAAAATTACGCTCAGTTCATTTACTTTCTAAATCTTCTCGCCCGGGGAATCTCGTTGAAATAATATAAAATAGGCAAATTGGGTTACTTGTGCCCTGGATCGTGAAACTGACACTACATCGCACATCGCCTACAGAGCCGCATTGATTCTTGCGACAGTAATTGATTTTCAAGGGAGATGTGATTCCCGCAAGTCTCGTGCAAATTGCGGCGGGATGCGAAGCTACGTTCCTTTCTCGGACCGAGCGTGGATGCCAATCCGCCGTGAAGGGATTTTTTTGGCGGTCCGGGAAACTTAAGGTAAATCCCGCGTTTGACAAACCGCAAATAAATCTGCGCTGTCTCTCCCCGGGCTCGGGGGCAGCAGGACAATTCGGCAGCTGGCGGAGACAAATGATTAGTGAGAGTTTTACTGGCACCTTCACTAGGAAAGTGAGACAACACTTTCAGCATGCAGTATTGGAAAAGAACCGTGGCGTAAAGAAATTTCGGTGATTATTAAAAGTATTATAACGTGGGTGTTAAAAACACAAAAAAAACATAATTTATTATTATCTAGGCTCAGCTCTAGCCTGATAAGTTGCTCACCACCCTGCACCGCACAGCAGATGGTCACTGTTCCCGTTTCTTTGGCCAGGATCCAGTGCAATTTCTGTAAAACAACAGACTCAAGGGTGTCTAAATCATTTGTTTTCTATATAGGTGTATATTTATACTATCGAACATACTTCTTGGAATACAATCAGACGAACCGCTCTCCTCAATACAGTCAAACAGTTTAATCAAGTATTGTGGATCTCTTGAACAGAAGTATGATTGTCTGCCACAGATATTTGCGAAAATTGCTATTTTTTAATAGAGTTACAGTTTTTACTTTTAACCAAAGTAAATGAAACCTCACATGAGCTAAAAAATAACTCTAAAATGATTGCCTATTCGATCGCAATATTTAAAGGAATATTCTGAGAATTTGTTTATTTATTTTATTCTTTTTGGTCCATTTTAATTTTAATTGAGGTGAATATTTATTTTGAAATGAAAATCTTTTGTCAAAAATAGCACAAAGGGTCGTGGAGCTTGTTGTCGGGAAGATGTCATCTGATATTATTATTTTTCATTCGCATTGTTTTTCTTCCATTCAAAGGCTAATTTCCAACATCGAGAAGCAAACTACCGAATACAAGTTAAACATCAAACACTTGTTAGACACGAACCTTCTTTTCATAAAAGGAACTCGCAACTAAGCAAGTAATATTGTTCAACAGAGGAAATGAAGTAAATAATTCACCAGGCTTAAAGGACTCGATGTGGAGGTTTGTCAGCAACTCTTGAAACTAATATCTTTATTCCGACCATTATTCGTAACAATTTAACCGTTTGGAAAATAACAAATTGAACAAGTTTAGGTTGTTAAAAGTTTTACAAAAAAGTTTAATTGGTACAAGAGATTAATTATGACTCACGTCAAGTAAACAGCTTTTACTAAATTTCTTAAAAGACTTTAGGCGACTTCAAAGTGCTTCTTCAAATAGATTTATGATTTAAGCTCTCGTACCTGTTTTAATAGGTAAACGAAAAATAAAATTATCCTACATTTTCTAAAAACTTCCTTGTTTCATTTTGTTTTCTAAATAAATGTAGATTTATTCAAATATATTTAGGCATAATATAACACTCGTCAAGTAATTAGTTTTTGTTGACGGCTAAACAGCACACCACCATAGGTCACACCAAATGGCTCCCTATGTTTAGTGATTTAGCAGGGGTGACCAGGCTCTCGGGGTGAGGTTATTCCAGGTCCTGGCGACAGATGCGTCAACCCATCTACTAAGGGTCGGACGGGAAGCGGGTAGCTGACACCTTTTACGGCTAGTCTGTTGTCCAATGTAGGCCACTACTGGAAAGTAAACTCTAAAGGGAGGGTGTGCTGCCCCATCAACCAGTAAAAAAACGCCTTGCTGCTATTGTTGGCTAAACCTTGGCTCAGAAACAACACTTTGGGGATTGAATATATGTACATTGTCTACTCAGATCCACATTCTGGATTGCAATGAGAGGAACAGTCTCATATTCCTGCTATCCCTGGATGTACTAACCTTTAACATCGGAACCAACCTTTATTATAAAGAAAGACAAACATTCCCGGATTACATATAACCTGACAATATTTCAAAATCTCCTACTACCATCATATTAAGCCTGGATGGGAACCTACTGGGATGTCAACTAACCCTTTGACCGGACATCCAAAAGATCTAAAAAGAACAAAAACATGCAAACAAATCTGCAATATATCAAACCTACATGGTTGGGGCTGTTCACAACCAAGAGAACAAAAGGCAAGTTGGGCAATCAGTTAATATTTTACCGTTGTTTCAATCGAAGGTACCACAATGAAGTGACGTCGTTGATCCTTTCAGTACAAGTTAAAGCATAGTCGGTTGGTCATAGTCAGGATGTTTAAAAAAAAGAAGGAATAAAAGGATTAGTGCTGATTTTGTAATCCTTATTAAAAAAAAATTCCATCTTTAATTACTTGCCCTAATTTGTCATAAAGCTACCCAATTTTTTTCCTCCACAATTTTATTATTAATTTAGAAAATGCCCTAATCATCATCACAAAAAATTTAAATATTGTAGGTACCTTTACCAAATATCCAGAATTGCCGAAAATTAAATCACCTGTCTTATAATGCAAAAAAAACATTTTCGTGTAATAAATAGTTATTATTATTACAAGATAACATTTTAACAACTGTGGTCCACTACGCCTATATTTTTCCAGAATTACAATAATTTGGGGTATTCAAAATAATTGTCATTAAAGTGTTTTTGTTTTTTTTCGTTCTGGTGGGGTTAATATTAACAATGCAAAATTTCACTCTGTCTCTTAGTGCGCTTGTATTCAGCAAAAAAAGTCTTAAACAAACAATATGTATTAAGATCTTTGTTTTATTTACCGTAGATGAGTAAATAAATTTATAGTTAAAACAATTTTTGTGGTCAGTTATTTTTAATAAACACATTTTAAGTGACTTTAAAAATGATTCCAAATGAACACAGGGCTTATTTTGAAAACGAGGAATAAAAGTTAAACAGAACCCAGGTAAATTTCTGCGTAGTTAAAAGTAAAATGCGGACCTAAATTTTACCACAAAACCGCAAAAGGGAGATTTTGTTTTTTCGGAGAGATCTGAGTATTTTCAAACAACGAGAATTTATGTCAGTGTTTATTTCCTTTTATATCATATTGTTTCATTTTATTTTATCGTCACTCGGCGCTTTTATGTATTTTAAATAAATTCCCTTTGGAAGGTTTCCTTATTTGTCGTGAACATTCTAATAATGATAAAAAAGCCCACAGAAAAGCATGTTTATGTTCATATTCTTTTCATAGAGATAAAAGTAAACAATGCATCTGATTCATGGAATGGAAATTTATGTTTGAGCTTAACTCAGGCTTCACAAAAGTAAGTACTTTTCATAAATTATTTTAAAATTCTAATTTACCCGGACTTGAAAATTTCTTCCGCCGAATATGGCGATAAATTATTCAAAAAACAATGTTATGCCGGTTATTGTCCCAGATTGTAAAAAATCGTAATATGCCATAAGGTGTGGTTTTAATATAGCAAGTAAATAAACCGAAACATGAAATGACGTAAATAAAATTTACTTGGTCGCAAACTCACGTGATTTATACGAATCGGATATTTTTTACGTACACGTATATGGCGACAAAAAATATTCATTCTCAGACCGTTGTACGAAACTTGGCCTCCAAGGTTTTACGAATTATGTTCTAAACAGTATGTCATTTTGTAAAAGGGAAGCAATCATTTCTAGTTTACTAGATCTGGTGAATTATTATAAAAAGTTTTTTTGCGTTATGGTTGTATTTTTGATAGAATTTAAGTTGCGTAGATTGAGCTTAAAGCACGCCATCAATAAGAAATCACAGGTGGAATGCGATCAAAACAAATTCGGATAATCCCGCTAGGAAAGTTTGTTATTCCATTTCACATGTCGTGACTACACGCGAGTGGAGTTTGTCTTAGAAAGGGCGGTGGAACCAGGAGAAATATTGTTAAGGATACGTGAACGAATAGGGGAGGAAAGAAATAAGAAACAAGGATGAAGAGCACTTTCCCTTTCAACAGGAATGAAACCAAACAAGTTTTTTTAGAGAACGTCTTGACCTTGAGACTATTATTGATTATTTTTTGAGTTATCGACTTTTATCCTTTGTTTTCGATTTCGTGGCCATTTTAGTATCATTCCAAGTAATAAGGTTTTCGGTTCGTAAGTTTAAATATTTTCCAGGAATTCGTGGGATCTTAATTCTCATGAAATATTAAGGAATCATTCTCTATTAATCTCTAACAATTGGACAATTTATTAACTGAAAATTGGCCAATCTATTCAAGGCATTTCTCAATTTGAACAACTGTAACAAGTTTATCTAAATATTTAGTTAAAGTCTTTAAATCAACATCCCTGCTAACTAAACAGCGAAAAGAGTTTTTTTTAATTTTGCGAAATTAGCTTGAATTTGATGAGGGCGTTTTATGTTGTGCTTTTTATGGCATTTTCGAAAAATCAACATCTAACGGTATGACGCAAAAGACAAAAAATTAATTTTTATAATTTCTACAAAGCTGGATTAAATTGGATAGATACTTTTGTTTAATATAAAACTTTCTAATGGAATGGAATTTCTTTTTTTGTAAATTAATAAAAATAATACTCTGAAATTGAACTACTAATGAAGTTTTCTGAACATCGGTGTACTTCAGAGTAGGCACAGTATGATAAAATGGTGTAATTTTTAAAATTCTCCGGAACTGTCCTGAATAGGTGTAGCTACTTGATTAGCATAAAAACTATCGAATTGGGCGATATATCACGAAGGAGAAAAGGCGCAGGGGAGCATGAAATAGCAGAAGTCTATACGGTTGAAGAGAACACATTACACTCCCACACCCGCGCTGTCAGAGAGAATATTGTGCCGCGGCTACCAGGAGCACAGAGCACAGAAGAGATAGGGGTCGGGAACACGCAGCGACGGAGAGCTGAGAAGTAGGATGCGGGCTGGGGCACGTTCCCACTTGGCGAGTAAATCTAACGATTGTAAGGACACACCGCTGAATTGCAATGGGAAGGATTCCTGTGTAGAGGAAAACTCTCCGCTTTATTGATTCGTAAAGTGAGATATTACTCCGCGCGTGACTATATTTCCAAGCGACTACTTCTGCGCCCGGCTACTCGACTAGTTTGTTAAAGAATAATTGCCTCCGAGGTCCATTGTTGTTATGACAATGCCGCCGAGTCATCGGTTTGTCTCTCCCTTCCCGCTCTCTGCCAAACTTCTATCCATTTATTTCCACTTATTGAATCTTTGTTCGAAGAATAATGAAGGTTTTCTTCGAGGTTTCATTTTATAATACCTTTTAATGGTTGAGTTTTCTAGTTTGTATTTCTAAAATAGTGTTTTTTTTCAACTTGTTGAGTGTCATAATAATCATAAATTGTTCATGTTTTATTTTTTCGTCTTTGCACCCTTTTTTAACCTTTACTAATATTATCTTAAATAACTTGTTATTTTGTTCGATTAATTTTGTACGCATTAAGATTATTTGCAAAGTTATATGTGAAAATCATTTTAAAAAAAAAAATTTTAATTTAAGAAAATTTGTGTTAGCTCATCAGAGCACATCATCGTAAATTAAAATGGGTTGTAAACATATTATGTGAGTGAATTACTGAAATATAATAATCGCACCCCACCCCATCCGTACGCATCCATTGACGCGTACACATTTTGAAGATTTTTCTTTTTATTTATTTATTTATTTAAACGCCCATAGGGCTTTTACATAAAGTGCAGTACATGTTTTTGGTAAAGTATAGGAAATAACAAAATATAATATAAACATAATATAACTGTAAGAAAAAAAAATAAAGATAACATAAGATATAAGAAACCAAACATAGATAACACTAGATATGACACAAAGCAGGTAAAATAGAATATATGGTCACGTAAATTAATGTGAGATAGTTATTTTAATTATAAAGAGAAATAAGATAAGATTGTCATTATTTTTATTTTTTTTACAAGAGCTCTACACAGGAGGCCCTGAGGAAAATAATTTCCCTCAGGGCCTATGTCATTTTTGAGGATGCTGTGTGGAGGGTTTTTTTAGGAAAGGAAGGGAAGGAGTGTTCTGGGAAGGAAAAGGGTTTAAGGGGTGGGTAGGAATCTGGGGTTCAGTGTGTCCTGGTCATCCGCATCCAAGACCTAGACAAACCTCACCGCATGAACCCGTGAACCCCTGCTAAATCACCAAACGTAGCGAACCACTTGGGAACCGTTTATGTTTATAATTAGCAATCTTTGTTATACATATTAGGTACGTGTTTATCGAAACATAGCTACAATAATATATCGATAAAGGTGCTATATAGTGCATGATATTTATAGCTTTATTTTAAATGTTCTGATATACTGAGTTTAAATTTAGAAATCGATTGATGTCGATAAACGTCAATTGAAGTATATTTATTTCCGAGTATATGAAGTCTTTGTATTGGAGAGTTTTCAAAATAATTATTAGTAGAATTGGTAACAAAGTAAAGTGCATTAGAACGGGTATCGCGCGTGGGTACTCTCAAATTAATTTTACAAGTTAAATCGAGGGCGTCCAGTCTGCCATTCGATATATTAAAAAGGCAAACTAAATCGCTCACTACACGCCTTGACGTTAAATCGCTTATATTGAGTAATTCCATTAGATATACATAATTTAGTTCTTCGATAGGTATTCCGAGTTTATAATTAATAAATCTTAAGAACTTATGCTGTACTCTTTCAATTTTTTGTTGGTGTGTCTTATATAATGGAGCCCAAATGGTTGAATTATATTCTAAATTAGATCTCACCAGCCCAGTGTACAGCAATTTAAACGAATTAATTGATTTGAATTCTTTGACCGTCCTCAGAATGAAACCCAGACATTTCATTGCCTTATTAGTTATGACATTAATATGAGGAACAAAAGTTAATTTACCGAGATCCTTGATTTGTTCTACCCTTTTTAGGAAAATGTTATCAATGCTGTATTGAAATTTAATGGGACTTTTGATTCGAGTAAAAGTAATTGTTTGGCATTTTTCAATATTGAGGAAAAGTTCATTAAGGGCGCACCACTCTTGTAACCTCACTAGATTTGATTGTAATATGCAACAGTCGTTAAGATTAGTAATTGTTTTATATATTTTAAGGTCATCCGCAAACAAAAGTATCATAACTCCTTCAAAGATGGTAGTTATATCATTTATAAATAAGGAAAATAACACTGGGCCCAGATGTGACCCCTGTGGAACTCCGGTGAATATTTCAAACTGATTTGAATAGTATAAATTTAGTTTGACTAATATTTTTCTTTTGTGTAGATAACTTTCAAACCATTTCAAAATATTCCCCGTTATTCCTAAGGATTTTACATCATGTTTCATGTAATTTATTTATATTATTGTTCAAGACTTTCTCTTTCAAGCCCCTAGTCAAAATTTGTATAGAAATGAAGTTTGAAATTGATTAAAGCCCATTTTTTACGCAAAAATTCGAATGTATCTTGGTCATCAAATGAGCAATTAGCGCAATTTTTTTGACTTTTGAAAGGTCCCCGTTAAACATCGATTCCAGGTGCGTTTCAGCTTTCTATCAAATTGCAATAAGCGAATGATAGTTGTCCTCTTCTGCTGATCACAATTTGTTAAAAAGCTGAAATGAACCGGAAACATTTCAAAAATAAATATACAAATTTCAACAATATTTCAAATACAAAAAATTTTAAAAAAAGACGCTGAATTACCATTTGTTGACTTTGTCACGTCTGAATTTCTGCAAAACATTCTGGGTGTAAGATATAATATAAATAAAGTTTTTTATTTTTATTTTGCAATTAAGGAAAACCACATAATGTGCGCTTTTTATTAATACGAGACTAAAGCTGTGTTACTCCACTGCAAGCTTTTTTAAATAATACTTAGTTTCAATCTTGTTTCTACTAGAAACAACTACTTTCGTCGCAGGATATGGAAAACATGCATAAAATTACGTTCTATGATAGTTATTTTAATAATTTTCGCATATTTCCGAACGTTCAAACTTAAATGAGCTCATTCATGTTTGAACTTTGATGAGTTTGAACTTAAATGAGCTCATTCAAGTGAAATTTTGATTGAAATAAAGAAACTTTAATGCATGTTTTAGTATCTCCTCTTCCATAAATAGTCGTCATTCGTAATGATAAATTTGTGTATTTAATGGTGCGGTGGAGTAAAGCATCTTTACCGCTTTTTGAACTACATTGTATTGAAACAGCATTAATAATAACTATAAATTAAAATCAATTTTTAAAAATCCATTTATATGCATAAAAATTATGAACTCAAACATATATGCCGGTCAAGGAACGAGTGGGTACCCACGGTTGATCTTTTTGCCTGAGTTTATCAATTTGCATAAAGATCAAGCGCAAATTTTTCTAGTTATGTTCGGCCGAGAAGCCTGGAGCACAACATGAAGACATATTACTTTGCTTGAAATGGGTGTTGAAATTGATTCTATTACTAAGAATCAGATCTATAAGTAATGTACCTACGTGGGACAAATTTTTATCGTAAAATACCTTAAATCAAAATGATGGTTAATTAATCTTGCCTATCTCATAAAAAAAAAATCGTTTAAAAGATTTCTTAAAGGAATTGTGTTCAAACTGTCGATATTGTGTTTTTAAACGAAAAACGTTCCAGCCAGCTTTAGAAAAAGAAGCAGCTTGAATAATAAGGATTTCGTTTTCTAAAAGTCGTTTTTGCAAACATCTTGAGGATTTAGACAAGTCATTAAAGGTGATCGGCTTTGTCGATTCTGCTCTACAATATACAACAATACGATCACACTAACGAGGAACCCCGTTTAGCTTATCCTCAAATTCTGAATAGCAGTGGGTAACAAGTAACAAAATATTATCAAAAATACTGTGCTTATTAAGTTAAACTTGAATGTTTTCATCCTTTCAATTAAGTGGCAAGGTTCTACATGTATTCTTGTTTGTGGTCTATTCTTCGTCATTTTGTGGCATTTGTTAAAATGAGCCAACTTAGTACTGCTCGTAAATTTTAAAGTTTAAAAAACTCGATCCTTTTTTACGGAGTGCCTCGACAATTTGCAAAAGAAGATTTTTGGTGGAAAAATCGACCATTAGCAGCTTAGTGGCTGATATCATACATTTACCGCTATGAGAACGAGCAGCGATCTCGGGCTTATTTTAAAAAATAAGAAAAGTTTTGTATTTTTAATAGCGGTAGAAAAAATACCGGTAAAACGGTCATCGCTGTGGATTTTTTTATTAATTTCAACTGTGCGAATTACCAAGTGTAAAATGAATGAAAATATTTTTTTTCAATTGACTTGATAATTTTTTACAGAATGGAAAAGAAAAGGCTGCCGTTTTTTGTACTGAAATTTTCGATTTCAGACCAACATAACAGGGTATTTTACTTGTGTTTTTTTAATTCTCGGATAAAATTACCATAATGAAAGCATTTTATTTTAGTTTTATTTTGATGAATAAATTTTCTTTGCCGATTAAAAATGTGCCTTTTTTTGTTTGCCGCCAAAACAGCGTATTAAAATTATTACACTAAGGTCATCAAAACCAGAAAAATCATCTTTAAAACTACCGCTTGGCTTTAACGGTTTTAATACTTTGCGAAAATACCTATTTGCGGTTGGTTGCATAATATTTTAGACTGAGTTTCTGTTGAAATTTATGAACCCATTTTTTTATGGTTACATTTTAAAACTGGCTGAAAAAATCTATTCACGTTCAAATTATTTCAGAATGTATTGTCATGTTCGTATCATTTATCATCTTATATAATATGAAAACATCGATATCTTGATATTTTTCTATGTGTAAGTGATGACAATGCAATCATACGAAAATAATATATGTATTTGTGTGTGTTCGTCCTTGGGAAAGTTTTAGTTTTTTTTTCATTTCCTCTTAATATAATGTCCCGCCATGAACACTCGTAATACATCTTGCACCATTCGAAACGCTCGAGGAATAGTAATTTAATGGGAGAGGCAATACGCACACAGGGAAAGAGGAAAATACCTCCCTCCCCCCAAACCATCCTGAACCTATTCAAGATGAACTAGCTATTCTTGGATTAGCGTCAGTTTTGGATTAGTTTTATATAAGTAGATCGCTTTGTCAAATAGGAATAGTAGGGCTAGGAAGCCCTATCTGTGAATTACTACTAAACTTCTGGTCGTTTTAATTCTGAATGGTGGTCTTACACCAGGGCGATACTGAGAGTATCTTCCACTCTAGAACGTGCCGCATATAAATTTATATAAACTTTGTATCATTTTAAATAAATTAATTGTGAAATAACAAACATTAATCAAATACGATACGATACGATTGTACCACCCCAGCCAGGAGCACTCCTGTCCCGGTGAGACCGGTACACTAGGGGGCACTGATTTGTTAGGACTAAGAACACATGCTCTGAGGATAGGAAGGAGGTTGGAGTTTAATCGACCGGTATACATGGCAACCTAATAAGCCAATAATGAAATTTAGGATGGGCAGGAATAAAGGAATGGATTGAGCGTTCATTTTTTTCCCTTCTTTACTTCTTCCTTCTTCTTGTCTCGTCTCTTCTTGTATCTTCTCGTCTCTTCTCAACTCTTCTTGTCTCTCCTTGGCTCTTCCTGCTTCCTTGGATCTTCTTGGATCTTCTCGTCTCTTCTTGGATCTTTTCATCTCTTCTTGTCTCTTCGTGGCTTTTCTTGTCTCTTCTTGCCTTTCCTTGGCTCTTATCATCTCTCTTATCCTCATTTTGATTCTCCTCCTTTCTTCTCATCTATTCTTGGCTCTTCTGCTACTTCGTCACTCTTTTGTCTCTTTTTGCTTCTTCTTGGATGTTCTTCTCTCTACTTATCTCTTCCTGGATCTTCTCGTATCTTCTTGGCTCTTCTTGTCTCTTCTTCGCTCTTCTTAACTCACCTTTGTTGTTGTTGCATCCTCTTTCAAATTCCCACACACAGCTGGCTTGTTTCGGTTCTTCCTGCCTAGCATCTGCGTCCATCATCTTGCTCCTTCTAGCCTCTTCTTGGTTCTTTTGGCTTCAACTAGGTTCTTTTTGCCTATTTTCGCTTCTTCTTGGCTTTTTTTGTTTTTTTTTTCTTTGGCTCTTCTAGTCTTCGCTCGTATCTTGTTGGTTCTTTTAGTCTCTGCAAGCGTCTTTTTGCATCATCTTGACTTTTTTGTGGTGACATTACTTGTCTCTTCTTGCTTCTTCTAGTCTCTTCCTGATTTTTCTTGGTTTTTCTTACTCGCCTTGCCTATTTTTGTTTCGTCTTGGCTCTTCTTGACTTTTCTTTGCCTTCTTGTTTCTTCTTGCATCTTCTGTCTTCTTCTTGAATATTTAAATCAGACAACAAATGACACTCCTCCGAAGTTTAGTAATCGACTGAATTGACAAACATTTTTTTTTTTAGATAAAAATAAAAAGTGTGATATGTAAGTTGTGCACATCAAAAAAAAGCACAAAAAGGTGTATTCACTTGTAAACCGTATACAAGCCAGCCAGCTATGATCTCGGTCTAACTAAATTATTTATTATATAATGGAAATTTGGTTTACTGGCAAATGAATATCCTAAATCTATTGCACCTAAACGTGAGATTCATAAGGACTCCCATAAAACTTTCTACTTGTGTAACCCTTGTCAATCATCGCAACGCATTGAATGATCAGTGCTCCGAAATATTTTCTTACCCACCGTACGCGTGAAGTTGTACAAACTGCAACTGACCTGTGATCTTTGAGAAAATGAAAATTTACAAAATAAGGCAAGCATTATTCACTGCAAAAAAACTATTTTGCAGTAAGGCATCCCGCACTACTTTTCACGGTCCAATGTTTCCTCGCCGATCTGCTCCACATGCATAAAACATTAAAACACGTTATGTGGGAAAAAAAACGCGCCGCAACGGAAATGAAGTAAACTAAGATGAAATAAATGGAAAAGAAATGAAAACGGAAAAAATATTTGAATCTAGGATTTTCTACTAACGCATGGTTGTGAACCACTGCCTCAAACCCGTTTGTGTTTGTTGCCTATACAAATCATCTGAAACGAAAACATGAAAATATTAAACAAAAAATATTGCTTATCTGTCTATCTGCTTGGATGAAGAGGAGTCATAAATCTCGAACTAATGGCATGTGACACTTGAGCTGTTTACACATCCAGATGTATTTGGAGTTCCTTTGTCCCACTTAGCCCTACTTTTTAAAATCCTTTGTCCTAATTTGTCCTTTTTAACACTGTTAGCACGATGCAAAACCAAATATCACTACACAATCGCAAAGCTTTCAATAAAACACGTCTTTTGACACATTTTCAAAGAAATTCGGCCAGAGTAGACAAAGTTAGAGAAATAAACACACGGAGTGAAATAAACACATCCAACCCAAAGGACGACCGAGAGAACTCCCCCCTAACAAACATTAATCAAATAAAATTTATTTGCCACGCCGGTATTCGATCCCACGACCTTCGGATTGCGAGTCAGGAGCCTTACCGCTAGACTATGCCGGCCGTGCTGAAAGTTTATGTAAAAAACGCATTATAACAAGGACAATTATTGAAAGCGCACTTGTTTACCTAAGTACTATATCGCTTGTCTGAATTCTCGACAAATCAGTTCCGATTTTAAAAATAAGAATTGAAATAATTTTCTTTTTTTTTATGTGAATACATTTTTGTTTGTCTGAACTCTTCACGCAATTAATTCCAATTTTTAAAATGATTGTTAAATTGAAAGCCAATCCGAGTTCCAGAGTTCATTGAACCAGTGCATAATATAAATGATTTGGTTCAGAGTAGACACACGCCCGTATGATGGTAGTCAAATATAATATTTTTCTTACAAATCTACAATTGTGGAAAGTGAATAAGTGAAATTCATCCTCCAATACGCCAATATGGCTGTCATCATTTCACCAAGAATCTGTATCTTTTACAATAGAATAATCAAAACACTTAATACATTCCTGATGGAAGGACATTTCCGGAAGTCATTTTTATTGCCAGACCTCACGAGATCCCATCTTATACCCATAAGTTATGTTGTTATTATAAATAAAATAAAAATTCCCTTTCAGTGACTAATTAAAATAATAATCAATGCCTCCTTTATAATAAGTGTGACGTAAAACTATGATTTCGCATGAAAGGGCTTTAAATGAAATAATTTTCCAACACCTGCGCTTCAATTATTGGAACTTTACGGTTTTCTAATTACTGAAACCTTAAACTCCTTTCAAACAATCATATTTGCAACTCCTTACAAATAATAATTAATTGGCTTCAAAGCAGTCTCGATCGGTTTATATCACTTACCTACAAGGTGTAATTGTGTATCAGTATTTGCGAATTTCCTAAACATTTATGAAATATTATGTTCACGATAAAATAATAGAAGAATATATTAGTTCAACTGTGTGAATCTATTCTCACTCTACTTTCTGACGAATTATTTATTTATTTATTTAAGGAACATTAACAGTCTTAGTAATACAATAAACATGATAAAAAAACAGACCAATTATTAATGTTCACAGATAGGTATTTAGAAACAATAATAACTGAATATAAACTAGAATATTTAAAAAAATAATAAGAGTACAAATGTGAATTCAACAAATGGTAAACTAATACACAACATTAAAATAAGTGTGATTATAACTGAAATAGACTGCAAAATAGGGATTTGGGTTAGGAAGGGTAAGGGGAGGAGAGGGATAAGGGAAAGTTGCCACGCAAGTAATATAAAAATATTAGATACAATTAATTCATGTGTTATTCGCACCTAGAATACAGTGAAGTTCTGTAGCGACAGTAACTAGCAGTAAATACGTCAGCATGTGTGTCTATATTTGCAAATTTGTTGTTATAGTAGTTACATTATGTTACTATTGTATTGACAATCCTTCGCAAATAACCAGGTTTGGGCTCACAGCAATGATAAATGGGATAATTGGTCTGGTCTTTGCAAAAACTTAAGCAATCTGCAAAAACCGGGTTGAGTTATTATGATTAATTTATCTTTAGCATTGAAAACTATATTATTAAACTGAATCGTTTACTGGAAGATAGAATGCTGGATATATTTATTTATAATTTCTTGTAACGAGGTATTTATCGAGGAATCCAATATTAGTGCGACACAATTGTAATGGACACACCAAATTATGGCAATTAACTTGGTATATTCTTAGAAGTTGCGGTAACAAAACTTTGGCTAGATGTTAGGAATGATAGTTCATAATGATTTCAAATTCGGCAGGTAGTAGATACTTTTTAGGAGTTTCGTGTCACATGGAAAAAGGGATGTTGATGAAGGTCATGAAGAGGTCTTTATTAATGATGTAAAAATTACAAACAACGTCAGGTCATTAGGTCATTCGGCAAGCGTGTCGTTCGGAAAAACGGAGATGATAATGCCAACATCAACTGTGAATGGATTTTCAGTTCTCGTCAGTTGAGATTTTGTGTCGGTGATAAGTCAGGGGATCAATGTTTCCTACAATTATATGTTTACAATAAATCTTTAGTTATGTTAGTATTCAAGAATTGTAAGACTCTAACCCGAATGTGGCTTAATACTTTCATCATTCTAAGTATTTGAGATCTTTGTTGACAAAAACTTTTCAGTTTCCTATTTTATCATTGTAGGTAAAAAAAAAATAGGCTAAAAGGTTTGGAACCTTTCACTCATTTTCCAGATTCCACGTGCACAACACACGGCAGGTATGCCGCAGTTCCCTAAATATCATTGAAGCATTACTAACTTACAAGCAAGAATAGGTGAACAGATTGCCGAAGGGCTAAACAAAATGTCTTTCCGAACGGGCCCTTTCGTGGAACGGGGGGATCTGATAAAGAAATGTAATTCCGGGGTGGGCCCGCCGTCGGCGTGTCAAGGGCGGGAGCGGGTCCCCCAATGCCCCCACATTGGAATATCTCAAATACTGGAAACACCCAAATGTAAGGGGTAAGAAAAGAAATTGAAAAAAAGATTTTTATTTTTTATACTTCCGATGGCGTAGGCTTCTTTACTTTTCTTCTGACAAGTATTTTCCTTTTTATTTAATTTTGTTGTCTTTTTAATTTTTCGAGAACCTCGTAAATTCAAATCAAACAATTTTAATGTACCAGCCTCCGGGCTGCCAGACCACAAGACTATTATCAATTTGATATCCAGTCAAATGAATAAACTCTGTTTTAAAGTTTCATTTTAGTTATTTATTTTTGGGTTGTTATGCTGTGTTGCGCTTTAGTCGACAATAAATAACGAAAATACTTTTGGCCGTGAAAACCTAGAATCATAATCAGATTAAGAAATTCTCGAGAGAATCTACTGTGGTGATAGTAGGAGATTTATAAACACTGTTGGGTTATATGTAACCGGGAATGATTTCTTAAAAATAAAAAAAATAGAAAATCTGTGCAAAATTTTATGACCCCTTATAGACCTTTACAACAATAAAAAAGAATCGTGTTAACCTTTTACTCATAACACTATAATCTTATACAAATTATACAGATCGAGAGAAAATTCAGTATCGATTGCAAAAATGTTATATCAAAAGTTGAGTCAAAAGATTTGTTATTTTGTTAATTATTGTTAGTTCGTACCATTTACCTCAGTGAGCGAGTAAGCCGATATCCGCCTCCATTATACCTGGGATAACTATTTATGTACGCCATTGGTTAAGATAAGGTAACGCGATAACCTTGTTTGTGTGTCTCCCTTCAAGTAAACACTCGTAATTACTTTATTAGCATCCTAATCGAATCGCCCATCTTATTCTATAGAAAGGTACTACTGAGATTTCATCCTTTAATGTCTGATTGGAAAATGCTCCATTTCACATTACTTCGGGTCGTCAAATCTTTTATGTGTATTTCAGTGGCGTGCCATCCAGAGCGCCTTATCTTATGCTAAAAAAAAATTTTAAAAATGTAAATAGACAAATTATGTTTACGCATTATATGCCTAGGTACAACATATTTAAAGCTTAATTTTGATATCATTTTGAGAAATACACTTGTATTTTGTTATTCTGCTTCTTCATAACTGCTTTCATTAACTTGTTACTAATGTACATTATTTTTCTTTTGTTTTGTTTACTTACATTATTTTAATTTTTTTCACGTATTCTTGTCACTGTCATTAATTTATTTTAATCTCTCTTTGCAAAAACATTTCTAATTTATAATTTATTTGCAAAAACATTTTCAATTGATAATTTATTTGCAAAAACGTTTCTCTTTTTGCAAATATAGATAAAAATAAATTAATGAAGTGGATTATCTCAGAAATATTTTTTTGTGACTTGATCTACTTATATTTTCAGGCCTCCGTATGTCGGTGTCACTTGTGCCGTAAATTCTAAATAAATATAATATACCTATTAAAATTCACTTTGACGTTACAGTATCTTGATAATAAATAGCACATCCGCCCTGATGAAGGACACTGTAACGCTGTCCAAAACGTTGGCTAAGTAAAGAAATAGCGAAACATGGCATAAAACTCCAAAAATAAATCACGATAATACTTGTGGTCGTTTATATAACATCTTCTACAATAATTTTATTTTTTTATTTATTTATTTAAACGCCCATAGGGCTTTTACATAAAGTGCAGTACACGTTTTTGGTAAAGTATAGGAAATAACAAAAAAATAATATGAACATAATATAACTGTAAGAAAAAAATAAAGATAACATAAGATATAAGAAACAAAACATAGATAACACTAGATATGACACAAAGCAGGTAAAATAGAATATGTGGTCACGTAAATTAATGTGAGATAGTTATTTTAATTATAAAGAGAAATAAGATAGAGAAAAGATAAGATTGATATATTTATGTTTATAATTAGCAATCTTTGTTATACATATTTGATACATGTTTATCGAAACATAGCTACAATAATATATCGATAAAGGTGCTACATAGTGCATGATATTTATAGCTTTATTTTAAATGTTCTGATATACTGAATTTAAATTTAGAAGTCGATTGATGTTGAAAAACGTCAATTGAAGTATATTTATTTCCGAGTATATGAAGTCTTTGTATTGGAGAGTTTTCAAAATAATTATTAGTAGAATTGGTAACAAAGTAAAGTGCATTAGAACGGGTATCACGCGTGAGTACTCTCAAATTAATTTTACAAGTTAAATCAAGGGCGTCCAGTCTGCCATTCGCTATATTAAAAAGGCAAACTAAATCGCTCACTACACGCCTTGACGTTAAATCGCTTATATTGAGTAATTCCATTAGATTTACATAATTTAGTTCTTAGATAGGTATTCCGAGTTTATAATTAATAAATCTTAAGAACTTATGCTGTACTCTTTCAATAATGAAATATGTACAAGATTTGATGACTTTCATACTGATTGATATGTACGAGATGGTTCCGTGCCAACTCAGAATCAACTCAACTCAACACTTCTCTGAAAAGTCATTAAGAGCTACAAAAAAAATATAATTGAAATTAGCCCATAACCTAACCTTACATAATCTACTTAACCAATATTTTTTACATCACTTTTAATGACTTTTCAAATAAGGTTCTCAGTTGTCCGGTACGAGATAGCACTTGACTCCGTCACCTATTTATATTAGTGACGTATAGAACTATTTTAAGCAATTTCTTACATTTATCATAATCGCCAATAAAAATAAATGTCAAAACATGAACTTATATACACCCTAGATAATTTTCCATTTATATTTATGTACATAAATAGATATCTATGTTTTTTCGATGTTCCGTTCGATATTTTGTGTTGTTTTTAGATATTAAAATGATAATTTAAAAATAGAATCATGTCAAATTAATTAATCAATCCCATAAATAGATTTGACAAGATTTACTATTCATTGTACATCATCTCTTCCTACATTTACATAACTCTCTTTAAAGTATTTACCCACACTTCCAATCACCTTTCCATTTTTATAGTATTCAATTGATTGTAATTGAGATTAAAACACTTTTGCACTTTTTTCCACTAATTTATTTACACCAGGACCGGTTTCATCCTACTACGGACATTTTCAGACTGGTAGTTGAAATTCTTATGCTATGGCATTTATACAAACTTAAGCAGGGGTACACAACATTGTCTCTATATAATGAATGTTTCTATTTTGTTAATTTAAGGTATTATAAGTTATTTTGTTAATTTAAGGTACATATAGGTAATTATTAAAATTATGAATGATTTTACATAGTAAATGGATATTTTTAATTCACATGAATATATACGAATTTATACAATTGAAAAGGTTTGCAATTTCTGATATTTTATTTTGGTAATGTTGGGATTTTCCCTTCTTGTTGCTTAGGGATTATTGACAAATATTGATGGTACTATGGTCATTATTATTATTGGGTTCTCCGTATAATCGGGTTATTACATTTTTAAATTACATACTTAATCACACTGCTGCTCTCTGAAGTAAAATTATTCTAAGGAATTATGATGGGTATATTAATGGTGATTGGGCATTATGTTCTAATTGTTTATTCATAACATATTTGCGATCAATTTTCTTTGTTAGGCGATTAATTTCTAGGGATCTGTCTAATTTTGGTCCTTTGTTGCAAACATGAAGGATTTTGACATCTCTCCGGTCCTGGTGTAAATAAATTAGTGGAAAAAAGTGCAAAAGTGTTTTAATCTCAATTATAATACAATGGAATTCCACCACGAATTAACAGTGCAAAAACTAGACTCAGTATTCAATTGAATTTGTACGTAACTTAAAATATTCCTGTAATTTTAAATATGTACCTCTAAGCCTGCCTCAACACAGGTATATCCTAGTGAGACAGGCATCAATTAAACCCTATGTTTATAGATTAATAAAATAAAAATAAAAAAAATATTACTGCAGATAAAAATATTGAAACAAATCTCATGGCCATAAACCACAAAAATTATGTTCGCACGTCCCTGTTTTATCAGATTATTACCAGCGTTAAATTCTTGAATATTTATTTTAATTCATTATTTGATAGGAATACAAAGAATTTTAAAATACCAATACTTAAAATAGAATAACTCCACCTCCGCAAAACACATACGAAGCATTCGGTTTCTCATGAAGCACGCTATTAATTATTTACTCAAAGCAAATATTATTCCCTTGAAGATAAATTATTATTGTGTCCCAAACAATATCTCCGCATTATTATTTGTGTCTTTAATTCCGCAAGTGTGTATGTACACATAAATTCAGCTAAGAATTTGCTCTGGAAATTTTGTTTTTCATCTTGTGTATTGTTTGCTAGTTGATAAGTAATAAGGATATATTATGTAAATAATTATAAACACGATAATGAATAATTAAGTATATTTACAATTAATTCTGATTTACGTTATATGAAATATTTCGAAGTTCTGATCGAAATACATGAACACGAAAATTTGTTAGAACGATTAGTAAATTTTTTAGTTAAGTTCTGTGAAAGTCCTGTATAAGTTCCGTTATTATCCAAGTACTGCGAAACAACTTGTTCATGATTACGTAAAATCAGATCTTGAATAAAACTCTCTTGATGAATTGTTCCAATTCTGTGAAACAACCTGTCGTTAATGTTTTCTTTCTCCATTCTTCACATTTTATCAATCTTTATCGGTGAGGCGTCGTGTGTTCAATTCATTGGCTAGCTAAGTCCTCCATCACGGCACAAGCAAAATTTTCCGCTTACTGTGGTGGAAGTAGGAGATTTTAAATTGATTGTTTGAAGAAAAAGAAAAATAAAAACTTCCCCTGTTGTGGTGTTCGGTAACTAAAATGTTGTTATATCAGAATTTTAAAATAATTATAAGTGGGTTACGTGAAAACATGCAAACTTTGTAAAGTCAATTTACCCATGGCACGGAAATAATCTTCTATCCGTTTATATAAAGGAGAGTGTGCTCTGTAGCGGGCGGGCAGATTTGATTTGATTTGAGATTTGATTTTTGTACAAATTTACAGTTTGAAGCGGTTGATGAAATTTTGCACACTTAACGAGAGAAAGATCACTGTCTATACAAGATTTTGAATAATCTTGCATTAAAACCGGACAACGCCGTGAACTTAGCTGGTTTGTAATAAAATATATTTTTTTAATATTCTCATTTCTTGTCAAATATTTTTTTCATAAACAGGTGGCAATCACATTGCGGTTTGCTTGTTTGGACACCACTTTATCACCACAATAAAATTATTTTTTTCATATTATTATAATACGACGGCCAGCGTAGTCCAGCGGTAAGGCACTTAACTCGCATTCCGAAGGTTGCGGGATCGAATCCCAGAAAATAAATGTTATTTGATTAATTTGTGTTATTTCACAATTTATTAAGTTAAAAAAAATATATGGTTTATTTGCGGCACGTTCCAGAGTGGAAAATACTATCAGTATCGCCCTGGTGTAAGACCACCGTTCAGAATTGAAACGTTGCTTGAAATGACTTTAGCCGTGTTTGGTGACCAGATTTGAACAGCCAGATACTTCCCACGTTCATCTTACCCAACTCCATCTCTCCACTATCTTCAGCCTCACAACATACCTCAATTGGGGATGCCATAGTCTCACTGGCTCCAGACAGGAACAATTGAGACTCTTGTGCGGTATTCACTGTACAAAAAAAAATAATGATAATAATGTTATTACAGACGACGTTCGAGTTTTTTGAAATCTAACGAAAACATTGACCTTTTCCTTGTTTTGAAGGTGTTACAAATTTCATCAGTCTCGGAATACAACTATGGGCTTGTACGAAAATCATGTCCACATCGACAGTCCGCGGCGTCGTTCGCTCGGTGCCCGCCATAGATACACTTCTTTATATAAACATATTGAACAGTTGATAAAAGATAAACAAACAAAATTACGTTTCATCTCATTTGTTGACAATTGTAAAAAATTAGTTCAAGTTAATCATGGAAATTACGTTGCGAATTGAAAATCATTGACGCAGAATTTCCACAATGAAAAACTAAGACTGTATAAACGAACCATTTAGCGTTTTCCTGTTTCGACACTGTTTCCTTTATCTGTTATAAAGTTAAGATGCATATAAACAAATTGCTTTCTGAACAAAAATGTCAATATTTGAGGCTTTTGAAATGTGGACCTTGGGGAGACTTTTAATAGTATCCTGGACGGAACACAAGCTAGCGGGGAACTTCTCCTCTGTAAGCAGCTTCAAAAGGGACTCCTAGGAAACGTATGAAAGAGAAAATCTGCGTATCTTTGCCGTATCCTCATAAAATGAAAATTATATTTGTAAAATCTTTTCAAAGAATGTGTTAAAGTTGTATTTTTTCGAGTTGTCCAATCACCGAATAACTTATACAGTCGGTGGTATTACTGGTTTATTTTTTGTATAAGAAAATCAACGAATTAAAAAAATGGTTCGTCATCATGTTCCTCCTGCGGCCTTTAAATTAGCCAAAAATTATCCATTTCAAGGTACATAACGCCGAAAAATTAATGTTATTTCAAACAGTGATCAATATTTCATAACTAAAAAGACAACTTTGGTAATTATTTATGTTTACACCCCATTGTGGTTCAGTTGCAATTATAGGATAGACCAAATCTTTAAAATATCTTTATTATGCATAGCAAAATATTTTTATACAAAAGCCATTTGTATATCATTGATTAACTTGTAACAAATGTATACGTTTACGTGTGACATATGAATATTATGGGAGAAATTTCAGCATTAAATAGAACTAGTGGTCGCCCAATGGCCGAAATTCGACCGTAATTAATTTAATATGTGATGTTTTTTTTATTGATTTAATGTATTTTTTATGCATAATTTAAAAAAAATATTAGCATTCTGCACTCCTTCTCTATATAAACTATAAGTGTGCGAAATTTCATACTCCTCCGTCAGCGCTATTTTCGTAAAAAGGGGTACAAAATTTTTGCTTCACGTATTAATATACTGATTTTTTATGCGTAATTAAAAAAATATATTAAAATTCTGCACTCCTTCTCTATATAAACTATAAGTGTGCGAAATTTCATACTCCTCCGTCCGCGCAATTTTCGTAAAAAAGGGTACAACTTTTCGCTTCACGTATTAATATACTGACACGTATTAATATACTGATGATGATGATGATAAATAAAGTATATTTAATTCTTCATCGAATTCATATTAGCGCCAAGGCAACTCACTGCGTTTTGTGAGAAGTACTAAAGGCCATGTTTTATAAATGGATGCTTCGCTCTGTCTAGACTACAATTAACCTTTTTTGAGTTATATTGGGTTTTTTACAAAACAGATTGGAGGTGACTTTGAAAGTAGAAAGCAAAGAATGATACAAAGAGACATTCAATTATTCACAATTTTCATCAATTATTCAATACTTTTCTACCCTTACGAATATTCGTGGGCAAAAGTTAACGATATTATAATCATACTATCTGTGACAGAAAGGTTGCCCTCGTCAAATATGGCTCACTTAAAAATATTAACTTGTTTTATACTAGCAGAATATTTATGAAAGGGTAAATTGGATTTATTTAGAAGAACTATTTGCCTGGGTACATTAAAGATACAAAACATGTAGTTTTTTAGAATTCACTATATAAAGTACATAAAATCACAAATTTATATGTGAAATTCCTTTAATTTAGCAAATAAATATGCTTGGTGACGTTGGAAAGATATGTATACCTTTACCTACGTATATATTTTGATTGTAGTGTTTAGATTATCCATGCGGTTTCAGCATCTTGCAATAGATGTCGATTGGTTAATTTGTAATCCAAAGTTCTGCCAACATGAGCTGAGTTAATTATCATCAATAGAAGAGTACCATCTGTCGCCGTTCGTGTCTTAAATACGAACGGTTACGATGATGGCCGAGTGCTCCAGTAAGATAGGGCGAGCTTCCTCAGTCAGCCCGCCGGAGTGACAGAACTACTTAAGAGTCGAGCCCAGTAAGGACGTCTGTCCATTCATTGTAAATATTCATGATTACCAAATAAATAACTAGTGATTATTCGAAACTGAACTTCTCGGAAGATATCCAACACATCTCATCTAAAAGACGTAACATATACGAGGGCTGTCCGGAAAATAAGGTCTCCAAGTTTCTGTGGTCGGAAGGAACGATTTTACGCGCAATCCGGTAACACTGGCGTATAGCTTGGTTCCCCTGCGCCAAATGCTCACCACGTTGCACTCTCTGTGACACTTTGTCTCGGCGTGGAAGCCGTTCGCGATGGAGCTTCCACTCGCCGCACCCGCCAGGTACGAATTATTATTCGTTTTGTTATTCGTTTTTTGTGTGCTAAGAACAATACAGTGCAGCTGAGAATGAGTCCAAGAATTCCTCGCAATCGATGTCGTAGAACTCAAGGAATTCAGTTTTCTTCATCCCGTTGTTGTTTGTGATCTTTGGTGAGCATTTTTGCGACCCACCTTGCACAGACCTTGTGGTATCTCGAATGTTCTGTCAAAACCTTGTCAATAGTGGCCTTACTGACACGACCATATCACAGAGCTTCGAAAAAACGAAGTACAGAGCGTTATTCACACCTGGCGGGTGCGGCGAATGGAAGATTCATCGCGAATGGCCGTCGTGCCGAGACTAAGCGTCACAAAGAATGCAGCATGATTCTGCATGGAGGAATCAGGCCAGTGTTGCCAGACCGCCCCTAAAATCGTTCCTCGCGACCGCAGCACCTTGGAGACCTTATTTTACGGACAGCCCTCATATATATGCAAAGTAGATATGTATTTATTTATTTGAATCACATATTGTATTAAAAATTGTATCAGAATATCGTAGACAGCATTACAAAAGTTGTTTTCTTAGAAATTTTAAATATAAAAGAAAATTATTTTAAATAAACCTAAAAGAATAACATTTTAATGCCGTTGTAATTATTTAAAGATGTATGAGCGACACAAAACCCATATTCCTCACAATTTTTAAGACATTGAGGAAAAGTAATTACTATCAAAAAAAGTCAGTAGCTACCTACGTAGCTCTTTAGACTACGCTCTTGTACACATTTTATAATATTATTTTAAGGTGGGATTATGCACGTGTCAGTATTATTTTTTTATATGAATACCGCACAAAAGTCCCAACTGCTCCCGTCTGGAGCCAGTGAGACTATGGCATCTCCAATTGGGATATGTTGTGAGGGGAGGGGAAGGAGATGGGGAAGAGAAAGGTGGGAAGTACCTAGCTATTCAGATCTGCTCACCAAACATTTTTTCAACTTTTTCAATTCTGAATGGTGGTCTTACACCAGGGCGATATTGAGAGTATCTTCCACTCTGGAACGTGCCGCAAATATACTTTTTATTGTTTTAAAGGAATAAATTGTGAAATAACACAATAAATCAATAACAATTAATCAAATAAAATTTATTTGCCACGCCGGGATTCGATCCCTTCGGAATGCTTGTCAAGAACCTTGCCGCTGGACTACGCCAGCCGTCAAATTTGGTACCGCATAAGAGATCCAACTGCCCTGGTCGCATGGAATTTTTGGCAAACTTAATAAAAATGCTGTGGGGCTGAAGAAAGTGCAGAAGAAAAGGAGTTAGATTAGAGTTAGGATTTGAAAAACAGTTAAAGCCATTTCTAACAGCTTTACAAAACAGCTTTTTGAAGAGTGATCTCTCAAAAGGATGATACCGAAAGAATCTTCATTCTTCCATTGTTCTTTATTCACCAATGACCTTCTGATAGAGCTATATGCCCCATAAAGTCTATGTTGAATGTTGATGGAAAATATTGCATCATAATTTGGGAGACGGGTTTCGATACCGCCGCCCCAGAAACCATTTATTTAATAACCATCAACCCTGCCACAGGTCACCTCAAGTGGTTAGCTACGTTTGGCGACTTAACAGCATTGGGGTTCATGAGGATAGACATTGTCTAGGTCTTGTACTTTGGAGACCTTTTGATCTATTCAGCCAGACTCTCTCTACCCCTCGCCTTGCACCGCTGTGGAAGGAATGAATTCATACGTTCGTCAATCCTGAACACATTGATCCCCAAACTCACCTCTCTTACCTTTTCCTTCCCGAATCTTTCTCTCCTTCCTTTCTCTAAAAAGACCATTAACAAGCATCCCCAATGATGGAAAAGGCCCGAGGTAATGTCATTTCCTCAGGGCCTTCTGTGTGGAGATTATGTTAATGAAAAATTGCACGCTGCAATTGAAACCAAACCACAAAATGTCCTATCAGATGGATTGATACACGGATTCAGAAAAAATGTTCTGCTATTGCTAAAAATATATGGTTACAATTGTTTTGCTCATTATATGTATAACCTGTAACCCTCTTTGTATCTCTTGTGTCCCTTACCTCTTTTTGTTATTTTTTGTAGTTGAGTAAGTTTTTTTAATATAATTTTATTTTTTATTATGATATTTTGTATCCTTCATTTGAGTAGTATTTTTGTAATTTTTGTACATTAAATGAGTTTTTATGACTTAAGTGAGAACACCTTTAAAGGCGAGTATAAACAAATATAAAAAATCCAAATGTTAAAATTCAAAATGCTATACTGTTAATACAGGAAATAGTAATATCGGACTTTTTCTTTCCAACATAGGCCTTTTTGAACAGCAGAATTGACGACTGCTGAAAAAAACAACAAACTTTTTATTTGAAAATAGTGAGACTATGGTTTTCCTAATTTGTAGATTTGGGTAAGGATATAAAAAGAATAGGAAGGTTGGGATATATTTTGTCTAGTATAATCTAGTCATCGAAAATAGCTACAGCCATTTAAAGCAACGTTTTTTTTCTGAATAGTGAACTTTTACCAGGGTTATAATGCAATGATAACGATAATGAAATGTATTTTTTTACGGAAACAAACAGTTCATAAATACAGAGTTGAAAATAGTTACAAAGTTACAGAAGCTAATTCAATAATAGGTATGAATGATAAAACCAATCAAAAATCTGTTTCTGAAAAAATTAGAAAATACACTGATTTAGGAAATGAGATTAAAAGAATTTGGCATTATCAGACTATCAAATATTACCATTTGTTATTTCGGCTACTGGCATTATACCTAGCTCTCCCATTCAAAATTTAGGCTTATTAGATTTGTCAAAGAATCTATAGATAAAAATGTAAAAATTAGTCATATTAAATGCATGCAGGATTACGAAAGATTTTTTAAATATTTATATTGAGGGATCAGTAGGATTTATCGGTCCAGTTAGGAGTTCTATCGAGCCGAACCCTCTGATATGAAAATATCTGGAGTCGGTGAATTATTTTCCCATTTGGTCTCTGGTAGGTTGAAATGTTGTTCTTGTATTGTTTTGTGTTTATTATACATACGTATAATAAATACAAAACAAGTAAAGTACGTAATGTGTGGATTGACTAGATGATCATTTGTGGAAAAGTGTGTGGTAGGGTTAAGTTTTTCCTGTGGGGAAGATTTAACCCGGACATAATGTCAAAAGAACATTTTATAATATTTGTATGACTTGTAAAGCGTCGTTTTTGTGAAAAATCACCTATATATATATAAAAGCGACACGAAACACATATTTGTTTTTGTGTGATATATTATACATATGTGTTTTTGTGTGATATATTATACATTTACCGTAATTAAGTTAGTCAGTATATTATGGTAGGAGAGTGTTTGTATTTGTATATGTGTGCGTAAGTGTGTGTGTGTGTGTGTGTGTGTGTGTGGATGTGTGTGTTATGTGTGCGAATTCAGTGTGCTAGAAAAGTTTTTCTTAAATAGAGGGAGGTAATCAAAAAATATATCGGTATTTGTGCTTGTTTGAATGAGTTGAATGTTTGAAGGATACGGGAAATGGGGGAGTTGGCGGCACAAAAGTTGGTGTGACGAGGTCTTTTAAATAAATGGAATGTTAAAATTTATTTGGGATAGAAGTTCTGGGCAGTCTATTTCGTGTATTATTTTATGGAGAAATGTCATGTCAGCTACCGTTGAATATGAATTTACTCTTGTAAAAGCACTGTAATAAAAATTTCGTTGAAAACACATATCTAGTATATAAAAATATGCGGTACTCCCTAAACACCGCGGCAATTTCAACAATTTATAATAAAAATTCAAAATTAAAAATAAAGGCTTACCTAAGTAAGGTAAGTCTCTTGACTGACAATTCGGAGGTCGGGGGTTCAAATCACGGCGCAAACAAAGTTGGTTTTTCACAATTTATTCATTTTAAATATTGTCTAGTATATGGCACAACCAGAGTGGAAGTTACTCTCGGTATCGCCCTGGTGAATACCGTCATTCAGTAGCGAAGTGTTTTTGCTTTATCTGTGTTTGGTGACCAGATCTTGGGAGGCGGGAATGGGTACCGCCGCCCCGGGAACCTTTATTGGATGGCCAACACCTCTGCCATAGGTCACCCCAAGTGGTTCGCTACGTTTGGTGATTTGGCAGGGGTGCCCGGGTTCGTGGGGTGAGATTTGTCTAGGTCTTGGAGACGGATGACCAGAACACACTGAACCCCAGATTCCTACCCACCCCTTAAACCCTTTTCCTTCCCAGAACTCTCCTTCCCTTCCTTTCCTTAAGAAACCCTCCACGCAGCATCTGCAAAGATGACATAGGCCCTGAGGGAAATTATTTTCCTCAGGGCCTCCTGTGTGGAGCTCATGTAAAAAAAAAAAGGATCTGAAGAGCCAGATACTATCCACACACTCCAATGGCTCCAGAGAGCAGTAGGGAATGTTGTGCGCGGCATTCGCTTTAACAATAACTCTTAACAGGCAAAATATCACTGTCTAATAATTCCAGTATGAAGACGATCTCCTCAATAATATATATTTTCCGTATATAGTCCTGTATAACCAATCTCGCTAAAATAAGGCGTAAAAGAGTTCATTCCAATAAAGGCCTGGAACAGCATGGCAGTGTGACCGACATATTTTCTAATGAAATCGGGAATATTGGAGAGGGAACCGTTTTGCATTCCGTTCCCATAGTGGCCCATTTCAGTGTGCACCGTTCAAATATTTATTTCAGACAGATTGAAATGGTTTGTACTCAGAATCTTGTGCGGGATTGAGTACCTAATTGTCTTATTGTAATATTAAAGTAAGGAAAAAGTTGATTTGGAAGAATAGGTATTGCACTTTCCACACAGTCCTGCTGGAAAAGAAAATTAACAGATCCAATGATTTAACTATCTCTCATGATTTCAAATGGATAAATAAATAGAATTGTATTTAACCAAGGACTAAACATAATTTTGTTTTGATTGGTATGTATCTGAGTATTTTGACTCCTTTCAACTGGGAGGTTTTATAGTACATTTTTGCATGTTTATTAAACCAGCGTTTTATTTTTATTTCTAAGACATGTCTATTTTATCATTCAGTTAAATTGTAAGTTTGATTTTTATCGTGGTTCCCACATATGTTCCAATTTGGTGAGGGTCTTTTCTTCATTTAAAACACTCCGAGAATTTGAACTTAGTTATTTATTTACAAGTTTTAGGTTAAAACATGACCAAACACTTTAACATGCGACAATTAGTCTTTACAGCATACAAAGTATACCTTCCCCCCTAGCACGGTCGATCGATAAGGATTGATAGGATAACTTTCGGTAACTTCTCATCGTTCCCTAGCATGACTGCAATCCCCAACCAAAAAATAACAGTTCACAATGACCAAGTGTTCTTAATATATTCGACGTCAACTGTTGTTTGTACGTTGGCGTTCTGCATTTGTCCTAGGAAACGACGAGAAGTAACCGAAATTTATCCTATCAATCCTTATCGATTGACCGTGCTAGGGGGCCTGGGGTCGGTTTTCCGTTCAATATAACTAAAGGCAAAACAAGCCTTTGTTTATTGTTCGATTATTAGCAATAAAAAGAGAATAAATCTACGTAAGCCAGCATTTTTATCAACAAAGCACTTTTAGACAACTTGACAGTTTCAACACAAGCGCCATCTGAACGCCCAATAGAAAACTGCATTATCGACATGTAGCCTGTCAATAAAAACAGATTAAGACCGGTAGAGTCAAATAATTTATAATAAACCGAAAACTATAATTTTGATTATCTGTGATCAATAAAAAATAACAAAAAAATTTGTGAGCCAATAACTAAAATGTTTGACATAATTGCATTATTTTGCTCCTTTTCGGTACTGCTATAAATAAATCCTTACCATTTCATTCATCAGATTCCGCAATACACATACCGCTGTGTAATTTGAATTTCGTTCGCGAGAAATTCACCAATATCAGTACACGCCCATCTGAACTTCGATTTCACAGAAAAAAATAAAAGAAAAAATTTGTGAAAGTATTTAATATATTCCTCGAAACAAAAAAAAAAAACTGTTTGCGAATTTGAAAACTCGAGTAAAAGAGGGCAGAAATTAAATGGCACCCCATTAACTCGGCAATTTTTTTCTAGGAAACCTAAAAAGTATAAATAAACATTGAAAATTATCCCAGTGTATACAAAAAAGTGCTTTTTCGTCAAAACCAATTAAAATGTAATCACGCAAGAGCAGTGTTTTTAAATCGAAAACAACTACCCCTCTGGCAATTATAAAATGGAAATTGGCTAATCAATCACTCTCACCTGACTTTGGCACCAATTTGCTCCCAATTCAGGGTTATTCCATAATCCCCTGAATTAGTTATCATCACACATAAGCCCGCACGGGACAATAACCCGAAACCAGAGGATTACACGAAGCCCCATGCTAAGTGAAGGTTTTTTGTGTCCCAGAACTTAACCCAGCATGTTCGGGCTCAACGGAGAATTTGTTAGAGGAGATTCACGTTAGCAGTTGTAGTCACGGAGGCTGTGTTTCAGTGCTAATGTGAAGCGAAATGGTTCATTTTCTTTTTCTATAATTGGAGCTTTTTTTCATTATAGGAGTAGGTCATCAAAACATCGATGACGAAAATTTGAAATGTTGTAAAGAATAAAATGTTAATTGTTCAGGAGAGAGAAAAGAAAGTTTTTTCTCCGGTTTTTGTAGACCTATGATTGTGAATTTTTATTATAAAATTACATTGAATATATATTTCAGAGTGCTTAATATTTTTTATAAATTTCTTAAAAAAAGTATTTCATGTACTTTCAATTTTCAGAAAAAAATCCTCATAAAATGTCCGTCGTAAAAGACGCACCTATTTTCCTAGAAATATTTTTATGATTCAGATCGAAAGAGAAACAAAACGGAGAAAAATTAGAAATTTAACTTATTTTTGGTTTTACTGTTCTATACAGCCCTCACTTTGTAGTATACTGACTAGATCGCCTCTACATCTCATCTTTCCATTACATCGTATATTAGGAAAACGTAAATACGTCAATTACCTATAGAAAATTACAATCAGTGTGCAAGCTATATTCATTGTGGTTTGTGAAACATTAATGAGATGAAAAACTATGGAAAAAGGTTGAAAAACTATAACGTTTTTTAAGATATAGACGATTGAAATTCGTTCAAATTTTTAAATTATATTACCGACAACACTTAAATAAATATTTAATAGATACATGTATGTGCTTTCCGAATAGCTAGTTCATGACAGGTCACAGCAAACCACTACACATTCCTCTTTTGCACGTCCCTCCAGTAAATTAAGATCTACCCCACAAATATTTTGTGTTATAATCATTTGTATCAGGGAGCTGCAACAACAAACGCAAATAGGCAAAAACTTAATAACTTTAAAATTTGAAAAAAGCAGTCCATTATCATCATCCGCAGCAAAAGCAGTCTATTTACTATTACTACTAATTTTACAAGATTAAAAAAAAGTTCATTGGTGACAGACAGCCTTGTTGATTTTGCGCCCTTGGTCACAGTTATGTAATTTCGGAGTTTCTGCCCCGCGCCCCTTCACTTAGCAAACAATACACAGAAAGCTCGCCTAACGATTATTCGTTATCTGCTAAACCCCAGTTGGGACTACGTATGCGGGTTTGAGCTTTTTAAATTGTTTTCGAAACGTGGTGATATTATTGCGCTCTTAATAAGGGTCCACCCTTAAAAAATAGTACGTCGAATGTTTACACGACTTCTGTCTTCTTTCCAGTTTTTTAAAAATCTCATTGAACATCAATGTTGGGAACGACAAATCTAAAAGAATCTAACAAAAATAATTATGTTTTGCAAGTGACAAGCTATATATTTTTTTCCATTTTTAATGACAAAAAAAGATAAAAAAAATATTATTTTACCATAAAGTACAATTATAATTTGGCCATTTGTGAGGTAAATAAATGTGAGTCTATAGACACAATTTTTTTCAACTAGAAATTTATGATTAAAAAAAAAATCGATTCAACCTAGTTGTATAGTCTGTCAATTTAAGAGTAGAAAATATTAAAAATGGAACTACAAACTTTGTTGGCTGGCAACACCAATTTAACTGTCAAAAATCCTTTTAAAGTGCAACGACACTGAAAATATAGAATACTGTAAATCACATTGTAAAAAAAACATTTTTTTGTTCTTGCGAAAAAAAATAAAATCGAAGAAGCACTGTTGTTAAGGTACCTACTTAATGACATACATTTGATTAGATGGTGTTTTACAAGGTGATTTGAATTCATTTAATTTTACATAAATCGAAATTGAATGAGTTAATCAGATCTAAAATAAGAGTCATGATCTAATGCCCGGGCTAGGTACTTAAGCTAGTATTAAATAAATGTGAGCAATTTCTAAACTGTGCTTTATATTTTATTACAATATCGTTATTCTTAATAATATTAACACAAAATTGCAAAGGTATAATAATAATATACCTTTATGCAATTCTAATGTTGAGATCATTGGGTAATGAAAAATTATTTTTTTCACTTTTTCAATTTTTTTTTTTGTATTGCTATTTGAACAACAGTGGCGCCCTCTTATATTATCTTCTCTTATTTGACAAACTGTACATTGTATGCTCTTAAGGCCTGCTTTTAACTCTTATATTCGATATATTAACGTTTTAAACGCGATTTAATTCTACGTCTTTTAATTTACATATATTATTACGTATGTCGATTGATGGCATTACATTTTGTATTATAGTGTTAGTTAATAATAATAATAATAATAATTGAACAATTTATAGAGCGCCGTTTTTGTGAAAAATCACCTCAAGGGCGCTTTACAAATTTTTTTTTTTTTTTTAATTCTTAGGATCTATCTAATTTTATTATTTACAAATAGATACAGAAACATACTTACCTGGCAGGTCACTTCCGATAAACACACTTTTTAGAAAGTTTATGCCTGGGGACGATACGACTTTGCACGTGGAGGACATTATATTGAAAACACTGGACATAGCATGAATTTACCTTTGCTACCCTCATCACTGTTGATTTTACATTTATAAGAAGATTAATAATAAGATCAATAATAAGATATGGGTTAACAATATGGGGAAATACTACTGTAACCAACCTGAAACAGGTACAAGTTGCACAAAACGCAATTGTAAAATTATTAGTTGTCCCTAACATTTTCAAACAAAGACACAATACTCCGTTGCTGTTTCAGAGTGCAAAAATTTTACCTGTGAAGGCAATACTATTGTATAAAATTATAATTCAGCATATATTTACCCCGCAGCATAAAGAGAAACTAGATCATAAATATAGCACTAGATTCACGCGTAACGACGGGTTAATAGTTCCGAAATTCAATAATAAGTACGGACAGAGAACGTTTGAATACAACATACCGAAGATATTTAATTTATTACCTGACAATATAAAGCAACATAATTCTATGAATAAGGTTAAATATATGGTGAAAAATTGGTTATTGGAAAAAGAATATTTATTTTGATACTTGATACTTGATAAAATTTATGAAAAAATGTTTAACTGTAGATAAAAGATGTAAATTATAACTTTAAATATATTTGTAAGGAATTATAAGCACCTGCTGTCAAGCCAATTGCAATTGGCTTAGCGGGACTGGATTGTTGATTTATAAAATAAATAAATAAATTTAAAAAAATAAAAAAAATAAAAAAAATAAATAAAAATGCCAAAATTGAATTAGTATTTATTTTGAAAGACTAGTGAATTTAGATCTCTTTGGGACTGGAAATTTTCATAAAATGACCTTTGAAAAAGCTTAAAATAAGAATTTGGTTATATTTTACACAATTAGGCCGTGAAGCCGAAGGTGAAAGGTTTTTTTTTTTTTTAACTTATGGATACGACTGTCTGAAAAGATGAGTTTTAAGTTTAGATCTAAATTCCGCTGAATCTGTGATCTTTCTTAACTCGTGTGGCAGTCCATTCCAGGCTTTAGGTCCTGACACTCCGAAAGCACGCTCACCGAATTTAGTATCTGGTGTGCGTTTTGGTTCCTTCAACCTTCCGATAGCTGATGATGCTGCTGACCTGAGGGTTAGTTGTCGAGGATTGGAATTTTCTGGAATACACATTTCCGATAAGTAAGCCGGAGCCATTCCGTTAAGAGACTTAAATATCATCCAGCAGAGCTTGAACTGGATTCTTTCGGGACACTTGAGCCAGTGAAGGTTTTTGAGATGCTCAGAAATATGGGAATATTTAGATACGCCGGTGATAAGTCTTGCCGCAGCGTTGAACACGGATTGTAATTTATTTATTAGTTAGTTATTAATTATTAGTTGTAATTAATTTATTATTTGTTAGTCTATTAGGTATAGATAGTCAAGTAAATAAACAAGCTGTACCAAACTTTATACAATGTGTATAAAATTAGTAACTTGGCGGAATGTGAGTAGTTAAAAGATAAACCGGAAGCCCTCTAAATTAAGACAACCTCAGATATTAATGATCCCTAGATTGTAATAATGAATTCATTAATAATCGATAAGTTAAGGAATGGTCCCTTACGTAACCGTAATACGTTCCGTGTAAACCCAAGTGTTCCCCCTTCCTCACCTGAATAATTATTACTTCATCGTGTTATTTGATTAAAGTTACATGTTGTCTACCAACCCATAGTAAATTATCTTCAATGATTAAATATTACAATTTGAGGTTTTACTCGGTTATTCCACTATAAAAAATATTGTGAGACTTGTGAGAGAGTCAATAGGTGTCGCGTATGTCGCGTAAAAGCGAGGATAAGATTATTCTAAACACATATTTTATTACATTAGCTCCACTCTGACTAAAAAAAATCCCTCAAGGCTTATATGCCATCTTTGGGGATGCTGTGTGTGGGGAAAGAAGGGGGAAGAAGTGCTGGGAAGGAAATAGGTATGAGGGATGGGTCGGAATCTGGGGGACAATGTGTCCCCCAGATGAGCAAATCAATCCCTCCTACTGCGATGAAAGAGAGAGTCTGACTATAGGGGTCTAGGTTAGATCTCCTTCAACCAATTTCTCCCCATCCGGTCTGCCATGTAGTAGATGGGCAAACACATTCGCCGCCAAGACGAACCTCACCCCATAAACTCGGGTACTCCTGCTAAGTTACCAAACGTAGCTAACCACTAAGGTAACGTATGGCTTTGGTTAGGAGTGTATGTTATGGGACCCACATTTGCCTCCCAAATTGAAAATTGGTAGTTCTTAGTAGGAGTGTGTTACAGTTAAATATAACAGAGTCGGATTAACACAGTGATGGAGCAAAGTCTCCGTAAGACAGAGATACGATCGAATCTTTTTTCTGATTTTTCTGCTTCATATTAATCGTTTGAATAGTTAATATTATCTTAAATGATTAAAAAATTATTTATTGAATAAGGTTTGAAACTGTAAAAAACTTAACCAAAGTAGTTTGAAACTAAAATAAAGTGATGTACTTTTATAAAGATCCAATATTGCTATCTCCTAATCACAGTATTACGATTACCTTTGTTCACATTCTTAACTAAATTCGGGTATTTTAGCATGTATAAGTATGTTACAAAGGAACAAACAAACCCGAAACGTAAAGTAAGTTTTGTTATACATGTAATATTCACGATATTCGTATTGTATTTCCCGAGTTTGCCAAGTTCTTATAAAAATCCTTATATTTCAGAAGTTGACAAATGTGATATTTGTTTTGAATGGCCTAAACACATATCTCCAGGTCACCGCACGGCATAATATCGAGCATAACTTGGGAATAGTTCTCCCGAAATCATTTCTAATGGCAAAATCTATACGAAATTACATATTGCCTATGTATCGTGACCGATAAAAATAAATGTTAAAGAATGAATAATTTCCTCGAAATCTGATGACGTTATCTATAAAGGTAGTGATATATTTATAATATATGCACATAATCTATTTTGGAACTTTTTTGTGGATCGATCTCGAGACCCTTAGGCCCGTCAGAGGATTATTTAGTAGGAACGTGAAGGGAAGAAATCATAGAAGACAAATTTTGTTTGACCCACCTTTATAATCAGCAGTGAGAAATTCAGATGACTATCATAGATTAGTAAAGAAAACAGAGTAAGAAATATGTTAGAATAGCGGAATTTTAGAAAACCATAGAAAATTTGTTGATGCCTTAGAATCATCAAAAGTCGATCGGCATTGTCAAAGGTTAGAGGTCATAAAAAATTGTTTTTTTTTTTACATTAACTCCTTACAGGAGGCTCTGAGGAAAATAATTTCCCTCAGGGTCTGTATCATCTTTGAAAATGCTGCGTGGGTGGTCTTTTTGAGGAGAAGAAGGAGTGAACATGTTTCAATTCAATTCAATTCAATTTATTCACTTTAAAAACATAACAAAATATAAATTTCAAATCGTTTTTAAAATAGAGAAAATATTAAGATAAAGGCATATTTAAGCAATTTAAATAATTTGTTAACAAATTAAACAATTTAAACATCAATGAACAATTTAAAAATCAATGAAGCACAATCAGACTAACAGCAATAAAGCTTGCTGTCTAAATTGTGCTTCATTGATGCTAAACATGTCGATATTCAAAGTGATTCTATTTAACAACAAGACTGCTCTCCCTACGGCATCACCATTGGCAAGTTAGTTCTGCAAGCCGGGAGTTAAAACAGTCTATGCTGTTGGTAAAGGAGATAACGGTGAGTACTTCAAATAAATTCATTAGTTTAAAGAGTTTATTCATAAATTGAATTTTGATTGAACAATCGATGACTTGCGAAATTTAATTCTCGAATTTTGACATTTTTGACAGTTTCGTAAGAGTTTTTGTAATGATTAAAAAACTTTTCAGATGTATTGTCATGTGGTTGTAATAATCCAGAAACCTTCGCGAGGGTGAAAAGAGGGCGGATTTTGAAGGTTTCAAACATTTCCTACGCTTAATACCAAAACAACATACATGCATACATATTCGTGTATACATGCATACACGCAAGCAAGCAAACAAGCAAACATACATTAATTTATATGTGTACGTAGATTCATTAAACTCTTGTTCGTAATTTCGCCTTTGGTAAAATGTTGTCATATTTTCCAATTTTATCGTGTAGAATATAAAAATTAAAACAACGCATGGGCTCATATGCGTTTACAATGAGGCATCCAATATTTTTTTAATAATATTTCATATCACCATGGATAAGTAATGAATTCCAAAACATTTTTATTATTAATCCTTTCAGACTTATTAAAAATAATATGCAGAGCTACTTAGAATAACTAATAATAATTGTATTAAAGGAGTTTTAATAATTTATTTAAATGCTGCCAAAAAAGACAATGATTCTTTAATTTCGAATTCAGTTTTCTAGGGTTTAAACGTTTTTTTAAATTTCCAAATAAATTATGAATATTAAAAATTTAGGAATGTTTTTTTTTAAATTGTGAAGAAACAATAATAAAAATTGGGGGAGCGCTGTGCGGTAGGGTTGTGCAAGGTCCGTGCGCCACAGCACATTATAATATTATGGGTTATAATAATGCTTATCGTCACGGTAAATTTTGTCGCGCGCTGAACTCCGCGAGCGTTGCATTTTCCACCATGCTTTGGCCACACCACGCGGGCCACCCCTCCCGACCCAGCCACGCGGGCCCTGCCACGTGGGCCGGAGGAGGCAGTGCCCGGGGCCTTTTTAATCTAAACTCATTCCACGTGGCTGGTCTTTCTTCACGCGTAAACGGTATTTAATTACAAGAATGGCTTTATTTCTTTTTCATCATTTCGGTATTTAATGGAAAATATCGATTGTTCGATAAGGCATTTATAATTATATTTTTTTAAATTCTGACTGAGAAAACGAAATCAGCAGAGAAATATTTGAATTTCAGAAGATCAAAGTCCAGTGCATACGTCTTTTCGTCGTTTATACAATGAGAATTTTAAAATGTTATTGAAACCAATATTTTTTTAGTTATTTAATTAATTTAAAATTGAAAGGAATATATGTACGCAATATTCCTTTTAGCCTTAAGTTTGTAAGTACAGGGATTTCCAATAAGAGGTGTTATTTTGATATTCGTTGACGTTGTTGATGATGATTTGATATTCTTTGACGTTGTTGATGATCGGCCGGCTTGATTTTTTGTGTTAACTAAACTTTATAAGCTATAAGACTCATATTTTTATGCAAAATACGGTGTAATGACGTTTGTGGAATGCCTAATTCCAAAGAACGACGAGGAATGGACAAACCTGGGTTTTCTTCAACACTTTTGGCTACAGCAGCAATATTCTCGGCTGTTCTTGAGCGACGTGCACGGGTTTTATTCTTCACATCCCAAAAATGTCCGAGTTTTACGAACCGTCTCTGCCAAATTTTCACCATGTTTATAGAGAATTTGTTGAAGCAAGTATCGTTCCATTTTTATAAATGGCGTAGTTTTTACTTGTCAAACGTCAAAAAATGACAGCTTCAAAAGTGAGATCTACCGAAATAGCGGGCTATTCAAAATAATACCTCTTATTGGAAAACCCTTTATTTTATTTTTGCGATTAGTGTTTATTCGTGTATTCTATGTATTAATTCCATAAAGTTGTGAATTAAAATACATTTTTCTCATTTAATGTGTTTATTTATATTTTCTACAAATAAATTTTCATATTGTTCACCTTATCACGTCTTGCCCTCTAGTTTTAAAGCGGTAAATTCTGTGTAAAACATGATTATGGAGATAGATTAAGTTAATACTAATCGGAGTGATTTATTAATCTGTTATATCAACTCTTGACGCTTTTGGGCGAAATAAAACTAGAAATCCTTTAAAACTGCGGACAAAATGATGTGTTAAACGATGCTCGCACATTTCTAAACTTTTTTATCACAAAAGGTAGAGATGATATTTATGTGGGCACTTTGTTCCGCCTGGGTAAATTGGCATTAACAAAATAACCAAGTTCCAGAGGAAATGGTGGCGGAGGTTTAATCTTCTCTTTTAGGTGGATTTTGATACCTTTCTAAAAAATAGAAGAGAACTTTGTTGAAAGGGTAAATAAAAACAAAAACTATGCAAAAGCTTCACAGACCTTTAAATTCAAAGCCATCAACACATACTAGGTAAGGAAAACGTACACCTTTTTATTTCTTCGTAATAAGGGTTGGAATTAAATTTACTTGATTTTTACATCACACGTGGGAAGACTGGTTTGTTCGTAGAGAATAAAATATTTTTTTCTCTGCACGAGAAATTTAACAAAAACGAACGGTTGCTCTCAAAAATTACCTCAATGTACTCCAAGATATAAACGTGAAGGTACCGTTTTCTTAAATATTTATTTAGTTAATTATTCAAATTAAGAAGACTCATTTAACCTTTGAGCCCTCGGGTATATTTTGTAGGAAGGTAAAAATATGTTCTCTTTGCAATAAAATTCGAATAATTTGAATATTTCTGAACGTGTCCTAAAACAAAAAAAAAAACTGAAGGGTGATAATGCTTTCAAATTTTTATATTTTGAAATAATTATATCATTTTTTAAATATAAAATTGTTGAATGCAAACATAACAAAAAGTTTTAAAAGTGGCTCGATTTACGTTTTTTCTAATTACAGTTACTGATAATAAAATATGACACATATACACACATATTTTATTAGACAAATGTATTATAAATGTTATCATCACATCATTTTTTTTTCGTTTCATGTAAAAATAATTAGTTACCAATTTAAAAATTTCAATTGTCGTTTGGTGTGCATTGTGATTATTGTTTTTCTGACTAACATCGTTTAGATTTAGATCATAGGTTCTCAGCGTGGGCGATAATGCTCTCTCGTGGGCGGTTGAGACATTCAGGGGGCGGTAGAAGACCCAGAGAAAACTATGGGACGTTGAGATGGCATAGTGAGAGCGTGGGAAGTTAAAAAAATATGATCTGAAATACACAAAAAAACACGCTTATCGCGTACTAATAATCTTACGTGTATTATTATTATTAAGAATTTGCACTATATCATGAATACAAGAAGGAAGAAAGTAGCAACCTGGTACCCTCCCCCCCCCCCCCCCCCCCCCTTCGTTGTGGTTGTGGTAAATATAATCGTGACAATAGCTGTTTCAGATTCACAACAAACGCTAGGTAAAAACAATTGGGGGACGCTAGAAAAAAAATTCAAAGTGGGCAGTGGGCAAAATAAGGTTGAGAACCTGCAGTTTAGATACTGTTTCTCATCATGATAACGAGGGAGACACAACGATTTATATGAGACCTTTACCATTTGTTTCCAAAAGCGAACAAATTAGCCCGAGGGGTTAACTTCCATGTCGTGTAGTGTGCATCATTTAGGAAATCTTTAAATTACGGTTGTCGACCTGCCCACTATTTACTAAAATAATCAATTTACTAAACTAATCAACCGCTGTATGAGCATACCTACGCAAGATTGTTTTCGCAAAGCCGGGCTTGCTTTAGAAATTACGTGGGAGGACGTTGTCCTTTATTTATTTAAAAAATTCAATGATAATATTTGATACCTTAAACGAATGTATTTTTTGTATTTCCTACCCGCACAAAAATCCCTTACAGATTTTCAAAGTCAAAAGAATTAACACGATTTTTTTTTTTTTTTTAAGAAAGACAAACATTCCCGGGTTACGAATAACCCAACAATGTTGGAAAATCTCCTACTACCACCATTTATTTTAGGTATTGCGCTCCCTCCTTATTTAGCGTTTTAGACAGTATTATTTCCATATAGGTACACATTTATAATGAAAAGCAAATAATGCTTATTACTTATTACCTATGCCCTTATTGATTTCCGATTAAATAAATGTCCGAAATTATTAACAAATATTAATTACCCTTTATGGCGGTCCCTACGCTTTTCTATTTTGAAAGTTACTTACCAGGCAGAAACCTCCAAAAATCCTTCAAATATCATAATTTGAATGCTAACAACAGAAGTTTGCTAAGCAAATTTTGAAAACAAGACATGTGACATTTTATTCTAGATAGTCATTTGTCCTTAACCTTAAAATTAAGGACATTTTCATTAACTGTGATTCTGAGATTTCATTAACTGAGCATAATAATTACACAGTAGAACTAGTTTAAAACGTACTTTTTTATAAAATAATTAATAATATTAATGAACGTATAAAAGAAGAACCTAAAATTAAAATGGAGCTCTACAAAAAATTAAGCTTGATGACAATAAATAAAGTGAGTATAATATTTCAACAACAACTGATCATAATCACTTGTTCAGCCAAGAAAATAAGGAGTAATTGACTGATTAATAAGTTTAATGATATTACTTCTGACCGTCTTCAAATAATGGTAATAATACTAAATTAATCTATTCTTATGGGTCAGCTCACAATTGCAATACCTAAAAATTACAAAATCACAAAAATGAAATACCGTCACGTTTGATAAATTAATTGGTCAGTATACTGCAAAATGTCTCTTTATTAATATGTTTTACTTCTTTTGACATTTGATTCTAAAAAGACCAGTCTTTTTCTCCCTTTCCGCGGTGTTAACAGTTCACGCTAGAACGCGCGTTAAGATAGTTTTTCACTATTTTAATGAATAGTTTCTTTTATCTCGTAAATCTCTTTCGTATGCGAAATTCTCAACTTTATGCTTTTCGTAATTTGCCTTTGAAAAAAACATGTTTACGGTCGCTCTTTGATATTTCAGCGAAAGCATCGCGTAATGAACTTTTTTGTGGAATTGTATCAAACTGTGCGGCTGAAGTGAATGTGTTGAACACTTTACATAAAGCTTTTTCAAGTAAAACATTGCAATAACAATGAAAATGTTTAAACTGACAAAAAAATATCTCAGGTGTCTTTATTTTAACATTTTAACTTTGCGATGCTAAAAATTCTTCTTGCTACGGTGCTTGGGCAGAAACTTGATAGTGGCAACCCTTGAGGGTGGGGGGCTACCGAAATATGTGAATTTTCGCACACGTTATATCTCAACGCCCTCACTGTGCCATCTCAATGCCCCCTAGTTCTCTCTGGGTCTTCTACCGCCCCCCTGAAAGTCTCAACTGCCCACGTTGAGAACCTATGACGTACGCTATGCATGCGTTCAAGATCGACTTAGGATTCGTTCATAATTCAGCTTAGGATGTGTTTAAACAATTGGACGTTTTAAAATCAAATGAATAATCGATATAACAACGTGCGCTGGATGCCAGGCGCTTTGTGTATAAAGTTTTTTTTTCGAACAAACATTTAAATTACGATTTTGGCGCCCTTGCGATTTGTACAGGGTTAGCAGTTGTGTACTATTAAAGTATTTGCGGGCCCTGTACAGTACGCCCAGTTTCTGAGAGGCCAACTTAACTCTGCTGACCTTAGCTGATATTTAGGGTGACCCGACAATTGATCCCCCAAAATGTATTACTATAAAATTATAATTTTTCAGCATCATTTGCCAATTTTAAATGTAAAAGATATGCAGTTCGACTTCAAAATTACCCTTAATAATAAATAAGTTGGTATGAATATCAAACGATTTTATATACAGTGTCGATTTTTTGTACTAATGTTCTGGTACATACAGTAAATAGAAAAGCAGACTTTTCCTTGATGCATTTGAATGAAAATATGTTTTATTCTTTTGTTGTTCGGCGTTTTGTTATTCCTCTTTACACATCCCTACACTTCGTTAAATTTTGTGTAATTAGGAATAACCTATTTTCCCTAAAGCGACTGCACATTGTATTTAAGTACGCCGGGGGACCAATTTTCGCAGATCAACTGACATGGAACCGATATTCAGAAATTCACAATAATTATAAAGAAACTGTAAGTCCATCTACTAATTTAAAATAAACATACCAAACTTTTGCTATGAAAACACTGTTGTGCTCTTCCCAGGCTAACTTTTTATTCATACTGACTAAATTAATTAGGTCGGTACCTGTCTGTTATTAAAATTATGTAAAATGGTGTGCTCGGAGTAGGAACTGTGCTTAATAAATGCAATATTGCCTGTGGTCCTAAAGCCTTGGGGTTTAGTCGCTTCATGTGCAGCTTCTCATGAATCCGGCGTATTATCATTTTCTAAAATCTAATTAACTCACGATTGAAAATTGGTATAGAGTGAATTTAATTACTTCACTCGAACTTTGTTGCTGGGCTGTAAGAGTTTTAGCAATTGGCACAGAGTTCGAGAGTTCGCAACCTGGTTTTATGTAATTATTATAAAAAATTAGTTTTCGAGGGATAATTCAAATATAATAGAACAGCGTTTTTTTTCTTCTTTTTTGATTTGTTTCCTTCAAGGGTATTCTTACTATGGTGAAAATATTTTTCAATCATCTTGGTTCAAATATGAAAGACATAAAAAAGGGAAGACTGTTCTTGAAGGTGCTTCGTAAAAATATGAAATTTGATTATAGAAGAACAATCAAGAATCATGTTTATAATCTATTGATTCTACTGCATATCAAGGGGCGAAAAGGGAAGGGAACATCCGGGTATAAGGTAAAAAGGGGGTGCCAACAGGGGTGTCATTTTTATAGACACAAAAATAGAAAGCTGACCGGCCACAGACAAAAGAGATTTTAGACAGCCATTTTATTGCGATATTTTAGTAAGAGGTGGCATAGACGCGAAAGTTTAAGATAAAGGGCTCTACACATCGAGATTAGAAGAAATGGTAAGTACAAGTGTTCAGTGCTAAATGAATTTAAATATAAAATAGGACAATCACAACACACAACATCCAACAGGTGCCACAAAAATATTTGTCAAGGAACTACTTGTTTAGTTTGCCAAAGAGTTATTTTTTATCTGTGAAGATTGTCTATGTAGAATGTAAGTAATTAACTGGGCGTAGAGAATGTAAATTTGTTTGTACTTTCCGTTTCAGGGTGGTGGCCGTTTTAATATTTCAGTAAAGATTCTTTTTTCTAATGTGAAATCTTTGTATTTGTTGGAACTTTTTTATTTTAAAATATTTTTTAATAATTTAAAATTGAATCATGTTATTTAGAAATCTGACGACATTGGAGGAAATTTGGGTTTTGATTTTTTTAAATTAGTGAAACTTAGAAACATGCTTTGTTGGATGCGAGTAGGGTTACCATTTGGAAAATTGAAAAATCCTGGCAAAAAGCCGGACAGTCCAAAAAAAGTCCGGACATTTGAATCAAATAATGCAAATATCAGGTACGCACTTCATAAGGGTATGGTCGTGATAGCGAACGGTCGCTCAGCTCCGTCAAGTATCTGGCGCTGAAAAATATTAAAATTTATATATTTGTCGAAAAAAAGTGTTGAAGAAGATATTTTATATTTGAACTTGAACTTGTTGATTGTTTGCAACTGCAATTAAAATTATTTATTTTTTGATCTCCATGAGTTGATTGTTACAGAAGATTTGTATTTTGTTTTAAGATGAGTGGGAAATTAATAAAGATTAAAGACTTATTTGATATTACTTATGTAAGTTTTATTACTCATATTCCATCTAAACCAAAAAATCCGGACAAATTAAAGGGCCGGACAAATTCCGGACAAAAGGCTAGAAGTCCGGACATGTCTGGATTAATCCGGACGGATGGTAACCCTAGAAGCGAGGTTCATTGTTCATAAAACTACTATCAAATATTATTTTCACAATACAGTTTTTATAAATTCTGAGAACCACGACAATCGTTGTTGACAAAAACTCTTGCGGTCGTAGAGTGTAAAAGTCTATAGTATTGTACTGTAAAAATCTATCGATTAGCAGACAAACAAGTAGGAGGTAGGTACGTACCCACATACGTGCTCTGGCTTGATTTCATTTCCACTAGTACGTGAATTGGGAGCGCCCCCGTCTAATACACATAGGCAGTCTAAAGCACGGAGAGCCAGGGGCTGTAGACAAGTAGACAATGTGGGTGGAGGAGGGTAGGTGAGCAGGGGGAGGAAGGGGTTGATAGTCTCCTTGCTAGATCACAAGATGGGGGGAAATGAGCAGGAAAGTGATAACAATTTAACGCTAGAACTGGTTTGAAATTATACATATAAAATAAATCTATTTTGTTTTTGGAGGTGTTGGAAATTATTTTATTTTTGATATCAGTGTTGTCGAGCAATATTAGTATGGTTGGTACATGTATTTTTTAACCCCAGCTGCCCACGCTATCAGGACCAGGAAACGGAACGTTCAATCAGTTGTTATTTTAGGCGAGATATAAAACCTTTTGATGAAAATAATTAAATGACAATTTATCATTGAAGAAGAAGATAACACTAATAATCTAAATGAAAATATGAAAGAAAACAAGACACAGAAAAACAGAAAAAAACAATGGTCGCAACTGGGACTCGAACCCAGACCTCTCGTCTAACCGGGACGTGCGCGTTTTCCAATTTCGCTATTGCCACCTTCTGTCAAACCGTCATATTTGTCAATATCATATTTCAAATATTTAGAATCATTAATATTATCTCCAACTAGTTCGAGTCCCAGTTGCGACCATTGTTTTTTCTGTTTTTCTGTGTCTTGTTTTCTTTCATATTTTCATTTAGATTATAAGTGTTATCTTCTTTTTCAATGATATATTACGTTGATGGGAATAACCTTCAAAAGTTATAAAAATAGAGTTTTTCTCATAAAAAAAAATTGAAATGACAATTTTATTGTACACACACACAAACTGAATAGTATAACATAAAAATCAGTTAAGAACTGATATTTGCTAGAAAACTTAAAAATATCATAAAAATTAAAATATCACATAAGTAACTATCGTATAAAAGAAATTTGAATGATAAATCTATAATGGTGGGATGGTTTGGTTAAAATGGACGACTTAACTTACTAACGAGAGATTCCTTACAATATTTGGATTAAAAATGTTAATAAAATGTTTGGCCTTCGGTGACATTTTTTGTTGCTTTTATTTTCAAAAACGAAAAAAAAATTGTGGTCACCTCATCCCTGCCCCAATAACTGTCCAATACCTACTGTTTTTTTATGCTTTTAGATTTAAAAAAAACTAAAATGTAACCTGAGACCAAAATTTCGTGTAAATTTTTTAGTCTTAATAATGTCAGGAATCATTTTTTAGTTTAAGTCAGGCACGTCCCTCAAAACCATAATATTTAATAATATTTGGATGATTTATATAGCGCCGTATTTGTGAAAAATCACCTCAGGGGAAACACACTTTTTGTCACAATTTTTTCAATACCTATTACTTATCATGACTCTATCGAAACCTTGCTCCGGCTTTGACTTGACGTACTCGTAATCTTCCTAAAGTACAATTTTGTCATATTTGGCATTGTTTTATTAATTTATAGGTATTTGCCATTCTTCTATTGTAATTTTTTCTGATTTCTGATTTTAATGTAAAGTAGTACGATTTTTATTTTAATATAAAGTAGTACTTTTCAAAGTAGTACGATTATCTTGAATATTTTAATGCATCTACGTTATTAATTGTCTACCCTCGGTGAACGCCTGATTAATATGTCTATCAGATATCTTTAAAGTTATTTTATGCGGAACGATATTGCTCTCCTAGACTGGAAAGTAGGGAAAAAATGACTAATCGCTTTTAAATTTGAAGCATATTTAAGCTACACAATTGCTATACTATTCCATGGAAAATACAAAGAATTCAAAATAGTGTTTTGAATCCATTTCTATGGAGAATTCAGTCAAAAATTCATAAAAGCATTGGAAAAAGTAATCAAATATAAGGCAACGTTTCCTTATCTCAGAAATTTCCAATATTTCCCCATTTGAGGTAATTAACCCTGGTTTCGGGACCTCTGCCTTAAGGAAACGAAAATGTTATGCGTGCTGTAGACTCAGAAAGGTTGGGTTCTAGTAAATGCAATAAGAATTTCTGTTTCCAAGCGCAATGATAGCCAACGCTTTCCCTCAAAAAGTAGGCGTTTTTAAAAATCTTTAAAAAAATGTTGGTACCTCCAAACCTTTAGCTTTAGCAACAGAATACTTATACAAGTAAGCTTGAAACACTATCAAGAAGTTATTGTAATTGAAAATAACAACATATTGTTTTGTTGCGTACTGTAAAATATTTGTACCCAAATACATAATTGAATGTGAATAATTTCGATCAAGCTGGTCTTGTCACAGTTGGATTTTTTGCATAGAAACCCACAAACCGTTGACAGTTAAACCATGTTTGCGTAAATAGGCGGTTGTCTTTTAATCACATTAAAAAAATTTTACCTTTGAATTTTTTGCAACGATCCCAAAATAATAGAAATTTCTGAATATAATAGTATTCAAGAAAAATTTAGCGCGTTTAATATGAAAACAAATAAGCAGTTAAAGAACCTATGTGTTATTCGCAGCGATCTGTGTGGGACGGAATGAAAAATATTCACATTGAAAATACCGTTGACATTATAAGCAGATTTGTTTATAAAATCTTGTAGTTTTCATCAGAAACAGATTCCCACTCAATTCTTTGAAAAATAACACTTTTAAATAGAATTTTCAGAAAAATATTTAGCTCGAAATTACCATTTTAAAACATGTTTATTCGGTTTGTTTCTGATAAAAATAAGAGTATAAAGAAATAAACCATTTCATGCCTAATGCAATGGCGTGCCCGGGTTTACTTTTTTTAATTCAAAAGAGTTCTTCAAGTTCTCAGCGGGCCTATCTCTTCTTCGGGGATGCTAATGGTGCTGTGTGGATGGTAAATTAAAGAAAAGGTCTTCTTTGAAATAAATTTAGGGAGAAGTCTTCTCTAAAAGAAACTTAGGGAGAAGTCCTTTCTGAAAGAAATTTTGATAGAAGTCTTCTCTGAAAGAAATTTAAGTAGAAATCTTCTTTGAAAAAAATAAAAGGAGAAGTTTTCTCTAAAAAAAATTTAGAGAGAAGTCTTCTCTGAAAAAAATTTGGGGAGAAGTATTTTCTGAAAGAAATTTAGAGAGAAGTCTTCTCTGAGGAGACCCATATTACGAGTTGGAAACTGTAGTGCACGAGAACATCTTGTAAAAATGCTGAAAATGAATTAAGAATGTCTTCCAAAATTCTCAAATATCAGTGCACGAATATTGTGCAACCCTGCTTACCGTGTGTTTCGTCACCATGCACTGGCGCCGCGGCGCGGGGATCAACGACGTTTATAATTGTTTTCGGCTGCCTTCTATTGGAACAAGTTACCACCTGCCATCAATGTGAGAAGCTTACAATCCGGCAGACGATTTTCCATAGAATCAAGACTGTTTTTCAGGTATCAAATTTGCTTGCCTGTGCTGCTTCCAATCGTTCCAAATAACTATTCAATACTTATTAACTATTAAAAATACGTAATTACTTTGCGAAAATATTTTACAAAATTGCTGTGTATCAGTAGAACATGTTTAAGGGGTTGCTTGGGGCAAGGAAGTTGGTTGTAGTCCCACTGAACACATTCGAGGAAAGGCAAACCTATTTTCGGTCAAAGAAATGGTTCTCGGTATAATTTCCTTGATCATCATTTTAACTAAATCTTCACAATGATTACCCAAACAGCTTTTTGAGAAAAAAATATTTTTGTACAGAAAGATATTACTATTATAAGAAGTACCTACCCAATATTCTAATTTTTAATAAAAATTCTTAATTATTTCAGTTTTAGGGGAGAGTGGTGTAATCCCATGAGTTCCCATTAATGATAAAAGATCATTTGGTTTGGCCTATTTCAGTTTATCGCTCGCACATATATTCCCATTGGGAATGAACGGCGAGCGATATACTGAAATATGTCAAGCCAAATAATCTTTCATAGCTTTTTAGATAACACAAAAAAAAGAAAATTAAATTAAAATAATAACATTACCTACTGAAACAAAAGAAGAAAATGAAAATAAAGTAAAAACTTTTTAAAAAGCTTAAATAAATTTGTCTTCATTTTTTAAACTGAAAAGCACAACGAAAATTGAAAAAATAAATTTACACTAAGGGGCCATCCATAAAATTGTCATATTTGTGAGACCCCCTCCTCCCTAGTGTGACGTCACATATTTTGCAATCTTACATCGAAATTTTTTTTGCGTTTTAATAATTTACATGTGATGTCACAAAACTGATGACCCCCCATACCCTTTGTCACACAATGTCACACTTCTCTACTCCCCCCCCCCCCCCCTTAATGTGTGACGTAATTTACGGATGGTGCCTAATTGGAAATAAGAACAATGTTGACGCAACTATACAATATGGCGTATTATATCTACTTTCCATGTACCTATTATATCTAATATTAATGATAATGTGTGCCAATATTACCTACATGTGTCATTTTGGAACAATAACTCCAAGGTACAATCGGTCTATTGAAGTAACCCGTGGGAGTATCAACTCCTATAGTGAAATCTCAGTGACTTTAATATCGATTCTTACGAAATCTCGCAACAAAACGTGCTGTGTAAAAATTAAACTAAGCCGGATTCCTTCCCAAAGTCCACTATTCATCAAGCTATTTCCATAGTTGTCACTGCGAATGCAACCAATCCTTTCGATTAATAATAACATTACAACCAGTACGTTGCCAAAACCAAAGTCAATTTATCAATTTCAGTATTTTAGAGGAAATTGATACTTCACTCCATAGTAGTATAATGTTTCCTTTCGGACTTGACTGCGCGGAAGCTTTAAACAAAGCTGGGCTTTAATTTATGCAATAATATTATCGTAAAGTTACCTTGAGTTAAAAGATGTTGCTGTGAGAATACTGTAGACTATTTTATAATAACATTTCACAAAATATGTCTTTATGTTATTAGTCAATTCAATTCAATTTTCAATTCATTTTTATTCTTTCAAAAACATTACAAAATTTTACATTTAATTCGTTTTTAAAATACATTTGTAACAGTGGTAGATACAAACTTTACAGGCATTAGTAGAGCTTGCCTTTTAAAGGCAGCTTCACTAACGCTAAATACGTCGACATCCGAATTAATTCTTTTTAACATTAAAATTGCTCTCCCGACCGGCATGACCATTGGCAAGTTAGTCCTGCAGGACGGAAGATAGAAGTCTATGCTGTCGGTGGCGAAGATACCCATCGGGAACATAAAAATGAATGCTCTCCATGATAACTGAGTTTTCAAACCATCCGCGGATCAATCTGAAGAAATGCGTAGCAATGTGTACATCCCTTTTGACCCGTAGATGGTTCATTCCCAGCATACCCAAAAGAAAGTCGGTAGGATAGAGCCACGGATAATAGCCATACTCCCTCATGTACAGAAATCTTAGAAATTTCTTCTGAACCCTCTCCAACATGAGGGAATATTTTTCTTGGTGTGGACTCCAAATTACCGACCCACTTTCAAGTCTACTCCTTACTAAGGAATTGAATAAAATTTATTAATTTATTTATAAATTTATTAATAGTCTTTACTAATTTTAAGATGATACAATAGATACACAGTTTTTTTTAATACGACGTATTACAAAGAGCAAGGTTCGAGTATAAAAGATGGAGAAACGTAAGATTTTTTTTAAGGTTATTAAATTTTCCAAAAATGATTTAAAGTAATATATAAGAAGAAAAAAAACTTTAAGGGTGTCTAATAATATAAAACAGGATGTTGAGGGATATACTTGAATTACTTTAAACCAGTGATTTCTGACATTATTTGGAGTAAGAAACGTATGTACCTAAACGAAATTTTGATCACCGGTGACTTTTTTGGTGTTTTTTTTTTCTAAATTTATTTTCTTCAAACCAATCAAACAATTGTGCAATTTGAAACAAAAATAGATAAGAGTGGGGAGGCTACGAAGAGAAGACCGATTATTCTATCTCAGGCTAAATCCCATACATGTATTGTATTCTCTTTTTAGTCGCTTTTTCGTTTCATCGAGTTTCAAATCACTACGATGCTAAATAAATTTTTAACTTCAAAAATTTTCCACGTGAAATCACTGATTACTAAGCTCCGACCCTACCTGTCTAATATCTACTGTTTTTGTTTTAAGTTGAAAAAAAACATCAAAAAATATAAAATAAAAATGTCAGGAGTCAGGAATCACTGGTTAAAGCAAGTCAAGTACGTCCCTTAACACTCGTAGAACAAGCCTACACTCAAACAATCAAATAAACAATTTGGGAATAATTTAATTTCGAAATATTATCTATTGAAAAAGTTTTTTTAATAGTGGGAACTTTTAGCTTTGATATATAGAAAATATTTATCCGTAAACTAGGATGCTGACATAATCATTTCTCATGAATAATATTATCTTTACTAGTTAAACTGAAATACAAAATATATACCAACTTATCCATTAAAATATTTATTTTATCAAGGTATTTTTATGAGATTTATTTCGGTTTATTTTTATTCTGTGGTTTATTTAATATTTCATTTAATTTTATTTTCGTCTCTTACGTGAATTTAGAGGGTTCGAATGAAAAAATATATGATAAAAAACCTGTTAAAAATCTGAAGGTTTATAGAAAAACTACCGAACAAATGTAATTCGTAAATTTGTACCGAGAAACTCTGGAATAAATTATTTAAATTCTCTTCGTAAGTGAACACTTTTGCACATTTTATTGCTATTTGAATGACAGACTGGGAGTGTGAAATTCATTCTTTTGTTTTCCGTTTGCATGCGAGTCGTAATAAAATATGTATGAATTTGTCGGAAAAATATTTCAAGGAAAAAAAATACAGTGACTTTCAAAATTTTAACGGATTATTATTTTGTGAAGCACCTCATGCAACATTGTGAAAAGCTTTTCAAAATTAATATTTGATTTTGACATTTTATGATGGAAAACTGACATTAAACGTAATACAATTTAGGAGAACTTTAAATTATCAGACGCGCAGTTATGGAAGTAAAAAAATCTTTGCAAAAAACATCGCGGATGTCGGTCACTTGTTATTTTAACGGCTTGGCGCTTGAGGCCTTGGCGGCCTCCGTGGTCGAGGGACAGAGCTCTCGACTAGCAATCTGGAGGTCGCAGGTTTAAATCCAGGCGTGCCCAAGTATTTTTTTTTTGCTTGGTTTGTGTTTTAAAATTTAATAATTTGAAATAATATAAGATGTATTTGCGACACGTCCCAAAGTGGAAGATACTTTCAAAGTAATGATGTAAGACCATCATTCTGAATTGAAACCTTGCTTGAAATGATCTGAACAGTCTGGCAATCCCCACCTACCTCTTCTTCATCTTTCTCTCCTCCTCACTTACCTTCAGCCTCACAACATACCCCAACTGGTAATGCTATAGTCTCAATGGCTCCAGATGCTCTGTGCGGTATTCAGAAAAAAAATGAATGCGGGAAGTTCGTAAGAAGGCAATTTATTGGCAAGTCCTCGATGACAATCAAAGGCCTTGAAAATGTCTAAAATGACCGTTCGGGTCTCCGTGACGTTCCAGGCACCGCCCCCAAATATGCGTTAAGTACTCGAGAAGATCGCCGCACGTGCGGTTTCACCGGAATCTGTATTGATGGTCATTGATAATTTTGTTCTTTACGAGGTATGTGAGCAGTGTATCGTTGATCAGATCAGCCAGGTTGGAACGGTCACCTTTCTCAGGAATAGGGTGAATGACCGCTTTTTTCCAACCAGAGCGAAAAACATCAAGCGGGATTCCACCGGGTATTTGTGGGAGCTTTAGCAGCTAGTACGAAAGTAGAACCCCGCCAATTCCGCCACACCGCCCGTGTTTGCGGTTATCTTTTCGCTTGTTTTGCGAAATGGGATCTATCGCTATCCATTATTATATTGTATTTATTGGCACGAACGTTACTAACTAGACAGGCGAAAATCAGCAACTTATTGCTACCCACAGCAGTAAACGCTGCCTAGGTTTGAATAGTGAGAATACCGCATATATACTTGGTTTTCACTACCCACGGCGGCAGCGAATATCGCCTATATGTGAAAGGTCACTAAAACTATTGTGCCCTTCACAGATAAAAATAAAATAAATCCTACTGCCCACATTATTAAGTTGCTAACAAGAGTTCGGTTCGGAGAATATTCGCCTGACTTTGCTACATCAAAGGTTTATCTTTTACCCACCCGATTCAATTTCTAAGGAATCTTCTTCAAGGACAACGCTGCAATGCACTTCAAAATTGGCATCGCGATTCCTTGACCCGGAGGTTAACCTCCGGAATTTTTCAATCGTGAATGTAAACGTAAACGATACGGAGGGCAATGTTTGTTATTGATTTAGTTTATTTATTTTGATAGGTGTATTTTCTAGTAAACAACTATAAACAAACTTTTTTTAAAGTGAAAACTTCTTTGGCACCGTTGCGATGAAACGAAAAAGCGACACTAAAGAGACAAACATATACATCTTGTTAGCGTCGGCGTGGGTGCTGACGCTATCGGCAGGGTTGGAGAAAGCTCCCACATATTTAATACAATTAGATGCTGGATCTGCCCCAAATAAAAACTAGCTCAGGTTTGGTGCAAGTATGTTTCTCTTAACCTCAAGGCTAGTGCCTGTGGTTCGGAGCTTCACGCTTCTCATCCTCCCAGGGCCTCTTTCGACAAGCAAAACACGGTAGGTTATCACATAAATAGTTTATTCAATTCTAGGAGTCACAATAGTACATAAGAGGAACGAGCCTAGCTGAAAGTTAGTTTGAACGTCAATCTCTGCTCTCTACACGCATTTTTTAGGGCTTTAAAACATTATTTGCACACAAAGGGTAAACATTGTATTGACTCACGTTTGGGTTTATGGGCCAACAGCGGCTTTACGCGCTTCTTCTCGGGGTCCCAGCAGCGTCCATACGCGGACACCGGAAGTGCGCACCCGGCGAAACTGAACTCGTCTCGCACATGTTCACGAGAGACGTGGGATCGGGAAGCTCGCTGGCCGTTGACTGGCGAGCTTCCGGCGAGATGCTTCTCGCGACAGGTCGGTTTGTCGCTCGCGGGAGGGGGTAATGCGCGCGCCTCTATATTGGCGGTCTATTCTTCAGTCCGCGAAGAGGTCTATTCTCGAATACGCAACGTGACAATTTGTAACGTAACACTTCCCCCCTCGCCGCAATAAAAGCGACGTGGCAATGGAGCTGTAGGACTAATAAATCCTCTTACCCTTTCAGCACTTGTGCCAAAAACATTTAAGAGAAACGAGGAGAGAGAGAGAGAGAGAAATTCCTAGCTGGAGAATAGTTATGAACAGAACACAAAAGAGATGATACATGGTGTAACAAGGAATTGTCAATAAATGTATATAAAGGCAGTGGCATACATAAATACAGTTGCAAAGAACAAGGATCTGTTGAAGAAAGGTACAAGGGTTATGCAGTGATAGAAAAAAAAAACTCTAAAATTGTATCATTGGTCTGTGAGCTAATGTTTGCGAACGTGGTTTGCGTAGGATGTCTGGGGTGGTTGAACGTTTCACTGAAGTTACAAGGTTACTTTGTCACAGTAACCTGGCCCATTTGAGATTACACTCAAGGGACACTAGGGCCTTTAAGAAAATACGAGGAAGAGAACACAGGATGAGGCTTCTAGGTGGTGTGGAGAGTTCTACCTGTCACAGAGGTCGAAAGGGTAACTGCTTCCGGATCCTGTGGGTGAGCCAGTACGAAACCATTGAAGTACTGGAGAGTGGAATCGTAATTGGTGGTTGGTACACTGGTTTTTGTATGTAGTGGGATTGTTTTGTGAACAATCGTTGGTATTGTTATTTGCGCAAGGGCACAGGAGCATCAGCACAATGGCAGTAGGGCATTTGCATTATGCAGCAGGAACATTTGCATAATGCAGCAGGACATTTGCGCAAGGGCAACAGGAACATTTGTATTATGCAGCAGGAATATTTGCATAGTGGCAGCAGAGCATTTGCACAAGGGCAACAGGAACATTTGCATTATGCAGCAGGAACATTTGCATAGTGGCAGCAGAGCATTTGCACAAGGGCAACAGGAACATTTGCATTATGCAGCAGGGACATTTGCATAATGGCAACAGGAACATTTGTATTATGCAGCAGGAATATTTGCATAATGGCAGCAGAGCATTTGCACAATGGCAACAGGAACAGGAACCAACCTAGAGCTGGCGTGCTCGGGTTTGTTTTGAGTGTCGGTTCTTTGTGGTGATACAATTCGCAACTACACGCACGACTCACACTAGGTTATGTTAGATGCGGTCGGGTGCTTTTGGTACGCAGGGATTGAAGGCAAGGGACCTCCGTGACGGTAGCGAGGGCAGCATGAAGAGGCGCAGATGTAGATAGGGTGCAGAGCTGCTGGTTTTTTTTTTAAAATCCGGCAAAAATTATTATTAGAACAAAATTCTTGAAGTTTACCTGCCTAGTAGACCAATGATGAAAAAAGTTTGGAGAGAAACAAGTGTGCATGTTGAGAAAAAGTTGGATTTGTTTGGCGTGTAGAGAGAGAGACGGAGAGAGAGCTAACTAAATGTGGCTAATGCCTAATACATGTTACAAAGGTACGTATTCAAGGACAGGTTCTGTGTAACCCCTTTTTGGTTTTTTTTTTTTTTTTACCAAATACATTTCCAAGAATACGTGGTTGAGGGATTGTACGTATAACAAAATTCCCCATTCGAAAGAAGTTGGTCTTCCATGACCTATGCTCACGTCTATACGGTAGCATTTTTTCTACTTTCGAAAAACAAAACATTGCGTACAAGATTAGTTATGACAAAGTGGGAGAGGAGTAGGAAGTTGAAAGGATCCGCGTATGAAGATTGTCCTATTTGACAAACGAAACGCCAAGTGCGTAACGCATATATCCCCATTCACGGATAATTTCGAGGAAGGGGAGGGGTGATAGTTGGGAACATTTGAACGAAGAAAACTGCTGGGGACTCGGCTATTTCCGAAATTCGACCTCTGGGTGGAGGTGAAACAAGGTCTACAGCAGTCATCCTGGCACATTACAATAATATTTGGTAGTGTTGGACAAAAGAATACACTGACATAAAAGTCTAATCCTCTACGTGTATTGGGCAGAAGATTAGGGGTCGTTTTATTCTCCTACTTGTTTGCGAGAAATGACAGACCCTTGCTCAAATCTCACAAACCTGGGGATTTTTCTTTGTTCGTCTCCCAGACAACGAGTTAGGTGTTTTTGTGTCCATCAACTTAACTCCCACGACACGATGCCCCATAATCATGAGTGAAGCGTATGATTAGTCCTTTTGAGATAGTAGATAGTTCCTGGGTTCTTGTGACAGGAAGTCCACGGGCATATTAATGATTACAAAAAAGGGGTGTGGACTACATTGAGTAGTTCACACATAAAGGTTTGATATTATTTCGTTCGCACGATTCATGGTGAGTATTATAACGTCTTCACGTATAGCGTACAAGATTGCAAAATCAAAAGATTTGCAAGTAAGTTTTATAACGTCTTCACGGATAACAATGAACGAATTACAACTGGGTTGCCCAGTATTGAAGGGAGGTGCAAAAGACTAGGTATTTATGACATTTCTGACAAAAACCCACAGAGTAATTATAACGGGCTCCCCGTATCGCATTTAGTAGATATTCTGAGATTCCCATCTATGACGGCAGATTTTATAAGGTTCCCACCTATGATGGCAACAAAGGTTAACGTTCATATAAAGGTACCTATTCAATACAGACGGCGAGACATACTGATGTACTTAGTACAACAATACCGTAGCATAATAAATCCATATTAGCGTACGTTAAAGACCTGCACAAAGGCAAAAACATATTTGAAGATCTGGCCAGGATTTTATACTTCAACAATAAAGGGACAAAAAAAATTTTGGCGTGCTGATGGAATGTGAATTTCATCTAAGCTTACCGCAAAAGAGATCCTTTGTGGTACAAACCCTTTTGGTTACGCACAGAGTATCGTATCGTGATGGTACAACTTTTAGTTGTACTTACACGTACGATGGTAGCAACAATACAAGACATGCGCTTATCGTTTTGACAAGGAAACTTATTTACATTGGTCCGATTTGAGTGTTTAAGACCTTCTAGGTTTTACTTACTTAAACAGACTGCGATGAACACACCTTGGTGTTATGAAAATTATAATAATGGGATGGGTTGTTCACAGGGTGGTTCACTTGGAGACCTGGCTTCTTGTTGTGACCTCGTACTTTGCACGTGCTAAGTCACAACAAGGCAACCCCAAAATTTCAGTTTGAGTAGTTGAGACCAAGGATAACTCAATGTTGCTGAAATGTTGTAAAAAAAATTTATCGTTAATGAAGAGGCACGTTGAAAGTTGTCCCTTTTATAACGATACTTTCCAGACTCCACATCCAGTTCTGGGGAGAGCTAGAGCAATTTGGGTTATTTATTGAGCGCCATTCTATTTTCTTAAAAAACAGAAAAAAACTTAGAACGGGTAGCAAACATCTGATACCACCGTGGGTTTACACAGGTTTGCTTACCTAATTTAACTACATATGACATAAGGGTTAGATGCACTTTGGCGAGGACCCGATATTTAATGTACAAAAAAGATTTTTCTAACATTTAGAAAGGGGTGACGAGGTATGACATGATGATGTGAAAATATGATGCTGCGAGTTGTGACGATGCACAAAACCTTGGGCACGTAGTCTCTGACTACTTGCAGTAAGCCACAGGGAATTCCTTTCTCCGAAGTGATCAATTTCAGGTAGAGGTGTGCATGCTTAGAAAAAACGATGTTTCCAAGGTTTGACACCTGGGGCAGCAATTAGAGGCGAATGACTGATGATGACGAGATATTTATACAAACAAAAATAAAATAAAAATGAAACGAAACCACAAGGGAGAATTATAATTTCTTCCCTGACTTTGGCTACAGTTGACACCACTGTGCCAGAGCTAGAAAGGTTTCGTTTGAGTGTCCTAATGGGTGACGATCGTTTACGAGAGGCCGCTCATTAGTGACGAAACAAAAAGGTTGACTTCCATAGTGATCCATGTCACGGTGTAGACGAATGGTTGCTAGGAGTCAAGGAATAACCGTTGGGGTTATACGGGCGTGGCAATGGAGTTTGTTTCCATGTTCCCACTTTTTACAATGTCCTTTATATGGTAGTTACCTATGTGTTTACCAGAGATGTCGGACAATCGGTAAACCAGGTCTGAGATTTTCTTTAGGACTTTCGTCTTTACAAAACGGGGTGCCAATTTGGCAGAGAAGTACAGCGCACCTTGTGACAGAGTGTTGTTTCTCCTCCAGACGATGTCTTCTTCCTTGAATGTGACGTGCTTCCTGCGAAGGTTAAACCTGTCGGCGCTCTTTTGGTGGGCCAATAGTAGAGCGTCTGTTACTTCACTATAGATAGCGGAGAGTTCCTCCAAGCGGTGGGCGTAATTTGCTGCGGGGTCTGCTGTGGAGGAAGGGACGGGTGGAAGGCAATTGTCAGGGTGTAGTGAACCGTGAACTACTTGTTCCATGCCGTGTTTGAGAAAAAATGGTGTATAGCCTGTAGCGAGGTTCACCGTGTTGTTCATGGCTGCTTGTATTTTGTCTAATTTTTTGCACCATGTGCGTTGATCTTTGCCAACCAAAATTGCCAGGGCCGTGTTTATGGTTTGGTTGTATCGTTCAACGGTGTTGTTCTGTGGGGTGTAAAGGGTGTTGTAGAATACATCCTTTATACCATATTTAGACAAAAACTCTTTAAATTCCAGAGCTATAAATTGTTTACCATTGTCGCATATTATAGTACGAGGGGTACCGTAGGGTATGAAAATATGTTTTTCCAATAGATTGGTTATTGCTGCTGCAGTTGCCCTTTTCAGAGGAAACAACCAGCAGTATTTGGAAAAGATGTCCACTACGCTGAGTATATGCATGTAACCGGCGTAGCTTCTAGGGAAGGGTCCAATGAGGTCCATAGAAAAGGATTGAAGTGGTCTATCGGCACGCTTGGGGTTGCCCATTAGACCAGACGGTGGTGCCGTACTGTGCTTGTATGCCTTACAGATGTCGCACTTGGAGATGTATAAACGTACTTGTTTGAATAGACCCGGCCAATAATATCTTAAAGATATTTTTTTGAATGTTTTGAAAGTTCCAGGGTGTATGGAGTCTACGGCACTGTGGTTATCAATAATAACTTGTTCTCTATTTTCGAGAGGGACTACCATTTTCCAGGCATAGTCCTCTAAGATTGACAGTGGAGGCTTGCAGTTGCGATATAGTTGTCCGTTCTTAATTATAAAATTCGGGAACTTTTGTGGGTTGTCACTGCATCCTCTAAAGATTTTTTGATACCATACGTCTTTTGTGGGGAGACTAGAATTGGATAATTCGGCATTTAATGTTGCTATCTCGATCCTAGAAAGGGCATCCGGGACGATATTATCCGCGCCTTTACGGTGGATGACATCGAAGGTATATTGAGATAGGCGGGACGACCAGCGAGCCAATCTCCCGGAGGGGTTGTCTAGCGAGATCAGCCATTTTAGGCTGCTATGGTCTGTGACGACGGTAAACTTACTGCCCTCAATGTATCCGCGGAAATGTTGAATGGATTCCATGACTGCTAACAATTCTCTCTCGGTAATCCCGTAGTTTTTTTCGTGTTTATTTAGGGTACGAGAGAAGTATGCCACGGGGTGTTCGCCGTCCGTAAAATTTTGAGTGAGGACTCCTCCGATTCCGACGTTTGATGCGTCCGAATGGATCGTAAAGGGAAGATTGAAGTCGGGGCAATTCAGTACTGGGGCTGATTGAAGAGCCTCTTTCAGGGAGTTGAATGCTGACTCAGTCTCTGCAGACCAGGAAAAGTTACTGGTACCTTTACGGATTCCCGTGATTTTGTTGAGCGGCGCCGCGAGAGTTGAGAAGTTTTTTATGAATCTTCTGTAGTAGCCGGTGAGTCCGAGGAAAGCTTTTACCTCTTTTGCATTTGTAGGTCGGGGAAAATTTGTCATAGCCGCTACTTTTGTGGGGTCTGTTCTTAGGCCTTCTTCGTCTACTATGAAACCCAAGTATCGTAGGCGGTGCCTGCAGAATTCCGATTTCTTCAGGTTGATAGTCAAACCGGCCTGTTTGAGTTGTTGAAAAACCTTTTCTAGAATAAGTATATGTTTTTCAAAGGTATCACTAATGATGATCAGGTCATCCAGGTAGCAAAATAAATTGTTATCAAACTCTGGGCCAAACAATTTATCCATGAGTCTTTGTAGTTCTGCTGGGCTGTTTTTTAAACCGAAGGGTAGTCTTTTGAAATGGAACATACCCCTGCCAGGCACCACGAAGGCAGTCTTTTCGCAGGAGCTGGGATCCAAAGGTATCTGCCAGAATGCTTTGCTTAAGTCTATGGATGAGATGTATTTAGCGTTTCGAAGTCTGTCCAGGATGGAGTTGACCAAGGGGAGCGGGTAGGCGTCTGATATTGCACATGCGTTGAGGCGTCTGCTGTCGAGGCAGAAACGGGCTGAGCCGTCTTTCTTTGAAACTAATAAGGTGGGGTTGGTCCATGCACTGCGGCTGGGTACCACCACTCCCAGTCTTAACATATCGTCCAATTCTTTTTCCAGCGTTTTCAATTTTTGTGGAGCTAGGTTGTAATACCTTTGTTTGATTGGGGGGCCTGTTGTTTTTATATGGTGTTGTACTAGGTTGGTTAAGCCTAAACCGCACCTTTCGAAGGAGATGGATTCATACTTGTTGATCATTTGATTTAATTGTATTGTTTGTAAGGGGTTCAAGTTTTCGTAGGGTATTACCGTACGGATTTCGTTTACTTGGGGAGTGACGGAGGGGTTGTTAAACAGTTGCGGGGCAATTTTGAAAGCCATCCAAAAATCCACTCCCAAGATGAATTTCTGTGTGATTGTAGGTACAACTAGAAACTTGATCCAAACTGTTTTTTGGTCGCAATTGATCGGCAGGGTTAGAGAACCGATGACGAGTTGTGAAGTGTTGTCTGCCGTGGTAACATGTGAAGAATGTTTTCCCATTTTAAAACCACAGTTTGTGAATAAGGTGTGGGCGTTGTCGCCCAGGCAGCTGACAGAGGCGCCGCTGTCTAGGAGACCTGAAAAAACCACGTTGTTTATGGAAAAATGCGCGAAGGGTCTACCGTCTATTGCCTGTTTGCAGCAAACTGTAGAGAGGGGTAAGGCCTGTTTAAAAAATTTGACGTGTTCCAACCACTCCGACCATTCCTTTGGCCTATGGGAGGGATGGCCCGGGGGGTTGGGGTCTAGTTTTTTGTCTTCCTGGCTGTCCAATTGGGAGGGGGTCTGGAGAAATCCATAGGGGGTTTGATGAATCTGAGATCCGGGATGGACGTTTCGGTATTGTCTTGGCGTGGTCTTTTGCCAAACTTCCTCCCTTCATCTCTTCTTGGAGAACGATCGACGGATCGCCTTTTGTTAGAATGGGTGTCTTTGGAGGATAAAAGTTTTGCTTGTTTAAAGCAGGCGGCTTGGGAGTGACCAATCTTGTGGCAAAAGGAGCAGGATTTCTTTTCGTTGTGCTCCGGTTTTATGCCGGACGAAGTGCTTGGGCGAAAGTTTTCTTTGGGGAATCTTTCGTCTCTCTTCCGATCCTGGTATGCCTCTAGTAGCTGGCAGACATCTTTCAGTTGCTCCAGCGTGGCAATTTTCTGAGAAGTAATGATGTTTTCGTATCTGGGGAGAAGACCGTTGATTAAAACCGGGAGAAGTTCCGCTTCAGGGACAGGTTGGGTGAGCTTTATATTGATGGCCTCTGCCCTCTGTGTGAATCTAGCAACAGGCTCTCCGGAGTGCTGCTTGATAGCGAGTAGGGATAGCCTGACTCTATGTTGGGCCTTTTTTTCTCCGAAACTGGATAAAAGTGCCACCTTGAGTTCCCTCCATGAGTTTGTTTTTCTCTTATGTATCCTGTGCCAGGTAAGCATTTCAGGAGCGATGAGGTCTATGAAGTTCCTGTGTAGAATACTTTCGGGGATTCCTCTGACTTGGGCTGTTTCTTCTATTCTGTTGATGAAATCCTCCACATCCGTGAGTCCGTTGTATTTCGTCTTCCAGGTTGTCAAATCATATATTTTCGTCTGTTCCTGGGCTTGTACCACCAAGGGTTTTGCTTCGGAGACTATGAGGGAGGTAGAGATGATTTCTGAGGTGTCTTCCTGTTGAAACTGCAACTTCCTGATGTACTTTTTGTTGTAGAAAGAAGCATATTGAATAAGGCATTTTTTGGATTTATTCCTGGGAGAAATCTTTCTACTTCTCAGGGCCTGTAGTAGTTCTTCCTTTTTTGACGTAGAAATGTGGGGGATTATACCCAGCGTGACTTGAGGGACTTCCATAGTGTATAGGGTCGTGTCAGGGTGACCTTACGTTGGAAGAAAAACGAGAACTCGACTCTTTATCCGTAATTGGAAAGAAATTTTTGCCAGGGATTGACCACTGGGGACGTATATATTTTTTTTTTTTTTTTTACAAAATGCTTCTGCGAAAAAACGCGTATTTGTAAGTGTTTGGGTTATTTGAAAATTTGGGCAGAGATTTGCCTCTGGCCACGTGCTTTTTAGGAAAAATCCAAGCGTTTTGGAAAAAAAAATATTTCGAAAATTAAAAAATCGATAAAAGGAAAAATCGAAAAAATTTTCAGAGTCCGAAACTGGAGAAAATTTGAGCAGCGATTTTCCTCTGGCCATGCGTTTTTAAGAAAAAATCCAAGCGTTTTGGAAAAAAAATTTCGAAAATTAAAAAAAATCGAAAAAAGGAAAAATCGAAAAAATTTTCAGAGTCCGAAACTGGAGAAAATTTGAGCAGCGATTTTCCTCTGGCCATGCGTTTTTAAGAAAAAATCCAAGCGTTTTGGAAAAAAAAATATTTCGAAAATTAAAAAATCGAAAAAAGGAAAAATCGAAAAAATTTTCACAAGTTTTCGTGGAAGTAATTCGTTTGAGAATTCAACAATATCTTGGGGGCCTGGTTTCATTACGCGGCTTCCTATAGCCTGATTTTATACAGCACCAATTTTTCTGGTATTTACACGCGAATTCCCTTCGTCTTTTCGACAAGATATTACCTTCTTTGTCAATTGACAAGGTATTATAGTGTCAGATGTCAAGGAATCCACGTCAAAGCGAATTAAGTATTTTTTGCATTATTCGAATGTGATTCGGCATGACCCGGTTTCAGCAGACGACAGAGTCAAAAATACCCAATTGTCAAATGACAGAAAGAATTTAAATCCACTTGTTCCCTAGGTGTCAGCAAGTGTCCGTTTAAGGGACGGACCAGCGTGCTGCAGTATAGTATATTATAAAAATATTTAGCACTTTCGAGACCAAGCGGATGATTTGTTTATCATGTACATGATTTTAATTGTTGAATAAATTCTTCTTTAATTTGTGTTTATTTCCACTATTCACTTGTATTGAAAATAGCAATTTTAATCGGCCGACACTTTGTAATCACTGTATTATTCGCAGCGACAACTTCCTAGGTTGGGCACCTTGCGTTGGAATACCGGTAATATTTTGTCGAGTGACGACTCACAAATGATAAAATCGCGCCCGTAATAATTTAAATTGTGATTCGAAGTTACGTTCGCGCCGAGATTCCAGTTGGAAGTGCTAGACAATTGGGAATAAACAATACATCATAATAACATTTCAGAGTTTACAATTGTTGCTTGGGAACGAGGCCGTGGTGGAACAGAAAAAATTTAAATGGCCCCACGTTTAGCGCGCCAGTGTTAGCGTCGGCGTGGGTGCTGACGCTATCGGCAGGGTTGGAGAAAGCTCCCACATATTTAATACAATTAGATGCTGGATCTGCCCCAAATAAAAACTAGCTCAGGTTTGGTGCAAGTATGTTTCTCTTAACCTCAAGGCTAGTGCCTGTGGTTCGGAGCTTCACGCTTCTCATCCTCCCAGGGCCTCTTTCGACAAGCAAAACACGGTAGGTTATCACATAAATAGTTTATTCAATTCTAGGAGTCACAATAGTACATAAGAGGAACGAGCCTAGCTGAAAGTTAGTTTGAACGTCAATCTCTGCTCTCTACACGCATTTTTAGGGCTTTAAAACATTATTTGCACACAAAGGGTAAACATTGTATTGACTCACGTTTGGGTTTATGGGCCAACAGCGGCTTTACGCGCTTCTTCTCGGGGTCCCAGCAGCGTCCATACGCGGACACCGGAAGTGCGCACCCGGCGAAACTGAACTCGTCTCGCACATGTTCACGAGAGACGTGGGATCGGGAAGCTCGCTGGCCGTTGACTGGCGAGCTTCCGGCGAGATGCTTCTCGCGACAGGTCGGTTTGTCGCTCGCGGGAGGGGGTAATGCGCGCGCCTCTATATTGGCGGTCTATTCTTCAGTCCGCGAAGAGGTCTATTCTCGAATACGCAACGTGACAATTTGTAACGTAACAATCTACAGGATTTTGCTTGCGAGAGAATGAGATAGATCGGTCTCTTCGGTGAGAGACCGATCTATCTCACTCTCTTTAACGCGGTGCTTCGTAGCCTCCCCACTCTTGTCTACTTTAGTTTTCTGAAAGTTTCACTTCTGCCGCGTGTGAACTGCAAGCACTTTTTTTTACAATACTGTGAACTTGGCATCAACCCAATCAAATATGCACGAGAATCTTCCATTCTCAAGAGCCTCCTTCCAATTTCGACGGACACCCGGGTTGGGTGGTTACAATCCTTGGCTACGAAAGTGGAGGTCGCGGGTGCAAAAAATTAAATATTATTTGTTTCATTTTTGTCATTTCACAATGTATTAATGTAAAATAATAATATATTTGCTAGCAGGCAAATTGTTTTGTCTTTCTTATACGCACTTTTTCAATATTATAGTACCTAACTGCCTAAAAAATAAATTATTGTCAACGAGGTTGTGACGTTTCTTTAGACAAATCGTATTTTTCCCTATTTGAAATGTTTGAAATAATAATGACTGATAATATATATAATAATGATAATAATAATAATTTTTCCCTATCAAAAATGTTTGAAATAATAAAAAAAATGTTGCAAAAAATATTTGGTTTATAATTAAGTTTTTAATTATTTAAATAACTTTTAACAAATCTTATGATTTTAGAAAAAAAATATTGGTGTTGAATTTTGAAATAAGAGAAAATAGGAAACATACTTTTTTGGACGAGAGGTCTACCGCTCACAAAACTACTCGTATGTATGTGCACGTACGAGAAAACTAATAGATATTTTATCTCTTGAACGGATTCGTGTTGTATTCATATAAATGCCCTACTCACCATCCAATTTAAAGCATTGCAGGACTGCGAGTTTCTGCAAATCGGATCGTTAGTAGACACAACCGCCAGCCGAATTATTAGTTGTATTCTTCTGCCGGGCCGTCGGAAGAGGATCTCTTCCTCACAATCGGCAGCAAAACCTATCGTTTGTAGGCAAGACTCCGACCAAACCACCAATTTCTCGTCATTTCTCATTTCTCGTTCCGTACAGTTGTAATCGTCCTGTCAATATGTTATTAGATATTTTACTCAAGAGATTTGCGAATGATTACATAATTTTTTTGTTGTTGACGTCTATATTATTTAATAATTTATTGAATTGTACTTATTACTTACTAACAAAATATGTAGGTACATCTACCAAATATTTAAGGATAGGTACATTTATATAGCCTCCGCGGTTGAAGGATAGGACTCTACTACAAATCTGCGGGTCGCAGGTTCATATCCCAGCGTGTGCAAGTAAATTTTATTTAATTTAATTGTGTTTTTTCATAATTAATTCAGTAAAATAAAATTCTTTAAAAATATTTTTTTTTTGAACATTATGAAATAATGATTTTTTGTTTATCAGAACAAAACCATACCAAGTTGTGTGAGAAAAATTTAAATGATTTTTTTTTTATTTTAGTGAAATTCCTGAAATCGAATGGGTTAAATTCCCTGGTGATCTTTACATGTGTTTGTATTATGTATTTTCTTTTACGGTTCAGATTATTGAGTTTTGTCAACAAAGCCAACGCTAATCCAATCCGTTGAAATTTTCAAAGCGACAGAGCCATGTCATGTTTGCGCGCAGCGCTACGAATACATGCACCGTGTCCACAGCGAAAAGGCAAACACCACACTGCAAATCGTATCGCCTGGAGGCAACCTCAAATTTGCTGGAGTACACGCAGTTCTGCAAGCAGTGTTTTAAATCGGGTGTTGAGTAGGGGCTTTACTGTAGTTTGATGATTTCACATCAATAGCACAGGTGTACTCCTAAACAATTTACTGGCAATGATTCTGTCCCTTTTTCCCCCAAAAGCGTTGGCATATTTATATGCCAGTTTTAACAGATATTAGCATGAGATATCGGACCGCTCTCTCAATAAAGCTGGGTCCTCGTGTGGTGTTGACATCAAAATGAAAAGAATAAAGATGATATATGCGGATATCTTCAGTTTTTCGTTCCGTATGACGTCACCACTGCCCATAATTTGAGGCCTTCAACTGAAACTAAAGCCTGCACCACACGGCGCACTATGCAGCGGCTCGTAGTGCATTATCCGGGGAAATGGGCGAGCGCGCGATTAGGCCCGGTTTACACGGCCGGATATTTTACACACAACGAGGGCCCACTAAATATAAACTGCTTTGTACAACGAAAACTTTCCGATTTTCAACGGAGCTTTACGATTTCGAGCCTATGTACCCACGCTATGGACGCCTTCCCGAACTCGATGGCGGAGATTTTATTTTGTGTTGGGTAAGATATTCATTTATTCAGAAGTTGCACGACGTTTCCAACGGTTTACATAACACTTCTGAGAAATAAGAAGAATAAAACAATCATAGCCCATAACCTAACCCAGAGGTCGGCAATGTGCGGCTCCGGAGCCGCATGCGGCTCGTTGGCCCCTCAAGTGCGGCTCTTTGAAATATAATTGCTAGATTTATAAAACAAGGAAATAAGGAGATCTAAAATTAAACGTCTTTGGGTTGATTTGGAAATATTGGAGAAGAATAAATGTGAGCCTGGTTCACAACACAAGTGGTCTGCTTTAAAAGACCTGGAGAAGGAAGACATGATCATCTTCAACGCCCGGAATAGTATTCCTGACTCTTATGATCAGCTGAAAAAACTCGCGTTTGCTGTTCTTTCCCTTTTCGGTTCTGCATATTCATGCGAACAATATTTTTCAAGCATGAACTTTATTTATCAAGAGTGAACTGAGAAGTCGTCTTATTGATTAGAACCTGGAATAGTACCTAAAATTAAGAATAACAATATACCGACCTGACTTACTCAAACTTTCCAAGGACATTGTTAGAAGTTATTTACAATGTTGTATTTTTATAAACTTGTTAGCTCACGGGTACAGGACCATTAGTTTGTTTATTATAATTTTAGGTTACGTGAAAATCTAGTATTCGATTTTACTTGAGTTATTAATTTTATTGTTGTAAATGTTATTCTGTTGATTTTCTTAAATAAATAAAAAAGTGTTTGTCAGTCATTGTCACGATTTAAATGTATGGATTCCTTTACAATATTTTAATATTCGTGAATAAAATCTTTATTAAGTATGAAATCAAGTTTTATTCAGCGTACCCGTAATTTATTGAAGTGCTAAAATGATGAAGTAATAAATGTTTGCTTAACAGATTTGGCTAATTTTTTATATTTATTTCTACATCACTTTTAATGACTTTTCATATGAGGTTCTGAGTTGATTTCATTCTGAGTTATCCGGTCACCGAAAAAATATAATATAGTATCTCGACATTAATATGAGTCTGGAATGTTCAAGGTATTACACAAAGATGATAATAGAATTTATCTTTGGTATTACATTATGTAGTACTAGCGCAGACCTGTGAAGAACACGGATAATCTGAATTATCGACAAATCAGTTCCAATTTTGAAGACGTTTTTGTTCAAAATATTATTTTATGTACATAGTATGTACCAAAAGGATTTTAACCAACGATATCTTTGCATATTTGGAGTAAAAAATGTAGATGTAATTTTGCATTTGATTTTGATTTTTTTTCAATTAAAAATAATAAAAATATTTTTCCATCACATGTCGCAACTGAGGTACAGCCTAGCGATCACCTGATAAAAAAAATAAAAAAACTAACTAACTAACTCTTTAGAAAATCATATCCATAAACGGTAACAGTTGGAAATCTAATTTTCTTATCTAAGTTAGCCAATTAGTAAAGCAAAAGATTGAAAATTGTCGATATGCCAACAATTAAATAAACCATGAGTTGATCTCATAGTCAATTTTACATTGAAATGTTGCAAGCGAAGTGAAACCCCCAAAACCTATATCGTTGGAGTATTATTAATCAAAGACATAAATTTAAAATAAACACGGGCAACGCCGGGTTACGGAAGCTATTTATTAATAAATATTGGGTTTTGATTGATCAATATTCTGCGGTTTAATGTACTACGCATGGGAAGCTACAGCAAATTTACATATTCTTAAAGCCCATTGCTACATTAGATATTCTGAGGTTTGGGTGAAATCTGAAAACCTCACTAGTCGGATTGTTCCGCTTTACATTACAAGCGCCAGCTGGGCCTCTGACCCAATCTAGAACATTCCACTTACTAACATCGCGGAGTAAAAAAATCGAACCATTTATTTGACTGGATGTATTTGTTTAGGGGGTGAAGCGTCCCGTTTACCACAGCATCCAGTTTACCCCAAGTTGTAGTGAAATTTCAGTGAAACTGCTAGACTGCGGTTTTGTGTGAAACGACCTAGCATGCTCTATCAGAGTAAGATAAGAGGATAATTGCTTTATTTTATTTTCAGTCCGAACACGTGGGAAACCGCCGATTACTTTTATCTCACCCCCATACTTTACCACCGTCTCCTGATACCTGCGAAATAATAAATTCTGTGGATTTTCCCAAAGGAATTCAACAAAACATTTGAAAAACGTGAAAAAAACCTCAAATTTTTAGTAGCTTTCCTTAAAACTTCGCTGGACTCCAGAGATAATAGATCTCACATATAACATTGTCTAAAAAGTTTTACGAAAACAATACAATATTTAATTAAATTTTTCAGGAAAAAAATACTTCTTCGCAAAAATTTATAGTGACATCTTTGGTCTAGAATAAACATTATTTTAATGGTTGAGAAAAGGTTCGAAGCTCGGATTGTTCTCCCGCTTTCACCATCTTTCGGTTTTCCGTGGAAAATCAACAGCAAATAAATGATTTTATGCTGTTGAACTTTTCAGGGTTTCCGCCAGGGCAGCATTTTCGACATTTTTATTCTTGTTATTGAGGTTATTATTATGGGAGAAATCAATTTAGCTAATATAAATAAAGTAAAAACCTGAAAATATAAAAATAAAATAAAATAAATGAAAATATTAAAATAAAGTAAATATTAAATTGTAACCCGACTCATTAAGTAAATCTAGTTAAGTAAATCTAATTCAATAAATCTGTTAACGAAAATTATTAAATATTTTTATAGGGCATTTATGCAAATGTAATACTTTATGGTGTATATACAATCAAACTTAATACAGTGCATACATTGCGTACAACCAGGTGGATTTCGAGGTTCACAGGGGGTCGTGAGCTCTCTTTTCCAAGGTTGCGTATAAATGAATTTAAGAAAACGCGAAACGAACCACGAAATAACTGAACTGAACGCAAGAAGTAACCACAAGTGGCGTTTCGCGCCGTTTGCTGTTGCTTCATTCCTTTCCCATAATTCGTGGTTCGTTTCGCGTTTTGTTACTTGCATGTATACACTGGTAACACACGACAGAGCCTTTTGGACTGAACACATAATATACGAGTACATGGAACGATTTGTTGGCCTCTGTGTTTCCTCCTTCCATGGGTTTCCTCCTTACATGGGTGTTTCCTCTTTACATGGGTATTTTTAAGAACCAGGTTCATTCCTTCCTTTCCACAAAAAGATCCTCCACACAGCATCCCCAAAGGTAACGCAGGCCCTAAGGGAAATTATTTTCCTCTAAGCCTCCTGTGCGAGATTAATGTTAAAAAAAAATTGAATTCCCCCGGGATTACAAACTATTAGCGGGACAAGAGAATGTCTTACATCAGAGGTTTTCAACCTGTGGTACGCGTATTCCTTGGGGTACGCGAAGCAAAAATTGGAGGAACGCAATATCGTGACGTTTGTAGAATCTCTAGTTAAAAATACCGTGTTACACTTTAATACAGCATTAATTGTATTTGTGTGACTTTTTTTTCTTATTTATTTATTTATCTTAAAAAAGGTACATCTTATAATATTACAATTTTGTAACTTGTAACTTATAGTTTATACTTATTTTCCATTAAAAGCATTTGCTTGTGGATGGATGATTTGAATGAACTTGGACTTGGATGGACTTGATTGTTAAATTCATGTTATAATGAGAGTATTAAACAAATTACAAATTAAACAATAATTTTCATTACAATTGTGCACAAGATAAATAGAGAGTACGGGTACAACTAATTTGTAGTAAGAGTCTAGGCGTACGCAGACTCAAAAAGGTTGACAACCGCTGTCTTAGATAATATATATTTTGATAATAAAACAATTTTAGTCACCTAACAACTATTTATCTTTTGAAACAGACTTTGAAGTCGGGGATCGTATGTGGAACGAGTACCGGTATCTGTTTTTTTTATTCATATGATCCGGGTCTCTTCAAGACCCCCATTAATAATTCCCTTCCTACAGCCCCTACCTTAACTCGCCTCACAGCGCTGCCCGACCGGATGGTGTTTAGTACCCCTGTCTTTACATGTTTGTGAGATATCACATTAAAAAAATCATGTGTGCAGTTCACACGCAGTAGCGAAACGTCACGAAAACAATCTCAACCAATAGGAGCCTTGAAAAGTTATTTCATAATCAAAGCGGCCAATGAGCGCAGTTTGACGCTTCGTAGGTACATACTGTAATGCGTCATTTCCGTTTCATCCAAATTTCAAATAACAACGGCGCTAAAGAAGTTTAACTTCAAAATCATGTGTGCGGTAAAAGTGAAACCTTCATAAAACTAAACTTCGAGGGAATGAGACGAATGCAGAGTATCATGAGTAGGATAATTGTGGGCTTTTTTTGTTACAATATTGTTACCAAATTTAAAAATTATTCTACATTTTACCTTACGATGCACCGCACAAAGAAGAGGCCGATAGGCTACGAAGCACCGCACAAAGAGGACACCGGTCTATCTCATTCTCTCGCAGGCTAAACTCTATACGTTTCCGTTTATTCGAGTTTTAAATCACAACGGTGCTAAAGAAGTTTTCACTTAAAAAATAATAAAAACTAAGGGGAGAACGTATATTGAAAGCGAAGTGTAAATTTTTACGTAATAAACGGTACATATATGTTTGTAGAGAAGTCCCAAAGTGATACAATACGCTTATAAACGTCTATAAAAATGTAATCCGAAGCGCTGAAGCGGGGCTAACTGCTGATATGTCAAAATATTTCACGCGTGAATTTGATTTCAAATAATCCCCGCAATACTATACAGAAGTGTCAGCTATTAGTATGTATTCAATCGAATTATAAGGATTTATTTCACCTGGTGACAACTTACTGTAGGCAGTAGGTACTTACTTCTAGTTGAAACTAGGTGAAAAAAGAATCGGCTCTTAAAAATGAACAGCTGCGTATCCAGAATATAACAATTAAAATTATTTGAAGCGAAAACTTCTTTAGCGACATTGTGATTTGAAACTCGACGAAACAGAAACGAGCGTCACTAAAAAGAGACAAACGCATGCATCTATAGGATTCAGCCTGCGAGAGAATTGTGAAAGAGAGAAGGGAAAGGGTTTGAGGGGTGGGCAGGAATCTGGGGGTCAATGTGTCTAAGAGTGACGGACGTATGAATCCATCCCTCCCATCGCGGTGCATGGCGATGAGCCGAGAAAGCCTCTGGCCTCCAGGCCTCCATCAACCAATCTCTTCGATGCGGCCCGCCACGTGGTAGGCGGACAAATGCATCCGCTACCAAGAGCTAGACCAGAGGTTCCCAAACTTTTTTTTCTCGTGGGCCACTTTCAAAACTTTATTGGTCACGGTGGAACCCCTGCTGGTACATTTCTACCATATTCCCAAAACTCTACACGCGTTGTACTGAATATTGAATGGCGAGGGGTGGTCTATCACAACGGAGTAGTACCGACTACAGTCTACGACTTTTTCAAACGGGGGCAAAATGGACTAGTGTTCAAGATTATATTTGCCACGACGGAGGGGACGTAATGGGATATGAGTGTACTGCACCGGGATGGGAACATTCTCTTATACCCATACCCCCCCCCCCCCCCATACCATATCCCATTACAGTACACTCATATCCCATTACGCCCCCCCCCCCCTTGCCTAGCTGGGCGTTTTAAGATCTCATGCATAACCGGTACAACAACGTGCGCTGTATGCCGTCGCTCTGTTATGGAGGGGGCGTAGTGGGATATGAGACAGGGAGTGGGATGGGATATGGGGCATGAGATGGGTGTCAATCGAAACCAGTTCGTGGACCCCCACACATCTTGTGGACCCCCATTTCTTTATCGCGCCTACGTGGACCCCCGTCGGGTCTCCCGTGGACCCCTAGGGGTCCACCTGGACCACTTTGGGGATCACTGAGCTAGACAAACATCACACCACGAACCCGGGCACAATTGCTATGTCACCGAACCACTTGCGGTGATCTACGGCAGGAATTGTGGTTAACCAATAAAAGGTACCGAAGCCCCCATAGGTACGCCTCCGATATCTGTTCACTCACTTGGAAAAGTGGGTTCCTGCACTTCGATGACGATGAATCCTCAAAATTCTATGACACGTTGACTACATTCCCTGGTGGTCGAGTTTTATGCAGAAGATATTTTCAAATAGTTAAAACGCTACGACAAAGGTGCTTGAATTAAAATTGTTCAAAATAGTGGAAAGCTACGGTTTTAAGAGGCACATAATAAAAACAAAGGTTTCTATCCGATTTTATTTTTTATTTTTGCCAAACGGTTGTTTCTTTTCAAACGGATACTCGCATGTACTGAAAATGATTGGATTCCTGACATTTTACGGACAGTTCACTAGTTTGGGCGTGACAAAAGCTTAAGTATTTGCTTTCCTGAACAACAACAAAATATGCCCTTCCGTAAAACTACCAATGGCTTCAATGCTGTTTTGTAGCGATTTTTTTAATACGGTTCTTTCAAACTTTATCAGATTTAACATATTGTCTTGAACAGGGGTACCCCGGGTTACAACCACCTCGTGGTGAAATAATCCGCAGATACGACAGACATGTTTTTTTCTCTTGTTCGTGATCTGACTGGCTTTCCATTATACGACCACGTTTCGCCTAATCCTCGTTTTTATTCTTCGCAGAATAAAACACCCTATTAATGGAGAAAAAACTCGCACAGAACGCGTTCGTAAAACGCGCTGGTAGTTTTATATTGAAAAATGGTTTAATTCAAAGAATTTATTGACACCCAAAGCTTCTACGATTGTCAAAAATAAATACAAAATCAAAAACTATACAATGAGTGGTGAGCTACCACAAGATTCAAAATTTCCGTGGAAACAGTGATTCCAATGTGTATAATGTGGCGGAGAGATTATTTAGGACAGTCGATACAAATATGTATTTTTACAAAAACTCATTTTACATAAACAGGAGGCCCTGAGGAAAGTAATTTTCCTCGGGGCCAAGATGCTGTGTGGAGGGTCTTTTTGAGAAGACAGAGAGAGGAATGAACATTGGTCTTGAAGAGACCCATGTTGTAGAAAGGAGGAAACACAGAGGCCGGCAAATCGTTCCACAGCCGAGGTGTTGAACATAAGAACGTGTCGAAGAAGCGACCCATTCTCATGTGACAAATATCAACCACGTACATATGTTGGGTACGCGTTTGGCGTGTTTCCCGACTATGCACCGGTGCCGAAGGGATCAATGACGCTAGTTCCTCGAAGCGTCTTCCATTGTAATACCGGTAGAACAAGGATAGCATTCCCACCTGACGCCTGTGCTCTTAAGATTGCAATTCATCTGTTAAGATGGAAGAATCTATCAAACGGACCGCCCGTTTCTGCACAGAGTCGAGGGTATTTTTCAGGTATTTTGGAGCTCCAGACCAGAAGTAGCTGCCAAATTCAACTGTGGGGCGCACTTATGATTTGTACAGGGTTAGCAGTTGTGTACTAAAAGTATCTGCGTGCCCTGTACAGTACGCCCAGTTTTTGGGAAGCTAACTTTACTCTGGCTTTGATGGATCCCCCATATCTGAGCTGGTCACTTAGAATTACACCAAGCATATCAATGGAGGACATGTTTGGAATATTGCTTCCGTTGATATAAAACAGACTTCAAACTTAATTTGAAACTGACAGATAAAGCACCTTTTTCGACTGAATATTTTTTGTGCGGAATAATATTTTTATTTTTTTTTTATATGTTGCATTTATTAAAAATATATTATTTGACTTTGGAAATTAAATCGTTTGATAAAGAATGGGAAAGGAGATTTTCACGAAACGACTGTTTAACATACGACAGCTTTTTGATGAAACGAATCACGGACGTAATGTGGGGTACGCCTGTAATCCTAAGCTAATTTGTTAAGACGCTTTATTAAAGGGATTACTTAAAAGCTACTTTAGCTTCTCGTACATCATCTTTAGAATTTTGGTAAGGCCCAGAAGCCCTTTTATCCACACGAACTAAGTCAACGTCTTAGTAGATTATCGTGTAAGTTGGATTCAAAAGGTCGCCCTATAAATATTTCAATCTTATTATGACAGTGTCGGTTTTAAATATGTTGGCCTTTAGGTATTACCCTTAATAGCCATTAAGCTTGGGTTATTTTTTCAATGTTCTGCGATACGTACTTGTAAAAAATTACGTACAAATAAAACCATATACTGGTTATGTATATATATATATAAATACGTATTTTGTTAGTTTAGGTTAGGGGAAAGTCAGGCTAGACTAGATTTGGCCAGATTAGGATAAATTAGGTTGGTAGGTACCCTACCTTATGTACCTTTTTTCTAGAATTAATTTAGAAATGTAACCTTACTTAAATAAATACGTTAATATGGAAATATATGTTGCTTGAAACTAAATGTCGATAAGTGGAAAATTGTGTCCTTCTTTAGAGCTAAAAATCCGATTGTTTTCGAATACTAACTAAATAATATTTGCTTAACAACTGTTCAATCTATTGAAGACCTTGGTATCACTCTTGATAGAAAGCTTTCTTTTCGGGAACAATTAAATGTGATTGTTAACAAATCTCTCAAACTACTTGGTTTCATCACTAGAATCACTTCTGACTTCAAAAACATAAATACCCTAAGAACTCTTTACTGCTCCTTAGTCCGCTCCCATCTTGAATATGCTTGTGTTATATGGTCTCCTTTTTATGCTATCCATATTCGTCATATTGAGTCCGTTCAACATCGGTTCCTAAAAGGAATTGCTAGGAGGCTAGGATTAGAACGAGGCAATTACCCATATAATGAAATCGAACAAACTCTAAACCTTGCTCCTTTAGAAGACCGTCGAGAAAAATCTGATCTCATTTGTTTCTTCAAAATTATCAACTATATAATGGACTCACCTACATTATTACAACTCATCTCATTCAATATACCTTCTCGTAGACTCAGAAATAAAGAACTGCTCTTCCTCAATCAACACTAGACTAATTATGGTTATAATTCACCACTATCCAGAATGTGTAGAATGGTCAACTCACGCCAAGACCTTGATTTTTTTGGCATAAGCCTAAATGATTTTTGTCGCTCACTAAACAATTGAAGATATTTTAAATTACTCTATTTTTAGCAAATTCTTGACTTGACTTGACACTTCTGTTTTCTTATGTCTTATCTGTTTGTCTTTGCTTTCATATACCATCCTTTATTCTTAATAATAATAATAATAATAATTGGACAATTTGTAGAGCGCCGTTTTTGTGAAAAATCACCTCAAGAGCGCTTTACAATTTTTTATTTTAATTTTTTTTTTCATTTTAAATTCTTAGGATCTATCTAATTTTATTATTTACAAATAGATACAGAAACATACTTACCTGGCAGGTCACTTCGGGTAAACACACTTTTTTGAAAGTTTATGCTTGGGGAAGATACGACTTTGCACGTGGAGGACATTATATTGAAAACACTGGATATTGCATGAATTTACCTTTGCTACCCCCATCACTGTTGATTTTACATTTATTATAAGATTAATGTCAGAATTGAATTAGTATTTGTTTTGAGAGTATTTATTTTGAATTAGTATTTCTTGTAATGTACATTTCCGAAATTTCGTGTTTCTTGGTTGTAAATTGGACGTAAGTCCCCGTTAATAAATAAATAAATAAATAATAAATACCTTAATATATAAATAAATATGTCTTTAGTTAGGATGGATTAGTTATTAGTGAGGTCAGGCTAGATTAGATTTGGCCAGATTGGTAGGCAAGATTGGCCAGGTGGGTACTAACCTTATGTACCTATTTTTAAAATAAATTTAGAAACGTAACCTTACCTGAAGTTTTGAAAAAAATAATGAAATAATCTAATATTTTTAATAAGCTTAATTAATTATTCAAGTTTGTAATAAAAGCACACCAAATAACATTGGACTGTTGAATGTAGCAGAATATTTTGTCGCTTGTATTTTAACATAACTTTCATTATAATCAATGCGTCACTATTTATAAGGCGTCACGCACTGCCTCATAATATTACCCACCTCAGCTAACATTTTATTTTGATTGAGTCAATGCCAACTCAGAATTAATACAACTCAACCCGTTGATAGCTATGAAAACAAAATTAAAATAACCAATACCAACCTAACGTAATGTAACCTATTTGTCCTATTTAACCAATTTTCTTTTTTTTCATCACTTTTAATGACTTTTAAACGAGGTGTTGAGTTGATTTCATTGTGAGTTGTCCGGTTACCTTTTTTAATAGTTTTAAATCAAATCAACTTAACATGACATCCTGCCGTGACTTTTCGTGAGAGTTTAGCATAAATTTGCACGATGAGGTTGAGATAATTTGTTTTAGTACTGACAAAAATACGTACATACCCGAGTTATTATACAAAGAAACTAAAATATTTAATATCCCAAAATTATTCACACTGCAAATTATGAAACATGTATTTTAAAACAGAATTTAAAAAAAAATAATTAGCAAAAGGACGATAAATGTCTTTGACACCCTCCAAGCCAATTCCAAATTAATGGAAACACATAACATTTTTATTGACTCTCGTTATTAAAACAAATTCAAAGAACATCAAATTACATATAAGAATTATAATTGTGGCTGAATAATTCAGATGTTGAAACGCTTTTCATATAAACTATTTGTAAATCTTCATTTTTCACTTTTCACTTCACAAAACTAACAATATACATACTAACATAAACAAACTTTCATTAAAACTTTCTTTGTATTTTGTATTTTATTTTATTTAAAAAGTATGTTTTTATTTCATTAGTAATTGTTAATTTACCCACACAACACAGGCAATGCCTTTAGTGGGTTACCATTACTTACATTAGTTGTATATTTTACTAGCTTTTACCCGCGGCTTCGCTTGCATGGTATTTGGGGGAAATTGCTGTAGCAATTAATGTCCTTTCCCGTGCGTCCCCGTTCCCTTCCACCTTTCCCACCCTCCCCCTACCTCGTCTCTTCCATCTCCGCGAACACCACCTTCCCCCTGCCTTTCATCCCTGCCGCTAAAATATATGAAATTCACACATTTTCATTTAAGTAAACAAATTTCATAACGCCATGGTTTACCATTATATACATCCACTGTTACTGATAATGTAGCTTTCTAATGGTGAAAGAGTTTTCAAAATCGGTTTATTGGTTTAGGCGTGAAAGCTTAACAATCAAAGACACTAACTTTCACATTTATAATATTAGTATGGATTATGTTTAACGTTTAATTAAATGAAAGGCTATATTATATAGGTACCATTGCGTTTTAAAAAAAATCTCTGTCCGATTTGTAAATATTTTTAAATGTTATATATTTAGTTGCTCCTGGGTTTTGCGGCAGAGTCATAAACAAATCGTGTTTAAATTACATCGGACATAAACTTGGGATAGTCAAATGGCGTCGCGGCGCCTGCTAAAAACAAAAAATTAATGAAAAACCTCATCGTACTGTGTTATAGCAAGAGCAGCCTGATGGTAGTTAATATTTTTGATTAAATCTTATCAAATCACTGCCATAAACTGTATAGCTTATAAATTACAGGAATTTGCGCAATTCTTTTCTATGGGCGTAACCTTTGAAATAATGATACTACACAATAGATAACCACGGAAGAGCAATAGTTCGAGAAAACACCTCATTAAAAGGTTTTCTTTTATTTTATGGTTATCAAGTTTAATTTGTAGAAGTCCATTTTAATTTTTATTTCTTTTATATGCTTTCAAAAATATATATTTTATTTATTAACAAGTTCTGCTTTGTAACTATTATCACGCGTGACAGATGTTTCACCTTCTGAAGGCATTATCAAACTGTGGTCATGCCACTTACAGACGACGTTTTTTATATTATTTCTAGATAGATATTTACGATGACTGATTTCTAATTTCTGAGTTCGATGGCTGAAATTATTAATGGTTATTATCCTATTTAAAGTTTCCCCATTTTGTTTCAGAAATCTTATTATTTCAAAAATACACTTATTACTGTTTTCCTGACATGTTTTACATTCACAACAAGATGACATTATTATTTTAAGCGTAAATTTATTTACTTGATTTGGACGGGCTTACGTAAGTAAAACATATTTCAAATATTGCTTTTTTGTGTGAATGTGGCACAAAAGTCCCAACTACTTGGATCCAATGAGACTATGGCATCCCCAATCAGGCTATGTTGTGAGGCTGAAAGTAGGAGGTAGGGGAAAGTGATGGGGAAGAGGAAAGTGGGGAAGTTCCTATTCAGATCTGGTCACCAAACACGGCTAAAGCCATTTCAAGAAACATTTCAATTCTGATTTGTGGTTTTACACCAGGGCGATACTTCGAGTATCTTCTACTCGAACGAGCCGCAAATATAAATTGTTTTATTTTAAATGATTCAATTACTTGCGAACGCTGGGATTTCAACCCGCGACCTTCGGATCGATAGTTGAGAGACTTACCCCGCGACCAAAGAGGCCATTCACGACAAGTCTGAATATTTCCGCAGTGGATTAAAAGCGTGAATTTCTAACGTACTGATAATAAAATTGGTTTCATTTTAGATAACAATATATTTTTTAATATTAAAATTAATACATTTCTATTTTCTGTGAGCACATTCTTAAGTATAATGATAAAAATACTATTTTGAAAAAATGTAGCCACTAAAATATATTGTAATCAAAGAAAACATATTTCGAACTTACAAACTCTTTTTGAGCAACATTTACTTACAAAATTAATGCAATGTGGACAAAACAATTGTCAATTTTACTAAGCAGTAATTATTTTTAAAGCCAAATAAACTGTAATTTTAAATAGTGTTTGTTCATGTCTCGTCAAACACAGGTGCAATGAGAGTAATTGTTTAAGAAGCCTTCGTAATTAAAATCCCTCCGCCTTCCTAACAGTTGTTCGATAAATCTCTTATCGAACAACTGTTAGCAATGTAGGAGTGTGTGTAAATAAATACTTTGATTCCTCCTTTTATTGCATTAAGTACTTACGAGGCACGAATGTCCAGTACCCACGAAGCCTGTGGGCCTATAAAAGACGCCTGAGAACTATCAGTAATTAAGTGAGAAGCGACTTTTCAAGTCGGACTGAACTCACTTCAGTGTGTTTAGCAGCATAAATATTTTCTGTAGAAATCTAAATTTTAAATTTTCTATAGAAACTTATGGAAAAATAATATTTAAAAATCATTTTTCAATCAATTTATTTCTGTTCTATTTTCTCAGCCTTTTGCACATTATTGTGATAATTAAATTGTTAATTATGTTTATGAATTTAACTGGATATGGGCCGATGGCGCAACCATTCAGAGGGTGAGTACATTTTTCACTTTGTAAACACCACTATTTTTACCTTTTTTGAAATGTTTTCTTTGTTACAAACAAAAATTATTTTCTGAATGAGTTTTTTTTATATCTCTCTCACCAATGTATACAGAATCAATTTTTATTTGAATGTTGCAAAGCGGGTGTAGCGTTTGATAAATCAAAAGATTATTCTGGTTCTCTTTTTTGTGTAAAAAATATTAAACATTATTTGGATGTTAACAATAATTTTCTGTAGATTTGAATGAAAAAAAAGCATTTTAAATTATGTTTATAAATTAAATGAAAAAAAATTATCTGCTTTGTGTAACACCACTGTATAATCAATATTATCGACATGACACATATTATGACATTATTTCACATTTTAAAATTATTTTTACATTTATTTTTAAATAATTAGTTTTTATATTAAGTAATTAATCACCTCTCCTTTTAATATTTTGTCTATGTTTTTATTTTTCTTTATTTGTTTTTCTTTCGTTATTTTTATATTAATCTCTTATCTTGACGAAGAAAATTTTGTTTTTGAAACATGCCAATAATATTGATTATATAGTGGTGTTATACAAAGTAATTTGTTTTCATTTAATTAAAAATGATGCCATAAAGTAAATTTGTTAAGTTTAAAGAAGTATTTTTAAAAAACTTACTTAATTTAAAATTTAAAAAGTTCACACCCCAACTAAATAATTATTGTAGCAATCCACCATTTCAATGTAAATTCCCTTTTATTACAAAAGTGTTATTGTAACTTTTCTTGCGATCAACGGTAGATAAATTATGCAAAAAAATCTCTTCCTAGAACCCTTGTTAAATACCGAAAACACTTTTTACCATTAAAGACGTTTTTTAACAACGGTGCCTTTATTAATGTATAAATTTTTAATTTAAATGTAGTCATGAAAAATCTTATTTACAAATCCGTAAGATCAGTTACGAGGTATCAGTTACGTATATAGGTACAGTTACGTGCCTTATTTCCCAGCCACAAAGATATATAATATGCAAATATGTCTCGTATTTCCCAGTCCCCAGGAGATTCCCCCGGAGCTGACGCTCGGTTACAACTACCCCCCGGAGTACCAAGACCTAGTGCACCCACATTGGAGGAACTTCGCAGCCCCCTCCAAGTACTGGCACCTCGGACTGGCTCTCATCTACATGATGCTCATGACCATGTCGCTGCTGGGGAACGGGATTGTCGTATGGATATTCTCTACGTAAGTGTAATATTCTTATTATATCATAGTGAAGTAGATTGATAAGTCCAGCTACGATTTATAATATATAGTTTTAACTGGATATTTTCAACAGAATACATATACGCCCTGTTTATAAACTCCTCACATTTATTTGTTCGCATTTGAGAACAGCTCACAAAGGCCTTATAGAAATATTTGTATCTCTCGTATTTTCATTGTGAGAAATTTGATCTTAACGGTGTTCGAAAGCGAAATTTGAAATTCCGGGAAAGTTAACCACAGAAAAATCAAAATGTTCCCTTCCACGAAACCAAATTTTCCGGCAGCATTTTGAAATTTCGGGAATGTTTTATTAATTGTTTTTTTTATGAAATGGCAAAAAACGTAACGTTTGTAAATACACTTTGTCCAATTAAATATGTGTGTTTTTTTTCCGTTATCAGTAATTTTTGTTAGAAAAAATGAAAGGTGAGTCATTTTATAATTTTTTTTTATTTTTGCATAAAAAATTTAATATTTTAAAATTATATGCGTACTTCTAATAATAATATTTGAAAGCAAAATTCACGACCTTTCGAAAACAGTTGGTATTTTTCGGATATATTTGGAAATATTCCATTTTGGCTTTTATTGCAAGGCGGAAATTTTCTAACCTTCTGACAGAATATGCCGGAGGTCTGAGGGGTTAAAACCGCGCTCATACACATTTGGGCTCTAATTCTTATATGTATTTCGCTTTTTCAAATTCACATACGCTATCGTAAGAATCATCGTCATCAGATTATTTTTGTTAAATTAAAGTAAGGAATTTTTGGCATACAACATTTTGTTATGGATCATTTCCTTATTAGTTTCCGATACTGATATATTTTTTTGGGGTAAATAGAAAGTCAGAAATATTTTTACAGGAGTAGGTATGTCTAGAGTTGAAGAAAAAAACATGATGACGTCCTTCAAATTATGTTATCTCTGTAGTATTTTGGAGAATACCCGTTATATTGAGACTACGATAAATAAATTGATTACATGATGCAGGATCTGATGTTGGTTTTATGCTATATAAAGTCGAGAACTTAAATGTATACATATCAGACTGATATTAATCTATAAACGGAGCGTAATTTTTTGATGTTATGTCAAAAACACATTTATCTCGAAGCTACAGATGATATGTAATGAAATATGGAAATAACCGTGAGGAGATTTAATCAATGAACGATTTAGAACTGACCAAATATTATTATTTGTCTAAGACACAGTTTCTTCCCAGAAATTCAAATGTATTATTGTCATCAAGTGGCTATTTAGCGCCATTACGTTTTTTTTTTTTTAATTTCGATTCTAGGCGCGCGTTTCAGCTTTCTATCAAATTGTAATAAGATGACAAGCCCAATTTGGTCAAATCCTGAAACGAACGTACAATAGGCATTTAACGGGAACCTTTCAATTGTCAAAAAAAGTGGCGCTGAACGGCCATTTGATGTCTTTGTCACACGTGAATTTTCGCAAAATAACTAGGCCTAAATGTTTTTAATCGTTTCGCTGCTGATGAATTGAATAATGTTATGGAGTATAGTGTAATGAGCTGACAAGCTGAACAACATGACAGTTGTCCTCTTCTGCTGATCACAATTTGTTCAAAAGCTGAAACGGACTTATAATAGGCATTTAACGGGAACCATTCATCTGTCAAAAAAATGCCTCTGAACGGCCATTCGATGACTACGTTAGTCGTGAATTTCCGCGAAATAACTGGACCTAGATGTTTTTAACCGATGAATTCAATAATGTTATGGAGTATAGATGTACCGAAATGGTGGTGTAATTGTTTTTTTTTTACATTAACTCCAACCAGGAAGCGCTGAGGAAATTATTTTCCCTCGGGGCCCATGTCATCTTTGAAGATGCTGTGTGGAGGGTGTTTTTGAGGAGAGGAAGGAGTGAACATGGGTCTTGAAGAGAATCATGTTGTAGAAGGGAGGAAACACAGAGGCCGGCAAATCGTTCCACAGCCGAGCTGTTGAGCTCAAGAACGAGTCGTGGAAACTACCCGTTCTCATGTGACTAATGTCAACCGTGTACAAATGTTGGGCGCGTGTTTCGCGACTGTGCACAGGTGCCGAGGGGATCAATGACGCTAGTTCCTCAAAGCATCTTCCATTGTAATACCGATAGAACAAGGACAGCATTCCCAACTGACGCCTGTGCTCTAAAGATTGCAATCCTTTTATTAAGTTTAATGAAGAATATCACAGATCAGAAAATTCTTACCGTATTATGTTTTGTTAAAACCTAGAATTACGTGAAAATTTCCAAAAACTGCAAGCATTTTCTTTATATCTCCATTCTCCGGGATGCGCTTACAAAACGATTATCTTCCAAATAATACATTTTTAAAATCGTCTGCAGCTAAAAGTCAATCCAGAGTGTTTGTGTTTCATCGCTTCACAGAAAGTTTGACGGAAAAAATTGCACTTATTTTGTAATTTAATTCATTACTTATACAAAAGCACTGTGTGTTACAGCAGCATGTAGCGAGCATAATCAGCAAGAAATCATCGGTTGTATGCTATTACCCAAAGCTAATAATTCATTTTGATTTAGAGGTGGAAATCCACAAAGCGACATCATGCAACCAACATGCAATATCGCAAGGACTGAGTCAAAAACAAAGCATTCAGTAAAGGACGTTTAGACGTTTAGAACGAAGTAGAGAAAATTTATATTTATGTTTCACCAAGAAAAGTATCTGTAAATAATTATGATAGAATGAAAACAAGATTCTCGTCATTTTTCAAGCAATATACGTGCCTTAATGATATTGTATTTGTAAATGAAAACCTCTTGAAAACTTGCTCAGTAAAAAACCGAAAAAATAATTTATTGAATTTTTATTGGAATAACTCTTGTTGTAACTTTTTGAAGGTTTACCCATCAATGTAATATATCATTGAAGAAGAAGGTTATATTTTTTTACAAGAGCACAGTATATAATTTTTGGAGATACTGAGTGAAAGGTTTTTTTAGGGAAAGGAAAGAGAGAAAAATCTGAAGAAATAAAGTTAGGAAGAAAAAAGACGTGAGGGAGCGTTGAAATCTGAGGGTCAATGTGTCCAGGAATAACCGCCGTATGAATTCAATCCTCCCACTCCGGTGCATGGCGTCTAGAGAGTCCGACTGGAGAGATCGAAAAGTATCACTCAACAAATCCGATCCGGACAGCCATGCAGTATGTGGGCAAACGCATTCGCCAGCAAAACTTAGACAAACCTCACCCCATGAACCCGAGCACCCAGTCGTGGCAAACCTTTCACTAATATAATTTATAAATATATTAATTCTGAATTTTAAATATGTGATCGTCAAGAATGACTTAAAAATAAGTGGACTCCACGGCCAAGTTGGTTAAAGCGTTTATCCTGGTAAGACAAGAGATCCTGGGTTCGAGTCCCAGTTGCGACTGTCACCTTTTATTTTTCTGTGTCACATTTATTCTTCTTCACATTTTCGTTATTTCATTTTTTTTTCGTCTTTTCATTTCACACCTCTTTTTCACATTTTCGTTTAGATTTTTTAGTATGATCTTCTTCAACAATAATTTATTTAATTAGCATCACCAATATTGTTAATTGCACTAGGTATTAAGTATCAATAGTATCAGGTTAGGAGGTCGTGGAAATTGCGGAAAACCTTACTCACTGAAAAAAAGTTGTCTTAAACAGGGAAGCAATTCCTTATCTGAAAATTATAGTCTGAAATTGGTCTGAAACAATAATCGATTGGAGTTCAACTGTCAGCTTGATGCTTCGTGATATATTGATCACATTTGCAATGTGTAACTTACTTCAAACTACATAGATACTCACCATTAAAATTATCGGAAATGTCGAGGGAAATTTGACATGACTGAGGGTGATCTATACGCGATTTACATCTCTTAATGGCAGTGAAACCCAATATAATGTGATTTCAATATTTGCTCTCTTTGTATTTTCATTGCTATGCCGGGGTAACTCTAAGTGACCAGCTCAGGTACGGGGGCTCCATCTAAGACAGAGTTAAGACGTCCTCTCGGAAACTGTAAGGGCCCGCAGATACACGACTGCTGACCTTGTACAAGTTGCAAGTGCGCCACATGATTGAATTTGACAGCCATCTCTGGTCTGGGTCCCCAAAACCAGAAAAACCCTCGACTCTATACAGAATAGTATCTCTTATCTTAATAAATGAATTGCAATCTTCAGAGCACAGGTGTTCCTCCACAGTGTGTGCATCCTTCCTGTGTGGAATTCCTTCACAGTGTGTGCATCACGCACCAAAAAACTGGGTTGGTTGTTAGAAATTAAGATTCTGTCTATAACTCCGGTTAAATGAACTTTGATATGAATTTAAAGATTATTTTTGAGATTGATTTTTTTTTTTGTGAAGAAGATTTTTTTGATGAAGATTTCAGACAAGCGATAAAATACCTACCCATTTTGAGGTGATTTCGGCGCCCTTAGGGTGATTTTTCACAAAAATGGCGCTAAAAAAATCATCCAAATATTATTATTAATTTTATTTTATTAACAGAAAACTATATTAATTGCCATTTTCAAAATTAGAACTGATTCGTTTAGAATTCAGACTATGCCCATTGATGCATTATATTTAGGTGAGGCAAAGAAAACGCTTACACGTTTTACCTTCATTTAGTTTAAATGGACCTCCGAGAGCTCTAACGCCGAACGACTGGAAACTACCGAATCTGGTCTTAGGCAAGATATTATTAGTAGTGTGCGATTTCGCCAATAGCCTCTACGGCGCGATTTTTCGATATGATAATATAAATTGTTGCTAATAGGAATGTAGTTTTGGTATTGAATTACACATTGTATAAAAACTACATCGAATTTTTGAAGTTTTTGAGAAAATAATATTAATACAGAAAACAACATAATGTGTTTGCAGAATTCATCTTAAATTATAATTTAAGGTTTCGGACTCTGTTAGCCTTACGTGTGATGAAAAATGTATGCAATTTATAATCAACCGTGTATTTGAAAACCTTACAGAAACTAGATATAAAAATACTAGAAATAAAAATATTTCATGGAATGATTATATATGTACATTGCTTATACAGCCAGAGAGGGTTATTTATCTGTTGTCAATAATAATTAATAATAATTAATAAATAATAATTTCTCATCAAATTTCGAAATTTTTCAAACGTATTAATGTAGTGTTTATGTATAAATGTACTGTATAACTCTTTTTTTAAGATGTCGTGAAAACAAGGATCATTATAGAAATTATAAAAAATTAAAATATACTATATTATACTTTAATGCGAGTATATTTATTATAAATCGCTACATTTTAAATTTGAACATGAAAAAAGTTGAAAAAGATACTTACTTTACTTCATTAAAAATGATTGTGGTGCAAAATGAAAAATGGTGCCGAAATTAAAAATGTACAAATGGTAAAACAAATATTATGTTGAAGAATTGGCTCGCCGAAAGAAATTATTTGTATTAGACAAACACAAAAATTCTAATATTTAATTAAATGAAGACATTATGAGCGAAACTCAATTTTCGTTTCATTTCAAACTCAGTTTCGCTCATAATGTCTTCATTTAATTAAATATTACAGTTTGAGGTTTTACTCATAAAGTTAAAATAATAAATAATTACAAAAATTCTAACTGCGTAATAAAGTAAAATGAGTTTATTTATATCTTCAAAGTAAAAGTATCCATTAGCAAACTACTTAAAAGTATTTTATTGGGACTTCTTTTCTCTACAATATTTTATTTTTGCTGTCATATTGTATTGCTTTGTATTTACAATAAATATTAAAAAAAAAACAAATTGAAAATGAAAAGGTCGAAAACATTCAAAGAATTAAAAATTTAAAAAAACTTTCCTTTTATTTTCACATCTCTTTTCATTTCATGCATACAACTAAAAAAAAATAAAAGTGTTTAATAAAATTAATGCATTGTAAAAACATATTTATTTATTTTTTCATAAAATTAACGCCATTCGACTTTTACATAATAACATAGATAAGGTATAGCAACAACACGAAAAAAAAGCTCAAGTGAGCTTGTATATTTAAATATTACAATATTGCAACAATCAAAAAATATATTCAAATGTGACATTTTTGCAAATAACTTAACTTAAGAGGTACGTTGAAAATGTTTAACGGTAGGTAAATAATAAGTAAAATATATTACAAGCTAGGAAACAAACCTTATTTCCAATGAAACAAAAAATTTAGAAAATCTGTGAACAAAATAATAAAATTAGCCACTATTGTAAGATAGTACCGATATTTGTAGGTCGGTAACAATATGAAAATAAAAAAAGTTTCTTTTTTAATAATTGTGATGGTTAATAAAATAACTATAAAACATACAATTAATTACTAAGATGCATTAAAAAATTGACGGAATTTTTAGTGATGAAATGTTAACAAATACCGGAGTAGCAACAGGGTCGATATCGGGACCTACATGTTATATAATGCAAGTAAACAGTCTACCAAACGTAATAAAACGTTGTAAATGCTACATGTTTGCAGACGATACTTGCTTTATATGTGCTGACAAAGATCCACTAAAAATTGAGGAAATTTTACAAACAGACCTAAATAACATAATTAAATGGTCCCACGACAATGGCATTATTATTAACGCAAAAAAAACCAAATATATGCTTATACACTCACCATATGCAAATTGTCAGGAAAAGGAATTACATATAAAAAGTCATTCATATGATTGTTTGCACACAAAAAACCAATTCCAGCAGTGTAATTGCCCGAATATAGAAAAAGTGTACCAATATACATACCTTGGTCTTACAATAGATGTCAACTTTAACTGGTCAAATCATATTGAAAATGTATGTAATAGATCCATATTAGGAAAATTTTACCACCTAAAAAATTTTGTTAAAATATATATATTTTTTTTTTTTTTTTAAGGTCTTTATTCCAGGATGTGGGGAGGGGAGTGCAATCCCACACATCCCATATAGGGTATAATTACATATGTTATTATATATGAATATTAATTACATATGAATAAATAAAAAGATAAAAATTAACAAAATAAAAAAATTAAAAAAGAGAAGCATCATTAGATACACTATTCATAAAAAATATAGTTAAGTCTTTAAATCAGGTACTTGTTGTTCCATCGGATCTCAGATTGTAGGAGCCAGTGTTTTTCTCCAATATTCATCTATGCTCGATCTACGGGGGCTTCAGATGAATTCTCCACGTTTGGTGAAGAGGCGCGCCCTGCCACTGGGCCACGGCCAGGACGAGAGTGTTCTCCGATCTTTGGTAGCGCTGTCTCACCCCGGCTATTCTGTGGCGCATCAAAGCGGCGAACCCATGTACCCTTCCTTCTGCGAACATCTGCGAGGCACTGCATCGCCAAGGTAGGCCGAATAGCGCCCTATATGCGTTATTGTATTGTACTCGGAGTGTGTTCATGACGCCTTGTGAGTATCTTGTCCATAGTTCGCCGGTGTAAAAGCTCATGCAGTAGCTCTGGAATATTTGCTTCTTCACCGGAGAACTGCACCTGTTGAATCTCCTGGCGAGCATGTTGGCTCGCACGCTTAGTACTCTTCTTTGGCGTTCTATGTCATTTTTATCATTTAGGTCATCAGTGACGACATGCCCCAAATATTTTATTTCACTGCAGATTTTGACATTGTCTCCGCCGAGGAGAATGGGTGGAATGACAGTAGGAACAGTATTTGCTTTAAACACCAGCAATGATGACTTTTTGGCATTGTACATCAAACCATGACTATCGACGTATGCTTGGCAAATGGCCAGAAGTTTTCTCATTGCCCTTACTGATGGGGCTAGTATGACCATGTCATCTGCATAACTTATGTTATTCATACATACTCCGGCAACATGGCATCCGATTCTTGCTTTGTTCAGTGTTTTACTAAGTTCGTCCATATATACGTTGAACAGCACTGGGGACATTGAGCCTCCTTGCCTAACGCCGCACTTTAATTTTGCTGCTTCTGACAGGCTGTCATTCCATCTGACGAAGTTTTCCTGTTGCTTATACCATATACTCAATATATTTACAATTTGTGGTGGTACTTGTCGGTCCGTCAGTTTTTTCCATAATTTATCATGACAAACCATGTCAAAAGCTTTGCTTAGATCTAGGAAGCATGCATATACCGATGTTTTTCTGGCTTTGTAATATTCTATTGATAGTTTCATGCTATATATGGCTGTATCAGTAGAGCACCCAGCTTTAAAGCCCATTTGGGAATCCTCTGTAATGAGCTTGTCTTCCGTTAAATTTAAAATCACTTTTTCAAATATTCTTGCTATTATGGTGGCAAGAGATATGGGCCTGTAATTAACGGAGGATGTCAGATTTAATTGGCGACTTTTTGGAATCGGTACTATAATGGTTTTGGTCAATTCTTTTGGAATGTGTCCAAGCCCAACCATGGCAGTGAAGAGAGAAGCGAGCAGTGTTGTCAAGTATCCCCCCGCATGCTTCACATGTTCTATGACAAGTCCATCGTGACCAGCAGATTTGCCTCCTGCCATGTTGCGTATTGCTCGCTGAATCATCTCAGGAGAGATGACAATGGACGGCTGTTGTTTTGATTGATGCAATGGTGTATAGAACTGTTTATCCATTGTTTGGGGTTGAACTGGTGCGGAGCAAAAAGTATTCCGGAAAACTTCAGCTATAGCTTTATTTTCAGATTTTCCATCAATGTTGGTCGGTGCGGTATGTTTTGCTTTCAATATAGCATTAGTTTTGTTCCAGAAAGACGAAAAGTTTTTGCATTGTAGGCTGTTTGCTATTTTATCCATTTTGTTCTGTTCGAAGTTTCTTTGGCATTTCTTGTATTCTTTCTTAAATAACGATCTACTTTGCTTCCGAGCTTCCATAAAGGGACCACTAGTGGGTCGTCCATTCTGCAGCCATTTTATGTGCGCATTTCTTGATCTTTCATAATGTAAGGCAACTTTCTCATTCCAACCAGCCACAGTCTTCCATCTTCGTCCAGTCGTAGGCTTTCTCTCTACATTAAACGCAGATATTGCTGAGGTACGTAATACGTGTACAATGTTTTTATATAGATCATCGATTTGTTTTGCATTTATCATCCTGCTGTCAGTTGCACTATCGGTTCCACGAATTATCTCAAGTTGATCTATTGATAATTGGGCATATCTGGAGTAGGACTGAACTTGTTTTTGACTATTGGGTCGCCATCTGCATGGATCTCGTACTATTGAAGAACTTGTAGTGTATGTAGGTAGCCCTATAGTTCGTAAAGTGGTGTGCATTGGTTTGTGATCAGACCAGTCAGACTGATATTATACTGTATATACAACGCATTAGCAGAATCAATTATAAGATATAATATACGGAATAAATAGTTACGGATTAACGTACAAAACATACTTAAATAAAATAGAACAATTACAAATCCGTTTCCTAAAATTGATATCAGGCAAAAAAAAGGTCCAGTTATGTGAAGGTGATTATAAAAAAATGTTCTCCTTGTGTAATGTCCTCTCTATACACAGTAAGGTAAATTACCAATTAACTCTAGATGAATTCTGGAATACAGAATTCAAAAAACCTGTAAACCACAACTACCCTACTAGGCATAGAGAAGCACAAATGTTTATTGTCAATAAATCTCAAAATGTATACGGAGATAGAACAAAAAGTCATAAAATTCTCGAAATATTTAACGCATTACCTGAAAATATCAAAAATGAGACATCTTATTCAAAAATCAAAACAAAAGTTAAATCTTTCTACCTCCGAAGAACATGAAATCAAATAAAATAGTTCCTATCTATTTATTTTCTCACCGTATGTTTGTACTGTGTAAAATATTTTTACTACAACACAATTCATAAACATTAAAACATTATAATAATTAGTTTGTCGTAATAATTAGTATTTTAATATTAAGTATTATATTTAGTATATACTATGTAAAACTGAAAAGTATACTGTATTAAATAATTAGAAAAAATGAGAGATTTCTTACAATCAAACTGATTGATCAGTTTCGTAAGATTTGTAAAATAAAATATTGTAAAATTAAAACTGAATAAACATATTTAAAAAAAAAAAAAAATTAAAACGATACGATACGTAGAGATATGTTATACATATATTAGGTAAATTTATTTCACTAATTTACCAAAGAACTTCCTTAGTGATTTAATGTGATAAATGATTTCATTATTTCGTGTTTAAATTTTATCATTATGTTATGTTTATATTTTATGAATAAAAATAAAAATAGATATCTCCTCCCCCTCTTCACTACCTTCAATCTCACAAAATATCCTAATTGGGGATGCTACTGGCTCTGGACGGGAGCAGTTGGGACTCTTGTGCGATATATAAATAAAAATTAAAATAACTTAAGGGGACCCTGTGTCTAAAAATTTTTTTTTTTTTGTTCAATATTTCGAAAGTGCGATCCTTTAAAACTATACTGTAATTTTTTTGTAGTGGTATTGATGATATTTAAAGTTCTGCCGTCCATTTAGCAGGTCAGCGCAGAAGCAGGTAAAAAGGCAGGGCGAAACTTCAAACTCATTTATTTCAAAACTGCTTTTCGAAAAAAAATTTTTCAATATTTCAAAAGTATAATTTTTTAAGAACATATTGTAAAATTTTTGCAATAGTATTGGCGATATTCAAAGTTCTTCAGTCCATTCGTCTCAAATTTTACTGTTATTCCGTACACCAGTACCTATCGCAGAAACTAGAACAAAGTTTTTACGTTCAATACTTCTATTTTTTTACATACAAAATATAATGAAAAAAGAGTCTGTTTTCTGTATTAAAATTTCAACAACGCGCCATTTCGTCATTTTTTTTATAAATTTTTTTATTCTAGTTCTTGCGATAACTACACTCATACTGATCATAAATATTTTTTTGTTTTTGTTTACGGATAAGCGAAAGAGCCAAAACTGGTCACACAACCAAGGTCCATATTTATGATGAGGGTAACTTCAGCGCAGTTCCTTAACTACTTAAATTTTTTTTTTTTAATAACAATATTTTTGTATACTATTTAAGTCATTTAATATATCTATAAAGTTTGAATGGCATTGTTCACTGTTTTCATAAAAAAAAAATCCTAAAAACTCGTCGAAAATATGGGGGCTAGACCACCGGGTCCCCTTAAATTTTGCACCACAATTATTCTACGAGAAATTGTCGATATTTTAGGCTTCACAAAACTAAACTTATGTGCCCACAAAGCAGCGTGTTTTATAAAGGACGAAAACTGTATAATAACTTAATAAAGGCCTTTGACTGTCCTAGAACGAGAGTCCTTCTTAGTTGGACAGTCAAAAGCTTCTTGTGTATTTTGATAACAAATAAAAAAAAAGGAAGCCGCAATTCTCGGCACTTGTCGAAAGATATTGTTATACATGTGAAAAAAAAGATTTATTACCAAAATTATTTTAGTTATTCTCTAACAATGTAACTGAAATATTTCTTACAATTTATTTTTGTCTAGAATTTTACGTTTTTTTCCTACTTCAGATTCAAATAAAAGATTAAAAAACAAATTAGTACGTTATATACGATCGCGGCATATTATGCAACAGTATCGATTGTGAATTTGGAGAGCGTCCGAAAAATCTATCTCTCTCTTTCTGGGACTAGACATAAATATTTTATCGATAGTGTCAATAACTTGTCATCGTTCCCGAGTTCGAGTGCAGATTTCCAACGAACAAAGAACAGTTCACGTTGAATATATTGAGCAACTTCGTTAATTGTTCTTTGTTCATAGGCGATCTGCAATGACGACAAGTTACCGACATTATCGACAAAAGCTTTATCGATCGACCGTGATAGATACCCGGGGATGATTTTGTTCAACCGATAATACCAAGTGTTGGAATTTAATACTAAATGCATTATTGTTGACTTTTCAGATCCAAATCATTGCGGACAGCCAGCAACATGTTCGTTATCAACCTGGCGCTGTTTGACCTGCTGATGATGCTTGAGATTCCCATGTTCATTGTCAACTCCTTCTCGCAGCGCCTGATGGGTTACGAGACGGGGTGCAATATCTACGCTGTGTTGGGGTCGCTATCGGGTATTGGGGGAGCCATCACGAATGCGGTCATCGCTTTTGATAGATACAAGTATGAACAATTATTATTTCTTTTTTTTTATAATGAATTCACCAAGACAATATAACTCTCAAACGAAAAATTGAACACGGGACATCTGCCTTGCCGAGGTGACCAATGACCACCAGACCGTAAGCTATTTCGACCATATTCATTTTTAACTTTGGCTGAGAGCCACCGATATTTTCTTAATATTAAACACATCTTTATGTGTGATTGAAGATTCTCCCGGAATTAAATTGCAAATAAGATATTGTCTTGGATATATACACGATGCTAAGGGACCTTGACTTCCTAAAATTATTTGGAGTTAAAATCATAAATGAAATTTTGGTCTCCGGTGACTCTTTTGATGCACCCTCCCCCACAACTGTCCAATTCCTACAGAGTTTCAATGTTTTAGTCGAAAAAAAATGCCACCAGAGACAAGTAGGTATTTCATCTATATTTTATATACCAAATACACTGGAATCACTGGTACGTCCTTTACCATGTATAAATACTTTTCTTGTCTTTTCCGTATCACATATTTTGTTCGAGAGTGTTAAATATTGTCATCAATGATTGATTACATATTTCATTGAGGAAAAAGATAACACTAATAATCTAAATGAAAATATGAAAGAGAACAAGACACAGAAAAATAGAAAAAGACAATGGTCGCAACTGGGACTCGAACCCAGACCTCTGGTCTAACCGGGACGTGCGCGTTAACCAATTTCACTATTGCCACCTTCTGTCAAACCGTCATATTTGTCAATCTCATATTTCAAATATTTTTAGAATCAACAATATTATCTTCAACTAGTTCTTTTTTTTTCATATTATGGGCAACTCTTTTTATTGGACCAATCATTCTAAGAATTGGTTTGTAACCTGAACAGCGTCTCGGATAAATGTATCCGAATTTATTCATATGGAACTATTGACTTTATGAAAGTCTAAATCAATATTCATTTTTTTTATAAAAAAAACTCTCTTTTTATTTTTTCGAGTTTTTTGTTTTTTTGTTTTTGTTTTTGTTTTTTTTTTCAATTTTTTTGTTCTCTTTCATATTTTCATTTAGATTATAAGTTTTATCTTCTTCTTCAATGATATATTACGTTGATGGGAATAACCTTCAAAAGTTATAAAAAGAGAGCTTTAATTATAAAAAATTGATTATATATTTTTTTGTACTTAATATAAAAAAGGTAATTTTGTTACCTTACTTTATACCTGCTACATATTTATTATAAGATCTCAATACAGGTAGTATTATTATAAGTAGGTATATGGCACGCACAAGAATGAAATAATGTGTGTCTTTATACGAACAATTAACAATTCACATGAAAAAACGATTTAAAGATATTGTATTTGTTACAAAAACTACTTTGCTTTAAAAATTCTTGATTCCTATTTCAATTTATTTATCGTATTTGTCGAAATAAAAACGCCAACAATCTATTAGTTATGAATAGCACTTATTTATTTCCAGCAGATATTTTTCATTGAATTCAATAAATTATACGCAAAGGTATGAATAAAATAAAAAAAATAACTCTCTATAGTCCATTGGTATCAGCGAGTCACTTTTAGCAGACACGGGTTATGCCCGTTGGGAAAAAAATTACAACAGCAAAAACATTTCTCAAGTTTTAGAAGTAATTTTTGTTTTGGTTGAATGTCGATAATATGTTTATCGTTTCCGTTGCTGAGACTTATTTTCAATTGTAAAGCGTTTTATTCAAACAAATTCTGTATTTTAAAAAACCGACAGTGTCGACACTGGTTTGTAAACTTGTATAAAAGTAGAGTTGTTTTATCAGATAAAGCAGTGACTCACTCGATTGTCATAAAACTGAATACTCACTACAACTTTTGAAGTGGTAAAAATAAAGTTACTTACGTAATAATACATACATTTATAAACAAATAAAATCACTTTTGTACGTGATTTTATTTGTTTTTACACATAAGATATTTAGAGCCAGTTGTTTCACAGAAATTCAAATGAAACATGTCATCAAGTGGCCACTCAGCGCCTTTTTTTTTACATTTGAAAGGTCCCCGTTAAACGACGATTCTACAATTCTACGTTTCGAATTACTATCAAATTGTGACAAGTTCAACAAGATGATAATTTAAAATTTTTATCAAAAGCTGAAGGGGACTTTAAATCGGAATTTAACGGCGCTGAATGAACATTTGATTACAATGTTAAATTAAAATTTCTGTGAAACAGTTCGTCCTCGATTGATATCAATTAAATTTTTAATACGCAAATATACGTAATTCACATCACATATTAATCGCACTATTATACCCCATCATCTAATTTGGTTAATGTATGATATTAATTGACTTTAATTAGGACTATCTCGTGTCCTCTCGACGGAAGACTAAGCAGAACCCAGGCAATTATCCTCTGTGCCTTCACTTGGGTGTGGGCCATGCCCTTTACCATATTACCGCTGATTAAAGTCTGGGGAAGATTCGTTCCAGGTAAACTTACACAAATGTACATTCGAAATACGTATTTAGTCCTCACAATTTAATGCTTGGAAAACTCAATTTATTTTTCGAAATAAGCTTTTAATCCTTATACTTGGGAAATACGAACATTGTCTCTAAGCTTAACTTATTCCGACGAGGGGGTGTGATGAGGTTTTTCTTAGTCTTGACGGCGGATCCGTCTGCCCACTAGCTGCATGGCATGCCAGATTGGGAAAGAATGGTTGAGGGAGTCCCTTTGACTTCTCCAGCCGTACTTTCTCGAAACACTGACCCCTAAATTCCTACCCATCCCCCTTTTCCTTCCCAGAACTTCCTCTCCTTCATTTCCTAAAAATGCCCTCCACACACATCCCTAAAGATGACTTGGCCCTGCAGGGAATTATTTTCCTCTGTGTGGAGTTAATGTAAAAAAAAGCACTTTGGGAAGCTGGTACTGGTGCCGCTGCCCCGGGAACAATTTTTTGGATAACCAATAACCAGGTCGCCATAAGTAGTTTGTTGCTAGTGACGGCGTCGGATACATATGTCACTCTTGGACACACGGGATCCCAGATTCCTACCCACCTTTCATACTTTTTTCATTCCTGTATGACTCAGTCCTTGAGGAGGTTTTTTTCCCTGTATAGAGCTATGTAAAAAAATATGTATCTATTTAAACTATATATGAGGGGTGTAGAAGCAAAGGCAGCAATCTCCACTTTAGTTTTTTTTAAAGGCAAAAACACATCGATATCTTTAAATACATATTTTCAAAATCAGAGTTTGAAAATATGTATCGAAGGCAAAGATTTCAATGGATTTTTTGCCTTTTTTTCAAAAAAACGAAAGTGGAGATTGCTGTCTTTGCTTCTACAACATAATATTATGTTTATTATCTCAGTGCGATACCAATATTGCGGATCACAGTATTACCACTGATAAAAGAATGTGGAAACCTTACTTTTGCTTTAAAAACAAAACCAATTTTTATTATTCAAACGTAGTATCATGTAATATATTACGTTTCTAATTTCGATGCGATACTGTACTCAATGTTATCACAGAATAATGTGGGAAAGATCTGGGATATTCCGAGTACTGAAACATACTGAAATACGTAGGTACCTTCTTAGATTTGAGCTTTTGAAAATCCAAGTTATTTTTCATCTTCAAACATAGGTCGTTTCTAATTTGCGTGCTAATTGCTTTTAAATATTTCAGAGGGTTTTCTGACAACGTGCTCCTTTGATTTCTTATCCGAAGATCAAGATACCAAGGTGTTTGTGGCGTCTATTTTCGCTTGGAGTTACGCCCTGCCGATGTCACTCATCTGCTACTTCTACTCACAACTCTTCAATCAGGTATAATTATAGTTTACTTCTTACGTACATCAATACACTATTGAAATGGATTTTACAAGAACCCTCAACTCCCCCTTTTTATAGACCGTTTAACTTAACTAGCACTGGTCTTCAACGTAAATTATTTATCAACCTGTCATGATTTGAAATTCTTTGAAACACGACGTTTAACAGAATTCCACGTTTTATCGTTTTCGAATATCTGGATTGAAGTTTTTTGTATTAAAAGTACACACGTCAAAAAGTAAACTAATATTAACAGTCTGTCGAACTTAAAACATGGAACTAGGTTTTCAACGAACTTCACGAAACTAACTTGTGAAAGACACCAACATCAACCGAAGGTGTGACCGATATTACTACCTTAAAATAGGTAGGCAAAATTTTATTGCAAAATTCAAAATCCACATTTTGAAATTCATTCAGGCGAATTTACAAAATCAAATATTTTATGCCCATAAGTACGTTAAAAATTAATCTATTTGTCACTAGCGAAATCAACTATCAAATACGGAATTACGTTTTGGGGAAACTTGTGCAAGACAAATATAGGTTACATTCAAACAATTTAAAACTCTACGACTAAACTCATGGTAAGCAAACGTATTTATGCACAAAGAAGAGACGTAAAATTATTATATGAATCAGTTAATATATTACCTATTCGAGGGATATTATGGTTTAAAATTGTATGCCAAAACCTTTTGTCGGATTCAATATACCAATACAAAACAAAAAAAAGTAGATCATACATTTGGCACTAGATTTATTAAAAATGAGGGGTTGTTCAATCCGAAAATTATAAATAAATACGGGCAACGGACATTCGCTTATCTTATCCCTACCATATTTAATAAGATGCCAATGAACATAAAGATCGAATCATATTGCAACACCGATCTTAAAAATTAAATAATTTAAATGGATCGAGACATTTTATATTGATATTGTTTTTAATCCTGTGTATAATATGACTATGAGTTATTTTCCTGTGCTATGTCTGTCTGTCTGCGTATTTCATGCCTTTATATAGTAGTTACCTAAAAGTTATTCTTCTGTATCTATTCTCTTTATTGTGATTTCTTGTTATAATAATTGTGCTTTAGTGTTATATTAATATTGCCACCGGCTAAACTGCTTTGGCAGTTTAGCGGATGCTTAAAATGAAGAATAAAAAATAAAAATAAAATGAAAATTCCGTCTAAATAATAACAATAAATTTTATGTGGCGTGTTCAACATCATTTTTATATGGCATCATCATCATGACGTTATAAAATGATGTAAAACTCATTCTTGTAGTAGAAAGCTAGCTACATTATTTATTTGTTTTTTAACCCTTCGAATAATGAGAAAATAATATCTATGAACTTTTGCCTGTCAAAGTTTGCACGCAAAAATTCTCGGTTCTTCCCATGCATTTCAAATGTTCATTTTTATTGGTTATTTTTTAATCTTTTTGAAAAAAAAAATGTTCTAAAATCTAGATAAAATAATCTTTCCGATGTGCTTATCAAAAATTAAGATTTTTGTTTTAAAATATTAAAATTTTTATATTGAAAATGTGAATTAGCTTAAAAATTACGTACCTGGTGTCTCCCCAAAAAAGTACATAAAATAAAAGAAAATTAAAATTTTAAATACAGATTCCTTTTTTTAAGAAAATTTGTAATAAAACTGTCACTTCACTTTTTATCACATTCATACAATTTAATTTTTAAATTAATTGTTTATTACGTCACACATTGGCGCAAAATAAAATCGTCACTTATGATCGGGTTTGTAAAATATCTGATCAATATAGCTCGTTTATTTCTAGGGCAATAAGAAGCAATATTTCTTTCACTTTCAAATATAAAGGAAATCACAAATTTTTGCTTGACGGGAAGAGAGATATCTAACTTTTAATGACGCTCGGTCGTTCTGGGACAATCTGGGTCTCCTGTTATTATAACGGCATATGATGTTTTGGGACAACTAGGGTCTCCTGTGATTAGACGGGTTAACCACACATAAACTTTCACAAGACAGCGTTTTATAGCGCTTGTCCCCCGTAATGAATAGGTATTGACCTATTATTTTAGAAACCCTTTTTCAATAAATGTACTTATTTTGAATACTTATTGGCATTACTCTTTTTGTAATAACTTTTGAACTATATACCCATCAATGTAGTGTATTATTGAAGAAGAAGTAAATGATGATACATCCAAATGTTAACGAAAAACAACTTAAAATTAAGAGGTCCCAATGGCCGACTTGGTTAAGGCGTTTATCCAGTAAGACACAAAATTTTGTGTCTTGCAGTTTTTCGTATTTTTGATTAGATTTATAAGTACTCTTTTCTTCTACTATGAAAATGCTAATGTTTAATAAAGTGAATTGTTAACCCACAAAATAAATCAACCAATAACATGTTAGCGACTACTTCATGCGAAATTTCCCAAAGTTTCAATGACTTTCAGTATTTTTGGAAATCAAAGAACTTAATAATAAAATAACATTTGTTGAATTTCATAATCAATAACTTCTTAATCATTAGATAATAACGAAATTCTTAATAAGATTCGTGAGTCACTTGTTAGCAGGAAATTGCTCACATGTTATTCTCTCGCGATCCGCCCTCCTTCCTCGAAGAGGAAAGTTATAATTGCCATTAATTTCGAGCATGAACGCTTCAATTACTTTTTCAAAAACAGGTTTTTTTTAACCGATAAAATCAAGATGGAAAATCGGATTAATTTTAATATTAAGTCCAATATACTAAAAATCTTGAAAAGAAATGATTTTTTTGTCTTGACATATTAATGTAATTTTAGGAAAATATTCGCTAGTATTAATCTATAGGTAGATACTTAGAATTATTTAATTTATTATTTAGAACGAAGCTTTCTGTTGTTACGCGCAACGTATGTACTGGAAATATCAGCTACCTTCTACGTAATATTAGTACAGTGTAAACATTATCATTCAATGAATCTTTAATTTTTCAGTAGTTCAGAAATCATAAAAAGATCTCTAAAACAATTTGATAAATAGAATCCGGGAACCTTAAGCTGATTGTTCTTAAGGAGAGGTATGTTACTCGCAAATATAAATAGATACTTTTCTTACTTCTACGTATTAATATAAATAATCTAGGAAACAATCAAACATTTTCATACATTTTCATACATTTTCATTTCATACATTTTCAGAAAAACAGTACGATTCGGGACAGCCTGAATAATATTTATTGATTTCGATACAGCGAATATTGTGTTTTTTCTATTCAAGGTGAAGTACAGAAACACAAAAACATAATTCTTGGTCTGCCATCTTCTGTGACTGGTTTTTCACTATTTCTTTTTGTTCTAACTCTGATAAGTGAATTAGTACCATCGATCATCGTCCCTTCTTGTGACATAGACATAACAATATAAAAATTATAATTAAGTGGTTGAAAACATTCTACATTTTCGACGCGATATGCTACAGTATAAGCACTGTACGCACCATTTATTCAGTGAATAGCGCTAAATAATCCATTTCTTTTAATTCAATATAGATAATATGGACAGACGTTGATTCTGTTCTTCAAAAGCATTCAAACACTTAGATTTTTATAAGCAGATAAAATTTTATTGATAAAATCTTGAAGAAATCTGTAGAATAATGAAAAATATAAAGCAATAACTAACTAACAATGACCATAACATTCCGATTTTGTCGACTGGGAAACCTAATAGATCATAATCAATCGTGTATGTGGCACGCAGTCAAAATCTCATATGTGATACAGTGGCGTCTATCGGTTTAATAAATTTAAATATTACGTGTGTTTCAAGGTTCGTGCCCACGAAAAAATGCTCAAGGACCAAGCTAAGAAGATGAACGTGAAGTCCTTGGTGGCTAACCAGGACAACCAGAAGAGTGTTGAGATAAGGATTGCGAAAGTGGCCTTCACCATCTTCTTCCTCTTTATCTGCGCATGGACACCCTACGCGATCGTGGCTATGATTGGAGCTTTTGGAGACAGGTACAAAAATATAATTACTTGTTTTAAATATATTACACTAGTCAAACTCAACGGTACCACGAAAAATAGATATTTTTCCATAAATCTTCAAAAATCTATTTGCGTCCGGAGAAGTAGAAAAATGTTCTCCCTGCTTCCTGTATCTAAACAGGGCGAAAGTGATATTTTTATTCTGAATGAGCAATTTGATCGCCCAGTTGATTATTCAGACATCTCCAAAAACTAAGTTTTCATTATAATGAGGAAAGCAATATTCGAATGCTCGCCATAAATCATATATTACTCACAAGTGCCTGTATTTTACATATTAAATATGCTATAAAAGAACACCGGAATGCATGACGGTCCGGTGCATTAGTATGTCATTTTGAAATATTCTACTAGTGACTCAGACCACATTTTTTTTTAATTCACTTTAAATTTTTCTCTACTATAATTGATTTGGTGGTTTTTATGAGTAATCTGAGTACTATGCCAGATAAGGGGTACACTTTTACATACAAACTACATACTAAACTCAAATTTTGATTTTTACCAGGAATTATTCACCAAAGCCAGAAAGCATAATATTATGTACTAGCGAGTTCCCGGCATGTTGCAATGCCACTAATTGTTTCTCCCTACCTTTTCCCATTCGTCTTGTTCCCCTTCCGACTCTCCTTCCCCTCCCCTCACGCGTTCCCCCTCTACCTTCCTCGCCTTCCCTCTTCCGCGAAACCCCCTCCCACGATCCCCCCCCTTTTCAGCATTCAATATATTCAGTCCAGGTACATTCAGATTTTCAAACAGCTCGTGTGCCACTTATTGCAATTTTTTTTTACAAATTTTCATTTCTCATATTTTACAAACAATCATTGTGGTATATTATAAGAACAATCAATAGGTATCTATTTAAAATAAATATAGTTTTTGATTAGATTCAAAATATACGATTTTGGTTAGTACCGTAGGTGAGGACTTCGATTAAATTAATCAATTAAAAGAGTTTATTTGAAAATTGAATTTTGATAGAACAATTGATGGTTTGCAAAATGTCAATCTCAAATTGTGACATTTTTGACAGTTTCGTAAGAGTTTTTGTAAAGATTAAAAAACTTTTCAGTTATAATAATCCAGAAAGCTTTGCGAGGGTGGAAAGAAGATATTTTGAAGGTTTCAAACATTTCCTACGCTTAATATAGCAATACATAGACAACTCGCGTACATACATATAAGGAAGCATATTTGGATTTTTGTATATTAAAGCCAGATTGTAAAGACGTTCAAAACAGTGTGAATAAACATGAATAAACAAGAATACAATATTTAATCTAGGTAAGGCTTCCAAGAACCTATTAATGTGAGCTTGAACAATCCACATTAAAATATTTTCCGAGTGTTTTTTTCATCGTGTGTTTGTGCTAAAAAAAGTTCAGTTATATTCGAATACCAAAATTAATACTCGAATGAAAAAACAACACACGAGAGCCGACTTACAAAAACAATAATACAGGAAGTCGTAAAACATTCGCTCATTTATTTCATAACAAAAACATCCGATACATCTAAAGATCGAACTGAAGAGAGCTTTGATCTATTATCTGATTTTTATCGAGTAGCTATTTTTGGATTATATCATATAGGAGTTCCGCTGATGGCTCCGTTATGACAACCTCTCGTTCTTTCGCATAAACGTCGCTTTTAACGAAAAGAGAGGATGCAGCGGAGTTCTCAGCGGTAGCATAACTTTTTTAATGTTTTTGATCTATCAAAGCGAGACGATGTTTTACCCATACCCTTTGATGATAATTTCAGAACGATGTTGACACCAGTGACTACCATGCTACCGGCCTTGTGCGCCAAAACAGTTTCCTGTATCGATCCGTGGATCTACGCCATCAACCATCCTAGATATCGGTTAGTATTACATCTTACATGTAAATAATGTAACCAATGTAAAAATACTTGCTAAAACAAATACAAAATTTGTTAAACCTAGTCTACTTAATAATATTATGACTAAAATCACTGATAATAATCAGCATTCGCAACCTTAATCCACATGTTAAAAACGAAAAGAAGAAAAAATATATACATTTGACCAACATTACTGCAGAGGTATTCTTATGAAAATGAACGATTTGAGAATTGGAAGTATTGGTAAGGGCTTGAAATTATCAGAAAATATAGAATAACAATTATGTTATAAAAAATGCTTCAAAATTTACTGATACTAAATAGATAACACTAAAAATTATATGACTACAACTCACAAATTAATGGAATAAACTATAGGTAAATTACACGTAAGTACACGTTATTCTTCTACCCAAGGTTTAAATGGTGGAATAGCATAATAAACTTTCTAATAAAAGTGTGTTTATCTGAAGGGAGAGGTATGTATATTTCTGTAACTGTGAATATTTCGATGGAGCCTAGAAAGTAGGTAATATTATTTTCACAGCGCCCTTGAGGTGATTTTGCACACCAATCTGATTTATTAATACGCCAGTTTAAAGCCAGGTTAAAATTTAAGAACCCGACTTCGAGTAAATCTCTGACGCCGCGCCTTGTGCTAAACCACATTTGTACGTAAAGTTTGTTAGAAAGCTACTGTTGTCTCGCCCGCCGCCCGCAGGGCCTAGCCCGCCGAGCCGGTTTTTAACTGCTAGTTATTATTGTTATCATTAGACACGATCAAAAATTTGTGTTTCGAATGAACACCGTGAGAACTTTTTTCAATCAGTATATCTGTCAAAATTTAAACAAAATAGTTATACTTGTCAAATAAAGAATTTTGTTTTTTAATAATAAAAATAAAATAATTTTCTGATTATAATTAAGTACTAATGAAACTACAAATGTATTTTTCATTGATAATAATAATAAAATAGTATTGTAAGTAGGCGTTTATATCAAAACTACCAAACTCATATATTATTTTAGTATTTTAAAATGTGGTGTCTAATTTTGTCATTATTGACTCATGGTTCAAGTCTACGATTTCCGAATTCGTTTGTGTAAAACTTAATCTAAGACTCTGGCAAAGTAAAGTGATAAAGCAGTATAAAGTCTGAAATTTTTGCAGCCAAGAACTCGAGAAGCGAGTGCCATGGCTGGGTGTCCGGGAACCGGATATGGACACCGTCTCCACCACCACCGGAACTACAGGACCTGCTCCCGTGGCCGACACATAAAACTAACAAACTTCTACACGTGCAGCGGAGTCTCTTCGAAACTTAGGTTACAAGCTTATCTGGTATTTTTAAACAAAAAAATATTTTTATATTTTTAATTCTGAAGCTAACATATTTTGGTATTTTGAAGCTAAAAAATCGATATGCTTTTCACAATTTGAGTTTGATCTTGCCCAGCTTTCGTGTAATCTTTTTTCGTGAAGAGAGTTTGTTGTATGTATCTACTTCTCTATAAGACTAATGTACAAACAGACCAAGATCTTTTGCATTGATAAAGCTAATCAAATAATTTTTTACGACATGACCAAACAATTTATATTTTACGAGACCTGGCAAAGTAAAATGGTAATGAGATAAAATAATAATTTAATCGCTAGATTAGTTATCGTGTATTTAAATATTCTTCATAATTTGAAGTTGTATTGTAATGGCGTATTTATTTTGATTGTTATAAAAATCTATGTGAAATAAAACGATGATTCATGTTTGAGCAAATTCAACAATATCTGTATTTTATTAAGCCCTTCCCAAATCTAGGAAATCATATTTACCTAGTTTAATATTAGATGCCTTCATTACTCCGTGTCTCTGATACGTAACATGTTATTTTATATAAATCATTCCAAGCATAAATTCTCATATTAGCTTTCCAGTTAACCGAGGCAAAACCAACTTAAGATCATTCTGTGAAATTTACTTAAGCATCGCAGATTTATACATCCCTACAGACATCAATAAATCATTTTTTGCTCTTCCCCGTTGCTCGGCCATTTGTTAACAAGCGCTTACCTGAAATTACAACGCATTAAATATCCATAAATCATACCTTCATCAAACCATTGTTAAATGATAATAAACTTATCGCGCAGTTCATGCGTGAAGGGTGAAAGCTTAGGCCAAGATCCTGTTAACTTAAGGGAGCGGGGACAGGGTAATATACCTCTAGCACGTGCCACATGTACACCTACCCTGTGCAATGTATAAGAGGAATATTGTACGGCGCGGCGCTGAGAAACGCCGAAATATTGTAGATTTACGATGAAAGACTCGACCGGGGTGAACGGGTTGGTGAGCGCTGAAGCAACGGGTTGAAGAGGCAGACATGTAAAACGCTGAAGACTGGTGTGCAATCTATTATGTGATTTATAATTCACGAGTGCGGGTGTTGGTGGGCCGCGATGTCTGCCACTCGCCATATTGTCCGCGTTAAGGTACCGGGACCCGCCATCAAAATGTTCACCTTTTTACACCCCAAACAACCACCCACCACCCGCCATCCAACCCATCGACACGAGAAGGGGAGCCAGCGGACTCTAGTAGCCAGGCACTTGGTGGAAGAACTTGACAATTTGCAGAGATGGCGTGTCAAGAATAAAAATATTGTCACAAAAAGCGATATTTTTTTAGAGATCAAATGTACTCTACTCTAATTTTAGTCGTGTTTCGTTATTATTTTGGATGTCCATCGTTGTTAATATTAACATTATAAATTCAATTAAATTTTCAAACGTCAGCATTGTTGAAATAATGTAATTTTACATTGAGAATCCCTTTGTGAACACACTCGTTTTAAACACGACAACTCACCCGCCGAACTTTTCCCGGATGGCAAACGTGAACCACTGCCGAAATAATGTAATTATTCTTTGAAAGCCCCTTTTGCGTGCGTACTTGTTTTAAATATCGCGAAAATGCCTGGCCAGTCAAAGATATCATTCCTCCTTTGATTCTAATGGCATACTGCTAATTAGCACGCACTCCTCTATCTGGTTCCGATTAACCACGCTACATAACTTTTCTCCTTTCAGCGGTGAAGAATGTCTTCCTCTGCTCTCGCCCCAGGAAAATGGTCTGCCGTTTAAGTACCTGTTAGCCAGAGACAGGCTTAAGTGTCATTTGATGTAGATAGCGCCGTCGGTTGCCGCCGAGACAGAAAGATTTTTCATCAGAAAAATGGCGGGCGCCCAAATTACGCGGGGAAGATGCCCGGGAAGGGGCCGGGAAGTGTTTGTTTGTGATTTTCACTTCCAGCGCACAGATAAGCGTCGGCTGAATACAGGCGGAGGGCATAAAAATCACATTACTTTCCCTAAATAAAGGAACGCCGCGAAAGGAGAGAGATCTCAATAAAACTAAATTCAGTTTAATAATGTGGGAAGCAATTCTTCCGACAATTTGATGCGGAGAATATGCCGGAAAGAAACAATCGACAGAAACAAAGAAGAAGACATTCAAACATTAATGCATCTAACAGTGGTTACTTTCTGCCTTCATCTGAGATTTTCAGATCCCTTTTTCCGAATCTATATTGAACAATTCAAAATGGCGTCTTTTCGTCACAGTAGATATATCAAATATTCCATAACTCATTACGGTGGACTTTGTGGGTTGAAAATAGTTGCTTTAAGGCCGCACTCTTGAAACGCACAGCGCTGAAAAAGAAGAAGATGGAAAGATATGTAATTACGAGTGTTGGACAGAGCGCGCTAATATGTTAAGTAGTAGAATAGCAGCGAAAATTGCGAAAAATCTTAATAAAACATGACTCGTTTAAAATAGATCAAAAATCTCGTGGAAAGTATCTTAAGTATCATTTAAAGAAACATTGTGAATTTTTTCACAAAAATAACTTGTAAAATAAAAGAAATAGACTTGTTTAAAATAATTTTCGGAGCATACTTTGCGATTTTTTTCTATCGAGGGAATTTCATATAACTTGCGTTTCGGCGTGGAACGTATCTAGATATTATCTTAAAAAATAACATATATTTTTTTAAGAGCTTAAAAACTTCAAATTTTTAAGGGAGATATGTAAGAAATCGGTCGAAATACGAATAGTAGACCCTTAACTTATAAATCCGAGGCAGAAAAATCTGAGAAAATTTCACTACGCCATTCAACAACTTTGAATGGGACACACACCCATTGTTTCTAATAAATGTATCCATTTCACTCAAATTATGTTGACAAATGCAAAAGGTATAATTGCTTATGTGATCCATAAATTAATTAATAGCCAATACGAATTTATACCCACACCTGTCAGCGGTTAAATATTAAATTAATCAGCAATGCATTTTCATCCTATACGAAAATCTATTCTGCAACCACCTGATTCGAATCAGATGCTTTTACCACTATGCTATTGTGACCGTCAATCGTGTGATCAATAACTTTATTTAAATATTTGTATTGTATGCTCTGACTAAGACTTGTATTTGTACGAATAATATTCGTAACTTCAAATTGGGTTGTTTTTCTGCATAAACAACACTGTGGGAGTAATTTCATGTAAGAATAGTACCACCTACCCATGAATAAAGTGTCTAAGTATAGCATTACAATTATAGGCAATTTGAGTCACTCAAGATAAAATATCACAAAATTATGCTTTATAAATAAAATAAAATGTCGTTTTTATTGTAAGATATATTTTTTAAATATCTGCCCTGAAGAAACTGATGTTGAGTGAGGTTGTTTGGGTACTTACACATATTAATGACACAGCATAAAATATGGACAGCCTTACTAAAAACGTTGTGAATATTTAAACGGGGTGTTCTTCTTTTTAACTTACATAACTTTTACCACTCTGTCACATTTTGTTTTCACTATAAATTAATTCTCTCTGGATCTCACAGTGGAAACTGTAGCAAGGGTGCCTATTGGGAGTGACAAACACGAGCCGCGTGTATAACTATTTCGAATGACAGCCCACGTGACAGAATTAACGTAGGACATAAAAGTTTTAGGAGAAAAGACATTTTTTTTAAAATATTTTATTAAACATCATTAAAAATAATCATCGCTGTTAGTTGATAGGTTATAACTTTTCGAGTATAAAAATAGTTTTATATTTTATATCGTCATATCATTTTTTCGTAACATTATAGAATATACGCAAATCGATATACGCGAGGTGGCAGAAGACAGAATTTGTATGAAATACACTTCTGTCACAAGGAGTTACAACTCTGTATCGTAATTTTTACTACAAAAATATAAACACTTTTTTTTAAATGCACACAGTCGTTACGTCTTTAGTACAGTAATTTTAAAGTAATTATAAAATAATAATATTGGTAATTCTGTTAAATTAATTATGTAGGTTAAAAAGAAGAACGACCCAAACAACCGTGTATGTGAAAACCTTATTATTACGGAAACTGACAAAAAAATAGTCACTTCTTCAAACTTTGCAAAGAAACTTGGTGGCATCATTTTTAATTAAATGAAAACAAATAACTTGTAAAATCACGACAAACAAGTACAGACAAATAAGAACTATAGACAAAACATTAAAGGGAGAGGTGATTAATTACTTATTATATTAAAAAAACTATTATATACTAAATAACATAAAAATTATTTTTGAATGTGTAAAAATTGCATTTACAAAATAAAAACTTTTAAAACAAACAAAATAATAAGAAGTCTAAATAACAAAATAAGTTATTATAAATGTAAGTATTAATATGAAAATAAATTTAATAGATGTTTTTTTTTTAATATTTGGTTTTTAATAAATAATATTAACAATTTTTCTAATTTCTAAATTATCTAATCGTAAACCCGTTGTGTTTGCGTGTAAAATTTTTAATCCTTGGCAAATTCAAATATTCAAATTTTATTTATTTAATATAGATATAAGCGCCCTCGAGGTGATTTTTCACAAAAACGGCGCTCTATAAATTGTCCAATTATTATTATTATTATTATATATAAGTGTACAGTGGTGTAAATATAAATTACAAATCGGTACAGAAATTATTTAAAATTGCAATCTCACCAAAGAAGAAGCTAGTTCTTGTGCTTGATGAGCGAGTTACACTAATTATAACAGAAATAGAATGTTATTATGCAAAAGCTACCTGTTTTTCTCTTTCTTTCGATTTATATCAATCAATATTCATCTCTATTTTATTTAGATTTTTCGAATTTCTCTAAAGTGCACAATATTTTAGTATGTAACCGTATCCTATGTTTGTACACCTTCACATTTAGATGATCCGGAAGTTTCAATTGTTCCTATTATATACTTATTATATAATAGGAACAATTGAAATTTCTGGATCATCTATATGTGAAGGCGTACATACATAGGATACGGTTACATACTAAAATATTATGCACTTTAGAGAAATTCGAAAAATCTAAATAAAATAGAGATGAATATAGATTTATAATGAATAGAAAGAAAGAGAAAAACAGGTAATTATTTAGTTAATTATTCCTGATAAAGTGTAGCTTCAGTTTGAGTTTCAGTTTATTGATGTCTTTGGTTTTTTTATTTCAATCGGAAGGTTGTTGAAGTACTTTATTAGATATAAATGTTTTGCATTAGTTTGGTATTAAATTTTGGTATTTTGATGTTGTCTTGATATCTTTTTGATTGGTGGGTTTCAAATCTTTTGGTGATATTATCTTTGTAAATTTGGATAATTGCATTTTTCTTGATATTTATTATAATAGTGATGATTATACATAGTTATTTGTTTTCATTTAATTTTTAAATAGTTGTTATTTGAAAGACAAATGCATTGCTTATCCAGACAAAGAGATTGTTTATCTGCTATAGATATTGTTATTAAAAATAATTTTTCACCGATCATCGGAATTTTTCCAAGGTATTTTGAATTTTGTATTATTTATTTATTTTATCAGGTTCTCCATAAAACAGTTATACACCAGAATGCTATGAAGAAGATTACATATTATTTGAATTTTCAAAAATATTTCTTAATTTCAAAATGTTAACACGACACTATGAATTAAAACTTATGAAAATAACATAAATAATATTAAATAAATTAACTTACACTATTATTATAGTGAATTGGTCATTAGATAGAAATTATGAACATAAACATGAACACTTATCATAAAATGTAATGTTAGAAATATAAAAATGCAATGTTGCCAATTCTTTCACAGCACAGTTCAAGACATTTTTTATTAGTAATAATTCGAAACAAAAAATGCAATATTTAATACACCGTTTTAAGGCTGGTACAAATTTTCGTGAATGAGAAAAAAATTAACGGTGTGCTCTGGTGTCATGAAATCACATAAAATTATCGGTGTTAAATTTCTAATCATCCCATTATTTGCTCATAATTCCGTTTTGTTTCATTTCGACACCCCACAAGCGCCCAAGTCTGTACAGCGTAGACAGGGGAACTATATCATTACAGGGTTGGACAACTTTGTGAGACGGGTTAAGGTAGGGGCTGCAGGGAGGAATTAATAAATGCGGGGCTTGAAGAGGCCCGGATTATATTACGAAGGAGGATGACAGATGCCGGTAGCTACATACGAGCCTACTATTTACACAAAGACTAGTTCTTATGAAGCCAGCATCAATAACTGTGAACGGGTTTTCCACTCGTGTCTTGTCACAGTGGATCAATGCTGCTAACTCTTCAGAATAGGATCCATTGAAATATCTGTAGAACAGACTCAGGACGCCTACATTTGTCTGTAAATTATAGATGAGAGATCTAGATGAACCGCCTTCCTCTGCACACAATTTAGTAGGTTTATTTTGGGGCTCCAGCCCACAGATGGTTCCTATTCGTGAACTATATAGGCGTGAAATATATATTCTGAAGGCGGCGCTTACCCGCTCAAAAAGAAAAATACGGAGAGATGTGTAATTACGAATGTTGGACAGAGGGCGTTAATATTTTAAATGATAAAATTGAAGCGAAATTTGTGAAAATGCTTAATAAAACGTTTAAAATAGAGCAAAAGATCTCGTGGAAAGCATCTTAAGTATCATTTAAAGAAACATTGTGAATTTTTTCACAAATATAACTTGTAAAATAATAGAAATAGACTTGTTTTTAATAATTTTCGGAACATACTTTGCGATTTTTTTCTATTGAGGGAATTTCATATAATTTGCGTTTCGGCGTGGAATGTATCTAGATATTATCTTCAAAAATAAGATGCATTTTTTTAAGAGCTTAAAAACTTCACATGTTTAAGGGAGATATCGTCGCTTAAGTTCTAACACCACGTATGTGAAAAAAATAATCCAAATTATGATTTTTTATAACATAAAAATAATCCAAATAATGATTTTTTATAACATAAAAATAATCCAAATAATGATTTTTTATAATATTTTTTTTACTAAAATCTTTAAAAAACTTTTCTTATATAAATTTTCATTAAAAAATATATGCACTATGATTGCGATATATAAAAAGGCACGGTTTTTGTAAACAACCTGAATAGTTGTTATTTTTTACTTCCACGGTGTTAGAACTTAAGCGACGATATGTAAGAGATCGGTAGAAATTCGGGTAGCGGCGGCGGCTGAAATTTAACTGCAATAAATAAGATACGTCGCACATAATATTGGTATGAAAAAATGTATAGAGACCCTCACACAAATTATAATAGGAACAGAATAAGGCATAAGAGCAAAAAGATTTTAGCTACCTACTTATTTATGAAAATAATAGTTTTGAGAGTCTTATTTTTTCTGTTACTTGGTGTAGATACAGTGGGACTGTTAGAACGTTTGTCAGACTCGTAAGATATCTCGCCATCGTACATCAGGTACACCGAGGTACTTTAACCAAACTTACACAAAGTTCCCTAAACCTATTTTCATGTTCTTACACTATAACAATATTGTCGTGAAATGTCTCAATAAAATAATAAAAAAATTCGTTGCCATTAAAAATACTAATTTCGATTGTCGGTGCGTGTAGTAAGATTCATTAGTAACGGTCAATGAACACAAATTTGATCTAAAATTTTCTAAATTCAGACGAGCGATAAAGTATATTTTTCTTCCACCAGAAAAATACATTTATTAAATAAGTGTGTATTTGAAATTTGTATAGGTTTAGTTTAATATTTTGACGAATTTCGTGATTATTTTATGGTAAATTTTTATCATCTCTATTAATAAATCAACTAGTAATCACAAACCTATAACTTATTTAGAAGATATCCAATACATCTTAATAGGAATATAAACGCTAGAAGTATTTCGATTCTCGGGCCTACAAAATTTTAAATTGCGCGTAGTACTTGCACGAGGTAAGTTAGCGAAAAGGTGGTTTTTATTTATTTTGTGCATAATTTTTAAAGAATGAAAAAAAGTTAGAACATACAAAACTTCAAAAATAATTTTAGCCATAAAGGGGTATTTTTTTAAATTGTTTCTTCATAGTTAACTCAATTAAATTAATTTTTTTTTGTGGTTTCCGCTTATATTTTATGTTATGTAAATAATAATTTTATTGTAATTTCAATACATAGAAAAGCTAGTAAAAGCTTCAATTTATCCGTAGCATATTTTTTGATGTTCATACTGTAAACCGATTCGTTGTAAAGATGAATCTAAATAGGATTTGACGTATAACTTCTTCTTAATCTAAATAGGATTTGACGTATAACTTCGTCTTAAGTTGTCTTATTATTGGAAATTAAGAGACATAACCGTAAAACGTCACTAGCGGGTGATTATAAAACCAGCGCTAAAAGACTCAAAGCCCACCTTTGTACAACCATAATCACGTAAATATATAAAGAGTTCACAGTTCTTCTTTTAATGTTTTCGGAAATAAATTAATGAGGATTCTTCAATTCAATTTAGATTACACATTTTGGAAGGTCTGGATATAGACAGTGATGCAGACTTGATGTCTCTGCCAGCCGTCTTATTTACCGCCCTGTCGTACCTAACAAACGACTTCTAAGATGAAAGCACTTCTTTATAAACACCCCGTGTCCAAAACAAAATGCTTCGAACACAGATAAATAATTCTAAACAAATTTATTGATTAGTTTGCAGTAAGATTTCTAAATAAAATATTAAATTTAAATTTTGAACTTTTTTTTCTCGAAATCGAATAATATTTCGGGCATTTTCTTAAAGTGAACAATCAATGTTAGTTTTTTGAAGCGACTTAATTAAAGACGTTTTTATCTAAAAAATAAAGATTTTGTAATATACCTACATAATTTTTCCAGGTATGAATTTCGTAGTAGAGAAGTTTCACAACATAGATTTTTTAAGGTGAATACCGCGTAAGAGTCTCAACCATTTGGAGTCAGTGAGACCTAAGCCATGGCCTAGTAAGGGAACGAGGTGCAAGGGCTAGAGGAAGGGGGTGGGGAAGTAAATACAGCTGAAGCCATTTCAAGCAACTTTTCAATCCTGAATGGTGATCTCTCACCAGGGCGATACTGAGAGCATCATCTACCGTACAGCAAACAAATTATAAATTATGTTTAATTAAACAGATGTGAAACTATAAAAAATCATTAAATTAAATTTACTTGCGCACGCAGGGATTGGAACCCGTGAGATCCAGATTACTAGTCGAAATGCTTTCCTTCTTATCCCTCGAGCAAGGAAGCCGTCAAAACCTTGAATACAAAAACATGTGCCTTATAAGTTAAGTACATTTACTGTAAATGGTGTGTAATATTGTGGTGAAAAGTGAATTATGAAATTTACAAATAATTTATTGGAAAAGTGTTTCATCGTCTATTGAGAAAGGAGAGGTGAATGTATGTATTAATTTTATTTAAATTTTGTGTTTCACTTTTCACCACAATATTGTTTGTACGTTGCATCCAAAACTGCTTACGAATTACAGCTTCAGATGCATTTTGAAATGAACTAAACTGTAATGTAAATGAATGTAAACACTAAAAATGAAACAAGAGTAAAAGGTGTTTGCGGGAATTGTGTGATAATATATCTAGGAAAAACAATGGATGTAAGGAAAAAGGATTACCAATCGCTTACCACTGTACCTCTGCGAAAGAGTATACAACACAATCACAAAATAGTTAATTTATTTTCACTCTGCTTAAAAATTTGCACTGTGCTTTTAATTTATTTTCATTGTGATAAAATACAATAATTTTCATATACAATAATAAATTTCAAAACATAATCACACACTTTGACCAATATCATTTGCTCATCTGCCCTGATGATGGCCACTGTAATGCTGTCCGAAACGTTGGCTAAAGGAGGAGGTAGCGCAACACGGCATAACACCCCAAAAATAAATAACAAAAATCCTCATTTTCATGTTTACTTATTGCCATATATTAGTTTTAAACTGACGATTTTAGATTTTCACAGACAAAAGTTTTTTCGTTATTGGTTTTTGAGGTGTTTTGCCGTGGTGCGCTTCGTCCTTCTTTAGCCATCATCACACACATCCTCCTTGATGATGGACACTGTAACGCTGTTGGCTAAAGAAGGAGGTAGCGCATAACACCCCAAAAATAAAAAATAAAACGATAATAGTTTTAAACTTGTTCATATCCATGGTGTCTTTAATGTTTTTTGAAAGGGCATTGTATAATTTTGTAGCAAGGAATCCATGGTTTTTCTGGCCAAAAGATGTATTTAATTTTGGGATGCTAAGTAGATTTGAGGTTTTCTCGATCTTTGTAGTGTAGGATATAGGTTGATTGGACACAAACATTTTAGATATTTATTAACTGACTTACAAGTATAAAGAAATTTATATATTTAATATTCCGAAATTATTTAGTCAGCAAACTATAGTTCTTTTTTAATCTAGAAAAAAAAAGAAAATAGAATTATCAAAAGTTCTAATAGTGTTTTTTAAACCCTCAAAAAAATACCAAATTAATGCAAACACGTAGCAGTTTTATTCATTCGTTCTTTTACATTTAATCCTCAACCAATTTTAGGTATTTGACCATCTCGAAATTAAACAATATCGTTTTATACGTTGTTGTGGCGATAATTAATCGATTTATCGCTTCTAAATACATAAGCACACACTTTCACCAATATCATTTGCTCATCTGCCCTGATGATGGACACTGTAACGCTGTCCGAAACGTTGGCTAAAGAAGGAGGTAGCGCAACACGGCGTAACACCCCAAAAATAAATAACAAAAATACTTTTGGCCGTGAAAACCTAAAATCATACATGAAAATGAGGATATCATTAAAATCATAAAGTAACACTAATACAAGATACAGTCAACAAACGTGGAGTTGTGGAAATCAACATACACGAAGATGTTGAAATTAACAAACGTAATCAACAAACATTATGACGAGGAAATATGATGTAACACCATACAGCAACTTATAGTCTGCCTCGGAAATACCTTACGAGAAGGACTGTGAATAAACTACTTTACTTTGTATTTTCTAAATATCATTAATAAAATAAAATAAAATCATATATGCAATTTTTTTACGAAATCTTAATTTACAAGTCTTTACAAGGCGTACGTCGAATTGGTTCATATTCTATCCTTCTACACGAAAAAGGTCGTTTTTAGTAATTAAAAACGCACGCCCCGAGCTAAGAAGGTCATTGTCATTAGAAATTATAAAATGTGAAATTATCTGCCTGGTTACTTATACTGTTGTTTTTTTTTCTGTGGTCGTCTATTATAAAGTCATAATGTACGTAATTTGGTCCACAAAAATTTTCTGTTGAAAGCTTAGTAAAAAAATAAATTATCGTTTTTTACTTTTTTCATTATTGTTATCCCCGCGAGCCCCTTGGAGAGTCTCATTTTTGAAATCGAAATAACCGAATATGTTAAGATCAAATTCTTAACCTTTTCAGTTTTATATCAGAAATTTTGTAATTTTTATAAATGCCCAGTACGACGTACAAAAAAATCGTCAAGGTATTTTTTGTGTTATTTTTTTCTAATTAAGCTGTGAAATAGTGCATCTTTCCAAGTAATTTTATGAATTCCGTATCCATACTACCATGGTAAATCTAGTTGACACACTTTAGTAGCCTGTTCATATACGCATTCTTTGAATGACTAGACTTATTTATTAATTTATTTATTATTTTTTAAGGCCGATTAACGGCTTTTACATAGGAATTACATAATTTGAATGGATGCATAGTTAAGAAAAAATATTCATATGCCAAAAAATTAAAAAGGACATGTTGAAGTGACAGCATAAAGTAGAAAAAGAAAACCTCATATATGTAGCAACCAGCCTTTGCTACGTCACGCTTTGGATTGCCCCCGAAACGTATCGATGTTTCCAGAAGCGGCGCCTGTGTTCAAATACTGACGGCTGACGGGAGCTCACTGTGTGAGCTCCCGTCAGCCGTCTGGCATGGACGGTACGCGACTGAGCAGTAGGTACCTTGTTCATCAAAACAGAGCCGCGGACCTACCTACCTCTCACGCATTCCAGAAAAGGTACTAACCATTGTACGCTTGCACTGCACAGTTCCAGCGCTTTCGAGCAACTAGCCGAGTGATGATTTACTACTAACACTCCACTCCTCTGGCCATATAAAACGCACCCAACAACAGCGAAGTTACGAGTGTTCGTTCAACTCACCAAAGCAGTCGCCTCTTCTATCCGCAATCAACCTTGACCCAGTGTGTAACTTCGTTAGTACTATTTAATATCGTAAGACTATTGCGCTGATTTTTTTATCACGCAACCTCGTTGTTCTTCATTTAACCACCAGCCTACACTGAGTACCTACATATATATGTATACCTACAAGATATTTTGAACTAAAAAAATAACCAAGTAAAGTACGTAACAAAAATAAATTTAGAAATCCAAATCCAAAACAATAATAAATTTAAAAAAAGAAGTAAACATTGATGAAGAATAAAAACATTCAATTTGATTTTAATCCAACTGAGAAGCGCTGACAAACAGCTTTAATTAAATAATGTTTGTATGTTAATAATCTTTCAATATTTATCACATCATCAACAACATATTTATTACCAAGCATACGCAGGCGATTTATTATTGAATATAATTCAGCATTAGATCCTATATTATTACAATGATAAGATAATTTGTAACGATCTGATCCACTCGGTACATGAAAACGTATCAACGAAAGAAGTTCTGGGGAGTTCAACAAATTATTAACAATTTTAAATAAATAAAATAAGTCAGAACAAATTCTTCTTTCTTTTAATGTTTCGAGTCCCAGTAGTTGCAACAGAGAGAAGTAATTAATGTTTTCAAATAATATTCCCAATTTAAAATTGATGTGACGTAAGAATTTGTAGGTACTCGTGGTAGGCTGGTTTAAGTAAGAACAAAAGGTTGCGTGATAAATCATTCTTTAATGAGTTCCAAACAGTTAAAAAACACGCGAACACGGTATACGAATAAAATAAATACTTCGTTGTAAAACTGGGTCAAGGTGAATTGCAGATAGGCGAGGCGAATGCTTCGGTGAGTTGTAAGGACACTGTGCTCTGTCGAGATGCGTCCGCTTTTATAGCATGGGCGACGAAACCAGCAATGTTTCTGGAATACCGTGAAATCGGGGCCCGGCTCCAAACGGGAAGACTCCCGAACGTTCTCGTCGCCATGTTCCAAAGTGCGCGAGTAATGCAGGAAATTTCGCGGAGGTGGCAGGTGATATTACTTGACAGTGGGTAGGTTCGCGGTTCTGTTCCGATGGGCTAGGTACTACCGCTCAGTTACTTGCCGACCGCGCTAGAAGTCCGACGGCGGCTCCAGCAGCTTCGATTGCGTAAACTTCAACACGGGCGCTGCGTCTGGATACATCGACACACCTCTGGTGCGATCCACAGCGTGACATAGCGAAGGTTGATTGCTAAAAATTTATGTTGGACACGCTCAAGGGAATTTTCATGAACGCTGTAATACGGATTCCAAATAGTGGAGTTAAATTCTTGTTGGCTTCTAACAAGAGAAGTGCAGAGTAATTTGACAGTTTTTAAATTTTTAAATTCCTTCGAAATCCGTAAGATAAACCCCAACATTTGCATTACTGTTCATTATACGGTTCATAAGTGGTACTACATTTTTGTTAGGATGGGTTGTTTCAAAAAATTTGATGGATTCATCAAATATTTGAAGTTGATTTTCACGTCCTGTGTAGGTTCTATTCAAGTTCTGTTATTATATCGTGATAGAACAGCTGCTTCACAAAACTGAATAAAACAAGAGAAACTTTAACTTCATAAAACTGAGTAGTACGAATGTAATGTTTCTTTATTTTTATAATGTCTTTAGATGGGTGCTTTAAATTTTCAAGTTCATACAGTCGATACGTAATTTTTTTTTTTTTTTTTGAAAAGCAATGATACTAACGCTTTTTTGCAAAATACTGTCAGCTTTACAAATCCTACATTATTATGATATCCCTTAATGTTTCACTGGTCTGCCCTAGTAAAATAAATAGAGGAATTCTAAATTCGCGCCATTAAAATAGCATTTAGTTCAACTTTGAAAAAATTTATATTTTCCCTCAGGGCCTGTCATCTTTGGAATGCTGCGTGGAAGGTCTTTTTGGGGAAAGGAAGGAGAGGAAATTCGGGGTAGGAAAATGGTAAAAGTTGCGGGTAGGAATATGGTGACGGGCATGTGGACCATTCCTCTCACTGCGGTGCAAGGCGATGGTCGAGAGGACAAAGGCGATGGAGAGGTCAAAGGGCCTCCCTCAACCGCCCATCCCAATCCGGCCCGCCACGCAGACGTACGACGGTGACACATGGCAAAGGTGTTGGTTATCCAATGAATGGTTCCCAGTTTTCCCAAGTTCATTTCAATTTGGGAGGTGGGTATGGATACCGCCGCCCAGGGAACCATTTATTGGATAACCAACACCTCTGCTGGCGGTCACCCCAAGTGGTTGGCTACATTTTGTGACTTAGCAGGGGTGCCCGGGTTCATGGGGTGAGGTTGGTCTGGGTCTTGGCGGCGGAAGCGTCTGGCCACCAGCTGCATTGCAGGCCGGATCGGGAGATAATAGTTGAGGTATTCTTTTGAGTTGACTTCTCCAGCCGTACTCTTTCGGAACACCGCCTTAAACCTCAGTGGGAGGGATGAATTCTTACGTCCGCAACTCCTGAACACACTGACCCCCCAGATTCCTACCCACCCCTAATACCCTTTACCTTCCCATGACTTTTTCTCCTTCCGTAAAGGTTTTTGCCGATATTTTTCACGTTTGATATGTTTATTTTAAATACATACACTTGAAAAATTTAACTATTTGTAAAACAGCGTTATTTAATTTGATAAAATTTATCATATTTAAAATACATCGGTAACGTTGCAAACTAGGCAAAAATATTGTAATGCCCGGGGGGAACATTATTTTAATTTTACACATCAAGAACCTTTGAGGTGATTTCTTCAAAACGTAAGCATAGAAAAGAGAATGGAAAACTAATTTAAAATTTGGTCGTATTTTTAAAATGAGTATGTTTTTCGCTGGAAAATTTGGTTTAAGTTTACAATGACGTCCCGTAATAGGCTTTGAGGGTTCAGTATAATATGTTTCCTATTAAAGGCTGACCCCGAGCCCCCTAGGGAAATCATATGACGACGCCATTGCAATTTAATGGCCAAAACTTGACCAAAGCCTTAAGCAAGAACAACTGCTTACAGTCAAAAATTAAATTATGTCACGATGTAACAAACAATCAAAAGCTGATACATATATGATCGTAGTATTATTAAAGGTACAGAATTTAATGACTGCGTAAGTCGAAGTTTTGTTAAAATAAACTTAAATGAAATGGAAAGCTTTTTTTAGAGTAAGGACAACCATTGTTTTTTTTTTTTTAATTATTGTATCTTGTATCGGTTATTTCTACAGCATTCATTGGGGTTTTGTTAAGTAATTAATTGTTTTACACAGTTTTTATAAATGAATTTTGTAAGGGAAAAATCGAGTTTTAATTTGCGGATTTTAAATTGCGGAAAATCATTTATGTTACATTGGAATTTAGAATTTTTGAACTAAAACTTCTTTACGCAAGCTTGACTTGGGGAGTTAGCATTTGAATGCATGATGAGAGCGTTACGAAAAGTGTGATCGGGCGGGGCGAACGAAAGTTGAGAGGGAGATATAAGTTAGTGAAAATAGAAAAAGAGATAGTTACGTTTCGTGTATTACTGTAGGGGCAAGAGAGAGAGGTGCGAGCACACATTTTCTTTCTCTCTTTCTCTCATAGCCAGTTACGTTTCGTATATCTAAGACACAGAGCAGGCCTATTGTCTGTATCACACTGTAGGAGCAAGAGAGAGCAGTGCACACATACATATAATAATAATAATTTTTGGATAATTTCTATAGCGCCATTTTTGTGAGAAAATCACCTCAAGGGCGCTTAAAGATGGAGCTAAGAAAGTTTTACTTCAGTCGTGTGATCTAAAGCACACTCGTATTTTTTTCATTGAACGCTTTTATTATTACAGTGACTGCAAAAAGGCAATAAACATACGTTCTTATCGCTATAATGCTGCAGCTCTTTCAAAAGATGAGATGCACAATGTACGTAGGTCTGTTTCCTGCAAAGGAAAAAAAGTGATCTTGCTTCTCTCTCAAGTGTGGGTGAATTCAAAAAATTAAAAAACGTAAAATTTCATTGCGCTGGTAGATGGTTTTACTTTTGTTATTACACACATAATGCTACAGTTTGATGCCTTTTTTTGCCGTCACGCTACCGTAACCGTGAATCGTCACTGTAATTATAAAAGCACTCATTTAGGTGCGCTATGCCCGCTCAAAAAGAAGAAGCTGGAGAATTCTTTAAATACGTATGATAGAGAGAGCGCGCTTATATTAAAATCGATAATATTTAAGCGAAAATTGTGAAAATGTTAATAATAATAATAATAATAATAATAATAGTTTATTCCAGAATGTATGCAGGGGTAGTGCAATGCAATGCAAATACATTCCATATTTTGAAATAACAGAAGCAATTTAGACAAATAATAGGTTAAGGCACATAGATAAAATAAATATAAAAAAACGAATAAGCATGAAAAACATGAGAAATGAAATTGAAAAAAATAGTAAACACTAAGATGAATTCATGCATCTGTTTACGGAGGATATTTCATCGTCTCCCGCCTCCAGAGGGCCATCAGGGGGGACTCCATCCAGGCAGTCATGGCGGTGATGATCGCATTCTTCGATTGGTCCAGTCTACGCCATAAGCTTCCCATACGGTGGCGGAGAAGTGCTCGGAAGGTGTGTACTCGTCCCTCTAGGAACATTTCCGTAGCACTGCAGTATCTTGGTAGGCGGAAAAGTTGGCGATAAGCGTTGTTATAAGCAACCTTTAACTTATGCCATTGGGATGTAGTGTAGTTGACCCATAGTTCTGATGTGTACAGAGAGGTACAGAAAGCGTTGAAAAGTATTCTTTTTACTTTTGGACTGCAAAAGTAAAAACGTCTTGATAGCATACTCGCTCTAACTGATATGGCTCTTCTCTGCCTTTCCATATCCTCGATATCTTTGAGGTCGTCTGTGATGATGTGTCCCAGGTATTTAACGCTGTGATTAACATTAATATTTCTTTCATCTAGCAGTACTGAGGGTGTTTGGAATATTTCATTTTTAGATTTAAAAACCATAACTACTGACTTTGTGGTGTTATATAAAAGGTTATGGCTTTTTGCAAAGTCTTCACAAATTTTGAGTAGTTTCTTTAAAGCGCTTAGTGACGGTGCAAGAAGAACCATATCATCTGCGTAGTTAATGTTATTTACACACACTCCGTGTACATGGCAGCCTATTTTCGTGGCGTTAAGTTTTTGAATAAGCTCATCGGTGTATATATTGAACAGAACCGGAGACATACTTCCTCCTTGCCTTACGCCACTTTTCAAATGGAATGGGTTAGAAAACTCCCCAGACCATTTCACAATATTTTCTTGTTGCGTGTGCCAAATTGAAAGAATCGCTATAACATCTTCCGAAACTGCTCTTTTCCTTAGCTTTTCCCACAGTTTATTATGACATACACGGTCAAATGCTTTGCTTAGATCTAGAAAGCAGGTATAGATTGGCGTTTCCCTTAGTTTATAATAACTGATAGTTTCTTTTAGGGAATATATTGCCATAGATGTTGATAGTGCAGATTTGAATCCAAACTGATTATCCGCTGTTTTTAGCTGATCTGTAACGACAGTAGATAAATTTTTTTCAAATAATCTTGCCACTGTGGTTGAGAGTGAAATTGGTCGGTAGTTATTAATCACGGATGGATCAAGATTTGTTGATTTGATTATGGGAATAATCACCGTTTTCGTCATTTCATTCGGGATGTACCTGTGACGTATAATATTTGAAAATAGTTCTCCTAGGATAATATGAATCGCTGGTCCAGCATACTTAATGTGTTCAAGAGCTATTGAGTCATGTCCTGTGGCTTTTCCTGTTGCCATTTCTCTAACAGCTCTTTCTACCATTTGCGGAGTAATGCTGAGAGCGGTAGTATTATTTTCGGTTTTCAAACTAAAATTTAAATTCAGAGAATTTTCTGCTGCTTCTTCACCCGCCATAGAAAGGAAGTTACGAAACTCATTGGCGATATTTTCCTTTCCTCTTACTCCATTGACACAGAGAGGAGTTTTCATATTAGTTTTCAATTCTGAAGAGGTTTTTTGCCAAAATTTATGGAAATCTTTATTTATTAGTGAGGTGGCAATACCATCCATTCGTTGTTGAATTTCTGTCTGTTGACATTTTTTCAGAGCTACTTTGAAAATCTTTCGATATTTCTTTCTGTCCTCGGCAACCGGCCCTGAGAGTGGTTTTCCGGCCTCGAGCCATGAGAGAAAGGCGCTTCTTGATTCTGCGTATTTGGCTGCAACCATATGATTCCATTCCGGAATATTTCTATTTTTTCGATTCGTGTTATTAAATGTGGTGGAGGCAGCACTTCGCAGTGCATCTTGTTACGTTACAAATAGACCGCCAATATAGAGGCGCGCGCACTACCCCCTCCCGCGAGCGACAAACCGAGCTGTCGCTAGACCATCTCGAGCGGCAAGCGGCCAGTCTTCAGCAAGCGAGCTTCCCGGGCCCACGTCCCGCGCGAACATGTGCGACACAAGTTCAGTTTCGCCGGTTGTGCACTTCCGGTGTCCGCATGGACGCTGCTGAGACCGGGAGAACAAGCGCGTAAAGCCGCTGTTGGCCCATAAACCAAACGTGAGTCAATTACCATGTTACCCTTTGTGTGCAAATAATGTTTTAGCCCTAACCACGCGTGTAGAGAGCAGAGACTGACGTTCAAACTAACTTTCAGCTAGGATCGTTCCTCTTATGTATTATTGTGTCTCCTAGAATTGAATAAACTATTTATGTGATAACCTACCGTGTTTTGCTTGTCGAGAGAGGCCCTGGGGGGATGGAGAAGCGTGAAGTTCCGAACCACAAGCACTAGCCTTGAGGTTAAAAGAAACCCTGCTTGCACCGAACCTGAGCTAGTTTTTATTTGGGGCAGATACAGCAACTAATTTGTATTAAATATGTGGGAGCTTTCTCCAACCCTGCCGATAGCATCAGCACGCACGCTGACGCTAACACTGGCGCTAAACGTGGGGCCATTTAAATTTTTTTTCTGTTCCACCACGGCCTCGTTCCCAAGCAACAATTGTAAACTCTGAAATGTTATTATGATGTATTGTTTATTCCCAATTGTCTAGCACTTCCAACAGGAATCTCGGCGCGAACGTAATTTCGAATCACAATTTAAATTATTACGGGCGCGATTTTATCATTTGTGAGTCGTCACTCGACAAAATATTACCGGTATTCCAACGCAAGGTGCCCAACCTAGGAAGTTGTCGCTGCGAATAATACAGTGATTACAAAGTGTCGGCCGATTAAAATTGCTATTTTCAATACAAGTGAATAGTGGAAATAAACACAAATTAAAGAAGAATTTATTCAACAATTAAAATCATGTACATGATAAACAAATCATCCGCTTGGTCTCGAAAGTGCTAAATATTTTTAATAATATACTATATTGCAGCACGCTGGTACGTCTCTTAAACGGACACTTGCTGACACCTAGGGAACAAGTGGATTTAAATTCTTTCTGTCATTTGACAATTAAGTATTTTTGACTCTGTCGTCTGCTGAAACCGGGTCATGCCGAATCACATTCGAATAATGCAAAAAATACTAAATTCGCGTTGACGTGGATTCCTTGACATCTGACACTATAATACCTTGTCAATTGACAAAGAAGGTAATATCTTGTCGAAAAGACGAAGGGAATTCGCGTGTAAATACCAAAAATTGGTGCTGTATAAAATCAGGCTATAGGAAGCCGCGTAATGAAACCATGCCCCCAAGATATTGTTGAATTCTCAAACAAATTTTCTCCAGTTTCGGACTCTGAAAATTTTTTCGACTTTTCCTTTTTTCGATTTTTTTAATTTTCGAAATTTTTTTTCCAAAACGCTTGGAGTTTTTCTTAAAAACGCATGGCCAGAGGAAAATCGCTGCCCAAATTTTCTCCAGTTTCAGACTCTGAAAATTTTTTCGATTTTTCCTTTTTTCGATTTTTTAATTTTCGAAATATTTTTTTTTCCAAAACGCTTGGAGTTTTTCTTAAAAACGCATGGCCAGAGGAAAATCGCTGCTCAAATTTTCTCCAGTTTAAGACTCTGAAAATTTTTTCGATTTTTTCCTTTTTTTCGATTTTTTTAATTTTCGAAATTTTTTTTTTTTTTTCCAAAACGCTTGGAGTTTTTCTTAAAAACGCATGGCCAGAGGAAAATCGCTGCTCAAATTTTCTCCAGTTTCGGACTCTGAAAATTTTTTCGACTTTTCCTTTTTTCGATTTTTTTAATTTTCGAAATTTTTTTTCCAAAACGCTTGGAGTTTTTCTTAAAAACGCATGGCCAGAGGAAAATCGCTGCTCAAATTTTCTCCAGTTTCGGACTCTGAAAATTTTTTTTTCGATTTTTCCTTTTTTCGATTTTTTAATTTTCGAAATTTTTTTCCAAAAACGCTTGGATTTTTCCTAAAAAGCACGTGGCCAGAGGCAAACCTCTGCCCAAATTTTCAAATAACCCAAACACTTACAAATACGCGTTTTTTCGCAGAAGCATTTTGTAAAAAAAAAAAATATATATACGTCCCCAGTGGTCAATCCCTGGCAAAAATTTCTTTCCAATTACGGATAAAGAGTCGAGTTCTCGTTTTTCTCCCAACGTAAGGTCACCCTGACACGACCCTATACACTATGGAAGTCCCTCAAGTCACGCTGGGTATAATCCCCCACATTTCTACGTCAAAAAAGGAAGAACTACTACAGGCCCTGAGAAGTAGAAAGATTTCTCCCAGGAATAAATCCAAAAAATGCCTTATTCAATATGCTTCTTTCTACAACAAAAAGTACATCAGGAAGCACGTCACATTCAAGGAAGAAGACATCGTCTGGAGGAGAAACAACACTCTGTCACAAGGTGCGCTGTACTTCTCTGCCAAATTGGCACCCCGTTTTGTAAAGACGAAAGTCCTAAAGAAAATCTCAGACCTGGTTTACCGATTGTCCGACATCTCTGGTAAACACATAGGTAACTACCACATAAAGGACATTGTAAAAAGTGGGAACATGGAAACAAACTCCATTGCCACGCCCGTATAACCCCAACGGTTATTCCGTGACTCCTAGCAACCATTCGTCTACACCGTGACATGGATCACTATGGAAGTCAACCCTTTTGTTTCGTCACTAATGAGCGGCCTCTCGTAAACGATTGTCACTCATTGGGACACTCAAACGAAACCTTTCTAGCTCTGGCACAGTGGTGTCAACTGTAGCCAAAGTCATGGAAGAAATTATAATTCTCCCTTGTGGTTTCGTTTCATTTTATTTTATTTTATTTTTGTTTGTATAAATATCTCGTCATCATCAGTCATTCGCCTCTAATTGCTGCCCCAGGTGTCAAACCTTGGAAACATCGTTTTTTCTAAGCATGCACACCTCTACCTGAAATTGATCACTTCGGAGAAAGGAATTCCCTGTGGCTTACTGCAAGTAGTCAGAGACTACGTGCCCAAGGTTTTGTGCATCGTCACAACTCGCAGCATCATATTTTCACATCATCATGTCATACCTCGTCACCCCTTTCTAAATGTTAGAAAAATTTTTTTTGTACATTAAATATCGGGTCCTCGCCAAAGTGCATCTAACCCTTATGTCATATGTAGTTAAATTAGGTAAGCAAACCTGTGTAAACCCACGGCGGTATCAGATGTTTGCTACCCGTTCTAAGTTTTTTTCTGTTTTTTAAGAAAATAGAATGGCGCTCAATAAATAACCCAAATTGCTCTAGCTCTCCCCAGAACTGGATGTGGAGTCTGGAAAGTATCGTTATAAAAGGGACAACTTTCAACGTGCCTCTTCATTAACGATAAATTTTTTTACAACATTTCAGCAACATTGAGTCACCCTGGGTCTCAACTGCTCAAACTGAAATTTTGGGGTTGCCTTGTTGTGACTTATCACGTGCAAAGTACGAGGTCACAACAAGAAGCCAGGTCTCCAAGTGAACCACCCTGTGAACAACCCATCCCATTATTATAATTTTCATAACACCAAGGTGTGTCCATCGCAGTCTGTTTAAGTAAGTAAAACCTAGAAGGTCTTAAACACTCAAATCGGATCAATGTAAATAATTTTCCTTGTCAAACAACGATAAGCGCATGTCTTGTATTGTTGCTACCATCGTACGTGTAAGTACAACTAAAAGTTGTACCATCACGATACGATACTCTGTGCATAACACCAAAGTGTGTTCATCGCAGTCTGTTTAAGTAAGTAAAACCTAGAAGGTCTTAAACACTCAAATCGGACCAATATAAATAATTTTCCTTGTCAAACAACGATAAGCGCATGTCTTGTATTGTTGCTACCATCGTACGTGTAAGTACAACAAAAGTTGTACCATCACGATACGATACTCTGTGCGTAACCAAAAGGGTTGTACCACAAAGGATCTCTTTTGCGGTAAGCTTAGATGAAATTCACATTCCATCAGCACGCCAAAATTTTTTGTCCCTTAATTGTTGAAGTATAAAATCTTGGCCAGATCTTCAAATATGTTTTTGCCTTTGTGCAAGTCTTTAACGTACGCTAATATGGATTTATTATGCTACGGTATTGTTGTACTAAGTACATCAGTATGTCTCGCCGTCTGTATTGAATAGGTACCTTTATATGAACGTTAACCTTTGTTGCCATCATAGGTGGGAACCTTATAAAATCTGCCGTCATAGATGGGAATCTCAGAATATCTACTAAATGCGATACGGGGAGCCCGTTATAATTACTCTGTGGGTTTTTGTCAGAAATGTCATAAATACCTAGTCTTTTGCACCTCCCTTCAATACTGGGCAACCCAGTTGTAATTCGTTCATTGTTATCCGTGAAGACGTTATAAAACTTACTTGCAAATCTTTTGATTTTGCAATCTTGTACGCTATACGTGAAGACGTTATAATACTCACCATGAATCGTGCGAACGAAATAATATCAAACCTTTATGTGTGAACTACTCAATGTAGTCCACACCCCTTTTTTGTAATCATTAATATGCCCGTGGACTTCCTGTCACAAGAACCCAGGAACTATCTACTATCTCAAAAGGACTAATCATACGCTTCACTCATGATTATGGGGCATCGTGTCGTGGGAGTTAAGTTGATGGACACAAAAATACCTAACTCGTTGTCTGGGAGACGAACAAAGAAAATCCCCAGGTTTGTGAGATTTGAGCAAGGGTCTGTCATTTCTCGCAAACAAGTAGGAGAATAAAACGACCCCTAATCTTCTGCCCAATACACGTAGAGGATTAGACTTTTATGTCAGTGTATTCTTTTGTCCAACACTACCAAATATTATTGTAATGTGCCAGGATGACTGCTGTAGACCTTGTTTCACCTCCACCCAGAGGTCGAATTTCGGAAATAGCCGAGTCCCCAGCAGTTTTCTTCGTTCAAATGTTCCCAATTATCACCCTCCCCCTTCCTCGAAATTATCCGTGAATGGGGATATATGCGTTACGCACTTGGCGTTTCGTTTGTCAAATGGGACAATCTTCATACGCGGATCCTTTCAACTTCCTACTCCTTTCCCACTTTGTTATAACTAATCTTGTACGCAATGTCTTGTTTTTCGAAAGTAGAAAAAATGCTACCGTATAGACGTGAGCATAGGTCATGGAAGACCAACTTCTTTCGAATGGGGAATTTTGTTATACGTACAATCCCTCAACCACGTATTCTTGGAAATGTATTTGGTAAAGAAAAAAACCAAAAGGGGTTACACAGAACCTGTCCTTGAATACGTACCTTTGTAACATGTATTAGGCATTAGCCACATTTAGTTAGCTCTCTCTCCGTCTCTCTCTCTACACGCCAAACAAATCCAACTTTTTCTCAACATGCACACTTGTTTCTCTCCAAACTTTTTTCATCATTGGTCTACTAGGCAGGTAAACTTCAAGAATTTTGTTCTAATAATAATTTTTGCCGGATTAAAAAAAAAAAAACCAGCAGCTCTGCACCCTATCTACATCTGCGCCTCTTCATGCTGCCCTCGCTACCGTCACGGAGGTCCCTTGCCTTCAATCCCTGCGTACCAAAAGCACCCGACCGCATCTAACATAACCTAGTGTGAGTCGTGCGTGTAGTTGCGAATTGTATCACCACAAAGAACCGACACTCAAAACAAACCCGAGCACGCCAGCTCTAGGTTGGTTCATGTTCCTGTTGCCCTTGTGCAAATGTTCCTGCTGCCATTATGCAAATGTTCCTGCTGCATAATGCAAATGCTCTGCTGCCATTATGCAAATATTCCTGCTGCATAATACAAATGTTCCTGCTGCATAATGCAAATGCTCTGCTGCCATTATGCAAATATTCCTGCTGCATAATACAAATGTTCCTGTTGCCCTTGTGCAAATGTTCCTGCTGCCATTATGCAAATGTTCCTGCTGCATAATGCAAATGCTCTGCTGCCATTATGCAAATATTCCTGCTGCATAATACAAATGTTCCTGCTGCATAATGCAAATGCTCTGCTGCCATTATGCAAATATTCCTGCTGCATAATACAAATGTTCCTGTTGCCCTTGTGCAAATGTTCCTGCTGCCATTATGCAAATGTTCCTGCTGCATAATGCAAATGCTCTGCTGCCATTATGCAAATATTCCTGCTGCATAATACAAATGTTCCTGTTGCCCTTGTGCAAATGTTTCTGCTGCCATTATGCAAATGTTCCTGCTGCATAATGCAAATGCCCTACTGCCATTGTGCTGATGCTCCTGTGCCCTTGCGCAAATAACAATACCAACGATTGTTCACAAAACAATCCCACTACATACAAAAACCAGTGTACCAACCACCAATTACGATTCCACTCTCCAGTACTTCAATGGTTTCGTACTGGCTCACCCACAGGATCCGGAAGCAGTTACCCTTTCGACCTCTGTGACAGGTAGAACTCTCCACACCACCTAGAAGCCTCATCATGTGTTCTCTTCCTCGTATTTTCTTAAAGGCCCTAGTGTCCCTTGAGTGTAATCTCAAATGGGCCAGGTTACTGTGACAAAGTAACCTTGTAACTTCAGTGAAACGTTCAACCACCCCAGACATCCTACGCAAACCACGTTCGCAAACATTAGCTCACAGACCAATGATACAATTTTAGAGTTTTTTTTTCTATCACTGCATAACCCTTGTACCTTTCTTCAACAGATCCTTGTTCTTTGCAACTGTATTTATGTATGCCACTGCCTTTATATACATTTATTGACAATTCCTTGTTACACCATGTATCATCTCTTTTGTGTTCTGTTCATAACTATTCTCCAGCTAGGAATTTCTCTCTCTCTCTCTCCTCGTTTCTCTTAAATGTTTTTGGCACAAGTGCTGAAAGGGTAAGAGGATTTATTAGTCCTACAGCTCCATTGCCACGTCGCTTTTATTGCGGCGAGGGGGGAAGTGTTACGTTACAAATAGACCGCCAATATAGAGGCGCGCGCACTACCCCCTCCCGCGAGCGACAAACCGAGCTGTCGCTAGACCATCTCGAGCGGCAAGCGGCCAGTCTTCAGCAAGCGAGCTTCCCGGGCCCACGTCCCGCGCGAACATGTGCGACACAAGTTCAGTTTCGCCGGTTGTGCACTTCCGGTGTCCGCATGGACGCTGCTGAGACCGGGAGAACAAGCGCGTAAAGCCGCTGTTGGCCCATAAACCAAACGTGAGTCAATTACCATGTTACCCTTTGTGTGCAAATAATGTTTTAGCCCTAACCACGCGTGTAGAGAGCAGAGACTGACGTTCAAACTAACTTTCAGCTAGGATCGTTCCTCTTATGTATTATTGTGTCTCCTAGAATTGAATAAACTATTTATGTGATAACCTACCGTGTTTTGCTTGTCGAGAGAGGCCCTGGGGGGATGGAGAAGCGTGAAGTTCCGAACCACAAGCACTAGCCTTGAGGTTAAAAGAAACCCTGCTTGCACCGAACCTGAGCTAGTTTTTATTTGGGGCAGATACAGCAACTAATTTGTATTAAATATGTGGGAGCTTTCTCCAACCCTGCCGATAGCATCAGCACGCACGCTGACGCTAACAATCTACAACATTTTTATACAGGGAATTTATTTGACTTTCGTTTGAATTTGCAGATTTTTTGTCAGGTTCTAATTGGGAGAAATCTTGAATTATCTTTAGAAGTTTGTTGTTGATAATATCAGCATATTTCAATATTTCAACATTAGATTTCGGATTCCACCTAGAGGAATCAAATATGTTATCATTACACGATTCCACTAAGGCTGGCAAACATTGGAGGTTGAGATTTACAATCATTGGCAAGTGATCAGACCATACTGCATCATATTGAACATCTACGCTGGTAACAGCATTTTCCAGTGCTTTGGTGACGATACAGTGATCTAACCAACTTGTGGTGCTATGGGCATCACTTACATATGTAAATGTATCGCAATTCATTAACTTAGTATCGGCACAAACATAGCTAAACTCTTTGCAAAATTTTTCTAGTTCTCGGCCGAAAAGACTTTTGGGATCTGCATTGAAATCACCTAGAATAATCGCACTCGACGAATTCCTTTCACTGATTATTGCGTTTACCTTACTCATGCAGTTTGTGAATTCCTCAAGATTTTCCGGTTTATTTGTTGGCATATAAAGTGAGAAAATTAATATTTTGCCACTGTTGACAGTCAATTGTATTGCCGCAAGTCTGGGTTCAGAGCATTCTACTATGTCGACAGAAAGTGAATCCCGCCATAGGATAGCAACTCCACCATAAGGTCGTCCAATTAGAGGACCATCAGTTAGATTGACCGCTGAGGTTCCATATCCTAAAATACTACTCGTTTAAAACAGAGCAAAAATCTTGTGGGGTTGTCCAAAATAACATTTAAAGAAACATTGTGAATTTGTTCATACATATAACTTGTAAATAACTGTTTATAATAATTTTCGGAGCATACTTTGCGATTTTTTTCTATCTAGGGAATTTCATATAATTTGCGTTTCGGCGTGGAGAGTGTATAGATATTATTTTCAAGAATTACACAATTTTTTTTAAGAGTTTTAAAATTTAGAGTGTTTAAGGTACATGTACGCGACGTTTGTACATATGCTGTATAAAAATAGGGAGCTGGACACAAATGGCACGCCAATGGAATCTTTATGTGCCAATGGATTTTTGGCGTACGCCAATGGACTTTCGATGAATTTAGTACTTTTGAATGATTCTAAGTAAAATTGGCAAAACTGAATCTATTATTACTGATATTAAACACTTGTAAAGACTTGAAGACTTTTGGAGACTTTGGGATTACTGGGATACTGGGAAGAAGGAAGAACTGAATTTTTTACTTTTAAATAAAACACTTGAAAAGAGTTTGAGCTTGGAGACTTTGGTTTCTTGGAGACTGTTTCGTCTTGGCTGGTAAATTTTAACTAATTTGTGACCGATGTGTGGTCTGTATTTATAGGGCAAAACTGGGTTGGATTTTGGGGGCAAAGCACTTCCTATTCTTTGTGTAGGTTGGTCCTTTTACCCTTTTTCCCTGTTTGCTACGACTTTTGAGAAGATTTGTAAAATTTGTATATTATAGCCAGTACCAAGAGAGTCCCGATCCCCGAAACCAAAGTCTCACATGATTTTTATTGTTTTTACAAAAAAAGATACAATGTTACATTTGGGGTACAAAGTAGAATGTCAAGGATTAAACATTTTTATTAAAGTGCAAGAATCAATGGTAGACGTCAGTTTTTAAGTAATTGTACTTGCTTATGTCCATTTTTCTGCGAGGATGTTTATTTTTAGATCGTAATTATCACCAATTTCTCAGAATTTAGCTCCAAATTTTTGAGAACATGAATTCATTGACGTAAATATTCCCGATTTAGATTTTTCTTTTGTTCATCATGGGCCAATCGCAGGGTGATTGCATGGTGGGTGATTGCATGGTGGGGGTGACGTAAATAGGCAGCTATTCTCGTGGGAGGGTTCATTGCTGTCTGTAATCTCTTGTAGAGGTGTGAGATGTATTTTCGAGTTTGATTTTCATGCTGGGTGTTCGTTATCAATTGCGTTTGAATTTTTAATTGATAAGCTAATTTTGAAGAATAAAATAGCAATTAGACATCGTTTTGGAGGATGCGTGAAACGCCCCTCGTCTCGTAGCCAATAGCAGCTCTCTCGTGCTGGCGGCATGGTACTGTGCGAGGCGTAATTGTTGGTGCTGGCGGTACGGTACTGTGTGGGAACGTAAATTCCAATATTGTCTTTTTTAGTTAACTCATTTGCTTTTGCGGACTCGTTCGATGCACACTGATTTCTTCTGACACGTTCGATACAGTACATATGTAATAAATCTATAGAAACGTGGTATGCCAATGATTGTCAAATCATTTTTATAATGGTGATAATTCTATATATTTGCTCAATACATGAAAAATCAGTGTCAGTCAAACTGGAAGATATGGCGATGTCAATCTATCATCCATTTAATAATTTTCCTGAAATCACCGAGAAAATCATCTAGGATCGCGCAGAAGAAAATATTATCATATCCCAATAGCCTCGCCAGCCGCACCGCGACCCGAGTGGAGTTGATCGCTTATTCGCGTTGTTAAATTCGATGCGATTTTTAATGAAATTCCGCCAAATGATCCGGCATTCACTTTCGACTTAATAATTCGTTCACACTCAGCCCATCCAGGGCACATAAAATTTCCCATTTCACCTGGCGGAGGATTCCTCGGGCGTAATAATGACATTACCGAGGAAAGGCACTTGATTAAATTTTTAATAAATTGTTTTTAAGTCCCGCTGTAACGCCGAACGCCCGAATCGCCTCCGTCGTCGCGCTGGATTCTGAAACGTTATTTAAACGAGACTTTATTAACACCGGGAGGCCGTTTGTTATTTTGGAAGCTCGTTTAAAAACTATAAAACGAAAAGAGGTATATTGGTATAGGGCAAGTAGGTACAACTGATTTACATACGCAAGATAAATTTAAACAAATTTACATAATATGAATGTAAATCAAACAGGAATTTTGCACAGAATTTTCAAACAACTGGACGACATATAAATTATGTTGATCGATCGTTTATCTGAAAAGATCTTTCAGAAAATGCGAATTAAAAGTAGGTAAGAACGAATTAATTACAGAATACACGCCATTAGCATAATGACCATAAAATTCCATATTACGTTATTCTGGAGCGCTTTTAAAAAGATTGTTAAATTATTTGTGTTAGCCGAGGATTGCCAATCGATTTTTTTCTACCTTGTCATTTCTAAATTAATATCATATTAACTATGTATTATTAACATATTAATTATCACATTAAACTTACTATTACATATTGATAAATTTAATAAATAGCTTACAAAAAAAATATTATTTCAAAGCCGATTTCAACACATGGTCAGTGACTAGATGTTTACATTTAAAATATTAGTTCCTACAGCTTAGTAGAGGCCCATTCTGTGAGAAATATTATTTTAACAATATTGTATTTCAATACTTGCGTTATTTTGTGTATTTTATAAAATCGTTAACCTATGTCCAAGTGGAGTTAAAAATTTAAATTTAAATAACAACACCTTAATTAAAAATAGGTAGAGAAACAATAAATAAATTTATTCGGATTATCGCATCCCACAACTTTGTCGAAACTAAAAGATCATACAGGTGGCATTTCCAAGGTGTCACTTATACAACAAATAAATCAATAAAATACATCATTGAAGAAGAAGATAACACTTATAATCTAAATGAAAATATGAAAGAAAACAAGACACAGAAAAACAGAAAAAAAACAATGGTCGCAACTGGGACTCGAACCCAGACCTCTCGTCTAACCGGGACGTGCGCGTTTTTCCAATTTCGCTATTGCCACCTTCTGTCAAACCGTCATATTTGTCAATCTCATATTTCAAATATTTAGAATCATTAATATTATCTTCAACTAGTTTTATTGTGTCTTGTTTTCTTTCATATTTTCATTTAGATTATGTGTTATCTTCTTCTTCAATGATATATTACGTTGATGGGAATAACCTTCAAAAGTTATAAAAAGAGAGTTTTTCTCATAAAAAAAAAAATAAATAAATAAAAATAAAAAAATATTCGATAAAATACAATCGTATTTTAACGAAAAACGAGCACTTCTATTACTTTCTAAATGTTCTGATCAAAAGGTGTCTTTCATATTTATTTTAAAATTATTTGATACTAACCTTAAGATTCACTTTTATCATGCAATCGTTTTGTAAATCTTTTTTGTCATTATGTTATTTTTTACTAATATATTTGTAAACCCTAAGGATATATATTTCATAATTTTCTTTATTGTTGAAAATGGTATGAACGAATGACACAATAAATGATAACATTTTGTTTGATCCTCAACACTTAGTTTTTAATTCATTTTTTATTTTTTCTACAAATTTTTTATATTTATCATTTTTATTCTTAAAATTTTAGTATTTTGCTTTTATTTAACTGTTTGGTAATGACCGACATTTATGTGTGTGATTTTGAATAAATTGTAAAATTATTAACCCCGGTACAGGCGAACCCTAGCGGGGTTAATAATTACATGCTAAAAATGAATTAAAATTGTGAAGAAGCAATAAATAAATGCTACAATAAAGTTTAGTCATTTGAGGTGAGTATCAGAAGGGACTACTCCCTTCTGTCATTGATATAAATACTTTTGTCACCCGCCCGAGATTATCGCCTATGCAATGTAACAACAATTTTTCGGCATATATTACACCAAGATCTCGAAGAAAAGTGTAATTTGCAGAACAATCGAAATATTTATTTCTTTTAAAATTAGAATTAACCATCAAAAAACTGTTTCAATCATTTTGATGGGAGCTTTCGAATAAGTTTGATTTTGTGTTAAACGCTTGTCCTTTTATTAATTTTGCAGCGCTTTTAAATTATACCTACACGAAACCTCCTTTACGCATTGCCTATTTTTCAACCATCATCATTTTCACCCCAAAAAGATTTCCCTAGACTTTTCCGAGTGAATTAAAACACGCGCTAACTCAAAAGGGAATACTTTACAACTATAGCGTGGAAAATAGTATTCAGAAATGTTTGTTAATTTTTGCGTGGGGTTTTCGTGCTTTGCGTGCGTTTCGTTTCGGAGGGGACGGAGTTAAGAAGCAACAGTCTTGTTATAAAGTTTCAGTTGCCTTCAGTCATCCGCCGGATAGCGGGGCGCGAGCACGCAAGGTTTGACAGCTTGCTGCTGCTGTGCGCGTGTTCGGCTCGCTGCCTGCCGTATCGTTTCGTGTATCGCAACTGACCGCAGGATTCGTGCACTCGCTTACGGTGCTTAATCGCTAACCGTGCAAGTTAATGTATTCAATTTATTGCTAGTGGTAAATTTTAACTACAAATTCGAAAATTTAAAAAATTGTACAATGAATTTACCGATAAAAAATATATAATTTAATGTTTTATCATCATTTACATTCAGCCAACGGCGTACAGTGAAAATTTTCTACGATTTTTACAAAAAAAAAATATTTATTTCTTTCATAGGTGCCAATTCCAATTGTAAATAAACACCAATATTACTGGGATCTTAGTTTAAAAATATAAAGATGAAAAAAAAAACGGAACGGTACGCCACTGCATATAATGCGCTTTCGATAGCTAAATCCAATGATATTAACTTTAAACTTTTTTTAAAAATCATCGCCGTGATAAATGTAATTAATCATATTTTCTGTCATAAAAAAGACTAATATTTAGAGCAAGCATAATTTTAAAGTTTTTACGATATATTCTTATTAAGACTGATTGCTCTAAATATTGGTACCCGGAGAACTTGCCACTTCATAAATCAAAAAGCAAGAGATAGTAAAATTAATAACTTTTTTAAATCCTAAAGAAAAGAGAAGACAATTCGTGAGTTTGGCCAGTTTTAACGTAAAAAGACAAATAATCATGAAATGCCATTTTTAAATGAAGTTTTAAAACAAATATATCACCAAATATGTTCCTTGTAAATTTATAAATTCAATCCCTGCGCGCCACTGATAAATACAATCTATCACTTAATTCGTGAAAAATATTCCTGCCGGTATGTAGTTACACATAAGCTTTGCAATGTAGATGTAAATTTGTTTGTACGTTCAACGTGATATCGGTTTCAATGGTTATTATTTTTTTAAATGTGAAATCGTTGCGTTTGTTTGGACTTTCTTATTAGCATTTTTTCCAATATTGCGACTACTTAGCTGAAGAAAATTTTAGTTAAGACAGTAAAGTTTATTTGGACAAATTCTTTTTTAAAAAAAAATAAAATAAAATAACACAAAATAGGAGGTTATAGAGGTAGATACTTTAGTACATCTATTTCCACCTTTTTGGACGCAAGGATTACTGTTCACAGACTCTTACATTTATAAATTTAACATTCTTTGTACGTTACAAAAAAAAACAGAGTGTGCAATTCAAAGACGGTATTCACGGGCATGTGCCTTCAAGTGTAGTGAAACCCCCAGAAAAGTAAAGTAGATAAGAGTGGGGAGACTACGAAGCACTTTTTTTATCAATGTGAAGGATGATTTTTTCCATATTTTTGTCGCCGAATTCCAATGCACCTTCTCCTATATATTTGGTCATCTTAATAATATTCGTGGGCTCTACTTCGGAGTCACTAGATGTCGCTTTCTTTGGTGTTTTTTATTGCTTGTTCATTTTGGAGTGGTTTGAAGATAAGATATTGAATTGACAAAATTTTTTTTTTTTGTATTTCATAGGATTCGATCCCTGTCCGGCTGAATGTCCGCAAAGGTTTCTTTTCGGGCGCTTTGTACCACTACACTGAAGAAGACTTGTGTGTGTCCGTGGATTTATAGTATTATATTAGAATAGAGTACCCGTGAATAAAATAAAAATTGCTATTTCATTCTCTCGAACGCTAAATCCTATAGACGTACGCGTTTGTTTCTTTTTAGTGACGCTCGTTTAAGTTTCATCGAGATTCAAATCACAACGGTGCTAAAGAAGTTTTCACTTCATAGTTGAATGAATTTTTTTAAAAGACAAATAACAATGTTCACTTAACATGAAAATTGTATTATATAATTTTATTTGATTAATTTGTGTTATTTCACAATTTATTCATTTAAAAAAATAATGTTTAGTATATTTGCGGCACGTTCCAGAGTGAAAGATACTATCAGTATCGCCCTGGTGTGAGACCAGCATTCAGAATTGAAACGTTGCTTGAAATGGCTTTAGCCGTGTTGAGTGACCAGATCTGAATAGCCAGGTACTTCCCAACCTTCCTGTTCCCTATCTCCTTCTCCTCCTTCATGTTCCTATCCCCTTCCCCTATGGAGGTGCCATAGTCTCACTGGCTCCAGATGGGAGCAGTTGGGACTCTTGTGTGGTAGTTCATATAAAAAAAAAAAAAAAAAAAAATTATAAATAAAGTGATTTTAACTGAGTTATATGTCTTTTTAATAAAATAAATAATGCCATCACAAAGTGAAAACCTTTCAGAAGAAGTTTTCTTCGAAAAATTAAATCAGGCTTAGAGGCATTACAACCTTTGTGGAAGCTCTGATGAAAGCAGTCGTTTTTTATTTGAATATAACCATTTCAGTATTAATGTTTCGTACATAAACTATTATTGTAGGCAGCATTCTTCGATGCTCAGAAGTTAGTTGTAGCTACCATTAGCGTGCAGAGGTTCATAGCTAATCTGACATTTTAAAGGACTGGCTTGGCCATAGTTGACATTTCTCAGTTAGCTTAGTCTTTTATTGTCTCTTGCAGAAACTCCACTTGAAATATCAGAACAAAGGAAGCCACGTTTTCAATAGGTATGACATAACAAGGCATTTCAAACAAGCGTTACTCGAATGCAATTTCAATAAGTTTAAATGATTAATATTTAATTTTTATAAGAAAAACTCTCTTTTTATAACTTTTGAAGGTTATTCCCATCAACGTAATAAATCATTGAAGAAGAAGATAACACTTATAATCTAAATGAAAATATGAAAGAAAAAAAGACACAGAAAATAGAAAAAGACAATAGTCGCAACTGGGACTCGAACCCAGACCTCTCGTCTAACCGGGACGTGCGCGTTATCCAATTTCGCTATTGCCACCTTCTGTCAAACCGTCATATTTGTCAATCTCATATTTCAAATATTTAGAATCAACATTGGATACACTGACCCTCAGATTCCTACCCGCCCCTCATATATTTTCCTTTCCATAACTTTTTCTCCTTTCTTTCCCTAAAAAGCCCTCCACACAGCATCCTCTAAAATTACATAAGCCCCTAGGGATTTTTTCCTCAGGGTTCCCTACATGGATCTAATGTAAAAATATAAAAAAATTGCGGTTTTATAAAAATACTAAACAGCAAATTCTTAAAAATTTCTCAATGTCAGAGAGAGTTTTTAAAACAAATGTGTTCATCTTGAATTTCAAGTGACGTAATCATCATTTGCCATTGACGTAATTTCACCATCTTTACGTTTACTTTCAACAAAAATCGAAATTCAGCTTTTTTTTCATCACGTTTTTCATGTGATACGAAGGATTTAAATTAGTTACGAAATTTTAATTAGTTCAATTGTTAAACCATATTTTTATCAATTTTGATGAAAGCTGGGTTTTTACACCACCCTGTATCACCCGTTTATGGTTCCAATTAATCAATCTTACGGCAAACCGTTCATTGTTGTCAGTTTTACTAAAAGCACGTTTATTTCGCGTGTTTTTATTCTACGTCATTCGAAAAGAATTGGATCAATAAAGACTTCATTATTTCAACAGCAACTCTTTCTAGAACAATTACATATCATTTATAAAAGTTTTATTTAAAACTGATTGTTTTGATTATTGTAATTATAAATTAACAATAAAAAAACCAAAACTTATAGATGGGTGGCCAAAAATAGAATCACCTAAAGCCTACGAAAATTTGCAACAATCGGAGGAAAGTTGGAATCTATACATATATATATAAAAATCAAAATGTGTTAGTGAGATGTCTATGTATTGCTATATGCATTGGAAATGTTTGAAACTTTTAAAATACCTTCTTTAAACCCCCGCGAATGTTTTGAGATTATTAAAACCACATCTGAAAAGTTTTTCATTCACCACAAAAATTCTTGCGAAACTGTCAACAATTTGAGAATCACATTTTGCAATTGTTAAGTCAAAATTCAATTTTCAAAACTGTTTCAGTTAATGAATAAATTTCAATTACTTACATAATAATTTGAATCGAATCTTTTCAATCATCACAAAAAAGACATTTTGCGATTGTTAAGTCAAAATTCAGTTTTCAAAACTCTTTCAGTTAATGAATTAATTTGAAGTACTAACATAATAATTTGAATCGAATCTACCTACGTTAGGGACCAAATTTGATTGATTTTTCTTAAAATATATGATTGTTCTTATAATATACAAAAATGAATGCATGTTATATTTGAAAAATGAAAATTTGAATTAAAAAAAATTGGTTGTCTGTATAGTCGGTTTACGCACGATAATTTTACATGATAACGTCGTATAATAACGATGGAGTGGAGGAGAGATAGATGCGTCACAAGCCGAACGCTTGTTCCGCGCTCTTTCTTGCACGCTCGGCTCAGGCGAAACGTGACAATGAGTCATACTTTTTCGTGAGTGCAGCCGGCGTTCATCGATTCATAAAACGTTATCACGTCAAAAAATTGTAATAGGTGGCACGCGAGCTGTTTGAAAACTGAAAGTACTGTGACTGAATATATGGAACGAGGGAGGGGGGTTGGCGGAACGGCGGAGCGGGAGAGGGGAGAGGGAAGGCGGGGAAGGTTAAATATGGCATTGCAACGCATGCCGAGAACTAGCTATTATTTTATATATATGACATATTCGTTTTTTGATACAATCGTACGGTTTTTTTTTTAATTTTCTGAAAATCTACTTCATTTGTTAGAAATAATTGGAGCGTGGTATTATGGCGTGTGCAAAACACAATCCATCATAAACATATTCAGTATATTCGAGTTACAATAAAACCATACCAATTCTACATTACTATGACAAAAACCAAATTTTCCTAAGTATTCTGATCGTGTTTTATTTTCCAAACGCTTGCACTAGCTTCCGAGCAAACCCTGCCCTTCCTTGATAATTTATAGGTTCGTAGTAAATGGTACTCGAACCTTGAGTTTTTGCACTTGTTGAGTCTTTTCAAGGAGAGGGGCTAAATTTTGGATTCGGTGTTGGAGAAATATGTTAAAAGCGCTGCAATAGCGCAGGAGAGAGACTAATATTCGAAATGCCTTAATGTGAGTAAACACGAAATTCATTGTGCATAATATGTAGTCTTCATAGATCATAATATTTTTGAAAAAGATGGGAATTAGTTTTTTTTTTCACTTCACAATTATGAAAATATAAATATCTAAATTTATGGAAATTAAAAAAAAAATAATAACAATAGAAGTAAATAAGCTAATACAGATATTAAAATGACTGGTAAAATCCGTGAATAATATTAATTTTAAAATGAATCCATGAAAAATAATACGAAATAAAAACCGCGAAAAGACTTTATTTAGAAATTTTAATTAAGTTTAATTTCGACTACCTTAATACCGTCTAGTGGTAGTGGTAGTCAAAAAACATTTTAAAACTTTGTAGAATATATTTAAAGAATAAACGAGAAAAGTTTTAAAATTCAGTGCCTTTTTAGTTGCAGAAGATCGGAATCATTTATTATAACCAACAATGATAACTAAGCATGGATATTTACGGTTTTTCTATATACATAGACTGAAAAAAATCAATAGATTCAATCTTTGAAGTGTTACAGTGAGAATAAAAATGTGTGTGAAACTAGGAATCTATTTTAAGAGGAACATTTTTGTATTCACCATCCTGTTGTATGGTAAGTATTTATTACGGAGTATGGTGGAAATGATATATATTAATGAGGATACCTAATTATTGCTTGTTATTATAGTACATAATGACTCTGTATTATTATGCTCTATATCATGGGTCGGCAACCTGCGGCCCACGAGATTCTCGTCACAACTCATGTGACGGACGACACCACAACAGAGTGAAAGGGGGCGATAAAGGGAGCGAAGGGATATCGATAGAACTTCAAACTGAGTTTGAAAACCCGTTTGCTAATTTCAAAAAGATCTCACGCCAGATGGAGACTTTCGAAAATCCATTACCAGTGGATATCGATAATGTACCAAGCTATTTGCAAATCAACGTGATAGATAGATTTGCCTTCTGAAAACTACAAGGAGTTAAAAAGGTTTGCTCAGCAAATAATTACTATGCTCGGTACTAAGTACTTAGCACTATTTGTGAGCAAACTTTTCCAATTCTGAATTATCGAAAAAAACAACACTATTTTTAGCCCAATATTACGCGGGTCTACTTCAAAAATGCAAGCTAATATAGTTTACGGACGATAATTTTACGTGATAACGTCATACAATAACGATGGAGTGGAGGAGAGATAGATGCGTCACAGGACGAACGCTTGGGCCGAATGCTTGTCCCGCGGTCCCGCTTGCACTATCGGCTCAGGCGGAACGTGACAATGAGTCATGCTTTTTCGTACATATAGCCAGCGTTCATCGATTTATAAGACATTATCAGGTCAACAACTTGTAACCCAAATGCAACCACAAAAATCTCATTGTTTTTATTAACTACAATAAATGTAGTAACAATATACAATAAGCGTTATATGTTTAAAACTAAAATATTTATACAAAAATGTTGTGGATATTTTTTTTACATTAGCTACACACAGGAGGCCCTCAGGAAAATAATTCCCATCTTTGGTGATGAGATGTGGAGGGTCTCTTCAGGAAAGGAAGGAGAGGAAGTTCTGAAAAGGAAAAGGGTATTAGGGATGGGTACGATTCTGGGAGTCAGTGTGTCCATATGAATCCATCAGGAGTATGAATGTTCACATGAATCCATCCCTCCCACTGCGGTGTAAAATGATGTTCCGAGAGATTATGGTTGGAGAAGTCAAAGGGATTCCCTCAACCGTTCTCTCCCGATCCGGCCTGCCATGCACCAGGACCAGGACAAACCTCATCCCAAGAACCCGGGCATCCCTGCTAAGTCACCAAATGTAGCAATCCACTCGGGGTGACCTATGGCAGAGGTGTTGATTATCCAATAAATGAGTCCCGGGGCGACGGTACCCATACCCGCCTCCCATATTGGAATAGGTACACTGTAATGACATGTGCGGCCCGCACTTATCCCCATGTAAAATATTTGTCCCTTTTACAACAAAAGGTTGCCGACCCATGCTCTATATTAACAGAACTATGTTATTACTTGTTACAAATCTCGATATCTCTTTGCCATACAATTTTTCTTCGATTCGTCCCCCTATAAATCGATTTTTTCGTGTTCTATTTTTTCACCACTATACTAGTAATTGTATTATAACTACAAGTTATATTATATATATTATAACATACAAGTTATAACATATATATTATAACATACAAGTTGAGTAATTAAAGTTATTGTGTATCCGTATAAAAGTGAACAAATATTGGTGTATCTATCACCAATGTAAGTGTTCAGGTTTTACGAAGAATAATTTAATACATAAAGCAGAGTGTCTGTGGCGGCGGGCGGGCGGACGGCCGGACGGCAGTTTTGGATTTGTCAGTCAATCATTTTTTGCGGAGATTGATGAAATTTTGCGCACTTGGCCTTCAAAATAAGAAGAAGGCCACTGTTTCTAAGCCAACCCATTTCCTTATTTTTTTTTTTATATTTTAAAATTTGCCTAAAAAGCCTAGTTGGCGTTTAAAATAAGTAGCTAATTTCTATCTACATCTGATTTCAAAAAGTTTTGCTTTAAGGTCGGGCGACGCCGAAAATTTTCGCTATATATCTCTTTGTACACTGTAGCATTTGTATGATGGTGACATTTGATCTTCAATACGAGAAGAGGGACAGTGTTTACATATCTTTCAAAAAATCGCCCCTATCACCTTTTTCTCCCTTTAAAGTAGAACTTTCATACATCGTGAGGAAATATTGTAGACTTGACGTTAAAAATTAGAGGATACTTCCGTCTCCATTTGAATTCGAAATATTTTTTTAAACTCAATAAAGCTCAAGGTTAAAGCTTAAAGCTAAAATATCAAAATCAAATCTAAAAGCAGATCAAAGCTCAAACCTAAAAGCACAAAGCTGGCAGCTCAAATTAAAGGCGCAAAGCTTGAAGTTCAAAGTCAAAGCACAAATATCTAAGCTGAAAGATCAAAGCTAAATATCTAAAAGCACAAAAATCAAAGCACCAAGCTCCAAGCTCAAGAAGCTCGAAGCTCAAAGCCCAAAAATCTGAAATCTCAAACTTAAGGCGCAGCGGTTGAAGCTAAAAGCTTGTTAAACCATAGCTCAAAGATCAAATCTCACAAATGAAAGTTCAAAGCAAGAAGCTTAAAGCGCAAAACTCAAAGTTTAAGCTCAAAATCCAAAACTAGGGACGGCCCGAGACTTTTCAATGAGCCAGAGTGGTGAGGTTGAAAAATACGGCATTATTGCTCTTGTAGCTGAAAATGATTTTTATTTTATTTATAATTTCGTTTTTTTAAGAAAATTTTTAATTTGGGAAGGCTGTACGACCTCAAACTGAAAACCGCCAAAATAAAACATCAGCCAACGTCGTTGATGAGCTTTCCAATCAGTCTGTGATGGATGCAGTATATTTATAAAGATTGTCAAAACTACAGTTTTATTCCAAAATTTATTTTGCACACATTACCTCCAAAACAAGATGAACGTCACCGTCTAAGTCTGATTTTGAAAAACTATCTCTCTAGCCCGAGCAACGACAAGAAGTTCAGCTAGTATAAAATAAAATAGTAAAATAACGTTTTTACCGTTGCTTCATTCAAAAGCAAGAATCAAAATTGTAAATTTGGTGGAAAGGGGCATTTAATAGTTTCTTTGCGTTCCAACCAATACCAACTGAACGATGTGTGTGTGTGCCATAGGTATACAAGCATCCTGAAATCGGACTCATTTGTAGTGTCGTGACTTAATCTGACTAGCCAGAACATTCAATTTTCCTAATTTTCTTTATCATTCATCTCTTCTCGACGTTTCCATGAGGGCCTGTGTCAATGCGGTGTTCATTATGGGTTTTTAAGGAGAACGAAGGATTACATAACTTCTCTCTAAGAAACACACGTTGAGAAAAGAGTTTAAAAAATCATTAAAAATTCCGAGCTGTTGAGTCGTAAAACCCACTCATTTTCATGTAAAAAAATGGGCACATTTTTCACGTGTCTCCCGACCTAAGACAGCAATATTATCAAAGTTTGGGGGGGATATTATATCTACAGAACCTGGAACCATTAGCTTCTGCGGCAGAGCTTTTTGTAAGGCTTATTTTTATCCTATTTTTTTAAGTAAATCAATGTAGGCAGCTAGCAGCTACTTGCCCTTTACACATATAAATAAAAGTATTCTGACCATTAATTTGTGGAATAAAATCGCGTGTCGATCACTTTAGCGGGCCGACTCACACGCCACCTGTGTATCGCGACTGTAATTGTGTAATTATCATTAAAAATACAATCTCGAAGTTCAGTGCGTATGTTTGGGGGAACACACTAAACAAAAAGTGAGTCCATTTACGCTTTAATGACCGTACGTTTTAAACGTCATAACTAATTAATGTAATTTATGCTGTTTTGACGGAAGTTTGGATAATACTTGATACTAACGTAATAATTAATTTTTAAATAGTTTTTATTAAGAAATTATTTGATATTTATTTATTTAAAGTCGTTTTTCGATAACTAAGTTGTGTTTTGATCAATATAAGAAATATTCCATTGAAACACATATCATTATGAGCCGGTTGCTTCACAGAAGTGAAATGATAACAGAAATTTCGTAGAACTCAATTTTCAAGTTTCGAGAAAATTGGATGAATTGTTTAAATTGTGTTAAACAATCCGTCCTATTTTTTTTAATAAAAGATTTACATAATTTTGGATTTATTAGGACGGGTTGTTTCGAAATTAACTACAAATATTTGATGATTTGTTAAAAAAAAATTTAACAATTCATCAAATTTTTTAAGTTAATTTTCATGTTCTGTGTAAGCTCTTTTCAAGTTCTGTTATTATATCATTACAGGCCGATTGCTTCATAAAACTGAAATAATCACAAAACTTGGATAGAACTTTCACAGAATGAATGAATTTGATGAAATGTTCAAATTTATTAAAACTATCCGTCTTTCGTGAATATTCTGGTGTTCGTATTAAAATAAACATTAATCACATTGATGAACGAAGTATACACAATTTAACTCCATTGTGTGCCATAGAGCTTGAAACAACTATGTTCCTATCAAAATAAGTTTTTCGTTTGCTTTGTATCTTTGCATTGTTCAACAAGAAAAATGAGTAGAAACTCTTTCATGTCCAACTTTCTGCGAAAGTCGTATGTACACATTTGTAGATATCAACTGCACGGGATAAACAAAATCTCACAGCTTATCGCAACTGAGACGCGAAACACGAAGTAATAAAAAATCCCTCCAGATTCAGCGGTCGGTTTGAAGTTTCCGGGGTTCAGAAAACGGTTTGGAGGATACGACTTGTGTACGCAGACGAATCAGAGCGACGCGGCGCGGCACGGTACGGCGGGGTAGATAGGGCAGATAAGACAGGGTTGGGCTGCTTTGATGTTTATGATTCCTGTCTCCTTTTGACAGCGACGGATGCGGAGTTCCTCCAAATTCGCGCCTGCGAGGATTCACATTTGCTTCCGTCCCATGCATCACTTCTTCTCCAACTGTTTGGAATGAACACATTGTGCCATGCGAATCTACTCCCCGAGTTGCCAACAAATTGCATTACTTATATGGGATAGGTAACCAATGAAATTTTATAAATCTAATAAAAGGTCGCTCTGCGGGGAAAGTAAGGCAGCCTGCGATAAAAGCTGGGAAGGGAAGGCGAATTGCTAACTCAAGTGGACCCAAATCGTTTTCAGACAGTACATAAAATTACCATATTGGCAACAAATAATGCATTCTCTCCATTTAGGCAAATGACGTGATTTGCACTTCAATTTGATGAAAACGTTTGTAATACCAATACGTTGCGTTAGTTTCTCTCAGCGTAATTCAATCAAGTGTAATTTGACGAATTGCAGTACCTTGAAGACTTCCGTTATTGACCGGTATTGATATATTTATTCTTACATGTAAGGTTACTAAATTCGTTTGCGTCAGACTCTTGCACACTAAAACACACGTAATGTTGTCGGTGCATTTCTAATTCTGGCACATTACTGTCACACAAATATAATTATGTTAGTGTTAACTCAAGATATAAAGTACTGCAATCAATCCAATCAATCAATTTAAAACTAAAGTGAAAGACATGGTACTTTCGTTTCGATCAAAGGGTGACTTATCCAGTTTGGAATTTAGGGGTTGAAATAAATGATTTCAACTAGCAGCGCCATTTCCATCAAGTGCTGTGGATCTTTGAAAGAATAATTTGATTGTTGAAAATAATGAGACAAAGCTTGTTGTACTGCTTGTTCTATAAATTTTAGAATGGAGCCGGTAGTAAAGCAAGTCGTTGAATACGAAAGCAATATATTATTTCTAGGTAAGATTCGCGAATCTAACAGTTGAGATGCACTGCCTTAAATAATTTTCATTTTCCGCAGGGAGTGCGCTACAATATCAGAGAGACTGGCAAATGCACTCACTCTGTTATGTTCCTACACTGCTTTACAATATGGCACATCTTGGAGGCATCCTTAACGTTTCAAACTGACAGCAAGTGAAATTTCCATTTTTATTCAGCCTTACTCGACGGTTAGCCTCGTCATTTATTCACATATTTTTAACATTCCGGGAGGATAAGCTAATATTCTCCTGGCCTATTTTATTTTGTGAGAATGCTGCTGTTGAACCCCTCTCCGTTTATAAAATTCGCCAGCTTTGTTTTGACTTGCATCAATAATTTGCAAAAGTTCAAAATTTAACTGTCAGAAGTCGTGAGACAGTTTCCCATTATTTGAAAGATTGTAGATGAAGCAAAATTCTGTACAAAATGAGCATGTATTATTAACTTTCACTTTGCTTTACGCGGCATTCAGAAAGTATAAATTCCACATTGTATTAGAATACCGAATATAAGTGATCTATTTGTGGGTATAGAAAAACGGTTCCATGACAACTCAGTATTCAACACACCATTAAAGGTTATGAAAAAAAAATTGAAATATATCCCATAACGCAACTTAATATATTTTTTATTTATATATTTATTAGTTTTATTTTAGTAAATTGTACATTTAAGTTTACAATTTCCTAATTAATTATATCATATTTCAAACTATATTTTTTTCTTGTTTTATATATCTCCTACAATACATTTTGAACTTTCCAATTGGTGCGGCCTTTAAAGTTTCTGGTAGAGTGTTGAATAACTTCGTCCCTTTGGATAGTAAACTGTTCTGCGTATTCGTTTTGTCCTTTTTTTGTAGTCTGATTTCCTTGCAAGTCCTTGTGTTGTGTCTGTGAATGTCCTTGTTGTAAATAATTTTGTTTGAGAAGTATTTTGGTAACATGTTGTTCACTATTTTATGGATAAATATCATCGTGTGCAGGGTCAACATCTGTTTCACTTTAACATTTTAGTTCCTTTAACATTTTATTTACTTTTGAGAATCTATTTCGCCGAAGTATTATTCTCATTGCCCTGTTTTGGAGAATTTGAAACTTATTTTGTTCTCGTTCGTTACACAGGAAAAGGATAGTTGAGCAGTAGTTAAAGTGTGGAGCAATAATTGAATTATAAATAGTGACTGCAGTTTTTCTAGAAAGTTTTTGCCGAATTCTTCCCAAAAAAGATACTTTTTTTTCCAATTTTCTTTTGGGTATATTCAGCTTGTTTGGTAAAAGTCAGTTTGGAATCTAATATAACTCCTAGGTATTTCATTTCAGTAACACTTTCAATAATTTCACCGTCAATTTTAATTTTGCTTTCACTGGATGTCTTCTTATACCCAATCACCATATATTTTGTTTTTTTTTATCCCATAACGTAACCTAACCTAAAGTCACCTGTTTAACCATTTTTTTTTACATGAACTCCACACAGGAGACATCTTTGGGGATGCTGTGTGGAGGGTTTTTTTAGGAAAGAAAAAAGAGGAGAGTTCTGGGAAGGAAAAAGATTTAAGGGGTGGGTAGGAATCTGGGGTTCAGTGGGTCCTGGTCATCCGCCTCCAAGACCTAGACAAACCTCACCCCATGAACCCGGGCACCCCTGCTAAATCCCCAAACAACATAGTGAACCACTCGGGGTGACCTACGGCAGAGGTGTTGGTTATCCAATAAAGGTTCCCGGGGCGGCGGTACCCATTCCCGCCACCCAAATTGAAATTATTAATTATATAAACAATTTTTTCTTTTCATCACTTTTAATAACTTTTCAACGGAGGTGTTGAAGTTGCATGATTCTGACCTGCTCGGTCACCTAGAAAAACACACTACGAGAAATGATATTACAATGTGCTCATCTAAACATAAGGGCAAACTTCACGATTTTTTATTCATAGAATTTGGTGCTCGGGTAAGGAATACTTAAAAGAGTTTTTTCATTTATTAGATTTTCCCGATAAAGGTGCAATTATACTAACTTATGTTTGTACTTGTCAATGCATTCATGGACACAACGTTTATTGGCATCGTTTTGGAGGAGATGTGATATGACTCAAAGTCTATGGACATCGTTTTAGATTGTATGTACGTATGGTATACGTCTTTTATTAGGGACACGATAAGACACAACGGACTGGGATATCAAGTTTTGTGTTGCAGTGGTATGTAATCTGTCTATTTGTGTCACAACGTGGACACTTTTATTCTCGATAGTGTCACACCCAAAAGCGTTCATTTTTAATACTGATTTTCATCTACTTCACAAAACACGTTTGCTGTGACAAAGGATGTATGTTTGTTTTGCAGAGCGGAAGAAGATTTTAATATAAGCCTGGTAACGAATGACAAGAACAATTATTTTGTTCGTCGAGATGGATGGATGAACTATAAGCCCCATTGAGATTTGATATGATTAAATTTGAACGACAGAGGAGAAGTATCAGTGTATTGTCCAATATGATTGCCCGAAGATTTTTCCAATGCAGTAACCATGTAAAAAAAAACATTGTTCAATGCATTTTGCACTAATCTATATACATGCGAAACTTGGTGTAACTACTGAACCACCTCGATGGAACGACTCCGGATCCAATATAATGATGCATGTAGAATTATATTTGGATTCAGAAGATATAGCAGTGCATCGACAATGTTCACTGAACTAGGACTGCACGGATTCGTCGGTCTAAAGAGACATCGGGTCACTGGAGCCAGGATACGGCTAATGGCTTCCGACAATGCAGTGGTGACCGCAGCGTTCCAGCACCAAACCCCACTCCTGAGTGAAGCGCCCCACTTCCGAGCTTGAAGAATAGAATTGATTACTTATTTATTTTTTTATATTTAATTTTTATATAAATATTTTTTTTGTTTTGTTTTTTTTTTTCCTATTCTATGTTTAAAAAAAAAAAAAACTGTTGTTTTAAAATATGTTATAAAATATATTATATAAATATGTACAATCATATGGGACGTGTGGGATTGCACTATCCTCCCCACATCCTGGAATAAAACTTATTATTAAATTAATCAAATAAGATTCTGGTCATTTCAAGAAACTGAAAAACAGTGGAATGTGGAGACGATGTATGCATAAATTTAAACAAAGCAAAGCGTGTTTACCGGCCAGGTTCACTCAACTAATGCAACATTGTCATCCCTTTCCACTGAAAATATTCCCCGATTTTAGGGTTGTAACATTCCACTGGCAAAGAGCTATTACGACCCTAAATTATAAATAAATAAAAACAAGAGACTGTGGAGACGACGCATCAATCAATATAAATGAAGTGCGAGTAAATAGGGCTGTGACAGAATTGTGTGATATTCCACCGGGTGTAATACAACTAAGAGGGTGGATTCTACCCTCAAATTTGATAATATGAGTAGCCAGGAACACTTAACCTTTTTTATTATTTTCATTTGAGGACATCGTCTCTTCACTGATGGTTGAGAAAATACAAAAGAAATTTTTACGATACCTCTATATGAGAGAGTTAGGTTTTTACCCATGGCTGTTTCCAACAGCATTTATCTCGGGAATGCTGGTTATCTGTAGCCTTAGTTCCAGAAGAGATGTCGCATTACTGCTGATGGTTTATAAGATTCTAAATGGTTTTATATCGGTACCAGATATTCTTGCTGAAATCGGATTCTACGTCCCGGATAATTTCACGCGAGGTCATCAACACAGGCTTTTGATTTTTATCACCAATAGTGATGCCCCTGGGAAGACTCACTAGGTTATTTAACTGCCTTGCAGGAAATGTGGATATTTTCCACATTTCCTGCAATGATTTTAAGCGTGAAATAGCACTTATGTTTTAACTAAATGTATTAACTGTAAATGTACTTAATATATATCTTTTATTGCCGCTTTTGCAATATGTTGATTTTATGCTGTTTTTGCAAATAAATAAAATAAATAAATCTCTTTCTCCTGAAACCATTCATCAGAAATTAATGTACCTACTAAGATCCAAGTGAGGCTATTATACGTGATTGTAGTATCACTTAAAAAAAAAAATTCAGAATGGAAGTCAAAGTTGTAATAAAAATCAATGTTTACTCTTTGAAATGTTTAACTTAAAAATATGCTCTTCGTTACATTTCCCCGAGAAGAGTATGGCGTACGCAAGCCTAAGTGTGTTGTGTGTGTTGTGGGTATACGGTATAGAGGATACTTACATTAAGAAGATTAAGTATAAACGAATCCCCGATGGTATGGAGCGTACGGGAGACTGTACAATGGAGCGGTCCGTACAATGTCGTCAATACTGTAATGGAGTCCTGCAAGGGTTGCGTAGTGCTCAAAACCCTCCCTGAACTATATGCTGAGAGCAACACGCAAAAGTCAGCTAACCCACATACTTTTGTTTTTTTTATTATTTTTATAAAAACATTTTCATTAATCCACTTAATTAATTAATAGGGAATGGTGTCTCTGAATGTGACAACCAACAATTTTCATTTATTTCGTATTATTTTAGTCAACTTTTTCCTAGACAAAAATTAATAAACTTGCTGCGAACATTAATTAGATCGTTCTGTTATTTTTTTTTAATAAATTCGTATTTCCTTTTTTTGCAGAATATTTTTGCAGAGTATTTCTTTATTTCTTTAATCTTAAGAATAACTTATATCTCATTTAGTTTCCTTATGTGATTTTCCTTTTTTTAAATAAGTTAAATTTTCAATTTTTTATGAGAAAAACTCTCTTTTAATAACTTTTGAAGGTTATTCCCATCAACGTAATATATCATTGAAAATAATAATATGGAAAATAATATAATAATAATATATTTGCTATAATATGGAAAAAGAACTAGTTGAAGATAATATTAATGATTCTAAATATTTGAAATATGAGATTGACAAATATGACGGTTTGACAGAAGGTGGCAATAGCGAAATTGGAAAAACGCGCCGTCCCGGTAAGACGAGAGGTCTGGGTTCGAGTCCCAGTTGCGACCATTGTTTTTTTCTGTTTTTCTGTGTCTTGTTTTCTTTCATATTTTCATTTAGATTATAAGTGTTATCTTCTTCTTCAATGATATATTAAGTTAAATTTTGTTTTATTATTAACTACTTATTACAGTATTTTTAGAAGGTTATACTAGTAGTATAATAGATTGCTGGTAGTAAAATACTTGCAATTATTGTGATACTTTACAACTTACAATACATTATTTTCTACATTCGCACTGTAATTTACTTTAAAATAGTATATACGAGGTGTGTAGAATCAAATGCGTCAATCTCCATTTTATTCAAAGGTAGACTAATAATGCACTTTGTTATTAATGATTCACTCTTTTGCCTAGAAAAGCAGTTATTTAGCCGTTATTAAAACCAGCTCTTTATACTTTCATCACCTTGTGAATATTATTATTAACTTATAAAAGTGTGAGAATTACTGAAATGAAACGTTTTTTTGGTTTTCTCAAAATAACGCATTTTGGAGATGCTGCATTTGATTCGACACACCTGACATAATACGTGTATGTAACCATAGTATTTTATTAATTACTATTAAATATCTATAAAAAAAAACACTGTACACTCCCCTTCCAGCCACAAGCTAATACTTCCATGGAAGATAAGTATTAAAATATTTGAACATAAAACAAATTTTTAAAAACAATGTATTTCATATATATTATGTGCTTATCTTTTAAAAATATTACGTTTTTACCTTTTCGAATAATAATTAAAAAAATCAGAGTGTGCGATTCACACGCAGTAGAAGTGAAACTAGAAAGTCGCTAGATGTCGCTTTCTTTTCTTTTGCCTGTTTATTTTAAAGTGGTTTGAAGATAGAATAAATTTTAGAAAAATAAAAATGTTTATTTTTTTTGGATTTCGTAGGATTCAAACACCGTTCGCTGGATGTCTGTCTCTTTGGCCGCTTGGATTTGTCAGGCGCCCTAGCCGCTGTGCAGTACTGTGCACGCTCGAGTCGAGGCGCGAATTTACCGCACTATTTTAGAATGGAGTACCCGTGAAATAATAAATTTTAGTGACGCATTTCCGAAATTCAAATCACTAACGGGGCTATAGAAGTTTCACTTCAAAAACTTCGAAGTCAAAATACCCAATCAAACCGAAAAAACATTTTTTACTAAAAATACTTTTACTACCTTATTTATTTGTGTTTTAAATCATAAAATATAGGCAATTAAAGAAAACAATTTTCATCGATTTTGGAGGCAACTGTATATTTTACAAAATATTTTCACATAATTTGTTTTCTTCTTTTTTTAAGTAACATCATGGAATTATTTTATTTTATCTACACACAATATAACTGACATAATATGTTGACATTTTCTCATGGGTTACACTGTTGTTGCTTACTCCGTCCAGATATTCCATAAGCACAAAACACACACAAGATGTACGTCGTTATATGTAGGACATGGATGGACTTTCTAACTAAATAGAGTACCGCCCGTCTCCTTTGCCAAGTTGTGAAAACGCTTAGCGGAGTTAACCCTAAAACGGTTGGGGTCATTGTGAAATTCAGAAGACGGACTTTTATGTACGAGAATGTTTTGTAGTTAAGAGCAATGAATATAAGTTGTTATTTTTGTGATTAAAAATGCTTTCATTATGGTTTTAATTGTTTCAGTCGGTTTTTTTACCTGCACTATTGTAAGAGTAGCTGACTTTTAAATTTACCTACTGATTTGAAAGCAGAATAAATATTCTAGCTCTAAGCAGAAATCTATTTGTGTGTCTGAACAAATCTTCTATCGTTGGCCTCGTTTTGGCAAATGTTTTAACAAACAATAAGCGATATTTCACAGCACCATAGCTAACTATAAAAACAGTGACCATTCGCCACATTCGTTAAAAGTTGAAACGGGAAAAATGCTATTAAGGGGGGGTAAGGTTTTAAAACTCATTTTTAAATTGTTTTTTCCTAAGTGTACAACATATCGAGAGTATTGTTTCAAATTTTCAAGTAAATCGGAGCAAAACTAACGAAGATACAGCGTTTCAAGCGACCGGCCCTCTTGCTCTATTCAAGTATATTTCGTGTATAAAAAAACTTTAAATCGATTTTCTCGCAAATAAATTTTTAAAATTTGTGAACATCATAACTCAAAATTTACTTGACCGATCTTTTTGAAATTTTGTACACTATTTTTACACATGAATCAACAGGTAGCGACGAAGAGTTTTTTTTACCATTTTTTTCCATTTTATAATAACAAATTCACCGAAAATTTTAGCAAAAATCGCATTTTTGACTTCAACATGATGCAAAAAATTTTTTTAAAAAAAACCGCTTCCTCACCACCTGGAAAAACATATCACCTTTTAAATCCATTTCATTTTTTGTTTTAAATGATTCGTTAACGAGTTATGATGTTCACCGCATAACACCTTTTTTTTCGAGGCGCCTCCGGAGATTCGCTCTCACGAACTTATTTATTAATATTTTTGAGTATTGAAAAAATTTTTAAAGACACTTCGGATGTCATAATATAACGTATATATAACAGAAAAAAGCCAACATTATTCATATCTCCAAAAAAAATCATGAAAATATGCCTTTTTTCGCCTTTAAAACCTTACCTTCCCCTTAAACGCTCGTTAAAAGATGGCGACTTGGGCCAAGTTTGGTAATTAGTTTTCATGACGAAGCTTTTTATTCCTCACAACTCACCAAATTCATATCAAAAATACGTTTAAGTTGGAACAAATTTCACTTAATTTATTTTTATGTATCTATACAAAGTTTTTTTTTTTTTGCGATTTTTCGATACCTGTCTCACTAGAATATACCTGTTTCGAGACAGAAGTAACGCTACTTAAATTTATATAAACATAGTAACATGGATATTTTTGGTTAAATATATTTTAATTTCAATACAATTAAGAAGAAAGGTAATTGGAAGTGTGGATAAACCCCGTAAAGAGTGTGATCTTACAAATGTAGGAAGAGACGAATAAAGTATTAAATCCTGTCAAATCTAATTATGTGAGTAGATTTGAGAGGATTATATTATTTTATTTTATTTTATATGGGTTAGGTCGTTTGTAAATTGTTTTTTGATATGACGTCCTACACTTACAATCCATTTCTTTACTTTTTTTTTTTTTTATTGTTTTTGGGGTGTTATGCCGTGTTTCGCTACCTCCTTCTTTAGCCAACGTTTCGGACAGCGTTACAGTGTCCATCATCAGGGCAGATGAGTAAATGATATTGGTGAGAGTGTTTACTTATGTGTGTCGAATCGATACCGTGCTGCCAGCTCCATTTCTCTACGGGCTGGTGTTAGAAAACATTCAGCATGGTTTTTTGCGTTTAGCTTTGGTGTAGCCGTCAATTACTGGATACCAAGAACTATTGAGCTTAGCTCCGTCGTCTCTGTTAATATGAAACGTTGGCTAAAGAAGGAGGTAGCGAAACACGGCATAACACCCCAAAAACAATAACAAAAATACTTTTTGGCCGTGAAAACCTAAAAACATACCATTTCTTTACTTTGTTTGAATTTGGTCATTAATTCTGCTTGTCTAATGGGAGCTGGTAGTATTGTATAGTTTGCAAGCTATAAATTTAAAATGTCTTCGTCCGAAGGTGGTTTTAGCAAAGGACTTAGCACGGTTTGTTGGAAATTGAACAATTCATTAATTTTAAGTTCATGTTCTGTAAAAGTTCTGTTGAAGTTCTGTTAGTATTTCTGATCTGTGAAACAACTGGTCCAAAACTAAATAATAAAAGAACTTGAATAGAATTTTCACAGAGCTTGAAAATTTGCGTCGAAAATTATATGATTTTCCCGAATTCGAATGAACCCGTTTTTAAGGCGCGGTAGTTAGCGCTCAAAAAGAAGAAGGGGATATATGTAAATACGAATGTTAAATAAATTATGTTAAAAACAATAATAATCAAACGAAATTTGTCAAAATGTTTAATTAAACACGACGTTTAAAATAAAGCAAAAATCTCGTGGAAAAAGTCTTAATAGCATTTAAAGAAATTTTTCATGCATATAAATCGTAAAAACACTGAAAAAAGGTTTTTTAATAATTTTCCGATCATATTTTGCGATTTTTTTCTATTGAGGAAATTTCATATAATTACCGTTTCGATGTGGCAAATCTTTAGATATTATCTTTAAAAATAACATTTATTTTTTTAGAAACTTTAAAACTTAAAGTGTTCACGAGAAATGTGTTATAAAACGATAAGGATTCGGAATGTGGGGCTTAATTTGATTCAATTATCAAAAAAATAAAGTTATCGAATTTGTCCGCGAACACCAGCGGTCATATAAAGTATAATCAGAACCCATATTAATTCAGCTAAAGATAAATAAATTACTACATTAGTATTATTAAATACAGTAGCGGACCGAACACGCTCACAATGGCCACTGACCACGATAACAGGGGTGCATTATTTGCGTCTTTAACGAAGGCTTTGACCCGAAGATTTTAGCTCTAGAGAGGATACCGTAATACAATGAGAGTCAAAATAATATTAAGAAATCAAGATGGCGAATATTTAGTTTTGTCATTTTCACTGTCTTAACCATGGCCGTATCATACAAATGATTTCATAAATTGTTCGAGTTTTTTTTTTAATTTAATGTAAATCAATTTTTATAGTGTTATTATTAAGTTTTGCGAGTATTTTAGTTTTTTTAGGGATACACTTAAAAGATAATCTGTTTAATCTGCTCTTTCACAAATGGCCTTAATCTAATTGTTTTAATAAAAAAACTTTTTTTGCATGTTATACTTATATTGAAATGAATCATAAATATCAGAAGACGTACCTATATTTTTAAAGAACTTCGTCATGTATTGGATAAAGAAAAATTAAAATCTGTCTATTATGCCTTAGTCCAATCTCGACTTTCTTACAATATAGTTTGCTGGGGATCCTGTCTAAAGTCCAATGTAGAACCACTAAATATGCTCACAAATTAATTCTTAAAGTCATGCACAAAAAAAAATTTCGTTATCCATTTAAACTACTTTACAAGGAATCTAATGTTATGTGTATAAAACAGCTGTACATTACTAAAATAATTTGTACATTTTTTATCAATACTAAATCTGCAGAAAGAACCCAACAAATCCATACCACTAGAATTGGCTCAACAATGAACTTTATGGCAATACATACTAAAACATCTTTTGGCCAAAGAAACTATTTATACCAAGCTCCAATTATGTTTAATATTCTGCCAGACTACATTAAATCTTCCAATTCATTAGCTAAATTTAAAAAGCATACTATTTTTTCATCCTTGGCCTTTTTTAAATAATAAGATTTCAATTTTTAAATAATAAGATTTGTTTTTTTAATAATATTTGTTTTTTGAATAATAAGCTTTTTTAATATTTATTTTTAACTCCATTAACTCCATTTGCCAAAATTGGAGGGTCACCCTAAATGTTTTGAACTAGCTTTGTTTCTTGGTGGGTATAGTAATTAAATATTTATTTATGGTCTATATTGTTACAAATCATACTTAAATTACCCATCTGGTCACTAATATGATATTTTTATTTCTTACTTTATTATAATATTAAATGTAGTGTATTTTTTATTTTTTTAGTGTGTAAAATCACTCAAATTTATAAAAGTTAACCTCAACACAGGCCTAGTTCCTAGTGAGGTTAATTTTTTTTTGTATGTAAAAATAAAAAATAAGAATGTATGGTGAGAAGTTAAATAAATAAATTATTTGTTTGAGCTCGTACGTACGCAATATGAATTTGAATATATAGTTTTGTCCGTATACAAACTCTTTTCTTTCAAGAAAGGCTGCAAATACAATATTTTATCTGTAATGCAATCCGAAGGTGTTTAAAAATAATAAAAAAAAATAGTTGAATTAGAGCCACCTATGAAAGAGCCGATTATGAATTCTTTTAGAAGTTTACCCTTAAGTAACAATGTTAAGGCTGAAAAACTGGTGTAAAGAAAACTTTAAATTCTCACTAATTCATTACTATTTTTTTTTATTATTAATTGTACAACAGATAAATAATCCAATTACCGTACAATTTTCTCATTTTGACAATCTTAACACCTAAGAAGATGATCATTATACAAAAAAATCTTAAGGCTATCTAAAGAAGAGTTGTATACATCTAGTATTTTTGATATTTCGTTCAACAGTACCATTCCTCTTGTTATGCTATGCTGTGCTAGAACATCTGTTCTCCCGTATGGCTATTAAGTAAATTTGAAAGGAAAAAGAAACCTTCACCAGATGAAGGTAAAATTTTTTATCTTTGACATCAACGTGTGACCTTTTTATTTTGATGTCTTAGGATAGGCTAATAAAAAAGTACTGTTTTTTTTTCATAACTTTAAAATTTTTTAAAGCAAAATCATAGGACTAACCTCACTCTCCGAATTTACCCACACAAAAATTCTGTTGATGATAATACTAACCAATTATCCAATGACCCATTGTAACGGTTATTTCATCATTCCAATGAAGTCGTTCAAAAGATTTGTGTTATCTGAGATCTAAATCGTGCGTTTTCCGACACCATATTTTACAATACTCCTTTACTGGAATACCAACACCCCGAATACAGAACACCTCACATACAAACTATACTCTATACCTACATACCTACTCTATACCTATACAGGCTTCTCCCTAATTATAATAATGACAGACCGCGCCTTCGATGGACGAAGCATTCCAAGAAATTTTCGGCTATAAAAATGGTATAAAAATTTTATTCGTGGTTTTTTTCTACACAAGGTGTGCTGGAAAATGACTTGTTTATTGTTTCTTTTCGGTTGTTAAATTTATTATGCAGCAGAACTAAGAAGTACACCAACGACTGATGAACATCATTAAAGCGCCAAGTTAAATAATAAAATATCCTTTTTGGAAAATTTATTGATATACTGAGAAGTTCAGTTAGAAAGTTTTCAGAAGTTACGTTACGTTATCTTAGCATGAACTGCTGAAATCTGGCGTTAGTTTCCATAAATCAAAGCAACCTTGTTAAAATATTAAATAGTGCCTCACCCAGCTTATTCGATATACTATTGACCCCGTGGCAAAGAGGTAATTTCCTAGAACCCGCGCGAACTATACCAGTTACTTCAATTCTCTTTTTAATGTTATTTTATTGGGAGACATAAGCTTTTTTACTTAAAAGTATTATAATTCAAAATAACCTGCAAAGCACCATGTAAGGTTTAAAAGGGGGTTAGATTTAGCCAAAGTAATTTATGGAAAGGTGTTGGATAACCTACTGACTTCATCTACTAGATAAACGGGTGTGATTACTCGCCTTACGGTGGCCCAACAGTTGGCCCACGAAATTATAATTATTATAACATTATATAAGTTTTTGTGCATTTTTTACCTATTTCAAACTTAAAATCGACTTCAAAAATACTTAATTTTTATTTCATCAAAATTCGCGAATTCACTTTGTGGCATCATAAAATTACTTAATTTTTAATTTAATTTTTGTTTAATTTTTTTTTTTAAGAAAGACAAACATTCCCGGGTTACGAATAACCCAATAATCTTTGAAAATCTCCTACTACCACAACAGAAAGCCGAAAATGTTGCTTGTTTTGTGATGGAGGACTTAGCCAGCCGAGGAATCGAACACGAGGCACCCGGGTGGGATCCAAACGCGATGCCCACTCAACCACTGACCGGTCAATATTAACGGATCAAACTAATTTATTTATAGTGTCGATTGTTTGTACTTATACGCTGGTATTTTGAATTACAGTATACAGACAACCAGTTTTATCCTTGGTGAATTTGAACGAAAATTTGTTTTATGCTTTTGTTATTCGGCGATACATCTTCACTGCACACTCCTTTGAAGACGCTTAGCTATGTTTTGTAGAAGGTATACCGTATTTTCCCTAAACTGTCGGGTATCATCTGTCATGGAACCGTTGTGTAATGCTAAGGTAAATGGATCAGAATATCCGAAAACTTCCCAATCTCCATTTCCTTCCGCCCACTTTCCATTTATTTCCAATTTAAATTTAAGAAAATTTACCCTCACGTAAGATTTAAAGAACAAATAATATTCATGTGGATGATCTAAATTATTTGTTGTGGCCTATAAATAATGGGTACAAAGCGCACAAAGGTTTCGGAAAAAAGGACTCGAAAGGAGGTTTTGGAATAGGGGCGTGTAGGGAAATCTTGAGTTTCCTGCTTAGTCCCCGGAGAAATGGCTATATTTTCAATCTCATATGCCATGCTGTGTCCCCGTAGAGGCATAAAGAGAAAATTTAGTCAAAACGAGACGTTCGCTAATACTGTTCTAACACACGTGCTTATATCTACGTTACGTACTACCTACGCCAGCCATCCTCTATGGTTTTGACAATTTTATTCCTTCCTCCTACGTTTTATTTGTTTAAAATCATTTACTAAAATCGTAGAATGTTAACAACCATATAAATAAAAAAATCACAGTATGCAATTCACACGCGGTAGAAGTGAAACCTTCACAAAACTAAAGTAGACGTGGGGAGACTACGAAGCATTTTTTATCAATGTGAAGGATGATTTTTTTCCATGTTTTTGTCGTCGAATTCCAGTGTACCTTTTCCTATACATTAGTTCATTTTATTAGTATTTCTGTTTTCTTCTTCGGAAAGATGTCACTTTCTTTTGTATTTTATTTGCCTGTTCATTTTAGAGTGGTTTGAAGATTGGATATTGGTTTAACAAAAACAAAAAAGTTTATTTTTTTGGATCTAGTAGGATTTGATCCTTGGTCCTTTGATTGTGGTCCACTGGATTAAAGAAGGCTTGAGTGCGATTTATGGTATTATATTGGAACCGAATACCCGTGTAATAAATAAATATTTTATTGCTTTCTCATTCTCTTGCTGTAAATCCTATAGATGTGTGTGTTTGTCTCTTCCGTTTCATAGAGTTTGAAATCAAAACGGTGCTAAAGGAGTTTTCACTTCAATAACAATAATAAAAATAAATGTTTGACCCGTTATTAAGAAAAATTTGGATTATCTCTGCGACTTAATTATTAGTAAAGAAATTAGGTTATTGGCTAAGCGTACGACTTGATAATTAACACTAAACGTTTATTATCATTAAGAGGCATTCTAATTAGTGCTCTGATGTTTTATTAAGTAAAACCGAGAGCATCATTTTATATCAAAACACGCACTTGCATCACATTACTTAATTAAGACATAAATTTCCATTAATAATTGTTGTTCTTTTATCTTCAATTAACTGGCTGTCAAATTGATAATCGTCTAATTTCTAATTGGTTGCTGGGAACATTCGATAACCAGGCCGACAAATGAGCATGCTCATCGTTTTATATATTAATTCAAACTTTTCACCGTGTAAGCTTCGTTTGATTGATAAATTTATAATCAGTTATTAAATTCTCTAGTCTGGCTTGTAGTAAGTTTGTCTATTTAACCACAATACCTATCTAGACAAATATTTAAAATTTTGTCAAGTATCAAATGGGTCTGTCTGCAGCTTAGCATTACAATCAAACAAACTAGATTTTAAACTAGATTTTAAAATACTATCGTGGTCTAATTTAAATAGATTCATTTTTTACCTTGCTCGTTAGTAAATCCCGATTTATCGTAATGCAAATAAATTAATGATTTAATGAAATCATCGAATTTCACAATAATCCAATCCGATTTGAATAGTGTGTATCTTCTATTATAGTGTTCTAATTATTAAATACATATTTTAGGAATACTTAGTCATTTTATAAAAATAAATACATTAAACAATGAAGAGCATCTGGGTTGTTCTTCTTTTTAACCTTCATAAAGTTATCTCCACCAGTGGAGAAAAATTCAACAGAATAGTCAATATTATTATTCTATAATTACTTTAAAATCTATTGTACTAAAGACTTAACGACCGTGTGCGTTTTAAAAAAATATGTGTTTATATTTTTGTAGTAAAAATTACGTGATAGAGTTGTAAATCCTCGTGATAAGAGGATAGAAGTGTATTTCATACAAAACACAGTTTTGCGTGTATTCTATAATGTTACAAAAAAATTATATGTTTTAAACTCCAAAGGTATGGACCTTTGAAGTAACAGCGACTATTATTTTTTATGGTGTTTAATAAAATATTTAAAAAAAAATAAAACCTCAAAAACTTGTCTTCTACAACTGATGTTTAATACGTTAATTCCGTCACGTGGATTATCATTCAAAATAGGTAGGTATACAAGCAGCTCGTGTTTGTCATCCCCGCTAGGCGTTTTAGGCCTCCTTTTCCCTTTGCTACATTTTCCCCTCTGAGATCCAGAGAGAATTCATTTACAATAAAAAAAAATTCCTCACTTTAGGTGGAAATGTGATAGAGTGGTAAAAGTTGTGTAGATTAAGAAGAAGAACAACCCACCCATCTACAACGAGACTCCTCATTTTATTAAAATAAATTAAATCCAGAGATAGGACTGGTTTAGTCTGATAAACCTCGAGTAAACATTTTTTTAAATGCGCCGGGTTATCTCGCACTGTCTATAAATAAAGGATTTATCGATATTGTCGATAACTTGTCATCGTTCCAAAGCACGACTGCAGATCGCTATCGTACAATCAACAGCTTCTCGGCCTCCTTCAAGATGAGCCTCCGTCACCGCACTCCGTCCTCGGCCGTCGCCTTCCAATCTGCAACATGGAGTAGTTCTCTTGCATCCTTCCTGACATCATCCTCCCATCTCAGCCTAGGTCTGCCTGCCTTTCCTGGCAGAACCATCTTGGGTACTCGTTGCTTGGCATTCGGTGCACGTGTCCGGCTCATCTTAGAATTTGGAGCCTTAAATTGTTAAAGAGTCTGGGAGCTTGGTAGAAATCATAAAGCTCATTATTGTGGCGGAATCTCCATGCCTCTTCCTCTCGCACCGCTCCTAAGATTCTTTGGAGTACCTTTATTTTGAAGGTGTCCAGCTGTTCCGCAGACTTTGCTATTAGTGTTCTCGCCTCACATCCGTAGGCCAAGACCGTTCTAATAATTGTTTTGTGTAGAGTTATTTTGGTTTTCCTACGGACGTTTTGAGATTTGAACACTGGCAGCAACGCGAAGTAAGTGCAGTTAGCGGCTATAATGCGCTTTCTTACTTCTGCTGGGTCTTCATTATCCTGCATTATGATGGAGCCCAGGTTGGTAAGCTATTACAACAAACCACAGATTACGTCGGGTAAATTAAGAACACTTAGTTGTTGTGAACCGTTGTTTATTTGTTGGCAGTGATAAGTGACCGTCATTATCGTTAAAACCTTTATCGATCGACCATGCTAGATATCCACGACCTGCGAGACACGATAATTAATAGAAAATTAGTTTTGCGTGTAAAATTTCAGGATTTTCTCGTATATTATTTATTATTACTTGCCACGGGTAAGGTTTGTGTTGTTTTTTTTTAGCATACGTTAATAGGTTTACTATTGGCCCTCGAGATGAGCAAACGACTTTTAACATTTTTTAGCAAATATTAACGTCGATTAAAGTATAGTAATTACATAACAACCAGCACAATTATTTATTTTTGTTTCGTTAACCGTAACTTTTATAATAAAATATGGTTTTAATGTGTCAAACACTTGATTCAAAAAATATTAAATTTTTTAGTTGTTAGTGTTATAAAATCAAAAGAAAATAATATCATTACCGGTGGTCTTCCGAATTTCACGATAAGTCAATGTCTAGTTCTTGGTTAATTAGCAGATAGTTTTTTTGGAAAGTGTTTCCTCATAGAATATTTTTGAATTGAACAGCGTCCTTGGTGATTTTTCACAAAAATGGCCCTATACAAGTCATCCAAGTATTATTATTATTAATGGCGCCTCGTCTTATTTTGATAGTTAAAGCATATTTTAAAGCTCCGTAGCTCGTGATGGAAATTACTTTACTAATTAAAATCATTGCGATTACCAAATAATATTTTACTAATAATATATTAAATTTTTATTTTAACTTTACGAGTAAAACCTCAAATTGTAATATTTAATTAAATGAAGACAATATAAGCGAAACTCAATCGATAATCTGAATATAAGCGAAACTCAATCGAAAATCTGAAATCAGAAAAATAGAAAAATGAAGATAGTATGGGTGGTTCTTACTCGAAGTATGATACAGTTAAAAATGACCGAATTGGATATCGACACCGTGGCGCAGTGGTTAGCGCGTTCGCCCGGAAAGCGGGAGGTCCTGGGTTCGCGTCCCAGAGGTGTCAATATCTTTTTCTGATTTTTCTGTTTTCAGATTTTCGATTGAGTTTCGCTTATATTGTCTTCACTTAATTAATATATTACTTTTTAAAGGGCGATCTTGGTCATGTTTGCAATTCGTTATTTTACTGTTGACAATTCGTTATTTTACTGAAAACTTATTACATTTCACGAATAGGTACTGTAAATTCAAAGTTTACAATGAGAGGAAATTAAATATGCATAATAATAAGTAAGTAATTAAATTACAAAAAAAAATTAATTGATGTGCTTCACCGAAGTTAATACTAACAAAAATTAATTATTAAGTAGTAGTCACTGTATTTTTTAAGCAATATGGAAAAAAATCCTTATTTAGTCAGATTTGTGATTAAAAATCTGGTTGGCTATTTAAAAAAAAGTAGCACCGCAAGAACAAATGCGTAGAAACAAACGCGAAAGATTTGATTGTTAATTTTTTCATAAAAATATTAAATATTGATGATTTCTAGACATTTTTTATAAACAATTTGGGAGGCGGGTATGGCTACCGCCGCCCCGGGAACTGCTTATTGGATAAACTATACCCCTGCCATAGGTAGCCTCAAGTGGTTCATTGTGTTGATGGCTTAGGAGGGGTGTCCGGGTTCGTGGGGTGAGGTTTGTCTAGGTCTTGGTGATCACCGGATTTGGAGAGACTGGTTGAGGGAGACCTAACCTAGATCTTTCCAGACGTACTCTCTCGACCCATCGCCCTGCATCGCAGTGGGAGTTTTTCCTTCCGAGTACTTTCGATCCGTAAAAAGATTCTCCAACAATATTTATAACAACACCAAAAAATTTTCTGCTTTATAGTTAAGATCGCGATTACAACTTAGTTCTGGTTTACAGCTTTCACAACGCGATATTAAACAACCGTGAAATATAAAGCTACACTTACGAAAGCTAAGAGCTATTTCATGAAAGTCGTGATGTTGAAATATTACGTTACACTCGAATACGCGTGTTTATCATACTGTGAGCTTTAACCAAATCTCAACGGAAATATTTAGTTTCACATTGTAAGTGTTATGACGATTACGAAAAGTGATAAACATTTCTTGGATTGTTTTACAATCTGTTTGAGTTGATTAAAGAACCTTTGCGCAATTATTTTCAGAAATATAGCTCATTGAAAGGGGATTGAATTTCGGAAAAATTGATAGATTTTTTTGTAAATACAAACACCGTGTAAATGCCCTGAGGTATTTTCTTGAGGCTCTGTGACAGAAATTAAAGTTGTTATTTGAGAAAATAATAGAAAGAGCTTTATTTAACAAAGATTTAAAAATGTAATAAAAATCTTAAAAAATCTCTCAATGAAAATTTAATTATGGCATCATAATATAAGTAGTATATTAGATTACCAACTCCTATTAGCAAAAAAGTTTTTTCGCAGCAGTTTTTGGACCACATGATTCAATTATGTGTGTATCTCAAAAATTGTGGTTCTTGAAAGAAAAATGGGTAAAGGGAAGGAAAGTGAATTAAAAATCATTTTAAGAAAGTAATTTATTTATTTATTTAAGGAACAAACAGTCTTAGTAATATAATGTACATAAGAGGATGATAAAAAAACAGACCAATTATTAATGTTCACAGATATATATAGGTATTTAGAAACAAGAATAACTGAATGTAAAGTAGAATATTTACGAAAAATTAGAGAAAAAAAAGAACTAAGCAGCAATTTTTAAAAAAATAATAGTACAAATCGTTCATTCTTCAATGAAAAACCAAACAATAAAATAAGTGTGATTATAACTGTAATAGACTGCAAAATAGGTATTTGGTTTGGGAAAGGTAAGGGGAGTAGAGGGATACAAGTTGCCACGCAAGTAATATAAAAATATTAGATGCAATCAATTTAATCGTCATGAATATGTGTTATTCGCACCTAGAATGAAGTTCTGTAGCGACTGTAACCAGCAGTAAATACGTCAGCACGTGTGTCTACATTTGCAAATTTATTGTTAAAGTAGTTACATGTCCTTTGCATAAATTCATTTTGATTGGAATTGGTGTTGCATCTACCAATATAGAAAAGGGTATTTTGTCTACTATATCGAATCGGCGCGTGGAAATTTATTTTGTTTAGCAACTCCGGGAGAGTTTCACCAATTTGAGACGAAAGAATTGAATTTATTTAATTTAATTTAAGAAAAATTTCAAACACTGTAATTACATTTTTTATGTACACACATGAATTTCAACTGTCAATATAGCATTTCCATTCAAATCTGGGTCCTAAACACGCTTAAACCAAATTCAATCAATATTTAAATTCAAATGGTGAATCTACTCTCCTCTAATAATGATCTATTTTGGTACTAAAAAAAATCTTTTATGTATGTTTCCTGGCCGGATGGTTAGCAAGAAATCTTTGAACAGCTATGCTCAGCGATGCTCCATCACGGAGTGTCAAAACATTAATTTCATTTCTTTAAAAAAAAAAACTAGAAAACGTATCAGGAGCACATACTTTCCCTTTTTGGCTTGACTTTATCTAACTTGTATATTATGTACCTCTATATTTTCATGTACCTATAAGCTGTTTGTCTCTTACATAATTACAATAAATAAATAAAGTAGCCTGCTTCACCAAGGAGGATTTACGATTATGATTTCGCTCCGTGCAACCATTATTCCAATGAGCGCTTTTATTATTACCTGACGATCCATGATTACGGTACCGTGACGGCCCAAAAAAAGCATTAAACGTACGTTATTTATCCAAATAATGCTGCAGCTCTTTCTAACACATTAAATAATGGTGAGACAAAAGATGAGACACAATATACTTGGGTCTGTTTCCTCTAAGGTATTAGTTTTTTTTTTCCTTTGTAGGAAACAGATATATCTTATTACGGATCAGCTACGGCGACGGAAAATGCGTTTCATTTTCTTTGTACGTGTGAGGATGATGTATGATAATGATTGTATGATTCCTTTGGGGGATGGCAGACATAAGTTCACCGTTTGTCTCATTTTCGACTGTTGTTATTTAGTGTGTAAGAAAGGGCTGCAGCATTACATGTTTAAGAACAATAGCAAAACAATCAACGCATTGACGATTGACATTTGTGCACGACTAGTAGTATTGTGTAGGGAGACATCACGGTGCGGTGTATGAGACAGATTCAAGAAAATTATCACTTTTTCCTTTGAGGAAATCGACCTACGTACATTGTGACACTCATCTTTTATAAGAGCTGCAGCATTATTGTGATAAGGAACGTATGTTTATTTCCTATTTTGTGCCTTCATGGTACCGTAATCGTGGATCGTCACGGTAATAATAAAAGCGCTCATTCGCTACGACTTCAAAATATATTTTGTATGAAAAACTAGGAAAACTACCGGGAGTGCATAATTTGTAAGAGTAACCTGTCTCACCATTCGGTGAAAAACTAATTGAGCTAAACGATTTAAAATGAAAATCTTGAAAATAGTATCAGGAGCACATTAATTCCAGGAGTAACCTGCCTCACCATGGAGGGCGTCATGATCCCGCCCCTCGTGCTGCAGGGCGATCCGGCCGAACTGCGCTGCCTGTTCCGGCTGGACCACGACAGCCTCTATTCCGTGTCCTGGTACAAAGACCACGAGGAGTTCTACAGATACGTGCCCAAGGCCAACCCGAGGCAGCACACCTACAGGCTGGACGGAGCTAAAGTTGACGTAAGCTTATCTATTATTTTTATACCCCCGTCTGAGTTTTAAAAATCTTTCTAAAAGAATAGGTTCGAAAACAGATCCTTGTGGTACTCCTGGGAAAATATTCAATGATTCTGAAACTCACTCATCTCACAAACTTTTGTGATCTGCTATTAACAAAGGTATTGAAATACAAGAGATATGTTATCGGCGAACTACTACCTAATGGGCATAATTTGAATACGGAAAGATTTAGTTCATTTAGTTGATTTTTTAAGGTGTGCAGTAGTATTGGTTAACAATGTATTTTGAATATGGAAATAATTCGTTCATTTAGTTGATTTTTTTAAGGTGTGCAGTAGTATTGATTTATTTATTTATTTCTATGCATTACAGTATTTACCTATAGATCAATTTTGAAAAACATTTTTACATAATATATATTGTAATTTTATTATGTTGGGTGTAAGGTAGGTTTGTGAAGGTGAAACTGTGGATAGGTATTGTTGTATGTTTCGTGAACACCTCACTAGGAGAACCTGTGCTGAGGTGTTTACGTGTTTATTTACGTGTTGATTAACAATATAGTTTGAATACGGAAAGAGTTCGTTCATTTAGTTGATTTTTTGGAGGTGTGCAGTAGTATTGGTTAACAATGTAGTTTGAATACGGAAAGAATTCGTTAATTTAGTTGATTTTTTGAAGGTGTGCAGTAGTATTGGTTAACAACGCCAGGAAACACAGTCCCACGCAGTAAAAACTGCGGATAGCACATCTCTTGTATTTCAAAATTTTTGGCTATTATATTAGTTCAAAATAATGTCTGAACCATATCAAGGCTGTTCCATTTATTTCATTTTTGAATAGCTTTTGAATAATTGCTACTCAAATATCACTGTCTAAAAGCTTTTCTAAAGCTTTCTTGGTCAATGTTATTTCTTCATTATATAATCTTATTTCTTCAGACAGAAAAAAATATGCAAATTTGAGCGGTCAATCGCGTCTGGGTCTCACCCAGGCGTCGCTAATTCAATTCCTTGGCTGGCTAAGTCCTCCATCACAACAAAAGCAACATTTTCCGCTTACTTTGACAGTAGTAGGAGGTCTTTTAAATACTCGTATTGTCAGGTTATTCGTCACCCGGAAATGTTTGTTTCTCTTTCTAAAAAAAATATGAAATTAAACTAACTACTCGTGAGTTTTCCTGGAACATTCAATAGATTTTCTAGTTTATGCAAAAACAAAGTTGTCGCAGCCGAATGCTACGACACGAGATTGTGGACTGTAAATCCCTTTTGTAATCGAAATAGACCATATATCGTGTTTTGAAGGCAGATCAAAGGAGAATCGGTTTGAAGGGAATCTCCTACCTTTAACGGCTTCTGAAGGCTGCTGCTCAGTGTCGTTTCTGTTATCACATATATATATTGCACAACATAGATTTTATGCACGACACTATTATATTTTATAAAAAGAAACGAAACTGCGATTATTTGCGACTACTTGCGATATTTTACGAGAACGAGTTGTGATCCATATCACTTCCGAAATGCAACTGATAACAAGTGGGTAATGCGCACTTGGGTGTCAATATTGTTCATCATGTAGGTAAGCACATCTTCTTTTCCTGGTGGAGACTTTGAGGAAAGGAAGAAGAGAATGGATTACATGATGGAAGGAATAGAGGAATATGGATTAAGTTTTGTTTTTAAAAACTGTTTCAGAACCAAACAAAAGTCTTTATGTGAGAAATTCTACAAAATTGTTTGACATTACAAAATACACATCGACATGAATTTACAGCCATGGATTTGATCCCTGAATGCATTTCCATAAAGGTTAATGTATTCTGAGAATACGGTGTAAGGTACGTATATAAATACGTATAAACTTCCACTGTGCCATTTCATATCGGAAGTCAAGAAAACTTCTGAAAATTATCTCTTTGCTACATGACAAAAATTTTTTTCAGCGTAAGAGTGACAGTCTATCACATTATTATATGAGTTCCACTCCCATCTTATATCTTTTTTTTATAATATGTGTTTTTCTCTAGAAAATTGATAAATTTAATATCATTTAACCCAAAAAAGAAATCAAAGTTATTTGTTCAAACATAGAGATTATCTACTTTTTACAACTAAGGCAAAGTTGTTTTGCAGAAATTCACGCGTGAAAAATTATCAAACGGCCATTCAGCGCCATTTTTTTTTAGACAGTTTTGTTTGTCTCAATTGTTTGTTGTCTCAGTCAGGTTTGTTTTGTTTTTTGAACAAATTGTGATCATCAGAAGTGGACTGAGGACACCTATCATGTTGTTAGCTTATCAGTTTACCTATTACAATTTGATAGAAATCTGTCACGCACTTAGGATCGGCGTTTAACGGGGATCTTTCAAATGTCAAAAAAACAAAATAGCAATGAGTGGCCATTTTATGACAATGGTACATTTGCATTTCTGTGAAACAACTGAGCTTAAGAGTTGCATAACCTTGATCTTTTTCATTTTTCATCAAAATTATGTATATTTCAGGTTTTTTTATTTTGATTATTGAAATAAATATAATTATTGCATTTTTATTCAATTTTTATGTTGAAAAATCAATTTTCTGTAACGATTTAAAAAACGCCAGTTTTGTTTTTTGCAAAAACGATTTGTTCGTGAGGAGGGCGTTCGTGACGTCAATCGGCAAACCTTTGTAGAGGCCTTACCGGGTTCCGTTAATAGCTGTCACAGCCAACAACGTTTCCTATGTCATAGTCTCATACTCGATACAAGACCGTTAAGGAATTGTCAGGAATTGGTCGGCTTAAAAATAAATACGTGATAATATTATGAAAAAAAATATTCAAATTACATACTTATGGCGATCAGAATCAGAAAAATACATTTTAAATCTTCCATGTATTTTTAACGATTCTCCAGTTAATGAAAATACTCTATTATTGTGTTTGGTTCCATGCCAACTTAATTCTTCTCAACACTTCTTTAAAAAGTCATTAAAATTTAAGAAAAAAAAACGAAAAATAGTCCATAACCTAACGTAACCTATTTAACCATTTTTTATAAAAAAATTTCATCACTTTTAATGATTTTTCAAAGGAGGTGTTGAGTTGAGTTCATTCTGAATTGTCCGGTCAACGTTGTGTTTATGCTACGATCGTATATCCTTCCTTGAGTTTAAAAGTGTAAGGGCAATTATGACAGTGTAATTATGTACAGCAGCAGCGGTCTGATGCCCAGACGGTGATCTTGCGCGGGGCCAATCCGGCGGCAAGCGGGGTCTACCGGTGCGAGGTGTCGGCTGAAGCGCCTTCTTTCACCTCCGTCAATGGGGAGGGCCGGATGGATGTCGTCTGTAAGTACAGAATATATTTTTTATGTATCATATTTATGGTCTTTTAAGAAAATGATTTTTTTTATATAAAACATGCACTTAAAGCCTTACTAACAAAAGTTTTTAAAGATATGTTGATAAACGACCATTTGCCCTACTTTCTTTTAAAAAAAATTTTAAACAAAATCAAAAAAAAATCTTCTAAATGTCGTCACTAATCACTCAGCTGAGTATCTGCACAACCTCTCACCTTGCCCCTAACTGCTCAAATGCTAAGGTTTTTTTAGGTTTTTAGTTTAAAACAAAAAAAAAAATAACATCAAAAATTTCACCAGAGACCAAAATTTCATTTACATATTTTACTCCTTGTAATTTCAGGAATCACTGGCTAAATTAATTCAAGTGTGCCTCTTAAAATACTCCCCTCTAAAATATACTTTGATAATAATAGACTTTGATTTAAAAAAAACATATTTATATAAAACTGTGTAAACAATATGACATAATATTAAGTATATTTTTTAATAAATACAAAAAAAGATACGTATAGTTATATATATATAATTTACAGGTTAATCATTTCTAGTATTGCGTGCATCAAAAATTTTTAAAGTGGCGTTTAGCGCGTAAGAACTTGCAAAACAATTTAACAAATGATACTGCTGTCATTTGAAATTGATGTAATGTGATAACACTGAAATAATTTGGACCCTTCAAACAGGTTAAAATTGTCTTTCAAATAGGTATAAATTTGGTTTCATAATAACAAAATTATGGGTCTTAGCCATAGTCAAGCTGATAATTATTATAAATCACAGATCCTCAGTGGGTAATTTAAGCCTGTCAACGCAATTACAATTAATTGTAGCGTGTATTTCAAATTGGGTAAAATGTTGATTTAATAATCATGCACGCCGGATAGGCCTATCTGAATCATGGTAGTCAGTTGTATGTTTAATTTATTATATTTTTTTTATTTTTTTTTTTTATATGAAATACCGCACAAGAGTCCCCAACTGCTCCCGTCTGGAGCCAGTGAGACTATGGCATCCCCAATTGGGGTATGTTGTGAGGCTGAAGGTAGTGGGGAGGGGAAGGAGATAGGGAAGAGGAAGGTGGGGAAGTACCTGGCTATTCAGATCTGGTCACTAAACACGGCTAAAGCCATTTCAAGCAACGTTTCAATTCTGAATGGTGGTCTTACACCAGGGCGATACTGATAGTATCTTCCACTCTGGAACGTGCCGCAAATATACTATATAATATTTTAAATAAATAAATTGTGAAATAACACAAATTAATCAAATAAAATTTATTTACGCACGCCGGGTTCGAACCCGCGACCTTCGGATATATATATTTTTGTCACCGTTATGTATATAGAAAATATATACGGCCTCTAGACAAAAACTTCAATATTTCCAATTAGCCTGCATAGTTTGTCCAAAAACATATATGCCAAAAACCAAACTTTGCATTTGTTAATGACAATCACCAAGTTTAGTGCCCGCTTGAGCTCAGGGCCAGTGTTGCCTACTCAGCTCCTTTAGAGCTAGATTTAGCTCCCAAATCAGGCCGTCAGTGGTTTAAATTCTCAGCTCGTTTTTCAGATAATCTAGCTTCTATTTTTGTACAAAACTTGTGAACAAGAAATGACAATTTAGGAATCGGTTATTTTCGAATTGAAAACTTGGTTTGTACCTCAGAATTAGGGTTGGTCCCAACGTAGGCTATATAAGTTTTTAGCTCTTTTAGCTCATTTTCGGGTGTCGTCTGGCTCTCTTTTAAAAATCGAGTTGGCAACACTGCTCAGGGCACACAAATAATATGTCTTTTTCATAAAAGATATAAAACAATTTAATATTTATAATGAAGTTTTCACACTAACTAGAAGGTCTTTTCGTGTAAGGTTGATCGGGCTTTCTACATAGGGTAGAAAATATCTCATCACGGTCTGTCAATAACAAACTTTATACATAAATATATACGGTGTCACGGTAATATAAATAATAAATGTTTTTGTATCGTGTAGTGATAATGATGTCTTCGAAGGGATCTCCCGTGCTAAGAATCTCGTTTACATACTAAAATTTAATTATATTTGTTATATGAAGTTCCTGGAAGAATAAAAAATCAACAGTATATAATATATAACCTAGCGACTGTAGGGTTGAAATATAAGAATACAACTCTGATTCCGCGCCTTACGCAAAATCGTTTTCGTACGTGGAGTTTGTATACAAATCTACTTTTACAATAGAACCGAATTAAAGCAAAAGATGGCGCCACTTTCGTTAACAGCTATCGTGAGGAGCATCGCTTGTTTATTGGATTTGTAATTTCGTGATTTTTTGAGGAAATGGAGAGATTGACGACTATATGATTATTATTACAACTGGCAGTTGTGGATAATAATTATGACATCAAACATCATTGCCTCTCGCTGTTATTTTGTCCCTCTAGCTGGATTCCAGCGGATCTGAGGAACCAGCTATTTTTGCAACCAGTTCCTATCGGATTTATAAAATGGTCATCAATATTCAAACTGGGCGAAATCTAACCAAAACGCGAGCGAGTTTTTAACTGCTAGTATTTATTTATTTATTTATTTCTATGTAATACAGTATTTACCTATTAATTAACATTTTTACATAATAGATCAATTTTGAAAACATTTTTACATAATGTATTTTGCAATTTTATTATGTTGGGTGTAAGATAGGTTTGTGAAGGTGAACCTGTGGATAGGTATTGTTGTATGTTTCGTGAACACCTCACTAGGAGAACCTGTGCTGAGGTGTTTACGTGTTTATTTATGTTTATGTGTGACAAGTATTTATGTGTTATTTTTTTTTTTTTAATTTTAATAGTTATTGTACATTGGTTATTTAGAAGAGAAAAAAAAGTATTTATATATATTAGAGGAATATAAAAAAAAATATATGTATACACATACACATACATACACATCCATATAAGTATATAATTAATGTTTTTTAAAGGGGTTGGGTGGTTTCTGTTTCAGTCTGTATTTGGTGTCAGTATGTTTTTTTCTAAGCCCCCATGTTTTGTATCCAGCTTTTCATTTGAGTTTTAAATGTTATTGTGATTTTTTAATGAGAGTGGGATTTTTTGTAAAGTTTAGTACCATAGAATGATGTATTCGTTGGTTAAGTTTGATTAATAAATAAATCCATACAGTCCATAAAACAATCAGAGACAGAAAACAATGTTTTTTCACATACGGTGTAACATACGTTGGATCTCTACATAAATTAATTCATATTCTTTGTTGCAGCCCTGCCCGCCGACCCGCCGCTGATCACTGGAGATGTGTACCCGCGCGATTACCGGGAGGGGGATGTGCTGTCCCTGAACTGCACGGCGGGGTACTCACATCCCCCGGCCCGCCTGCGCTGGATGGTCAACGACAGACAGGTTAGACTGCATGGGTCGGCAACCTTTTGTTGTAAAAGGGCCAAATATTTTAAGGAGGGATTAGTGCGGGCCGCACTTGGATCAAACATAATTACAGTATACCTGATATTTGGTGACTTAGTAGGGGTGCCCGGGTTCATGGGGTGAGGTATGTCCAGGTCTTGGCGGCGGATGCATCTGCCCACCTGCTGCGTGGCGGGCCGGGTCGAGAAAGACTGGTTGAGGGAGGCCTTTTAACATTTCCAGCCGGACTCTCTCAACTCATCGCCTTGCACTGCAGTTGGAAGGATTGATTCATACGTCCATCACTCCTGGACACACTGACCAGATTCCTACTCATCCCCTCATACTTTTTTGCTTCCCAGGACTTCCTATCCTTCCCCTCCTTAAAAAGATCCTCCACACAGCATCTCCTCAGATGACATAGGCCCCGAGGAAAATTATTTCCCTCAGGGCCTCCTGCGTGGAGCTATTGTAAAAAAATATTGTGAACAAATATTTTAGTTTTAAAAGTAAAAAGCTTATTGCATATTTTTACGACATTTTTTGTAGTTAATAAAATTAATGAAATTTTTGTGGTTGTATTTGACATTTTTGAAGCGAAGTCGCGTAGTCTTGCGTCTAAATGTAAATCCGATAACCGAGAACAGTGTTTCTTTTCTCGATAAATCAGAATTGAAAAAGCTTTTTTATTTTTTTTACAGTTAATACCGCACAAGAGTCCCAACTGCTCCCGTCTGGAGCCAGTGAGACTATGGCATCCCCAATTGGGATATGTTGTGAGGCTGAAGGTAGCGGGGAGGGGAAGAAGATAGGGAAGAGGAAGGTGGGGAAGTACCTGGCTATTCAGATCTGGTCACTAAACACGGCTAAAGCCATTTCAAGCAACGTTTCAATTCTGAATGGTGGTCTTACACCAGGGCGATACTGATAGTATCTTCCACTCTGGAACGTGCCGCAAATATACTATATATTATTTTAAATGAATAAATTGTGAAATAACACAAATTAATCAAATAAAATTTATTTGCGCACGCCGGGTTCGAACCCGCGACCTTCGGATTGTGAGTCGAGAGTCTTGCCTCGGGACCACGGAGGCCGTCTTGCTCACAAATACTACCAAAATACTACCGGCTTGCTCACAAATACTACCAAACACAGTAATTATTTGCTCAGCAAACCATTTTAACTCCTTGCAGTTTTCAGAAGGCAAACCCCATAGTAATCCACCAAGTTTTTCCTTTAAGGCCCCGTAACCGCTCTCGAAAAGAAGAAGATGGAGAGATATGTAATTACGAATGTTGGAGAGAGCGCGTTAATATTTAAATCGATAAATTGAAGCAAAAATTACAAAAAAGCTTAATAAAACATGACTTGTTTAAAATAGAGCAAAAATCTCGTAGAATGTATCTTAAGTATCATTTAAAGAAACATTGTGATTTTTTTCACAAATATAACTTGTAAAATAATAGAAATAGACTTGTTTTAAATAATTTTCGGAGCATACTTTGCGATTTTTTTCCATCGAGGGAATTACATATAATTTTCGTTCCGGCGTGGAACGTATCAAGATATTATCTTAAAAAATAACATATATTTTTTTAAGAGCTTAAAACTTCAAAAGTTTAAGGGAGATATGTAAGAAATCGGTCGAAATTCGAATAGCGGCGGCTTAAAAGCCATTTTAAAGTGTGGTATCACTTTGCAAATATATCACGTTGATTTGCTTATCACTCGCCCTTTGCTATCCCTTCGCCCCCTTTCTCGCTCCCTTTCACTCCGTTGTGTATGATATCGTCCGTCGCGTGTTGCAGCGAGAATCTTACGGGCCGCACCAAGACGCCTCGCGGGCCGCGGGCCGCGGGCCGCAGGTCGCCGACCCATGGGTTAGAGAATTACACACAAACAATGCATTTGTAGATTTTTTATCAACATTTAATTTGAATAAAGAACTCAACAAATACGTATCACTAGATCGTGCGTTGAACTTTGAACTAAAACATAGTTTGGTCAAAGAAACTATTTGTATCAGACTTCACTCAAATAATATTCTTCCAGATTTAATTAATTCTTCCTAAGTCCTTTGATAATCTTCAAAAGATTGTCAAGATGTTTGTGGTATCAGAAGGTTGGCATAATTCTATATCCTTGTCCTTTCTTAATGGGATTTAGTTCCATTTGTTAAAAACAGTGAGTCATCCTAGTTGTTTCGTGTGTTTGCCCTGTTTCTTCTTGTATTTGTGCTGTCTTTATATTTAATGGGAATAATTATGTATAATTCTGATATGGTTCAAATATTGTTATCATGCATACTCAAAATACACTAATGGCAACCAAAGTGACATGTTTTTTACTTTCTCTCCTTGTAATATGTTGTGTTTATGCACGTAGTGATTACCTTGTGCTTCATTCAAATGTTTAATACTGGCTCAGTCCTAGTGAGGTTCTTTCTCCCTCTGTCTCTCAACTTACATATATATCTGGCCGGCGTGGTCTAGCGGTATGGCTCTTGACTCGTAATCTGAAGGTCGCGGGATCGAATCCCGGCGTGGCAAATAAATTTAATCTGATTAATTTGTGTTATTTCACAATTAATTAATTTAAAATAATGTGTAGTATATTTGCGGCACGTTCCAAAGTAGAAGATACTCTCAGTATCGCCCTGGTGTAAGACCACCATTCAGAATTGAAACGTTGCTTGAAATGGCTTTAGCCGTGTTTAGTGACCAGATCTGAATAGCCAGGTACTTCCCCACCTTCCTCTTCCCTATCTTCTTCCCCTCCCCGCTACCTTCAGCCTCACAACATATCCCAATTGGGGATGCCATAGTCTCACTGGCTCCAGACGGGAGCAGTTGGGACTCTTGGGCGGCATTCACATTTTAAAAAAAAAATTACACTACAACAAATAACTACACTACATCCCAATGGCATAAGTTAAAGGTTGCTTATAACAACGCTTATCGCCAACTTTTCCGCCTACCAAGATACTGCAGTGCTACGGAAATGTTCCTAGAGGGACGAGTACACACCTTCCGAGCACTTCTCCGCCACCGTATGGGAAGCTTATGGCGTAGACTGGGCCAATCAAAGAATGCGATCATCACCGCCATGACTGCCTGGATGGAGTCCCCCCTGATGGCCCTCTGGAGGCGGGAGACGATGAAATATCCTCCGTAAACAGATGCATGAATTCATTTTAGTGTTTACTATTTTTTCAATTTCATTTCTAATGTTTTTCATGCTTATTCGTTTTTTTTTTATTTATTTTATCTATGTGCCTTAACCTATTATTTGTCTAATTGCTTCTGTTATTTCAAAATATGGAATGTATTGCATTGCACTACCCCTGCATACATTCTGGAATAAACTATTATTATTATTATTATTATTTTAATTGAATAAATTGCGAAATAACACAAATCAATCAAATAAAATTTATTTGCCACGCCGGGATTCGATCTCGCGACCTTCGGAATGCGAGTCAAGAGCCTTACCGCTGGACTACGCCGGCCGTCCATAATTGAGTTAGTAAATAAAAAAAGTATGTGACCATTAATTAGCAGGACATTTGTCTGGAACTAATTATAAATAAACTAATACGTGCAGAATCCCCTCGAAATCTATTGTAACCTTACTTTCATGCGTACAATTCCTGAAATTTTCACGATTTATTTTTGGGGTATTATGCCGTATTATGTTTCCTCCTTCTTTACCCAACGTTTTAGACAGCATCACAGTGTTCAAGTTCAGAGCAGATGTGAAGTGTGTTTGTGTGTGTATGTAGAACCGCTCCATTCCTCTTGAGGCCGGTATTTCAGAATAATATATTTTTTAAAAATTAATATTTTTTTTAAAATTAATATATTTTTTGGCGTTTAGTTTCGATATAGCCATCAAGTACCAGATAAAAAAAAACTATGAAACTTAGCCTTCTCTATTAATGTAAATGGGGTGTTTTTCGGATTTCAATTTCCTTCGTAATTAGGCGTGCTCGATCCGTTTTGGGTCTTTCCAGAACTTTAGGAACAAAAATGGCCAGTTTTATTTAAAATGTGCTCGGCAATTGACGATTTGTCAGGATGGCCGAGTGTTCTGTGAAAATGTTCTGAAATCATTTTGAAGATGGTCCGTTCTGTCTAAATACTTACAATAATCACAATAATAGCAGTGATAACAATATCGTCATTACAGCGCCACGCAGCACTGCAGGGAAAATGGTTGGGGTGAATCTCTTTCTTTCTCCCTTAAGCAGAACGGCCATAACCCCCCTCTAACTAATGTTTTGCCCACACAGTTTCCTGTTATTTATTGGTAGGTTTACGTCATGCAACAGAAAATTAGAGTAGTTTAATACAAAATTGTTTCATAACACGGAATAAACGACCACTTAATGTTGCACTCAATAAAACGCCACAGCAAGGTTATTTAGATGCAACCATCAAACGAAATAAAGAAGTTCTCTCGTGTTATATTAAAATTCGTGGTGTATGGATTGGACCAAAGATATTGAAATATAATGAGTGGACGGTGAAATTGAAGACGGCTGTTTGAAGAGATGTTGCGATTGAACATTGAACGTGGGATGATAATTCGAAAACCGCGCGATAATTATCATGATGTGTTCTGGTCAAATATCGATTTAAGGCGGCACTATCCGAATTTCTACCGATTTCTTGCAAATCTCCCTTGAACATTTGAAGTTTTTAAGCTCTTAAAAAAATATTTGTAATTTTTGAAGATTATATCTATACAACCCCCATGTCGAAACACAAATTATATGAAATTCCCTCGTTAGAAAAAAATCGCAAAGTTTGCTCCGAAAATTTTTATTTTCAAGCCTGTCTCTATTATTTAACAAGTTATATGCATGAAAAAATTCGCAGTCTATCTTTGAACGTTGTTTTAGACAACTCCCACGAGATTTTTGCTCTATTCTAAACGAGTCATGTTTTATTCGACTCGACTTTGTGCAGAAACGGGCGATCCGATTGATAGACTCTCCTAACCTAACAAATGGATTGCAATCTTTACTGCATAGGCGTCAGGTGGGAATGCTGTCCTTGTTCTACCGGTATTTCAATGGAAGATGCTCCGAGAAACTAGCGTCATTGATCCCTTCGGCACCGGTGCATAGTCGGGAAACACGCCAAACACGCGCCCAACATTTGTACACGGTTAACATTAGTCCTATGAGAACGGGTCGCTTCTACGACTCGTTCTTGAGTTCAACAGCTCGGCTGTGGAACGATTTGCCGGCCTCTGTGTTTCCTCCCTCCTACACGTGGGTCTCTTCAAGACCCATGTTCACTCCTTCCTCTCCTCAAAAATACCCTCCACACAGCATCTTCAAAGATGACATAGGCCCTGAGGGAAATTATTTTCCTCGGGGCCTCCCGGGTGGATTAATGTAAAAAAAATATATATATATTAAACATTCTCTTAATTTTCACTTCACTTTTATCGTTTGAAGTATTAGCGCGCTCTCTCCAACATTCGTAATTACATATCTCTCCATCTTCTTCTTTTCGTACTCGGGTACGGGGCCCAACGCAATTGTTTTTTTTTTGATCTTATTATTTTCATGCATATTGCATAGTAAGAACGTAAAAAAATTTCCTAAATTATCTAAATTACTAAAAGAAAAAAAAATTATTTCCCATTTTGGAAATGATTTTTTTATTTCTACACAAACCTTAATACGTACCCAACGAGAAAAAAAATTCAAATGAGTTATCAAAGAAATAATGACCTTTATACCATTTGGAAACAGTAAAATATCGGTATTTCCGCCATTGATAGCTGCTAAAAGTGGCCTGCAAAGCCATAGAAAATTGATTTAAAATCTTCCGAGAAGCTATATTAATCAAATAAAGTGTTACGTCAAGAAAGATATTGGCGCAAGCGATTCTGACCTTATCGTTTATACAGTTTCTTTATACATAAGGGTTAAAATCGCATTTAAAAAAAAGCTAAGACTTTTTTTGAGAGATTAAGGCAATGCACCACGTCGTGTAAAATGTGTGATCAGGCCGCTTACTTAATTTTTTTGGGCTTAAAAAAGACTGATAAAAAAAATACTCAAAGGCAATATGTGTTCTTTTGGTAGTATTTAAATAAAGCATCTGAAATATTTCTAAGCGATCTAATTTTCAAACCAAAAACAGCTTATGAAAACGCACTACCAAATAAAGCGGTGATTTTGCTTTACTTGGTAGTGCGTCGCCTTAAATGTATTTTTTGGAAGTCTTTTGGTTGATAAGTCCAAATGAAGTTTTACAATATATTGTCAAAGACAATTTTTTTATGATCAACATTCCATTATGACTAGTAGGCGGCTGGCGGAGGCAAAAACATTGGGAATGTATGGCGAGCAATATGCTAAAATAGGCCAAAACCAAATGACCTTTTATCTTTTATAGCTAAGTCTGTTGGCCCCATAAAACAAATTAGACCGGTCAAATAACGATACTTTAATTGTTTTGCCTTTAATAATTAGCGGCTCTCGAATTTTCGTTTTGCCTCCGCATTCCGCCTCCTAATTATGACACATACCAAACATTTGAAAATTCAGACGTGTTATTTGATTATTCGATTATATGGAATCAGAACGAGTATACGCAGTCCTTCGATAGGCTGAACGATAAGCGAAAAAACCTCCAATCGACCCGCATTAATTAGGATCACTAAATAGGATCATTGAATACTAAATACGGAATAAATTTAATTCAATAGATAGGGGACTCTAATGTTCACATGCGCTTATACTCGTATAAATTACCAACCTGCAGCATGAAATTGCTATTTAATGAAATGTTGACATGTTTTTTATAGAAAACACCTGAATGCTGTAACATTCAAAAGGTACCTACTTTAAATAGGATAAGTATGGCACATAAACTTTGGATTTAGGAGGCAGGAATGGGTACCGCCGCCCTGGGAATCTTTGTTGGATAACCAACATCTCTGCCGTGTCTCACCCCAAGTGGTTCGCTACGTTTGGTGATTTAGCAGGGGTGCCCGGGTTTGTCTAGGTCTTGGAGACGGATGACCAGGACACACTGAACCTCAGATTCCTACCCACCCCTTAAACCCTTTTCCTTCCCAGAACTTTCCTTCCCTTCTTGTCCTTAAAAAACCCTCCACACAGCATCCCCAAAGATAACCCTCCTCCTGTATGGGTCTCCTGTGTAGAGCTCGTGTAAAAAAAATAAGCAGTTCTTGTTTAGCAAGGGTGCCCGGTTTCATGGGGTGAGGCTTGTCTTGGCGGCAAATGCCTATGGCCACCTACTGTGTGGCGGGCCCGATCGGGAGAGACTGGTTGAGGAAGACCTAACCTAGACCTCTCCAGCCGGACATAATGGTAGTGACGGATTCATACTAACACATACATATTTCATGGACACATTAACCCCCAGATTCCTACCCACTCCTCTTACCTTTTTCCCTTTCCAAAACTTATTCTCCTACCTTTCCCTGAAAACATCCTCCAGACATCATCCCCAAAGACGACATAGGCCGTGAGGGATTTTTTTCACTCAGGTATGGATCTAACGCAAAAAAAATTAAATAAGAAAAAAATAATAAAAATTGTAATAATATTATATATCTAGTTGAACTTAATCGTCCGTGTATTATATTGAGTCACAATATTGAGGAACAGATCAATTAAAAAATCGTTTAGTACTTTTAGTAAATTCATTAATTAATTCCAAAGAAATCTTATATTATATCATCGACAGTTAATTTCGCCTACGTAGATTTCGAGAAAGATCAATAAAATATTACGAGAATTTATTTTCATTAAAATGAGTTCCAGATCTCGATAAGATTCCCACTCTCAAGATATTTTGCTGATTGGAGATAAACAAACAACTAAGCCGTAATATTATTATACCGTAATTCAGAATCCAACCATCATGTTGACAAGAGTCTGTCTCGTCAGCATTACACTATCATATACTGTCACATTATTTGGTTGTCTAGAATCTAGATTCTAGATCAGGGGTGCCCAACCCAATTGTTCGGTTGGCCAAAAAACTATTACTGAGCTTCTTAGATGGGCCACACATTGGGGAGGGTGACAGTCAGCTGAATGGTGGACATTAACGTTAATTTATGTCAGCAATTCAGTGTCAAAAATGCAATTATTGTGCTAACCGCGAGCAATAGGTATCTGATTTACAAATTTAATAATATCGGCAAATTAAGAAAATTTCAGTCAATTTGCAATTCCTACTATTGTCTTTAAATTTACATGATGAGGAGTGAAGCGCTTGTCGTAAAATACTTGTGACGATACTAATATTTACCTTATAAGGGAATTTTCAAGAGACGGACATTATTAACCTGGCGTCATGGGGTTTGAAATTTGTTACAAGGACGGGGGGTTGGGTCATTGTGACCCACGTATTCAACGCCAGGTATTTCATAATATTTATGAAAAAAAAGAAAATTTCGCTTAAAGCTTTATGGCCCTTTATTAAGATGACATTATACCAACAAAAATGGATTAACTTTTTTTTAACCAATAAACATACCGCCTAATAAAAGTTAAGAAAACTGGCTTCATCTAGCTTAATCACACTGAACACTTATTTTTTATCATTCTTTTTAATAGTACTTTTAGAAACTTAAAAAACTAAGGTTAATGGAAAACTGAAAAAAATAACAAAAAGTTAATTAGAATATTATGAATGCATTCAGCGCAAAAATGTATTACGGGGAAGTGTAATATTTACATTTTAATCCGACTGATTTCTCATTAAAAACGTTTAAAGAAAATCAACGCCTCCAGCTACTGACAAGATCGGCAACGTCTCACTTGTAGTTATAAAACCACAAGCAATTTAAGACATGGCGGGTCATTTTGACCCATCCCCCGTGAAGCCGGGTTAAACTACAATTTCTGTTTTTTTCAATAGAGCTAAGAAGAGCGTGATGGAGGACAGTGACAGAAAAATGCATTAACTGAAAAGATTAGAATTTTTTTTTTAAAGAAAGACAAACATTCCCTGGTTATGAATAACCCAACAATGTTTGAAAATCTCCTACTACCACCACAGAAATCCGAAAATGTTGCTTGTGTTGTGATGGAGGACCTAGCCAGACGAGGAATCGAACACGGAATTTGCCCATTCAAGCACTGATCGGTCATGTTAACCCCCTGATTGGCAGAAGACCATATTTGTTCCAGCTCACATACCTCTCATATAAATCGCTATAACTTCCTTACTATCAGAGTGAGAAATATGTACTTAACGGTGTTAGAAAGACAAAACACAACGCTTTATATTCAAATCTAAAAATTAACCACCAAAAAAGTAAAATGTACATCTTTATGAAACCAAAGTTTAGAATCGCAATTTGAAAAAAAAAATTGAAGCTTCGAGAATTTTTATAAGAAAAGACAAAAAAATAACGTAAATATTACGTTTATAATACATTTTTATGATAAAATATGAATTTTTTTTATTTTTTTCGTTATCAGTAATTTTAGTTAAAACGAGGGGTGAGCCATTTTTAAAACTTTTTTGTGTTTGCACGCAAATTTTTATATTTCAAAAATGATATGTTTATTTTCAATTATAAAATTTTAAAGCGTATTGTATCACCTTTCAAAAACAGTTTATAGTTTAGGGATACGTTCAGAAATATTTCATTTATTTGCATTTTATTGTAAAGCGGAAATATTTTAACCATCTGAAAAATACGTCAAATTTCTTAACGGAAGGTATTTAAGTTAAGGTATTGTTAGTATTTATAATAATATGAATACCTTTAATGCCAGAAGTCATAAACTGATACGATAACGAATTTTTTTTTTTAATGAATGCTAAAATCCAAAACATCTGGAAACTCAATTTAGGGCCACGAAATATCTTCAATTGGGCCGCACGCGGTCCACGGGCCGCAGGTTGCACATGCCTATTCTAGATGAATATGAGATGGAACATTTAAAATCCCTAACAGGATTATCCCTTCGGAATAAAATCTATAATCATGATGATATGTGAAATCATGAAGATATTATAATGCTTTGCTATTTGCTTTGCGATCACGAAGAATGTCAGATTAGATTATCCGAAGAGCGAAAGCTCCTACACCAAAATGGAGACATAATTGAACAAAGAAAAAAAAGATCTTGGTAATTTTTTTACTAAAACTATCTCAATCCATGCTTATATTTTACCACAATGCAAACGAAGAAGGTTTAGAATTATATCTCGTTTAGAATTAGGCTTGTTTAAATTTTATTTAGGAAATTATTATTTTTAATTAGATATTTTAGGAAAAAACACGTTTGTCAATTTACGCTTAATATTAAGTTGAATTGTGTGTTTGCGTCCGTAAATACGCAATCTGTACTAAATTCGATAGTGAGTGTGTTTGTCTGTTACGCTTTCCGCTTAAACCACTAAACTGGTTTTAAAAATTCTTTCACCAATAGAAAGCTACATTATCAGCGAGTAACATAGATTGTATATAATGGTATGAAATTTGAAATTTGTATAAATGAAAATGTGTGTATTTCGGCGTGAGTGAGTGAGTGAGTGAGTAAATGATAGAATGAATCAGTGGTATTTCCACCTAACACCATATGAATGAAGCCGCGGGTAAAAGCTAGTATAAATATAAATAAATAGTTTCGTCCGTACAAAAACTCAATTCTTCCAAGAAATTTATTTATTGATGCCCTATTGGGCTTTTACATATCAAAAATAAATTTTATTTATATCAACAGTATTAATGAATGCAAATACTTTATTCGATTGAATCATAGATACGACATTGTATTCGGATACCTTTTTAGAAGAATTGAATTTTTATACGAACACAAACAATTTAATGATGCGGTTTCAAATTGAAATAATGGTCTTAAGTACTTGTGCGTTTATTTTTGGTAAAAGAGGTGACATCAAACAATTTCCTGTTTTGTTGTTGAAAAAAAGTTGTCCAACTTAATCTTTTAAAAAAAATCATTTTGAATTTCGATTTTGTTTTGGTCAATGTATGCATATCTCTCTCTCTCTCTCTCTCTCTCTCTCTCTCTCTCTCTCTCTCTCTCTCTCTCTCTCTCTCTCTCTCTCTCTATCTCTCTCCGATGGCGCTACAGCCCGTATCAAGCCTTGGGCCCCCGCAACATTCGCCTCCAACTACTCCTGTCCTCTGCGGCTGACTTCCAGATTGTTGTATGGAGAAGCTGTGCTGCATACCCTCTCACCTCATCTTCCCACCTAAGTTTGGGTCTTCCCACTTTTCTCTTTCCACCTGGGTGTCCAGTCAAAATTCTTTTTGGGACGCATGTATCCGGCATTCTCTGTACATGTCCAGCCCATCTCATCCTGAGGAGTCTCATGTGGGCTGAGATGTTAGGGGCCTGATGTATATCGTACATTTCTTTGTTGTGCCGGATGCGCCACTGTTCCCCCTCTTTCGCGGGTCCACATATTCTTCTCAGCACTTTTCTTTCAAAAGTATCTAGCATTTCAGCCATCTTTTCCGTCAGTGTCAGTGCCTTACATCCATATGCCAGTACAGTTCTAACAATGGTCTTATATATGGTTATTTTGGTTTTTCTGTGGACGCTACGTGACTTAAACACTGGGAGCAAAGAGAAGTATGTTTTGTTGGCTGCTGTGATTCTCCTTCTGATTTCCGTTGGATCCTCATTGTTCTCTGTCAGATTGGAGCCCAGGTGGGTAAATTGATCGACCACTTCGTATGAATAATTATCTTTAAATTGTGCGGTACTTCTTCTTGTGTGAAGGGTTTCTACTCTGTATCATCATTTTCGTTTTGTCAACATTAACCCGCAGTCCTACTTCCCTTGCCGCTGTTTCTAAAGGGTCGAAGACCTCCTTAATGGCTGAAATTGTTCTTCCGACAATGTTAATGTCAGACTCAAGATGTCAGATCAAAATAGATGGGAAATGGTCAGAAGAATTCACAGTCTCGCAGGGATTAAAACATGTATGCATATCTTGGAAGTAAAAACTAGCCCCCTTCCCGAAATCCGGTCGAGCTGAAACTCGGCAGATGGACTCAATGTAAACTCTTTTTCTATTCTTGTTTGATAAAGTGATAAATGTTCATGTTTTTAAAAAAATCCGTATAAAGAGTAGGTATTAGAGATATTTGTATGGTAGTTATTATTAGCGATTGCCATTTTCCTTTTTTGTTCGACGAATTTCAAATTTCAGTGAACATGTTAAGTTTCTTTTTGTGTTTTTAAAATGGGGTGGAAAGGTGAAACACTTTCGAGCAACGTAAGCCTGGTAAATGTCTGTACGGAACACATTAAAAATGTATTTCTTAAAAAGCATTCGTTAATCTTCTTACTTAGAACAATTAGCCAGTAACTTTTTTTTTTTTTTTACATTAACTCCACACAGGAGGCCCTGAGGAAAAAATAATTTCCCTCAGGGCCTATGTCATCTTTGAGGATGCTGTGTGGAGGGTGTTTTTGAGGAGAGGAAGGAGTGAACATGGGTCTTGAAGAGACCCATATTGTAGGAGGGAGGAAACACAGAGGCCGGCAAATCGTTCCACAGCCGAGCTGTTGAACTCAAGAACGAGTCGTAGAAACGACCCGTTCTCATGTGACTAATGTCAACCGTGTACAAATGTTGAGCGCGCGTTTGGCGTGTTTCCCGACTATGCACCGGTGCCGAGGGGATCAATGACGCTAGTTCCTCGCTAGAACCGATCCCTGTGGGACGCCAGCATTTATCGAATGCGAGAAAGAGGTGAAACCATCAGCAACCGCCTGAATCGACCTCTCCCTCAAAAAGTCGGCAATCCACATACACAAGGATGCGGGAAGTCCGTAAGAAGGCAGTTTGTTGACAAGCCCTCGGTGCCAAACCCGGTCAAAGGCCTTGGAAATATCCAGTGAAACCGTTTGGGTTTCACCAAAACGTTCCAGGCACCGCCCCCAAACATGCGTCACATACGCGAGAAGATCACCGCACGAGCGGTTCCGCCGGAACCCGTATTGACGGTCGTTAATAATTTTGTTCTTCTCGAGGTATGTGAGCAGTTTGTCGTTGATCACACGTTCCATCACTTTTGACAGAACAGATGTGATCGCTATGGGGCGGTAGTTGGCCGGGTTGGAGCGGTCACCTTTCTTTGGAATAGGGTGAATGATCGCTTTTTTCCAACCGGAGGGCACAGTCCCAAACTTCAGGGACATTTTGAAAAGCTTCGTCAAAATTGGAGCTATTTCTGCAGCGCACCTCTGCAATACCAGGGCAGGTATTCCGTCAGGCCCACTAGCTCTATTAACATCGAGCCCTCGTAAGACTTGGAGTACATCCCGATGCCGGATCCTCAGCTTTTTCATATGAAAACCGCAGTGAGGAACCGACGGCGGGATAGCACCTTGATCATCGAGGGTCGAGTTTTCCGCGAACATTTTGCCTAATAAGTTAGCCTTTTCGGCGGCGGTATTAGCTAGAGAGCCGTCAGTTCTGGTAAGAGGTGGCAGACTGGATTTGCAGAAATTGCGACCTATTGAGCCCGCAAGCGACCAGAACGCTCTGCTGCCATGCGGGCATGCAGCCAGCTTTCTGCTGATCTGCAGGTCGTGCTCAAATTTCGACCTATTTATGATTCTCTTGCTTTCCTTTGACATTTTGTTATAAACTATTCTGTTTTCGGACGTTCGAGATGTGTTGTAGGCTCGATAAGCCGCGTTTTTTCGTCGCACTGCTTCAGAGCATTGTCGACTGAACCACGGCTTTGAGCCCACACCAGTTTCTTTAACAGTGGAATGGATGAAGCCATCCATCGCGGACGCGATGACTTCACCAATTTCCTGGGCACATCTTGAGGGATCCGAAGTCCGAAAACAGACAGTTGACCACGGGAAAGCATTAAAATGTGCCCGCAAACCGAACCAATCTGCAGACCTGTAGTGCCACACTTTTCTTTTCAGCCTCTCATTTGGCGGTCTGAAGGTTACGGGGATTGACGACGTCACCAGGCAGTGGTCCGACGATCCTAAAGGCGCTGTGACGTCAATCTTGTAACCGTGTGGCACAGTGGTTAGAAACAGGTCTAACAGATTAGAGCGGTGAGACTGGACATCAGGAACCCGTGTGGGCTCCTGAACCATTTGCTCCAGTCCGTGGCAAAGGGCAAAGGATTCCGCTTGTCGTCCAGCTGAGTCTGTTGACCCTGAGAACTTCAACCAAGGTTCGTTATGAACATTGAAGTCCCCCAGGACCACAAACTCTGCCGTAGGGAAGCGGGGCAAGAGGTCATCAATAGTGTTGCTTAAATGTTTGAAGAGCTCGGACGTGTCTAATTCGTTTAGGTTTGGTGAACGGTATAAACACGCATAAAACCTTACCGTACTGGCAAGATTGACGCGCACCCACATTACGTCGAATCTGGAGTTTTCCAGATTCAACATTCGCACACAGTTGACGTCAGCTCGGCTGAAGAGACAGACACCTCCCTTGGGTCTGAATTTGCCCACGAGGGTGAAGCCCGGGCAGTCCAGATAGGAGGCGTCAGGAGGCTCGGCTATCTGTGTTTCGGAGAGGAAGAGAAGGTTAGGACGTTGGGAGAGAAGGTGGTGGTGGACGGAGTTAAGGTTTTTGTGCAGGCCGCGAATGTTGGTGAAATTCACCAACAGTTTTGGCCTGCACCGGGGACTCCTGCTTCTCGCCGTTGTTGTTACGTTATGGTTGTAAGTTTGTATGTTCATATATATATATTTTTTTTTGTTAGTGGAGATGGAAGGTCCGGGAAGGAAAGGGTATGAGGGGTGGGTAGGATGCTGGAGATCAGATTGTCCGGGAGTGATGGACGTATGAATCCAACCCACCCACTGCGGTGCAAGGCGATGGGCAGGGAGAGTCCGGTTGGAGAGGTCGCCCAATGCGCCCCGAACGCTGCTGCTGGGTCCCCTCCGGTCACGAACCGGCACAACAGCAGTGGCGGGGTTTTTACACTCGTTGATGGGGCAGCCCACCCTCAGTCGTGAGCCTGAGGGTCGGGCCCCTGTACTACCGAGCGGCCCGGACAACGGTAACCGGTTGTAAAGGGTCTCCCTCAACCAGCATCTCCCAATCCGGCCCGCCACGCAGAAGGTGGGCCGACGCACCCGCCATCAAGACCCGGTCAAACATCACCCCATGAACCCGGGCACCCCTGCTAAGTCACCAAACGTAGCGAACCACTTGGGGTGACCTGTGGCAGAGGTGTTGGTCATCCAATAAATGGTTCCCAGGGCGGCGGTACCCATACCCGCCTACCAAATTAAAAACGTAACTAAAAAAATCCTGTTGTCTCCTGAAATACAAAAGTTATTTTGAAATAATTCACATTAATTTTAAGATTAAACCAATTTTTCCTAGATAATCGGATTCTATTATTAATTTATTGGACTTAAGGATCCTACAAGTTCGTTTAAGACATTTTATCGTAAGGCCCTCCGTTCATGGAGATACTTACAAACTACGTGATTGTGACACAACCACAAGTACCCTGCAGATGTACTACTTTTTAAAGCTGGTTTCCGTACACGGCGCTACCCGAATTATACTGAACTTGATCATTTTTCACGTGCAGCCGTGGAGTTAACACGATGTCGAACGATGTCAAATGACTTTTTTTCCAACATTAATCTATGCCTTCTTCACTAAATCCTTTCTTGCGTATTCTGGTAATGTAAAGTTATGTAAACACGCATTTTTTTCACTTCCAGAACAAATCTAACATTACTTTCATGTTCAGACGCCATTTCTGTCAAACGTCAAACGAAAGTAGTAGACACGAATGCTGCAACGCGTAGCGCGCTACCAGCACTACCGACTTCAACCTGACATCCGTCGCGTAGCGCCGTGTACGAACACCAGCAAAATTGTATGGCGGGTACCCACGAGCGGTGTGCGTGCTACGCGCATCAGGCTCGAATAGTTTGTAAGTAGCTCCATGTACGGAGGCGCTTAGCGCCTCCGTACATGGAGCGAGCACGAGCGAGCTTGTATGCCTGATGCGCGTAGCACGCGCACCGCTCGTGGGTACCCGCCATACAATTTTGCTGGTGCTCGTACACGGCGCTACGCGACGGATGTCAGGTTGAAGTCGGTAGTGCTGGTAGCGCGCTACGCGTTGCAGCATTCGTGTCTACTACTTTCGTTTGACGTTTGACAGAAATGGCGTCTGAACATGAAAGTAATGTTAGATTTGTTCTGGAAGTGAAAAAAATGCGTGTTTACATAACTTTACATTACCAGAATACGCAAGAAAGGATTTAGTGAAGAAGGCATAGATTAATGTTGGAAAAAAAGTCATTTGACATCGTTCGACATCGTGTTAACTCCACGGCTGCACGTGAAAAATGATCAAGTTCAGTATAATTCGGGTAGCGCCGTGTACGGAAACCAGCTTTAAAAAGTAGTACATCTGCAGGGTACTTGTGGTTGTGTCACAATCACGTAGTTTGTAAGTATCTCCATGAACGGAGGGCCTTACGATAAAATGTCTTAAACGAACTTGTAGGATCCTTAAGTCCAATAAATTAATAATAGAATCCGATTATCTAGGAAAAATTGGTTTAATCTTAAAATTAATGTGAATTATTTCAAAATAACTTTTGTATTTCAGGAGACAACAGGATTTTTTTAGTTACGTTTTTAATTTGGTAGGCGGGTATGGGTACCGCCGCCCTGGGAACCATTTATTGGATGACCAACACCTCTGCCACAGGTCACCCCAAGTGGTTCGCTACGTTTGGTGACTTAGCAGGGGTGCCCGGGTTCATGGGGTGATGTTTGACCGGGTCTTGATGGCGGGTGCGTCGGCCCACCTTCTGCGTGGCGGGCCGGATTGGGAGATGCTGGTTGAGGGAGACCCTTTACAACCGGTTACCGTTGTCCGGGCCGCTCGGTAGTACAGGGGCCCGACCCTCAGGCTCACGACTGAGGGTGGGCTGCCCCATCAACGAGTGTAAAAACCCCGCCACTGCTGTTGTGCCGGTTCGTGACCGGAGGGGACCCAGCAGCAGCGTTCGGGGCGCATTGGGCGACCTCTCCAACCGGACTCTCCCTGCCCATCGCCTTGCACCGCAGTGGGTGGGTTGGATTCATACGTCCATCACTCCCGGACAATCTGATCTCCAGCATCCTACCCACCCCTCATACCCTTTCCTTCCCGGACCTTCCATCTCCACTAACAAAAAAAAATATATATATATGAACATACAAACTTACAACCATAACGTAACAACAACGGCGAGAAGCAGGAGTCCCCGGTGCAGGCCAAAACTGTTGGTGAATTTCACCAACATTCGCGGCCTGCACAAAAACCTTAACTCCGTCCACCACCACCTTCTCTCCCAACGTCCTAACCTTCTCTTCCTCTCCGAAACACAGATAGCCGAGCCTCCTGACGCCTCCTATCTGGACTGCCCGGGCTTCACCCTCGTGGGCAAATTCAGACCCAAGGGAGGTGTCTGTCTCTTCAGCCGAGCTGACGTCAACTGTGTGCGAATGTTGAATCTGGAAAACTCCAGATTCGACGTAATGTGGGTGCGCGTCAATCTTGCCAGTACGGTAAGGTTTTATGCGTGTTTATACCGTTCACCAAACCTAAACGAATTAGACACGTCCGAGCTCTTCAAACATTTAAGCAACACTATTGATGACCTCTTGCCCCGCTTCCCTACGGCAGAGTTTGTGGTCCTGGGGGACTTCAATGTTCATAACGAACCTTGGTTGAAGTTCTCAGGGTCAACAGACTCAGCTGGACGACAAGCGGAATCCTTTGCCCTTTGCCACGGACTGGAGCAAATGGTTCAGGAGCCCACACGGGTTCCTGATGTCCAGTCTCACCGCTCTAATCTGTTAGACCTGTTTCTAACCACTGTGCCACACGGTTACAAGATTGACGTCACAGCGCCTTTAGGATCGTCGGACCACTGCCTGGTGACGTCGTCAATCCCCGTAACCTTCAGACCGCCAAATGAGAGGCTGAAAAGAAAAGTGTGGCACTACAGGTCTGCAGATTGGTTCGGTTTGCGGGCACATTTTAATGCTTTCCCGTGGTCAACTGTCTGTTTTCGGACTTCGGATCCCTCAAGATGTGCCCAGGAAATTGGTGAAGTCATCGCGTCCGCGATGGATGGCTTCATCCATTCCACTGTTAAAGAAACTGGTGTGGGCTCAAAGCCGTGGTTCAGTCGAGGCGCTAAGCGCCTCCGTACATGGAGCTACTTACAAACTATTCGAGCCTGATGCGCGTAGCACGCACACCGCTCGTGGGTACCCGCCATACAATTTTGCTGGTGTTCGTACACGGCGCTGCGCGACGGATGTCAGGTTGAAGTCGGTAGCGCGCTACCAGCGCCGTCGTTAGCGCGCTACGCGTTGTAGCATTCGTGTCTGCTACTTTCGTTTGACGTTTGACAGAAATGGCGTCTGAACATGAAAGTAATGTTAGATTTGTTCTGGAAGTGAATAAAAATGCGTGTTTACATAACTTTACATTACCAGAATACGCAAGAAAGGATTTAGTGAAGAAGGCATAGATTAATGTTGGAAAAAAAGTCATTTGACATCGTTCGACATCGTGTTAACTCCACGGCTGCACGTGAAAAATGATCAAGTTCAGTATAATTCGGGTAGTGCCGTGTACGGAAACCAGCTTTAAAAAGTAGTACATCTGCAGGGTACTTGTGGTTGTGTCACAATCACGTAGTTTGTAAGTATCTCCATGAACGGAGGGCCTAAGTGTTCCGTAATAAGAGGAAATCGGTCGACGTTTCGTCCATGCACACGTATTCCATAATTTTTCTCTGGATTTTGAAGCTAGTAGAAATATTTGTAGTATTATATATAACATTAGCATGTCGGTACGTTTTGTTTTTATGCTTTTTATTATAAATCACTTCTTACTCCTGTTAGGACCTTCCAAAAATCACAAAATTGTCTGATTTGAATGTCATAAACCCACATTCATTATAATAATAATAATAATAATAATAGTTTATTCCAGAATGTATGCAGGGGTAGTGCAATGCAATGCAAATACATTCCATATTTTGAAATAACAGAAGCAATTTAGACAAATAATAGGTTAAGGCACATAGATAAAATAAATATAAAAAAACGAATAAGCATGAAAAACATGAGAAATGAAATTGAAAAAAATAGTAAACACTAAGATGAATTCATGCATCTGTTTACGGAGGATATTTCATCGTCTCCCGCCTCCAGAGGGCCATCAGGGGGGACTCCATCCAGGCAGTCATGGCGGTGATGATCGCATTCTTCGATTGGTCCAGTCTACGCCATAAGCTTCCCATACGGTGGCGGAGAAGTGCTCGGAAGGTGTGTACTCGTCCCTCTAGGAACATTTCCGTAGCACTGCAGTATCTTGGTAGGCGGAAAAGTTGGCGATAAGCGTTGTTATAAGCAACCTTTAACTTATGCCATTGGGATGTAGTGTAGTTGACCCATAGTTCTGATGTGTACAGAGAGGTACAGAAAGCGTTGAAAAGTATTCTTTTTACTTTTGGACTGCAAAAGTAAAAACGTCTTGATAGCATACTCGCTCTAACTGATATGGCTCTTCTCTGCCTTTCCATATCCTCGATATCTTTGAGGTCGTCTGTGATGATGTGTCCCAGGTATTTAACGCTGTGATTAACATTAATATTTCTTTCATCTAGCAGTACTGAGGGTGTTTGGAATATTTCATTTTTAGATTTAAAAACCATAACTACTGACTTTGTGGTGTTATATAAAAAAATAATTATATGTAATGTATTGTAAAAGCTTTCAAACTATTCCGCAAGATGTCAGCAGGGAAGTACTTTTCTACGTGACCGACAGAGACAGATCCAATCTTGCTCCCTTTCAGTTAGGTTGGCTAGTTTATAGTCTTCTTATTGTAAATACGTAAACATCCGTAAACCAGATTGTTATAAGAATCTGATGATCATTGTGGTATCCCCTCACAAGTTAAGTGTTACAAGTTAAGAGTAACTTAAAGTGCAGAACACAACAGTATACAAACTAGACAACGTATTTTTTTTTAAACAAAACGTACAGATATTTTTTTCTAATACAAAAAAAAAATTTAAAATCTTAAAGCTTGGTCCACTTTTGGAAAATATTAAAAGCGACAGTGACAGCAACTATTTGATAAAATATTTATTATTAAAAATTTCTCGGCAATCGTGTTTTCTCTTGAGGTATCACGTTTGTTAAATATCGTGTCTTTTAGACTTATTTTCCAGCTGAATAATAGTGGTATACTTTAAAAACTTTGTATCGGATTATATCATTGTGAGGTCAAATGAAATCACGATAAAGTTAACTAATTAGTCGCATGTGTGACTGGAATTTATGATCTTTGTCGGAGTGTAATTATAATATCTTCATCACGCCACGTCATGTGAGTGAAAGAAATGCCATGCAACTTCACAAAAAACCGTTTCTGAATTAATTTTTTCAACGACAATTATTTAGGCTAGCGGATTTCAACCAGTGGTACGCTTACCCCTTGAGGAAAATTGGGGATACGCGATATCGGTTCCGCAACAAAATATCCCCGACAAAATATCCTCTGACAAAATATCCTACGGACCAAACACCCCCCCAATCAAAATATCTACTAAAACCTAACCTAACAAAAAATGGAACAAAAACAAAAATAATACAGATAACAATAATTTATTGTCTTTACAGGATGTCTGTATTATTTTCGTCGCATTTTTTTGTTAGGTTTGGTTAAGTTTTAGTAGATATTTTGTTGGGACACGGGATATTGGGAAAATGGGACAAAAATAATACAGACATCCTGTAAAGACAATAAATTATTATTTTCTGTATTATTTTTGTCCCATTTTTTTGTTAGGTTAGGTTAAGTTTTAGTAGATATTTTGTTGAGGAATTTTGTCAGGGGATATTTTGTTGCAGGATGAAAACGCGCATTACCCGCAATATCGTGGCACGAATTTAGGTTTTAAAACTCAGCTCAACGCTTTTAAATTTTGACGGTTTACGCTCAGTGGTTTGGTAGGCTGCCGCGGCGCCATATGTTGGTCAGTCAGCCAGTTTAGTTTAGACTTTAAATTTGTACAATTTCGAATGTAGTATATCATATATGTATACCCCTGGTTAAAAATGCCCGAAGTCGTGTTACACTCTCTATAAAATTGCATTGATTGTATTTGTGTGACTTGATTGTAAAATTCAGGTATTAAAAAATTTCAAATGAAACATGTCTTTCGTTACACATGTACACAAGATAGATAGAGGGTATGGAACAAAAATTTTGTAATAAGAGTCAAGGGTACGCAGGCTCAAAAAGGTTGACAACCGCTGATTTAGATGAACAACACACAACTCAAATGAGGATTAATAATTTGAATGATTCACTAGGGTACTTTACTTGAATACACAAAAAAAAATTGAAAATGTACTACGTATATTAGATTACATTCTGCAAAAAAATATGTAACACAAATCATGAAATTACTAACCCTTAGCAATTTCATGACTTTGACTGCAATATGTCCCAATCAACAGGTGCCTTCGTGGTTCGACTCCCTCGGGGGTGGCGACCGGGGGGCCTCCTCGGGGCTGCGACTCCGCTTGTCGCAGCACCACTTCCCTCGGGGACTGCTAGCGGTACGGTGCCTCAGCACGGTGGGGACTCCGCCTCTGGGGGACGTGAGGGAAGCGCTCATTTTAGGTCAGTATTATATTATAACATCATTTTTTTAAATGCTACCAACTTCTTCAAATAAAGCAAATAAAATTATGTACAAAGATACAAATTAATATGAATAAAGTATGTAGCATTTCATACTCATTAATCATACGTAGGTGATACTAATCTCTGTTGTCTGCGCGTAGTTTTTGTCTTAATGAATAGGCCACTTGCATCACATTTTTTAAATTTTTTTTTTCAGTTCATGCAAATATTCTAAGACATTCCGTAATTTTTTTTTTTTTTAATCGTATTTTTGAAACCCTGGCGATTTTTTGAAAATTTCAATCCGAAAAATCGGACCATTTTTTATAAACCGGAAAGACGGGACATAATTTTATGGGTGCGAAAAAAATATAATTACATAGCCGAAAATCATTAAAAAAAAAACGACTTATTCCACATGAATGGCACAGGAGAATAACGAGGCATTCCAAAAATATTACATCTCATAAATATTTGTTTCCTTGATCCATCTTATTGATCAATAATCATTATAATGTCCAACGCCTACATATGACTAAATCCAATGTAATAAATTTGTACTTGTAAATTATAATTATAATAATATATTATAAAATTTAATTTTGTTAAAATCAGCACTGTTACCATTATACTGCTAAGTCAGCAGCTGCGGAAAGCATCTGTACGATGTTCACTTTATACCATCTGTCAAAACGTCAAACCAAACAAAAGTTCGCAAGGTAACAAACAATAAATCTAGTGAATTTTAAGTGTCAAATTGAAAAATTCGCCGGAAATCAAAGTGTTGCCATATAAAAAAAATAAATTAGTGTGGAATTTTACAAAATTATTTGAATATTTCGGGGACGGAACATTTCCATATAGTGACGTCACGAGCCTAAAAAACGGATTTATTTATTTAAAAAGGAAAAAAACTATAAACTTCTAAAAAAAATTATTAGCATTTTCATAATCTTAGTAGAAAAATCTATCCACACGATTTTATCCAAGTCATTATGAAAGCCATGCAAGTGGCCTATTCTGGTTCAGTGAACTTTTGTTTTTGAATTTAAATGTCGAATTAGTTGTGTGAAGAATTCGGACGATGAAGTACTTACCAATCTACTTACTACTTACAAAGTACTTACTAATCTATTGATTACTACCTTGAATACTACCTAGTTTTGAAACTAATACTGAAATTATTTAACTGTATGCTATTCATGATGATGCAACCTCCCTTCCTCCTTCCCTGAATATGAGTTATTTTCAATTAGAGAGGTATTAATTACGGTGACCAGACAGTGGATCCGCCGATAGTTGGCTCTCTGAAATGATATTTACTAAAAAATTGTAATTTTTGCGCATTTTTTTACTAATTTCAAACGTAAAATCGACTTCAAACTTACCTTTATAATAATTTGGTTTAAATATCAAACAAATATATAAACAGTGTCAATATTTTGTACGTACACGCTTGTGTACGTACAAACAACAAAACAGACAAGTGGTTTTATCCTTGATGCATTTGAATGAAAATATGTTTCGCACTTTTATTATTCGGTGGTAGATTATCTCTGCACACCCTATCGTGGTCACTTATATTTTGTGTAAGTAGGTATACCGTATTTTCCCTAAACCGACTGCATATTGTATATAAGTATCCCAGGGGCCAACTGTCGGCAGATCAACTATCATGGAACCATTAATTAACATCTAGAAACATTTCTTATATATTTACCCTTAAATAAAATAAATAAAAGCTTGATTTTTAATACAAAAATAGGTTAACAATACAATACATAATGTGTATTTTTTATAAATGTATAGTAAAAATAATATAATATTTTATTATTTAAAAATTTGGGATTGATTTGTCAAGAATCAAGAATTCACTCCGTCCCGATATTTTCGCAAATTAATTAATTATATTACAATGTTGTGCCGTTTTTGTGAAATATGACATCAAGGGCGCTTAAATCGAGAAAGCGGGGAGTATAAAAGTACCTTAATATGAACTCCATGACTTTCCAAAAAAAATACACGATTTTCATGAAGTTTCGTGGTAGTCACTAGTAGGTAATATGGTGGATATTGTTTATCCTTGTCATGAAAAAACGCGAAGATAAAGACCATTTTTAGCGAAGGGTGGATTTATATTGATCAACTTTCCACAATTTTATTAAAAGCATCGGAATCCCATCGCTTTTATGAGATATTCATTAATGTCAATCAATATAAGATTACCGGGAACTTACAGATTTCAATAATTTAACGACTTTCTAGTTGATTAATAAGGTTTCAAATAAATCAACCATTGACAGTAAATTGTTCTAAAATATCTCACCGTAAAAATCAATAAAGATTCCATTATTTTCTCTTCAATTATTTGTGAATTTAAAATGGAATTCCCTATAAATAAAGTACCGCGGCCAGGCTGCGTCAGTTTGTCTGCCCTTTCCATGGGCTAATATTTGATTTAGAAACAATTCTTTACCGATATTATTTATGAACAACTATTTTCCGAGAACTCTATCAAATTGTTAGTCCCATGATAAATCAGTCGGGAGGAAACTATCGTCCCCGTGTTTACCTTTTGAAAAAGGACGTATTGGCTGGTTTTTATTTCAACGAAGACCGCGGAGCGAATTTCATTCCGGAAGCAATCTTGATTTAGAAACCAATTTTTCAACGCATTTGCTACAACAAAACTTGAAGATTTTGGTAAATTGAAAATATGTTCAACTTCATATTTCTATGAATATTAAATACTAATAATTATTCATATGATAATCGCAAATCTTTTGGGTAATTTCCGTCATATGATTAATGATTGGCACTGCTTATTTTAACGTTTATATAATTGTGTATGTGTAAGTTTTTTTTAAATTTATTCAAATTCAATTCAACCACTAAGTTTCATCCTTTCTTTCTGCATTCCAGATACTTATCTGGTCGAAAATTAAAAAAATGTGGCATCTGATCTTATTTTATTTAAAGCATATGTGTACCTGTCTAAGCTTCAGATCTAATTGCGTAATCATAAATATGGCATTGCGAGCTGAAAAGAGTGGTGATTTGAAAATTCTAAAAAGAAAAAATTGTGCAAATGTTATGACGCCAGATCAGATAGTTGTAGTTGCTCCACACACAGATTGTCTGCTTTACAATTAAGATAAGTAACTACGAGAAGCGGTTTTTATTTTATTCTTCTTGGTACACCTTCAGTGGATATCATTCATCTATAAAACACCTTACTTCGCAATTCAAGTGGGGTAATCTTACTAAAACATTTTGTCTATGGACTGCCGGTAGTTGTACACGACGGGTTAATTAATGTTTTAGCGAAGCCGAGTGGTACCTATATACAGTGTATAGCTATATTAGCGGGAAGCTGTACCGTATAAGGCAGTAGGTAAGCACGCCACAAAAAGAACACATGAGCCACGTCTCATGTTTTCCTTGTATCCGATCCGGATTAACAATACATTTTCCGCATCCGATACATTCTAATTTATTTATTCATTTCTTTGTCGGCCAGCGATAGGATGGAGGGAGGGGGTACACGTTTCAATTATTCAAAGCTTCCCCGTGGATTTATGTACAGGAATTTTATTCACTGGCCTTCTATCGTGTAGTAACTTAACATCGTACTACAACTTTTCAGCACACCGTGTGAGGAAATCTATCCCGGGGGAGATCCCTGAATCGTATGCAAAGGAGAAAAATTATTTAAATGCCGAACAAATTGGAACTTGGCACATATAATATGGATGAAAATTTATTATATTACGTGAATGTTGCCTTTATCTACCGTTCAGGCCTTTGTGCTTTTTGATAAGTTGAGCACTAGCAATATTAAGCTTACAGATATTTCGAGGATCACAATAAGTTGGTTAGAGAAAAATCTTCGGTTTTTTGTAATTTATTTTTAAATTTAATTAAAGGGGAAATTAACGACTTTATTTTGACAAACTTAACTATCCTTGACAACTGTGAGGTAGAAAACGCGAGTATCAAGCAGCATACTTTCTGTGCTTCGGCGTAATAATAATAATTAAAACGTTTATTTTACAATAAATTTTTAAATACACCTTATTTTTTATCATTACATTGGTTCTATTGACAAAAGGGTCACTGCTCAGCTGTACATTCAGGATTTATCCCGGAATGCAGGTAGTTTTCAGCAGTGCCTCTGTATAGTATACTGAGTGTTACTTTAACCAGCGATTCCTGACATTATTTGAAGTAAAAAATGCAAATAAAATTTTTGTGTCCGGTGACTTTTTCGATGAATTTTTTTCAAAACATTTTTCTCCAAAATCAATCAAAAACAATTTCTTCCGCATGTCGTCACTGATTACTCGGACAAGTAACCGCCAAACCTCTTACCCCGCCCACAACTGTCCAACACCTACTTTTTTATGTTTTTGTAAAAAAAAAATGTCATCAGAGACCAAAATTTCATTTATATTTTTAACTCCAAATAAAGTCAGAAATCACTGGTTAAAGTATGTCAAGCCCAGCCTCGTATGTCAAACGCTCCGTATTGTTATAAATATTTTTAGTAAAATTAAACAGCTCAAAATAAGAAGAGAATTTACAAAAAATCTTTGCCAAAATTTGTGTAAAAAACTTGTCAATTACATTAACTATGTAACTATTCAAACAAACGAATTAATACCTGCTCCGCACAAATACTCTCACCGTTACAAGATAGCATGTTCTAACAGAACTAATATAATCCCCACAATAATCATTAATTGATATAATGTGTTATTATATTAATTAAAATATGTTAATCTGTCAAAGATCCTTATCTATAAAAGAAATATCAGAAGATTTTTTTATGTGATTGTCTCTACCATATCGCTAAAGAAGTTATAGAGGGAGATTTGTGTAAATTTTCCAAAATATTTTGATAAATTTCCTACTAACATCACAATAAGCGGAAAATGTTGCTTGTGTGGAGCTAATTAGCCAGCCGAGGAATTGAACTCATGACGCTGGGTAGGATCCTAATGCGATGCCAACTCAGCCACTGACTGGTCATCATTCATTTTTAATTTCAAAATTATTTCTTACAATACACTATGAACTGTTTGTTTTTCTTTTTCAGTTCGCGGATCTGCCTCCTGCGTCGTATTACTTTCCTGGAGCTCGCACATTTTCATATGTTTACTTTGTGTTTTTACAAAAACAATCATTTTAAATACGTAAGTATCATAGACAGGTTTTTAGATAAAGAGCACATCTTAATATTAAGACTCGATTAAGATTGTAATATTTGTAAATATTTTTATATAACGTAATCCGTAAGGTGTTTTATTGGTCATCTTTGATTAATTTAAAATCGGAATAAAATATTATATTCTATGAACATGTAATAAGTCGATCCATTAATAAACAGTTACAAAACTTTTGTTTATATATTGCTTTCTCTTCCTATGATTGTTTTCTATGATATGCAATTTTTTTAAAGTTGGACCATAGGTTCTCAATATGGGCGATAACGCCCCCTTGTAGGCGTTTGAGCCTTTCAAGGGGGCAGTGGAAGACCCGGAGGAAATTGGGAGGCGATGAGATGGCACAGTGAGTGCGTGGGCAGGTAAAAAACTGTGGTCCAAAAATACAAAAAAAACATGCTAATCACGTACTAATTAATATTCCTACGTGTATTATTATTATTATATTGAAAAAATTCTGGAATTTTACTAAATCTCAACGAAAAGACAACTGTGGATATCCTAATAGCATGTACTTTAAAGAAAAATGTGCTGACAGTATTGAGGGTATAGTAAATCTCTTTGCTGATTCATTTAAAAGTGTTTACGATAAAGATATTCCCGTCAATGCAGTCTCCAGTACGTCAGTAGAAGAGTCATTAAACCTAAGCCAATGTTTCATAAATTTAGAATCCATAGAAAGGGGCATTAAAGCATTAGATAGTAATAAATCTGCTGGACCGGATGGTATTCCTCCCATATTTTTAATAACTTGCATTGATAGTTTGATATATCCTTTACATAAACTTTTTAACAAATCCTTAGCTTCTGGCTGTTTTCCGGCTTTGTGGAAAAAGAGTTATTTAACGCCTATTCATAAAAAAGGTGACAAAAGCGATATATCAAACTATAGACCTATTTGCATTATGTCTGCTTTACCCAAACTTTTCGAGTCATTAGTATTAGATACCATTGTAAAACCTATCAACAATATTATTGTTCCTAACCAACATGGCTTTATCAGAGGTCGATCTACCTTAAGTAATTTAACTATCTATAATAATTACATATGCGAATCCCTTAGTCTGAAACAACAAGTGGATTCTATTTACACCGATTTCAGTAAAGCATTTGATAAGGTTCGACATCACATTCTTATATCTAAACTCAGACTGTTGGGCATCAAAGGTAGTTTATTGACATGGATTATCAGTTACCTCAGTAATAGAGTGCTTAGTGTCAGGATTAATTTTATAGAATCCTATGTATTCGAGGCCACAAGTGGTGTCCCGCAAGGGTCCCACCTCGGCCCAATATTCTTCTTAATATTCATTAATGACATTGTAAATATATTTAAAGATGTACAAGTCCTACTTTTTGCAGATGATCTAAAATTGTTTAAAAGAATACGAAATATACATGATTGCCTAATTTTTCAAGCTAATTTAGATGAACTTTTTAAATGGTGCAAACAAAATATGTTATTTTTGAACATTGAGAAATGTCAAGTAATTCGATTTTCCAGAACTCATTCTCAAATCTTACATGAATATAATTTAAATAATGTTAAATTAACACCAGTATCACAAATTCGCGACTTGGGAGTTATATTCGATTCAAACTTAACTTTCACAGCACATATAGATGAAATAACTAATAAGGCTTTAAAGATGCTTGGCTTCCTTTGTAGAACCTTAACTGATTTTAAGTCCTTTGATTGCATGAAAACACTCTATATTTCATTAGTTAGAAATCAAGTGGAATATAATTCACCTATTTGGTCCCCTTTCTATAAAGTACACTCTAACAAAATAGAACGGGTTCAACACAAATTTCTTAGGTACTTAAATTTCAAGCTCAAAATCCCAATAGAAAACATTAATTATATAAGTTTGATGAATCGACTTAATTTAATTACGCTATCTGACAGAAGAATCATTTCAGATTTAATTTTATTATACAGAGTCATGAACAACCTAATTGACAGCCCTGCCATTGTTAGTACCATTAAACTCCATGTACCGACAAGGAATACTAGACAAAATATTACATTCTTTTGCAACACATACACAACCAACTATCAATCACACTCACTTACCAATAGGATGCATGATTTAGGCAACAAGTTTGGTGATATTGTAGATATATTCGCTGATTCCCTTTATAATCTAAAATGCATTTTAAACCAACACTTTGTGGAATCCTACAAATTATTGTAACGTGGGTGTAATATATTTAACGATTTGATGTGTTATTGTAATGTTTTATATTGTATTTTATTCTATGTTATTGTCAAATGTTATATTGTTTCAAATATTTCACGGTTTTACGCTATAATCTTCAAAAACTACCTTTATATTTTTTAAATGTTTTCATTTTTATAACTTTTGATTTAAATTCTATTTATGTATAATCCTCGATATCTTAAATATTATTGTATAATCTATGTAAAAGCCCATATGGGCGTATAACAACAATAAATAAATAAATAAATAAATTATTAAGAATCGATACTATATCATGAATGCAAGAAGGAAGGAGGTAGCAACCTGGTACTTAAAACACGAAAGAATTGCTTTTTTAACTTGCTAAACAAAAAGGTAAGACAAATAATTTAATATATTTTTAATCAAATTATTGATTCCGAGAAAGTTGTGGTAAATATAGGTAATCGTGGCAATGGCTGTTTCAGATTCGCGACAGATGGTAAGAAAAAATGGGGGGGGGGGCTCTAGAAAAAAAAATCTCAACGTGGACCATAACGCCCCTTTGTGGGCGTTTCAGACTTTCAGGGGGGGCGTAGAAGACCAAGAGAAAAATAGGGGGCGTTTCAGACTTTCAGGGGGGCAGTAGGAGACCCATAGAAACCCATCCCACCTAATCCCATTACGCCCCCCCCCCCCCCTCCCGTTGTGGTATAGTAGTGACAATAGCTGTTTCAGATTCGCGACAGATAGTAAGAAAAAAATGGGGGGGGCTCTAGAAAAAAAAATCTCAACGTGGACAATAACGCCCCCCCATGGGCGTTTCAGACTTTCAGGGGGGCCGTAGAAGACCAAGAGAAAAATAGGGGGCGTTTCAGACTTTCAGGGGGGGCAGTAGGAGACCCATAGAAACCCATCCCACCTAATCCCATTGCGCCCCCCCGCTCCCGTTGTGGTATAATAGTGACAATAGCTGTTTCAGTTTCGCGACAGATGGTAAGAAAATAAATTGGTTGGGCTCTAGAAAAAAAAAATATTCTCAAAGCGGGTGGTAAAATAAGGTTGGGAACCTATGGGTTAGACGTTAGATGAACTCATCAGTACTTTTTTTCATTTTATTACCACACAAGATTACCAACTGCCCGGATCCAGTGGGATTGCGACATCCTTTGTTTCAAATATCCCATTAGGTTGAAGGAAATGAGAAGAAGATGGGGATGAAAAGGAAAAAATATTGAAAGTATTGAAGAAGTTATAAGGTATGGAGGTATGTAACTGGCGAAGTAAGGCTTGTTTTTCTGTGACAACCCACGAGAGATTCCATTGCTCTACTAATAAGTATAAAGCCAAGGAAACTTCATCTCCACCTGACCCCCTAGCACAGACGATCGATAATTATTGATCATTCCCTAGCATGATTGCAGATCGCTAACGAATAAATAACAATAAGTAAGTGTTCTTAATATATATTTGAATTCATTTTATAATATCACTTAATTATATTCGACGTCAACTGTTCGTCACCTTAGTTCTTAATTGTCCAAACGACCATTAGAAAATTTTACAGAAGGAGAAGGTTTTCTTTCATTATTTCAATGAAATATTTTAACAAGTGTTTAAGATAAAAGTTATTTCCGTAAAGAAAAAAGACTCGTTATTAAAATAATTCTTAATTAAGTGATTAACTACCATTTTTTATACTTTATTTTTAATTTTAAAGGGGAGATTGAACAAAAATTAAAATGTTATTAACTATTTTGAAGTAAAAAATTTTTTTTTGTTGTTTGTCAAAAAGTTGTTCTTCAAACCTCACAATGTAACTGCGGCTTTTTCTCCATTTCTTCATCATAAACTGTAGTGAAAAATTCTTTACGGTTTTGTAAAATGTAGGGTTCAAAATGTTTGTACCTGCTATGTGGTATGTTTGTTTTTATGTAATTAATTACAAACTCCTTTGATTACAGTTTATGAAGAAATGGAGAAAAAGCCGCAGTTACATTGTGAGGTTTGAAGAACAACTTTTTGACAAACAACAACAAAAAAATTTTTACTTCAAAATAGTTATAATTCATTAATAAGATCAAAAAAAAAATTGCACTAATATTTAGTCAGCAAATAATTAATTCGTGTTTTTTCTTCAATTCGCACACTGTGCGACGTGTTGTTTGTACTTTAGCGATTTGCAGTTGTCCTAGGGAAAGATGCTACTTAATGTTATCATATCAATCCTTATTGATCGTCCATGCTAGGACCCCTGATTGGATGACTTTTCGTTTGTTAGATACCTACTTGTCGACAATTTGAATACTGAAAGTGTTTTCTACATTGGATCGATTTCTATAAAACCAAATAAAATAACATGTTTTTACAGAGTATTTTTTTATCAATTTCACAATGCATAATAATTTTGGATATGCTTAATTATTTTCTTTCGATTAACCCAAAAAACGAAACATTAACTCGTACACAAAATATAAACCCTCCCAGATCGTATGTAGATTGTGTACGCAGGCCATGTCAAATCACTTTACGATGTAAATAAACCTCGGGTCAGTTTGAATTATTAATACTTACAAATCGATAGTTACACTAAACATAACGTTTATGTTTATGACAAATGGATAGCAATAAATATGATGTTTATCATTTATCACAAATCTATAGATACCTTCAAACAAAATATTCATCACAAATCGATAAAAAAAATTCCACAAATCCATGGTTATACAATATACATTCAACACGGTGACCCGATAGTTTATCACCCGGCAGTTGATCATCCGACAGTTGATCATCCGACAGTTCAATTTTGGAGGCGGGAATGGGTACCGCCGTCCCGGGAACCTTTATTGGATAACCAACACCTCTGCAATAGATCACCCCAAGTTGTTCGCTACGTTTGGTGATTTAGCAAGGGTGCCCGGGTTTATGGGGTGAGGTTTGTCTAGGTCTTGGAGGCGGATGACCAGGATACGCTGAACCCCAGATTCCTATCCACCCCTTAAACCCTTTTCCTTCCCAGAATTCTCCTCTCCTTCTTTTCTTTAAAAAACACTCAACACAGCATCCCCAAAGATGACATAGGTTCAGAAGGAAATTATTTTCTTCAGGGCCTCCTGTATGGAGCTCATGTAAAAAAAAGTTGATCATCGACAGTTGATCATCCGACAGTTGATCATCTGACAGTTGATCATCCGACATTTTATCACCCGATAGTTGATCACCCGACAGTTGATCATCCGACAGTTGATCATCCGACAGCTGATCATCCGACAGTTGATCATCCGACAGCTGATCCTCCGACAGTTGAACACCCGACAGTTGATCATCCGACAGTTGATCACCTGATAGTTGATCACCCGACAGTTGTTCATCTGACAGTTGATCATCCGACAGTTGATCATCTGACAGTTAATCATCCGACAGTTGATCACCCGACAGTTGATCACCCGACAGTTGACCCCCGAAAAATTATAATATAATTATAACGTTTTATGCAATATTTGTCAATTTCTAACGTAGAATCGACTTCAAAATACCTTTAATAATAAGTTGGTATGTATATCAAACGAATTTTTTTACAACGTCGATTTTTTGTACTTATACGTTGTCATATAATATAAATATAAATATTTATATAAAAGTAATGTTTTGTAAGTAGGTATGCCGAATTTTCCCTTAACCGACTGCATATTGTATGCCGCGGGATCAACTATCTTGAAATCGTTAGTTATAAACTAAAGTGGCTATCAAAAATTGATACGAATACCCGATACAAAAAATATTTTATATTGTATAAAAATAAAAATATTCTACTTGAAAATCAATTTTTTAAATGCAGTTAAATAATTTCATAAATTTTGTTGTTTTGTAATCTTTTCTGATGTAAGTATCGTACAAACAACTAATTTTCGAATTACCGAAATGAAAAATAATATTATTTTTGAAATAATTAATGGAATCAATTTTTCCAGCATTTGATTTTTTAATGAAGAGTTTATTTAATGCGCTTTCAGAGGGTCCATCTGTTGTCTCATCGAACCTGATACGGAATTTATGCGACTGCGAAGAAGAACGGTAGAAGCATTTTACTGTTTTGCAGTACGTTACTATTCGACAACAATTTATAGACATATTCACAGGCACATTCACAGGACTGCGTGCCACCTGTCGTGTTACCTGTGATAAGTGTGTGCTCTATCATGGCTCAAGGATTTAATTTTTTTAAATTAGGCCAGAAAGGGAGTTCAAATACTCTCGGATTGACGTAATTGCCTGGTTACGTGTGCTTTTTGTAAGAAGTATGCCAGGGAAAAATGAAAATAGAATCAACATTAGAAATAATAATGTTTTTTATACCCCCCAAACGAACACCAAACAAATGCAAACTCACGGCAGTTTCATTGGACCTCGTACATTCAATCTTTTACCGAAAAATATTCAAGTAATAACTAAGCTTCCTCAATACATAAAGGACTTGAAGTCGTGGCTTGACAATGTAGATATTGAAACGTTGTTTGTTTAATTTGTATCTTATGTTTCTCACAAATAGTACACTTATTATTACACTATACTTATTATATACCTTTTACTTAATATACACTTACATTACACTTAATATTACACTATACATTTACTGTTGCACTGTTGTATGCTCATTACGTGCACAGCTGTTTAGCCAAATTTTAATCATGTTTTTGATTTATATGCCCATTGTTTGTTCTTTCTAGGTACAATGATAAAATATATTTAACTATATTACCCACGCACAGGCTGCGCCTTAATGGGTTTTCATTATTCTTATTATTTCATATATTGTATACATCAAATGTAAAATTTGGGAAAAATAAGGGGAAAAAAAAACAACAACAAAAAAAACGTGTTTGCCCTTTGGGTATGTAATAAAACAATTTAATATAAATGAATTCTATTTCCGAATTTAATAAACTGTCGTGATAAAACTTCCATGTCGTGATAAAAGACTGGAATTTACTATTTAACTGTTGTGATGCCGAGGGTGTTCTTTACTCCTGAGCCCTTTAAAGCCCCCACAACGATCAGGTTAAGGTAAAGGCCCGAAGCTAATAGAATAAGGACCACAATTAAAGTTAGTTGACGTGGGCCAACAAACATCGTCCCCAAGAATAAAGTGCCGAGGAATGGGATACCTCATTTACATACTAAACACATTATTTACAAAGGCTTTGTTCCTTGTTTGACACCCGTGTACCTTGTGCCTTCTACCAACCCCATGCCTTGTCCCGTCTATAGTGTATAGGGACCGCACAGGCAAGCGTACTTCTATTCCATTTACGAGAGCCAGCGGCAACCCTACCTTGCGGACATATTTCATATTAATAGGGAAGTCTCATTTATATTAGTAACATTATAATCATAATTAATAGAACAATTTATTAATAAAGAACCCTACGCACGAGCATTTTGCCAAAAATGAAGCATTTACCTGAGACAAAGGGTGCTGCCTGCAGTGAAAAACTGTCAACAGCATTCATGTGTGGGATTAAGATTTGAAAGCAATTTTAATTTTAATACTAAAGCCAGAAACTACCATGTTGACATTTAAACATGAATCACATGTACAAAATAACGAATTTATTAATAAAAATAGAGACTCCCACCTACGAATACGATCACACCGGAATACGTAAAAGACGGTAAAATATAATTCGAAGCATAAATCAAATTCGGATAGATGATAAACAAGCCGTTGAGGCTCAATATATATCGGTCCAATCAAAGAATTCTCATTGTACAAGTTCAATGAGGCTTCCAAAAAAATCGTTGGTGATTTACTCGTAAATTTCGAGAACACTTTTTTCTGAATCTGTACCAATTTCCGCACATTTTTACTGTTGCGAGTTTTCTTTCATCTCCTAAAAATTTGAAAAGTAAGCGCTTTAAATGACTTTCTTCTTTGTAACGTATTGAAGTAGGAATTTAAAAAGAAGAGGAAACGGAGCTTCCTTCCTCCTGCTGGTAATTGGCTGCGAAGCTCTCTTACTCGCTCTAAACCAACCATCCAACTTATTCAGCTGAAAAGATACGCACAGTCTTTTATTATTTACCTAAGAAATTACTTGGCACGTACAGTCGGTGCTCGTGATTTATTAAATCGTGTGAAACAAAAAAAGTTAGAGTTTTTCATTTTATAATTGTTTAATTTAAAAGTACATTCGTGTGCCCATTAATTACGCAGGAATATTAAATTTACTGTGTTGTAATAAACAATGGAGTGTTGCAAGATAACAACAGCGTAAAAACAACAACTGAGACGTAAATAATAAAATTATTTTTAATCATTATATTATCACTGTGTGAAATCATCACCAAAACACAATTCAAAATTTGCAATTTAGGGATAATAAAATTAAAGAATTGAAGAAAATTAAAAAGGACTGGGCCTGCAATGGATTGGGGCCACTGAAGTAGTGCATATTAGGGATGCCTGGAGGCGCTTTTTCGAAGCGATTGAGTCTTAGTCCGAAAGGAAAGGGGGAAGAAAACGAAACGAAACAAAAAACACCCAAGTAATTTTAATTTTGTGATACTGTTTTCAACAGCGTTACACTTTATAACGTTTCAAAAGAAGGTAAGATAATTTGGAACTTTTATTATTTTGGAAATAAAAGTACAAGATTCTTTATCATTGATTAAATTTATTGATCATTCTTTAAAAAAATGTTGGTTGATAATGAAATTTAAAAATATGGTCAAACTGACATTTTATACAAAAATCTTTTCAATGTAAATTTTACTCTAGATTTTGCCTTTTGTTGGTAATGCATTTCTAAAGTGACAAATTGTACCCCAGGCCCCTATAAAATCAATAAGTACCTATTCATCGGGATAAGCAGACTTTATGCTATAGGCAATATAAAATGTACCGAAATGGGCACAAAATGCGTTCAACAAGGGGAAGCTAAGTAATAAAGGTACGCACATAGTAAGTATGTAAGTAAGTTCAGGTAAGAGGAGCCGAGAGAAAGCTGAGGGGAAAAGCGCGGTAGTATATATGTATTATCTTTACGATTATTAAGCAGGTACCAACGACACGCTTTGCAAAATGTATATCATATTAACAATGCATATATTTATCCACGGAGTGCACTTTAAACCGCGAAGGCATTATGCACTCTCAAAATACTAGTCAGGTCACTCACTATCTACACTGTGTATATTGTTTAATCGAACAACAAATTAAAAGTTATTTGTTGCCAAAATAAATATCGGTCTTGCGTCACTAAAAATAACATTTGATCAAATTTCAAAGTTATCGATTCCGAAAAAAATGTTTTAATTTTTTTCATTTTATTTGAAATTTTTATTGACATTAATTTCAGATGTGATGACACCTGTTTTTCACTATTCAACGACAAGAGGTTACCGTCAAACTATATTTTTAGGTTATTTATATTATCTTCTGTGGTTTTTGTAACCATTTTTCCATGTTATTTGTTTTACTATGAGGACTGTATCGTAAATAGATATTTTTTCAATACGTAGTAGTTGAAAAAATATGTCATTTACGTACAAAATTAATAATATTATGAACGGAGAAGAAGGAACGATGCCTTGTGAAATACGAAAATTTGATGTTACTTGGTCACTAATTTTTCTTCATTTATTTTTTCAACCTGATACAGATACTTTATGACGTGACATAATAATTTAAAATAAAACGATAACATCATTTTAATTTTTGTGCTAGTTATTGCCGACCAGGAGTTGTTACTACCGTGGTTTCACCAGGGCAGTATAATACTCGACTGCTTTAAGGCCCCGTAACCGCTCTCGAAAATAAGAAGATGGAGAGATATGTAATTACGAATGTTGGAGAGAGCGCGCTAATATTTAAATCGATAAAATTGAAGCGAAAATTACGAAAAAGCTTAATAAAACATGACTCGTTTAAAACAGAGCAAAAATCTCGTGGAACGTATCTTAAAGAAACATTGTGAATTTTTCACATATATAACTTGTAAAATAATAGAAATAGACTTGTTTTAAATAATTTTCGGAGCATACCTTGCGATTTTTTTCTATCGAGGGAATTTCATATAATTTGCGTTTCGGCTTGGAACGTATCTAGATATTATCTTCAAAAATAACATATATTTTTTTAAGAGCTTAAAAATTTCAAATGTTTAAGGGAGATATGTAAGAAATCGGTCGAAATTCGAATAGCGGCGGCTTTATGCTCATTGAAATCGTTATCCCAAAATAAAACTCCCACAAGATTCAAAACCAGTTCATTAAAATAACGAAAATATTCATCAGTATTACTGTTAGGTACTGTCCAAAAACAATAAACAACTTCAGAGTTACTAATTGGCCAAGGAAATGGTAGAATGCACCTAAAGTATGCAAGTATGCACTGTACAACAGAAGGCAGACTAACGAAGCTAACGATAACTCGAGTGACTGAATAAAATGCAATTTTTTTTGCAAAAGTAATGTTTTCAGCAACATATTGTAACAAGATATGATAATACAAATCGCTGAAAGTCATTGAAACCGACATTTTGTATTAAATTTTTAAAATCCTAAACGGTTTTAATTTTTAAGCACTGTCTTCAGACACGTTGAAATCAGCATAGATAGCTTAAGCTGTTAAATCCTGAATTGTTTCGCGGTGGCCATGCCTTCGGACCTGGAGACCGTTTGTTTGAAGTGTGCGCTATCGAGTTAATGGGAGGTCATGTTTAGAGCGGCCTACAAGCCGTGCGGCTGGCCTTATCAAGATCAGAGGCCGACACCTCGCGGCGTGCCCCAAAATAATCAATAATCGCGATTGGCTCACAGTAAACATCCATCGCAAACATAACCACACGTGAATAGCGTACATTGATTGCTACCACTACATAAATAGACGCTATTATTTGAATGTAAATGGCGGAAAAACGGCAGTTTCTTGACATAGTTCAAAAGCTCTCCGGGGCATCTGGAGCAATACGCAGATCATTTGGAGCATTTGGTCACACGTGGGCAACTTTCTTGATATTCAAAACATGTATCAACAATATCAACATGTATCAATTTCTTCATATGTACAGGGCCCGCAGATACTTTAATAGTACACAACTGCTAACCCTGTACAAATCGCAAGTACGCCCCATGGTTGAATTTGGCAGCCACCTCTGGTTTGGAGCTCAAAATACTTGAAAAATACCCTCGACTCTGTGCAGAAACGGGCGGTCCGTTTGATAGATTCTCCCATCTTAACGAACGGATTGCAATCTTTAGAGCACAGGCCTCGGGTGGGAATACTTTCCATGTTCTACCGGTATTTCAATTGAAGATGCTCTGAGGAACTAGCGTCATTGATCCCTTCGGCACCGGTGCATAGTCGAGAGACACGCCAAACGCGCGCCCAACATATGTACACGGTTGACAATGGTCACATGAGAACGAGTCGTTTTTTCGATTCGTTTCCTCCCTCCTACAACATGGGTCTTTTCAAGACCAATGTTCATTCCTTCCTCTCCTCAAAAAGACCCTCCACACAGCATCCCAGATGACATAGGCCCTGAGAGAAATTATTTTCCTCAGTGCCTCCTGTGTGGAGTTAACGTAAAAAAAAAAAAAAAAACTTTTGTGGAAAGTAATTCAATCAATTGTAGATGCTCACTGTGATTTATGTGAAACTGAAATTGTGGGTTGCAAAAAACAAATAAAATTCACTTTATACCTACGATGGACTCATTATAAAATGAGTAGAGGAGATCCTAAAGCAGGCTCGCCATACAAACTATTTGTGACAGGACTTCTCTGATAGAAACCAAAAGAATCAAAAACTTAATCACGTATGATTCTGCTTTGGTTTATTTTCTACAGCTGGAGTAAAACTGAGCTTTGGAGTGGAAAATGGGGGATGGTTTACTTGGGATTCAAACTTTAATTGGGCTTAAATGCAACAGGATGCAGTCCGGAATGTCTGAACTTCACAACTCTGTCCGGACTTCTTCCCGTAGTGTATTAGCAAAATCTTTAAGCAGGACAGTACCTAAGTAACCAATAACGATGCTGTCTTTGTTCAATTTTATTAAATTTCAGGACTTGACTTGAAAAATTATGGCAACTTTACAACCCTGTCCGGACTTCTTCCCGTAGAGTATTAGCAAAATCTTTAAGCAGGACAGTACCTAAGTAACCAATAACGATGCTGTCTTTGTTCAATTTTATTAAATTTCAGGACTTGACTTGAAAAATTATGGCAACTTAAGCTCTAGCTTTTAAGTAGGTGCCTGGAGACCCATTTATAAGGCCAGATTTCAAAAAATTATGTTTTATTACTATCCCGCCTACTGCTACAAGCTTTTTATGGTAATTCGGTATAAATGGGACATTCTCAAAACACCCTATTTTTAACAATACCTAATTATAGTGTTTTTAAAAACCCATATACAAAATATTTTAAAGTTATTTGAAAGTTGAAGAATGTTTGAAGTGAATCGTTGTTGTATACATTGGTTATGGAATTCAAAAATTTGGTATTTCATTCCTAATGTAACATACCAATTTCGGTTGTCTGTGATGTTCTTTTTTACATTAGCTCCACACGCCCTGAGGAAAATTATTCCCCTCAGGGCCCATGTCATCTTTGGGGATGCTGTGTGGAGGGTCTTTTTGGGAAAGGAAGGACGGGAAGTTCTGGGAAGGAAAAGGGTATTTGGGGTGGGTAGGAATCTAGGGTTCAGTGTGTCTAGGAGTGACGGACGTATGAACCCATCCCTCCCACGGCGGTGCAAGGCAACTTTCCAAGAGAGTACGGCTGGAGAAGTCAAAGAAACTCTCTCAAACATTCTCCCGAGTTGGCATGCCATGCAGCTGGTGGGAAGACGCATCCGCCGCCAAGACACCGACAAACCTCACCCCATAAACCCGGGCACCCCTGCTAAGTCACCAAACGTACCGAACCACTTGGGGTGACCTATGGCAAAAGTGTTGGTTATCCAATAAATGGTTCGCGGGGCGGCGGTACCCACACCCGCCTCCTAAATTGAAAATTTAATCCTTCGTGAAATTATTGACGTCCATTGAATTCAAATTCACTTTGAATTTAAGTGTCATTTTCAACTGTAACTGTTGTATTTTTCAAAATTGGAATAAATTATATTATCACATGATTTTCGCGGGTGTGGGTCAGAAATATTCTTTTTAATTGTACTTTTAATAATAAATAATTTGCGTAACAAATAAAGCTTCTTCACTGAAACTGAATCCCATAATTCCTTTTTCAGAATAAGGAACTCCAGTCCAATTTTTTTATTTTTTTAAATGAATAATGACCTTCTAACTTAAATAACTGCGTATTCATTTTTATTTTTATAGTTAGTTTTAATAGTTAAAATAAATGTCAAAGTTTTAATTTTTCAAGATACCCGAAAACCACCGAATCTAGTGTGACGTCATCATGACCAACCAAAGTATGAATTTTGTAGGCAACTGGAATCAGCTGATCATCGGCGGCCATTTTGAATTTCAGCATTGGAGCGTTTTATGGACGCGGTGACGTCACGCCTCACAAATTCAATAATACCAACTTGACAGGGTGTTTTAATGAACTGTTTTAAAATGGACTTTTTAATATATTTTTTAAAACTCTACGTTTAATATTATTTAATACAACTTATATATTCAGAACCAACGTTTATTGGTCTATATGAACACATTTTTTTAAAGCCATAATATTTTTCACTGGAGTTCCTTATTGTAAAAAAATGTAGAAATGCAAATCATTTATTGCAGTCTCGTGTTAACGACTGCGGGAGGGGAATCTATTCTAGAATCACTGCTCCCAGATTCGCGTGTTTATGGAGTTTTGTTACCTGTGCAAAAAGTTAGAAGTGAAATCGAAACCTTTAAGACTATAGATGACTGTCTCTTTACCGTCCCTTTAGAAATACGTGTTGAAGCATGAATATATTAAAAATATCCCATCTGGAATCATAAAATTGTGAGGATGTCCGGTCGGGAAAAGTTATAAACAATTATTCATCTTACTATTTTACATATTGTACATATTTATGTATAATACGTAACTATTTGAATGTAAATGACGCTAATTGATTTTTTTTTTTGTTCGTTTGATTTGGTAGGGAATTACATAATTTAGTACCGTGAAATTTAATGTCTCTGTGCAACCCTTTTATAAATTGGATAAATAGTTTTAGGTACTTTTTTGGGCTATGTTGAGCCGCTGTGTTTAAGTGGAACTATATTTTGGACCGAAATTTTTAACAATAATACGGGATACTTTAATCCCATATCTAGAACGTCACGATCTTACAACGATCTCACTAAATCACACTCTATAATAGATATTTTTGTGAATAATTTTACTTGTTTTAAGAAATATCTCCATGATTTGTGCAACTAAAATGTTGTTTTATTATTTTTATTAAACACTTTAAATATTATGTAGCTATCATGTATTTCAAATTTTCTATTTAAGTTTCTAAATTATGTAAAAAAATACTTACATTGTTTTTCATGTTTCTGTGAATACGCTAATGTTATTACTGTAGACACATTAGTCTAGAGATATTTATATTTGTATCTTAATTTATTATACATTAACCAAAATAATGCTCTGTAAATATCCTGTTTGTGTCTCAAATAAATAAATAAATTATATTACGCGCCAGCGATGCAACAAAAAGCTAACTTTACACAGAAAATGTAAAATCCATCGATAAGTTTTTACGAGCTGACGAGATTCATCTTCAGCTTGAGAGTGGGTAACCTTAAACTCGAGCAACGCCGGGTACTAATGCTCATTATGATGTAAATATTTAAAGCAGGAAGATAGAACAAAGAATCCCTTGAAAGCTACCAAGAAAACATCATTAATTATAACAGTAAAAATTAAAGTACGAGTTCTTAGATATCAAAAAAGAGGAAAAAAACCTTTTAAGATTAATAAAATATCGGTTTAAAGTGTCACCTTTTCTTCGCAATGTTAATAGACTAGTTAAAAATATTTTCATAACTGATATTTAACTTCTTTTTTTAATTGACAAAGGTTGTAAAAATTTCTAAAGATAGTGTGGCGCGTTAATTCAGAGGAGTATTGCGATAAAGCCGACCTCAGAAAAAGTTATTCAAATATTTAATCACGGTAAGGGGTAGTAAAAGTTCGCCTCCGCCGTTATTCCTAATGATTCAATATACAATCAGGGCGGCACATCGGTGGGTCGCGGCCTATCTTGTCATACAATCTCCACGGGAGCCGTCGCCGTATATTTTTTCTGCAGATAATGATCGCATTTGGATAGGCGTTAATTTGTCCCGCCCAACGCCGGGCTCAGGGCGGAAGGCGGATTACTTCAGGATCTTACAAGTGAAGAGAATAAAACGGTAATTTTCTTTATTGATATATAATGAGCAGGCAGCAAATGATGATATGATCTTTTTTACATTAGCTCCACGCAGAAGGCCGTGTAGCAAAATAATTCCCTTCACAGGACCTTTATCATCTTTGAGGATGCTGTGTGGATGGTCATTTGAGGAAAGGGAAGAGAGAAAGTTCTGGGAAGGAAAAGGGTATGAGGGGTGGGTAGGAATCTGGGGTTCATTGTATCCAGAAGTGACGGACGTATAACTCCATCTCTCCCATTGCGATTCAATTCGAGAGAGTTCTGAGGGAAATATCGAAAGGTTTCCCTCAACCAGCCTCTCCCGATCCGGCCTGCAGGCGGGCAGATGCATTAACCACCAAGATCCAGGCAAATCTCACTCCTGCTAAGTCACCAAACGTGGCGAACCACTTAAGGTGACCTATGGCAGAGATGCTGTTTATCCAATAAATGGTTCCCGATAAATGGTTTCCAATAAATGGGCGGCGGTACTCGTAATCCAAAATTGTATCTGTTTTACAATAAGTATAAAGTTAAATCGAGTGGATTATGTTGCACCGCACGAGAATAATTCTAACTATCCGGAGCCAGTGTAACTATAAAAACTCAGTAATATTTAATCATTGAAGAAGATAGTGTAAATACATCTAAACGCAACACAATACAGAACAATAAACAGAAAATATAAAGGTAAAGGTAGCTACCGGGGGTTCAACCCAGGATCTGTTACCGGGACAACGCTCTAACCACTTGGCTATGGAGACCTAATTATTTTCCGTCATTTGTGTCGATCTCATAACCAATGCTATTCTAAGCTAATTCCCGATTTTTGACCGTAATTTTTTTTTATTTTATGTGTCTTGCTTTAAATTTACATTAATTAATTTTATCATTTTTTTCAATGATTAAAAACACTACTTTGATGTATATAACCTTCAAAAGGTCATTCCAATAAATTGAATATAATATCTCTATTTGAAGAATATTGCGGGGGAAAGGGAGGCAGAATGCGATGATTAAGAGAAACATGGTAAATTAGATATGGTCACAAAAAACAACTTAAGCCATTTTAACTACTCGAGCCCATAAGCTTGTTTTCACGATAATATAACATTACCATTGTGACATATGAGGCGTACCTGGCTTATTAAAAAACTTTTAGATTATGCATCAGGGTGGCAATAAGAGTATACCTGCCGCACTAGAGAGAGGTATAGATATATTTTTATCACATTCATGAAATTAATTATATGTTATAATTATACAGAATTTTTATCCAAACAATTTAAGGTTAAAGTAAAATTAAGTGCATTATATTTCTACCATGCAAATTACAAATTTATAAATACTAGTGGTCGCCCAATGGTTGAAATTCGACCATAATTGTAATTTTTTTTATTGATTTAATGTATTTTTTATGCATAATTTAAAAAAAATATTAGCATTCTGCAGTCCTTCTCTATATAAACTATGAATGTGCGAAATTTCATACTCCTCCGTCCACGCAATTTTCGTAAAAAGGGGTACAAAGTTTTTGCTTCACGTATTAATATACTGATGATGATGATAATATTCAAAATAAAGTTGCACCCTTTAAAAATAGCAGAAACTTATACAAACATCAAAAATACTAAAGGACAGTTAAATCATAAATATCTCGGAGTTAAATTTTTTAGCTCATTAACAGAAAAAATTAGAAACATGAATACTAATATAAAAAAAAATTTAAAACTCACCTTAAAAATTATACTGGAAACTTGAAATGTCATTGCCAGGTTTTGAAGCCCACCAGTATTTTAAGTAATGTTGTTTTAACCACCGTTTTACTATAATATAAATCAACATTTACCTAGCAGAACTTGTTTATAAATAAACTGTTTTTATAAATTGAATAATAATATTATTGAATATATAAAAGAAGTAAAAAATTTAAATGGAATTCTACAAATTAAACTTGATAACAATAAAGAAATCAACATGTTTCAGAAACAATGATCCCTTCCTAAGGACACAAAGTAGATATTCTTTATGTATAAAAATGGTGCCACAAAGTAATTTTACATTTATTATTAAGAAGTTTTAAATAACGTAGTCGTTGTAAGAAATAAGTTATTTTATTTTGATTGCATGATGACGATATTAGAAAGTAAATCAGAGAATAACAAAGTAATTAAATACACGATTTGGAAGCTTGTATTACTAGCGGAAAATCGCTAGGAAAACAGTGGAGTTCTGTTAGCTGGAAGAGGGATGCAGATTAGAGTGATAAGTTGTGAAAGAAATTAAATTATTTGATTAGACAGTAGACAAAGAGAAGTAGTTACAGACAACTAATATAATAATTCTTATCAAATCACACAGGAGGCCTTGAGGAAAATAATTCCCCTCGGGTGTCATCTTTGGGGATACTATGTGGAGGGTCTTTTTGAGGCAAGGAAGGTGAGGAAGTTCTGGGAAGGAAAGGGGTATGAGGGGTGAGTAGGAATCTGGGGGTCAGTGTGTCCAGGAGTAACGTACGTATGAATCCAACCCTCCCGTGGAGAGTCCTGCTGGAGAGATCAATTGGTCTCCCTCATCCAGTCTCCCTGATCCGGTCTGCCTCGCAATCCCACCATTTGGTGTGACCTGTGGCAGAGGTGTTGGTTATCCAATAAATGATTCCCGTGCAATTCCTCATACAATTCTTCCATCACAAGGCGCCCTACCTCCCCCCAGTTGAAACTGCCACCCCCAATATAAATATGCCGCCCACCTCGATGACCGCGTGTAAAGAGACATGTTGAATAACTTACCGTGCTTTATCTAGTCTTAAGGAGGACACTAAATTTAATAGGCCGGACGAATCATAAATTTTTGCCACGCCTGTTTTTAATGTCCTTGTTCTAAAATTATTGGTTTCATGGCAATGCGGGTCCAATCACATAAAGTCATCAATATTGATTATATTATCATCACGCACAATAACATTTATGTCTTCAGATTTCTACTCTTTTTTAATTAAATTTGAAAAATTGCAACAAATACGGTGACTTCCTTAATTCCGTCAGTTTTCAGCACCTCACAAAAAAATACTAAGATTTTTTGACGCCTAAACTCACTGTTGAGTTTTTTTTTAAATCATCATCTCCACACAGGAGACCCTAGGAGGAAAAAGGGCCTAGGTGGAGAGTCTTTTTAGGAAAAGATGAGAGTAGTCCGGCTGGAGAGGTCAAAAGTCAAAAGTCAAAAGTCAAAAATCAAAAGTCAACCAGTCTCTCCCGATCCGGCCCGTCGTAGTTTGGAAGTGAAAGCATCTGCAGCCAGGACAACAAACAAACAAACAAACAGCCAGGACAAATCTCACCCCCCATGAACCCAGGCACCCCTGCTAAGTCACCAAACTTGGTGAACAACATGGGGTGGACTTATGGCAGAAGTGTTGGTTATCCAATATTTTTTCCCGGGGCAGAGGTACTCACACCCGCCTCCCAAAAGTGAGAAACACAAATAGATTTTCTGATAAGTGAGAATATTGAATTCACTTTATGCCCGTAAAATACTTTTTTTCTGTTTGAAACACAAGACATTTCACCTAAAGCAGCTTTTTGGAGAGAATTTGATTTCATTCATATTTACAGAGCATGAAAACCTTTACCGATTTATAGAATCATACCTTTTGTGACTTATACCGATGAAATTTGTTACCTTATGTTAATGACGCAATTTGCGTGCTAACTCTGGTTTAGAAATCAAGGTTTATGAATATACAACGCCCATGAAGAAGTGATATCACAAGTATAGCGTATTCTGCTTTCATAACGGTGTAAGTACCTACAATTTGTTCAGTTTTCGGATTAACTCATAAAGGTTTCATAGAAGTCGTTTTTTTTTTTTTACAGTTAATACCGCACAAGAGTCCCAACTGCTCCCGTCTGGAGCCAGTGAGACTATGGCATCCCCAATTGGGGTATGTTGTGAGGCTGAAGGTAGTGGGGAGGGGAAGGAGATAGGGAAGAGGAAGGTGGGGAAGTACCTGGCTATTCAGATCTGGTCACTAAACACGGCTAAAGCCATTTCAAGCAACGTTTCAATTCTGAATGGTGGTCTTACACCAGGGCGATACTGATAGTATCTTCCACTCTCGTTGTCTCCCTTATTATCATGTGACCTAAACGGTGTTAGAAAGAGAAAATACGCTCATTTTATTCAAATGTAAAAAGTAACTGCAAAATAATTAAAATGTACACCTTTATGAAACCAAAATTTCTTACCACAATTTGAAAAAAATTATAAAACTTTTATTTTATCAATTATTTTTACATAAAAGGACAAAAAGTGAGTCAACTATAAAGTTTACAATACATTTGCCTAATAAAAAATGTGCGTGTTTTTATTTTTTCACGCTATCAGTAATTTTAGTTTAAAAAAATGTAAAGTGAGGAATTTAAAAAAAAAATTGTGTTTGTTTTCAAAAAATTCTTTAAAAAATTATATGTTTCAGTAACTTTTTTGAAAGCTTATTTCATCACCTTTCAAAAACAGTTTTAGTTTTCGGATGCGCTCAGAAATATTCCGTTTTTTTTTTGGATTTTTTCGCAATGCGGAAATATTTTGACTTTCCGGCAAATTAGGCCTGAGGCCTGAGGGGTTAATGTGATTTTTATCAAGAGACCCGGTAACCGGACAAATCAGAAAAACGGTAACCCGACAAATCAGAATGAACTTAACCCAGAACGTCCTTTGAAAAGTCATTAAAGGTGATGAAAAAAAATTGATTAGGTTACGTTAGGTTAGGGTTGTGGGCTATTTTAAAATTATTTTTTTCATAGCTTAATGACTTTTCAGAGTTGTTGAGTTGACTTGATTCTGAGTTGGCATGGAACCAAAAAATACATGGAGAGTGGTTGAATAAGCTTGCAGTAGGTAAGTTCAAGGTAATTAATGTATTGATTATGTTTTGAAAAAGTTTTCAAAATATTAGAGCAATTTGTTTTATTGTTCTAGGGAACACAAATAAAAGAACTGATGGTTTCATTTTTCATTGGTAAAAACATACATCACAAGATTTAAAAATTACGGCGCGCCGTGATACCAAATATTTAAAAAAAAATCTACTCTCTTATATTATTATATGTATTATAGTTGTTTAAGGCAGACTGGGATTGCACAGTTCCCTCTCAGTTCTGCTGGAATAAAACCTTAAATAAAATAAATAATCATGCTTTGTAAATATCTACCTAAATTATTTTATTAAATAAACCCTCTTCTGTAGAAAATGGAAATATTTAAATTTCAATTTTTTATGAGAAAAACTTTCTTTTTATAACTTTTGAAGGTTATTCCCATCAACGTAATATATCATTGAAGAAGAAGATAACACTTATAATCTAAATGAAAATCCCAGGTTCGAGTCCCAGACCTCTCGTCTAATCGGGACGTGCGCGTTTTCCAATTTCCCAGTTGCGACCATTGTTTTTTCTGTTTTTCTGTGTCTTGTTTTCTTTCATATTTTCATTTAGATTATAAGTGTTATCTTCTTCAATGATATATTACGTTGATGGGAATAACCTTCAAAAGTTATAAAAAGAGAGTTTTTCTCATAAAAAATTGAATATTCATTTAGACTTTCATAAAGTCAATAGTTCCATATGAATAAATTCGGATACATTTATCCGAGACGCTATTCAGGTTACAAACCAATTCTTAGAATGATTGTTTCCAATAAAAAGAGTAGTTGCCAATAATATGGAAAAAAGAACTAGTTGAAGATAATATTAATGATTCTAAATATTTAAAATATGAGATTGACAAATATGACGGTTTGACAGAAGGTGGCAATAGCGAAATTGGAAAACGCGCACGTCCCGGTTAGACGAGAGGTCTGGGTTCGAGTCCCAGTTGCGACCATTGTTTTTTCTGTTTTTCTGTGTCTTGTTTTCTTTCATATTTTCATTTAGATTATAAGTGTTATCTTCTTCTTCAATGATATTTAAATTTCAATTTATCCTTGTCACACTTAATATTGTACATTTAACCTCAACATTTAATTAAATATTGGAAAATAATAAATAACGGATACATATTTGTTTAAAAGTCTGCCATACCGAAAGTATGAATTAAGTATCATAAAACAGTTTGATTAATTAAATAACTTTTATAACTTTTGAAACCCACCAATCAAAAAGATATCAAGACAACATCAAAATACCAAAATTTAATACCAAACTAATGCAAAACAATTACATCTATTTAGGAATAAAGTATTTCAACAATCTTCCGATTGAAATAAAAAAAAATCAAAGACATCAATAAACTGAAACTCAAACTGAAGCAACACTTCATCAGGAATAATTAATTAAATAATTACCTGTTTTTCTCTTTCTTTCTATTTATTGTCAATCTATATTCATTTCTATTTAATTTAGATTTTTCGAATTTCTCTAAAGTGCACAATATTTTAGTATGTAACCATATCCCATTGTGTGTACATCTTCACGTATAGATGATCCAGAAGTTTCAATTGTTCCCATTATATACTTACCTATTGCATAATGTTATTCTAATTCTGTCATAATTAGTGTAACTCGCACATCAAGCACAAGAACTAGCTTCTTCTTTGGTGAGATTGCAATTTTAAAGAATTTCTGAACCAATATGTAATTTGTATTAACACCACTGTAAACTTATATATCTATATTAAATTAAAAAAAAAAAAAAAAAATCCAATTATTGAAACAATATTCATTTTCAAATTATACGTTTTAGAAAATCCCCAAAACGTGGAAAACTTGAGTTTCACATTAAATAGATTTAACGTCATTTTATTGTTCTCTGCAATAATATTTTTATCTGAAATTCTCAAAATAAATTAATGTTATAAATTGCCTCTTGTTTTCTTATCGTCTGTCTCTTGTTATTTCATTATTTGTTATGTTATCATTATTTTTAGTATTTATTGGAAGAGCTACTTCTTCAAAATATATTTGTAATAATGTTAAAAGTACCTATCAACATACTCGTACATATCTACCATTAGTCAAACTTCGATATTATTATTAAATATCTAAGTATATTTAATAAATGTAGGTTCAATATGTTTTTAACCCTTGATTTACCCGGTGACTTCATCCATACACAATTTACCCGGTGGAGTCCTCGGGATTCCCGGAAATAAAATCGTAAATTTAATATGAAATAAACACTTTTTTAATTGAAATGCTAGTTATATTTATTTATTACATATATTTGGTTTTACAATGGCATAGGTTTTTATTTAAAATTATAGAATCACGGCCCTTTAGGGTCCACTATTCGAATTTCGACCGATTTCTTACATATCTCCCTTAAACATTTGAAGTTTTTAAGCTCTTAAAAAAATATATGTTATTTTTGAAGATAATATCTAGATACGTTCCACGCCGAAACGCAAATTATATGAAATTCCCTCGATAGTATGCTCCGAAAATTATTTAAAACAAGTCTATTTCTATTATTTTACAAGTTATATTTGTGAAAAATTCACAATGTTTCCTAAAATGATACATAAGATACGTTCCGCGACATTTTTGCTCTATTTTAAACGAGTCATGTTTTATTAAGCTTTTTCGCCATTTTCGCTGCGATTTCATCACTTAGCCCCCAATCTTAGTACCGCAGGCAATGAGTTAGATCATGACATTGATGACCAAGATTATTATTAAGATGTCAGTATCAACCAACCGGGATCAGCAAAAAAATATTATTATGCAATAGCGAATATGTAACATAATTACGGATACTAGTCGAACTCTGCGCGGCTCAAGCGCCATTTCGAAATCTATCATCGCTGGAATATCTGTGGAACAGACATACTGGGGATTTCACAATTTAAAAAATGAGCCATTTTCTCTACCTTATGGTGGTGTGGAAATGAGTTTACAAAATTATTATAATTATGCAATTAATAGCCCGAAAAAAGAACAAAAATTGGGAATTTCACCATTTTTCAGGAAAATATTCACATTTCCGCCACTGTAACTCGTTACCTATTAGACTTACAAAAAAAATTAAAGGACTAAAAATATTATAAATTTTGCCTCCTTTAAGTTTGTCTTAAACAATTTGGTTGTAAAATCAGCCATTGCGCAGTTATTTTGAATAAACCAAATTTTGGCACCTTCAATCCAAGATGGCGGCTCGAGCTCGACCCCCCAAAGGTCGAAAACTTTTTTTTTTCTTTAGAGTCCCAATCTAAGCAACATATATCAAAATCGCTACTACTTGACCTTTTGCAAGGTGGAGGCCTTTTTTATCCCCCACTGACTGGACTATACGGGAACACAGAATTTGTAATTCCAAAAACTAACGGTTTTATGAGCGCTGAAAGTTTTCAATGGAGTCCCAGGGACCTACCGGGTAAATTAAGGGTTAATTATCCCCTTATCTAATACATAAATCTTAAGCTGTTAATATACTTACAGAAGTTCTCTATATAGTTCTCCCTGGGACTCGAACCCTGGGCTTCGGCTTTCCGGGTTACTGCGCTAATCACTGCGCCAAGATGTCGATATCCGATTCGGTCACTTTTAACTGTTTCATACCAGAGGTTCTAATTTTTTTTTTTTTCGATTTTTTGGTTTCCAGATTTTCGATCGAGTTTCGCTAATATTGTCTTAATTTCATTAAATATTACAATTTGAGGTTTTACTCATAAAGTTAAAAATAAAAATATTAATATGTTTGTTAAAATTGTTTGATTTGGTTAAAATCAATATCGATAATATTAAATATACAAAAGGTTGATTGTTTCTTGTCATTGTCATCGTCTATCGTAGTGGAGGTAATTTCGTATAAGAATAGCATCAATGCATTTGATTTATTACCTAATTATTTGATAAAGCGCACATTTTTTAGGAATTAAAGGGTCTTCCAATAAGCGCTTACTCTCTTTAAATTTAAATAAAACAAAATGTGTGTGAGATATCATTGAATTTTTTTATTCGTTTAAAAGCCTATCGATGCCATTATCTATGGAATATAACATCGTTCAAATATCCGCCGCGGCTTCACCGGGTGCGCGCATCCGAAATGTCCAATTTTCCATGACTCTGGCGCATAAATCAGACTGACTTTGACTGGTAGCGTGGATTGTGTTGGCTTTGAGGGCCGCTGTGGTTTATGGCTTATTTGCATTGACTTGCGATTTAAGAAAATCCTACAAGATAAGGTCTAACGGAGTCAAATCGCATGATCTCGGTGGTCAGTTCACATTATTTTAAACAATTAATTAAATTTTAAACAATTTTATCATTTGCACGTGTTGTTGAACGCTATATCCATCCATGGTGATTTGGTAAAACAGACTGAATAAATGACAGCCAATTTGATAGATGTCGCTTCAACAATATAGCCGCTATCAATTGTCAAAGTTTGGGGGTCTCTATTGGAAGAAAAGACCCTTTATTACTAATTTGTACCTATTTTTTTATATGCATTACGAACTGAAGGGTGTGTTTAATTTTAATTCTAAGTGACTACCAAATGTTTTCACTCTTTCATCTAGACAAAAACGAATCGTACAAGAACTCTACAGTAAATATATATTGCTGAAAGTGACATGAATGGTCATCCATCATGTTACTTCACACTTACTTAATACGAAAATTATCATCATTAACATAATTTTAAAAAAGAACGATCGTACATAATATATATGAATATAAATAATAATTTAAATTAAATCGTATAAATCAAAACTCAAATTAAAGCAAATAATATTAAAATTCAAACGTATTGTTCAAAAATACTGTTGACTGTGCACAATTACTACTGAGAAAACGTTGGTCAATAGGTATATGTGGTAATTTATTTCATTGGGTTACATCTTAGAGCATATTCACACACAGCTATAAAAGATGTGGCTTGGCCTATTTCAGCATATTGCTTGCCGTACATTCCCAATGCAATATGCTGAAATAAGCCAAGCTACAACTTTTATAGCTATATGTGAACACGCTCTTATACTATACTTAACAGATCATAGTTTAGCGGGTATGGTATTTGCCTTCATAATACTTACCGATCACTATTGTGTGTAATCGTGCTAAGGTATGGCGTTTTGAGATAAAATCAAAGTAGGATGTTGTAACAAACTTTATATTTATTAACGGAACAGATGGAACAATTCAACGACACGAAATTACCAGAAGGGTTTATGTAAAATGATAAGCGATGCGATTTACTCGGACTCGGAGAAACGAATGGTTTCAAAAACTCTACCGATGATAGTTGTCGGCCCGCGCTGGGGTCAGAGTTACCATTGTTAAAAAAAGAATTTGTGGCTATATAGTGAGCTCGCGCTTATCATTCTACATTAGGAAGGCAGCAATAAAAGGCTTCGAATCAGATTTTAATGAAATTTCCTCGGGGTTCCAACAGGGTTCTCATCTCGGACCATTGTTTTTCATTTTATATATGAATGATTTGGTAAATGTTGTAAAATACTCTGAAATATAATTATTTGCTGATGATGCTAAGAGTTAAAAACAAGTTTAAACGATTATGTCAATTTACAACACGATTTTAACAATGTAGCTACGCATTGTCAACCAAATCAATTATTTCTAAATGTTTCAAAACTTTATCACATTGTATTTTCCAGAAATAAAAATAAAATATCATTTAATTATTCTTTAAATGGCGACATTGAAACAGTTTCAGTTATTAAACATTGAAACAGTTTCAGTTATTAAACATTGAAACAGTTTCAGTTATTAAACATTGAAACAGTTTCAGTTATTGGTGATCTTGGAATAACCCTTGACTGTAAACCACAATATAACTTTCATACAAAACGAATCACGAATGAAGGTGCTAAAATGTTAGATTTCATCATTAGAAACACGAAACTTTTTAATGACATCGATATTATTAAGCAACTTTACTTTACGGAGACATCTGAAGTTTTCATCGGTTGTTTGGTCTCCATTTTATAAATTCCACATTAATAAAATCGAAGTAATTCAAAGCAAATTCTTAAAGCATCTTTGTTGTAGATCATTTGTAAGATTTAATTATTTTGCAGACAGCTTCATACTCTAAAATTGATTCATTGAGTGTATAAAGACATCTTATTTCAATTTTTAAGGTGAGTGTGGGTGACGCCGCTCCGGGAACCATTTATTGGATAACCAACACCTATGCCATAGGTTACACCAGTGGTTCGCTACATTTGGTGACTTAGCAGGGATGCCCGGGTTTATGAGATGAAGTTGACCGGGAGGAAAGGATACGTCTGTCATTCCTGGACCCACTCACCTCCAGATTCCTATCCACTTCTCGTAACTTTTTCCTTTCCAGAAATTCCTTTCCTTTTGTTCCTTAAAAAGACCCTCCGCACAGCATCCCCAGATGACATAAACCCTGAGGGAAGTTAATTTCCTCGGGGCCTCCTGTGTGGTGCTAACATAAAAAGAAAAAATATTTGAAGGAAAACTCCTTAACGCACGCTTGACTTGGGGAGTAAGCTGGTGAATGCGTGACGAGAGCGTTACAAAAAATGTGATCGGGCGAGTTTTACTTCAGTCGTGTGGTCTAAAGCACATTCGTATGATTTTCGTATAAATTTTATTTTCATTGTGTTGTTTTATTAGAGGTGAAGTAACAAGGAGGAAATCAATAATCGGTTTCATTTTGGAATATTTGTGCCTGTACAAGCTTATAAACTGTAGAATTCTAATATGGAGCTAATTTAATTATTTTAAGAAAAAACACTTTTGGCATATTATTCTTTAAAATATTAGCATGAATTGTTTGTTTGCGCCCATGATTTACGCAATATGAATTTGATTAGTTTTATAGTTTTGTCCGTATAGAAACTCAATTCTTTCAAGAAAGGCTTACAAATTTTATTTAGTATCGGTGATTTAGTCCAATATTTTATTTGTATGCCTTTCTTGACAGAATTGAGTGTTTATAAGAATGAAACTATTTATTCATATTGATATTCCACATGACCTGGCGCGAGCAAAAAATTCTCTTAATATTATAAAGTGTAACTTTCAAAAAGGGCTGTTTCTAAAATAATTAAATTAGCACCAAATACGAAGAGCAGATTATGAATAATTTTAAGATTACCCTTAAAACCGGTTTAAACTTTAAATTACACGAGTGATACGCCTAATGCGAAACGTGTTTGTGTTAAGCACATTAAAATTTAATAATACAATGGAAAAATAAATAGGTTAGTCGAAAGAAGAAGCATTCTGTCTGCCTTCGCCTTACATTGTCACCACTAATTTATGTACGATTGTGGGAAATTACTCCCGACACGCAGAGAAACTCCGAGTCGTTACCCGCTCCCGCTGCCGCCTTACCGCTACCCTAAAGCTATGTACACATGTAAATTCATGCTCGACGGTTTGGCTCGGTCGAACAAGTTGACTTGAAACTATGCTCATCTTTGCATCCACGAGCACCGGCAGCTCGACACAAGACGCAATTGATGTTGAATTTATGTGTATGATACTGCCGCCATGGGTCGACCCACAGTGCCCTTCTTGACAATATCAAGGAGGATACGGTATTTCGACTTATGTCGACAGAATAGCATTTAATCCCAAACATGGAACACCTCAGCACAGGTTCGCCTATTGAGGTGTTCACAAAATACTATTACTAACCTATTTACATACAGTTCATCATCATCATCATCTTCATCCCCTTATCCTATTCGGATCGGGGACCCATTGTATCGACAAGGCTTCTCCATTGCCCATTCGACCAGTCAGTGGTTGAGTGGGCATCGCGTTTGGGTCCCACCCGGGCGTCCCCTGTTCGATTCCTCGACTGGCTAAGTCCTCCATCACAACACAAGCAACATTTTCGGCTTTCTGTGGTGGTAGTAGGAGATTTTCAAACATTGTTGGGTTATTCGTAACCCGGGAATGTTTGTCTTTCTTTTAAAATTTTAAAATAAAAAAAAATAAATAAAAATACGTCCCTGTCTTCTGCTGACTGTTCGGCTTCCGTCCATGGTAATCCCATCCTCTCCTCACACAGTTTCTGGAGTTGCCTCGCCCAGCTGTGTCTGGGGCGGCCCACTGGAGCTCTACCCTCTGGAATCGCACTTAGTATCTTCCTCGGAATTCGGTCATCCGAATCCGATCATTAACTTTTTTTTTCTTATTCTAAACTTATTGTCTATGTTAACAATGTAATAATTTTTAAAATGTATGTTCAAGAATAGAAATAAATAAATATACCACCAAGACGCTCCAGCGAATCGTGATTTTTGTCGAACATCGAATAAGAGTTAGGTCTTTGAATCTTGTTCGCATCGTTGGCGTCGAATAAAAAAGCATTGAACGAGATGGTACACAAGTTGAGACATGAACATGTCTGTGGTCTGATGGTTTTACTTTCATTCGAACGAATGAAAGTAAAACCATCCAGCATGAAAACGCGTGGGTAGGTATTTAGCTTAACCTCGCACTAGTTAACCTACTCCTCTCTCGCAGTGCCGGATTAAGACTACTTGATGCCCTAAGCAATCCTCGCTTGTGGGCCCCCCCCCATACACAAATAAACTAGTATCGGTCTTTAAAAATAATTACGTATATACATACAGATAGAACATTGCGTACCTTCAAATATTTATGACGGACGAAAGAGATACATAGAGTAGGTATTGTATACAAAAAAAAACCAAAGCATTTTTTATTGATTTATTGAAATACGACTTCCAACTTTTTCGGGCATTAAATTCGCGGAAAATAGTCTTTAAGTTCAACGTTTTTAGCATATCTGACTCTATACATAATATTGACAAAGCATCGAGTTTTTCCTGCAGCATCGCAGTTCTATTTATTTTTTTATTATTTTCACTTTCGAAAAAGATCGTTCCACTGTGCAGTTTGATATTATCAGGCATAAAAATATACGTTGGGCTGTGTCCACATTAGGGCACAGCTTATTTTGCGTATTTTAGGCAAATCACTGAAATTTATTTTTTTATTACATATGAATGAATCTGTTGAATTTCGGTTCCTAAATCGGTCTTGTGGATATATTTTTAATAAATTTTTACAATGCTGACTGTTTCCTGAAGTTTGATCGGGACACATAATTTTATTGACATCGGATATTTTAGTCAGGAATGAGAATTTGTCTGCTATTGCTTTGTATATATCTCCCCTTATTCGCATTTCTACATTTAATTTATCAATGACGCCATAAAAACATTTTTGGTCCTGTTTTTGGTGCCCCCCAAGACGTGATGCCCTAAGCAATTGCTTAATTTGCTTATGGGCTAATCCGGCACTGCTCGCAGAGCCTTGTTCTTCGCAATTCGGCAGATTTTTTCAGAAAGACAAGTGAATTAATCATGCTTCACGAGATATTTAATGTATCTCTTTTGGCGTAAATTTAGAAACTTACTTAACTTGCGTCCTACATGAGTTCAGTTTATTCCCATAATTTCGTCCGCATAAAAACTCAATTCTTCCAAGAAGGCATTCAAATACAATATTTGATTGAATCACCGACACAATATTGTATTTGTATGCCTTTCTTGAAAGAATTGGGTTTTTATACGAGTAAAACTATTTATTCATATTCGTGTTGCGTATTTACGTGCGCAACAAACAATTAATTCATCTGAATATTTTACGTCATATTACCCCCAGAAAGCGTTTTTTCCTAAAATGTTTAAATTACCTCCGTCCATGAACGAGCAGAATTATTTTAAGTTTACCCGTAAATACTTAATTAAAACCCTTTTATAATATATATTAACCTTTTTTTATATTTAAGTAAAGGAATTAAATAATTTGTCAAATGAAATGTCATTTTCTCTGAAAATTCTTTTATCCAACTTTCTTGGGTATGTTAGGTACCATATTTTTTTTTATCGTTTATTCCAGATCTCGGAGAGGGTGGTGCAATCAACATTATACATATATAATATATGAAGTAAAAAAATAATAATATGTCATCATGAGGCGGCTCCATCGTTTGTAGATGGGACCCTACCAGAAGTGGAATGCTGCCATCACAAGACTTTCGCTTGTTTTCGCTCGAAATATGAAAAGCTCAGTCAAAGTTTACCAAGTCAAAGAAAGGCTTGTTTAAATAAAAAAAGTTTATGCAGCAGATCTTCGAAACCTAAAACGGAACGTACAAACAAATGTACAGATAGACACAAATACTAGACTACCCTACGCTCAGTCAACTACAGCTTTTATTTCTGAACAAATTTGAAGCCTTTCAGAGCCTTCATCTATAAGCATTTTTTTGCGTTTAAGTGAAAAGTTCAGTAAGTTTTTTATATGAATACCGCACAAGAGTCCCAACTGCTCTCCTCTGGAGCCAGTGGGACTATGACATCCCCAATTAGGGTATGTTGTGAGGCTGAAGGTGGTAAGCAGGGGATGGAAATGGGGAAGAAGAAGGTGGGAAGTGCCTGGCTATTCAGATCTGGTCACCAAACACGGCTAAAGCCATCTCAGGCAACGTTTCAATTCTGAATGATGGTCTTACACCAAGGCGATACTGAGAGTATCTTCCACTCTGGAACGTGCCGTAAATATACTATATATTATCTTTTATGATTTAATAGTGAAATAACAGAAATAAATCAAATAAAATTTATTTGCCCACCTGTCCCGTGACCTGCGGATTGAGATCAACCACGACCCCCTCGACGACGCCGGCCGTCTACATTTGTCTATCTAGTTTTGTACAGCGCACCTCAGATAGGCAAGAATGTTAGTATAGCTTATTGTTATTTTGGGTAGGATTATTTACTATTTCTATTGCTATTTATAAACTTATATTAAGGAAAAGGTAAAAATTCTACTAAAGCTGTAGAAAAAAATTAAGTTTATAGAAACTGAAAATAAACTTAAAATTTAAATGAATTTGAAAATGGTTCCTAATAAGTAATATGGTGTACATATGTTTTTGTTCATTTCAGATTGTTATAAAATAGTTTAAACTAAGTGAGATCAAAGAAATGCCAAAAAACGAGAATGATTGCCCAATCAAATACGAAATAAATACGAGTACCTAACGCAAAACCAGTGTAAAAAAGCCTTTTGAAACCAGGTGCTATTGTACTAAAAATAAAATTCCACACGTGATGTCATTTCCTATCAACGGAATAAAGGAATTATTTTGGCAGTGTATGTTAATTCGCACCCTTAAAATCAAGAGCCTTATCTATGCAACGAAGGACATCACACTCCGAATAATTACTCAAATTGATATGTTTTGGAAATGGGAACTATCAATCTATGACCCAACCTCGCGGAGAAAATAACCGTGGCCTTAATGAGAACCAAACGAACAAAAAGGATGGGCGTACGCTGAGACATCGGTCGCGCAGCATGTTCAGCGCAGTTGTGGAATGTATGAGAAACATGCACGTCTCAGCGTTTGTCGCTTCATACACTTCCATACAACACAAAAACCAAAACTATCTTGCGCTGAACATGCTGCGCGACCGATGTCTCAGCGTACGCCCATCCTTATTATTATCTCGGACTCACTTGCTTTGTTCCATCTACCGCCATTTTTAACACACATCAGTCGATTGTAAAGTTCTAACGTGACTCCGAAACACCAATGGGTTTTGCGCCTAATTAGGCAAAAAAACAACACAATTGTTTATGTCCCTGCGTGCGGAGGAAACGGAGGAAAAAATTAACTTACTCGCGAATATCACACAATCTACTTACAATTTGATGAAAAAACTTAATTTATGCAAAGGTTACACCATAACGTATTCAAGGTGTTTTCCGAGACAGAAAATATATTGAAATGATGTTAATGAAAAGGAAAAAATCATTAAAAATCAACAAGAGAGAAACAGTGACTCATGATATGGTTCCTTTTTTTGTTTTTTTCCTTACCCTAGTACAATCTTTAATAATCTACGGCATTATAGGATGGGGTGGTGCGCTTGATGCATTTATTAAGCCTTTACAAAACACTCAAAAGCCCATCATTTAAGTTATGTATAACAGAAATAAAACATTCTCGACCGAGTTATTATTCAAAAAGTCTAAAATATTCAATATTCGTAAATTATTTATATTAAAGGTGCCGGTAACCCGGGCGTTTATTAATATCAAGAGTTATTTACATTTACATATATGTGCGCTACCCGACTCACTAGACAATATCTGTTCTGAGCCGGGTAGCAGTATCTATAATTACATGTATCAGTAAAGATTAAAGCAAAAAAAATACAAAAGATAATAAATAAAAATACAAAGTACAAAAGAAAAACTTAAATATTGCAAATATGTATTTAATAACATAAATTGTTTCGTAAAAAAATGAATTAGCAAAAGAACTAATAATATGTTTTACACCCCCCAAACTAATGCTAAATTAATGCAAACACATAAAATATCACTACAAAAAGAATTAAAATTACGGCTATTACTATGATGCAGATGTTGAAACACTTTTCGTATAAATTTTATGTAAACCTTATTTTTTTACCACTTTTCAATACAATTCTACGTTAACTTCAAGACTAGCTTTATTTATACTTTCTAAAATTTTATATTTTTTTACTTTTTTACTACATATTTTCACCTTATTAACTAAATTTTTACTTCAATTTACATTTTTTTTTATTGATGTAATAAAGCATTTTTTTATATTACCCACGCACAGGCGTCGTATATATATTTACATATTGCTAACTTTTACATTACTTGTATCTTATGTTTGCATCTTACTGTGTTTAGAAATTATGCAAAAATTACTTTTGAAATGTAAGTACTTAGATATAACGGAAAAAAATAAGTATTTAAAAAAAAAAGTGACTTTATTAGATTTACGTTTCTCGCGTCGCCGTATTAAAATTGATAAAATATTACGTCATTCCCGAAACTGTTTTGTTGTTTACTCAGCCAACTCAATTGTCCACAAAATCAAGAACTGCAGTTCATTCGGTACTAAAAATGATGGAAATTTAATAATTTACGTTGGCATCCGTAGTGCCTGATTTCACTGTTAGCAATCTCCCAGTATGTAACTGTGACTATCACTAATCTAATCATAAATGCATGTAATGTACGTTGTTTACCGTAAGCTATTTGGCAGACATATGTGCATATTATCTTCAAACTGTGGTGGAATTTATTAGCCTATTTTAAATGAAAACGTCATGAAGGCAAGGCATCTGAAGCGAGGCCTTTACGCAGCCCAAGAAAACGAGTGCTGGTCAACCTGGCGTAGCTGGGAGGAAATTATTGCTAGGAGCAAAAAGCAGGCCAAAGATCGATGGGAGCGGAGTAGCATTGTCAATGAGTCTCTAAGAGTCCTGTATGGCTATCGGAAGTAAGTAAAAAAATATATTTGTATACTTCATTACTTTTCTCATAATCAGGAGACCTACCTAAATCCTATTGTGCTGGTTTTTCACAACCCATCTTCTTTAATTTTCTAGGTTCCTCTAGTTCCTTAACCCAATATCGAAATTTCATCCAGATAATCTAAAACAAAGCTCCTTCCTTATCAGTGGCGGTTTTCTCTAAAGTGCGCTTGTGCGACGAACCCCCTATTAAAACGGTGAGTAACTAACTTGTTTTATAATAATATCATAAATACTATTTTGTATTTTATAATAATTTTATAAACACTACTATAGATAGCGCGCTTTGAAAATTCTGCCTTTAAAACCCGAGCCACCAAGAAGTACGTTACTCCCATTTTGTGCGTGTCGAAACCCGCACCAAACGCTCTATACAAAAAAATCCTACTCGCGCAAATCGCTCTGACGGTGACTAGGCCTTTCTACATGCAAAATCGTCGCAACACGGCGCGGCGATCCCGCGTATAATGTCCAAACATTGTCCGAACACGATGTCCGATGAGACGAGTGAACGTTGCCTGAGATCCTGCGAGAGCGCAGACCGACCGTTGATCTTTAAACCATAGATTTTGACTTCTGTTTTCTGTTTTTACGAAGATATATCCCTCAGTTACATTTACGATGATTAAAAAAGAGATTAGAAAAGAAATTAATGATAATCTCTATAACCTACCTGATTTTAATACCCGCGTAATTGAAGTGTTTTTAAATGCAAAAGTCGGCGCATGCATTTTTTGTATAAGTGAAAAAACGAATTTTATTTCTTGCTACCTTTATTTGTTTTTTTAGTTTTTTTTTATGTTTTAAAATATCAATTAAACACATATATTCCACGTAATTATTCTTTTTGAAAGAACAATAATAATTAGCAACGTACATTGAGTGCTGTGAAAAACATTAAACAATTTATTTCCTTCGCAATTTTTCTCGTTATCTAATAATTGTGTCGAGTGTCGAGTGTCGAGTGATTTGAAAACAATAGTATGTAGGTACCCCTCCCACTAACTTTATTTAAGTTGTGTGAGTGTCGCTATATTCGACGATTTGACAACAGGAAGTAAATTTTGATTTGATATATCTTCTCTTGAATTTCTGAACCCCCTGTTAAAATGACCACGAACCGCCACTGTTCCTTATCAATAGCGAATTACTAAAACAGATGTATTAAATTTGAAATTATTTTTTTCCGAAACCGTGGAAATTATTATTTGCCCGCAAAATAAAAATTAAATGTGGAACCAGAAATCTCATTTCGTGTTTGAAAAATGATTTCCGAACGCTTTCATTTGGATCGCGGCCTTTTTCCTTTTCTACCTGTAGGTGTTTTATGGGAAGGCAAACAGACGTGTTGCAATTATTGTTTACTCAGTGCACTGTAGGGGTAGCTGGCAGGTGTATAGGGTGAGGTGAGGGGGTGCGGAGGCCACCCCAGAAGAACCTCACCCCGGAAGGGGGTACAGTGGCCACCCCAGGCGGCACCTCACCCCGCAGGGTGGTCCCTACTGCAGCTTATTACTCACGACGCAAGGGTCGTACGATACCGTGCCTGATGAAATCAAATCAATTTTATAGACGGAGAATCAATTTTCTCAGAAATTCTCTATCGCCATGATTTACTCAGTGAAGTGGAGCTCTCGGAGGATTTGTTCTTTATATATTATGTTATTGATATTCTATTATTACGCAAGACGCTCTGAGGTACAATATTTCATTTTTACTTGGCGTTCAATTTCGACTTACAATACCAGCTTTAAAGTATTTTCAAAACCAATCAGGTACCTTACGAATCGTTAAATGTAAGCATTATCTACAAGAAAAAGTCTGACAACTTAATATTAGGTTTGTAACGTAAATAAGTAGGTTTATTATTGTTTGTGGTTTATGGATGAATACATGTTAATACATACCCGAATCCTATGTGAAGGCTCTTTTATCTCCTTCTTAATTTTTTAACAATTTCCCTGTTAAAACATGGTCAAGAACCAATCGCCATTTTGTTCATCGAATATGATTAGGTAAGCACTTTAAATAGGTGGAGAAAGGAGCGTGACAAAAATCTACGATTTATACAATAATTAGTTTCAGAAATATTGAACACGCCAGCCAATAAATAAAAAAAAAAATTAAAAAGAAGGTCTCTCAGGAGTTACAGTGTGTTTTTAAACTAATATCAATAGGAACTCTTAAAATGTCAAAAGATAATAAATATATTTAAGTGTGTTTTGGGAATGTTTTGTAAAATAACCTTTAATAAATTGATATCAAATAATTGTTTTATTAACTAAAAATTATTGAGTATTAGATATTTAATAAAAAAGTAGTTCACTCGTGAGGCTCATAACAGTCATGACATAATAACGTCATCTAAAAAGGGTAACCTCACGACAATGTGGTGTATTGAACAATATAATAAAATAATTTGATGTCAAAAAATACTAATTTTATTTTATATGTTTTGGAAATTTTTCGTGCAAAGGCGTTAACCCATGACTATATTTATGTGCATACAATAATTTACGTAAAAACAAATAAATGTGTAGGTACGTATTAGGAAGGTTTCATTACAATATCGTGACAAACGGTGTTTAGATTATTTGATGCCAAAAAATACTAAATGTGTGCTTTTTGGGAATGTTTCATAAGCAGGGATAACCTCGTGATAAGGTGTGCTCAAATTATTCTATGTCAAAACAAATTAAATATGTGCGTAATGGGAATATTTCATAAAAAGTAGTAACCTCATGATAAGGTGTGCTTAAATTATTTTATGTCAAAATAGGCGAAATAGGTGCGAGTAGGGAATGATTCATAAAAAGGGGTAACCTCATGATAAGGTGTTAAGGTAACTTCACGATAAGGCTTTAATTATGTTTTATAAATAAAAACGAAATATTGGTGCATTGGAAAGTTTCATAAAAAGAGATAAACTTTGTGATAACTTGTGCTTAAATTATTTTCCTATGTCAAAACGTACAAAACATGTGCTTATTTGGAATGTTTAGGGGTGGTTACTAATTTGGGAAGCGGGTATGGGTACCGCCGCTCCGAGAATCATTTATTGGATCAACTCCTTTGCCATAGGCCACTTCAAGTGTTTCGCTACATTTGGTGACTTAGCAGGGTCTCCCGGGTTCGTGAGGTGAGGTTTTTCTGGGTGTTGGCAGTGGATCCATCTGCCCCCCAGCTGCGTGGCAGGCCTGACCAGGAGAGACCGGTTGAGAGAGACCTTTCGACCCCTCGGAACATGATGTGAAAATGTATTATTTTTATATAGGTTTACAGTTTAATTTCATTTTATCTATCCTACATGCTTTAATCTGTATTTTTTATATCTTTTGTATATATTTTTTTCTTCTTTCTCTACCATTTTATGTTTTCTTTCATGTCGTAATCTATGTTTTTATATATATACTATGAATTTTTGCGGATACTTCGCTGGTTCATGCAACCATGTAATATATGTGATTACCTTAATAAAATATGTATAACTGTTGGTTTCCATAATAAACTCAATTAAAAAAATAAATAAATAAAACATCGCATTGTCAGCAATAGAAGACCCCCAGATTATTAACCACCTTCACAAATACCTTTGCCTTTCCCAGAACTTCATATCCTCCCTTTCCTCAAAGATATTTCAAAAGACCCTCCACACAGCATTCCAAAAGATGACATAGGCCCTGAGGGGAATTATTTTCCTCAGGGCCTTCTATTTGGAGCTAATGTGAAAAAAATGTATTTTTTTTATTTTTACATGAACTCCACACAAGAGGCCCTGAAGGAAAATAATTTCCCTCAGGGTCTATATCATTCTTGGGGATGCTGTGTGGAGGGTCTTTTTTAAGGAAAGGAAGGAAAGGAGAGTTCTGGAGTAAAAGGGTTTAAGGGTTGGGTAGGCATCTGGGGTTCAGTGTGTCCTGGTCATTCGCCTCCAAGACCTAGACAAACCTCACCCCATGAACCCGGGCACCCCTGCTAAATCACCAAATGTAGCGAACCACTTGGGGTGACCTATCTCAGAGGTGTTGGTTATACAATAAAGGCGGTACCCATTCCCGCATCCCAAATTGAAAATATGCTTGTATTATGATTTATGATTTAAATATGCTAGTATTATTAAATGTCAAACGAATAAATTTGTGTATTTAGGGAATGTTTCTTGATAAAAAGGGTAATTTCAATGATGACAACAATGCTTGTACAATATGATGTCAAAGCGAGTGGATGCAGGTAACCTCGTCACAATGTTTGTATTATTAATTGGCTGTCTCTCGCCCACAATTCAGCAGTTATTACGACGCCCAGTGCGGGCTGCGAGCCAACCTTGCAATCCGGACAGCGGAATCTTTCTAATTTATCTAGCGCACTAGAAATGCATGGGATCCGGGATTTGTGTGGCGTGGCGGTGAAGAGGGCGGCACGCGGCGCTGTGCAGTTTTCACTGTGCAGTACTGCCTGTGTCGTCTGCGAGTGTTTATCAGACGCATATTAATGCGTCACCACACCGTTCAGACACATGATGGCTAATGGCCTCATCAGGGCCGCACTGAAAGGGTTAATATGAATGCAGCGCAATCCTATTTCATGGCGCCATTTATTTTGTGAGGTTATTTTTCTCTTGTTATTAAACAGCCTTTACAAATTACTTACAAAAATTATTAGATCCCAAGATGAAGGTGACATCGGTACGCACATGAAAATTCAAATTTTGGCTAACTTTCACAAAAAACAATTTAAATAAAAATTAATAGTGATGATATATAAATGAAAGGGTGACCGGAAAACTCAACAATGTACAACTTTATCAATCTTTTGAAAAGTTATTTAAATAAAATCTGTACGGATGTTTCACTAAAAACAATTAATCTTTTCTGTTTGGAATTTCAAGGTAAATGCAGATATTTTTTATTATAATCTTATGGAGCTTTGAAATGTCCACTTCAGCTGTCAAAAGTAAAAGAAGGCGCTATTTTGTTTATCCCGTTTTCATCGATTTATGGAATAATTATGGATTAATAATAATGAACTAAAGTCCCTGGCGTTGCCGAGCTCTCAAAATCGGATGTAGACAATAATATTCCTCTTATTTTGAACGTTAAGTGTTCAAAATTTGATTTGCAATTATTAACATTCTGCTTTAAGGCAGAGACGTGGAAACAGGGGATGGGGGTGGTTTTTCAAAATCTCGTGTAAACAGATACAAAAGGATGCGAAATTTCATAAATCTCAGAATAAAACTGCAGATTTGTGTAAAATCAAACCCAAGCCGCCCGCCAGCGGCCACAGACACTCTTCTTTATATAAATAGAGAGATGGATATATATTGTTCAATAACGAAACTCGGTGAAACTCTTGAAACTGCAAATGTAAGTAATAACAAATGCAACAAAAAAACTACAAATGTTAGTAATATAAATCGGGAAAAGATCCCCTGTGAGGTATCAACACGACATAATTAATCGTTTTTAAAAGGTTGCGCACGTACACTACCCGAAAGACAATAATCTTAAGTACCTAAATCTTATTGTGGTCTTAATCGCTAAAGGTCTCTGGTGCCTCGCAACGTTAAGAGAATATACTTACGCCATTTTCATGCACATTGCAAATAAAATAAATCTATCCTGAAAGTCTGCATTCAATTATTGTCACTAACATCCAACAGGAAATTTGAAGCATAAATTCCGAAGGTCGCGGGATCGAATCCCGGCGTGGCAAATAAATTTTATTTGATTAATTTGTGTTATTTCACAATTTATTCATTTTAAATAATATATAGTATATTTGCGGCACGTTCCAGAGTGGAAGATGCTCTCAGTATCGCCCGTGTAAGACCACCATTCAGAATTGAAAAGTTGCTTGAAATGGCTTTGGTCGTGTTTGGTCACCAGATCTGAATAGCCAGGTACTTCCCACCTTCCTCTTCCCCATTTCCTTCCCCTCCCCACTACCTTCAGCCTCACAAGATACCCCAATTGGGGATGCCATAGTCTCCCTGGCTTCAGACGGGAGCAGTTGGGACTCCTGTGCGGTATTCATATTAAAAAAATAATATTATTCCAAACGTCACTTGGGAATGGACCAAAGATAATAAAATACAATCTATTATCTCTGGTTTAGATGGACAAATAAATCTAAAAAGTTACTAGAAACTTACATTATTTTAAAAGTGGTATAGACACTTTTTCAACTTGTTAATCACAGAGTTTCAAAGCTTTGAATAATCTAAATAAATCTTCTAATGAAGATTGTTTTTCCGGTAAATTTTATGCCAATTTTAGCTATGAGATAAACTAACCAACTTAACGTCCGGTATCGTTTTTTATTAGAAAGGCATTAAGAGTTTGTTTTATTTTAAAAATGACTTATCTTCGATAAACCATAAACACATAAAAACAGGAACCAACTCCAGGTGGAGAGAGATTATAAAAAATACTCGTTGAATAAAATAAACACATAAATAATAACTTTTTTTTAAACTAGGTAGACATTGGCAAGTAAATATTATGAATTCGCAATATTAGTTGACGTGGCCGGTCAAAATTAGAATAGATTTATGGTTTGTCCTGGCCTGACAAAATGCACTCGTACAATAAAGAAATGAAACAGACGTGAAATACAGCTATAAAATTCGTTCAAGTCTAGATTGTAAAACGAGCTCCTAGATACAGCGTAATCGAAAGAAATGTGTGAATAGATAATGCAAATTATTTTTCGTCACTTACGCAACTATTTATCAAAATAGTCCACTGAGATTCTAACGCAACTATTTATCAAAATAGTCCACTGAGATTCTAACGCAACTATTTGTCAAAATAGTCCACTGAGATTCTAACGCAACTATTTATCAAAATAGTCCACTGAGAAACTGTCGATTGTTTTGTTTTTTAATAAATTCTTAAAATATGAAAATTTTCATTTCAGTTGGAGAGGAACCTCCTAAATCAAATTTACGCAAGATTAATTAACAAAAAATATTATAATAAATTAACAGAGAAAAAAAATTATGTGCCATTTTTTTAACTAGGTAGTCGAAAAGAAGGTAAAAGGTGAGATTAGCTTTACTTTTTGCTTTCTAAGGTTATGCGGTCAATCGTATTAGCCTGGATTTGGAAAACATAAAATTATGGGTGTTATTTTTTTTTATTTGTATATAATATATAGCCTTTACGAGAGTGCGACCACTCGTGTGTAAGGGGAAAAATTAAGAATTAAAAATTACGATTTATACATATATGTTCATACATAAATCAGATACCTAAACAAAAAAATATATAAAGATATATATAAAATAAGAATAAAAAATTTAAAAAAATTGTTTATTTAGAGTTAATTTAATTTAGTTATTTTAATTTATTATTTATATTACAACCGGATAATAATAATAACCGGACGTCAAAAATGTTATGTCCTTCTTTTGGGATAAAAAGTGTGTGTTTTTTTTCATTCTCAGATTTTCATTATCGCCCTCGTGAAGCCAAGCGAAACCGGTTGGTGAATTAATTTAAATAAATGAGTCGTTAAAACAAAGTATCTGTTTCATAATAATTATAATGCCATTTTATTCGAACATAATGAAAAATATTCGCCACTAACATCTCCCTCAACCAAAATGGTCAAAATTGGTGATACCGTGGTCTCACTGACCCCGGATAATAAATATGATTTTTGTGAAAAAAATAAGAAAAAACCTGAAAATTACATCGAAAAAAGTCAAAAGGGGTAGCAGGAAGCAGAGTGGGTGGTTGGCAGAGGGGTAGCGGGTAGGGGCAGGGAGAGTACACACTCGGCGAGCACGCAGTCTGGTGTGATAAGTCCAAACAAAGTGGTATCGCGATGGTAGATGTAAAGCGATGGCCGGACAGGAGTGTCAGCGGTCAGGTCACTTCACACGCAACAAGAAAAAAGCGGACACGGGTTATGGCGCTTCTCCGAGATACGATCTTTGTTGTTGTTTCGGGGAGAGGACCTTTCACGGTGTTCGCACGATACGCGGCGAGGAGCGAGAAGGGCCCGATTTTTATACAAAGAAAATACACAACGTCGGCGTATCTACTCGAACGTAAGGAGCAAAAACAAACAAGGGTTGCGTAGGCACTTCCAACTATTCGCAATATTTATTAGTTTTTTTTAATGTGTAAAGTAACAATTCGGCTTTCATGTGTCAAGAAATCAGAAAATGTATTATTTGTTTTTAAGCGGGTAAGCACAAACAATTATTAAGATATTGTTTTGAGTATAAGTAGATACTGAACATTACATATGTTTGCAGATAAAATTAAAAAATTGTTTTTATCGTTGAAATTTCATTAATAATTAAATAAGTAAATTAAATGAAAATGTCCAATTGTGTTTTTTTTTAAATTAGCTCTACGCAGGAAGAAAAAAATCCCTCAGAGAGTTTGTCATCTTTGGAGAGGCTGTGTGGAGGGTTTTTTACGGGGAAGGATGGAGAGAAAGTTCTGGGTAGGATGAAGGTATGAGGGTTGGGTAAGAATCTGGGGGTCAATGTGTTCAGGAGTGTCGGAATCCATCCATCCACCATCATCATCATCTGAATCCATCTCTCCCGATGCGGTGCAAGCCGATAGGTCGAGAAAGTCCGGCTGGAGAGTTCAAAAGGTCTCCCTCAACCGTCTCTCCCGTCATTCGCCGCCAAAACCTAGACAAATCCTACCTCATGAATTCGGGCACCCCTGGTAAGTCACCAAACGTAGCGAACCACTTGAGGTAACCTTTGGCAGGAGTTGGTTATCCAAGAAATTCAAAAGGATACAAAGTACATATTACATTGAAAATTAAGATATTTATAAATAAAAAATATGTACACCACCATATAATATAAGAAAAAATATTGCATTGCATTTATTTGTGACTGGATGATGTGACCTACCTATTAATAATAAAATAATTATTTACTGTTATCAAGTTTAATTTGTAGAACTCCATTTTAATTTTTTATTTCTTTTATACAATAATATTATTATTCAATTTATAAAAACAGTTTATTTATAAAAAAGTTCTGCTAGGTAATTATTATTACGCGTGACAGCTGTTTCGCCTTCTGAAGGCATTATCAAACTGTCCTTAACAATAATTACCTAGCAGAACTTGTTTATAAATAAATTGTTTTTGTAAATTGAATAATAATATTATTGAATGTATAAAAGAAATAAATAAATAAATAAAATAAAATAATTATGTTATTGTTTGTATTCTTTGTCGCCGTTAGAATGTGTGTTTTTATGTTTAACGGTTGTTTATTATTTTATTTAACAAACGTTTTATTTTATTAGCGAATGATTATATTCAATGTGTATTTCACAGTCCTCTTGATAGCTTATCAACAGAATAATCTCTGGCTTGCCATTGCCATTGAAGTAAAATCATGTATGGTTTCATAGTGCTTTCACACAAACGAAGTATTGAATTCCGTAAGTCTAAACTTAAACTTTAGGTCGCACAGTTTACACCCGCGCTGTGCAAGCGGGTTTCCTACAGAGCGTCGGACCATCCCATAATGTATATAATAAACAAATACTCGCAAAAGGCAGAAAACTTGGCTAAATTGTCCGATATGTATAGCCACTATTCTTAGGTTCGAATACCTAATAGAAAACTCGGACTTTATAAATCAGTCGTATTCGGAAAAAGACGTTATTCTACGGAAAAGGCATCAAGAGGACGGTGAAATACCCCAAACTGAGTTAGTTCAACCATTGTTGAGTGACATTGCATTATCTACATTACGCAATAAAATATTAGATAAAAAGTATTGAATGTAACCTCGAAATATTTCATTATCGAATAAATCCTTTTTTATTATTATTTAGTTATGAATCACAGTGCATTGTTTCCTTTTTTGTTCCATTTTTCCATTGTTTACATTTATAAAAATGTAATTTGTGTTCTCACAATCACTATCTCCAACATGTCTTGGAAGGAGATTTCTCTTGGGAAGAAATAGAGTTCTTTTGGTTAATCTGTGATTTATTAATACTTCGCGTCTTACAAGTAGTGACCACGGTTAGTCGACCTAACTAAGAGCTGGCTATAATTGATCCTGTCCCCACTGTCTTTTGTGGGAACCGGTAACGTCGGCCCTCGGCCCTCTGGTGAACTAACTGGGAACCAATCCTGCCGCCATCTTGGAGATTTTCAGGAGAGTTCTTACCCCTGTCATCTTTGTGAGGAAGCTTTTAGATATCTCACATTTGGGAAAAATAATTTAATTATAATAAATTTTTTTTTAGAATCAGGTTTTTAATTTTTGTGCCTTTTAATTAATAATTATTTTATTTACCGATATAAAATAATAACAAGAAGGGATAATAAACACCTAGAAGAGTGAGCCCTGATTTCTTTTATTGCGTAGTGTGGATGACATATGCGTAAAATGAAAAGTGTAAGCCCATCATCCCATTGGGTCGGTAAGGGCTAGGAAACAACAAATCGACATCCGAAGACCCTGTGCATATAGGTCGCCAACCAAGCGCAACGAACTTTTCTGCTCAGGGTCTTTCTTTTTTGAAGTGAAATTCTTTAGCATCGTTGTGATCTGAAACACGATGAAATGGAAATGACACTAAAAAGAGACAAACACATCATCTATAGGATTTAGCCTGCGAGAGAATGGGATAGAATGAAACCTTACCTTTTCACTTTGAGAGGCGGTTGTGGGTACCGCCGCTCCGGAAACCATTTATTGGATAATCAACACCTCTGCCATAAGTCACCCCAAATGGTTCGCTACGTTTGGTGACTTAGCAGGGGTACCCGGGTTCACGGGGTGAGGTTTATCAAAGCCTTGGCGGGGGGTGTGTCTGCCCACCTGCTGCGTGACGGGCCGGTTGGAGAGAGACTGGATGGGGAGGTATTTTGACCTCTCAAGCCAGAATCCCTCGACCTATCGCCTTGCACCGCAGTTGAAGGGATGGATTCATACGTCCGTCACTCCTGGATAAATTGACTCCAGATTTCTGCCCACTCCTCTTACCTATTTCCTTCCCAGAACTTTTTCTTCCTTTCTTTAAAAAAACCCTCCACACAGCATCCCCTAAGATAAAATAGGTCCCGAAATGATTTTTCTCAAGGCCTCCTATGTGGAGCTAATGTAAAAAAAATGGCCGTTTTGATTACGAGCTCTCTTTTCAAGGCTCCTATTGGTTGAGTTTTCTTTTATCATTTTCTGTCCCACCCACCTGTGCCCAAACAGCACTGTTATTGTTAATTTTGTTATCTTGGCATTACTTTAAATATACTGTATATTCTTTGTTTCACATTATCGATATTTTGTAAGGACTCACTAAAGGATTATTTTTAAGTCAATTGTAGTTAAGCGCACTTGAAGCGAAATAACACAAAACAGCGCTATACAAATAGTACTTTATTATTATTAATTGTACGGGGCTTACTCTACCTACTTAGCCTTAGCCACTCCCCCCACTCTTAGCCTACTTTAGTTTTCTGAAGGTTTCAAGTCTACCGCGTGTGAATTGCACGCTCTGATTTTTTTTTAAATCAGGCCCTAATCAGACCCTGCAAAGAATACTTATGGTCTTTCTTACAACACTCGGTTTATGTCGATTCCTTACCGGACCGAAACTGGACTAACCGGACTGCGCCAGGAAACCTTGAAACATTTGTAAAAAAGGTTAGGTTTTTTTCTATTTTAATTTCGTAGCATAGTTTTAAACCCACATCATATTACTACTTAACTATTCAAATCTTCAGATTTCAGGAAGACCTTTCGCAAAATCATCGATAAGATTCTAGGAGAAAATTATTTTTGATATTGAAAAAATAATTACCTTTCAATAAAGGCAGATGGAATAAAATTTTGAATCTTTTTTGAGAGTACCATTTACAAGGATGAAATGGAGTCATAATCATTTCAGATCTGAGCCTCAGCCTGGGGACGTAATATCAAATATCTCCCGGAACGCAACTCAACGGAACGGAAACATTGAATGTAAAGATTAACACCGGTTACTTCTTACTTCCTGGAAGCAAATGGAATGAAAATGACTTATTATATTACATCAAATCTAATTCTGTTTCAAATAAATATTTGATGTTGTATCCAATATGCTTTAACTGTGTATGTCTGCCCAGTGGCGTGCACAGAGTTTTTGATCGGGGTAGGCAGTAGGAAAACCTATGAAAAAAGTATGAATATTCATAAAATTTCATATTGAATCGACGCGTAACTGATGGAGTTTTCATTTGACTTAAGTTGTCTAATTGAGGCGTACGTCTCCCCACACTAATTATTCGTTTTTTTTTTTGATAAAAGTTAACCGAGAAAACCCCTTGTTTTTTAAGTTATACATATTTTTATATATATACGATTTGTTAACACCCGTTATTTCCTTCACTACAACAAGTTTCACAGGTTGAAATTTTCATATTTTATCAGATAATTCACAATTAAAGTACAAAAAGGTTTTTGAACAGACAATTCGCATTTATGAAAGACAACTAGTTGATAGAAATAGATAACAACAGATGTCACCGTCGTCACTGACTGCCAGTTGGTAATTTTGTTCCAGAAAGCACTGCCTAATACTAATACAAAAAAACTCGTAGAAGCAAATTCAAAACGACAGTTCTACTTTATGCTCTGTGCATTTCGTAAACATTGATATTATATCTTGTATGAAGTTAGCTTTATGCATAAATAATTCCTGCTTTAGGCCGCATTTTAGTGAGGCAGTCGGACGGCGCGCGTGAAGTTTATAGTTACAGTTTGTGCCATGTTTGTAGAATGCCGTTTGATGTGGCGATCGCGTTGTTTCGGTTGCTCAGCTTCTTGAAAGTGTGTATTCATTTTTAGCAATAATTTAATAAATTATAATATTATTTACATGCTTATGTTTTACAAATACGGTAGGGTAGGCAGTGCTTATGTGCCTATATGGAGTGCACGCCCCTGTGTCTGCCCATATCATTAATTCTGCGGTAAATTCTATTTTCTAATAGTGCTAACTTTAGTAAAATATGTTTTGGACACTTTTCGAAGGCATTTGACAAAGAATCCCATAAACTACAAATCCAAATTGTTAATCACAAATCCAAATCCATGTTATTCCTTATTCCTGAGGCAAACTATTTGCCTCAGGAATAAGGAATAACATGTTTAAATGGTTTACTAGCTGTTTATCGAATCGGAAACTGTTCTTTTAAATAAAATCTTTGTTATCGAAAGCTTTCTGTGCGACTAGTGATCTACCGCACGGAACCTTGGCCCGATTTTGTTCTTCATTTTCATCAATGATATGAAAAATGATTACATCAGGCTATACAAAATAATAAATTATGTAAATACTAGAGTCAAATTTTAGTAAGTTTAAAATAATCTATTATTACATGTAGAAAATTTTGAAAAAGCTTGACTTTCTACACAAATAAAAAGCCTGTTTTATTCAAATATCCAATTAACCACACAGATTTGAAAAGAGTCACGTATTTGAGAGGTCTCGAAATTATTTTGAATGAAGTTTCGCCAATCGTATCCACCAAATTGTGAACAGATGTGAAAAATTAGACTTCGTATTGAAAAATTTAATTTCCAACACACCATTAAATTGTTTTACGTATATCTAAGAACTGTTGTAAGTATTGAATACAATTCAATAGTTTGGTCTCCCTCTTAGAAAATTCACATTAGTAACATTGAGCGAATACAAAGTATACCATACATATGCGCAACTACATTACTCACTAACCGATGTTGGTGTCACTTTATGGGAAACCAATACTTTCGAGGATTGGCTGCGCGGCCTTTTTCATATAAAACCAAAATGCTTGACCAAACTGAATAATTATTTTTTAAATCAAAAGGTGTAGCAAATACCTTTTATGGATATATGCTACTTTAATTATTTGTATTTCATGTTTAACAACTTCAAAGGCAACTTTGGAAATTATTTTTTAATTATTGATAATTACTCAAAAAATTATTTTAGTAACTGAAATTTTGATCCCCAATTGCGTTTTGATTATTTTATAAGTTAAAACTTTTTTTTAAATCATGGGGTATTGGACAGTTGGGGCCGGGGTGATAGGTTGGGCGTTTACTCGGTTGCGTGAACTGTGACGACATGAAGAAGTTTTTTTTTGTTTGGTTCTGAAAAAATATATAAAGAAAAACTTTAAAAAAACGCTTGATTCCAAAATTTCCTCTACATAATGTCAGGAATCATTGGTTAAATAAAGTTAAGTCAAAGAAAGTCCCTTAACAACATATATATGGATTGCAATGTTTAGAGCACAGGCGTCAGGAGGGAACGCTGACCTTGTTCTTCAGATATTTCGATGGAAGATAGTCTGAGGAACTAGCATCTTTGCTCCTTTCGACACCGGTGCACGGTATCTTATATACTCGATTTTAACCTACATAGTTAACGTTTGTTACATGAGCACGGATCGTTTCTACGACCCGTTATTGAGTTAAACAGCTAGGTTGTGGAATGATTAGCCTCTTTGTTTCTGCCCTCTGCCCTCCGTGAGTCTCTTCAAGACACTGGTTCGCACTTTCCTTTTCCCAAAAAGACCCACCAGATAGCGTGCTATACGTAGTGTTATGAAGCGATTGTATTTATCGTAAGTTAGGTACTATTTTTTTTAAATGCATTTTAATTGGTTAGGTTGGCAAACCTAGGGGAGTTTCGTTCAACGTGTCGGTAGGCGGCGGTTTTTTTTGGGTTTGGTTTCCGGATCCGGACTCTGGTTTTGACGGCGAGATGTGCGGTACGCCGTGAAAACAACGGTCAATTAATGTTAAGTTTTAAGACGATGTGATTGAAATCCAAGTTTTGGGCATCTGCATTCGGGGGACGGAAACACGTTGTGTTTTTTTTAAAATATAAAAATCAAAGATTTATTCGCGTAAAATGCGAGTTTTCGCGCGGGTCCCAAAAGTGACCACGAGTTAATGGCGATGTACGTGTGTTACGTTCAATGTACCTCTTTATCCGAGACATCGGTGTATATAATAACCCGCCACGCTTATAATGGTGCGCGGTGCAACTAACCGAAGATTTATTCACGTAAAATGTGAGTTTCGCGAGGGTCCCAGTGACCACGAGTGAATTGGCAATGTCCGAGTGAAAAGACTATTGTCCCCCATTATCCGAGTCATCGGATTAAATAATAACTCGCTGCGCCCGTGATTATATGCAGGCCAACTATCGAATTCCCCCCGAGGGTTTATTTAGGGAACAAACCCGATATTCCGCAGTGTTGAACGATTCTTCGCCTCGAATTGCTGTCGGGCCTTCCTTTACAACTTGGAGTAGAGTCTGGGTACTCCTTCCTTCTCCTGAGGGTCCAGGTCTAACATCACTTCCATGCGACTGCTGAGGAGGTCGCAGGGCCAAGCTGAGCCGCAGAGGTTGGGACCACCCTTGCCACCAGGAGGTGGGGTTGGTTCTCCCGACATCGGGAGTTCGGTGGCAGTAAATTTAATTAGGGTAGCTAGGAATAGCATAAAATTACGATATTGGTCCCGGGGGTGAGTCCATACCATTTATTTTATTATGTCTTACGAAATCAATACAGTGAACCGATTCTATACTCTACATTTTGTTTTATTATGTAGATTCCTTGTACAGCCTTTTCAGGAATGCTATGAAAACCAATGGCCCACACTCTGAGAATTGAGTACCGTGTTCTCCGCTGGTTGACATACCCAGACATTAGACTGGGTTTGGCGTCCAAGGTTTCCTGTGAGGAAATCAAAGTTGACTAGCAGAATACACCCGAGCCCGACAAAGGCTCATTATTACATCTCCCTTTAATCTTATAACACAAACACATAACGATATGTCATTACACTTTAAGGGTAACAATATGGCGCCCAACGTGGGGCTTACAAATTGGGATGTCAAGTACGATGGTAAAAGCTGCGTAAGAGATTTTCTGCTTTTGGTCGAAGAGCGTTGTAGGACACGCAACATTTCTCATAAAGACTTAGTTAAATGTTTCAGTGAAATTTTAGACGGGTTAGCACTTCTATGGTATAGGTCAATTTATAGTCCAGACTTAAAATGGGATGACCTATCCAGCCTATTAATAAAACAATTCGAGGGACAGGATAGGCAATTAGATCTGGAAAATGAGATTCTAAATTATAAACAGCCAAAGGGAATGTCAGTTTTGGAATTCACTTTGAGACTTAAAGCACTTAACAATAAATTGGATTGCAAAATTCCAGAGGTTAAACTTTTGCGGGTAGCCATGAAAGCATTGTTGCCTATGTATGCTAATTTGATGTCATCCAGAGACTTTTGTTCGTTTGAGGAACTTACGAGGTGCGCTGCTAAACTCGAGTCGTACACTGAAGCCTCAACATCCACAGCAATTCCAAAATTAGTTGACACTCAAAATAAGCCCAGTAACTTTAAAAAAATTAATTCGTTCCCCAATAGTTACAATAAGCCTTTCACTAATACAAACAATTACAGGTCATTCAATAATAATAACAATAATAATAATTTTAACCCTTCTAGGAATTCAAGACCTATGGGGAATAACACGAATAATTTTGCTAAACAGGATATATCAAATCAACAAAATAAATCTCTTGTTTGTACTTATTGCAAGATCAAAGGTCATTCGTTAACAAATTGTTGGAAAAAAAATAGTGACAATAGGAAACCGCATGTTAGTAGTATTAACAATAAGAAACATACCAATGATCCAAAAAAACTAGAAACGAGTCAATCTTACCGCGCCCCTTCTTGTGCACAAAGAAAGAGGGAGTGGGAGCGTTGGCTCCGCCTAGTGCAACAATTCCTTTCTAGCCCGTCTCCTCAAGCGGTGGACGCACTGCCACAGGAGAAGGATAGTACAGAGGATGAGCGTCCTTATGCCGACATTTTTGTTCTAAATAATAGTTATAAAGCACTGCTAGACAGTGGTGCTTCCTTGTCTTGTTTAGGGGGGGATAGTTATAAGATTTTTTTAGAGTTAGGAGTAGAATTAGTAAAAACAGATTTTAGCGTTACGACTGCAGACGGTACCAGCCAGCCTGTTTTAGGGTATTTAACTTTGCCGGTGACGTACAATTCAACCACAAGAGAAGTTATCTTTTACGTCATTCCAACGTTGACACCTAATTTCGTATTGGGGGTGAACTTCTGGAAACAGTTTCGGATCGCGCCGGAACTGTTCTCAAAAGTTCGCGTACCTCAACAAAAAGGTCAAATCAATGAGGTGAGAGCAATTCGGCCTGCCTCTTCTCTAACAAATTCGGAAAACAAAGTCCTTTCGGACATTGTCAAAAAATTCGAATCCATTTCTTACGAAAAGAAGGGATTAGGATTGACTCATCTAGTCCAACACAAAATACATACAACAGGTCCGCCTATTAAACAACGTTATTTCCCACTGTCTCCGGCAAGACAACGTCAACTTGACGCAGAAGTAGATGAGATGTTAAAACTTGGAGTCATCCGTCCTTCGCGATCTCCATGGTCGAGTCCAGTGCTCATAGTACAAAAAAAAGACGGAACGGGTCGTTTTTGTCTGGACTCCAGGAAAATTAACAATGTTACAACACGCGATTCCTATCCATTACCATACATAACAAGGATCCTAGACAAGCTAGGCGGTGCCCGATACATCTCGTCTATAGACTTATCTAAAGCCTTTTGGCAAATTGCATTAGATAATGACTCCTGTCAGAAGACAGCGTTCGTTGTACCCGGTCGTGGATTGTTTGAATTCACCCGGATGCCCTTCGGACTTAAAAACGCACCGAGTGAGCTGCAAAGACTGGCCGACGCTTTGTTCGGTCCAGAATTTGACGACAATGCCTTCTGTTATTTAGACGATCTGATCTTGGTATCAGAAGACTTAGAATCACATCTTTGTTTATTGAACCGTGTCTATGAACGACTACGAGACGCAGGTCTAACCATAAATCTAAAAAAATCGGAGTTCTGCAAAGCCGAACTCAAATACCTCGGGTACATGGTTGACTCGCAAGGTCTTCGTACAGACCCCATAAAGATAGACAGTATAAAAAACTTCCCGGTACCCAAGAACGCAAAGCAAATCCGAGCCTTCATTGGATTATGTGGGTACTTCAGAAGATTCATAAAGGGTTTTTCGAGCATTGCCGCCCCTCTTACAAGACTCACTGGTTCGAAAAAAGGAATCAGCAACTTTGCTTGGTCTCCAGAGGCCGAGACAGCTTTTAACGTGTTGAAAGAAGCATTGACATCAGCTCCGGTTTTAAGTTGCCCGGATTTCTCAAAACCCTTCGCGATACACTGCGACGCCAGCTCCGGTGGAATAGGCGGAGTTTTAATTCAGACCATTGATGGGCTGGAGCACCCGATTGCATATTATTCAAGGTGTTTAAATACTCACGAACGCAACTACGGAATTACAGAGCGTGAACTATTAGCAGTATTGGATTCAGTAACGCACTTTAGACCTTACATTGAAGGAGCGCATTTCACAGTTGTTACTGATCATTCAAGTTTAAAGTGGTTAGGTTCGTTATCTAATCCTAGTGGCCGTCTTGCACGATGGAGCTCACGGTTATCGCAATTTTCCTTTGATGTTGTTCACCGTAAGGGAACTCAACATATTGTACCGGACGTCCTTTCGCGTATGGATGTAGCTCTTATATCGGGATCTAACCTTAGTGATACCACTGATAAATGGTATTTAAATGCTTGGAAAGGTTGTCAGGAATTCCCTCAACGATTTCAGAACTTTCAAATTAAAGACAACGAGTTGTATCGTCATACGAAAACCCGTTTGGCCTTATGTGAGGATACCGCTTGGAAAAGGGTCATTCCTCAAGAGGATAGGAAAAATATTATTTCAGACTCCCATGACTCCGCACGCGCCTGTCACCCAGGGGTCTTCAAAACCTATAAAAAGCTTCAACTTAGGTATTACTGGCCAAACATGTATAAAGATGTCAAAGAATTTGTAAATCGTTGCCAAACTTGTAAAGCCCATAAGATAAGTACAGCCCCACCTAACGGAATCTCCTCAAACCCAAAAAAGGTCACAAGACCCATGCAAATGTTGTCGATAGATTTAGTAGGTCCTTTACCTAGGAGTTACTCAGGTTTTACCGTAATCTTATCATGTGTAGACGTTTTTTCTAAATTTACATGGCTATTTCCGCTGCGCAATGGCACCGCGAGAAGCATAATAAAAATCTTAGAAGAAAACATCTTTCTTGTTCACGGCGTACCACGAACTATCGTCTGTGATAATGGTCGTCAATTTGTTTCGAAAGAATTTAAAGAATTGCTTAATAGTTATAACATGCCGCCACCATTTTACAATTCATCTTATACGCCTCAAAACAACGTAGTCGAACGTTATAATCAAACCCTGGGCACGGCGTTATCCATCTTAGTTGAATCAGACCACCGAAACTGGTCTAAATTTCTTCCGCAAGTTCAATCAGCGATGAATAACACGGTAAACTGCGCTACAGGTTATACACCTTATTTTCTGATGCATGGTCGGGAGCAGATACTAGACGGTGATCTGCACCGTAATCCAATCGCGGATGAGGAAACCAGTTCGCAAATTGGTGCTCAACCTAAAGTTTATGCACAGAAATTAGAAGAGTTGTCGTCGGTTTATGAGCAAGTCTCGAATGCTCTTCTTAAAGCTTTTCAAAAAGGAGCTGACCATTACAACCTGCGCAGAAAACACATTACCTATCAGGTTGGTGATGTGGTGTGGCGGAGGAATTTTGCGCAATCTAACGCATTGAATTATTTCGCACAAAAATTGGCACCCCGGTTTGTTCAGAACGTGGTAGTAAAGAAAAAATCAAACTTAATTTATACACTTGCAGACTTAAACGGAAAAGTTGCGGGTGATTTTCATGTGAAAGATATAGTAAAATCAAATAATATACCGGTATAGTCTTATTGTGGCAATACTTCGGAGGGTCTGGCCATCCCTACCGAGTACTGCAAATTATCATATGTTAGTTAATATTTGATGCTTGGGAGTTTTAACCCGGCCTGATCAACCGAGTTGAAACGACCCGACATTCTGACAGTCATTAGTCCTGTCTTTAGATTCATTTTTAAGGAATTGGGTTATTTACTTGGCGGGGGGTGTTTTGTAAGATTGATGATGAGGGTGGTTTGTTTCATTACAATAACAACCTCAACTCTAGTGGCAATGCTCGAGTTGAGAATATATTTAAAAATACATATGTGCATGTATAAGTATAAATTTATCGATAATATTAACGCTAAAACAGACGTAAATTTGGACGTCGGCTGAACAGATGATTAAGTAGGATTATTAGTTGTAAGTCTTGTATCCTGAAATACGCGGACATATCCGCACACTATCTCGGCGTGTTTCAGGCATACCTTTTTTTGGATTAACTTAGGATTATTACTTGTAAGTCTTGTATCCTGAAATACGCGGGCATATCCGCACACTATCTCTGCGTGTTTCAGACATATTTTTTTTTTTTGGGTTATGTTCATGCTTTTGATAATGTCATTATTTGTTGTTCCAGATTACATAGAAAACACAGAGACGCAGGGATTGTATCTCTTTGTTTTCTAAGTGATTTTAAATGAAGAATTAATGTTATTCACCTTCAGTGCATTGACATTATAAGACCCTATTTTGTCAGGTTACAGAAGTAATTGCTAAAATTCAAAGTATTTTTTTCTCTTTCTCTCACTCTTCTTCTGTTTTATTGGCAAATTTATTTCGTATAATATTGTCAAAATATTGTTTTACTCTATAAACATAGGCTGCGTCAGATAAGCCTCAGCTTTTGGAAAAGCGTTTTAATTTTGTTTTTATTAGTTACAGAAAATGTTTTGTAATGTCCACCTTGTTTATAAGATTTTTTTTTGAGATCTTATAATGTGGCACGATATGGTATCACATATCCTTCCACATTTTAAGCCAACATAGGAAGTAGAATCATTTATATTTGTATAAGATTTTGGATGTATTCTGTTATTATTGTCCTGAGAGACTTATAATATTGTTATTATGTACTATATGGTTGAACAACGGTTTACAGTGAAAACCTTACAATTTGTTCTTTACTTACCGATTACGCCTTCTATAGAGTTGGACGTATACTTATGGCTGCACTAAATTATAGCTGCACATCTTATTAACAAATGACACCTTCTAAAACAGTTGGTTGTTTTTTTATTTCTTTGGCACCATCCGATGCGTTGGTTGTATACTATTAAAAATTATTTGGCACCATCCGATGCGTTGGTTGTATACTATTAAAAAATTATTTGGCACCATCCGATGCGTTGGTTGTATACTATTAAAAAATTATTTGGCACCATCCGATGCGTTGGTTGTACACTATTAAAATTACCTTTACAATGTATAATTGTTGTTGGTTAAATATTATTCACCCAAGGACCAGAATAGGAGGTTAGTTAGGAATACTCTCCCAAAAGAGGGTTAGTTTTATCCTAGAGGATATAAATTCAGTGAAGTGTAGATGGTAAACCCATCAAATATTTTCGGCCTAAGAGAGGCTATATAAATTCAGTGATAGTGTTTGGAACAGTGATGCCTAATGCATAGAATTTAACTTGACGTATTTGGAGGAGTGATTTAATCATAAAAATGTATGTTTCTTAATTTTAAGACTTATCTTTTAAGTTAGTTTATGTGTTCTGTTCCAGATGATACGTCAATGGTAGTGCTCGGTAAGAGTCAATATTACAACCACCCAGAATTTTTTTTTCCAGTGCTGAGGGTGCTTGTTGTCCATTCACGTATCATCTTACAAGAAGTTGTTCTTAGGTTATATTGGTTTACTAGTTTTTAAGTTCGAGAATGGTTGCATCGTAAACCTACTATCCGGCCTACACGCAGGATAGGCGCGATTGGGGTTGCGATGCACTCATTCGTCATAAGAGTACTATTTAAGGATTTTTTTCTTTTCTGTTTCATTTCTAATAATTGTATTTTGTATTTCACATTTAGTGTTTGTTTATTTTTTTTACCAGGTACTCCTTGGGACCAACGTAGATAGTTCAGGGCATGTTTAGATTTTTGGTAGTTTTGTTTGAGGGCAAACATTTTTGTGGAAAGGGGGGTAATGTTATGAAGCGATTGTATTTATCGTAAGTTAGGTACTATTTTTTTTAAATGCATTTTAATTGGTTAGGTTGGCAAACCTAGGGGAGTTTCGTTCAACGTGTCGGTAGGCGGCGGTTTTTTTTGGGTTTGGTTTCCGGATCCGGACTCTGGTTTTGACGGCGAGATGTGCGGTACGCCGTGAAAACAACGGTCAATTAATGTTAAGTTTTAAGACGATGTGATTGAAATCCAAGTTTTGGGCATCTGCATTCGGGGGACGGAAACACGTTGTGTTTTTTTTAAAATATAAAAATCAAAGATTTATTCGCGTAAAATGCGAGTTTTCGCGCGGGTCCCAAAAGTGACCACGAGTTAATGGCGATGTACGTGTGTTACGTTCAATGTACCTCTTTATCCGAGACATCGGTGTATATAATAACCCGCCACGCTTATAATGGTGCGCGGTGCAACTAACCGAAGATTTATTCACGTAAAATGTGAGTTTCGCGAGGGTCCCAGTGACCACGAGTGAATTGGCAATGTCCGAGTGAAAAGACTATTGTCCCCCATTATCCGAGTCATCGGATTAAATAATAACTCGCTGCGCCCGTGATTATATGCAGGCCAACTATCGAATTCCCCCCGAGGGTTTATTTAGGGAACAAACCCGAGATTCCGCAGTGTTGAACGATTCTTCGCCTCGAATTGCTGTCGGGCCTTCCTTTACAACTTGGAGTAGAGTCTGGGTACTCCTTCCTTCTCCTGAGGGTCCAGGTCTAACATCACTTCCATGCGACTGCTGAGGAGGTCGCAGGGCCAAGCTGAGCCGCAGAGGTTGGGACCACCCTTGCCACCAGGAGGTGGGGTTGGTTCTCCCGACATCGGGAGTTCGGTGGCAGTAAATTTAATTAGGGTAGCTAGGAATAGCATAAAATTACGATATTGGTCCCGGGGGTGAGTCCATACCATTTATTTTATTATGTCTTACGAAATCAATACAGTGAACCGATTCTATACTCTACATTTTGTTTTATTATGTAGATTCCTTGTACAGCCTTTTCAGGAATGCTATGAAAACCAATGGCCCACACTCTGAGAATTGAGTACCGTGTTCTCCGCTGGTTGACATACCCAGACATTAGACTGGGTTTGGCGTCCAAGGTTTCCTGTGAGGAAATCAAAGTTGACTAGCAGAATACACCCGAGCCCGACAAAGGCTCATTATTACATCTCCCTTTAATCTTATAACACAAACACATAACGATATGTCATTACACTTTAAGGGTAACAGTAGATTAACCATATTTTTTAAGTAATAATTTTTTTTATTGCTTTTCAACCCCCTGGTGAGCTTTTACATGATTAATGTATGATAAAAAAAAAAATAAAAAAATAAAAAATAAATAAAAAATAAAATAAACTTGAAGAAATGAACATTATATTAAAGGTAGGTATAAAGGTAAATTTAAGTGAAAATGATGTATTACAAAGAGAAAGTTTTTAAATTGCAGATGGCGTAGAAATAATAATTTAGTTAAAAATTTACAGGTGAATGACTGACTGATTGTGATGAATCATACATGACAAAGTGCGTGATACAGAAAAAGAAAAGAGAAACAAGTTTTTACATTATTGATAAATATAGAAAGAATACAAAAATACAAGCAATGGCTTTCAGGCGATGCTCCTTTAATATCAAAGTATGCTACATAAAAATATCATTCAAATATTTCTTAAATAATGGAAAAACTTAAAATTAAATATGTCGATATTCGAGATGAATTTATTTTCACGTGTGTGAAAGCGAGGAATAATAGGAATGCATGAATGTATTGTGAAAAATCTTTCAGATATAAAACCTGTCAAACCGATTTAATTAAAAGATAAGTAGTTATATTGTTAGAATTTGTTGTATTAGTTTTTTTTCTTCAGTTTCAATAATTTTCTGTCAAGTTATACATTTTCATTTACAAGTTCATAATTGAGGCGCTCAGCGGGAGTGGCCCAACCCACAAAATCATCGAAAAGATCATTTTTTATATGAAGCCACAATGGCCCAATTTTAGTTTTCACTATTTCAAAGATCCGTTAAAACTAAAATTGGGCCACTGTGGCTTCACATATATGTCAAAAATATATTTTTTAAATATGGAGTTTTCGCTCATGTGGGTTAGGCCACTCTTCCGCTGGGCGCCTCAATTAAAAGTTGTAGGTTATGTGTTAGGTTATAAGATATATTTGTCTAGCTCGTGTTTTGATTTAATTTCCAAGTTATAAAGTTGATTTGGATGATTTCACAAATTAAGAAAATAATTGTAATAATTTCTAAAATAAATTAGATGTTTTTTCACATTCTTTAGACTTTATTAGCGAATGATGCCTCGTAAAAATATTGCTTCTCAAATTAAAACATTTTAAAAATAAGGTAACAGAACGCTAAACAAAAATTCAATGAAAAAAATAATTATTTAAAATAGTTCACGAGGGCTGTTAAATCATTGAACACAATATGAAGGCACGAGTCCCGAGGGATTAATTCGGAACATGATCCAACCAAAATGCCAATAAAATATTCACTCGCTCCGGAGCTGGCGGCTCATGTCGTATTGAAACAGGGTTGGAGCGGAAACATCGAACCACTTTCGATCATTGGATTTCCAATATCGAAAACATCGAATTGTATCTGTTTGCAGGAAATATTCAACTGTTTTGGAACGTTGAATTATCAATATCAATGACGCTTGTTTCGTTGAAAATCGGTAGATATCAAAATCAATAATATAAGTGGGTGCACGCTTTAGTTTCTGAGGTATTTGTAAAGTTTTATTGCCTGCATCACGCGGGGTTTCATGACAGTTTATCCCCCGACAGTTGCCTCCCTGGCATACTTATTTACAATATTAAGTCGGTTTAGGGAAAACACGATACATCTACTTACACAAAATATAAGTGTTCCCGAACAGGTGTGCAGAGATGATGTACCGCTGAAGAACAAAAGTATAAAACTATTTTCATCCAAATGCATCAAGGAAAAAACCACTTGTCTATTTACTGAATGTACCAACGTATGTACCTATAAAAATTGATACCGTAAATAAATTCGTTTTATTTTCGTTATTTGTTTTTGGGGTGTTATGCCGTGTTGCGCTACCTCCTTCTTTAGCCAACGTTTCGGACAGCGTTACGTTTTATATACATACAAACTCATTATTAAAGATATTTTTTTGAAGTCGGTTTTAGGTTTGACATTCATTAATTGTTAAAAATTGTTAAAAAATATATAATTTTATAATTATTATTATTTCGGGGGATCAACTGTCAGGGATCAACTGTCAAAAACTCATCAACATTGGAAAAACTAGGACCTAACCTACCTACAAAAGCTTACCAATACGCAGTAATAGGTGCGGGTAGTTCCTTATTTCTGTTATATTTTTTTTTTTACAAATCACAGAATATTCACAGAAATCCGATTTTTATGTACCTATAAGATTTCCTACCGTGACTACAATCAGATTTGGTTACGAAATCTGTTGTAGTCACGGTGGGAAATCATTGCAAAATCTTAACAGTTCGTCTCCATCTAGGTAGTTTGACTTTAAGCCGGGTTTAATTGGAGTTTCGATTTCTCTTTTTCTTCTTAAAAAAACATGCAAAAACAATAACTCACCCCAAACCTAAAAAAAAAATATTTTTCAATGGAAAAAAATAGTTTTTCCGTCTTTTGTGTTTCACATTTTTTTTCGTTTGAGAGTCGTAAATATATTTTTTATTTATTTTATTGTTTTTATTTCTACGTGTATATTTAAGGCAATCCCGATGAGTTACAGAACTCATTTTAGGACGGGGGAACTTACAATTCATAGATAGGAGGAAAATAATTTTACATAGGTATTAAATATTTAAAATATAAGTTTTACATACAATATAGACAAAAAATAAAAGACAGGTAAGTAGAAACAAACAATAGAAAACAAATAAAGAAAAAAAGAAACAAGCATATAAAAAATATGGAAGATTACATATCCATTGACAAGAAAATGGGAGAAAAAGAAAAAAGACAGAATAGAATATGACAAGAAAATTACATAGTTTCATCCTTAAAATGACTGAAAAAATATTCTTATAAAGCTTTACTCAGAATTTTTTATTTTGGTGATTTCCCTTGTATTTTTTTTTATTTGAGCTCCACACAGGAGCCCCTGAGGAAAATAATTTCCTTAAGGGCCTTTGTCATCTTTGGGGATGCTGTGTGGAGAGTTTTTTAAGGAAAGGAAGGAGAGGAGAGTTCTGGGGAAGAAAATGGTTTAAGGGGTGGGTAGGAATCTAGGGTTCAGTGTGTCCTGGTCATCCGCCTCCAAGACCTAGACAAACCTCACCCCGTGAACTCGGGCACCCTTGCTAAATCACCAAACGTAGCGAACTACTTGGGGTGACCTATGGCAGAGGTGTTGGTTATCCAAAAAAGGTTCTCGGGACGGCGCGCAGTACCCATTCCCGCCTCCCAAATTGAAAGGCGGGAATGGGTACCGCCGGTATATTTCTGGAAGTGAATTACATAGTGTGTGGGCAATATATTTCAGAGATTTTATCCCATATTTGTAATGTGTGTTTGAGGTACGCGAATTTTATTGCTATTTTGAGTATTGTGTGAGTTGATTGTTGAGTAATTTGTAGGATTATTGACTTCAATGATTAAATAAACATCATGTTTGTATATCACAGAACTCAGTCATGTGATTTAACTTAAATAAACAAACATTTTCTATTAGTTGCGGTATGAAAACAGATCGTATCATCGCAATTAATATCTAAAGTTACAAGCCACGTTATAACATGGAGCGTGTGTGCGTTGTTACTGCAGCGATCTCCCTGTGGCCAGACCCAGAATGCGATATGCTTTACTCACAGCACCAGTTAACGAAGCCGCTCAACTATGCAGTATGCAGTATAATATGTACAGCGAGTCTCCTAGATTATGTGGGCTCTAATGTGACCTATGACAACGACAAACCGGCAAGACGTTATCTCGTCATAATATTAAGACCTCGTCTAGTTGAGTATCCTTGTAACTAGTTTCTCCAACTAACTTATGTATTCATGGGGCTAGATTTCCCCGAAGAACGTAGTCATACGTATGGAAAAAAGCGAAGTATTATTATTTATAGCTCCACGAACTTTCAGGCGTGATAAAGTAGGCAGGTTTCTTACACCTGCGTCTATTTAAAATTGTATTTTGCATTTTTGCTTGTAGGATTGCATTGCCGACCGGGTTTTTTTTTGCATTAACTCCACATTGATGGCTTTTTTGCGTTAAATCCACATAGATAACTTTTTGCGTTAGCTCCACATTGATGACTTTATTTGCATTAACTCCACATAGATTACTTTTTTGCATTAGCTCCATATTGATGACATTATTGCATTAACTCCACTTGATGACTTTTTTCGCATTAACTCCACATTGATGACTTTTTTGCATTAACTCCATATTGATGACTTTTTTTACATTAACTCCATATGTATGACTTTTTTTGCATTACTTCCACATTGATGACTTTATTTTCATTAACTCCACACAGATGACCTTTTGCATTAACTCCACATAGATGACTTTATCTGCATTAACTCCACACAGATGACTTTTTTGCATTAACTCCACATAGATTACTTTTTTGCATTAGCTCCACATTGATGACTTTATTTGCATTAACTCCACATAGATGACTTTTTTGCGTTAGCTCCACATTGAAGACTTTTTTGCATTAACTCCACTTGATGAGTTTTTTCGCATTAACTCTCCACATTGATGACTTTTTTTGCATTAACTCCATTGTTGATGACTTTTTTTGCATTAACTCCATATTGATGACTTTTTTTGCATAATCTCCACATTGATGACTTTTTTACCATTAACTCCAGATAAATGCTTTGGCTGTCTGGAGGGTCTTTTTGAGGAGAGAAAGGAGTGAACATGGGTTTTGAAGAGACCCATGTTGTAGGAGGGAGGAAACACAAAAAAAAACACAACACAAACACGAAAACAAGGCCGGCAAACAGTTCGACAGCCCAGCTGTTGAACTCAAGAACGAGTCGCAGAAAATGTCAACCGTGTACATATGTTGGGCGCGCGTTTGGCGTGTTTCCCGACTATGCACCGGTGCCGAAAGGATCAATGACGCTAGTTCCTCGGAGCATCTACCATCGTAATTCCGGTAGAACAAGGACAACACACCTAACTGACGCCTCCGTTTGTTAAGATAGGGAATATATCAAACGGGGGCGGACGGCCCGTTTCTGCACAGAGTCAAGTGTTTTTACAGTTATTTTAGGGCTGCCAAATTCAACAGTGGGGCGCACTCGCGATTTGTACAGAGTCAGCAATTATCACAATCAATCGAGTGACTCTAATTAGCTTACAAACCAATTTTCAGCATCAGTTATCTATTTTTAAGTCGGAAATCGCTGTATGAAAATAAGAAAAAAAATTACCATAAAACCGCGATTTCTTCAATAATAATAAACTTCAATTTGGGAGGGGGGGAAGGGTACCGCCTCCCTATAATCATTTATTATAGATTATATTATTTAGAAAAAGTCAGGGACGCCCGAGAGAAAGACGGGTACGATCAAGTGATACAAATTCAATTTGGGAGGCGAGTATGGGAACCATTTATTGGATCAACAGCACCTCTGCCATAGGTCACCCCAAGTGGTCTGCTACGTCTGGTGACTTAGCAGGGATGCCGGGTTCATCGGTGAGATGTGTTTAGGTCTTGGCGGCGGATGCACCTGCCCACCAGTTGCGTGGCGGGCCGGATGGAGAAAGGCTGGTTTGACCTCTCCATCTGGTCGCTCCCGACCCATCTTCTTGGTTTCATTCGTCCATCGCTCCTGGACATACTGACCCCTAGATTCCTATTCACTCTCTCATGCTTTTTTTTTCTTTTTGGAACCGTATCTCCTTCCTTTTCTTAAGAAGACCCTCCACACAGCATCCCAAATATAACATAGGCCTTGAGAGAAATTATTTTTTCAATGCACCTTCTGTAGAGGGTTAACCTAAAAATATAAAAAAGAAATCAGGTTTCTTGGAATTTTTTTTTTAATTTTAAACAATTGATCGCGGACAATAATAAATTCATGCCAATAACTAAGTCTCAGTATACAAAACTGTTTTATATGAATAAGACATTTCAAAAATATGTACGACCTTTAGCAATTTAGCGGCAAAATATAACATGTCATTTTGAGTCTGTCAATAGGTCCTGAAAATATAACGTGTCGCATTGAATATTTCTACAGGTCCTGAAAATATAACGTGTCGCTTTGAGTATGTCCAGTTCCTGAAAATATAACGTGTCGCATTGAATATTTCTACAGGTCCTGAAAATATAACGTGTCGCATTGAATATTTCTAAAGGTCCTGAAAATATAACGTGTCGCTTTGAGTATGTCCAGGTCCTGAAAATATAACGTGTCGCATTGAATATTTCTACAGATCCTGAAAATATAACGTGTCGCTTTGAGTATGTCCAGGTCCTGAAAATATAACGTGTCGCATTGAATATTTCTACAGGTCCTGAAAATATAACGTGTCGCTTTGATTATGTCCAGGTCCTGAAAATATAACGTGTCGCATTGAATATTTCTACAGGTCCTGAAAATATAACGTGTCGCTTTGAGTATGTCCAGGTCCTGAAAATATAACGTGTCGCATTGAATATTTCTACAGGTCCTGAAAATATAACAAGTCGCTTAGTTAGAGTATGTCCGTGAGTCCTGAAAACCGTGATTTTTTTTAACAAACTACGTCTGCTGAACGTCTCGATTATCTTTTATTGAGAAGCTGCGTATACACGTGACACAAAAGCGTGAGCCGAGTCACGAATTATGGGAAAGGAATGAAGCAACCACAAACTGCACGAAACGAAAAGCGGCGTTCGCACCGTTTGCGGTTGTTTGTTCCTTTCCCATAATTTGTGGCTCGCGCTTTTTTTATCATGTGCATACGTAGCATTAAGGCCAAAGATCGTGGAGGATTTTATACGATACAACTTTTTTTGGATAAAAATTTTTGTACATTGGAACGGCTATAAAATACAGGGTAATATAGAAAGAAAGTACAAAAACTACAAAAATAATGGGAAAATTAAAAAAATTATTTTAAACAAAAATATGTCGCATAATAATTCAAATTAAAAAAAATAAATAAATGTCAAGTTATAGGATTAGCTGTTTTCGATCCCAAAATTGCGTTATTTAAAAAAATATAAAATTTCAGATGTTTTCAATTTTCTAACTGGTTTTAAACGGAATTCGCAACATTTTATAAGTGAAGTCTCTATTTATTTCGTGTTTAGAGCACTACTTTGGCCTTATTTAAATTCAGAGAACAAAGACTAACTTAGTCCCCTTACCCTAAATTCTCAATGGATTAAAGTTGCGCGCACACTACTCGCTTCGTAAGTCTCACCATGTGCCGCTATATCATGTTTAGTTTTCTCTGCATTAAGGCCGCACTCTTGAAACGCACGGCGCTGAAAAAGAAGCAGATGGAGAGATATGTAATTACGAATGTTGGACAGAGCGCGCTTATATTTTAAGTCGTACAATAGCAGCGAAAATTGCGAAAAAGCTTAATAAAACATGACTCGTTTAAAATAGAGCAAAAATCTCGTGGAACGTATCTTAAGTATCATTTAAAGAAACATTGTGAATTTTTTCACAAATATAACTTGTAAAAAAAAAGAAATAGACTTGTTTAAAATAATTTTCGGAGCATACTTTGCGATTTTTTTCTGTCAAGGGAATTTCATATAATTTGCGTTTCGGCGTGGAACGTATCTAGATATTATCTTCAAAAACAACATATATTTTTTTAAGAGCTTAAAAACTTCAAATGTTTAAGGGAGATATGTAAGAAATCGGTCGAAATACGAATAGTAGACCCTTAAGTAGGTACTGTATTTTACATCAAATTAGTTAGAAACTGTCAACGGTTTAATCTTTGTGAAGAAATAGTAATAAGAAGTGAATCGTATTACGATTCCGATGTCATATCTTATACATACGTATTAGTACTAGCGAGTTCCCGGCATGCGTTGCAATGCCACTAATCAAGAAATTGTATCTCCCTGTGTATCTTTTCCCATTCGTCCCGTTCCTATCCCCTCCTATGTCCCCTTCCCGTCACGCGTTCCCTCTCCACCTTCCCCGCCTTCCCTCTCCCCTTTCTCGCAAACCCCCTCATTAACATTCATTTTTGTATATTATAGAACAATCAATCAAATTTGGTACCTGTATGTATATATGTCGTATATTTATATATATATACATAGGGAGGTTTTTAAGTTCGCGGAATGGGTAGGTAGATGGTTAGTGGGGGTGTCGCTAAATTAGGTACTAATTGAACAACTCATTATTAGTATAAACACCGGGTTTTATCGTAATCAGGTCATTAGTCTTTGAGCTATCGTCGACCAAACAAGTCAATCGGAAAGAAATTGTGAAAATGGAGAAAATCGAGTTCCGCGCTGTTATAAAGTTCCTTACCAAGCAAGGAAAATCAGTTCAGAGTCTGAAGTTCAAACCATACTGAAAGAGATTTCATCCGTTTACGGGGACTCTTGTACGAGTAAAACTATGGTTTACAAGTGGCATACTCTCTTTAAACAAGGCAGGGAGTCATTTGAAGACGACCCACGGCCAGGAAGGCCGATCGAGGTGACCACTCCGGAAATTATTCAAAAAGTCGAAAAATAAATATTAGAATATGTCCGACTAAAGAAGAAACAGCTCGCAGAAATGATTGGAGTATCAAATACAACCATTTTCAAAATTCTTCACGACCATCTTGGCATGACTAAAGTCAACGCAAGATGGGTGCCGGGAATGCTCACGCCGCCTCAAAAACAACAGCGCTTGGGGTGTTCTCGTGCATTTTTGGACCTCTGTAAGACAAAGATGGAGTGTTTGCTCAAATTATTACTGGTGATGAAACTTGGGTTCATCATTGTGAACCTGAGTCTAAACTGGACTCAATGGAGGGGCACAGAAAGGCACACCACCACCCAAGAAGTTTAAAGTGTCACAATCGGCTGGGAAAATCATGGCGCCAGTCTTTTGGGACTCAGAAGGAGTCCTGTTGATCGATTACAAAGATAAAGGTGTCTCCATAACCGGAGATTACTTCGCTTCAATCCTAGATCAATTAAAGGAAGCCATCAAGGATAAAAGAAGGGGAAAATTGACCAAAGGTGTCCTCCTTCTGCACGACAACGCGCCTGTTCACAAGAGCCATGTTGCGATGGCTGCCCTGCAGAAGGTGGGCTTCAAAATTTTGCCACACCCACTCTACAGTCCTGATCTGGCTCCCAGTGATTATTAACTATTTCCAAACTTAAAAAAAAAACTTCGTGGGAAAAAGTTTTCAAGTTATGAAGAAGTGATGGATGCAATTTCGGCGTATTTTTTAGACAAAGACAAATCTTTTTTTTAGTGTATGCATAAGTTAATTGAAAGATCCGAAAAGTGTATTAGGGTAGCAGGTGAATATATTGAAAAGGAAAAATAAGGAAGATGGGAGGGTGATTCGCGGGAAAGGGGAGGCGAATCCGGGAGGGGGGAAGGGGAACTTGGGAGAGGGAGGGGGATTCGCGGGAAAGGGGAGGCGAATCCGGGAGGGGGGAAGGGGAACTTGGGAGAGGGAGGGGAACTCGGGATGGGGGTTTGCGGGATGGGGGAAGAGGGCGAGGGGAGTGGGGAGAGGGAAAGTGAAGAAGGCGGAGTGGGAACGCGAGAGGGGAAGGGGACGCGGGAGAGGAAGGATAGGCGAAAGGGGAACGGGACGAATGGGAAAGGACACGCAGGGTGAAAAAATGTCTTTATTAAGTGGCGTAGCAACGCATGCGCAACGTATTTAATAAGATGCCAACGCATATAAAAAGGGGCTCTAAATTGCACCATCAATCTCAAAAAAAAAATTTAAAATGGTTAATAAATCAAGATTTTTTTATATTGATATTGTTTGTAATCTTATGTATAAATATACTTGTGTTATATTGGTGTATCTATTTATTTCGTTCCTTTGTATTGTAGTTACTTGAAATTTTATTCTTCTGTATCTACTTTCTATATTGTGCTTCCTCATTATGTGTGCTTTAGTGTTGTATTAATATTGTTAAATTGACCTGCCGACAAACCGCTTTGGCAGTTCAGCGGATACCTAAACTGAAGAATAATTTATTTTTTTAAAGTAAATAATTATTTGCATAAATTGGGTAAATAAAAGAATGTTATTACATTTTCTGGTATTCTTTTATTAAAAAAGCTAGCGAATACATTTGAACATCACAAACACAACTAAAAGTTATCACACACAATCACCCCTGCACTAGATCAGCATCCTTTGTATGAAACTCTGTAACATACTGCAACACACACTAATCAGCATCGTAACGGCACCGCCTCCCCTCGGGACAAGCAGTGAAATGAGGCGAGGCGTTGCTGATCTGATGCCGAGCTGATATGTGTGTGATAACATTCAACTTTTAAGTGTGGAAAGTTAATAAGAAATGCAACTTAATCTATTTATACTTATCGACAAAATATCACAAACAAAATACAAAAGCAGAGAGCATTATAACTTTTCAGAGTACTTTTTTGTAAAGTAGAAAAACCTTATCCAATTTTATCTTACAAGGAACGCATAGAAATTCATGGGAATAAAAATAAGTAGCAGGATTACACAATACACAGGTATATACAATTTATGATAAATATACTTTTTTATATTAAATTTTTATAATAAATCTTTATTATCAAATTTAATAATTATTGATCAAGTGGTAAACACAGGGAGTAAGTAAGAAAGTGAATTACGGTGACTTTTCTCTATGTCACTCAACGTGACGTAGAGAAAAAAAATTGTTTTGTGTTACACATTTTGTGTTATTCATAAATCATACAACCCAGAAACACTCCTCATCTGAGCACTTGGCAATATAGACCACAACGTACATGCCACAAGAACACTCCTTGTCTGAGCACTTGAAAGTGTAGATTATAATCTACCTAGTAAATAGAATTGAGTTATAGGATGCATGAATATTCAATCTTTGCACAAAAATCAAAACCTTAATTATTATTTATCACTTGAAAAATGGCGAATTGACAAAATATTAAAATATATTTGCAATACTTACCAGTGCCAGCGCACCGCAATTCGATCTGTATGCCATCTAGCTTGTAATTGACAGATTAACGACCTTAAGACAATTAATATTTTTAATTTAAATGTCGAAGGTCAGCATTTAATTTTTTTGTCTTGGAACTTAACACCACTTTGAGGAAAATACCATTTCAATTGCAGTAATTTTCAAAATAATTTGGGATATAGATTTAAATAAAAATTTTGAATGTTGTAAGTTGTACGCTGCCAAATTAAGAGTTAAATTGGCGATGATCAGCTTTCTTTAAAATCGGTTGACTGTCCAGCAGACAAAAGGAAAGGGGGAAGGGGGAGAGGTGGAACATTGAATGCAAAACTCACAATGTGTTCCGCTTGTTTATAGAAACATTATAATTTGTTAGATTACTTTTTATAATAAAATTATGATTTCATACTAGAGAAAAATCAGTTTCATTTAGAATTAATAACAATGGAATTTGAGTGATAATTATAATGACAAAATAATCGATGTGGTTCAAGTCTAAGCCTTAGTCAAAATAATACTGGCGGCCATTATTTATAAGAAATTACTGGATCCTACTTCACACCAGGTGGGGGGGTCTATATCTTTTGCATTAGCCTATCACAGTGATCGGCAAACTCATTGGTCAAAAGAGCCAAATACCAGCAGTATAACAAGTAACTTTTTTTTTTGAGGGCCAAATTTCTTTACAAGAACCCTGTTTTAGAAGTCGGTTGAAACTAGGTGCACTAAATAAAACTTTACATTACCTCTCATACTTTATAATATTTTTAAATTTTGATAAAAATTCATGTTTGATGAAAATGTCTGATGTTCAAATATAGAGAAGTACAATGATTGATTGTCTACAAATAAACAATTTGCAATAAAAAAAGTAACCAAGGAACGCCAACCACGCATGATTCAAAATTTCTGAAAATCTCTCAACAGTAAAGAAACGCCAAACAACAAATTCCAAACACCTACCCATAGATAAGGATGGATGGAAAATTTCGACAGTTAGGGCTTGTGCGCGCTAGCAGTCAGCGTAGACGGTTGGCCGCATTTTTATTTTAACATGCAATCGCTCATATTTGTACACACTAAACTGCCGAAAAATTCAAACCGCAGCGGTTGGATGGAGGGCAGCGACCCGTTTCGCAACTGACCGCCATCTTCACTCTACGCTCTAGGCGGTTGCGGTTTGGCTCGCTGCTCGCTGCTAGCTGCTGCTGAGTTATCTGCCCTGCAGCGCTGAGTTGTCTAGCCATGAGTTACGATGCATAAAAATTTATCGTTGAAATTTAACAAGAAGCTATTTGCAATTTTAAAGGAGCACCATATAAAAACAGAGAATTGAAACTCAAAAAATGGGAAGAACTATTGGATATTTTTAAAAACGAAGATATGTAGATAATGGAAAAGAAGAGTCTTGGTATGTATTTATTTCAAAATTATTTATTCAAACGAAATTAACCTCAACAGCGTCCATTTTATTAATGAGAGTCAATGAAGTTTTCTGTTACCGCGGTTGAACCATCTCAACGATTCAACATCGGCTTGCCGCCATGGCGGCCAGCCGCTTGTTTCAACCGCGCCAGGCGGTAAGCCGCTTAGCCGAACCGCCCACGCGGCTGACCTAAAAACGTACAAGCCCTAAAGACGTACCAGAGTATATTTCAAATACCAAAAAATTTCAAATATTTTCAAATTAAAAATATTTACAAATTTCAAAAATTTTCAAAAATTTCAAATTCCGGATCTCAAATATTTCAAATTTCAAAAATTTTCAATTGTAAAAAAAATCCAATTTTCAAATAGCTAAAATTTTCGAAAAAATTTGAAATTTCAAAAATTTTAAATTTAAAAAGATTTTAATTTTCAAAAAAGTTAAAATTTTCAAAAAGTTAACTACTGAAGTAAAGTACGAAAGTACGAACAAGTCCGTATGAACGAGTCCGTACAAACGAATCCGAGACTCTCGTGAATCTTGTGTCAAAGCTTCACGAAAAGATGAATGATATACCTTCGCTACTGAATTGCAAAGGAATTTTCTATTAAAAATAACAAAAAAATTACAGTAGATTACTGTAATTTTTTGTTATTTTTAATAGAAAACATTTTTTCATTAATGAAATATAATAATTAGTAAAATAAAATGTATTTTAAGTTTGTAAAAGCAAATCCAACTCGAATTTGGAATGCAATATACATAACTGCTCTTCTTAAAAACAATTCGGATTTGAATTGAAATTACTTTCATGTGGACTTGCCTCGCGCGTTAGGCTGATGCAATTGTTACAGACTCACCCCTAAGAGCTGTGAGAAATGGGATGAAGAATTTAGACTTTCTTTGGTCTGTGGGTACAAACTAATCAAAGAATGCAATCAGGTTAAATTCTATGAAAGAGGTAGTCATTCTAAGTAAAAATTCTTTTAACTAGAACATACAATTCATAAAATAAAAAATGTAGTAATGTTTCTCTTATTAGGCTTTTTTAAATCGTTTCCTTATTTTTAAGCACTAATCACATTTTACATAAAATTGAGACATTTTTTTAAAACTATGAGCAAAACTTTTATCATATTGAAAGAAAATATCAAATGAGTTGCAAAAGGGCAATTTCACAAATCTTAGTACAAATGTATTTCATTGCATTACCCTTCATTAACATTATGGGTATGTACGATTGTGAATTAAAATGTGCGATTTTCGATTTGCCGCCAAAATGACATGATAGTTTTTATTTGTGAATTCGTTAAAGTCACGCCGGGCAACATTGGTGATAGAATGTCTTACCAACCAGTAAACTTTTCTATGTCATAATGAAGTTAGAACCGTTTCGGAATGTGCGTAAAATTACAAATTTTTAGTACAATGATCAGAACCAGAAAAATAAACTTTAAAACTTCCACACATTTTTCACAATATTCATAGTTTGTGAAAATACCCCATTGATGTTCTCGGTTCTTACGCACAGCGTGAGTTACTTTTCAATATCTAATCCATTTCATCATCAATAGCTGTAATATTTTCAGTTTTCGTGTAACCCAAAGGACCCAAAATGCTACCAGCTGGTCCCATGCCACCCATCTCTTCTTGGAAACTCTTTTGGATATTTTTCAAAGCGTTAGCATCAATATCAACACTTTTACTGGATTTAGAAGTTTCAAAGGACTTGGCAAGGTCAGTTTTCGCAAGTTCGCTATCCATTTTCGCCATGTATTTATGTAAAATGTTCCTCTCTTTACTTTCGCTAGAAGCAATTTCTAGTATGTTTGTTTCCAATTCGTCACTACTTCCATATTCGCTGACATCAGAACCAGATTCTAAATCCCAATTATCTTCCGGTATGACAAGATCTAGTATATTTTGAATAGCACTAGAGAACTGATCGGCATCAAAGTTTATTTTATTTTTTCCCGGTGGACTCAGGGACGCGGAATCAGTTTGATCGCTAAAGGACACTCCTTTGGCTTTTCCTTTCTTGATGCCTCTTTTAGGTCGCTGGGGAAAGTCATCTGAAGTACCCTCCGACTGGCTGGGAAACTCCACACCTTCAATACCCGAAGTGTGTTCTAAAAATTCACTAATTTTAGTAGAAAATGCGGAAGGTTCCGTGTCACCATTTATAGGGAAGAATGTTTTTCTACCGTACCTCTTTTGTACCATGCTTTCTAATTCTTTGGGATCAACGTATAACCATTTGTCATCATCATCATTGGGTAAAAAGGGTTCATTCTTACGAAAATCTTTGTCATCTAAGCTGAAATTTCCAAGCATACCAAGAATTCTTCCACCCAGTTTGGGTCCCACTTTCAAGAAATTAAGATTATTTGTAAAGTAATCTTTTGCGTTGTCTAATAAAGTATTATAACCTTTTGAGCCTTCCAATAATCCTTGGAAATAATTACGATTATTTAAGCTTTGTATATAATCTCTCCACGCTTTATTGTTTTCAAGATCGCTGCCGGGCTGCGCTTGAGAAACCAAAATCTCAAATCCACAAGCGAGCTTGACCCCTAAACTGTGGGATTTAAACTGAGGCGAGTTGACTAGAGGGAGGTTCCAGCCTGTTCTCCTGTCTGGATTAAAGTTGTTGTGCAGAAGCATGGCATACAGAAACTTTGTGAACGTAACTGAAGTATTGACCCTGTTTTCCGGAGGGAAATATTTCATAGCTCGGCAAACCTTTAGGTCGATAGGATCACGCTGACAGAAGGCGTGAACTGCGGCTGAAATGAGACTAGGATCTTCCTTCAGTAGGGCGGCTACCCCTACCGGAGTGTAAACGGTGGTTCGGTGGAGGTTGTTACTTATTTTACTAGGATACTCATCAATGTGTTGGAAAATGTCATTTTGTATTCCTGTGGAAACGGAATACTCCTCACTGCTGGCACACATTTGCGACAAAGCCTCGTTGATTGTTATCTCTTTGATGTTGTCATACTTATCTGGATTTATCAGGTGAAGACCACCTTTGTAGAAGAATACCTAAAAAAAAATATTGTTTATTACAAAATTCGTCACAAAGACAAGGATTGTTTTCATAATTTAGTCCAGAATTAAATAAAATACAATGACTGTTTGAAGACATAATATTGTTAAGTATTTTATAAAAACAAAGAGATGTATGAGAAATAATACAACGCCATAAAAATCTGTTGAAGAAATTTTTTATTGCAAGAACTCAATCATTTTACTTTCAACATCTCTTTGTTAGTGTATAACAAAGCATAAAAATATATTTATCATATTTTTTAATTGGTAAACTTTCGAAATCACTGGACACGCTTAAGTGGAACGTTCGCGTGACCCGTTTCTTACAAATCTTAATTTTGGATTTGAGATCAAAATACACAACCAAACCGAAACACTAGTTTTGTAATCAAAAGGTGTATCAAATACCTAGTACGGATATGAGTGAATACCTAGTACGGATACCTAGGGAGCTACTTTATTTATTTTTGCTTTAAATTATAAGATATGGGCTATTAAAGATTTTAGTGTTTTATGATTTTAGAGGCAACTTGGATAATTATTTGTGAGTAAATGAAAACATTTAAAAAAATGATTTCACTAGATTTATTTTAAAACTATGATGACAAATAAAATAAAAAATTAAACATTGTTAAAAATGCATTTTTTGGGTAGTAATTTAATACATAAAATACAAATTTTTGTTCCGCCGTAAATAGGTAATTTGTATTTTAAATTTACACCCATCAAAATGATTTATTTTATTAATTTCTAGTTTTTGTTTTATATTTCATCTTATTTTTAAGATAAATGGCATGAATTTTTTTAAGTTTTCGATTTACTCACAAATTATTGCCTCTAAAATCGTGAAATATTAAAAAAAATTAATGGTCTGGGTGTGTCTTATAACTTAAAGCAAAAATAAATAAAGTAGCTCACATCCGTACTAGATATTTAATATACCTTTTGATAACAAAAATAATTATTCATATTATTATTTTTTATTTCTTTTATGAGTAAAACCTCAAATTGTAATATTTTAATTAAATGAAAACACTATGAGCGAAACTCAATCGAAAATCTGGAAACAGAAAAATCAGAAAAGTAGGGAGGTCCTGGGTTCGAGTCCCAGAGGTGCAAATATCTTTTTCTGATTTTTCTGTTTCCAGATTTTCGATTGAGTTTCGCTCATAGTGTCTTCATTTAATTAAAATAATTATTCAGTTTTGTTGGGTATTTTGATCTCAAATCCAAAATTAATATTTATAAATATGAAATCGGCCGCGCAAACATTCCTCTCAATGTGAATATTTTTTTAAAAAAACTTTTGATTCACCAATGACTATAAAAGAGTACATTTTGCATTTGCGCAATGGAATAATTTGTTTTGTATAGTCATTAAAGTTAATCAAAAGGTATTTTCTAAAAAATATCCATAGCATGTCCAGTGATTTCGGAAGTTTACCTTTTAATTAAACTATCTACCATTATTGAATTGAAGATACTTTTATTTTTGCTCCTATATATTTTCATTTAATAACAAATTAATTAACAATGAAATTACATAACTAATTAGAGCTTCGGGTGAAGAACTTACCCGGTTGGTGCAGTTACTGGGACTGGCCCACGATGGCAGATAGTTGGCCGCTTCGATAAGCAAGAACTCTCCATCAGAGTCCACAATCCTTGCCACCAGAGAGTTTATCTTCTTTGTTATTTCCTTCACAATGTAAACAATAAACCACTCATCCTCAATGTTGTCCCCGTAGTGACAGACTCCATAGATATGGGCGGGCAAATCTAGAATAAACATAACACAAACTTGCTCTGAAAATATATTCATAAAACCCTTTATGGATTTCAAAGTATTTGTGTGAATGAGTGTGAATTTAAACATGCTCTTATTTTTTTTTTAAATTGGCAAGTGATGAAAATCAGATCACGGGGTATGGTTTTGCACTCGTTAAATATTTTTATTTATTTATCTTACAAATAAAGAAAATTTTGTACATCACTGTAATCTTTTTATTGCAAAAAAACGTGTTAAACGTGTTCAATATCAGTGACATGAATCAAAACAAATCAAAATAACATACCCGGGTTTGTATCAAGTGATAATGTGTTGGTTTTCTTAAGTCGCTTATGTATTTTGAATGGATCTTTGTGCCAAACGTATTTTTGACATAAAATATTCACTATCTCTTGAACATCTTGAAATACTGAATTAATTTGATCGTCACCAGCTTGAAAATCATCCGAAAATGGGAAAATAAAGCACTCCACAAAATCTTCCTCCCTTACATACTGAAAAACTTTTGAATCCATCCCAAATATTGCAATATTATTTTGTTTAGTAGGTTAGGGAAAGATTTTGTATCTCGTATCATATAAATATATATAAATATACCCGTAAATAAACCAAATACTACTCGCTTTTGTATCTATCAAAATCATAGATGAAAAATCCAACGTTAGAAATTAACACACGGCTACACTTCCATTCTGACAGAAAAGGTTGGTACTTTCGATAAATATAAAATGCATACCATCTTAAGTGACCTTTTTATCACCAATTCCAAAAAAATAAATGCGGAGTAGATACGTCGTAAAAGAAAGAAAATTATTATCCTGGCAATCTTGGAAAACCATGGATAATTTAATATATCTATTAGCACCCCCTTATTATACCCCCCACACGTACACTTCCATGTGGAGCCGCCGCGCAGAAATGTCTCACAGTGAACTGCCATGGGATTCTGTATCTTTTGTGGATACGGAATCGATTATCGATTCCATACGTCAAATTTCTGGAATTGTGGCTGACTATGGCTTGCAATTGATCTTTCAACTAGTTTAAAATACGAAATGCTACAAGAATACATGCTTATTTATTTATATAATGTACGTTTAAAGTTATATAGCATGGATTTGACATTTGAAAAGTTTCGTTTCAATCTAAATACGCATTAATTAGTTTGCACAAATTAAGTACCTAATAACCTATTTTGCGAACGTAAATAGTTGTATCTTATAGTAATTATAGAAAAGAAATTAATTCCCATAATCCATGCCTAAAAGTGTGGCGGTTGGTGGAGTAAGACGTGATTCGTCCCCAAATATTCAATTATTCTGTAAGCGTTTACTGCCTCAATAGCTTTGCCTTAAATACGTTTTTAATTTGGGCAAACTAAGTAATTCATGCTATTTAGATTGAAACGAAACTTCGCAAATGTCAAATCCATGCCATTCTACTAAAAACGTACATTAAATGGATAAATAATCATGTATACTTACAGCATTTCGTGTTTTAAACTAGAAACTAGTTTTACAGGTATATAAAGTAGTTGATAAAGCAATTGCAAGCCGTAGACAATCACACAAATTTGACAGGCAATTACGTTTGGAATCGATTCCGTATCTACAAAAGATACAGAATCCCTCTTCTAGCTGTAAATGCCAAACTCCAAATCCCTACAAATAATGGCTTGATTTTGGAATTCAAACGTCACCATCCGCACGCTTGTGAGTGCATTAGTTTGTTCTGAAGAGGCAAGCATGATGCGGCAAATTCCCGGCGGCATGAAGCGGCGCGGGGCACGTCCCGCTCCGAACTCTGTGTGTAAAGGGTACGACAGACAAAGTTGCCAACTTTACCAAAGGCTGCAAATTGGCCCTAAACAAACCGTACAATGTAATTTGTATAATTTGTAAATTTAAAGAAGAAGAAGTAATCATAAAAAGTAATTATAAATTTTCGTTTGTTGGTCTGAAAAAGATATCAATTTTTCACCTTACTTGGAATTTTAAATCGATATTTCGAAACATTAGTACCCTTTACACGCAGATTTCGGAGCGGGACGTGCCCCGCGCCACTTCAGGCCGCCGGGCAGAAAAGTCTCACAGTGAACTGGGCTGTAAACCGTTATCTTACTTTCGGTCTTTACTTTTCTGCGCGGCGGCCTGAAGTGGCGCGGGGCACGTCCCGCTCCGAACTCTGCGTGTGAAGGGTACTATTGAATATCGCTCAAAAATATATTTTTTTAACAAGCCTAGGCCTAGATTGTGGGATTTGTACCTATTGAAATTTGGAAGAGCTTCAATTATCACAACAAAAGAGAATTCCTTACTTTACTAATTCAGACGATGTCATCATCAAAGTGCACGCTTCATCGGTGAACCCCATCGATGTGCAAATGATATGTAAGAATGTAAATTCCTTTTGCAATTCATTTTAACTCCCATAACACAAATTCATGTCGGTAGCATGACAATAAGTTTTTTTCTACTCATTATTTTTAAGTTCTTAATTGAATTCCTTGATAATTTAATAATCTTTCAAGATCACTGGCCACACTTAATACATATATATTTTTTTTTCACATTAGCTCCACACAGGAGGCCCTGAGGAAAATAATAAATTCCCCTCAGGGCCTATGTCATCTTTGGGGATGCTGGGTGGAGAGTATTTTTAGGAAAGGAAGGAGGGGAAGTTCTGGGAAGGAAAAGGATATGAGGGGTTGGTAGGAATCTGAAGGTCAGTGGGTCCAGGAGTGATGGACATATGAATCTATCCTTCCCACCGTGGTGCGAGGTGATGTTCCGAGAGAGTAGGGCTGGAGAAGTCAAACCAGTCCCTCAACCATTCTCTCCCGATCTGGCCTGCCATGCTGCTGGTGGGCAGACGCATCCACCACCAAGACCCGGACAAACCTCACCCCATAAACCCGGGCACCCCAGCTAAGCCACACACTTAGGGTGACCTATGGCAGAGGTGTTGATTATCCAATAAATGGTTCCCGGGGACTGAACTTAGAAAAAACATTTTGATTCACCTTAATTAAAACACAACTATTTACTTTCGGGATGATGGAAAATACCGCAATCAAAATTACAATTACGTAAGCTTTATAATTTTAAATGCAATAATTACATTTTAGGGTGAGTGGCGATTTTACAGGGTGGTTTGACATCACAAAAAGTGTAAGCAAGGCTGCGTAATGTCACCGTGGTTATTGAATCTATACATGGATAATTGTATGCAAGAATTGAAAGAGATGGGATTGGGCGCGAAATTGAGTGATCTGGAAGTATGTTGCCTGTTGTATGCTGATGATGCAGGGCTGATTTCAGTATGGAAGCTCTACAGTCACTCTTCAACAGTATGGAAGCTCTACAGTCACTCGTGTCTAGGATGAACAAAGTATGTATGAAGAATGAGTTAGTGATGAATGAGAATGAGTATAATGATGAATGTAAGTAAGTCTAAAGTAATGGTATTTGAAAGAGTGAGTGAGTGTGAGTGATTAAGTGGGTGAGTGAGTGAGTATGTGTGTGTGAGTGAGTGCGCGAGTGAGTGATTGAGTGAGTGAGTGGGTGAATCAGTGAATGAATCATTGGTGAATGAAAGCTTGAATGAATGAATCAGTGGGACTTCAACCTAATACCATGCGAGCGAAGCCGCAGGTAAAAGCTAGTGTATTATAAATGTTATCATCACCTCACTTTTTTGTAGTTTAAATGTTCACATGTAGCAAACACGTTGTGGGAATACATAATTATAATGAACACAATAATATAACTTTGTTTCAATTCCATTTTATTATTTCTTTACAGGTATTTACATAGAAATGGGATAGGTCTTTTTTTTTTTTTTAAATATGTTTATTCAGTTTTAATTTTACAATATTTTATTTTACAAATCTTACGAAACTGATCAATCAGTTTGATTGTAAGAAATCTCGCATTTTTTTCTAATTATTTAATACAGTATACTTTTCAGTTTTACATAGTATATACTAAATATAATACTTAATATTAAAATACTAATTATTACGACAAACTAATTATCTCAATGTTTTAATGTTTATGAATTGCGTTGTAGTAAAAATATTTTACACAGTACAAACATACGGTGAGAAAATAATTAGATAGGAACTATTTTATTTGATTTCATGTTCTTCGGAGGTAGAAAGATTTAACTTTTGTTTTGATTTTTGAATAAGATGTCTCATTTTTGATATTTTCAGGTAATGCGTTAAATATTTCCGGAATTTTATGACTTTTTGTTCTATCTCCGTATACATTTTGAGATTTATTGACAATAAACATTTGTGCTTCTCTATGCCTAGTAGGGTAGTTGTGGTTTACAGGTTTTTTGAATTCTGTATTCCAGAATTCATCTAGTGTTAATTGGTAATTTACCTTACTGTGTATAGAGAGGACATTACACAAGGAGAACATTTTTTTATAATCACCTTCACATAACTGGACCTTTTTTTTGCCTGACAACAATTTTAGGAAACGGATTTGTTATTGTTCTATTTTATTTAAGTATGTTTTGAACGTTAATCCGTAACTATTTATTCCGTATCCTATAATTGATTCTGCTAATGCGTTGTATATACAGTATAATATATTTTTATTAACAAAATTTTTTAGGTGGTAAAATTTTCCTAATATGGATACTTACGCCTTAATAATTTTGAAGCCCTTGAAATATAAAAGTCATTAAAAATAAATAAAACTAATTTACTTTAAACAATTAGATTTGTCTAACAGCCCCATTTTTTAAATATTTTCATTACCCCCTCCACTTTCACCCCTCCCTCAGAGCCACCTCTCCTCCTCACCCCCACCCAAGTTGATGTTCTCTCTCCCTCTTCTAATTTTCTTTTAAATACCATGTAATTTCTGTACTATGTTCAATATATTTTTATTCATCCCTGATGAAGGTCAGGTTGAACTGAAACCGATTGGATAAAGAAATAATAAAGTTATATCATTGTGTTTATTCTTGTAGTTTCATGTAAAAATAATAAATAAATTTGAAAAGTTTTATAATCTTTTTTCAAATTGTAGTTGGAAACTTTGGTTTTATAAAGGGGTACATTTTGACTCTTTTGTGGTTAACTAATAGATTTTAATATAAAGCATGGTGTTTCCTTTTTGTAACACTGTTTAGATTGCAGGTTCTCAAACTTATTTCCACCACTGCCCACTTTGAGATTTTAAAAAATCTAGTGCCCTCCATATTTCTTAAGTTGCCTTTTTACATTGCCATCTGTTGCATATCTTAATAGCAGGTATTGCAAATATAATTTTTAAACCTGTATTATTATATGGATAGCATAGACAGGGTGTGATCAATATCCTATTACTGAGATTGAATGTTTCAATGAGAGGAAATAAAACTCATACTTTATCATATTTGGAAGTACTTTTATTAACTTTAAAAGAAGGCTTTAAATTTAAAACTTATCTTGTGAAAGATGAATCTATTGCGTTTCGACGAGTTTGTTAATATCAGGCTCCAATTCACTTAAAAACAGCCGTTAAGTTGCCGCGCTCAGTAACTTGCCGATTTCTTAACGCCCCCTAATATTTTTTTAAGCCTTCTACTGTCGCCCTGAAAGACTCCAGCGCTCACTTTGAGAAACACTAGATTAGATCATATTTCTCACTATAGTAAGAGAGACAACGATTTAAATGTGAGTTGTTCCCAAAAACGAACAAATTAGCCTAAGGGGTTAAAAATTCTTTACAAAAATAATAAAAATGTTTATTTATTATGTAAATTTTACAATATTCGTTTATTTCAAAATAGTGGGTGTATTTGATAAAGCGTAAATGTCATCAGCGAGCCAGGAATCCTCACAGAGAAGTACACAATAAGGCAATGTTACGGTTCAGGAAAGCCTTGTACCGCCAGTGATCTGTGGAATTAAACAAATTTATAATTACACTATTGCAGACTAGAGAAATATCACGGGGTAGTCTGAATGAGGTTGTCCGCTAATTTCATTTTTAGTTTGATGAAAATGTATTATGTTTAAAAAGTTAACAATAACAAATTAGTTTTTCGTTATCTGACGAAGTTGTGAGCTTTCAAAGTGAACTTGACCAAATGGTATGCAATGGTATGTCGAGAGATCATATGAGACACGAGTTCGAGAGTTACGCAGGACAGACACATACACTCAAAGTTAGTGTCTTTGGTGATATATAATTTATGATTACGTATTAAAATCAACGTAAGAATCTATACTATGTATGAAAGTAAAATAACAGTATTATTTCCGGATTACAAGTAAGCACGCAATACTTAAATTCTTCCTTCTCCCACCATAACTTTTATTTTTTTTAAATTGTTAATGGTATTGTGGACAGCCCTGATTTATTAAGATTAATTACCATCCATATACCATTAAGAACTACTCAAGCTAAAATTCTTTTTAATTGCATAATTGCGATTGACATAATTTATCTCATGATTACTGTTCCACGGAAATTATTATGTGTAGGAGGCGGAATGCGGAGGCAAAACGAAAATTCCAGAGCCGCTAGTTATTAAAGGCAAAACATTTAAATTATCGTTATTTGATTAAATGAAGACGCAATGAGCGAAACTCAATCGAAAATCTGGAAACAGAAAAATCAGAAAAAGATATTTGCACTTCTGGGACTCGCTCATAGTGTCTTCATTTAATTAAATATTACAATTTGAGGTTTTACTCATAAAATTTAAAATAAAAAATAATAATATCGTTATTTGACTGGTCTAATTTGTTTTATGGGGCCAACAGATTTACCTGCCCGCCATACATTCCCAATGTTTTATGGGGCCAACAGATTTACCTGCCCGCCATACATTCCCAATGTTTTATGGGGCCAACAGATTTACCTGCCCGCCATACATTCCCAATGTTTTTGCCGCCGCATTCCGCCTCCTAATTATGTGTTTCACATATTTTGTAAATGCCCGTATGTATAGGCTTACACTAATATAAATAAATAAAAATCTGTAATTGCTACTTGTGCATTGATGGGGGACTTAGGTTAGGATTGAATCCTGCGACAACTGGGCTCGAATCCCTCAAGCTAATTCGTTCGCTTTTCGGAACAGCTCATGTAGGTCCCATAGAAATCATTGTGCCTCCCATTGATAGTAATATCACGGTTAGAAATATGATCACAACAGTGTTAGAAAGAGAAAACACCAAGATTTATATTCCAATCTAAAAGTTAACCAGAAAATAATTAAAATGTAAACCTTTGTGAAAACAAAGTTTCAGACCGCAATTTGAAAAAAAATTGTGAAACTGGGAATTTTTTCACAAATGATTGATCAAATTTCACTTGCTTCGACTACAACTCACTCTTGACCTCGCTCTGACCTGCATCCATTCACCTCTGTTTTATTCTGACCATCACTTCACCCTAGACCACGGATACCCTACGCTCTCTGGACCAGACCCGGCTACGTCACAAGGAAAGAGCCAGCTGCTCAGAGCAGCTCTACAGCGGGCAACTAAGACGACGTACTCCTGACATCTTGGCGCCTTCGTGGATTGGGACCCCTTGCCTATCTTTCAGTACCTGTGTGCCTCATCCTATCTGGTACACTGTGTAAAAACAATTTTTATTTATTGGAAATTTTATTGAAAACAAAACACAAGGTGTCTTCTTGCCTTATATGCCTTGACAGTAAAATAAAAATTTCGAAGCTTTACCTTCTTCTAATTCTGTAAAAGGTAGAATCGTCAGCCAAATGACAAAGTAGGAGAAGAGGCCAGTGACGATGATTAGTATGGACTTCTCGAGGAAGGCGGCGGACAGGCTCGTGGGTGTTTTACGAACAGAAATATTCTCTTTCAAATTTTTGGAAATCTTCCTCCGTGAAAACGGTCCCCTCGTCCTTCTTTTCTTCCTCGATCTCTACCAGGGGCTTACCAGACCTGGCTCGCCTGACAATCTGACAAAAGAAATCATAATTAAATAAAAAAAGAATAGCATAGATTTTTACCTTTGGCCCTAAAACCCCCGTAATTTGGAGGACGTGTTTGGAGGAGTAAGTTTGGATTTTGGAAGTTCTGGAGTGAAATCAAGTGCAAAATTTTTGTGGCATAATTCTTGAATAATTAAACTTTTTAACAAGTTAAGCAAAGGACTATTAACTTTCTGCAAAAAAATTATAATATAATATTTACACATATTGAGTTCATAGTATGCGAAGGATATAAATTTAATGGAGAGGGTACAGACGATTGACAAAAAAAAAAACAAAGAGCTTTGGAAGACCGGGAGTATGAATTTAGACTCAAAAAACTAAAATTACCAACATTAAAATGGAAGAGAAATGGGTGACTTGATTGTGGCTTTTAAAATGTTAGGTGTCCTGGTATTCAAGAAATCTTCACCACAAACACAAATGTAAATCTCGGTGGATACGTAAAAAAATTAACAAAACACCTTTTTGCATCCAATCCAAGGAAACACTTCCTTGTAAAGCTTCGATGACATATCTGTTAGTAAACTCGCTCAGTGTCATTGTATTACTTGCTAACTAGCAGATTGTGGACAATCTACGAAAAAAGTTGAAAGGTGGTACTTTACTCGCTACTCGCTAGTGTTTGCCTAAAGATGGCGGCCCACCAACAGCTGATTTCGTCTGTCAGAATTAGTTCGGGCGGGAGCCGTTATTGGCTAGCTTGTGGCGCTAGCTACGAGCTCAAGTTTTTTACAAAATGTTGACCGAGTCGTTATTTTAGTTGCTACTATCGCTACTGAGCGAGTAGACAGTTTTGTGTGTCATCATGACAATCTCACTCGCCGATTCACCCGTTTTTAAACTTACCGGCTAGTAGCTCGTAAACTCGCTTTATGTTATCGAGGCTTAAATAGAGCAAGGAACAAACTTCCACAACATGTCATTGATGCTACAAATATAAATTAATTTGAAGCTGATCAGATTCTTATTTGGGGAAAAGAAAAGATTAATTTATTTTTTATTTAAATCGACTCAATTACTGTTAAAATAACAATATTATTTAAAAGAAAGACAAACATTTTCGGGTCCCAAGTAATCAGACAAAACTTAAATTCTTGTCTGCAGATTTTTCGCGTTTTAATTCAATATATACCTTATCAGCAATATCTTCTTTTATGCAGGAACTAGCTAAAGCGTTCAACTTCTTCAAGTTCTCCTCAAGTATACTGCTGGGGTTCTTGTAAGCTTTCTTATTTCTCTTAGCACTTCGATCTCCAATATTATACACAGCTCGCTTTTCTGAAATACATTATTCCATTATTAGATCTTGTGAAAGAGTAAATATTTCAAATAAAATGCTGATGTATTTTAAAAACTACCGTGTGATAATTAAATTTTATACCTATTTTCCCTCCTTTACCAACTGTTTTGATGTTCCTGTGATTGGCAGGAATCAAGTCAAATACACCTTTGCTTTTCTTTTTACTTTGGCCTGAAAATCACAAAACATTACGATAAATAAAGGTAAAACCAAAAAAAAACAAGCACAAGTACTAATTCATTGCAAACAACCGTTATTGGAGAGGAATAAATCAATAACTAACCTTGGAGTTTAGGATCTGCCTCGACTATTTCAAGAGCTTTTCTTAGTAATGCAGACGACATAATTATTGTTAGCCTCTAAAACTAATATATCTGTAACGAATGGTAAAAACAAAAACAAAAAACAGTGAGCAGGTGAGAACCACGCAATTTTCTTAAAGTTAAAACCAAAACAGGCGACTGAACACAAGTTTATGTTTATAGGTTAGAAAATTTTTGACGTTTCAATAATACTGCCAGTTGATAAAATTACAAAATTAAATTGGCGATGAATATTATAATATTTCAAATATGGCACACTTTTGTTAACCACAGAAGAGTATAAAGTATGACATATTATCTGTGGTTATTTCTGTCAGCGGTACACCGGGGGGTATAACTAGTGATGGAACGATCGAAGCATTTAGGCATAGGCAATCGAAACACCAAAACACGGGCAACATGTTGGTAAGTAGGTATTGGAAAAAAATTCAATCACCGTTTTTCATTCTTGGCAATGATTTTCTTGTTGTTTACCAACATCTATATTATTCCTGTTAACCATAAATTTCAAATATGTTTGCATTTCACAACACGTTGCAATTAAATATTATTGTAGTTAATTATTATTTAGATTCGAATACCTCCATACAATTAAAAATATATATTATACAAGTTTCTTAAGCCCAAAGAAAAGTATTTTTTTATTTTTTCTTATATTATTTAGGTAGATGGGATAGGTACTGCAAATAAGTCCAAATTTAGTTTTTGGGGAATTTCCCGAGTTTCCAAATGTTCAAAATTTCTGTCTTGTAAATTGTTCCATGATTACTCCCTTGTCACTTTTGCGTCAATATTCATAAAATCACATTATTTTATGTTTTTTCACATAAGCCACTTCAACAACGCTGATTTATAATGAGTTGATTATAATGGAAAAATAAAGAAAGATAATTATATATTGTCTATGGTCGCACCTTTTTTTCCTCTCTTTTTTTTATCCTTTTCCTTTAAGCCTCGATGGCATTGAGTGAGTTTACAAGCTATTAGCTGGGAAATTCACTATCTGTTAGTAAACTCTCTCAGTGTAATCCTATTACTAGCTAACTACTAGATTGTGGAGAAACTACACGAAAAAAGTTGAAAGATGGTCAACTTTGCTCGCTACTCGCCAGCGTGTGCCTCAAGATGGCGGCCCATCAACAGCTGATTTCGTAACTGTCAAAACTAGTTCACTCGGGAGTCGTTATTGTCGCTACTGGCTAGCGTGCGGCGCTAGCTGCGAGCTCAAGTTTTCTACAAAATTTCGACAGAATTGGTTCGCTCGGGAATCGTTATTTTAGCTGCTACTGTCGCTACTGAGCGATTAGACAGTTTTGTGTGTCATCTTGACAATCTCACTCACCGATTCCCCCGCTTTTAAACTTACCGGCCAGTAGCTTGCAAACATGCTCAATGTAATCGAGGCTTTATCCTCATCGATGGTGTGTGACGTCACAAACTGACGAAAAAAAGTCGTCAAATGTTGGCATATCTACGGTTAAATACTGTCAAAGTTTTGTCCGTTCAAAAAGCACGAAGTTATCAATCTAGGCAGGGGCGTATAACTTACTAAAATTTTGAAACTAATGGCGTCCCCGCCGAATGCATCCGGTTTATGTATTTATTTCGATGATGACGGTGATAGTTGTTAGAAACATCCGGTAGATTAGTATATTTATTATCCGGTAGAGGGATTTTATTTGACATTTTTAGCGTCGATGTTATTGCGTGTTATGACTGGTTTATTTATGTGCGTGTTGTACGTAAATATTTTGAATTTAAAGTGTTGGTTGCTAATGTTAAAGCGCGTCGAGAAATCATTAAAAAGCCGTGCAGCGTTAAAGGCTTCACAGAATTAACTAAAGTCAGTTTCGTGCGACGTGCATGTCGAACGGAAATGTTTATTTATGTTCGACCATAATTTGATGCTTGATTTGCCGTTGGACATATTTTTATTCAAAATGTGTTTACATGAATTCTAGAGGTGAAAAAATGGTATACACACGTCTATAATTGAGATCAAGAAATCAGGTAATTACATAAAACATTTATCTTAATTTATCTGTAAATCAATTTGAGGTTAATGACATTTGCTTACGAAAAACTTTTTTGAATTTATCGTGAAAACAAGCTTATGGGGTACTAGTGGTTAATGTTTTACATATTTCGTTTCAGAAAATGTTCGAACACCTCGTAACATGCAGCATGCCGCTTGAAGTCCCGAAAACCCTTCTGGACAGAAGGAAAAAGTCTCCTCTGATCACCTCTCACCCCAGAAGATAGGTGGAAGCTTGAGTGACAATTGGCCAAGGTGAAAATGCCCATCTCATACAAGACCTCGTACAAGGTAAAAATAATAATGTTTTACTTAACAAACCTTCAATTAATAAATCATCATGTTTCCCCGCAGGATAGGCGGAGAGGACGGACTGCCAAACAACTCAGTCTTTGCATACAATCCTTGCTTTATTCAATTTTACATTTAAATGTATGTGGAGTATTTAAATGGTAGCATTCGCATTTCTCCGTAGGAGCTCAATACAAAATGTTGTTTTGTGAACATAATTTCATTTGAGATACAAATATCGTAAAAAGTGTTTTCAATTTTCAGATATAGCAAGAACACCAGAGGAGAATTCAACGCCTCAGTTGAAGACATGTCGCATGATTCCAAAGAAAGGTGATTTTGTTTATATCTCTACTTGCTACGATTTCTTGCACGTATAACAGGGTCAAATAATGCTCGGAGAGCTTAGTTTAACCTCTCGTTTCCACCATAAAGAAAGAGGGACCCTGTTGCAGATGATTATTAATGATCCACTATCTCGGTAGCAGTCCCAATGAGTGGTATGGATCGTACGTTGATTACAATCCATGCAAGTGATTTGAATATAATTTTGGTATGAGTTTTAGAGCGGCAAAGGTTGTCTATCGCTCACGTATTTCGACCTACAGAATTCATGTAAACCGATTCACACATACTATTCCGACTCTTGACGTGGCCTGTCGCATACATACTTTGTTCATCACAAGTATTATGCGTTCCCAAATTTATTAATGTGATGTATGGTTTTTTAAATGTGATATATTTATTTCAGAACTTTTGCTGTGAGATGGCTGAAATGGGTCCTCATCCTATGGGAAAGTATACTCATACATCTGTTATTTTGGTTGAAAGGAAATAATATTTATATGTTTAGAATATTTAGATTTTTTATTTCGTTCTACAAGAACTAAAATATATATGGAGACAGGAAAGGAAAAACGGCTAAAACGCCATATAGCTGTGATATTAAAGATGTACGAACATAAACAAACAGTATAACTTATTATGTAGGTTCATCTTTAATGTCACGGCAGTACGACGCTCTAGCCATTTTTCCTTTCCAGTATCAATATTTCCAGCGGATCCAGTGTTTTATATGCTATTGTCGATTGTCTTTCTGAAAATTAAAAAAGTATTTTAAAATGTACCCCTGAGTTATCATTTTCAGGATAACAGGTTTCCGTCTGACAAAGCTCCCTGCTGAGAAAATGAGCTGTAAAAAATGATGTAAAGCTCATTTCCTCAGGATAGCGTTTTGTCAGATGGAATGATGTTGTCCTGGGGAAACTTTCACCTTTTTGTGCTTTCAAGCATTTTTGTTTTTTAAATAATTTATTGGGCTAATGAATGAAGTAGGTCGAGTGCGATTGTATTGTCTATGGTAGACAAATAAACTTCCTCTATCTTTTAGTCTACTCGCGCCGTTGCAGTTCATTTTATGGGTTTATCTGTGGTTTTGATGACAGATATGACGACAGACCATTTTGTATGGAGAAGGCCCGAAGATATCGATCTAGGGATTAGTATATTTATGAATCTAGGTATTGGTTTATTTATGAATGGATTGAAGGACGTGAGTGATTTGGTTTATTTATATAAGGACAATGGGGCATAGTTGGGAATAAGTAGTTTATTTCTATCGCTGACCCCCGATAGTCCGTACTTCTCATTTTTATTAGTAATTATATACAGTAGGGATTTCAGTGTCACTATAAGAGAATGTCCATTTTAGTGACAAGGAGTACTACCACAAGTGTAATTTTTTTTTCGTGGGAAAAGTTTAAAATGTCAGTATAATGTGAGGTGTTCGGGTGGTTTTAGTCTGATTTTTATAATTTTGCAATATGATCGAGAATCTTTCCAATTTTAAACGATGGCAGGAGTTTGTCGGAATAGATGGATAAGATCTTATCGAACGTTTGCAATAGTTGGTTTAATTATATTGCTCATTCAAATATATTTGGGTTATAAGTTCTTTGCCATTGACATATCTAGTCAGTCTGATAATGCGGACAAGTTACATTATCAAAAATCGTCTAGTTTTATTGAATACGGTGAGAATGGAGGGGTATCAGCCAGAAAAGGAAGAGATAGTTTGGGGGCGGATGATGAGGATTCCCCAAGTGATATTGGATCTGTCAAGAAAAAACAGAATGTCAACAAAGAGGTGACAAAGCTTGTTCAAAATTCCAAAAATAAATCATCGCTACGACTGGAAGAGCTGGACTTTGTTCCTCGATGTGAAATAACTACTAAAGAAGCCATATCTGCAATTCACCGTGCTAAAACTCAAAAGTGTAAACAACATATTGTAAATATAACATGTTCTATACAAAGTGACCAATTTTACGAAAAGCATTTGCCAAATTCCTGTCCTAATCATAAAAAGGTTTTGAAGAAACCATTGGGATGTTTTAAAGATGAGAAAAACTTGAGATTGTTATCAGGATATTATGCCAACTATAAAGAAACCAACAATCCGGAGCACTGCGTCAATATGTGCCTACAAGGAGGATTTGCTTTTGCAGGAGTACAGTATTCGTAAGTTCCGTTGATTTCTTGTTACAAATAATGATAATATACATATACAGGGTGTAACAGGACGTACCCGAGGGATTTTAACCAGCGATTCCTGAGCATATTTGGAGTAAAAAATGTGTATGTAATTTTGCTGTCTGATGACATTTTTTTTCTATTAAAAACATTAAAAATATTTTTCCATCATATGCCGCAACTGACTAGTTAAAATAGTAAGCGCGTTTATAACCAAGCGGACACTTGATAAGCGTTGCGTCTCGTTCCAACAGCATTATTATCATACGAAACCGCTATATCGTTCAAATACGTCACGACAGGTGTATCCCGCATAGCGATGAGAGCAGTAGCGCGGTGTAATTGAAAAACATATTTTTTTGTTTTTAATACAAAAAAAATATCATAGGACACCAAAATGACAACTACATTTATTACTGCAAATATACCCAGGAATCGCTGGTTAAAATCCCTCGGGTACGTCCTGTTGCACCCTGTATAGCACCAGAAGCATGTTACAGAACAAAGCAAAGAACCCATAAGAATGGTAGCAACCAGCCTGATGATTCGAATGTTAAAATACTTACAAGTTTTGTAATGTAACTTTGGTAATATTGTACTGTATTTCCCCCTTATTTCAGGACGGAATGCTTCTGCGGTGAGAACCACCCTCCTTCTGCCTCCAAACTTGCAGATTCTTCCTGCAACATGAAGTGTCCTGGAAACCCTAAGCAGCTCTGTGGCGGATACTTCACTATGAATGTATTTCAAACTGGAATTACAAGTAATTTCTTTTATTTTTCAGAATGCTTCCACACAATGTATTTTTTGTTTTTATTTCTTTATTCTTAATATATTTAAATTACAAAGGTACAGTATACTGTTCTCCACCCTAGGAGTTCACCTGTGTTGTAGAGGACATTTTTCAACTATAAATTATAAAGTGTAAATAGTAAAACAAACAGTGGGATTAGGTACAGAAGTTTATAAAAAAGAGAAAAAAAAATTAAATATAAAATCGTTTAAAAGTTTCAACAAAATAGATGTATTGTAAGTTATGAGTTAGAGTGAGATAACAAAATTATAAATTAAATGTTACAAGGATTGTAGCCAGTTCCATATGTGTTTTTTTGTATTCTGTAAGATTAGATGATTTATAGTGTGTTGGAAGTGAATTGTATAGTTTTATGGCCTGGTATCTGTAATGTTTTTGTCCATTCCGTCCATGTTATTGAATTCCGTAAGTCTAACTTAAACTTTAGTGTGGCCAGTTTACACCTGTACTGTGCAAGCGGGTTCCCCACAGTGTCGGTCCATCCCCTTCAAGTTTCCATTATTTATATACCTACAATGGCAATTTCTTCAAACAATCCCAGTTTTACTTTTGGATTAAAATTGTGAATATGCATTAGGGTGGCAATATTAACTTCTCATCAGTATTATTTTATTACAGAGCGGAGACAGTTTACTTATAGTTTCCGTGAGTACTTAGGTCATAGGCCCATTGCGCTATCTCCTATTTTACCTTGTTCTTTAACAGTAATCCTAAAGATCCCTTTTATAAAATTCACCAGGGTTGTCATTGGATGTGCCAGGTCTTATCTCTTCTCTCTATTCCTCCTTGATTCCCTGAAAGCCCCACAATGGAAGAGTTCACTCACTTGGTTCCTGGTTCACTGGTTCCCAGAAGGCCACACAAAGAAAAGTCCACGTGGGTGGCCTCTGCTCTCCTAGGTTCCCCAAAGGCCCCTAGTTTTTGAATGGTTTAATTATCTAGGGAAATAAAAAGTCCACTCCAGCTTACCAGGGTGCTGGGGTAAGGTCTAAATACTCCGAGATGCGGCCCTGTTTCTTGGAAGCACTATTTGTGGGTTCCCCAGGTCATTCAGCCTGAGAATGGTAGTTTACACCTTGGTTTGGGATTGCTGTAGCAGGTCGTGTTTCCACTCCCTAAGCTATGGTACCACTCACTCTCTAAGCTAGCTCTCATCAATAATTTTTTTTTTTTAATTTGAAGGCTTTGATGTCTTTTATCCCCAGTAGAGATTCCAGTGTCCTATTCAATTCAATTCAATTTTTTTTATTATCTCAAAAACATTACAAAATATTACATTTTAAACCGTTTTCAAAATACATTTGTAAGAGTATTACAATTAACACTTAGGCATACGAACTATTCAAGAATTAATAGAGCTTGCCTTTTAAAGGCAGCTTCACTAATGCTAAATATGTCGATATCCGAATTAATTCTGTTTAACAGCAAAATTGCTCTCCCGACAGGCATGACCATTGGCAAGTTAGTCCTGCAGGCCGGAAGATAGAACAATCTATGCTGTCGGTGGCGAAGATACCCATCCGGAACATAGAAATGAACGCTCTCCATGATAGCTGAGTTTTCAAACCATCCGCGGATCAATTTGAAGAAATGTGTAGCAATGTGTACATCCCTTCTGACCCGTAGATGGTTCATTCCGAGCATACCCAAAAGAAAGTCGCCAGGATAGAGTCACGGATAATAGCCATACTCCCTCATGTACAGAAATCTTAAAAATTTCTTCTGAACTCTCTCTAACATGAGGGAATATTTCGCTTGGTGTGGACTCCAAATTACCGACCCACTTTCAAGTCTACTCCTTACTAAGGAATTGAATAAAACTATGAGAACCCGGGTGTCTCTAAAATTCCTTGCAGTACGCAGAACAAAGCCCAGCATTCTCAATGAAGTGCTACAAGTCATCTGAATATGAGTATGAAATGTCAGCCTACTATCAAACATGATTCCAAGATCTTTCATGGTGGAGACACGTTTTAAACTTCGGGCGTCCATCGTATACCGGTAATACCAGGTATGACACGCCCTAGTGAATGACAAAACTAAACATTTAGATATATTGAACTCAATCCGATTTCTTTTACTCCAGTCAATAATTCTATCAATATCTGACTGGAGTCGTGCCATAGAATAAAAAAGATGGCACTGTGTCTTCCATCTAAAGTAAAAATGCCCTTGCATAGGTACTGAGGAAAGCTTAGGTCATGGTCGTGAAGGAGACAGCACGATGAATATTACGTGTTGTAAAGAGATGGTGAAATAAACATGGATCAGTTTTGCATTGTGCATGCATGTAGCGTGTGAAACAATTATTGTTTTTACTTCTTTTGTACCTTACTGTTTTGTACCTAACCTAAAAAGCAGCTGTTATTATAGTAATTTAAGTAAGTTTTTATTATTATAGTAATTTAAAAAAATGCTTAAACAGCACACACCAAACTTTAAGATCGACCTGAACATGACAGATTCATTTTCGCGCAGTTACTGACTTTACAATGAACGTAAGCGAAAGAGAAAGATGCGTAAAAATATATGTGCGAAAGAGAAAGGCGTGGGCGGGGGGGGCATGCCACTTTTTTGACCTTAAACTCGCCTGTTGCGACGATTTTTGATCAACGTACACACCATAATTGTTTGTAACGAAATATTTTGTCTCCTTTCTATATATAAATTCTCTCTTTCATGAAAGAATTGTGTTTTCACACGGACAAAACTATTTATTCGTAATCATATACCGTATGTACCGAAGTGAAATACCGCTTGAAGTTACTTCGTTCCTTTAAATTCTATAATTCTTGGTTCGGTTCGCGTCTCGGTTCGTATGTGACTTATGGGAATTATATTTAAGAAAATTGTTGCCCCTAGAACTCAATTTTGGCAAGATCACCAGGATTGCAATTGTGTCATTTGGCACTTGAATGGTTCGAATAATTTACAAAAAAATCCTTTTCTATTGTGCTTTTGTTTATTTGAATGTTTATGTTATTTTTAGAATTCAGTCCTCAAGTAGCCGCTGTGACAACGGAGAGCACAACTACGCCAGTGCGTATTGTCTTCCTTCTGACATTGAACGGAAGAGCTATGAGACAAGTGAGAAGACTAATCAACATTCTATATGACGCTAAACATTTTTTCTACATTCATGTTGATGCGGTAAGTTTAATTTTCTTTGAATAATATTTTGTGTAGTTTCAGTTTTTATACTTTTCGGCAATTTTTGCATACTTCTACAAAATATTTTGTTACAAAATATTATTACAAAATATTTTTGTAATATATTTTTTTCAAAATATATTACAAAATATTATATTAAGAATTGCTTAAGAATTTGTTTTAAGAATTGTCTGCTCAAATTGCACATTTATTATAATTTTGTACCTATTTTTATTATATTACAATGCAGCATAATTAATAATTCTTTTCCGCGTAATATGCTGACCTATTATAGAAGGTTGGGTATTAGGCCCAATTTTATTCATAATTTACATGAATGATTAATCAAAACCATAAAAAATTTCAAAATTGGACTATTCTCAGACAATATGTTAATCAATATTTCGTGTGAAAAATACATAGATAAAACAAAAGTAAACCTAGAAATAGGGAAAATGGCTGAAAATAACTGGAACAAAATATCTGGAAAAAGGCAATAAAACGCGTAACACAGCGTTAAATTTGACAATTAATTATGAAAAAATTTTAAAGGAAATGAAATCTAATACCTAGGTGTAATATTAGATTCAAAGCTAACTTTCACAGCAAATTTTTAACATGAGCTAAAGAAGGTATCAAAAAATTTTCTTAGAAGACTCAGAAATAAACTAAATAGAAACACCACAGAGCTCAACAATAGTTGCTCCGTATTTAGATTACTGCTCTACGGTATTATATTTGGCCAATGAAACCAAGGAAACTTTAACAAACTAGACTTTATGCAAAACAGAGTTACGAGATGTAAGGAAAGACAAATGTGCAAAAAAATAATCAATTTTGGGAACAACTCATATAGGTCTCATAGAAATTGTTGTGACTCCCTCACTACCGTGGTGAGAAGTATGATCTAAACTTTATTAGAAAGAAAAAATTATGACACCAAAGTTTTCGACTGCAATCTAAAAAAATTATGCAACTCAGGGAATTTTATTTTCACATGAAATGACAAAAAAGTAAGTGACGACAACATTTATAATACATTTGTCTAATAAAATACATATGTGTATGTGTTTTCGTTTTCAGTAATTTTGGTTAGAAAAAACGTAAGGCGAGGAATTTTTAAAACTTTTTTATGTTTGAATTCAAAATTTTTATATTTCTGAAATTGTATGTTTATTTCTAATTATAAAATTTGTTATCGTATTTCATCATCTTTCAAAAACAGTTTTTAGTTTTCAAATAAATTCAGAAATATTCCATTTATTTGGTTTTATTGCAAAGTGGAAATATTTTGATCTTCTGACAAAATATTCCCGAAGCCTGAGAATGAAATGTAACTTTGTAAATATTAATTTTTTTGTGAATATGTAAAATAAACTATCTCAATGAATAATATATCTCAATGAATAATCTCAAATTAATCAATCAATCCCATAAATAGATTTGACAGGATTTACTATACATCATCATTTACTGTACATCATCTCTTCCTACATTTACATAACTCTCTTTAAAGTATTTACCCACACTTCCAATCACCTTTCCATTTTTATAGTATTAAGTTGAATTTGTATGTTACTTAAAATATTCCTGTAATTTTAAATATGTACCTCTAAGCCTGTCTCAACACAGGTAAATCCTAGTGAGACAGGCATCAATTAAACCCTATGTAAAACCCTATGTTTATAGATTAATAAAAAAATAAAAAATAAAAAAATAAAAATAAATTAAATTCACATTTCAACAATGGCATAAATTCATAATAATATTAAGTAAATAAATAGAATATTATATTATTTATCATCATCATCATAATATTAATACGTGAAGCCAAAACTTTGTACCCCTTTTTACGAAAAATGCGCGGACGGAGGAGTATGAAATTTCGCACACTTATAGTTTATATAGAGGAGGAGTGCAGAATGCTAATATTTTTTAAAAATTATGCATAAAAATACATTAAATCAATAATAAAAACATTACACACACTACCATGTATTTGACACACACACGCGCGTCTTTACTCTATTGTTTATTGTTAAAGTCTATGGTCAAATTGCGAATAGATTAATATTGTTTGTCTTTAATATTATTTGTCTATGGTCTTACTGAATGTCAAACATAAAAAAAACATTACAATTATGGTCGAATTTCGACCATTGGGCGACCACTAGTATATAATATTATTTGTTTGCTTACTTTTCAAATGCACTGTGATTGATGTCATAAACTATAAACCAATGAACTCATCCGTGTTCTCTCTTCATATTTCAGAGGCAGGACTATCTCTACCGTGAATTATTAAGTCTTGAAAAACAATTTTCGAATATTAAACTGGCTAAAAAAAGGTTTGCCACAATTTGGGGAGGAGCCTCATTACTAGAAATGTTACTGCAATCAATGAAAGAGTTATTGACCTTCGACTGGGATTGGGATTTTGTGATAAATCTCAGTGAAAGTGATTTCCCCGTCAAGTCTGTGAGCAAGCTAGAAGAATTCTTATCGGCAAATAAAGGTAGAAATTTCGTTAAGTCGCACGGCCGAGAAGTTCAGAGATTTATACAAAAGCAAGGGTTGGATAAGACGTTTGTTGAATGTGACGCTCACATGTGGAGAGTGGGAGATCGCCGCCTACCGTGGGGACTTCAGGTAGACGGGGGAAGTGACTGGGTGGCTTTGGATCGCAACTTTGTCTCGTATGTTGCTTCACCCCAAAAAGACACTCTTCTGTCAGGTTTAATCACTGTATTCAAGCACACCCTTCTTCCAGCAGAATCTTTCTTCCACACGGTGTTAAGAAATTCCAAGTTTTGCAACACCTATGTGGATAACAATTTGCACGTGACCAACTGGAAGCGGAAATTGGGATGTAAATGTCAATACAAACATGTTGTGGATTGGTGCGGTTGCTCCCCGAATGATTTCCGCGTCGAGGACTGGCCTCGTCTGCAAGCCACTGAACAGCGTCAACTATTTTTTGCGAGGAAGTTTGAGCCGGTAATAAACCAAGCCATCATTCTCCGAGTGGAACAGTGGATCGGCGAGCCGGTAGAAGAGCACATACCAAATCTAGATGCTTATTGGCAAAGCGTTTATCATTTTGCAGATCTCAGTCCGCCCCCAGATGACAGTTTGATCACTATTTCCACCAGTGTCTCGAGACATAACTCTAAAATGCTATCTGAAGTTGGATGCAATATTACTCCGGGTAACATATTCGAAGTTTCATCTTATCATTTTGGTGACATATTTAAAGGTGACCTAGTTTTACACGAAGCAGAATTAGAAGGACACGGCTCCGTGAAGTTAGAAACGTGGTTCAAACACCAACATCACTTGCAACTCAACAGATCTGCTAAACTCTCATCGAGGCTGAAGGTATTAGCCGTCAGTACTGACTTTGATCAAAAGGAACAAGTTTTCAGAAACCTAGCGCGGACCCTGGGACCCTTTTCTGAGCCATCTCTTATGTATCACTTTGTGCCTAGTTTGGATGACCCCTTGTTAACTAGTAATATATCCGTGTTGTGGTTAGATTCTGCGGGAAGCGTAGCAGACTTTAGTGATGTGTTTATTGAAGAGGGTAATGTTATTAACTTTCTGAAACCAAATATTAAATCTCCGCTCCTGCCGGGAATCTGGACAGTGAAAATTATAGAAGATAAAACATTTGTTGCCCAAACTCAGTTCTTAGTTATTCCTTTACAATTCATGTCTGGCAGTGAAGTATCTCAACAAGAGATTAGCATGATCCACGGCGGCTCCATAGGGGGATACCGGGACTTCAGCAGTCACATGAATGCTATTAAACCTTTCTTACTCAGTGACAAAGATAGACTTGCTGCACAATTAAGATCTGATGCCAACATTAAAAGATTTGGTTTAGACCTAAACGAATGGATCGACGGTCTAGTTTCTAAGTTCTATAGCATTTTAGGAACATGTCTTATAACAAAGAATACTGAAAAATTTCAATGTGGTAAAATTACTATAGAACCTTGTTTTTCAACGATATGGAGCTCCTTTGCTCCAGATCCTAAAACTTTTAAAGACAAGATTCATAGGAACATGGGATTTTTGAACAAACTTAATATTGACATTAAATAGCATTAATTTTTTTTTATATACTTTGAAAGATTTTCCAATAATTTAGTCTACACCAGTGATGAGCAATCTGTGGCCAGCAGGTCGCCAACAAATTGGCCCCCTGGCTATAAAGATTGATTATCACTGGTCTGCACTAATTTATTTGAAGTAATTAACAGAAAACTAATGTTTTTGTTTAACTAAGTAAACAAATTGATAAAAATATATCTATCAAATAATATCAAGGCTTACTACGTAATTTTAATTAGTAAATTATATTTTTAGTAAAAAAAGTCCCTGTTCTGCGGAATAATTCTTAATTCTATAATTGTTTACGCAAAGTAAAATTATAGTAACAAATTTTTTAATATTTTACTTTATGAATCCAGTTGATTCCGCTTAAATGGTACATCGGTTATTTCGGCCAAACCCAAATTAATTTTGAATAATTTATCTGAACAGAAACTAATACTAATTTACTTCGGTTATTTGGGACACCATTCTGTTTAATTGGGACAAATTCCGATCTGAAGTCAATGCAAAACATGTATCAGTGTCAGTTCAAGCGGTGGCGATCCATGACTTCAGTGACCTAGAGTGGTAAGATTCAAAAATGAGAATTTGTTGATGTTGTAGTTGAAAACTATTTTTTTTAAACCTTCCTCGGTTCCTCAAATACTACGTACACTTAAAGCCTTCAGTTCATGTTGACCCGATTTAAAAAATATGAAGTAATTTTAAATTAAATACAAAATCTAATTATGTATTTGTAGTACATATTTATTTAATAAAGATGTTTCCAGTCTGTATTATGCAGTATCACAGTATAATAAGTAAGCATTGAAACATGAAATATCAATCATATTATGAAATCCACCCTCTTGTTTTTCGTTTGCAACTATAGGCCGAAACCATTTTGTCTAGAAAATCAACAGTACCCTTTGTTGCATTATAGTCCATAATCATTTTAGGTTACTTCTGCTCTGAATCATGTATTTCGATTTTATTGTGGTTTGTGCTCAACAAAATGACGTTTTTTTTTTTTTTCAGAATGTATGAGACAAGAACCATCTTTAAATTGAATATACCTTTTTCGTACTCGGATATTATTGACCCGAGGAACCTAAGATAGAAAAAACTTAATTTTCTTAACATAAGAGACTTATTCATAATTTTACAATACTGATAATAAGTGAATGAATATATAATATAATAATTGTCATGAAGTAGTTATAAATTATATAAATAATTATGACTTTTATGATCAGTTAAGTTTCAGTTTCGGGTCATAATGGCCCGAATAACCGACAAAGTAACCAATTTTGAAAAAAAAAAAAATCATTTTTAGCTACATCAACATCAATAATGTCATAGTTTTCAATCTTACCGCGCTAACTCACGAAAAGTCTAGAACCACCCCTGATTCACGGTACACTGCCGCACGTGTAAAAAGTCATTTTTTGAGTTTCTGTTATTATAATACGTAATTGTTTGTTCATGACTTCGCTTGCTTGGGACAAAACGTTTGGACCCGATGTGTCCCAATTAACCGAAATCGACTGTGTTGATAAGTATGCCTAATTCCGCCAAACAGCAAAGTTTAAAGATGGTTTTAATTGAATATTTTTTATGAGGAATAACAAATGAGCAATATCAAGTAGGTATGGTTCCACGCCAACTGAGAATAAAGCCAACTCAACACCTCTTTAAAAAGTCGTTAAAAGCTATGAAAAAAAAATTTAAAATAGCCCATAACCCTAACCTAAATTTTTATAAATTTTTTTCATCACTCTTAAGCCTCGATTACATTGAGTAAGTTTACAAGCTACTAATCGGCAAGTTTAAAAGCAGGCGAATCGGCGAGTGAGATTGTCATGATGACACACAAAACTGTCCACTCGCTTAGTAGCGAACTAGCTAGCGAGTTGAAACCACGTTTTGCTATCTTTTCTGGGTGTTTAGCGTTAAAAATGTGGTGGAACATAAATCATATCCGTTTTGCTTTCCTTTTTAACTCCTTTTTTATAACATGAGTTAAATTAACGATTCCCGCGCGAACTAATTCTGTTAACATTTTGTAGAAAACTGAGCTCGCAGCTAGCGCCACACGCTAGCGCTTAGGGAGAATAACGACTCCTGCGCGAACTAATTCTGTCAGCTGTTTGACGGTTACGAAATCAGCCGTTGGTGGGCTGCCTTCTTGTGGCACACGCTAGCGAGTAGCAAGTAAAGTTGACCCCCTTCCGACTTTTTTCGTAGATTGTTCACAATCTGCTAGTTAGCTAGTAATAAGATTACACCGAGCGAGTTTACTAGCAGATAGTGAATTCGCCGGCTAGTAGCTTATAAACTCATGTCACTCAATGTTATCGAGGCTAATGACTTTTCCGAAGTAGTCCCGAGTTTCATTCTGAGTTGTCCGGTCACCAATAGGTATAATATGGTTTAAAAAAAAACGCATGAGGAAAAGATATTTTCTTTCGGGATTTTTACCTATTTTTATATATAGCAAGCAAATGTCAAACATTGTTTTACAAAATCTTTTTTTCTAAAACATTAAGAACTAATTTTTTTTTGCAATAGAAAGAGAAATACCATATTGTTAAACAGAAACTATCATTTTCTAAACTAACATTTTATAATGAATGAAAATTGGATATTGTTGATCAAAAACATTTATACATATATTTTATGTAGTTATTAGTTTGACTCAAATTGTACATTATAAAAATAAATACATAATTTCTTTTTAATTTTTATGTAGTAATTTTTTTATTACTTAGAAATGGATTATGTATCAGCAACTGTGCTTTATCTTTAATTTCATTTCAAGCCTTAGTATAAATTACATTACCAATATACACACATATTTTTGCAAGTCGATGGCCTGCAGGGGATAAAGAGGAACAAATTTTATAACCAGGAAAATGTTCACGAGTCTTGTATTTTCATCTCCAAAATTTATAACGATCATTTGAGAAAAATTGTGTACATATTCTGTGTATTACAACTCTATTTTCTGTAAAATGTGTATGTACATACTATTTTTGGCCTAAATCATTGTAACAAATTTCACAAAGAAAAATATTTTGTACATAGTTATTTGGTTGAGATATTCATAAAAACGAATTTTCTGTACATGCGTGATTATGTTTTATAATATGTACCAGTTTGTATTTTCTGTGCATTATTGTTTATTTTATACCAGATTGTATTTTCTGTAAGCCTCAATTACATAGAGCGAGTTTACAAGCTACTATCTGGGAAATTCACTATCTGTTAGTAAACTCGCTCAGTGTCATCGTATTACTTGCTAACTAGCAGTTTGTGGACAATTTAAGAAAAAAGTTAGGTGGTCAACTTTACTTGCTACTCGCTAGTGTTTGCCTAAAGATGGCGGCCCACCAACAGCTGACTTCGTCTGTCAGAATTAGTTCGGGTGGCAGCCGTTATTCTCGCTACTGGTTAGCGCTGCGAATGAAGTTTTCTACAAAATGTCGACAAGAGTTGCATGGCGCGAGAGTCATTATTTTAGCTGCTACTGAGCGAGTAGTCAGTTTTGTGTGTCATCATGACAATCTCACTCGCCAATTCACCCACTTTTAAACTTACCGACTAGTAGCTTGTAAACTAGCTTAATGTAATTGAGGCTTTCCTGCTTGTTTTATAACTATTTGTATTTTCTGTGCATTACTGTTTGTTTTATACCAGATTGTATTTTCTAGTCACATCATTGATACTGCGTATTTTTCAAAAGATGTTGTATTTTGATTTATATCTTACCTGGGGTATATTTCTGTATGTGTAAAACAAAAGAGATAAGTCAAAAAATTGAGTTTTGAGTTCAGTAATAATCTTCTTTTTTCTAGAAGCGTGTTAAGGAAAAAAGGATTAGTTTATTTATTTTGTTAAAGCTTAATTTGACTTGTCCCCTTCTTCCTTCCTCACACAGATTTTAACTCCACTTTTATAAGCTTTTTTTGCGACAACTTTATTTGTATGATTTGTATTTATAAAAAGATACATTTCTTTTATTATATGATTTATTCTTTGGCAAAATTTTTTTTATACCTGGAATTTTATGTGTCTTAATGCGCTTTACACATTTCATTTTTATTTTGAGAATTTAAAAAATATGACAGCTGTTTATTGACACCTAGAAAAGATCTGTTGCAATATATTTTAATTTGCATTTCTGATACATTTCACAAAAAATTAGCAAGCGCTAGAATTATACTTTAAGTTCTTACTGAATTTGTTGATCAAATTATTAACCACTCGAGCGATAGCTGCCCAAAATTGGGTAGATGTATAAAAAAATAATAAATTCATTTGTTTCATTAATAATAAATTTATTAAAATCAGCTACCCAGATTTGGGTAGGTGATTTTAATGAATAATTTTTTCTTTGTGAATGAATTTATTATTTTTTAACCTATGGGACGAACAGTGGATTACAGTTTATGTTTCTGTGTTAATATTTGGAGGTATGATTTTTGAAATGCGCCCGAATCAAAAACTGGAAATCTTTTACACTCAAGTCGGTTTTTTTTTTAAATTTACTATCGCTCGAGTAATTAATCCTTAAGTTAATAAATGCCCTCTAATTTGTGTTTAATTTTGAATATTGATCTTTGTATATTATTTTTACTGTGCCATTTTGTTTCAGTGATTTGAGATATTATATATTTTAACAACAGTAGTTGTTATTTAATTAAAAACAACCTATATATTTTTTTTTATTAAACCTTCCCCAAAAGTTTTATTTACTTATGAAAAAATTTAACAATTTATTATATTATGTAGGTAAATAAACATACTATTCCTAGGTAAATAAACATGTTATTCCATGTGGTGGCAGTAGGAGATTTTCAAACATTGTTGGGTTATTCGTAACCCGGGAATGTTTGTCTTTCTTTTAAAAAAAAAAAATACAAGTGGACCTAAAAACCTTAATCATGCATTTACCTACCTACTAAATTGAATTAAGAACATCTCCGCTCGGACCCATGAGCTTTTTTTCACGATAATATAATATTACCAGACAAATGTATATCGTGTGAGGTGTACCTGACTTATTAAATATTTTTATTTATTTCTGACTGTTGTTTCAGACTAGTTTCAATAACTGTACATATCGATCGTCCAGTTGATTAGTCAGACATCTCCAAATACTAAGTTTTGAGATAATGAGAAAGCAGTATTTGAATGCTCACCATAAATCAAATATTATTTACACAAGTCTGTGTTTTACATATTAAATATGCTTTAAAATAACACTGGGAAGCATGACAGTTCCATATATTGGTATGACATTTTGAAATTTCTGACTACTAATCCAGAAAACATCAATTTTACTACAAGTTTTTCTTCATTATACAGTGAGACTCTCTTAATTAGTCTGCGGCCCATAATTGGCCCAATTTTTCCCACATAAGGTTTTCCTGCTTAAGAAGTTTGTTTTTCTGGTCCCTTGGAAACTTCTTAACCCTTTGTTCCACCAGCTCCAATGTCAAGTGACACTCGACATGGTGTAATACTACTTTTTGCGGACAATTTTAAAATAGGAGGAATTTTTTTTACATTTTTGAATCACGATCGAAAGACACTACTATTCTAGAATATATTTGTATTATTCTAGAATAATATATATTTATATATTCTAGAATCGCATGATACTTTAGTATCTGCTATGGTCGAGGGGTGAATGAATTTAGGTATCGATATTACGAAAATACTAGTAGTTATCGCACCATTCTGTCGTCAACATCTTATCCCCAACTGTGCATTATCATGTTTGTTTTCGTGCAAAGACTCATTGAATGAATTATTTGTAATTTATATTTTCTATAGTATAGTGAAATAATCCTCGATCCCATCAAGTCTAAAAAAATAAAGCGAATTGTGTCGAAAAGGCCATTTTGTACTACGCCTTTTCAATTATTTTTTATCTAATATTAATTTTATTTACGAAAAATAAAAAACTAAAACTTAAAAACGCAATTTTGGCGTGGAGCAGGTGGAACAAAAACAAAAAAGGCTTAGAGTGGAAAGGGTTTCATTGTAATTGATTTGGTGGTGTTTGTGAGTAATCTGAGCATTGTATCAAATAGAGGTTACACTTTTACATATAACTGCATACTCAACCCAAATTTCGATTCTTCGGAGATGTCTGACTAATCAAATGGACAATCGATATGTCTTAACGCTGCTAACAAAGTTGATTCCGCTTAATTTGAACACATCAGGCCCAAACATTTTATCATAAATAAACAAGTTTAAAGTAGGTTAAAAAAAAATATATAATTTATTTACTGAGCTTTTTTACATGTGTATTACATTTATTTGATTTTTTTGTATGAATGTGTTTTTCAAATTTTTGGAAAAAGTATTTAATTAGGTAGGTACTGAAAAAAATTATGTACTAACTGTAGATAAATTGAACATACACGAGAAAAAAAGGTACAAATAAAAAAGTCATGTACAGACTCCGGCGTGGGCGAGGTCTACTGAATTAGTGCTGAATGAACTCTACAGCACGACGATTCCCCTCCTCTCACCTGCGCCGCATACCACACACCCGCCCTTCTTAACTGAAATTCGTTTACTGAGACACTTGGATCAATTGCAGATCGAAATCTGTCATAATTAAACCGAATTTTGTCACAAGATAACCAAAGTAAATTAGTATTAGTTTCTTTATTTGGTTTCTGTTCCTTGGGTTTTGTCCTGATAAACAGTCGTATTAAGCGGAATCGAATGTAGTTGGAAATTCAGTTGTGAAACACAACATAGCATATAAGATGGAGAAATCCACACAATTTTAACAAAATCATAATTTAGCTATCCTGAGACACCCCCCCCCCCCTTTCCAAATGCTGTTTCTAAGGAAAAATTGTACCAATCTGAAGATGGCCGTGATGCTGGTAAGAGTCAGAAATAAAAAAGTTTAATTATTTGAATGTATCATTGTAATGGAATTCCTCCATATCAGTATCAAAAATACGAATATCGAAAACATCTGTTGAATTAAAAAACTTTTTTATTAGTTAAAATAATTTAAATATAATCTAATATTATTTAAATTAAATATCACACAATAGCTATTTTAACGTAATATCAAAGATCGAAAAGCAACACAAGAGTGCATTATTAAAATAAATTAGAGATCATCGCATTGAAATAATTTGCTGTTTTCCAATGTTAACAAGTTCATAAAAGTCAGCAGAAATATGAGAACGCCAATACCTGCAGCGACCCCAGACAATGGCGGGAAAGTTAGGAGAACTAATCCCTTGCAAGATACGAGCAACGGCCCGACCAGTGAATGTGCAATCACGGTAAGTCGCCAACAAACCCCGGATATCCTGCGTTACCAGCTCCTTGTTTATAGGTCTTGCATCCAATTCTATATCAGTCTGCGATGGAGAATCGCTTGAGAAATAACTTCTGATAGTGTCTTTTAAGCTGTTTGATTTTTCTAAATATGTCTCTTCATCCTTCTGCGTTGAACACTGGAATATAGACGCGAACGACACGGAGAACAACGCCTTGGATACTTGTTGAAGTTGGTGTAGCATAGTCTTCTCTTGCAGTTGAGTCCTTTCATATAAAGAATCCAGGGCCGCATCCAGTTCTGAAGACGACAGGTCTCCGGGCGATTTGACACGGAAGCCGAGAGTATTAAATTCCACTCGTAGTAAGGTCTTTTTGGGAAAACCATTTGGTTTATGCCACTCTAGGTTCTTCAATTGATATTTAACAACACCGCTCTCCCAACCGATAGCTGCTGCAACTTCAATAACGCAAAACTCCAGAATTCCACTCTTGTCTAGTTCTTTGCCTCTTTTCTTTTGCAGTGCCAAGGCCATTGCCAGGGGAGGACACTTCTCAGCAGCTTTAAGCAAAGCCGCGACCCCCCCGTATGAAATGATTTTACAATTTGTGTATACATTACTCAATACTTTAGCAAACTTCTTAGGGTGGAGTTCCAAGTAACATAATAGAGTAGCAATATTTTCAGATGGTATATCTAGTTCACTGACACTTTCGTCGACTGAGAAGGCAACTTCATGTCCTTGACACTTGGCTGTGTTGCTATCACCATGAGCACCGGGCATATTCTTCAACATTTTTCTGCATCCGCATGGTAAAAATACTTTCTGCAACATTTTCCTTATGACATGTCGTTCTATAGAATTAGCGTGAATGTGTCGTAAGAGTTCATCTTTATCTTTACAGTCCTTGTCTATAAAGACATGGCACTGAGCTGGAAGGCCATCCCTGCCTGCCCTTCCGACTTCTTGAACATAAGATTCGAAGCTACCGGGCATATTGTAATGTATGACACCTCTAATGTCGGATTTGTTGATACCCATTCCGAATGCTACTGTTGCTACAACAATTCGAAGTTCTCCACTCATGAAAGCTTGCTGTGTCTTTCGTCTCTTAGCAGCCGACATACCAGCGTGATATGCTTCAACGATCCAGCTAAATCTTTTACGTTTTTTACTTCCAGTACTTTGACTCTCCAACAAAAGTGTGGGTTTGGAGCCTTGCATGGAGGATCTTATCAAGCTGGCTACCCTTTCACATTCATCTCGCCGAATGCAATAAACTATAATCGAATTGCATTGTAAGAACCTCTCAGAATCCAAAAGTTCCAGAAGGTAATGATCTCTTTGAGCATCTCTAGAAACAGTTAAAACGAGATTGTCCGGCAGAGGTTTATTCGTTATAACGCCAGCAATACCATCTGTAATTTCCAGATGCTGAACTATCTCAGATATTGTTGGCTTTGTGGCTGTAGCTGTTAATCCTAAAACACATTGGACACCCATCTTTTCCCTTAGAACACGACAAATCATCAAATAACTTGGACGGAAATTGTGACTCCATTGAGAAACGCAGTGAACTTCATCAATACAGGCAAATGCAATGGGTGGAAGCTGCCTTAAGATTGCACCAAACCCAGTAGATTTTTCTCCAGCAACTATAGCTTCAGGTGAAATGAGCAATATGTGAATGTCCCCAGATTTAATAAGCTCTATTATCTTTTCACGTGTAGTAGGCGATTGATTAGTATGAAGACAAGCGGCGTTTACAAAATCAGGCATACTAGTGACTTGATCTTCCATCAATGACACCAGAGGAGAAATAACAAGAGTAATACATTTATTATGTTTGGCGTAGAGATATGCAGGTAACTGGTAACACAAAGATTTGCCACTGCCAGTTGAGAGCGTGACCAGGGTTGAAAGGCCACTTAAAATTCTCATAACGGCTGTCTCTTGACCACTTCTGAAATCTGTATGGCCAAACTTCCTAAGTGCCTTCATTACTTCTTGCGGAGGACTGTTCAGTGTTCCATCAGCAGCCAGAGGATAGAGTGCTTCAATTTTGGGTTGTGGAACTTTAGCATTGCCGGATGGAGTAGCTAGAAGTTTGATGAATGATTCTGGTATCTGATGTATTCCTTTAAGAGACGAACTACCTGTTGATTCAGCATTTTGGCTTAAGTTTGTCATATTATCCGGATTGAAATCTGTTTGATCAATACTTTGATACATAATATTTTCAGAAACAGTTGGTGTATTCTCGGGGCACTTCAATGATTCGGCGTCTTGAAGGGACATGTAGGGACTTTTCTCTTCATTATCATATTCGTCTAGAGCCAATAGATCGGTGCCCCTTCCAGCTTTACAAAAACGGGACATGTGTCCGGGCTGTCCGCATTTGAAACATTTTAGGATACCTCCTTCGGGAAATTCTGGGGTATTATGCAGCATTTTCTTTTTATCTTTCCATTGCTGCTTTTTGAATTTGGAGAAATTCATTGTCTTTTTACCTCTCGCATAAACTTTTTTCTCTAAGTTAATTTTGACAAAGTTTTCATTTAGACTGCCATCGTCAATTTTCTTCTGCATTTTTTCCTCTTGATTCAAATTGGTTATCCTTGACCTAGTTTTGTCAATTTGTTTCACGTCTCTAGGAATCTGTATTGCCGCTGCCAAACCGTCAACTAAGTTACTTTCTTTCAAGATGGATGATTTTATAGGGAAGCGAGGAAATGCTATATTTTCATCATCTCCCATGAAAAAGTTTTCATATTCGCTATGATCCACCGTTGTTTCGTCTTCAGCAATTTTATGTTTGACATTTTTGGCTAGTTTGCCCCGAGTAGCTCTTGTATTAATCCTTTTCCTCGTAACATTATCCTGTTCACATTCACTGTCAGACGTCAGAATAAGTTTTTGTGGAACTTTTTTAACTCTGGCTAATCGTTTTCTTCCACCTTGAATCAAAGGTTCTTTAGAAATACCCTTTGCTAATTTTTTGGCTTTAGCCGGAACCTTTTTTTTATTCGGTCCTCTTTTTGTAACTTTTTTTCTATCTGTTGATTCATCTAAACTGCCATCAATATTTCCAATGGTGGATTCTTCCTCAATACTTGTCAAGGGTTGTTCTGTGGTGGATACTTGATTAATTTCTGGCTTTTCTATTTTACATCTTTTGACAACGGGACGTATCTTTCTGTAGGTATTTGCTTTACTCTGTGTTAATTCAGCTTCAGATTCGCTATTTTCAACGAAATCAGAAAGGTGTGACTCGTCAACTGAGGGAAGTATCGGACAAACCGAAAGGTTTTTTAACCCGTACGATGGTGGCTCCTCTACTTTAGCATCATCCCCTTTCTCCATAGCAGGTTCAGTCATTGAGGATTCCAGACTTGTTGGTATTGACATGTCACTACATCTACTGAGCCAACCCAGATTAATTTGCCTCACTGTAGGTGAATTGTTCATCATAACGCTTTGCACAGAATTAACAGAGCTGATGTTAAGATCTTTAGATTTATTTACATGAATATTATTTCTCACTTCGTTACTTATTTTCTCGTCAATTATTATTGAAGCTGGGACTTCAGGAGGTTCATTTGTGGTAGGTTTATCTTCACATTTGGAGACAGATTTTCGGAAAGATTGTGACAGTGATTTCCTTGGATTCCGCTTATTGAAGGTGCAGCCTTTGAAGAGTTCTGAAGAAACATGGTTTTTTTGGAAAACTTTTGGTATTATTTTACTTTTCTTAGGTTCTGTTTTCTTATAGTTTAAATGGTCTCCCCAAACTCCACCAGCTTTGCTTTTCTTGGAGTCATCTTTGTTACTCATTAACTCCCCGATCTGGTCTGCTGTTGGTATTGCATGAAACACATTGTCTTCGGTATCATTCAGGTTATCTGAATTCAATTCTAGGGCATTGGTCACATCAAATTCGCTAAACGTCAAGTTGCTCTCATCCATATCTCCTGTGATGTCCATGAGTGATGATTCAAGTACTTCCGATTTCATATTGAAGTAATATTTATAAGCATATCGTACTTCGTGGGTTGCTTCTTTGATGTCATATTTCGAAGGAACTCGACCGTTTTCTTTCACAAAGTCTTTTTCCCATTTCTTTACGACAGATTTATATTTCACGTAAGATTTATTGGTATCCAGGCTCAAAGAAGTATTCATGTTGGCAAAATCCGTCAGAAGACGTATATACTCATAAAATCAAATTAATGTGAGAACTTTGAAATCCAAGCAAAAACCTATTTGGAATTCCAACGAGCACAATTCTAAAAACAATAGTTCAACGAAACGACTCCGATAGACGAATAAATAAACCATTACCGGGATTGGTATATTTATGCCATTACCGATAGACTACTCGGTTATCGTTATATTCGTTATCCCGCCATTCGTAATGTCAAATAAATCGATTGAAAAGTCAAGTGACGTTTGTTCGTACATAGTTGCACGAGGTCATCACCAGGTGGCAGTGATGCCATGTTCCAAAAGCAGAAAACCGTGTTTCATGTTTCATTTCAGGGGTAAAAAAAACATGTTTTAGAGGATAAGAAGATATTTTTCCCAAACTTTTTATTGAGAATTAAAATAAACAACAACAGTACCTAAGTAAATGATCTATAATACTTTATTAAAAACAATCGTTTTCTTTGGGTCCTTACTCAAAAGAAATATGTTTTGGAAAAAAAAAACAGCACGCAAATAAAAACCCTTTTTTGTTTACTGTTTTATCAAGTTATTTATAATACTTCATTTTAAATTAAAAAATAAATTATTTTTAAAAGATGTGGGAGAAGAAATTCTCCCACAACCCCAATAACATGTTTCTGTTTCTACATATGATATTTTTATGAAAACACAGATATCTTTGTACACATCACTTTTATTTAATATACACTCAACATGTTTCGTGAGCGATGCTCACATCTTCAGGTATGCATATTGTTATAATTACTGCCCGTGCTGTTAGTGAAGGGGCCATCCATAAATTACGTCACACACCGGGGGAGGGAGGGGAGTAGAGAAGTGTGACAAGGGGTATGGGGAGGGTAATCAGCTCTGTGACGTCACATGTAAAAATCTAAATTATTAAAACGCCAAACTAAAAAAAATTAAAATTTTGAACACTGTTTTGATTATTTTTAGATGTAAAATTGGAAAAAACGTCACACCAGGGGGGAGGAGGTCTCACAAATGTGACGATGTGTGACAGGGACGGGAGGAGGGGGGGGGGGGGGCTGCTTAATATTACAAAAAAAAATTTACTCACAATAAATTGATGTTACCCTAAGGTTAAACGCAACGTACGTTATAATCTACGCATTCACAGATGGCGCTAATAAAATTATTTTAGGTTTTAGACACTTTTGCTAGTTATGCTTTAAGATATTAATAATAATTAATTGTTCGCGCCCGTACATACGCAAAATGAATTTGAATAAATAGTTTTGTCAATAAAAAAACTCAAATCTTTCAAGAGAGGCTGACAAATACAATATTGGATTGAATCACCGATGTAATTTTGTATTTGTCAGCCTCTCTTGAAAGATTTGAGTTTTTTATTGACAAAACTATTTATTCATATGCATTTTGCGTATGTACGGGCGCGAAAAATTAATTATTCTTAATATTTTAAAGCATAACTTGCAAAAGTGTTTAATTCTGAATTAGTCATTCTGAATTCTGATGTTCTTTTTATTATAATAAGTTGATAAACACGAAAGTCTCGTATTGTATCAGTGTGACCTTTGCAAATTTCTTCTATTTTTTAGCGGAAAATTACTGAATATCGTAAGGGGAAAGTTAATTAAAAATCTTCGGGTGCTCAAATAGTTGTTTACACAACCACCAAATACAAATTTTGTTGATTAACTTTGAATTCAAAAAGTAATTATTATTTTTTACTGAAATGTTGATATTTATCGACGGCTCTCGAATAACAGGGGTTGATAGTAAAATTTATTGTGCAATATGAACATCCCTAAGGTGGCTAGTTCTTGTGTCCACCGCGATACGTGAACTAGCATGTAAATAAAAATAATAATATGCTAAAGCAAGATGGCGTTAGTGTAGTTTGTGTCAATTGTAGGGAAATCATGTTCAATCGGTAATTTCTCCGATTTAAATTAGGTTAAGGTTCGTTAATCCAACTCGGAATTGTTTTGTATTCATATTTAGACTTAAAGCTTCGTCTAAATATCTCGATTTGCGTGATTTCTGAAATGCATCTTAAATTGTCATTTTCCGTTTCAGGTTTTTAGATCTCAACTAACCTTTCTTTATGTACACACAAATTTACAAAAAGACATGTAACGTGTCTAATTTATTCCATCATCAAAGATAAGAATTATCTGAACATAATGGCAGACAAAGAAAATCAAGTCCTCGAATATATGAGGCAAAAGCAATGGATCCAAGCATCTCAAATACTCGACCAAATATTAGGCACCAGCTTTAATTTCAAGGTACCCCGAGAAAAGGTTATATCCTGGTTGATGAATCGAACAGAATGCAGCTTAGAATTGGGACGTCACGAAATAGTCGCGCAAGATGGTCGGAAACTCGTAAAAATAATAAATGACTCCGATACTACGAACATCGGAGCACGGGTCCGACGGCGTTTGGTCCATTCATTGTTCAAAATGAAACGGTATAATGAAGCGGAGCAAGCCTGCCGCGAATGGATGAACTCCACAGTAGGACCTCACACTAATGCTGAAATGGCTAAAGTGCTGGAGAGGCTGAGAACCGTATTGCAGATGGCCAATGGGCAGAAAAACAACCAGAGGATATCCCAGCAGAGGCTCGACGAAGAGATGCTCAGTTTAGATGCCAAGTTGGAAGCCTGGGCAATCGGCATGCAAAATGTGGATAAGAGCAAAAAGATCGTTCCCATTCCGGTTGTGCAGAAGATCGCGGTCCCGGGGGCATTGGCCAGTCCTCCCGAGGCGCAAGTGAGTAAACCCACCAAACCTGAAGCTAAGAATTCACCCAGTGAGACATCACCCAACAATGTGAACAATTTTCAGAAACAGATTGAACAAGTTGGCAAGCAGAATGAGGTGCCGTCATGTTCTTACTGCGCTCTTAAGTTCAGCGATCGTGCTGCCCTTCGAGCTCATTGCTCCACGCACGAGCATCAAACTATCATCATGTCTGACGAAGGTAAAAACACTTGATTAATTGCTTGTGTGCTCTATCCTTAAAGATAGTACATCATCTTTCAGTGGTATATACGCTTCCTTAATGTTTTAATGTTTCTATTGCTTTTTAAATTGCATAAACATTAAATTGTTTTCCACGAGTTGACAGATGCTTGAACAGTTCAATGCCCTTTCATTATCGAACCTTAACCGAGAGATTCTTTTTTCCATAGGAAAAGGACAATGACCTATCGAAGCTTGCTAATAGATATTTTAAATACATTAATCCCGTTTTTGAGAACACTTCCCGAGATATATTATTCTGTAAGTCAGAATTCCTACAACAATCGGAGTTAATTACAATAAATACCAAATGAATAACGAAAAAATATCCTTGTAAATTAAAAATACACCTGCACGGGTAAAATTCTCCTAGCTTTTTTTTTGTTTTTGCTTGTTACTTTTCTATGTGCTCTTTTGTGCTAAATTAGGATAGCATTATTTTCTGCTGGGTCAAATACTTAATTATTTCCATTACTCCACATCAGCCTTAATGCTAACATTGTTGTGTTTATGGAAGTTTTTTTTATCAAATTGCCACATCCTATATATAAAATGGAAATCCGTTTTCTGAAACAGCAAACAACTATTAAAAAGTCAGTTCTGGCCATCATGAATATTCTCTGGAGATTTTAGGACGACACAACTATTTTCAACTTACTATGTCTTGTCAATCATTAGTTTTTATATACATTTAACTCTAAAAAAGTAAGACAAGACACCATATTTTCGTATTGATTAAATTTAAAAATGATTTGTATTTGAAACCTGGGTGAAGCCGGCTAGTAACTATTATAAAAATTTGGAAAAAACTTTATTTTTTTCTTTTCTTGTCAATTGCTTTTAATTGCTTTAAAAAAAAAATTGTTATATTTTTTACAATTTAATTTGTTCCGCACGGTTGTTTGGTTTTGATTTGCAACAGAAATATAGCCTCGTCTAAGAAGAAATCTTAGCATCCTCAGTTTGTATCTAATCTGACTGCAAGGCGATCACGGGAGTCATAGCCCAGCAATTTTGCTTTTATTTTTATTAAAACTTTCAAGTTTAGGATAGTTCACATCAACTTAGATCAAAACATTGTTCTAGTATTTAACCTTCCCGGTTCTAGTTGTGAATATTTGTAGATCACTAATATTCATACAAGATAATTACTTATGGTGGGGGGACTTAAATACCCACGACATAGTCGCATTATACTGGTGCATTCCGAAGTGCTATTTTCGTGGGATATAATTATAACCTTGATAGTTTTATATTATTTTGTATGTTACAAATAGCAATGGGTAAGTTCCAGGGAATTTTCATCTAAAGGTGAAATCCCCTTAAGGGAAATCCTCGTGTTATTAATACCATGTTAATTAGAGCATGCTGAGGTCAAAACTTTTGGAATTTAGAATTTTTGGAAAATACTGAATAGTACCAAAGATAAAATGCCGTCAAATTGTTGTATTTATGGTCCGCCGATAAGTGTGTGATGTCACAGTACATAAAATGAGCGCCGCAGCAATATTGCTGCACCACCATTCGAATTATGAATTGTACTGAATTATATCTCCTGTCATGAGACAAGATTGTGTGCGTTTTACCCAAGTTCACTTTGAAATCTCATAACTTCATTATTTTGGAAGATATTGAAAAACTAAACTTTACCATGAAAATTATTTACATAAAAATTCACTTTGCAAATGATCTATTATAAAATTATAAAAGAATTATTGCCATTGGGTTGTTGGATCTCAGTGTTGCCACAATATATAACTAATAAAATACTTTCTTAAAATGACATTGAATAGACAAGGATATGGATCTCTGTAGTCGAGGGTCACTAATACATAAGGTCATCATACATGAGGTTAATATACATGAGGTAACTATGTCATGGTTCTAACTGCAATAGTTCTCAGAAGCTCTCATTCGCATACATACATACATAATTATTAACTGTAAAGTCCTGGTTTTCTAACCTTCGATTATTCAACATTCCAGATTATCCAACTACCGTCAAATGTTAAAAATAATACATTGTGCTGATTTTAATGTTTAAAAATATCCCTTCTGACTAAAAAATGGGAAAATTTTCTCCATTATTCCTTCCTAACTATGGTATTAGTTCTGGATGTAATGTTTCCATTACAAAATACATACTGTGTAGAGTTTAATGTCATTGACCTATTTGAGACGAACGTTATGTATTCATGCCAATATTAATATTTGAGACAAGCGTTATGTATTCATGCCAACCGATCGCTTGCCTAAAAGATGAGCGTCATCTATGCACAACGCAATTACGTTATTATAATTGTTTAGATAATGAAATGTTAACCGATCGCATGCCTAAAAGACGAGCGTCATCTACACGACGCAATACATCTTTGAATATTTTTTAAGTGACACTATATTCAATTAAAATGAGATTTATAAATCCCGAAAAATCTGCCCGTCCACAGGTATTGCAAATTCATTAATGGCATTGTCGTAAAAAGGTTAAACAACATCAAAACCTCAACAATTCTGATACTGTAGAAATAACATTCAAAGCTCCAAGGGTGTTATTTTTTTTTGGTTTATTTAAATGTATGTTCAATCTTAGAACGATTTCCAAAATTTTAATGACTTAAAAAAATGTTGTTGTATTTCATGCAGAGGTACCTCCAGATTTGTCACGGTAACCTCGTAGATTTGTAGTGTGTAGAATGTATTATTTTATCTGTATCTAACGAGATAATGATGTCCAGGTCGCGACTGGAAGTGGCGCCCTCCTCCGCGTGGATACACGCTCGATACGTACGCCCTGTGTGACAGTTGGAACTCCCACGAGCAGAGCCCAGGCCTGGAGAATGGCGCCTGCAAGTACGGGGCCCAGTGCGTTGAGGCCCATGGCCCCGAGGAACTGGCCGAGTGGAAGGAACGGTACGTTTATCTTACCCCGAACCCCAATACTGCTTATAAACTTCACAACACGTATTTCATTTTATATATATATTCCTTTTTTTTAAATACATGATATTTTTTCATTATAATCGCATGCTAATTCTGTGGGTGAAAGGAAAAAGGAAGATACAAATTACCCACTCTTAATTTTAACTGTCTGCGCCGAACTGTGCGCGACAAGTTGTTTGTGACTTACACAATTTCAGCATCGAATACTTGCGTATTTCTGTGGAAGAAGGGCCTTAGTTAGTTTACAAAGAAATTTTAGATGAGTTTAAATATTATGGACTTTCATTGAACAAAGCACGTATGACATGATTCAGCATTTGAAAAACATGGCAAAGAGAAATAGTTTCTCATTTTGTTTTTATTGTTGTTTTTGACATATCTCATTTTTATCGTGATTAGAATTATGTTATGTATGAAAAATTATTACTCTGTTTGCGTGTTGTTGATTATTTCACTTTTCTCGTATGCAAAAAACTTTGTAATCGTTCCTAATATCTGAGCATTTTAAAACATGTCAACAAAACAAAGTTTTTATCATGAATGGTTTGCCAGTCCAAAAGTTGTATCTCTTAATCATTGTTGATGTCACCATTTTAGTACTACGCATGCATTAAATAGATCTCCTGTTTACAGAATGCTTTTCTTCCGATAATTTCACTTTCCATTTCCTATTTTGCATTGCGATATTATGAATGTTTTTTGAAATAATAATCATTGTGTTGCATATATCGTTGGTCCAATGCCAAAGTTGCGAATCTGCGAAAACATAATTCGGAGATATTGAGGTTTGAAGTTTAAAATTGATATTGTCTTGTCTAATAAAAAATAAATGCAGCATATTCAAAACTGGCAAAACGCGGATTCGCAACTTTGGCATTGAACCGACGATGTGTACATAGTAATTCCTAATGTTCCTTTATTTTTAATATTTCTCAAGATTTTTTTTATAAAGGATAGTTTTTTTTATGATATTTAAAATCTACAATATTTGTTAGATTATTATAACCCAATTGTGTAACATATGAACACAAAGTATTTTGAGTTGTATCATTGAGGAGATAATTCTTTGTGTAACTATTAAGTATTACTTCATCTTAGTTTGATTATTTCTTTTTAGATTTGAATACCGAAAGATGAAAATGCAAAGGGCCTTTGATAAAGAGCTTTATGGCAAAAGCTACACAGGTGATAATTTTTTAAATTTAGGATTATGTAATAAGATTTTCAGAGTTTTATAAAACCTTTTTTTTTTAACTAAAAAATTATTCTAATTTTAGAACAATTGCTTGAAAAATGGATTCAGGCAACATCACCAGAGAAAGTGATGCGGGAAAAGCTGGACGGTATTGAAGAATCATGCTCTTCAGATTTGATAACCACCGTGTCTTCTAAAGTCAGTAAGAGAGAATGGACTTTTGTGTTAAAAACCAAGCGCCTTCTCAAGGCCGTGGCCCTCTTGCAAGATGCGCACAGGAATCATTACGTCCTGAAACAAGTGTTTCCTGGTGAACCCAAAGTCAACAAAAAGGGACGAGACACCCACAAGGTTGTGGAGGCGGACCTGACCTCTGATCAGGAATGGACCGCCGCTTACGCTGATAAAACTTTAGAGAACACCGATCAGGGCCCAACCTTAGAACACAGAATCAAAGTGGTGTTTTCTACAGACATCTACGGTACTTTCCGACAATCTGTTGTGTTTGATCTTGGTGGTGAGCCAGTCCTTGTCAAACATCTTTGTGTGGATGTCGTTCCTGTCACAGATGCTGACAAAATCAAAGAAATACGTAAAGAGATGGTGTTGTCTGTCAGCGAGAGATGGGATATCTTAAACTCCGATGTGACAGCCTTCAGCTCTCCCATATATCCGGGTCTATCCACTCCTTATGGATCAGATACTTGTGAAAGAGATCGGGATTTGTTAAACGCTTACCCCGCCCCTCGAGCCAACAATCTGTGCCTCACACAATCCACTGTGCAAGAGAGGCACTTAACACGAAATAATTACCGCACACGGATGCACGAATTACTGTCAGTAGAGGAGATGGCACGATACGAGCAAGTAGCTAGGTATAACGTGGCATGCAAGTTAAGAATTGCTCCTAGCTATTTGCTGGCTCCGTCTGGTATGGCAACTTCCACAGCCAAGTACGCACAATCTGGAGAGCTTTTTGCCCTCCTGACTCTTGGCAAAGATGTTTCAGAGGACACATCGGCCGGGAGACTTATTTTAAATAACTGCACAACTATTCTTCTGGCGGCATCACCCATGAGTCCGGGGAGACGCAGAGTTTATGAGGCGCTCATAGAAGATAAGGGTAAAAACATGATTTATCTCAGGCTGTCGGCTGTTACCGTGAGGGAGCTAGGGATGCGTGCAGATACGGATTTTGCTGCTGACGTACAATTCCAACTGAACAGATTGACATACTGCGAGTGGCATTATGCCATAGATAAGATTTCTGACTACAAGCTTATATTCCCCGATACCGTGATGGAGCCCTCCATTCCGTGGACACCGTTCCGCCAGTGGGGTCAAACATTGGATTCTCGTCTCAACACCAAACAGAAGGAGGCAGTAATAGCTATTACTTCTCCCGTGGGATTGCCAATTCCACCCATTTTGATTATTGGTCCTTTTGGAACAGGCAAAACCTACACCCTAGCTCAGGTTGGTTCATTGTAATTTATTTAACTAATAATGTTACAATTTAATAGTACGTCCATAGCTGGTTACTTAACTGATGAAGCTTTTTTAATCTTCTTAAATAGGCCATCAAGCAGTTACTTCATCAACCCGAATCAAAGATATTGATTTGCACGCATTCCAACTCTGCGGCAGATCTATACATCAAGGATTACCTCCACCCTTGGTTAGAAGGAGGGCTCACAGAAGCCAGACCTCTGAGGGTATATTACCACAAAAGATGGGTTACCACTGTCGATCAAACCGTTCAAAAGGTAAGTTTTACCAAGATTTTACAGCAAAAACCATACACTTACAACTATTGTCATTCTATTAATTATTGTCCTTTCCACAGTATTGCTTGATTGAACTAAACAATGGAGTGCGAAACTTTAGACTCCCTGTTCTGGAAGATATACTAAAACACCGCATTGTGGTCGTCACACTGTCCATATCCATGTACTTATCAACATTGGGTCTGCCCAAAGGTAGTAATAATCCTCATTGTAATCATATTCAATTAACTTTATTTCTTAATACACTTAATACAATTCAATCCTCCTTTTCAGTAGTTTTCTAATGGTGTTATTATTTTGTTATTCTAGGTTATTTTACACACATTCTGTTAGATGAAGCCGCCCAAGCTATGGAAAGTGAAGCGTTGATGCCGCTGGCTCTAGCTACTCCAACTTCTCGTATTGTGTTGGCCGGTGATCACATGCAATTGAGCCCTGAACTGTTTTCTGCATTCGCCAAAGAAAGGAATCTGCACATCTCTCTTCTGGAAAGACTCTACGAGCACTATCCAGCCAATTTCCCATGCAAGATTCTCTTGTGTGAAAATTACAGAGCTCACGAAGCAATTATCAGTTTCACCTCCGAGTTGTTCTATGACCAGAAGTTAATCGCCAGTGGCAAACAGCCTAGACATGATAAATTTTATCCATTGACATTCTTTACCACGAGGGGAGAAGATGTTCAAGACCAAAACTCTACCGCTTTCTACAATAACAGTGAAGTATACGAAGTAGTGGAACGAATTTGTGAACTGAGGCGGCGTTGGCCACCCGCCTGGGGAAAAGTGGACGAGCAGAGCATCGGTATTATGACGCCATATGCTGATCAAGTATTCCGAATAAGATCTGAGTTGCGGAAACGAAGAATGGGAGGAATATCGGTAGAACGAGTGTTGAACGTCCAAGGAAAGCAGTTCCGCGCCGTGTTTCTGTCAACAGTTCGAACGAGAAGGACCTGCCAAGCGGCCTCTGAGCTCGACTACGGTTTCCTATCAAATCGAAAATTATTAAATACTGCCATCACTCGTGCTCAGAGTCTGGTGGCTGTGGTGGGAGATCCTGTGGCTCTGTGCTCCATCGGACGCTGCAGAAAAGTTTGGGAGAGGTTTATTAATATTTGTAACGATAACAAAAGTCTTTTCGGTATTACATGGACCTTACTCAGATCTCAACTGGACGGAGTTGAACTCAAGAAGACTTATACTCTTAATCCTTTGGCACCAGAATTTGTTCCAAGAGCATTACAGCCAGAAGCCTACATCAAATTACAGCCGGGACCGCCCGTTGTGCCGCCCAACATCGGGTTGCCCATTCCAATGCCAATCTCTCAAATCAACGCTAATATTAGGCAACCCAATGCAGGCCAAATTCAACCATTGATAAATGCCAGCAATGCTTCACTGGTTCCATACCCATTATTTTACTATCCCAGCGGTTCAAGTCAACAAGCGCCGCATGGAGCTAACGTGTTTCCCATGAATCGAGCTCCACCTGCCCAACCGGCTGCCCCCATTCCCAATGTTCCCATGTCCTATCCTCACCAGGTCAATCCCTCCATAAATCCATGGACAGTTAATTCATTCCCTCTTGCGTCTCCTAATGGACGTAGTAGCACTCCCACGTGGCCCCAGAAGCAAAATCAGAAGAAAACCACGGACGTTATGCCCTCTGTGAACTCGGCTCACAGAGTTCTTCATCCTAACATGGTTGCCAACCGATCCAGTGTTGTGCCCCAGCATTTACTGGCCCCCCAACCCGTAGTGACTAATAAAGCCCAGCCTTTCCTCCCGTTACGGCCCCAACAGAGAATCAGTCCAGATACATCGCCTATTCCAACGGGTTTTTCGACTGACAATTTTATCAATAGTGAGATTAATGCACCAGCATTTTTGCGGGGTGGTCCATCAAACATGCAGCAGTCTGACAGGCTCCCATACCCACCTAATACTTCTAAATTTCAAGAACCAAATCGTTCCCTCACCCACCAGCAGGAAAAAGAGCAAATACAATTTTTGCAAAATGTCCACTTCCCTGAAAGGGGTCCGCCTCCAAATCCGAATATACGAGAGATACAGCCGGTATTGCCTCCACACATAAGTGTGCAAGACATATTGAACGAGGGTCAAGATGCTCAGCTCCAGTGGTATTATCACCTCATGGATACGCAGGGTGCAGAGGTGGCGGCTAAATTCATGGAACTGTTACAGAGAACACTGTTACCTGTGCCACCACCACCCAAGCAGATCCCACCCCCTCCGTTGGAATCGTTTCTGACTGCCCCCAATGACATGCCGCGGAATATCGAAGACATCTTTTCTGATAAAATCATTCACCACAACCAACAGTTCATCAATTATAACATGGCCAATGGTCATGGACACTCCGCACCTTCAAATGAAGGGGAGAGGTGGCCATTACCAGAGACAAAACCCAATGTTTTAAGCCACTTTATCAATAGCAAACCTTTCACAAGAGAGTTTGAGTCAAATATGATGTTTGGGAATGTGTATAACCACAATACCAACCAGCGCGAAGAAAAGATCTTGCAGCAACCTAGAAACTTCCCTCCGCCTGAACCCCTGATTGACCTGCCCTGGCAAACCAACAAGCCCGTAACACAATCTGTTCCATTGTACAGGCGACAAGCGGGCCAGCCAAGCTCGGGTGGAAACCCCAATGAAGGTCCTATCGCACACGGTCTCTTGGAGACACTGGACAAACAAAACATGAGTACGGGAGCGTTTGGTGGGTATGCACGGGCATTTAGTCTTCAGCAAGCGGACCCGCACGGCGCCATGGCCATGAGCGAGCGGGGTATGATGAATGGGAACGTAGGAATCGTGGGCATGATGGACTGCCGGATGCCCATGGGCCCGGGGCTGACGCAACAGCAGCGCTTGCAGCATCAGATCAATGCTGAGTTCTCTCGCCCCATGAATGGAGTGCCCGGTCCCATGGATGGGATGGAAGGAGATAACACTACATACGCCAGTGTCCTTAGACAAACAACTCCCAAACTGGATGAAGACAAAAATGATCCATTTGTGGTTCTCCGGGACTTTGGTCACAAGCCCCAGCCGCATGGTTTATATCACTATTTTGACTAAATTCATATTAGTTGAGGATTAAGGACTTTTTTCTATTTTACATTGAAAACTGTTATCGGTGAAAGTATAATTTGTGCAATTGATGTTGATAAAAATCAATTTAAATGATCATGTTAATGTGAATTAATGAATCAGTAATTTCGAATGAAAGTAATAATCTCCCATAGGCGGTTAATACAATAAAATATTAGAAAAAAAATATAAAAAAAGTTATTTAACGTTTAGTAATACACAAAAAAAAAAGAAAAACAGAAAATCAAAAAATTATCTTCTTAGCTTAGTTCAATTTGTACTGTCCAATAGATGTTCACTGCCTCGGATCAACCAACATAAATTATTTACTTTAATCAACAAGAATCTTTGTTTTTGATACCTGTTTATCTTCAATTCTCCATAATTCCTATTGGAAGAGTGTACATATTTCTAATCATGGAATAATCGATGTACATTCCTTTTTTTAACTAATCGTTGTGGCTCTTGCAGCCCGGTTAACATTTCGGCATAATTTGGTTGGTCAACAGTGTTGTAAATGTAAAATTATTTTAATAAACAAATTTATTATTACAAGATCTGTGTTTTGTGAATATTATGTGCAATAATCAGATATTAAAAATACAATCTCGAAAAATATTTTTCTATCAATTAAAGATTCATAAATATGCATGGTGCCCGGAAACTCATAGTACAAATGAGAAACTGATGAATCTGTATGACATTTGGGCTTGATTTTGCAGCAAACTTTTTTTGATTTGGGCTTTCGAGTCCTTTTAGGTCAAATTTAATAGTCCTAGGGCAGGGGTCAAGTGATCGGCAGTTTGTCAAGTGATAAGAGCCAATTTGTCAAAGAAACCGGATAACAAATATATCAGAGAGCCATATTATAACGGTGAGGGGGGGGGGGGGGGGTTGGAATTGTACTGTGGTAAAAGTATGATGGAACGATAATTACAATTTGCTTTGTGTTATCTCAATTCTTACTGTAATATCACACTTCTGCCCGTTTAAATGTTTCTATAAACATACTTGCGCATAGATTCCTTATTAAATTAAAGCCAGTTTTGTGTTCGGAATGCAAAAAAAAATATTCGGCGGCTCCATCTCATAAGGCTGGTTGAATAGAGGTGAAATTGCAATTGATGTCTGAAGAGCCGCAAATTCCGACCCCTGTCCTAGGGGATCATAGGATCAGCATGGGTTAAGTTATTGTAACAAATAATAATAAAACATCAGCTGTTCAATAACTTTTAAAATGTGTCTGAGCGTAGACCTGGCTTCAAAGTTTTTTTAATACTAAATGGTCAAAGGTACCCTGCCGAATGGACAAAGGTAAAAAACTAACCGAAAAGCGAAGATTGAAAAAAAAAAAAGAAGTTTTATGGGTTCTTTATGTGAAATAGATTTACCAGTTTCTTGATTGTACCACGAGTTTGACACCATTTATACATATTTTGAAATCAAAGTTCCCCGAGTGTGTACATAGTTTGAATACAAAGTTCCCTATCTTCAACACTCATGCAAGTTTGTTGAAAATCATATTATCTTTACAACTCTATGGAGGCTTGTCTGAGATTGTTAGTTTGATAAATTGTAAGCCATGTACCTACTGTAATTTTAGAACTGAAATCAAACTCCACACTGGCTAGTACGTTCTTAAACAGACATAAAAAGAAATTAGGAATTATAATGGCAATTAACCCTTTTGACCAACACATATGTGTTGGTCAAAAGTTTTTTGATAATGGATATAAAATTAAATCAAACAAATGAGATAAAACAAACTCTTCGCTCCCAATTTATTAAAACCAAGAGCAATAAATTTACCACATAATAAATCAAGAGATACATAATATTGGTAAATGGGGAAATTATGCTAGAAGTGCCTGTGTCAGATTTTGGTAATATTTTATAAGGTATCAGAAAGTACTTAATATACAGTGAAGCCCTCTTAAGAAGTTTTCCAAGGGACTGGAAAAAACAAACTTCAAGCAGGAAAACCTTATATGTGGGAAAAATTGGGCCAATATTGAGCCGAGGGACCGAAAAAACCAAATGTTTTAAGAGAGAACTTCTTAAGGGGGTTTCACCGTATCTCTTATTTCAAAAGACCAAAAACGTGTGTCAGCTGCTTTAGATTAATGAAAGTGCAGCCTATGTGATGGTGTGTGTAATATTAATGTTTTTACACCAAGAAATCGACAAATAATAGTATTTACTATACAATTTACGCACTTGCACTTCTAGCACTAACCCCTAAGGCCCTAGGTATATAAAACATTTTTCCTATTAGTTTGAATTTTGTCACGGAGATTCATAGTGATCCACATTCATAGTCATAGTATAACATACTATTTAAACCTATTCCATTACATCTACCTACACATATTATAACATTATTCACAACTATAAAAAATTACACATATTTTTCTAAAATTTCAAAATAAATTTAATAAAAAAAGATCTGATAAAACACATTTCAAATAGCAGCCTAAATTTAACCCATTCTCAAACTCGCAAATAATTTACTATAAATTATTGAAACAGTCATCAATGCTAAAATTTGTATACACTGAATACTGGAATGCCGAAAGCGTTAAAAAAATTGCTCAACATTTTCTAAAATAATAATTCTAATCAAACTCATAAGAAATAATGATTGGATTTGTATTAAATTGCCGAAACAATTAATTTAAATAGGTACACTGACTCCCAAAGGTTTCTATAGGAAACAAAACTTAGTATTTACAAGGTTCTAAATAATTTTAATGTCTTAAATTGTGGTGTCTTGTTTAAAAATGAGGCAAACATACTTTCCCTGCAAACAACTCTGAAATAACAGTAATCCATAAAGCGAGGACGAATAAGATGTAGGAAATCCCCACTTGGTGACTGTTGGGGAGCTGGTAGGGCTGCCCGCCGATCTCGTCGATGTGGAAACCAATGGGGAATATGACTGCAGCCAAACAGAAGAGGACCACTGAAACAAGATATTGTAATGTGACACTAACTATTAAACTGTTTCATCAACTTCCTGATGTATACACAAATCAAATAATTCATAAATTTTTTTAAAGAATCAATATGAAATTCATTGGTTGCTTTTAAAATTGATTGTTTTTTCATTAGTGGGAAGCAGACACGTAAATCGTTTGTAAATTTCTAGATAATTTTTTTTATTTAGTGTGTAAGAAAGATGTGCAGCATGCATTATTGTGATAAAGAATGTAATTTTATGCTTTTCCTGCCATTGCCATGGGAATTTTAAAATCGCACATTGGAAACATTCACTGTAAAGATCTTAAAAAGCATATGAATCTGATTGGGGTCAATCGGTACGATTTGGTATTTCAAAACCTTAAATCAGACTTTTTTGTTTACCTAAAGCAGGGTCTCCCATGACAATATTAAAATGAACATTTAACAAAATGTTTGTGCAAACATGATACATTTGGACAGGGCCACAATGTTTTTGTTTTCCGTGGCTGGTGGAAAACAAAGATCATTGTGACCCCAATGATTTTGTTATTATCTGGTGTTTTGAAAACATTTCATTACTGGAGACCCAATAATGAAATGACCCATAACAATAAAATTAAAAACATTTCACACTTACTTGCTGTGAATCCAACCCACCGGGCATATGGTACCACATTCCTATCCCAATGGCTAGAAGCGAGGAGAATGATGGTAGTCGTGATGCAGATGCAGCCAACAAATATGCAAATCAGAGCCAGGAGCCACTCCGGCTGCAGCTCTGGGGTGAAACACACTTGGGGCCTATTGTACAAGGTCATGCATGACCACATGAGACCAAGTCGCGTGTCACCTGCAAACAATTTAAAATTATTGATTAGAGGCTGTCGCTTATGAGAAAACATCCGTGACTATCATTTCCAACCTCCAGTGGTTGAAGGATAAGAAGAAGAAGAAAGCCTTACTGGGGGTCATAAGAGGGACAATAGTAAACATATTTTTCCACTGAAGGTCATCTCTAAAATGGTATTTAAATAAATTCGGATAAATATTACCGTAAGAATTAAACACCTCTGTTTTGGGTTTTCAAAAGCAAACGATAACGAATTATATGTGGTTTACCTCCTACATCAGTGACGATCCAGTCTGGCATTGCCAGGCTCACAATAGCAAAAACATCTGCAGCAATAAATAGTGTGCCAGAAATCAAGGTGAGCTTATCCATGATTTTTTCAGATGTAGGTAAATTGAGAGAGAGTGGCGGTCAATGCATAACAAATCCTCAGTATTATGTATTTATGCAAAGCTTTAATTGAGGAAGAACGTTTAGGTGCTGGACCTATTAATCCACTTCATATATTATTAAAATACGTAAATATAAATGACGAATTTGAAAGTAGTGATACATTAATTATTGCGATTACTTAAATCATTGTCAAACAGAGATTTAATCGAATCAAAATAAATGCTTTGCTAGAAGTTTATATACTAATATTTTTGTTGCGGTGTCAAACTGACAGCCAAACCGAAGGGCGATTGGCGATTTATAAATAATAATTAGGGCTGTGCCAGATTGAAAAAACTAAATGCTCGTTGCATTGTTATGGCAACACCACCAACCATCCATGGTCGATAAAGCTTACCGTGGGTGGTTTGGTATATTTATGGCTTACCGGAATTACAAATTAATTCCAAAGACAATTCAATATTGTTTTCTTAGCTGTCAAATACGTAAATAAGTCAAATCGTCAAATCTTTTGTGATTTTGAGGTGTTTAGGATTGTTCTTTCACTTCTACGACTCTCACAGTTATTGTTTTACTTATGATAAATAACTAACAACTATGCTCTTTTAGTCTTGAATTTTGTACATGTATCCATACGTTGTTACCGTTGTAGTAGGTAGGATTATCGATTTTCTTATAATCCTAAAAACCATTAAGTATGTCTAATTTGGGAACCGGACAAGGTATTTATTCGCCGCTCCGACAGAACTTTACTGATTCCGAATCCGAAGAAGAAATCCATAATTCGATTTCGGGGAGAAATCAGGTTGTAGTGACGGAAAAACTAAGCAAAAATAACACAATGAAAAATGGGTTAAAAAACTACCAGCACTTTTCCAATGGCGATGAGGTAGAAGATCCAAATGGATACACTGTAGGCATGGACGGTAACATCGACAGTGTCAATATTTTGCAAAATGAGAAAAGTAATGAGCGAATGTCTCCCCTCCGAAAAACTCTTTTCATTTTATCCATTCTGGTATGTTTCCTGACTATTATAATTTTCTTATGGGTACTACCATGCTCTGAACTGGGAGAATGCTCGGTGTCGCCTACTCACAAGAGCAAGAGACCTAGCTGGGAGAATCCTTACCACGATATTGAGCTCAAAGGTGCCATCAATATTGTGGATGGAGCTGTTGGACACGATAAAAACCTCATTATGCTCTTTAGAGGCGATGTTGTGAATCCTGAACACTCGGAGGGTGTTCGGTTATCCAACGATAATGGAATAATACTTATTGTGGGTAACTCTGGGAAAGTCGGTTGGTTCATCAGGCAACCGAGACTTCCTACAGATGTGGATTGCTCTCTGATCGATGTTGACAATGATGGAATCAAGGACTGTATCGTAATTGGAAAAGAGGGGCTCTTTGCAGCATTCAACCCCACGGCGGGAACTGTATATTGGTATCTGCACAATCATGAATTAAATAGCAAACCCTTTGATTCTGTAGACTTTCCACTCATTGTCATGGACATTGATGAAGATGGAATAAGTGACATGTTAGCTCCGTGTAGTGTCGATGAGAATAAAAGCCACAATTCTCTGATATTTATATCTGGTTTCCGTGGCAGTATTATTGGACAACCTCTGGCCATGAACGAGTGCACTTCAATTAACAAACTGCAGATTGATAAGGACCGTATTGTAAGTTTTACTTGCAAAAATAGTACAAGTTTGTCTGAATCCTTGAAAGTAATCACATTTGATGAGTTGTACAAGTGTATCACCAACAAACCATTCAATCCCAAATGGAATAACTGGACTGTGACTAAACAGCATCAAGTATTTGGTCAAAGAAAAGAAACTGAGAATCAGAGAAACATCTATTCGGTGGATGGGAGAAAGTTAATAGTGGAGAACACGGGCCACTGCCCCAACAATTGCAAAGTGACTGTCCAGCTGATTGATGAAAGAACAGGTAAAGAGAACATTTCCTGGGAGTACATAGCTCCCCGTGTTTACGGAATGGTTCCTGCTACCTTAGTTTTCAACAATAGTATTAACATGTTAAAGCACCATATTTCTGGATTTGTGCTTAAGTTTTGGCAGTGGAATGTAAGTCCTAAAAGCGTCAACAGGTATGATCGCAATATCGATAATAATTACAATATTTTCAATAATATTATCGATCAACAGGCTGACAATGGGAATATTGAGAAGAACAGTAGAATCACAAGAAATGCCACACCCGGAAAGCCAATGAATAAGAGTGAGAACATGACAGTCAACCGCTTGACTGAGAGAGTAGTCTTGGTGACATTCAACGCTACAGACATTCACATCGTAAATGCTAGTCAAAGCGATGTAATTCAAATATGCTACAATAAAAATAACGATATTATTTGCCAGCCGGATTTGAGTTATCAGGAGAATTCATTGCTAATTTCTGATTTGGACGGAGATGGTTCCCAGGAACTCATCACTTACCTGACGAGCTTCGTGTGTCCAGAGTCTGCCGTGGTGGATGAATTCCCTGGAGATGATGTGAGGTGTGATGAAAACTGGAAGTTGCGCTCCACAGTTCGAGTTGTTCGCCTCGAAGCCGAACTTCCCAAGTTGTATGAAGCTGTGTCCCATCATTAATAGAATTAGTTTAAATTTCAGTGTTGATCTCATTACTTTATTTGGCCAAAGATTTTAATTAATAATTATGATTGTTTCATTTAGATTATTTATTAGAGTTCCTATGTTATAATAGTGGCACAATACCAAGTGAAGAATATTCTATTGTTTTTGCGATGTACTCTTTAATTTGGATTGAAAATGGTGCCAAGATGGTCATCAAATATTAGAAATAAAGTTAAGCCTTTCGTAATGAATATTATAATATTTTGTAAGCTAGAATTATCCATTGAGATTGATATTGAAGTCCGCATTGCTGATCTATCACTAATGACTGTGAATCAATAACGAAAAGTTTTACCAAATGATTGGACTTCTGTTTATGGTAAAGTTTAGATTTTACGAGCTGTGTTTGAAGAAAGGCTGTTTAGGAGGTGCATTAAGTCGAGATGAAAATAATATTGCCTTATAAATGCAGAAAAATAGCAAATTAGTGCAGCCTTTTTGGGCGACAAGCAACCATTTTTCTGCACTCAATCACATTGCTTATGTAGGTTTATTCAGAAATAAGAAAACGCTTGCACAAAGTGGACTGGGAAAGCATTGTGGATTGCACATTGCTTGCGCATTAGAAATAATCTAAATGTTCTAAGTAAATATTTTTAGTTGGTTTATAAAAATCGCTTGAGACTGGAATTGATGAATCCAGACTCTTCACCGTATAATATTCACATAAATCAGTGTTATATCAAAACCTTCGCAATCCTCCAACTGAATTTTCTGTAAAGATTTATTAATTTTTTTTGAACTTTTAAAATCAGTATTTTAGAAGAACTTTTTAGGTGACATGTAACACATTGTTTATGGGAACCACAAAAATGTATTTACAATATTATCACTTGAGCACGGGTGATGCCAAAAGGCGTTTTTGTACAAATTAGCTCCAAAGTGTGAATTCTCGTCGTTGATTGGCGAAAAAACGCCTGCAAACAATGTGTTAAGTGAGCCTTGTTTATATTTTATTATTGTTGCTAGCTATTGTATTTCTATCATCGTCTGTGTGTTTTATGATGAAGTACAAAAATCCCATAATTAGTCACTTCCTAGTTTCTAATATTCTAAAAATATAATATCCATATTTAATCTTTAGGTATCAATGTTGAAACGAATAGTTTGTTTTTCGAGAGAGAGGTGATATTAGGAATAAAAGTCAGTCTGTGTGTGAGCGTAACATAGTGGCTTGTCTCCTTTGTGATATAGTCCTTGTACTATAACGAGGTAGTCCTGACTACCGTTTTACCCTTTGTATGAATAAATAACAATTTTTTATGTGTGTTTAGAAATAACATTACTAGCCAGTAATACTAATAATGATTGGATTATTTGTATAGCGCCGTTTTTGTGAAAAATCAATTCAAGGATGCCGGTTTTTTTAATGAACAAAGAACTTCTCACTAGATGATAGTGTTTGTGTACGTATGATAGGTGTGTAATATTTTATATCTATATTTGCTATTGTCACTGGGCTGTTAAAACTTCCATTGTGAAATTTTACAAAAATGTTCCAAATTTTTTCTTCTTAAGTCAGTTCCTCGTCGCTGAGGATTGTGACCCCCCCTAATTTCCATGGTAGACACGGCTCCTCCACTCCTCGCAGCTCTGCGGAGAGTCGAGGACACCAGCGTACCGGATGCCAATGCTACTTGCTCTCCAGCTTCTTCTGCTTCCCCTGCCTTCAACTTTGCCAGTGACTATGAGTTTCTCCAAGTTAGAGTCCTCAGTTTGGCGATCAATGTGTCCAAAGTATCTTAAATTAATCATTGAAGACAATATCAGCGACTATCAAACGAAAATTTCAAGCAGAAAAATATAAGATTAGACGGGCCTTAGCCTTGCTGGAGCTCTGCTCTAACCGCTGAGCTAATTCGACCGTATCCCTTGTGGTCATATTTGACTGTAACAAACTTCAATTAACTACTACTAACATTATCTTCATTTTTTAATGCATATTTTCATTGGCTGCTATGTTCATACATGATTGCAAGATTCCTCCCAAACTAAATGCAATCTAGATAGTGTGTTGGATAATTGATTTTTATATCAGTGTGCGACATCTGTTGACTTTTTCTACAAGTTTAGGATAAATTTTCTTTTTATTTTTTTGAGTCGCTAATATTGTCTCCAATGATTAAATATTACAATTTGAGGTTTTACTCATTAAGCAAAAAAAATAAAAATATCTTTAATTATGTTGTGGGCAGACAGTTCAAAGCCATTTGTGTGCCTGGCACATGCCACATTTCGAGGGCATCCATCCACTTTCTTTCACTGGCTCTAAGTGTGAAATATGAAGAAAATCAGCGCCCAGACGAGTCTGTAGTGTGTTGACGAGTGCTGACGAGTAGATAGTGTGTTGGATAATTGCTTTTTATATCAGTGTGCGACATCTGTTGACTTTTTCTACAAGTTTAGGATAAATTTTCTTTTTATTTTTTTGAGTCGCTAATATTGTCTCCAATGATTAAATATTACAATTTGAGGTTTTACTCATTAAGCAAAAAAAATAAAAATATCTTTAATTATGTTGTGGGCAGACAGTTCAAAGCCATTTGTGTGCCTGGCACATGCCACATTTCGAGGGCATCCATCCACTTTCTTTCACTGGCTCTAAGTGTGAAATATGAGGAAAATCAGCGCCCAGACGAGTCTTGGCGGTCTTCATTATGCCTCTGTCTTAAAATTTTTTTCATTGCTGGGTAAAATCTTCATTGTGGACCATTAAAAAACTTGTCAACTAAACAAAATACAGCTTTTAAAGTTAGCAGCCCTTCAATGAAATGCTTAAAAAAGTAGATAAATATAATTAAATTTCCACATGTCTAGGCCAGAGGTTCCGATCTTGTTTTCCCATTGCCGTCTTTTCAAGTTTTCCTCAACGAGAAGTTTAACACACCCCACATCCATTGACTGGCTACGGCAAAGACTGGTTCACCATTTTGGTTTTCATTATTACAGTTCGCTAAATATGTACAGTTTAAACTAATCAACTGTTTTGATTGACATGTAAACCTTATCAGTGAGAAAAAAAAAAGTTTTGATTTTTATTGAATGCAATATTTGTGTGATGAAATGATCTAAGTATTTATTGTGATAATAAAACTCTATTTTTGTTCAAACTTAAATACTGTTAAACCTAGAAATGTCTTGTGTGAAATCCTTTTACCTGCACGTTATAATATTATATTCTATTAAAAATTATTTATTTACAAGGTACAATGATAATGTTATTAATTTGTTTTTGACTGTCAATAAACCCAATCTAAAAATAAATGTTTTTTTTATTATGAATTTGAAGGAATATTTTATTTGAAGCTTAGATGAGAAAGCACGAAGAAGTATAAATTGAAGAGGAAATAAGTTTATACTTGTTTAATTATTAAATATTATTTTATTTTCATTTATAGAAACCATGCCGATGCATCCATCATATATATAATAACTATAGATTAGCCCTCCCAAACCTATTTTCGATCTAAAAGTAACACCTGAGTAATGAGTAATTTCATAATACAACCATCCAACGGATTCCGTCGTATCTCTTGTGTGACGTAGTTGTTTTGATATCAAGAAATTATATACCTAAACATTTTTCATCAAATGTTAATTTTCTCGATATGTTGCCTCGAATCTATACGTTATGTGTATATTTTTTTAAGTATTCATGTAACTTATTAAATTGTTAATAATAACGTCTAAATACCTAAAACATTTCTAACTTCCTCAATTTTGTGTTTTAAAAATGATCTTCACAAAGCTAGTTGTTCCGTTGGCGCAAACTTGCTGAAAAACAAATTTGGACCAAAGAACAAACCAAACCAATGCTTCTTGCACCAAGGAGGAGTGAAGAGGAGAAACGAGGCCATCTCCGTGAACTCTTCTCTTATTGGGCGTTTAGGGAACCAAGGAGGAGTGAAGGGGAGAGATAAGTCCTCTTCCCTTCCGGGGCCCTCGGGGAGCCAAGGAGGAGTGGACTCCTCCCTTGTGGGGCCTTTAGGGAACCAAGGGGAAGTGAACTCTCCATCGTGGAGCCTTCAGGGACCTAAGGAGTGGAGAGGAGAGATGAAGCCCTCTTCCCTCGTGGGGCCTTCAGGGAACGAAGGAGGAGTGAAGAGGAGAAATGAGACCTGGGAAGAGACATTGTCGAACCAGAAGATATGGATTCATTTCCAATGACAATTCTGGTGAACTTGTAAAAGGGACTGGGTTACTGTCAAAGGAATGAGGTAAAATGGGAGATAGCACAATGGGCCTATGGCCTAAGTGCTCACGGGAACTTTATGTATGTAAACCGTCTCCGCTCTGAAAAAAAAAAAAAAAATGCTTCTTGCGATCTTTTGACTGTGAGATAGTGCACTTTGTTTTCGATGAATGTTTTCGTAAACCAATATTTTTGGTTCCGGTGTCATTTTGAAGATCCACACGCCTTGTCTAGAAGTACTCGGTCGAAGGTTGAATCCCATTACATCCAATACTCTATTGGCGAGTTACGATCATTGCATTCAGTATCCTCAGAATAATATGCATAACTGCATAATGTTGGATTATTTTTAATCTTAAAATGAAAGGGAAATACATATTCAACTGCAAGTAAGTAACCTGGTTTATTTTTATTTAAATGTCCATAAGCAATAGAGAATTCCAGTCCAATTTTTTTATTTTTTTTATGAATAATGACCTTCTAACTTAAATAACTGCATATTTACTTTTATTTTTAGAGTTAGTTTTAATAGTTAAAATAAATGTCAAAGTTTTAATTTTTCAAGATCCCCCGAAAACAACCGAATCTAGTGTGACGTCATCATGACTAACCGAAGTATGAATCTTGTAGGGAACTGGAATCAGCTGTTCGACTCCCGCCATTTTGAATTTCAGCATTGGAGCGTTTTCATAGACATTACTGGGCAATACGATCGTTTTTTGTACAGTTAAAGTTTTTGAATATTTTAAATAATATAGATAAACTAATAGAGATACTTTATTTTTGATACTGAATTATTTAGGCCTAAATAATGTTTCAATAAAAACAAAAACTATTATATGTCCAAGTCTCTATAAACCAATAACTCGGAATGCCGAACGGCTTGCGTCTTCATTTCTATTGATTTCTATACAACTTTGACTCAGGTGACGCGGCGCGGTGACGTCACGCCGCCAAAATCCAGCAATAGGGTGTTTTAATGACACATTTTAAAATTGACTTTTTAATATTTTTTTAAAAACTCTACGTTAAATATTACGTAATAAAACTTATATATTCAGAATCAGCGTATATTGGTCTATATGAACATATTTTTTTAAAGCCATAATATTTTTCACTGGAGTTCCTTATTGAAATAATTTCGATATCCTTGGTTTTGTATTTAAAAAAAATATATATTGCCTATCCTTGGATATTTTGTTTATTCATTGTTTATTTCTTGTCATATGCAAATATATTGTTTTTTTTTTAATATAAAATCCAGGAAATAAATATTACGACACACACCATTTTTAAATTTCCCGCCCTCTATAAACTCATCGCGTGTGCTGCGCTCTTTCGGAATATTTTGAAGCTATTTGACATTTGTTCCGAAACAACATCAGAATAACCAAGAATAACATTTTTACCGACGGTAATAGAAACGTTGGGAAATATATGTCCTGAATTTTACAACTCCAAGTGCGAATACATTTTCTTGCTATTTACTGTGAACAAATATGTGTTTATATTAGAGCCACAAATAAATAATACTACGAGTGGTGCACTTAGCTTTTTGAACGGGCTCACAAACATGGCTACCACAATGGAAGAAGAACAGAGTTTGCGTGATTGTGAAAATTATATACAAACACATAATATTCAAATAATAATCAAAGATTGTATTGTTCAACTGTGCGTCAATAAGCCACAAAATCCAGTGATATTCTTGCGGCAGTATTTTCAGAAACTAGAAAGGGTGAGCATGCTGTCAATATTTATATTATTTCAAATGGTTGTCAAATTTAAGAAAAATGACTATAAACTGAGATTTGTGGTCATTGTTCATGCTTGTATTGTTTTGTGGGTATTATCATTGGCCTATATTTTTCATTGGGTACTTTGTTTTGACATTTCAAAATGCATCGAATGCTGACGTTAGATGGCGGTGTGAATTTTTGAGGGAAATTTTACTATTCAAAAATTATATTTTATTATTAATATTTCTAATGCATTATAATATCTAAATTACTAGTTAATAAGGATGTTTTTAATATCAATGATTTTATTTTATTGCGTACGATGCCTGAATATCCAATCAATTTATATCGTGTTAGGTACGTTGCTTACGAAGTATTTCCGATAACCGAATTTCAGATGTTATCATGCCCCCATCAGTCATCGTCATCACCGAAGGAATACTTCAAAACATTTCCATTCCAGCAGAACTGATTTATATTTGGTTTTCTCATCAGCATATGCCGTTTTTTTTAAATTTTATTAAAATTCTTTTCATTCCTAAAATCAACGTGAAATCAATAATCAAAATAATTTTCAATCAAAACTTTAAATAATTATGAGCAAGGTAAGGGATGGTAGCCAAAAATCTGACAGGCTCGGTTTTGATGTCCATATTATTTTTATATCTATTTTTGACAATTTAAAATCTAAACCTAAAATTTAAAATCTAAGTACTTAATGGATCGTAGCGAAGCTCCGTGCGCGTTCTTCTTAGTTGCGTTAGTTAGCGCCTCCGTACATGGAGCTACTTACAAGCTATTCGAGCCTGATGCGCGTAGCACGCGCACCGCTCGTGGGTACCCGCCATACAATTTTGCTGATGTTCGTACACGGCGGTACGCGACGGATGTCGGGTTGAAGTCGGTAGCGCGCTACCGACGGTGCTGGTAGCGCGCTACACGCTGCCGCATTCGGGTCTACTACTTTCGTTTGACGTTTGACAGAAATGGCGTCGGAACATGAAAGTAATGTTAGATTTGTTCTGGAAGTGGAAAAAATGCGTGTTTATATAACTACACATTACCAGAATACGTAAGAAAGGATTTAGTGGAGAAGGCATAGATTGACGTTGGAAAAAAGGCCATTTGACATCGTTTGACATCGTGTTAACTCCACGGTTGCACGTGAAAAAGGAGATACTTACAAACTACGTGATTGTGACACAACCACAAGTACCCTGCAGATATACTACTTTTTAAAGCTGGTGTCCGTACACGACGCTACCCGAATTATACTGAACTTGATCATTTTTCACGTGCAGCCGTGGAGTCAACACGATGTCAAATGACTTTTTCTCCAACATTAATCTATGCCTTCTCCGCTAAATCCTTTCTTGCGTATTCTGGTAATGTAAAGTTATATAAACACGCATTTTTTTCCACTTTCAGAACAAATTTAACATTACTTTCATGTTCAGACGCCATTTCCTTCAAACGTCAAACGAAAGTAGTAGACACGAATGCTGCAACGCGTAGCGTGCTACCAGCACCGTCGGTAGCGCGCTACCGACTTCAACCCGACATCCGTCGCGCAGCGCCGTGTACGAACACCAGCAAAATTGTATGGCGGGTGCGCGTGCCACGCGCATCAGGCTAGAATAGTTTGTAAGTAGCTCCATGTACGGAGGCGCTTAGTCTTCTATTTCAAATTAATGTAGATATGTCCATGACCTAAAAAGCCCTTCTAGGTTTGGTGGGCGATAACGTCCCCTTGTGGGCGTTTCAGACTTTCAGGGGGCGGTAGAAGACCCAGAGAAACTCATCCCATCACATTACGCCCCCCCCCCCCCCGTTGTAGTAAATATAATCGTGACAATAGCTGTTTAAGATTCACGACGACAGATGGTAAGTAAAAGGCAGTTGGGGGGCGCTAGAAAATAAAAAATATTCTCAAAGTGGGCGGTGGGCAAAAAAAGGTTGAGAATCTATGGTTTAACCCTTGAAAAATATTTTGTCAGTCAAAAAATCCAAATAAATGGAATATTTGTAAACGTATCCGGAAACTAAAAACTGTTTTCGAAAGATGATGAAATACGCTTTCAAATTTTATTATCAGAAATAACCATATATATATATATATACATTTTTTTTTATTTTTTATTTTATTTATTTATTTATTTATAAACATACATATTTCAAAATGAAACAATACAAAATGGTCCTTTGTCTATCCAACTGGGAAGGATTCCCGTTTCAGGATAGGCAAATTGCATTTTTAGTTCATAATATTCTTAACTGTCCAAATAACTATTGAGAACATTAAAAATTGCATCCTGAGCGTAGGAATAGATTCTTTATGTCCTTGAAAGAGTCGCAAAGTTGCGATTATTCTAAGTTTGATTTGGAGAAAATTAATAATTGCATTCAGGAAAGTGAATGGTTTCTTATGAGAAATCGCAAGGTTGAGACTCTTTCCAGGTCATTTCGGAGAACAATTACAGTTTTATATTTGAAAATATAGTATTTAAAAAAATATAGTTTTTAACTAAAATGTTTAAACATTTACTAAGTATTTAGAAATTACAAATTTATAAACTTATATATGACAGTGAAATCCCAATGTATTTATAACAATTGAAATGATAGAAAGTACTGCAATTTAAATTTTTTTTTTTTTTTTTTTTTTATGTTTCCCAAGTAATGTAATTTACATATTTTAAAACCCGAATATATGGTATATAATATTTATAAATAATATACAAACCAGAATATATAATATTTCCCAAGTAATGTAATTTACATATTTAAAAACCAGAATATATGGTATATAATATTTACAAATAATATATAAACCGGAATATATAATATTTCCCAAGTAATGTAATTTACATATTTAAAAACCAGAATATATGGTATATAATATTTACAAATAATATATAAACCAGAATATATAATATTTCCCAAGTAATGTAAATTTACATATTTAAAAACCAGAATATATGATATATAATATTCATAAATAATATATAAACCAGAATATATAATATTTCCCAAGTAATGTAATTTACATATTTAAAAACCAGAATATATGGTATATAAAATTTATAAATTATATATAAACCAGAATATATAATATTTCCCAAGTAATGTAATTTACATATTTAAAAACCAGACATATGCATTCCCAATGTAATTTTGACTATTTAATTAATATAGAGAATATCCCAGTTTAATTACATTTGTTTTATAGGCAAGTTTGAAAAGGCAATATTGAAAACTTAAATTTTTGAAATGGATAGTCATTATTATACAAGAATCAACAAAGAGAGCAAAATATTTGTAAGTTTAAATTAAATATTAACAAAAACGGATATCAAGTTATCAGAGGCATAAAAAAAAATAATAATATCATTTTTAGAAATTAATAAAAGTAACTTTCTGATTCCTCTAATGTACAAAAATAGCCTCTGTGTTACAATTTTTAAATATAAAAATTTTGAATGCAAACTAAAAAAAAATAAAAATTGCTCACCTTATTTTTTCTAACTAAAATTACTGATAACGAAAAAAAAATAAAAACAAATAAATTTCATTAGACGAAAAAATTACGTTATTTTTTTATTGAAAAATTGCTCACCTTAATTTTTTCTAACTAAAATTACTGATAACCAAAAAAAATAAAAACAAATAAATTTCATTAGACGAATAAATTTTAAACGTTATCGTCACTTCACTTTTTTAAGTAAAACTTCTTTACGCACGCTTGACTTGGGAGTAAGCTGGTGAATGCACGTGATCGATGTGATCGATGCACGCTTGACTTTTTTTTCTTCATTAACTCCACACAGGAGGCCCTGAGGAAAATAACTTCCCTCAGGGCCCATGTCATTTGAGATGCTGCGTGGAGGGTCTTTTTGAGGATAGGAAGGAATGAACATTGATCTTGAAGATACCCATGTTGTAGGAAGGAGGAAACACAGATGCCGGCAAATCGTTCCACAGCCGAGCTGTTGAACAAAAGAACGAGTCGAAGAAGCGACCCGTTCTCATGTGACAAATGTCAACCGTGTACATATGTTGGGCACGCGTTTGGTGTGTCTCCCGACTATGCACCGGTGCCGAAGGGATCAATGACGCTAGTTCCTCAGAGCATCTTCCGTTGAAATACCGGTGGAACAGGGATAGCATTCCCACCCGACGTCTGTGCTCTGTGACTTGGGGAGTAAGCTGGTGAAAGCGTGAAAAAAGCGTTACGAAAAGTGTGATCGGGCGAGCCGAACGCAGCCTAAAGAAGTTTTACTTCAGTCGTGTGGTCTAAAGCCCACTCGTTTTTTTTGTCGTTTCATGGAAAAATAATTGTTAGTTAAATAAAATAATCCATCTTTATAGAACACGCTAAACTTTGAACTCAGACCTGACGCTGATCAAAAATCGTTGCAATAGGCGAGTTTTAGGTCAAAAGAATGGTATACCGCCTCCCCCCACGCACTCTCTGTCGCACGTATGTTTTTACGCATCTCTTTCGCTTACGTTCATTGTAATGTCAGTATCTGCGCAAGAATGAATCGTTCAGGTGTGTACTATACCTCAAGATGTAAGGTAAAACCTGTTCACGACTCCAAGAAATTGTGAACCAATATACTACACAAACAATACTGTGATGTCCATAATAATAGTTAAAGCTACATTGGAAAAAATTTCATTTACTAAATTAATCACCGCGTTCTTCACTCATCGGTACCTACTCCCACCCATCACCAAATAATGGCGTCCCAATGATCATATTATTCAACATGATCGTAATCTTAATATAAAATCACTCCAAAAGATTCAATAATTAGTTATTTATTATAATTATTATCTTCCTTTGTATTGTTTCATAGTGCTTTCACACAAACGAAGTATTGAATTCCGTAAGTCTAAACTTAAACTTTAGGGCGCACAGTTTATACCCGCGCTGTGCAGGCGGGTTCCCTACAGAGCATCGGACCATCCCCGTGTCCTTTGTGTCAAGAGTGTCGTCACATCATAGTTCAATTTACATTAACTCCGCACAGGAGGCCCCGAAGATAATAATTTCCTTTAGAGCCTATGTCATCTTTGGGGATGATGTGTAGAGGATCTTTTTGTGGAAAGGAAGGAGTCTACCTGGGTCTTGAAGGGACTCATTTTGTAGGAGGGAGAAAAAACAGAGGCCGGCAAATCGATCCACAGCCGAGCTCAAGATCGAGTCGCAGAAACGACCCGTTCTCATGTGATAAATGTCAACTGTATAAATGTTGGGCGCGCGTTTGGCGTATTTCCCGACTGTGCACCGGTGCCGAAGGATTAAATGACGCTAGTTCCTCGGAGCTTCTTCCATTGAAATAGCGGTGAATAAGGACAACATTCCCAGCCGATGTCTGTGTTCTAAAGATTGCAAACCGTTTTTTAAGATATTCCTGACGTTGATACAGAAATCGTCGCAATAGGCGAGTATAAGGTCAGAAAAGTGGCATGCCTCCCCGCCCACACCTTTCTCTGTCGCATGTATGTTTTTACGCATCTTTCTTTTTCGATTACGTTCATTGGCAAAGTCAATAAGTGTCAAGTTCAGGCCGGCATCAAAGTTTGGCGTACACTAAACGTGCATTGTTTCACAATGCCAGGGACCGGGTAGCCGGTAAAAACAACCTTTCACACGGTACCCGGTGTGAACCCGGCCCCGGCAAACTAGCAGACCAGTGATGGTGTACCTATGTCTAGGGAAATTTCCTTGGACCTAGGGTAGAAAAAACCTTTTAAGTAACAGGGAAAAAGCACAGAAATCTCCCCTCCCTCCCAGGACACGAATTTTTTCTCTGGAAATTCTCTGAGCTAGGGATGGACACTAAAAATATACATCGATATTTTTTCCGATGTAATGCATCGATGCTAATACGATGTATTGAGAAATGCATCGATGTTTCCAAAACATCGATTTTTTCTAAGCGTTCAGCTTGTGACGCATCTGTCTCTCTTCCACTTTACGTGATAACGTCATTATATGACGTTATCACGTAAAATTATCGTCCTTAAACCGACTTTACAGACAATCATTTTTTTTAAAGTTTGACTTTGCCGGCTTCGTGGCAAAGGAAACATTACCCATCCAGCCGAACCGATAAATTGTAGGCGTGTTATATTGGCTGAACTGTCGTGAAAGTCACTGCAATCGTCAGTCAGTGTTGGTCATACTCATAGATATTTCATAGACAAGCCTAATCAATCATCTCATAGTTTGCGTATTCGACGAATCGATAACAACAAACATCGATATATATATATATATTCGATGTTGAAGTACTAACAATACATCGGTTCAATACGATGCATCGTTACTCTACATCGAGTGTTTACAATACATCGATGTATATCGTCCATCCCTAATCTGAGCTTAAATAAGCCTCTTTGTCAATAGTCGAACGTTTCGGTTGTAAAATTTTATTACTTCTACCTACTAGCTAAATAGAGATAATCACACTATCCATTTTGGTAGTGAAGAGCTCCGAGATTACATTTCTATCCGATTAAAGTGTTCAGCAGGGGCATAAACTGGTCGTTACAATCTGCAGCCGGAAATTTTGTAGTACAAGCGAACTGCTGAAAGAAAGCTTCATTTTAACTTCTCCTTTTTCTCATAAACACAATTTCTCTTAAAAAATTTCAATTTAGGAGTCGGGTATGGGTATCACCGCTCCGGTAACCATTTATTGGATAACCAGCGTCTCTGCCGTAGGTCACCCCAAGTGGTTTGCTACTTTTGGTGACTTAGCAAGGTTATGGGTTGAGGTTGGTCCGGGTCTTGGCGGTGGTTGCTTCTGCCAGCCAGCTGCCTGGCGGGCCGGATTGAGAGACCCTCTCTCTCTTGACCCATCGCCTTTCACCGCAGTAGGAGAGTTGGATTCATACGCATTTCACTCCTGATTACACTCCAGATTTCTACCCACCGCTCATTCCTTTTTCCTTCCCAGAACTTCCTGTCCTTGCTTTCCTTAAAAAGATCTTCCACACAGCATCTCCTAAAGGGCATACATTAATTATGTAAGCTCAAAATGGGGGGGGAGAGGGATCCAGTAAAATCTTATCAAATCTAATTTAAACTGAGGGGAAAGTTAATAAAAATCTCACATCAAATTTAAAAAAATATATAATATGATTAAAAAATTAAGGAAGGTGGTGCTGTTGTCTGTTTTTGCTCTTAATTTTATTAAATTTAAATAAATTCTCTATGGTATACCTGAAAGTTGTATTATTTTTATTATTTATGAAAATAAATGTAGTCTTTTAACAACTGTAGTGTTAATCTCACGTGAGGGGGGGGGGGGTGGGTCCCATCAAATCTCACTTAATCTCACTAAGGGGGGAGGGGAGGAGGAGTCTAAATTTTAAAAATAAAACCAGCTCACGTAATTAATGGATGCCCCCTAAGATGACGTAGGCCCTGATGGAAATTATTTTCCTCAAGGCTTCCTGTGTGGAGTTGATGTAAAAAAACACATTTTACAGATTATGAAACGGATCTCTCAATGGCAGGGCTCCAGTCAATAATCCATAAAAAATCTAAATAGGTAATTTTGATTTTTTTTAAACTATTTATCTGTTGGTGAAAAGAGCACGAGGGACAAGCCAAAACGTGCCATGCTGCCTGCACCCGAGTTGTCTCTCACTGGAAATAATTAATCGAAACATCAAAAGCAACCGTACACTCAATCAAAGTGGGTCGATAGATTTCCAGTCCAATATCATATCCCTTCAACTTTAGCGGTTTCCCCATCGACTGTTGTCACTGTCGATGTCGGCTAATCTATCATAAATTGCGATAGCCATCTTATCCACTGATATAGTCGCTAGGCCATCTGCCCTGACGCTAATCAACCATCAACGGCATTTACAATACGTATTAGTTACAGCCGTGGCTTTTATTGTCTATCTGATTAATGCTTTTAATTAACATTGCTGATAGCGCCCCATGAGGAAGGATTCTAAGGAAATTATTTCCGATTCCAACGATAGCCTCTAATGGACAATTTCCTTTCATAGATGTCCCGATAAAAGACACATTTACTCGGGACCATATAAAAGAAAAACTTAAAATTACTATTACTAGTGGTCGCCCAATGGTCGAAATTCGACCATAATTAATTTTATGTGTAATGTTTTTTTTTATTGATTTAATGTATTTTTTATGCATAATTTAAAAAAAAAATAGCATTCTGCACTGCTTCTCTATATAAACTTTAAGTGTGCGAAATTTCATACTCCTCCGTCCTCGCAATTTTTGTTAAAAGGGGTACAAAGTTTTTGCTTTACGTATCAATATACTGATGATGATTCGTGTTATCATGCTTTACTATAATAAATAATCTCCAGCAAAATGAGAAAAGTTTTTTTTTTTTTTTTCTGTTATATGTAATTGCATATGAAATATTTACAATCAATAATTATCAAGGTTTCTTCTTCGGGTCGTATCTGTATTACCTATACAGTTTCCGTTTTTTTTTAAGTGAAACTTCTTTAGCACCGTTGTGATTTGAAACTTGGATGAAACGACGCATTACAGTAGGTACCTACGAAGCGTCAAATTGCGCTCATTGGACGCTTTGATTATGACTTCACTTTTCAAGGCTCCTATTGGTTGAGATTGTTTTAGTTCGCTTCTACCGCGTGTGAACTGCACTCGATTATTTAATATTTTATATTAGCTCCGTACAGGAGGCCCCGAGTAAAATAATTCCCCTAAGGGCCTATGTCATCTTTGGGGATGCTGTGTTGAGAGTCTTTTTAGGAAAGGAAGCACAGCAAGTCTTAGGAAGGAAAAAGGTATGAGGGGTGGGTGGGAATCTAGGGGTAACGGACGTACGAATCCATCCCTCCCACTGCGGTGCAAGGCGATGTTTAGAGAGTTCAGCTAGAGAGGACAAAGGGGACTCCCTCAACCATTCTCTCCCGATCCGGCCTGCCGTGCGGCTTGTGGGAAGAGATATCCGCCACCATGACCCAAATAAACTTCACAAAAGTCACCAAACGTCGCGAACCACTTGGGGTGATCTTTGGCAGAGGTGCTGGTTATTCAAAAAATAGTTCCCGGGGCGGCGGTACCCAGACCCGCCTCCCAAATTCATAAGATTTTCGAACTATGGATCTCTCAAAACCCATTCAAAACAACAATTAGGTAATTCATTCATTAGAATGTAATTAACTTCTAGTACGCATCACAAATGTCACGATTGAAAAACAGTTGCTGAAAGAATTTCTGTTGAAAGTTAATACGTTTTTTTTTAAATTGACGACGAAATAATAAAAAAAGTCACGAGGACGAGCGCACAATGTAGCGTGTTATTGCTTTTTGAGGTATTAACAGATGAACAATGAATACTTTTATCTTATTGTTGATTAATTTCGTAATATCACAAAACGATTGTTTTTGCTGGCAGATAGATGCAAATAATCCAACAACAAAAGGTATGTGCCATGGTCAAGGGTCGAAGGACGTATTATAATTAGGTGACATAAAGCTAGTAATGTCATATTTTGTAATACAATTATTATAGAATTTATTTATTTTCCTTAACCCCTCAGCCCTCAAGCATATTTTGTCGAAAGTTCAAAATATTTCCGCTTTGCAATAAAATCAAAATAAATGGAATATTTCTGAACGCATCCAAAATCTAAAATCTTTTTGAAAGGTGATAAAGTACGCTTTTGTAATTAAAAATAAACATATAAATTTTAAAATATAAAAATTTTGAAAGAAAATATAAAAAAATAAAAAATTGCTCACCCTGGTTTTTTTCTAACGAAAATATTAGAAAAAATTAAAACACACTCATATTTTGTTAGACAAATGTATAAATTCCCTTTTGTCGTTTCATGTAAAAATATTTAGTAAAAAATTCATAAAGTTTCATTTTTTTTTCAAATTACGGTCGGTAAGTTTGGTTTCATAAAGATGTACATTTTAATTGTTTTGTGATTAATTTTTAGATTAAATATGTATAAAGCGTAGTGTTTTCTTCTTCTAACACCATTTAGATCATATTTTCACCATGAGACAAAACGATTTTCTTGAAACCTGTACGAGTTGTTCCCAAAAGCGAACAAATTATATCTACTCCTCGCACCCTTTTCCTTCCCAGAATTTCCTTTTTCCACAGCATCCCCAAAGACAACATAGGTCCTGAGGGGAATTCTTTTCCTCAGGTCGTCCTGTGTGGAGCTAATTTAAAAAAAATTACCCTACTTATCACTCCGAATCTATGTCGGATGAGTTTTCCCTACGCCCTACACGCAGAAGAAAACAGTTGGCGTGCAAATGTAAAATTAACATAGGTATCCAGCAGTTGGTCGCGGCCCTTTATTAGCTGCCATTTGTTTACCCGTGCCGCACTAATTCTTTGCATTATTTGTTATCAAGAATCCCTATTATTTACAAGTAGTAAAGTTTATCTCAGCGTTTCCATTCACAAGTACAGCGGGCAGACCGGGGCAGACAGACTGCGTGCGATCGTGTCGAAACTATGTCATAATATTTCAGTGTTACGGTTGGTTTAATCTATCTCCATTTGAAAGTGAACCGATAAGTGTGATAACACTACGTCACCGATAGGTACAATCATCTCTGAAATCCAAATTAATCGCGTTAGTATCAAATAAGCCAATTAACCGAACGGGTGTGCTTAAATATAGACTTTTAACAGCAATTTTTTCGTTTAAAAACTGGAAAAATGTGTGCGCGTGTCGATTAAAAACTTACACTTATTGTTTAACTAAATGGTGTCAAAACTACAACATGCAAGTTTGAAAGTATGCATTTGTAGTTTGTTTTAGAAATTCATTGTTTGCGTATTTAGATACCTCTGTTCATACATAAACAGAGCGGAATATGCTGAACAAATTTAAATGAACTATTGTTTTTGAGTGAATAATATTGCATGATTTCTCAAACTGCAACAAAATGACCCAAAAAATCATTTGAGAGTAAATAGCTCGGGTCGAAAAAGTTAGAAACTAAGTGGATTGTTTTTAAAACAGCTTGGTAATAATGCAAAAAACTTTTTCTATTGTGTATAAGCCGCGTTTTTGTATTGAAGTATTTAGGAAATATTAATTTGAAGTGCATTGTTTTTCAAACAGCTTGATAATAGTGCAACAAATCTTTCTATGATGTGTAAACCGCGTTTTTGTGTTGAGATAATTATTAACTATTAATTTGAAGTGCGTGATTTCTCAAACTGTTTCGTAATAGTTATTTTAAAGCAAAAGCATAAGCTTCTTTTAGGATCGGTGTAGTTTTATGCAGTCAAGAGTTGCAGAACTAATCATCGGCTATGGGGAATTGTTTGGAAATCCGGCGGGAGAGTAGGGATGAGAGCGGAACCTCCCCTGTAGGTGCGGCGGATCACCGCCCGGTGTTAGGGCTCGGCTTAAAACCTACCACAGGTGTCACCCCCGATGATCCCCTCCTGGAAAAGGTAAAGCAACCACTCTCACCAGATTATTTTCTAAATTGAAATATTTTGTAGGCAGTTCATGACTCACCAACTTAGCGTCCCAGCGACACGCTTGAAATAAAGTGTGGGAATTTTTTTCATTTAATACTTTTATTATTCTAATTTTTTGTGTGTTGTTAATTTTTAACATTTCACGTGTATTATCGATGTTTTATCTTTATGACTTTGTAGCTACTAATCTGTAACTAGCTTTACCACCCGGCTTCGGTCGAGTTTATCTGTTTTAATAACAATTTGGGTTAAAAAATATGGCGTCTCGTCTTTTTTTAACAGATAAATACCGCACCTAAAAACTGAAAGTCCGGAAATTACAATGTTGAGGAAGAAATTTTTTTTAAATTTTCAAATGTATCAGTACAGGTCCAAATTTGAACACCTTTTTTGCTTTTATCTGACGGCCGGCGTAGAGCAGCGGTAAGGCTCTTGACCAGCATTCCGAAGGTCGCGGGATCGAATCCCGGCGTGGCAAATAAATTTTATTTGATTAATTTGTGTTATTTCACAATTTATTCATTTGAAATAATAAATAGTATATTTGCGACACATTCCAGAGTGGAAGATACTCTCAGTATCGCCCTGGTGTAAGACCACCATTCAGAATTGAAACGTTGCTTGAAATGGCTTTGGCCGTGTTTGGTGACCAGATCTGAATAGCCAGGTACTTCCCACCTTCCTCTTCCCATCTCCTTCCCCTCCCCACTACATACCCCAATTGACAACTTCCCGCCTGACAACATACCCCAATTGGGGATGCCAAGTCTCACTGGCCTCAGACGGGAGCAGATTTTTTATTTTTTTATTTTTTTATTGTATAAAATGGTACAGAGGTTACATGTTTTTTATAAATTAAATAAAGTTTTTCTTTTAAAAATACATTAATTAATAAGTATTACACCTTTTTTTAGAGCAGAGCTCGCGTGAAAAAGGCGGAGAAAACGAATGTAAAGTACAATTTAACAAAGAAAAAAATAGTATTTTTTTTTTAATGTAAATTCTGTTAAATTCCTATATAAAACAAAAGATAGGAATTTAACAGTGAAATAAGAAAAAAGGTCATATATGTAAGTATACACATACACACACGTAGATATACACACACACCTACATATATACACATATACAAAATGTTATCGCCATGTGTACATATATAAAAACATATGCATATGTGTACACATACATATATAAAAATATACATATATGAATATAACAGAAATGAAGTTGAGGAGGTAATAAAAAAGAGGAGAAAAATAAAAAAAGAAAAAGGATATCCGTTACTACAATTGTGATGAGAAGTATAGTATTATAAGATGTAGTCATAATAATGTGTTGGATGGGAGATCATAAGATGGGACTCTTGTGCGGTATTCATATAAAAAAAATCCATATGATGGATTTTGAGGAAGAGAGTTTTTTAAAATCAAAATAAGGACTGTAATAATAAATATGGAAGTCGTTATAACCTATCTGTTATAAAATTTCTCCTTCATGTACTTGAAAATTAAAAACAACAAACATTATAATACTTTAAAGCCAATTTTGGGGACATCGGCTCGGGACTGCTCCGATACAAACAATATTCATACGTTTTACAGATTACTCCCCAAATATATCTTCTGGACCTCCGAATTTTTATGTTTTCAAATCTTGTTTGATTTTAATAATAGGTAATAATAATAATTATAATGTTTTTATTCCAGGATATGTGGAGGATAGTGCAAACCCACACGTTCCACATAATTATACGTATTTACCCAACAGATTTTTTAAATAAAGAACTAAGAACATAGAATAGGAAAAAACAAAATAATTAAAAATATAAATAAATAATCAATCAAGCTCGGGCCCAACGCTCACTTAGGAGTGGCGTTTGGCATGACGAAATTACCATTATTAATTCAATTCCTAAGCTACAGAATGATAAATGGATATATTAATGGATGTATTACTCTATGGGAGTGTCGTTTGGAGCTGGTAATGAATGCGGTAACCTAAATATTTCAGGCAGAAAAAGCCGTTCTAATTTCATGACGCAAGAGCTCTCCGTTTGAAAGTTTTATTGTTCGTATACTCTACCGTTTTACCTGAATTGTTTCTCAAAGTAAATGATTTAAACATAAATATATCTGACCTATATTTATGTTGAAGAAATGTTCTATCACGACATGTGTTGTAAATTAAGTTAATTTTTTCACCTGCCAACGCAAATACAGGTGTCTTGAACTATGTGATCGTAAACACGTTCTCAACATGAACGCGAACTAGGAAAATGGTCCCGTGATTATTGTAAAGGTAATTGATTTTGTTTAGTATTATGTTTATTATGGCAAATAAAGTGTTATATTTGAAAAGAAAAGTTTAACACAGGCGCAACGTTTATAAATGGTAAATCAATTCGTTGTGCACGCAACTCGGGACGTGGGTACTGTGATTCTTTATACAAATAAAGCTGGTATCGCACGGTAAGGTTTTTTTCACACGCTTTAATAATGTTTTATTATTTATTCGTCGTTTTTATTGAGAAGTACGAATGGGATGTGAAAAAGGTACTATAATAACCCATGAAATACATTATAAATTTTAAATTATAGTTATCGTACGCTCTATTAAATATCTTTAATGTCTTTCTACAATATTTGTGTATTTTACATTATTAGTATTTATGACGCCTATAGTGTCCGACCGAAATAGAACTTTCTACCGAAACCGAAACCGAATCTTAGGTATCTGTCTCAGTTTCGGCCGAAACCGACACTTGTTTAGACATGTTAAAAATCTATTGTTCACTGAAATTTGGCTTATTTTTTACACTTTTACAGACAGTTAACACGTGTTATATGATATAAAAAACAATAATTGAAGGTGAAAAAATAATCATTTTTATGTTACTGCTATAAAACAAATTAAAGTTAACAAAACACGTTAACTACTTCTTGGAACAAAAATTTGTCAATAATCAACACTTAGATTGTAAAGGAAGGACCTCATTATTTGAGTATTTTAATTTTAATTGGGTTTACAATCACAACATTCTTATTACACGTTTTGAATGAAATTAAAAAAAAAAAAAAACAATAATTGAAGTATGTGAAAAAATAATAATTATTCTTTGATATTACTGCAATAAAACAGACAAAAATTAACACACAAACTCACAACACAATCACGCCGGACCGGCCGGCGAACTCAGTTGACGATGGCGGGTGACACACGAACCACGAACTCACCCGAAGTCAGCCGAACGACGCGCGATAATTCACGAACGCAGAGTTTCGGTGCGGCCGAAGGTTCGGCAGATTTTCTGTCGAAACCGAAACCGATGCCGAAACTAGATTTTTTTGCCGAAACTTGCCAAAACCGAACCTTCGGTCGGTCACTACTGTAAACTCTTTGTAAGTCCATCAAACTTTATGATCGATCAACTTCGTAGCACCCAAGATATAAGATATAATGAAAGAAAATCATTTGAACATTTCTATCATGCTTGGTATAAACAGCATAAGTCAAAAAAACGAATTGTCACTTTGAATAGGATCAGAAATGTCATTATTTACACTCAACATTATCTTATTTTTGGTATCCGGTTAACATTATTCCGAGTAACGTACTTTACTATACAATAGACTAAATTTAATAATTAAACTAAGGGTTGGTCTTGTTTAATTGAAAGCACTACTTGTTTTCAAATTTTCTTTTTCGCTTAAAATACACAAAATTTTTGTATCATTAAATATTTTTCATTTAACTCTGAGCGAGCCTGGCCCATGAATGTAATGCTCAAATTATTCATAAACACACGCGAAACCTTCTTCCTCCTCTTTTTTCCCTGCCATTTTAAAAGTTGATTACCTTGCTCAGAAGCTCACCGTGCGCCCCTGATAGAACTGTATTAATTAATGTACGGACTGCAATTCTAGAAGTCTCTGTTTTTCTACTCTTCATACATGCACGATGCATTCGTAGATTTTGTGTTCCACCAGGTACTTTTCGTCTCTAAGTCTATCTTGACGATAGAGTTGTCATGCTGGTTACGCCATTATTATTTAATACTTTCAGTTCCGACCTGGAAACGGTCGTAAAAATTCAATACAGTATTTTCATTACAACACGTGTCCCATAAATCCTAGAAATTTATTATCAATTTGAGAGCTTTCTAATGATACGTATTTATAAGATATACTAGTCTGGGGTAGATTAGGATGGATATTTAGTTCGCATCGTTTATGACGGCCTTCTCTTATTGATCCGTGGCTTCGTGTTTAGATGAGTTTAATCAAGTTAAAATAAACGTCGAATCGCAGTTAGTTTAGTGATGTTCTCGTATTACGTAGAATGAAAGACAACATTACTTTTTCGAAGCTTTATGGCCTGTTCATGTTGAGAGTCAAAAAGCTTCTACTGGCTTTTTTAGCAAATGGTAACCGTCGTGGCAGTAATGGCGATACTTTTTGAGACTATCACTGCCGTCGTTGGTTAAAAAAAGATGCCGGGAACTTAGAAGATTTGAGTGGGAGAATTTAAGTAGATTTCACAGATTGTTTTAACTGATTTTCCAGGATTTTCCCGTGTCCCCACTTTCTCTTCCGTTAATTTTCTGTAATTATCTAATTATAACAAATATAATAGTTATATTTGTTGTTGCATAAGGAATAATTAACACGGCATGTTGAAGAACTTAGAATCAGAAGTAGGAAAATAAACTTTTTTTATTTTTTTATTTGTTTATCTCAAAAATGGTACATATTAAAGTAGTACTGGTCTTCCATTAAAAACATTTGCTTGTGGATGGAAGAAGAGAAACTTAAAAGAAAAGAACTTAGTTTCACATTATCCTTATCTCGGGCTTTCACTAAGAGCCCAAATGTTCCTGTACGGCCATAGGGGTTGAAGATTGTAAAATTTCTCTAAAAGACACCAGGTGCCGCAACAGTTCTAGAGTACCTTGCACGTGCCGTAACCTTTGACAAAATATTGAAGAAAATCTTTACTCTTTTAACAATTCCCCACAACAGGATCTTTGTAGCACATAGCAATTCTACCACCAAGCACCCAGCAACGCTGTAGTCATGACGAAATAATAAAATTAATTAATTAATTTAACAACTTAATTACTGATGCTCATATAATGAGAAGAACCTCCGCCACCATTAAGTAAATTAGCAACTTCCATCAGACTGTTTCTATTCTGTCTTCGTCCCTGTCTCCGTATCTCCCCCGTGAATGTACACACATTAGCGTATTAGAGTATAGCGGAGACAGGCGGTGTGTAGTGTGTACGTACAGTGTACATTCGCATTGTGTTGATGCGGGATTGTATGAAAAGCTCGCCATTTCCCCGCTTCGCGCCTTGTGCCTTGTTCCCAGTTTCCCACACTGTGGCTTCCAGCTGGGCTCCCACATTCCAAAGCCAAACATTCATATTTCATTCGTTAATGGATATTTAATGCTCGTAATTGGTTCTCATGCTGAGGACTTTTATCTTCAAAATAAATTGCTCTTGCAACAAGGATTAAATTGGGGAGTTAGAAAGAAAAATATGGTTTATCATTGATACCTAATTCTGATTTTCAGAGCCGCTAACTTTTTTTTTTAAATTCAATCATTTGCAATCCAACTATCTGCGACAATTGCTGCAAATTTCTGAAAAATCTTCGTACAAAAAAAATATTTTGCTACTTTAACAACATTAATAATGGTTCCATGATAACTGAGAATAAAGTCAACTCAACACCTCTTTGAAAAGTCATTAAAAGCTATGAAAAAAATGATTTTAAAATAGCCCATAACCCTAACCCTAATTCTTTGACAAATTGGCTCTTCTCACTAACCTAACGTAACCTATTTAAACAATTTTTAATATTTTTTGTTATCACTTTAATGACTTTTCTGTGGTGGTTCTGAGGTGGTTCTGAGTTTTCATTCTGAGTTGTCCGGTCACCATTAACAATGTGGTATTTTCCGATTTTTGCAACGAATTGTCACTGCTTCTAGCTTTACTTCCCGGGTTCTTCTGATTTGGATTGGAAATAATAATAATTTGGCGGCGTCTTTTAAAATTTTTTTTGACAGTTGACGGGTATTTCAAAGCGAGCCGAAAAATAGAAATTGCAAACCAAAAAAAAACCCTTGCAAATTTCACGACGCCTGATCTCGTTTCGACTGTTTAAAAAACAAATTATACGCATGGGATCGGTTTTTATGACTCCTCGTTCTTGTGCTGAACATCTTGGCTGTCGAACGAAAGCCGACTTTGGTGTCCCTCCTACGAAACAATTCTCTTCTAGAACCATGTTCACTCCCCTCACTTAAAGGCCCTTCCCGCATCTTCAGACTCTAAAGGAGACATAATCCTTTTAATTCAGACGAGTTTGACGATGGCTGCGATAGGCCGAAACATAGGCCGGATTTCATGATGAATTGTCAGTATTAAAAATAGAAATATTATTTTTATTTTATTTTTATTTTTTTTTTTTCTTTATTCATTATAATGTTTGTTACATGATTTTATGATTTTTCGACCACCATGCTAGGCACATGCCCGTGTTGTGGTGGTCGATTTTCTATACAGTACTTTAACATATATGCAATATAAAAAATGTGTGAATATTAAAAAATATAAAATAATATAATAAGAAAGAATATTATTGAAAACAAAAGAATATACAATAATGTAAATTGCTATGTAGTAATATGAAAGCGTAAGAAAAAATAAAGTAGAATATAGAAAAAATAATGTAGTACTAAAAGTGTAGAACATAGGGAGAACATAGGAGTTCAGAGAACATAGAACACAGGAATACTAAAAGTGTTAAGTAAAGAACACTAAAAGTGTAAAGAAAAGAAAGCATAGGTAAACATGAAAGAAAATAAAATGATGTTATTATAAAATATATAAGATAAAGTATATAAGGTAAAGTAAGTGCTATATAGTAAGCACATAATAAAAGGTTTTTAATTACAGTGGAAATATATCTGTGCGTGGTTATACTGGTAGGTAAATATTTTACAAATAAATTTTAGAATTTATGTTTCAAGTCCGGCGAATTACAATGGACATTGGAATAAATTATTATTGCTACAAGTGGACACAGAGTACATGATACATGAAGGCTCCGTAGAGTCTGTTACTCTAAAGGCGGAACTCCTGCGCCACAATACACATGAATACTAGCTTGAACCACACTATAAACGTTCTTTGTTTTCCGTCTCCTGCGTTTTTCGAAACATGGCTTGAAAGATTGGTGTGAACAGGTGTGAAGTTCGCGCGGTCCGACAATTTCTGCTTCCCGCTTCACCCACTTCAAAAATAATATTAATATTTATGTTGTTAATATTCGTTATTATACTATAATTTTATTATCAAATATATTTATTATATTGTATTTAGGTATCATAATATTTTAAAGTAGTGATTATTAAGCTCAATCATTGCGCATAACCTCAAAAACTTGTTCGGTTTGATTCTCCATACATGACCGCATCGCGCGGCTCTTGTAAAAATATGAACACATTTCCCCCCGCCAGCCTTCCCCCTTCGCCCGGGAGATGAATGTTTTCCGTCGCCTGTGGTAAAGCTTGAACACAGGGTTTTTGAACACGAAGTGTTCAAATTTTCAATGTTTTGGGTGCTGTTCAAGCTAATGTTTATGTGTATTGTGGCGCAGGATACGGGCCTTAAGATACACACACAGTGGCAGTACTCAGTGGTGCCAAACAGTTTAATAAAGTAATTAGTTTGAAAAGTATTTAAAGTTTGGTTATTAATTTTAAGTAATTACTAATTACGTATAATTATGCACATACAAAAACTTTTATTGGTGGTGTATTAACATACGTTCTTTAACGAATTTTTTAAAAGAAATTCTTCAAAGAAATTATCTAAAGAAACTCTTTAAAGAACTTTCGACCCTTTCCGGATATCCATATTTGGACACCTGTTGTAAATTGAGTAAGTGTACTGGATCTTTTAATGTTGTAATTTAGTGTGTTGTATATTTTAGGTGCGACGAATGTGTATTGCCGTTGTGAAAAAGTGGTTTTTGTTATAGGGATTGTGCATTTTGCATGGGTTGAATAGCGTGTATGTATGTCTTTTTGTGTGGATGTTATCAAACCATTTTTCCAGATATGGATGAGAACTATCTTAATATATAGTTGGCGAATGTCTAGAACTGCTAGTTTCTTGAAAAGTGGCTCTGATGGATGAGAATGGGAACATTTGAAGATGATCCTTAGTAAAAGTTTTTGAACGGTCACTAGGGGGTAGAGAATGGATGCTGCACAACCTCCCCATCCTATAATGCCGTACGTTGCTATTGATTGGAAAAGAGCAAAATAAACACTTCTGAGTGTTTTTATATCAAGAACTGATCGAAGAGAATAAAAAATATGGCATAACTTACGGAGTCTCTTTGTTATGGAGTTAATTTGGGCCTCCCAGCGTAAATGGTTATCTATAATGACCCCTAGGTATTTTATTTCTTTTGATGGTTTAAGAATTGGGCATGAACAGCTGTTATTAAAAGATAGTGAGTGAGTGTCAAGATTTTGTGGGCAAGTGTGAATGATTAGTTTAGGGAGGTTTTCGGGGAGAGTGAATTTTCTGATCGAAAAATGTATATATTGTGTTTTTTGAATATTTAGGGTGAGGAGGTTAGAGTCTAGCCATTTTTTAATTTTGTTCAGTCCAGAATTTGCCTTTTCGACTGTTGTTTTCCATATTTTACTTGTAAATATGATAACAGTGTCATCAGCGAAAGATATTATATTACCTTCGATATCCAAATTCAATAAGGAGTTCATATATATAAGAAATAAAAGCGGGCCTAGAACACTACCTTGGGGCACGCCATAAGAAACAGGTAAGCATTTACTCCTATACTCCTGATTAGAGTGGATGACGGTTGTTTGAGATCTCTGTGTGAGGAAGTTTTTAAACCATTTCAGGGCAGTACCTTCTATCCCAATCTGTTGGAGTTTTTTTAGAAGAATATGGTGGGAAATAGTATCGAAGGCTTTTGACAGATCTAGAAAGACAGCAAGAGGTTTATTGCCTTTATCGAGGTTATCTGATATCAGTTTGGTAAATGTTGCGATTGCATCAGCAGTACTACAACCTTTACGAAAACCGTATTGGTTTTTTGAAAGGATTTTATTGTCCTCGAGGAACTTGAGGAGTTTTAGTTTTACTACCTTTTCAATGATTTTGGAGAAAGTGCTCAACAATGATATAGGCCTGTAACTGTTTAGGGAAGATCTGTTACCTGATTTGAAAATAGGGATGATAGAGGCATGTTTAAGTGATTTTGGGAATATTCCGGATTGGAGGCTTAAGTTTATAATATGTTTGAGAGGGTTGGCAATAAGGGTTTTTAAATGCTTAGTGAGTTTAGAAGAGATTTTATCTATGCCTGTTGAGTAGCTATTTTTTAACGATGTGATGATTTCGATAATTTCCAGTTCTGTGGTAGGAGTGAAAACAAATGGAGTATAACTCAGATGAGACAGGGATATTTTGTTTGCGAGGTCTTGTTCCGAAACATTATTTCTAGTTAAAATAGTATTAGAAAGGTTAGATCCGACTGATGTGAAAAATTCATTGAAATGGTCTGCGATTTTTACGGAGTCATTACGTGTATTAGTTATTGATCGGCCTTCAATGTTAATCGTATTTATGGGTGTAGTCGTTTGTCTAGTGTAGGATATGTCCTTAATAATACTCCATATTTTTTTCTTGTCATTTTCGGCGTTCATGATTTGTTTTTTATAGTAATCTTCTCTAGCCTTTGAAGTAATTTTTTTGCAAACATTTCTGTATTTCTTGTAAAATAAGTGGGATTCATGGTCGTTGGGGTTTCTTTTTACATAGTGCGTGGAGTTTATCACGCTTACGTATAGAATGAAGAATACCAACAGTTATCCAAGGTTTGAGTTTAGTGGCATAGTGTTTTTTTGTGTGTGTTGTGTTGGATGTAGCGTTGGTTAGGTGGTTATGTAGTGTTTGGACAAAAGATTCGCAGGCTAAATTGGGATCATTTTGTGTGTAAATATTTGACCAACTTTCTTGTGAGACCAGCTCAAAAAGTGTGCTATAGGATATTTTATTTTGTGGAATTTCATGCGGCTGTGGTTCATGTACTTTGTGAGAAAGAGAAGTTATGGTAGCGTAGTGGTCCGTGACAGTACATTGGTATACAAGAGATATAGTTTTTAATTTACATTTTGAAAATACATGATCGATACAACTTACAGACGAACCAGTTACTCTGGTAGGTGCTGTGATGGCAGGGACGAAGCCTTGAAAAGTTAGCAGGTTTATATAATCATTGGCTTGAGGGTGCATGGAATTTATTATATTTATATTGAGGTCACCAATAATAAGGAGATTATCACAATCACTCACACAAGATAAAAATTGGTTTAGTGAATTAAGAAAAGGAGTTATGTTAGATGTGGCTGGTGATCGATAAATTGAAAATATGGTTACGTGTTTGTCTATAACAATTTTGAGACAGTTAGATTGATTGATTATGATTTCGTTTACTGTGTGAGATATGTGATTTTTTATGTATATGATAACACCATCATTTTGGGTTAAGTTATTCTGTGTGTTGTAGTGGGTGTAGTTTATTATGTTTTTGGGAAGGTAATTTTCATTGATCCAGCATTCACTCAAAATGATTATGTCAAAGTTGGAGTTCAGGTCTGTGAGGAGTATCAATAATTCGTTAAAATTACGGTTTATGCTTCTGATATTCATTGAAAAGATTTTAAGGGCCGATTGAGTTAATGTTTGTTGGACTTCTAAGGCACTGTTTGTTTCTTTACATTGGATTGGAGACAAAATATCCAATTGATCAGCTATTTCTTCCATTTTTGGTGTTTGTAATCTAACAGAATAAGTTGCATCAAATATATAAATGGTTTAAACACATCGCTTAAAAATGGTATTTTTGTGATCGAAACATATAAAAATAATTTACTGTTGTTAATAATAGAAACATTGGAATAATCTAAAAGTATTTTAAAGTAAGTTTGGTCTTTAAAGGGTCTTTGTTTACAAGTTAGTGAGTGTGGGAGACAAAAAGTGCTTATTTTTGTCAGTAATAATAATGACAGGAGTCCCAATATCTTTACGTACATAGACTTGACCACCTCTGGTCCAAACAAATTTGAAAAGGTTTTCGCGTTTAGCTTTGCGAGCAAGAAACCATAGGTGCTTCGCCTGAAATGTCAGGTGTTCGGAGATATATATAGGGGAGCTTGGTCCTGCCATACCGATTAGGGTGGTGTTAAGTTTGTCTTCTCGGTTTGCAGCTTGTTTGTTGAACCTTTTTACTTCTTCCAGGAAATCATCACGGCAGATGGTGGACTTGAATTTTATTAACATGGGCCTGAATTTATCTTTGGTGACTTTTAATGTGGTGCGGTACGCCGAATCGATGTTGATAGGATCGCTTGAGTTGATGGTTTTTTTATGTTGAATAAAATATTATTGAGGTTTTCCCCGTTGGTTTCAGGGATTCCTCTGATCTCCACATTTCTTGATCTGTTTAGTCTGTCAATCTGTTCCATGTGGTTTTCAATGGCTTCAAGTCTGGCTTCGAGGTTACAATTCTTTTTTTCGAGTGATTTATTTTTTTCTTCAAGGTCGTGAACGCGAAGTAGAATCTCCTGGTATTGTTTACTCATGGTTTCCAGAGTGGCTAGAATTTGAGTGTTTTGTTCCATAAGTTTACCAAGTAGTTCGCTGTCCGGGAGTGTGTTACCGCTGACTTTTACATTAGGAACTGCCGTTAGACATTCCTTACATTTGATCTGGGCGCGTCGCTCCTTACTCAGTCGACGGTAGGAGCTCTCCGCAATTCCTCCGCAATGTAAATGGAAGGTCCCTTTGCACATTGAGCACACAAAAACGGACTCGGCCGACATAGTTGCCTCCGAACACGTATGACAAGCATTATTCATTTTGGTGTATTCGTTGATTGGTACTTGTGAGTTATCAGATACGGATGTATTGCACTTCGGTAAGAACGTGTGTGTGAGATTATCGCTCGCTATTGACAGATTGCAATTATTGTGACAGTTATTTTTTTAATTTAAATTTCGGTTTTTTTACCAGTTCTTCGTCTTGGCACTTAAACTTTTTACACACTCGTGTACAGCCGTACACCGCGGATATTATTTGAGTGGACAAAATAACTAAAAAGAGTTTTAAACGATGTTTGTTGTTATTATACTAGGAACGAAAACAATACGTGCTTACTGTGTACACTGGTACATCTCTGTTATTATCACTGGAGTCTGCGAGGAGAATTGAAAAAACGTTTTTCCGTTGTTAGTAGATAAAAGTATATGTTTTCACCCTTCATGAATGTTAGAGATTCAAACAAAATTAATATATATCAGAGAAATGCAAAAACTGATAACTTCAGTCCAGGAGAATTTATTTTAACGATTTTGTTTTATTCTACCAATTACTGCCCATTCGACTTGGTACTAAAATCACCAGTTCTATACGGGGACCCTTCCTCGATGTAAACCCAACCCAAGCCTCTACCAAGTAAATAATTTTTGTTCATTATTTAGTCTGTTTCCCAATGTTGTGTACACAGGCTTGCATTTTTATTTCAGGTTCATGTTAGTTCAAATTACATTTGCGCACATCGTAGACGGTTCCACGTTAATTTTGTGGAGAAGGGTGATATACGAGTATACAAGGTGTTAAACGTACTTAACCTACTTTATCCAGTGATACCTGACATTATTTGGAGTAAAACATGTAAATGAATGGTCTCCGGTGACTGGTTTGACGACTTTTTCAAAAAAATTTCTTCAAAATCAAACAACAAAAATTTTTTTGTCAGGAATCACTGGTTAAAGTAAGTCAAGTACGTCCCTTAACACCCTGTATATATTGATTAGAAATAAAACAAATATTTAATTAAATGAAGACACTATGAGCGAAACTCAATCGGAAATCTGGAAACAGAAAAATCAGAAAAAGATATTGGCACCTCTGGGACTCGAACCCAGGACCTCTCCCTCCTCATCGACACCTTAGCTCAGTGGACAGAGCACTCGCCCGGAAAGAGAGAGGTCCTGGGTTCGAGTCCCAGAGATGCCAATATTTTTTTCTGATTTCAGATTTTCGATTGAGTTTCGCTCATAGTGTCTTCATTTAATTAAATATTACAATTTGAGGTTTTACTCATAAAAGTTAAATAAAAATTTAAAAAATTAAGAAATAAAACAGTTGAAGCCTACGTAAAAACTTTCTAAGGATGGGTTGTTTCAAAAAATTTGATGGATTCATCAAATATTTGAAGTTAATTTTCACGTTCTGCGTAAGTTCTATTCAAGTTCTGTGATGATTTCAGTTTTGTGAATCAACTGGTCTATAATAATGTAATAATAGAACTTGAATAGAACTTGCGCAGAACGTGTAAACTAACTTCAAATATTTGATGAATCCATCAAATTTTTTGAAACAACTCGTCCTTAGTGTAGGAGATCCGTGGGGAAGTGGGGAGAAGAGAGTAATTTCGTCGGAATGGGATATATTTTATTTAATATCTTTATATATATTTTTTAAATGCAGGTCGTTTCCCTAATATCTATAACTAAATTATAGAGTATGTCATGTAAAAACCAAATATATCGCTCGTATGGGGAATACATGTGTTACCTCTGTTCTGTGCGGGGTTGAAAGTATTTCGATATTTTTTGAAAATATTTGATCAATTTCACCAAAAGTAAGAAAAAATAGCTTACTTTGGGCACACACATTTAGCACATTTATATCGGTTTATCTCTTCAGTGAGAAAAACCCACGTCATTTTTGTTAATACTGAAGCTGGGTGTTGAATTTTGTTACCTATTTTGTTTTATGAATTTTGAAAATTTTCCTTTAACGAAAACGGTAAAGTCAATTTCAAATCGGCGGCAAAAGCCGGTGCTTATCATCATCCATCATCCATATTTTGTATTGTTTCATAATACGTATGGCCCAGGCCCAGGCCTACACAGGTCCCTTGCCTCATACGTCACCCAATGGAAAGAAAATGTATCACACGAAAACATATTAAAAATGAATTATTATTTCTCTATTCGATTACCTATTAATTCACTTTTCCCTTGGGTGGGAAATGATCCGCCAAGTAATTGGGAAGAATTTCTCAAGGATCTATTCTTGTACCTCTACTATTTCCTTAGAGTAAATTTTCTCTTTTATGTAAATGACTCCGAAAAGAGGCTGTTCAAAGTGTTCTCCAACTTTATGGAAACGATATTGTTGTTGTTTTTTTTTTTTATTTCACAACAAAATCGATCTTGAGTCAGAAATTAATTTTAATGACCCCTCGCAAACTAAGACAAAAAATTATTTTTATGTATTATGAAATTCGATATAACTCCTACACCAAGCCGAAGAGCTAGCTTTCTTAATTGGGGCAGAAATCCTTAAAAAGTGTATTTTGTTTTTGCCAGATGTTGATATTTATTACTGTTACAATTTTATAATTTAAACAATAAAAAAAAAAGATTTTATATTTCATTGTGAAATCCGACTGATTTCTGCCACTTCCGAGCAACCACTTCCCCTATTGGGTTAATTAATCATTGTTATTATAACTGCACTTGTGATGTTTTGGTAATTACGAAACCGGTTGGCTACAATATTTAAAATAAATTTACTTAAAGAAAGATAAGTATATGTTTATTCGACAAGGATAATTATCAAATTATAGTTTCATTCAGTAATATTTAAAAAAATCAAAATTATAACAATTGGAGAAAATGGTGAATATATAAGCAAGTATATAATTAGAGCCTTTAGTTAAAAGTGGGACTTATAGAAAAAATACCTCTATAATTATTATATTTTAGTAACTTAATAATAAGTGCAGTATTTTATGTATAGTAAATTCGTAAATCGGAGGTTTCACCATAAAAGTTTATGAATTCCGAGCATAAGTTTTGCGGAACAAAGCCATCAAATCTTGATTAAGACTTCCATGGAAAGTTGATTTCAAGGAATTATTATTATTGATGTTGAAACTCAGTTTCTGCTTTTCAAATTAACCTACATCTTACTAAAAATCTTTCTGCTTTCGATACCTACTAATAAAAAATAATCATTTTAAGTTTGACGACCTTCAAGGTCGAGGGGTAAGGTCCTCGACTTCTAATCGTTGGTCGCGGGTTCGAATCCTGGCGTGCGCAAGTAAATATGATTTAAATTTTGTTATTTAACATTCAATTCGTATAAAATAGTAAATCGTATACTTCCGACACGTTCCAGAGTGGCAGATACCATAATACGGGCTTAGACTACCATAATACGGGCATGTGCCTAGTGTGGTAGTCGAAAAACTTATAAAACTGTATACCTATGATATTTTTACGAATAAAGAATAATTAAAAAAAAGGATACTCTCAGTATCGCCGATACGATGAAAATCGTCATTCAGAATTGAAAAGAAGCTTGAAATGGCTTTGTGATAAGATCTGAATAGCTAGGTATTTCCCACATTCCTCTTCCCTAACCTCTTCCCCTTCCTGTACTCTCCAGCCTCACAACATACCCCAGTTAAGAATACCACTTATTGGCTCCACTGTCCGGTTAGGGAGCAGTTGAGACTCATTGGAAAAAGTGACCGACAGTTGATCCGCCGACAATTGGCCCCCCGATATGATATTTACTATATAATTATAATTTTTTTCGCAATATTTACCAATTTCAAACCTAAAATGTACTTAAAAATACCCTTAAGGCGGCGCTACTCGGCTGAAAAAGAAGAAGATGGAGAGATGTGTAATTACGAATGTTGGACAGAGCGCGCTAATATTTTAAGTGATGAAATCGCAGCGAAAATGGCGAAAAAGCTTAATAAAACATGACTCGTTTAAAATAGAGCAAAAATCTCGTGGAACGCATCTTAAGTATCATTTAAATAAACATTGTGAATTTTTTCACAAATATAACTTGTACAATAATAGAAATAGACTTGTTTTAAATAATTTTCGGAGCATACTTTGCTATTTTTTTCTATCGAGGGAATTTCATATAATTTGCGTTTCGGCGTAGAACGTATCTAGATATTATCTTAAAAAATAACATATATTTTTTTAAGAGCTTAAAACTTCAAATGTTTAAGGGAGATATGTAAGAAATCGGTCGAAATTCGAATAGTGGACCCTTAATAATAAGTTGATATGAATATCAAACGAATTTATATAAAGGGTCGATATTTTATACTTATGCGCTGGTATTCCCAATATATAGGCAAGTAGATTTTTCCTTGGTGCATTTGAATGAATATATGTTTTATACTTTGTTATTCGGCGATCCATCCTCTTTACATCCCTTTGGGGTCACTTAGTTATATTTTGTGTAATTAGGTTTACCACATTTTCCCTAAACCGACTGCATACTGTATATAAGTACACCGGGGGGGCAATGGTCGGCGGATCAAATGTCATGGAACCATGAAAAATATTATAAAAATCAAGTGGAAATACTTGCAGTATCTCCCTGACCCCATTCAGATCGGCTAATTGCTGATAATTTCCAAACAATAAATCGCAGCCCTTGTATGTATTATGATATTTAATTCGGCAAAGTTTCATATAAGCTCTGGTTTGGCTCAGAACTTACGCAGTGGGAAATCACTCGCCTCGCTTTCTTCTCACAACTGGCCGCCTGCGCGCGTCCTTTTCGGCGTGACGTCATTGCCACGCTGGGGTGGGGGCGCGGAGGAGGGGGGGGGGGGGGGGGGATGGGAACGGGCGGGCGGGTGGGACCAACACACGCTTAGAGTTCTTACAAAGCCTTTCACCTTTGTTCAACCACCGGGAAGTTTTTTCAGATTTGCAAAAATAATGGGTTTTGTCATTCTGTTTGTTAGCAGTTTTCCAGTATTTTCTGGCTTTCTCGGAATGTACAAAAAATTCGTGTTGCATTAAAATAATTTGAGAAATGCACGAATTCCGTGTAAAGTTTAAATTTAGATAAATCGAAATCACTTGTTTTTGGAAAATCAATAATTTTTCTATAGTTTATTATCAGCAACGCTCACAATTGTTGGCTTATTCTTACTTACTTATCTAGCGAAAACAGAAGTCTAATCGAGTTAATAAACTATTTACGACTTCGAAAATGCTTATCTGTCGGAAGCATGAAACTATTTCCAAAACATTTTATTAGTCAACATTTATCGATGTCAATTATTTTAACTTCGAATAATATTTTTTTATCGGTAAACAAACGTTACATAACAATGCTTTTTAATTTAGGCAATATTGCGGCTGCCGAAATCCAGGCTAGCGACTGCTGGGCGATTAATTGCGTAGCCTTGGACTTAAGTATGCAAGGCCTCCGAAAATTCGGTCGGATTCTCGCCTAGTGGCGCGCCAGAACCACCCTTACGTTCCCTACCCCAATCCAGCATTCGGTAGGCAAACCATTCAGTAACCCGGCTCGGCCGCACTCGGCAGCACCCGCGCACCCCAACGTCCCCAACTAGAGCCGATTCACCTTCAAACACTCATCAAAGACAGACTTTTGTAAACCTCTTTTGGATCATACATCCTCCATGATATCCAACAGTGTCAGGTGATCAAAGTTACAACTTTTCTCCCTGAAGGCCGCGCTATAATTTCAGCCGCTAAGTTCGCGCGAAGCTTTTACGCTTGCCATTGACATTGGATATTCTACGTTATCGCGTAACGAAATTGGACAATAGCTTGTCCTTTTTCTGTTTTCTTTTGCGGCGTCTTTTTCTAAGGGCCGCTTTACATAAAAGATTCTCGCGCTGTCATTTTTTACGAGTTTGAGAGTTGCTATTGCTGTTTGTCGGTGACTCGTGCTGCTGTCGGATTGACATTCTTACAGAAAGTTTCAAAAAACATTTCTTTTTGTGAATCGTTCAAATTGGCATGCTCGTAATGAGGGTAAGTTTTGACTTCTTTGAATAGATCTATTTTTAAGGTGTTGTTGTTTTTAATATTGAAACCATCACTGTCATACTTAAAGTAGATAAATTCCATAAAATATTTGATTTGTTTCTGAATATTTCTTGTAATAAGTAATAATATATCCGTAGTTTATCATTTCTTGTAATAATATATCCGTAGTCTTATCTACATTGAAGGTAGTTAAAAGTCGTACAAACAGTCATAAAGTGTGTCTCTAATTGAGGTTTTTAATGGATTTACCGAAAACGTTTGTTCGCCTGTTTTATATGTTCGATGTTATCAGGCATCATGAATACCACGTGCCTTTGACGTTTATCGTAGAACACTCGTTAAATTGTATGATGGCAATTGTTTAACTGTGTCGTTAAAAGTAATGCAGTCTTTAATACATTTTACGAATATTTACGATAATAATAAAATAAAGATTTTAAAGGAAAGTGAAACCATCTACCTTAAAAATGTTCTGCCCTAGATAATGCGTAAATTTATTTGTTCTGTTATTCCTGATGGTTGTTATGAAATATCTGACCATATAATCTATCATTTAAACAGTTGCGATGGAAGCATTAATTCAACGATTAAACATGAATACGATTATGTCTAATTTAACTGATTGGGCTGCGAGGGAAATGACTTGTCCCACGCCTCTCTCACAGAGACTGCTTAATTAGAATTGCCTATACAGTCACCTGCAAAAAATAATTCTTTGTCGGATTATCAAAAATATATTGACCGAACAGAAGTTTACAGGGCAAGTTAGTAGTGGTCTCGTATAGAAATACTGCATATTTAACGGTTTTAGATATATATAATATATAATTTGAGCTGTGCGTTATATATATATCTTATATTCTGAGCTTTGTCAGCGCTCTTATATTTCTACATCCAACTGTATGCAGAGATACATTAGTGCCGTGTCTACGGTATTCATGCATAAATCATAGTTATTTCCATTTCGGTCTGTAGTTGAAAGGTTTAGTCGAAATTTCGGTCTTTAGTCAGACCGTTAAGGAGAAGCCAAATTCCAGAAAATTTATTGGATCCAGTTAATTCCACGAATTCCAAATAGACGAGGATTCCAAAACGTGATTATTTATAAAAATTTCGTCGTTTATCTGAAAAAATCACGACCTTCCATCACAAAGCCACTTTCCTTCCATCACGTAAAAAAGACTTTAGGAAATATAAATATATCTGTTTTCGAATAAATGTCACCCTTCGTGCATTTGATATTTTCGCTGCCATTAAAGTTTTCCCCAGACCGATTTGGTAGGTAATAATTATTTTGTCATCGGAATTTATTTTACTAGTCTGTCGAGAATTATGATTAATATATTTTATAACTCATTACGGAAATCTGAATTTATCGTAGTCGTCTACATTTGCAAAATTAAGTTTTACCCGTCAAAAATTCGAGGAAAATAATATCACTAATGAATTTGCATGACAATTTTGCAGGTGATTGTAATAAAATAAGTAGTGACCGACCGAAGGCTCGGTTTCTGCAAGTTTCGGCAAAAAATCTAGTTTGGTCATCAGTTTCGGTTTCGGCAGAAAATCTGCCGAACCTTCGGCCGCACCGAAACAATTAATAATTCTTTTTTCACGTACTTCAATTTATGTTTTTTTATTTAATTTATTTATTTATATTTATTAACGCCCTAGTGGGCTTTTATATGAATAGACGGAAATTTATATTCACAATATTAATTACATGTGTTACGTAATCAAGAAAACAGAATAAATAAGAATGCAATCAACTCGTTAGGTATATAATATTATAACATAAATTAAAAGAAATGAAATAGTACGAGTTGTACTTACAAAAAAAACTAATACAATTCAGCTTAAAATATTTATACATATTATTAATAATAAGACCTGAAATAAAACAAATTGTAATGTATAAGAGCTAGTTAGTATGAGGGTATAAACAAACAATTATATCTGTTTATTACTACAAATAGAACAGAAAAAATATAATAAAAAAAGTATATATTTTACTGGTAAAGTTTGGATGAGAAAAGATTTTATGAAAAACAAAAAAATAATAAAAGTTAATTATTAGCAGATAAATCGAGATTAGTTGGCTTTTGAAACATTCAAAACTGTCAACACTAAATATATCTATAAATTTAAAAACAAAATAGAGTAATTAGTATTGAGTTTATTGTTGCATTTAAAAATATCATTGCTACGAGTTTGTCTGGCAGGTATGTTAATGCAAGTTAGTTCCAACAAATTAGGGCTGTCAATTAAAGATTTTATAATTTTGTATAAAAATAATAAATCAATTAACACTCTTCTATCTGATAATTTAAGAAGTCTGGTTTCAGCGCGTAAATAATTATAATTTATGAATTCGATTGGAATTTTCATTTTAAAATTGATGTAATGAAGGAATTTTTTGTATGGTGACCATATTATGAAAAAAGATACTATCAAACACGGCTACCCCCTTGACAGGATTGATCGGACCCGGAACACAAGCAAATTTTTGCCGACAGACGAAATGCAAAGTGGTCGAGTAGAAGCAGCTCAGTGTTCGTGCTCAGTTAATATAACTTTCAAATATATTTAATATTATCCTTAAAAAAATACAAGATTCACACTTTCATACTTCCAAAATATAGTAGAAGTTTAATTTAAATGCTGCCAACTTATAAATTGTATAAGTATTAAAGTTAATTAATTAAGTTAATTAAGTTTAAAAATTATCCATGAATATTTTCGTATTTCGATTAGACTGGATGTCTTTATAATATGTAACTCTCATAACACCAGTGCAACAACGCGGCCGGCCACACGTGGATTTCCGCACGTCGCACAGTGGGGCAAGAATGCCTAAAAAACGCCCTTTATTCACAGGGACGTTTTAAGGTTAAAATTTGAATATGGAATGGAAGGTTATAAAAAATAAAATTTTTATGTACATAATATGTGTAATATATATATTACCTCTGTACATAATATATGCAATTTAGTAAAATAACTATCAAAAATATTTTTAATTTTCTTTATCTGACATGTTTGAGTAGTCATCACTATCATCGTCACCATCATCATCTCTACCATCATCAAGATCATCATCATCATCATCATCATCATCATCATCATCATCATCATCGTCATCATTAGCATCACTACCATCATCGTCAGCCTCAGTACTTGGATAAATTCCACTTTTCGGCTGTAATATAATGTAATTATTGATGGTCTCATAGAAATCGTTGTGTCTCCATTATTATCATAGTTAGAAGTTTGATCAAATCGGTATTGAAATAAAAAGATAACACGCTTTATATTAAAATCTAGAAGTTAACCACAGAAGAATAAAAATGAACCCATATATGAAACCAAAGTTTCCGAATGCAATTTGAAATTTATTTTTTAAACTTTATTAATTTTTTATGATTTTTTTTACATGAAACGACAAAAAAGTTAGGTGACAATAACATTTATAATACACTCGTCTAACAAAAATGTTTTTATTTAGTTTTTTTGTTAAGTAATTTTTAGATAGAAAAAACGTAAGGTGAGCCATTTTTAAGACTTTTTAAAGCTTGAATATAAAAGAATTGGTGTTTTAAAAATTATGTGTCTTTCTAAAAATAAAATAAGGGGGCGTATTTTATCACCTTTCATAAACAGTTTTTTGATTTTCGATATATTAAGAAATGTTCCATTTATATCGATTTTACCGTGAAGCGGAAAATTATTTGACCTTCTGACAAGATATGCCCGGGGGCTGAGGGTATAATTAATTTAAAAGTACATAAAAGTGGTAGAATTTTAATTAACAAAAATTTTAATTAATAATTTACCAAAACGGATTTTAAAGTACGTTCTATGAAAACAAAGTTTCCGAATGCAATTTGAGAAAACTTAAATAAAATATGTATTTATTTTATTTAAGTTTTTTTTGAGAAAACTTAAATAAAATATGTATGTGTTTTTAGTTTTTTTTTTTAATATCAGTAATTATTATTAGTAAAAAAAAGAGTGGGCCATTTTTAAAACTTTTTTTTTTGCATTAAAAAAATATTATATTTAAAAAATATATTTGTAGTTCTAATAATAAAATTTTAAAGAATAGTTTTAGAAGCAGTTTTTATTTTTTTTTATTTTCAGATACGATAAATATTTCATTTAAAATTAAAATGTACACGTATATGAAACCAAAGTTTCCGAATGCAATTTGAGAAAAAATTATTAAAATTTATGATTTTTTAAAATTATTTTTACAAGAAACAAAAAAAGTGAGATAACAGTAACGTTTACGATTTGTTTAATAAAATATGTGTTTCTAGTTTTTTCTGTAAACAGTAATTTTGGTTTGAAAAAACCTTAGGCGAGTCATTTTTAAAACTTTTTTTATGTTTGCTTTAAAAAAATTATATTTAAAAAATTATAAGTACATTAATAATAAAATTTGATGCATAATATATCACCCTTCAAAAACAGTTTTTTTGTTTTCGGATACATTCAGAAATAGTCCATTTATTTGTATTTTATCGCAAAGCGGAGAATTGTGTTAAAGTACGCCCGAGACTTGTGGGGTTAATTACTTAAAAAGTGCAAAAAAGTGGCAAAATTTAAAAAGTGATTCGTAAATCAAAATAGTTACTGATAAAAATTTTTTCAAAAAAACAGCCCGGAGGTGCCCGGAGCTAAGTATATCTCTAAATGAATCTGAAATTTTTAGAAATCAAGATCATATTTTTGTACTTAATTGATGTACACTTTTACCCATCAATACAACTAATGATTTTAAAAATATAATACGAAAAAAATAAGTTAAATATCTGAACATGATGGCTTCATAATCACTTTTGGGGTTTATATTAGATATCTTCCGAAATAAATTTGTAAAGTTGAGTGATAAGCGGGCCACTTAACGGGGGTTCTTGATTTCACGACCGATAGCTATGTTCGCAGGGCGATTACAGGTAGAAAGGTTAGGTAAATTGCGTTTACCTGCTGTGTAATTATGCAGCAACTAAAGGGGTATCTGACAACATATAAGGCGACTTTGTAAGATTGAATTTTTTTTTGTATGAAAATGAGGGATTTGGCCTCACTGTGCGTCGATGGCATCGAACTACTACACATATACACAAAAGTTCACAATGCAATACAATAATATGCTAGGGAGGCAGAGATAGGGCATGCCTCCGAGGGCTGCTGAGTGGGGACATAATAATATTATGATGGAATCGAAATGAACGGTAGCCGTTGCGCGGTCGCGTATTGTTCAATTTGAGGCGCATCTCAAAAATGAACACTTGCGATGTAGAACCGATCATTTACGATTAGCTCTGGCGCTCTAGTGACCAAGTTTTGTTTTTTTTTTGCTATAGTACACGGCAGTAGGTACCTACGAAGCACGGCCCTTTGGATTAATTTAGTAGGGCGTTTAGTATGAAGAAAATAATTCTCCTCGGGGCCTATGTCATCTTTGGGGGTGCTATGTGGAGAGTCTTTTTAGGAAAGGAAAGGGGTGGGTAGGAATCTGGGGGTCAGTGTGTTCAGAAGTGACGTACGAATGATTCCATCCCTCCCACGGCGGTTTTCCGAGAGAATCCTGCTAGAGAAGTCAAAAGGTCCCCCTCAATCAGTCTCTCGAGCTGGCCTGCCACGCAGTTGGTGCCAGGGCCCGGACAAACCCCACCTCACGAAACCGGGCACCCCTGCTAAGTCACTAAACGTAGCAAACCTCTTGGGGTCCATGGCAGAAGTGTTGGTTATCTAATAAATGGTTCCCATGCCCGCAGTAGGTACTGTATAATAAAGATAAATTTGAAAAAAATTACGTACCCAACTCTATTGCAAGAGTGGAATATTAAATTAAGTGATTTGACTTATAAGTTATCTTTGAAGAGGTATTTATCCCACTTGAATTTAAGATTTTTCTATGTTTTATATCCGTTTCCTGGGAAAATATTCAAAACTTTTCAACGATGTTTGAGTTTGGGAATCATTTGAGAGAGATTTATATATTTTTTTCCTATATAAACAAGACTTTATGTGAGACGTAATATTTTGCGTATAATTTTTTTAATCTTAAACCCTACTAATATCTTAGAAAATATTATATTACCCACGCACCCTTTCCATTTCTAAGATTTAGTGGGATTTTTGTTTACACTTTTTTTTTTTTTAACTTCCTTGTATTTTTGTATTTTCATTTTAAAATACCCTGAATTTTATAACTGTTCCAATGTAACAAGATTTTTCAATAAAATAAATTATGATTCGGAAGTTCGTGTAAATATTGTTTGACGATGTTGTTATTTCACAATAAAATTGGCTTTGAAAGAAAGCACTCTCATTGTTGTTTACTGTGGGATTGTTGAATTAAATTAAACGAAATTCGCCACGCTTTTGAAATACCTACTCTAAAAAATGTATGCGAATGCGCAACTTGTTATTTATTTACTGTTCAGCATACCGATTCCCCGTAAGGGAAGACAGATATACCACCACACATTATGTAGCTGTTCTGGCACACGCTCCTTGATTCGTTAACATGACTATATACAAAATATCTTTTATTATTTCTACGCTTGACATGATTCACCGGTATATAATTTGAATGGGTTAATTATATGTCTTACTGGGACGTCCCCGACTCCTTTCGCCTACCTATAATGTTGTTATCTCCTGACATTCTTCTCTTTAATAATATTAAGGTAATTGTATTTTTTGTGATACCTATCTCTCAAGAGTCCCAACTCCCGACCGACCGGAGCCAGGCGAGCTATATCACATACATGGCATCCCAATTTGGGAGGTGGGTATGGGTCACCCCAAGAGGATCGCTACGTTTGGCGATTTAGCAGGGGTGCCTGGGTTCATGGGGTAAGGTTTGTAAGGCTAGTCTTAGCTGCGAATGCGTTTGCGACTGGTTGAGGGAGCCTTAACCTAGTCCTCTCCAACCGGACTCTCCTGGACACATTGACTCTCAGATTATTTTCCTTCCCAGGACATCCTTTCCTTCCTTTCCCTAAATGACCCCACACACAGCATCCCCAATGATCATATCATGAGGAAAAATATCCTTCAGGGCCTCTTGTATGGAACTAATGCAAAAAAAAATCACAAATTTTGTGAGGTTGAAGTAAGTCGGGGAGGGAAAGAAAAGTCTGGGAAACCCCTGGCTATTCTGATCTGGTCATAAAAATAAGGTAAAAACTAACAATTATTTACTGAATGGTGGTCTTTCCCCAAGGTTCTTAGAAAATGCGTTTAACGAGGTTAGCTCATCAAGGGGGTAGAACTATGATGACTAAAAATTCGTGAAATTGAAGTCCATGTTCCACTGGGAGATTGAATTAACTGCAATACAAGTGCTAAAAATTCGTGATATAGCTTGAAGTCCAAGTTCCACTGGGAGATTGAATTAACTGCAATACAAGTGGCTAAAAATTTGTGATCTAGCTTGAAGTTCACGTTCCACTGGGAGATTGAATTAACTGGAATACAAGTGGCTAAAAATTCGTGATATAGCTTGAAGTCCGTGTTCCACTGGGAGATTGAATTAACTGCAATACAAGTGGCTAAAAATTTGTGATATAGCTTGAAGTTCACGTTCCACTGGGAGATTGAATTAACTGCAATACAAGTGCTAAAAATTCGTGATATAGCTTGAAGTCCAAGTTCCACTGGGAGATTGAATTAACTGCAATACAAGTGGCTAAAAATTTGTGATCTAGCTTGAAGTTCACGTTCCACTGGGAGATTGAATTAACTGGAATACAAGTGGCTAAAAATTCGTGATATAGCTTGAAGTCCGTGTTCCACTGGGAGATTGAATTAACTGCAATACAAGTGGCTAAAAATTTGTGATATAGCTTGAAGTTCACGTTCCACTGGGAGATTGAATTAACTGCAATACAAGTGGCTAAAAATTTGTGATATAGCTTGAAGTTCATGTTCCACTGGGAGTTTTGAATTAACTGCAATACAAGTGGCAGTGTCTTACTTCAAGCTTCGTGACGCGTTCGAAATTTCGAAAGTTACCCGATGAGTTTTTTTTTTTTCGAAAAAGGCCCGTAAGAGCTAACCTTGTTAGACGCATTTTCTAAGAACCTCGGTCCTCCCTTACATTGGTAGCAACTTCTACTGTGGAACGAGCTATATTTATTTGAATTCGGTATGTAATAAAACAATGAAAATTTAAATAAATACCGATCTATATTTTTATTTGCTCAATTCGTAATTTGAATTCGTGGTCTCTTATTCGCTCTGCTACGAATGTCGTCAAAAAGTCTGAAATCAATAAATCGAAGTCTCTCTCAAAAACGTATTAATTCAGAGTAGTTGCCACAGACATTCAGTTTCTCTGGTAATATCCACATTGTGTACTCGTGGTCTCATTTCACAATACTCACATCTGCCAAGATAAACTTTATTTCGTCTGCTGGAATGAAAAAGAGTTTGCTTCAATATTTTCTTTATTAAAATACAAAAATTTAGGTTTAACATACAATAATCGAAGTGTATATTTGGGATTTGGCATAAAAATACATTACAAAAAAATAGACTATGCCTCATGTTCGCTACTATGCAATAAAATCACTTAAAATATAACTTATTTAATTCTTCAATATTATTTTGTTCATAGATATTTCAATCATTTAACTAGACCCAGTTTCTCCTCCATAGTCAAATCACACTAAACCTAGTCCAATAAATAAAAGTACTAACTATCACACAGCAGATTTGGGTATCAGGTATCCGCGATATTCAACTAAAAAAAAACTATTAGTTTAAATGGTCGGAAAGTGCAGTCAGGAAATGATTTAATAAAATTATTATTGTAAGAATTGCGCATTCATTTCACTCAATGCACAAACATAGATACCATCAATCTTTATAAATAAATCATTTACATTGTGTAGGTACAGCTGACGAGGGCGTTTAATTTATAATACCACATAAGCCCATTTCGAACGAAAGTAAAAAAAAGGTAGTATTTTCTTGCAAATGACAGCAGATTAGAATGTCGCTATTGATGTCGAAGAAAAAAACAGGGCCTTTTTACTCTCGTTTGAACGTGTCTACAGCCAGTAACCCACCGAATATTATTCATTCACGCTAACTTATGAACTAGGTATGACATGGAATATTTTCAAGTGTTGGAATAAATAAGATTTATAATTTTTTTACAAAGTTCAATTTGTAGAAAATGATCTTGGATCGGAATTCTGAAAACTACATGTTGAATTTTATTCTCAGAGAACTCTTGTAAGGAATTATTTCATCGAGCATTTGTTTTTCACAATTACCCTGCTATGGTTCTCTTTCATCATTGCTTATATATTTTATTTAATAAATAATTAATTATGTGCGAATTTAGAGACATTTTTTTTTTACTTAAATTCGCTTTCCCAGTAAATTCACAGAAGTAAGAAAACCAATCACTGAAGATGGACTAATTTATATGAGAATGTAAAAAATATATTTCGGTTAGTTTTAGGAATGAAGCTTTTTGTGTTGAACTATTTTCTAAGGCACTCCCCCTATGTATTCCGGCTTCCAGAGCTGGTGGGCGAAGAAGTTGCTGACGATGTCGATGTCCCTGTTGTGGTCCCTAACCACGTGGCCGTGGGTGGAGTCCCTCGGGAAAATGGGCTGACAGGTGACGGAGGCGGGCAGCACCAGCCCCTCGGGCAGCAGGGTCTTGGGGTTGATGGCGAAGGAAGGCTTGTCGGCTTCTGCCGCTTGCTTGGCCAGCCACTCAGCCGCCAGTCTGCAGATATCCGTCTCGGAACTGCACTTCTTCCCGTTCTCTTCACTCAGTGCGTCTTCTAGCCTCAGCTTCTTCTTGATGGGAGCGTGGAGAGAGTTAGCCGTGTACAAGCCAGTACCTGCCAAAGCATGTGTGTAGCTCATAAAGGGCTTACTGCATTTCATCACCGTTTGCAGCTTCTGAGTCGCTCTTGCGATGGTCACCCTCTTCTCGCTGATGATGTGTATGGCTGTGAATGCGTTCAGACAAACTTCGATATGATCCCAGTCGGGAAAATCATCCATCTTAACCGAGTCAGCCGACACTGTTTCTTCAATCTTTTCGGAACACACCGATTCATCGGCAGTTCCTTGTTTTTCTTTTTCACCCGTGACCTTCAGCTTTTCTTCTTCGAGTTTTCTTTCATCAATTTGTCGCTTCATGTCATCGTCTGTCAATATAGGGACAAAGTATCTGTAGCCCATTTTCCTAAATGGTTTTCCCTTGGTTGTTTTTTCGTCACCCGTAATTTGTTTCACTTTTATCTGAATGACTTTTGACAAATAAACGTACTGGCGGTTGCGGTTTGGTAATGCCTTGAAGTACATGCACACTTTTTGTATGAGCGGCGCCGTTACTCTTTCTGTACATTTTTGTTGACATTCACATAATATTTCTGGGATACTAAAAGTATCTGTACCTGAAATAAAAATGAAACCATTAGTTGACAGTCACAACCGTTGTATAGTTTTGCACAGTTAAATGTCAATAGAATAGGTTTTTTAAATTAGGTCACCGTAATATTTTCCAAAAATGCGTTGACGTCATATAAACCGATTCCATAACCTATTAAACATTAACAATGATTCAGTCTTCCGCTTTCGTACCTGGTGAATTTTTGTCTTTGGTGTGTTTTCCTGAACTTGGCGTGTTAGGTGAGGGATTATTAGACGTATTCCTTGGATCCTTTTTCAATGGTCGTGATTGTTTTGGTGTAATTTGTTCGTACGAATCGTCACTACTGTAGCCGCCCGCCATGTTTGTTTGATAAATCGACCCATGAATCCGCCGCAGCGCTAGTGTCGCCAGACGGCAGACAGCTGACGGCCCGCTATCGACACCTAGCGCGCTACGAGGAACTATGGAATGTTCAAGCGTCGAGACGGTAAAGCAGTTAACAACAATAAACAGTTTTCTACTTTTTATGAACCGGTCGAACTTGGAATTTTGTTTTTCGAATAATTTTAGGGAGGTCAATTGTAAGTTAGGTAGGGATTATTATAAATTCTTTCTTCAACTTATATCACTGCTAAAAAATAATGCTGAACTGATGTACCTAATGATTTTAAATTAAAATAATAATAATTCATTGTACATTATACTAATTCCCTTCTGAAAAAAAAGTTATATTTTTTTCTGTATTTACTGACAAGCTTTTCTTCATAATCTGCTCGTTTAAGTTGGCTGTCTGTATATATCCCGAAAATTTTACTGAACTTTCAGTTCAATTTAACGAATTCAGTTCTGTGCCTACAAATATTACGTGTTTTATTTTTATCTGTATATGAGTCTGAGTACCGCACAAGAGTCCCAGCTGCTCTAGTCCGAGTCCCAACTAGTGACTATGCCATAAGGTATGAGGCTGAAGGTGGTGGGGAAGGGAAGAAGAAGATTATGAAGTATCGGCGGCCTCCGTGGTCCCGAGACCTTTCGAGGGGTTCGAACCCGGCGTGCGCAAATAAATTTTTTTTGATTAATTTGTGTTATTTCACAATTTATTCATTTAAAATAATAAAAAGTATATTTGCGGCACGTTCCAGAGTGGAAGATACTATCAGTATCGCCCTGGTGTAAGACCACCATTGGCTTTAGCCGTGTTTAGTGACCAGATCTGAATAGCCAGGTACTTCCCCACCTTCCTCTTCCCTATCTCCTTCCGCTCCCCACTACCGTCAGCCTCACAACATACCTCGATTGGGAATGCCATAGATTCCCTGGCTCCAGACGGGAGCAGTTGGGACTCTTGTGCGGTATTAACTGTAAAAAAAAAAAAATCTGGCTATTCACATCTGGTCACCAAACACGCCTAAAGCATTTTCAAGCAACTTTTCGTTCTGAATGGTGGCTTTCAACAGTGCGATACTGAAAGTATCCGTATTGTGTTCTCTGTTTCAAACGAGTTTTGAAGGTTTTATTGAGCTAGGTACATGAAATGAAAATAATTTATATTACATAGCGCTCCCTGATGACATTTCAAAATCAAATAATTGTTTCAGAAAAACAGACGTCGAATTATTTTCAAATTACATCATTTGTACATTAAATAATTACTGTAGTATATGGTTTACTTACTAAACTTTTCCGTTAATGATATGATTTTGTTTTTTTAGGAAGTCATAATCTTTATTGAAGAATTAAAATCTGCGTTATACCAAAAATAACATTATAAGACTCTCTAAACTTTTTCATTTTATGAAACGAACGCTCTGATTCTATATAACATTATTGCATGTTGGATGCCTTATGGAGCCAAAAAATATTTCGGTGACTTTTTATTTATGTATCTGATAGTATTATTATTTGAAGTACTGTACATTTTCTATTGTTGTAAACGGAAGTGGCGACCTCTGTTATTTTCAAAAAGAACCGTTGAAATTTCAAACAGCATCCCAAATGAGAAAATATCAAAAATAAATTAACAAACCCTTGAATTTCTCAGTTTCAAAAACTTTAATTCAATTTTCCTACCATTCCTACCATTTTTCGAGCAATTTTTTCCCAGTTTCCAATTTTACCGGAATACATTTTTGAAGTACATGAAAAAACACGAAAAAATTGCGAACATCGCATAATAAAATCATTAAATGTTGTTATGAAAGTTTCCTGGCACAATTTCCTATCAATTTTCCGTATTTTTTTCATAAAAATAAAAATGTCCGTACATGGAAAATTTCTAACTTCACTTAAAATCAAACTGAGGTATATCTTTATAAAAAAAAAATTTCCCGACCTATTTTCCTTTTTTTTCTGAAAAATAAAATATGTCTAAAGCGAATTATTATAAATGATAATCTTGAAATTTTAGAGTAATTTTTAAATGGTAGGTCCTTAAATTTTTTCTCAAACCGATTTGGTTAAAAATTACTGTAGGGGAGGCTTGGGAGAAGAAACTCCAATTTAATATGTATGGTTTTAGTTTTATCGCGGATAAAATTCACGAAAGCTAATTTTTTTTAATATCTTGGGTAAGTGTACTATAATACTACCTGTGAAATGTATTTTATTTTTGTGTAGAAATTCTGTTTTAGAAAATGTACTTACCCATTTAAATCAACCGCGTACTCGAAGTTCCCATTCTGCAGCTGTATTCATAATAAATTATTCATTGAATCCATTTAGAGAGAACTAAACAATAGGCGTTTGATGTTAAAATAATCTTTATGCAATTTGCCATTGTTAGTAGTTGTGGAATCCTTTAGTGTTTAATCATTTCGTTTATCTATTGTATATCGATCGTCGATTAGTCAGACATCTCCAAATATCAAGTTTTTAAATAATGAGGAAAGCAATATTCGAATGCTCACCATAAATCAAATATTATCTACACTAGATATATTAAAATTGCTATAAAACAATACCGGGAGGCGTAACGGTCCGGTACATTAATATGACATTTTGAAATATCATACAAGTGACCCAGAAAACATCAACATTTTATTTAACTCGCTACAAGTTTTTCTGTATTATAATTGATTTGGTGTATGAGTATTGTACTAGATAGTGGACACACTTTTATATAACTGCATACTGAATTCAAATTTCGAATTTTCGGAGATGTCTGACTAATCAACTAACTGGACTGTCGATTTATGTAATGTATAATATGGAGTATTGGAATGTGTGGATTGCACTCAGTTTAAAAAAGCAATATCTGAAATGTCAAAACAATTTTGAAATTAATGATATTTTATATTTTTTATGTGACACCTCACAAGGTCTTTCGTGTCTGTATAGTGTACCCAAAACCATGGAAACTAAATACCATATATATATATATTGTACCCGGTTGTTCGCTGTTAAAGGACACGTAAGGAGGGATTTTTTGTTAATTCGGGTCTTGAAGAGATCCTGCTTATATGAAAGAAGAAAGGCGAATACCGCTAGCTCGTTTCTCACGAACTCTTTTATAAAATTACGAGTAAGGGAAATGATTCGTTCTTGTTCTACCGACATTTATATTCCTTTGTCGATTCACAATAATTCATTGTTTTAATGGAAAACTACTACAGTGCTTACCAATTTTTATCGAAAAATAAAAAATAAATAAAAAAAGAAAATTCCAGCGAAAGGCGGCTCGTGACTGTTAGCTAGAGTGTTTGAATTTATAAGTTTTGTTATGGCAGAAAACAATACGCACACAGGGTGTTAAGAAACGTACCTGACTTTAACCAGTGATTCCTGAGGTTATTTTATGTAAACGATATCGATGATATATTGATCTTTTTATTTCTTTCTTTTTCAACTAAAAACATAAAGAAATCAATAGGTATTGAACAGTTAGGGTCATTTTTGGGGGTTGGTCGTTTACTCGGATGATATGTGAAAGAAAAAAAATTGCCAATGAAAAAAAATGCTAAAAAAAATTGCAATGGAAAAAAACCACAAATAAAATGTCACTGGAAACCAACATTTCGTTAACATTTTCACTCCATTTTTCACAGGAATCAGTGATTGAAGTAAGTCAGGTATGTTTCCTTACACCCTGTAGATATATTAGGTACCTAGGTAACCTAGATTATATTTAAGTATATTTTAGTGTTAGGAGAATATATGACGCAAATGTGAATGGTAGACGAAGTCGGGGACGCCCGAGGAAGACGTGGCACGAACAAGTGAATCAGATACTTGAGTCGGGCGATGTCAAGAGTCAGAATAATAGAAGAGCATGTATGAGGCGATGTATGAATGTGAACGAGGCAAGGAGTGTGTGCCAAGGTCGTGTTGTTTGGCGGTCCGTCCCCTCTGCTTACGGCGTGATGGTGAGTTAGTTATATTTTTTGATTGATGTGTTTATATGAAGTATGTCAGAAAATCTTCAAACAAAAAATGTTTTTTGTAAATATGTAACAAAAATTGGCTTAGTAATAATAATATTTGGACGATTTTTATAGCGCCGTTTTTCACCTCAAGGGCGCTGTAAAAACTTATACATAATTTATGATTATATTTTTTTGAAAAGAAAGACAAACATTCCCGTGTAACGAATAAACTGGCAATATTTGAAAATCTCCTACTAACATCACAGAAATCGGAAAATGTTGCTTATGTCGTGATGGAGGACTTAGCCAGCCGAGGAATCGAACACGGGACGCCTGGATGGGACCGAAACGCGATGCTAACTCAGCCACCGACCGGTCAAAATACATTTCATTAATACTACATTAATACTACTTATTAAATATTAGTATGTATTAAATATTACTACTTATTAAATATTATTAACATTAATACTACTTATTAAATATTAGTATGTAATTTCATATTATTCAATCTTAGCACTCTCGCACAGTGACTAGCCGCCATTGTTCCTAGGTAAATTAATATTAGCAATGTATTATAAAATCAAGCTCCTTAACGACCTTAACTAATAAATAACCCGATAGTTTGTTGTAATCATTACCTCTGATGAAGCGTAATTACGTTTACCAGATTGGTTGCAGTTTTCCTTCGAGAAATATCTGAATTATTTAAGTAAACCGATCATTTCTCAACTATCTGTCGGTAATATTAATTTGACGGAACTGATGTGTTATTTTTAGTCGAAAATCAGGTATTTCTTGGAAAGCTATCAGGGCCAATCAATTTTTACGCGCTTTCTATTAAAAGAAAAATTATCTCATGATTACTTATTTTATTCAAAGCTCACGGGATAAAATATCGGCAATGAATAATAAGAAAAAAATTAGAATATTGATCGGGTTCATCGTCAAAACTAAGTTTGGTAATGCCAGCAGGGATAATAATATAAATAATTTGGTGTTGCCAGCAGGGATAATAATATAAATAATTTGGTGTTGCCAGCAGGGATAATAATATAAATAATTTGGTGTTGCCAGCAGGGATAATAATATAAATAATTTGGTGTTGCCAGCAGGGATAATAATATAAATAATTTGGTGATGCCAGCAGGGATAAAAACATAAATAATTGGGTGATGACAGCAGGGATAATAATATAAAATAATTTGGTGATGCCAGCAGGGATAAAAACATAAATAATTGGGTGATGACAGCAGGGATAATAATATAAAATAATTTGGTGATGCCAGTAGGAATAATATAATACGGTGATACCAGCGGGGATAATAATATAATATAATTTTGTGATACCAGCAGGGATAATAATATAATATAATATGATGATGCCAGCAGGGATAATAATATAATATAATTTGGTGATGCCAGCAGAGATAATATTATAATATAATTTGGTGATGCCAACAGGGATAATAATATAATTTTGGATTAATTAAATTTTACCTACAACTATCCTTTGCTTTAAGGTCCCGTAACCGCTCTCGAAAAGAAGAAGACGGAGATATATGTAATTACGAATGTTGAAGAGAGCGCGCTAATATTTAAATCGATAAAATTGAAGCGAAAATTACGAAAAAGCTTAATAAAACATGACTCGTTTAAAATAGAGCAAAAATCTCGTGGAACGTATCTTAAGTATCATTTAAAGAAACACTGTTAATTTTTTCACAAATATAACTTGTAAAATAAGAGAAATAGACTTGTTTTAAATAATTTTCGGACTATACTTTGCAATTTTTTTCTATCGAGGGAATTTCATATAATTTGCGTTTCGGCGTGGAACGTATCTAGATATTATCTTAAAAAATAACATATATTTTTTTAAGAGCTTAAAAATTTCAAATGTTTAAGGGAGATATGGAAGAAATCGGTCGAAATTCGAATAGCGGCGGCTTAATTTACATATATTATACGCCTATTTGACATCGAAATATTGGTAGTTTTTCAAAGCGATTTTCCGTCGAGAACTGTAATATAATGTTGTGCTCTTACCGTACGAAAAAAGCTAAGTATTTATAAGAATCATCATTTCGAGAATGCACCGTTTCACCCAAAATCTCAATTTAACTTAAGGTATCTTCTAGGTTACTTGTAATATCGACTTTATCTCGTGAAAAATAAATTATCGTTGTTGTCAAACCTTTCTTGTAAATATTTAACCTCTATCTCAGTGACCGCCCGCTGCTGTTTGCATAATATTTGGGCACATTTGCCTGAAGTCATCTCCTGGAAGGGCTCGCCACAAAAATCCCTTGCCCTGTGCCCTGTGTGCTCTGTGCCCTCTGCCCTCTGCTCCCCCGCCCAGCCCAACAGGTGTCTCTAGCGTGTTTTCCGGGCGCAATTTTCCCCTTTGAACTTTCCCAGCATATTAGCCGAGGCGCTTTGGCTAAAGTTGAATGCCAGTAGGCGCCCAACCGCGGTATCGTATACCCGTCGTCCCTCACTCTCATTCGTCGAGTCTATCTCTCAACTTTTGGTTCGTCTTTGAGAGAGAAGAGTTTTACGTGTAAACACTCTCTAAAATCCTTAAGCGAGTCTTCTATTCGATAAATTTACCCCGTTCAAAAAGTTTCGAATTGTATTTTTGAATACTTTGAAAAATCTTCGCCTTCGTTGGAACATTTCACGATTCGATACTCCGAAGGAAAGGAAAATTCTCTGTAGTTTTCTTTATTGAAAGAAAGTTTATATTTGACTTTTAGTCGGTGTCCTTTTTACGAAGTGACTTTTAAAGAAAAAGCGCGTAAAATTATTGTAATTTTTGTTTCAAGTGTCTTACATTTATTTATTTATTTTAGTGACTCGGTGTTTGTTCAGAGTAAAATTCTAGTTCACTTTTCAACAGATCAAGGATTGTCAATATGTCTGAAGTAAAGAAGGTATTATTGTCTTTATATTATTCAATTCTTCCCGTTTCTGTAATTAACAAAAGATAAAAATATTCCAACCTTTTTATCAACAAAAAATAGGTTTTTCGCTTTCCGCCGTATTTTCCATTTCAGCCTAACTTTTAAAAGTTATTCATGTATTTATTTCTACCCGTTCTTATTTACTTATTAAAAGTATTAACTACAGAATCCAGCAATCACTTTGCTTATTCAGTACGTAGGTAAACATTTTCATGAATAAATTATTTTTCATAAACTGTTATGAATTCATTTTTACGTTACATTTTTTATGTTTGCTATAAGATGTAAAAATATATTTTGATCGGTTTTTATTTTTGTATACAATAAAGAAGAAAATAAATTACATTATATCGAAAAAAAAATTATTTATTAAAAAAACTGTGCTTGAAGGTTTTATGGAAATATGTCGTTTTAACCCAACTATGTCACTGTATATAAACAACATAATGTTTAGATTTATGTACACATTAAGGTACTTATGTAAGCTTGGTCTTAAATAAGTACCTCCAGACATGCCTACATTAAAATTTAACAAAAAATTCATTCAGTATTGATCCGTCTACGATCCCAGTTAAAGATGCCCAAACACATTATTACGTGCAGTCGGGGCATGACTACAGTAACTTGTAAGGTTTCTTATGCAAAAAATATTTCCTTCGTTAGTTTGGGCCTCCTGGACATATATTTAAAAAAAAATAGATTGACAATTAAACTAAACACAAGCATCTGATTTCTTAGGAGAGTGTATAAAATATGTAAGCTATATATGTTATATTATGAAAATGTAAATGAAACCAATATTAATAAAAAAAATAAAAAAAATATATATATATATTTTTCATCTCTTTTATTTACTGTTACTTGCGTCGTTTGTCTTATGACACCGAGAGAGAGATTACAACGAGGCTGTCAGCAGTACGCTATGCGTCTAGTAGTTATGGAATAACGAGAACCCATGCTCGATTGCTTGTTAGTGCCCATCCATAATGTAACGCTTAAAATTTATTATTTGTAGAATTTTTTTTTTATAAAGTCGTTAAATTTAATAACCCTGTTATAAAGGCATAAATTCATATCCACTTTGAATAAAAATAATTAATTATTATTCATCATTGTACGCACTGTAATAGTGGGACCTCTGAAGATTTTAATTAAACTTTCACTATTCTAAACGTATTGCTAATTTATATTATTTATGGCTTCTATGAGTAAAAATAGCATAATTCATCGCGGGAGCCCAAATGTGTTTAATTCTTACAATTGACTTAGTTATCTATAGCGGCCAAAAGAGGAACTATCCGACAAACGAACTTTTTTTTTAATTCGTAATTTTTTTATTTCCAAAATATTTACTTTCCCCGGCTGCACGTATTAGATTGGAAATCTCGAAATCTCTATACATTACCTTTTTACCTACCTTTTACGTTTGTGTGGATTACATAAGATTCAATTTATGGGTAGGTACTAGGTATATTTTTACAAAATATCACGTAAAAATAAAGCCTTCATAAAATTCATTAATATGTTTCGGATGCTTTACGTAGGTACCTACTTGGCGTATTTTTTTATGTTTATAATGTAAACCAATTCGTTGTAAAGATTAATCTAAATATGATTCACGTATAGCTTTATCTTAAGCTACAATTTCCAGAATCTAAAATGACTTAGAAACGACTGAAATTACTTGTTTGTGACTTTTTAATAGAAAAGCTTGACATCTCAGAACAAAACTTTAATGGGTTTTGTGGAAATGGAGATGTTGCATTTTCCGTAAAAGATTGACTCTAACAAATAAAAGCTATATTTTAGAAACCCACAATCTTTTCTAACAATTTTTAATCTCGAATAAACATGTCATTCTAATATTGTGTGACTTATTTAATTTATAGAAACCACACGTAATTTCAAAAAAATGACCTACTTGCCGGAGCCAATGGAATTATGTATTTCGAAGAACGTTGTAAAAGAAGTGGGAGTTGGGAAGGAGAAGGGGAAGATGGACGTAAGGAAGTAACTGGCTATTCATATTTGATCCTTAAACATACCTTTCCTATAAATGGCCGGGTGTGCGCCGGCGCACGCGCCAAAATTTTCAATTATTTTTATTTTTGAATGCGATTTTAACCCTTATGTATAAAGAAAATGTATGAAGAACAAGGTCAGAATCGCTTGGGGCATTCTTGTTCTTGACGTAAGAGACGTATCCTAAATACTTCTACACCTGGACATAATTGAGAACAACTTTCATTTTGAAATGTTGTAATTTATTTTATTTCTATATATTTATGAAGAGAAAACCTTTGTCTTCACTCCAGATCCATATTCTTAGAGCTTACCGGTCTCCTAGGGATGTCTCATACACATAAATTATATATAGTATTTTTTATTGAAGACGATATTAATGACTCTCGAACGAAAAATGAGAAACAGGAAGACAGGGTTCAGATTCGGATTCAGTTGCATCTACGAAGCATCACTTCCTCCGGTCCTGACTTTAGGTCATGGGTTCAATTTCTAGATGCGACTAAATCTTTTCTGTTTCACATGTTTCGTTTAAGAGTCCTCAATATTGTCTTCAATGTTTAAATATTACAATTTGAGGTTTTACTCACTAAATAAAAAAAAAGATTTTTCTATTAAAATCTGTTTTCTATTAAAACCATTTTCTACTAATCTAGACTAAAGATAGCATCATGCACTATTAGGAGGCATTAAATTAATTTAATATATACTTGGTATCATTTTTAATTAAATGAAAACAAATTACTTTGTATAAAACCACTATTTAATTACTATATAAAACTATGACACATATCGATAATATTAATTATATGGTGGTGTTATACAAAATAATTTGTTTTCATTTGATTAAATATTTACGTTTGGAATGCATTCGCGGAAATGTAGGCAACGTTGCTAAATAAACAGTAAACAAATACGACGATACTTAAATTAATCTTAATGAATATATTCGAATTTTTTACTACATATAAACCGACAGTTTAATTTAATAACGATCGTATTCTCATCGAATCATTTCGGGTTGAACGAACTCCACCGATCAATATCAAGTGAACATTTATATTGATCCGATAAATTGTATAAATTGCGTCGACAAAATTCATACTTATGAGAATACATTAATTTATTACAAAAAAAAATCCTGCCAGCTGATGTTGTGGTATACTATGATTGTTACTTAACATTAGCTACGCTATCACGATCAGTGTTTGTTTATTAATAACTTGAACTCTGCTCCGATAAAGCAACCGTTATATTACTATATTATATTAAGCCATTCTTTCTGTATCGCGTTACTTGGAACATAAAAACTGGTCATTTGTAAGAGCAACAAGTCAGGTATATTGACGTTGGTGCACATTCATTAGCTTCCAACGTAATCCCGCTGTCATGGTATGGTCCTGCCGCTGTGAAATCCGTAGTAACCTCTCTTTCTGTTGCATATTACGTTTGTTAGAACGAAGGAGAGGTTACAACGGAGTTGTATGCCTTTATGAACGTAACCTCAATTGCTTTAGCACTTTACCTATCATACATGCCTACATCGCGACAACTTGTAGTCCGATTGAATGGGTTTCTATGACTTGAGTTATTTTGCAATGGGTTTATTCAATTGAAATACAATCAAGTTTTACCCACTACTGAGACACCGTTTTTAGAAACGATCCATAAATATGTACGTGCTTGAATTGCTCTGCATTGCTAAATTAAGTTAATTGATTCGTGTATTCATTATTAATTTTAATCTGCCGGTTCCAGAATTGCTAAATCCAAAGTTTTTGAACGAGATTTTTCGTAATCAACTTTGGTTTTGAATTTGTATATTTTTATCGAAACCTATTTTCTAAGTTGAATAAAAGATATTTGTATGTATTTCATTGGATTGTTGTCAAGAATTTGCCACTTGCCACTTACACATCTTGCCACTAACACAATGTTTTTATAATGAGACGAAACGTTGTTGTTATTCAATTGCTTTGCATGACAGAATCTTTGTACGCGCACCAAAAATAAAAACAAATAAAGTAAAATCTTTTTTTTCCAACTGAAAGCTTGGTCGAGCTAGGCTTGCATCTGAAATCCCCGCTATAACGTCTATTTCTGTTATTTGCGTATCATGTGAGAAAGAAAAGTTAGATATTATAAGTTGAAGATTAGTTGAAGGTACGCCTATCTTACGATATCGCTCACCATGCGTATATAGATTCATACATCCGTCACTCCTGAGCACACTGACCCCTAGATTCCTATCCACCCCTCATACATTTTTCCTTCCTCTACCCCCATATCTTCATCTCCTTCCTTTCCTTAAAAATATCCTCCACACAGCATCCCAAAGATGACATAGGCCACGAGGGAAATTGTTTTGCATAGGGCCTCCTGTCAGTCGTTGCAGACGGGTAATATAATATATCTGCGACAGTGGTGTGGGATTGTATGGCCACGCCCTTTTATATATTCATGCTATATTCATCGTGTGTAACTTGCTTTATAGAGATGCTGTATTCATATTACGGGATATTTCACCATATCTCACGGTTACTAGAAGATCCAGGAAGAAGAAATCGTATTATGTCAGAAGCCGTTACATCTGGGGAAAAAAAGAGTTGGACGGTATACGGGTGTGAGTGGGGTAGGGTTGCATACCGAGACGAAGTGGTGTGACGGCCACTCTGAGGGAAGATTAGTTAGTAAGATCCAAGAAGAGTCTAGAAGAGACAAGATTGGAAGGTAAAAAGAACCAAGTAGAAACAAGGCGAGCCAAAAAGGGGGGAAAAGTTGTAAGAAGATGCAAGAAAGTGCAAGAAGAGCCAAGAAGAGCCTAGTCGAGTCAAGAAGAGACTAAAATAGACTAGAAGAGATGAGAAGCCGCGGTAAGAAGTAGGAATATTCAAGATGAGTCAAGAATAAGAGGTAAGACGAGCCAAAAAGGGGCGAGAAGATGCATGAAGAGCAAAGAAGAGATAAGGAGTGGCGTTAACATGCAAATTGACAAGATGCAAGAAAAACCAAGGCGAACCAAGAAAAACTTAAAGAAGAAGAAATGAACCAGGAAGGGCCAAAAAGAGGCGAGAAAATGTAAGAAGAGGCAAGAAAAAGAAAGACATAATAAAATAAAAATAACGCTCAACCAATTATTAATTTATTCCTAAATTCAAAAAATGGCTTATAAGGTTGCCATGTAAACAGCTCAATTAAACTCCAACTTCCTTCCCATCCTCGGAGCACGACTTCCAAGTCCTATTAAATCAATGGTCCTTGGTTTATCGGGTCCAACCGTATCGCATATCCTCTTGATGGCTTTTCCATACAATATCGTATATTTTCGATTTATTTCTTTATAAAGTCCGAGTTTACTATTCGATACTCGAACCTTTGTATGTATATATCCGATAAGTTTCCGAGTTTTTTTTATACTGCTAGCATTTATTTGTTTATTTATTAGTATACGTTACCTTACATCAAGCTGATGGTGAAATACCTCCTTACGAGTAAAAAAACTCCCGGTGTTTTTTTTATTGCCATTAATCGCCATTGTTTCATAAGTCGTTGTACTTCGGAGAAGGCTAGAAAAAGTAGACGTGAAACCTTTGAACTCCCAATATGAATAGTGCTAAACGTATTTCAAAGATTTATAATATAATTTAAACCTTAGCCCTCCGGCACTGGCTCTGGCACCGACAGCTCTGACAGTTAATATGAGGGCATTTTATATCAAGCCATATTTTGTAGCATTTAATCAGACTGGGGATGTAATTAGAAGATATTACTGCTGTCGCCACAGAGACTATTACTGCCACACGTCTCCTTAATAATTCCGCTTCAATTTCAATCATCTTGGCCTCACCGCTCACATGATTGCTCCATTATTTTATACAATACATGATGAGCTCGTTGCAATTTGAACGATACAGCAATTTGTCAGCTACTGTACGTCGGCTGAAGAAACTAATTCTTTGTTAGCTTTTCATTACTACCTACATTTTCTATCCCCTACTCCCCACCGGATGGAGGGACTCAAATTCTGAGGAACATTTTTAATTATTCAGCACTTACGTTCGATAACTCAAGGATCCTGAATCCTGAAGGATCGCTGTATTCCGTTCTTTAATTGGTATTTTACAAAGGCACATAGCATGTGATATTATGTGCCTTTTTTTACTAATGAGAGCACTTGTAAATATCCACTTCTTTTAATTTATTCGACTTACTGTTGTCCGACGTTTTTTTTTTTTTTTGGAATAAGTGTTTTATCGTGATCTTGTTAGTCACGATTCACAATTTTTGGTCTTAATATTAGATGATTTAAATTTCTACTTATTTTTATTTTTAACTTTATGAGTACAACACTCCAAATTGTAATAATTAATTAAATGAAGACAATATTAGCGAAACTCAATTGAAAATCTGTAGACAGAAAAGTCAGAAAAAGATATTGGCACCTCTGAGACTTGAACCCAGGAACTTCGCTTTCCGGGCGACGACTCTGGCCACTGAGCTAAGGTGTCTTTGTCCGATTCAGTCGTTTTTAACTGTAACATACTTCGACTAAGAACTACCAACATTATCTCAATTTTTTAACACATATTTTTTCGAATTGTGTTGGTCGTCCCGTGGTTTTCATTTTAAATTATGGTTAATTTTTATTTTTACTCCTTTGACATAATTGGTATTATCTTATCATTGTTATTTTACGATTTCATTGTATTACTTCAGGTATTTGTCATGAAATTTAGCTCTCACCCTCGCATATTTTGCATTCTTTTTTAATTTGTAACATTTGCATTTTTCTTCATTGCATGGATCGCAAATATTTAAACAATAATAAATTATCAAAAGCGTGGTGATGTTATTGAATTAAATTAGAATTCGAGAAGATCTTGTATAGTTCTCAAGTGTAACCTTGAGTCGAGATGAATTCAATAAAATCGACATAATATTTTTATTAGTTTCGGAATATTCTAGACGATAACATTAATTTAGAGCAGTGATGACTAACCTTTTTCGTCGGACGGCCAGTTTATTCATTTTCAATTTTTTCGCGGACCGCAGGGTACAGGATACAGCTTGGCATGATTAACTTTGCAGTTGATGGTGTCGCCAACCTATTCGTATTATCTGAAACGGTATTCATTGGAGAAATAAGTGTAGCGCAAAAAGCAAAGCACCGCAGGCGAATTTTATATCTTCAAACTCACTTCAATAAATTTTATCGATTTTTATCATTCTTAAATGTTTAAGAAAAAATCAGAGTGTGCACAGAATTCACAGGATTTTTATCATTCTTAAATTTACAAAAAAAAAATCAGAGTGTGCAATTCACAGGCGGAAGAAGTGAAACCTTCAGAAAACTAAAGTAGACAAGAGTGGGGTGGCTACGGAGCACAGCACAAAGAGGAGACCGATTATACTATCATTCTCTCGCTGGCTAAGTCCTATAGATTTTTTAAATTTTCAAAAAGAAAGACAAACATTCCCGGGTTACGAATAACCCAACAATGTTTGAAAATCTCCTACTACCACCAAAGTAAGCCGAAAATATTGCTTGAGTCGTGATGGAGGACTTAGATAGCCGAGGAATCGAACACGCGACGCCCGGGCGGGACCCAAACGCGATGCCCACTCAACCTGTATATGTCTGTCTCTTTTAGTGTCGCTGTTTTTCGTTTCATCGAGTTTCAAATCACAACGGTGCTAAAGAAGTTTTATCTTCAAAAATACTTGGTAAAACCAATAAATGCTGTTGATCTTTACCGTTACAAAAGTTAAACAAAATTTATTATTTATGTCTTACTCCGCTTACTGGTTAATACGCAATATTTCTTATTCAAACAATTAGATTTAGCTTTATTATCACGAAGTGAGTATTTACATCGGGGGAGACGAAAAACTTTGCATAAATTGTGCATGTTACATTTAAATTTTGTTAAAATTATTTCACTCGCGCGGCATACGCCATCCGTATTTTCATCATTTTTCAGTTTACATTTCATAGACAATCAATCATCAATCAATGCTGCCAATCATAGAAAATTTTTTATTGCCAAATAAAACAATACTTTATTCGGGTTATGAAGTGAATGCATTATTGACAAGCTTGAACCCGTATTTTTAACAGAAGAACATGGAAACAAAGATATTAGAATAATTACACATACCCGTTAGACAAACCCTGCTTTGCCAAACAAACCATTCAAAACCTGGGATGTATATCTAAATTATGATAACATCCAGCTTTTCCAGATTAATCTCAACCCAGGAATAAACCGAAGTAGGTACTTTTCTGTTTTTATTTTGAAGAGAATTTATTTTATAAGGTTGGTACTTCCGACAAATGTCATATTTGATTGTCTATTAGAAAAGAGGAATATTCCGTATTATCCATGTATCGAATTTGAACAACACGAACGTTCCGTATCATCCGTGAGGTGGGCTTATACAATTTTACCCAAAATTTGAACAACACGAACGTTCCGTATCATCCGTGAGGTGGGCTTATACAATTTTACCCAAAATTTGAACAACACGAACGTTCCGTATCATCCGTGAGGTTGGCTTATACAATTTTACCCAAAATTTGAACAACACGAACGTTCCGTATCATCCGTGAGGTGGGCTTATACAATTTTACCCAAAATTTTGCCAAGAAAACTATTGGTATTTTATAAAACGAAAACTTTTAAAATGCATCAAATAAAAAGCGCTTCCCTGCGAAAGTGAATATTTTTCTACCCCACTAATTTCAGTCTTTTGAATATATTTATGAGAAAAAGAACACTTGTGCAAAACTGAACAGAAACCTTAATTGTTTTAAATTATTTTATTTAGCCAAAAGGGCTCGTGGCCGAATGCACGGGTTGTTGATCACTGATTTAGAGAGATGCTGAATTGGTAGAGTATCTCGTCTCGACACGTTTGTTTGTTAGGCCAGGTTTGTGCAACTGTGCCGTATGAAAGTCACTGTAATTTACGGTCCAGTTCCTTGTGGGAACACGGGGAAAATAGGGCGGACGGGTCTTACTCTTCGTTAAACCACCTTATTGCCTGCGGCGGAAAGAGTTTTCTCTGTAATCTGGGAACTCTATGAACAAGTCCATTTATTTCCCAATGAACAGTGCCCGAAGTCGAAACAGAGTCGCTTAAAACTTATTTCTTTGTTATAGATTTATTTTATAGAACTTACGCAACTTTTCCCAAGTATCAAACATTCTTTTAGTTTTTTTTCTGATGGAATATTTGAAATACACGTAAAACAAAACGGTGTCTTTTGTTCATTTTGACATTTTATTGATGAGACGATGTATGAATGTGAATGAGGCAAGGAGCGCGTGCCAAGACCGAGTTGTTTGGCGATCCGTCGGGGAAACGGCGTGATGGTTAGTTAGTTTGGATTTTAATTTTCTTATATTATTTTAATTTTCTTTAAATTTCTTATATAACCATAATGGTGTTTGCGATGGGTGTTAAAAACGCTTGCGTTAACCTATTTTTTTTATAAATGCACATATAAATTCGTAATGCCAGAGCTCACTGTTCTTGATATTTTGCTGTTTCAGCCAACAGATTTCCTGCTTTATAGTTGTTAACATAATAATAGTATTAATTGAGCCCTTTCCCGGAATAATGTTGTATCCAATAATATCCGTTCCAGTTCGAAGAAAAATTGAAAAAACGAAACCAGTTTTGTTTCATAACATTTTTTTATTTAAAATACATAAAGCATACAATACTTAAGAGTTTTAATTGAAAAGTTGACTAGAAAGACAATTAAATTAGAGTTTATTACTAGAATTTACGCTGAATTTGTGGAATAATGTTATAAGTGAACACTTTCACATACAACGTTATTCCACATTTTTTTTTAAACGTAAAAGGTTTTCTTTTACTTTTCGTACCTCACAGAAAGCAACATGCTCTTCTAACATAAATATACACATGTCATTGATGTTTTTGAGCTTAAAAAGCAAAAAAAACTATGTGAATAAATGAAACCATTTACCTTCTAGATAATGTCTTGAGATCAACATACAACATTATTCCACAAAACTGTTTCAACGACTAAGAAAGAGGGTCAATAATATTTTTTCTGGACAAATTCTACTTTCTGCATTCTTAAGCTTCTTGGCTTTGAATACTTTCTAGTTGAAGCCACAAGACGTTAGTTTTCTCCACTTATTCCCATAAATTAAATCATGCGTCGTGATTTTGATGAATGGCTTTATACCAACATTCTTCCACAAACCAAACTTTAAAAGGCTGCCTCAGTCCAAATTTTTTTTCATTACCATAATTCCTACCTTAAAAGATGCGTATATAATGCCCAACCATCCATCAATAAATGAACGTTGATAGTTTTGTTGGATACAACATTATTCCAGGCAATGGCTCAATTATTAAAACTACGTGAATAGGTTAATGAAAGCTTAATGCTTTTAAGTACCTCTCTATTTCAGTGGTTAAACAATTACAATTTCGACGAATCGTAACCTTGATGGGTTCTAGTAAATACATTTAGGCGTATATAAATTGTACAAATTCTTCTTGCCGTTCATCTGAATTATTTATAAATATATTTATATTTAATAAATATATTTAATAAAGTCTTCATGTCTTATTCTTATTTTTCGATTAATATATTTATTTTGTGCCTGATACTATATCAAATAATCTTTTGTGAGAATAAGTAAGAATCGGTTATCAGAGTTATCTTTACGTGTTAGAAAGGAATAATTAATCGAATATTTACTTAATTTCAATGTTTATAAGTAATTGTTTTAATTTTTTCAAAGGAAGGCGCGGAGGGGTATGAGAAATTAGACGTACCTACAGGTCTATAAATCCCGCGCAATGGTGGGTAGAAGTAGAAGAGAAATAAGACAAGAGGCGGGAGAAGTGTTAAAATCCCTCGCCAGCTTCTCCTCTCCTGGGATGATTCATGGCTCCCGGCAACACTACAGATTCTCCCGCCATCTCTTTGCTGTGTTTGTCACTTCATCCGGGCAGAGCTGAATTTCATAGTCAAAATAAACTTCTATGCCTCTGGAATAATCCCATAATTAAACCTAAAACAAACTAATATTCAGACTTGATTACGTGTCACACATTTACTTCAAACTTTCATAATAATAATAATATTCACAACAAATAGGAGTGGCATTAAGTAATGTAATTATTAGTCTGGTCAGCGAATTTTTCGTACTATAGATTAAAACATTTTTCTTTTTATCATTACATAGTATATACAATGAAGTCGCTCCCGCTGTCTGTTCGCTTAGATCTTTTAAACTACGCAACGGATTTTCATGCGGTTTCCATCAGTAGATAGAGTGATTCAAGAGGAAAGTTTATATGTATAATACATGCATATTATAGTAGAGAAAAGCTGATAAATTCAAAGATTCAATTCTGGCAGCGGGCAGCGGGCTGGCAAGCGGGCGGTGTGGATTTGATATGTATGCAAATTAACAGATGGCGTTGGTTATAAAAGTTGGGTAATGGCGTTGTGTTTTGTTAGCCGCAGTTTTGTATGGCCGGGTCTGCTAGTTTTATATAAATCCAGCAAGACAGTGTTTGAGTTGGCATCGCATTTGGGTCCCACGCGTCGTGCGTTCAATTCCTCGGCTGGCTAAGTCCTCCATCACAACACAAGCTACAAATTCCGCTTAGTGTGGGGTAGTGTAAGATTTTCAAAAGTAGTCAGGTTATTCGTAATCCGGGAACGTTTGTCTTCCTTTAAAAAAAAAATAAATGTAGCATGCAAAATTCTTTACATATTGTAAGCTTATTTGATCGGAAAAATCGCCTTCAAAGGCCTGCCGACAAAGCTGTATTGTTTCTCTTCCACGTAACGTTCACACAGCATTAGGTACCTACTACTCGCGTCTAACAGGAAAGCTTTCTGTATTGTGTGAGTAACTTAGAAACATACTAATACAAGATACGTGGTACGTGTCTCAGTTTACTGCTAGGTAACGTGGACCCATGAAGCGGTCGCCAGCAGCTGTCCCAGCAAAAATAAACACTCGTGTGACTACTCGACTTCGAAATAGAATACTGTCCAATACTGTCCAACTACCAAACTGTAACATTTATTTTGGATGCGGTTAATCCGAAAGTGAATCGAGAGCAATCGCCGATTGACATTTTACTTCCGAGGAAAATTGAATGAACCGAATCTCACTCGATTGAGTCATATTATAAAAAGAAAACGAAATGAAACCTGAATTTTCTCCTGCGTGGTAAAAGTCGTGGAAAATTCCTTTATTGCTACGTCATGAATGTAAATCGTTCACAAGAGATATAACATTAGTTGCTTTTTTAACTACCCAAACCTTGATGCATTGATTTTCCTTCGCGTGGGTGTGTGATTGTTATTAATGTTATTGCCAGAACAGATTTCACTTAACCCCCCGCATTCCACATTTCTACCGACTTATAACATATTTGCCTTGAACACTTTCAGTTTTGAGTTCTTAAGATATATATTTATTTATTTATTTATTAGCAAAAACAGCATTACACCAATATATTGCAAAAACGGTTGTACAGGATACATAATCATTACGTTTACAGTTAAAACATTTATTTAATAAGTGCTATTTCACGCTTAAAATCATTGCAGGAAATGTGGAAAATATCCACATTTCCTGCAAGGCAGTTAATTAACCTAGTAAGTCTTCCCAGGGGCATCACCATTGGTAAGTTAGCTCTGCACCTGGGAAGAATCAAAAGCCTGTGACAGCGACCTCGCGTGAAATTATCCGGGACATAGAATCCTATTTCAGCCAGAATATCTGGTACCGATATAAAACCATTTAGAAGCTTATATGCCATCAGCAGTAATGCGACATCTCTTCTGGAACTAAGGCTGCAGATACCCAGCATTCCCGAGATAAATGCTTTTGGAAACAGCCATGGGTAAAAACCGAACTCTCTCATATAGAGGTATCGTAAATTTTTTTTTTTGTATTTTCTCAACCATTAGTACATAGACGATATATGTTACTAGCTGGTACCCGGCACGCGTTGCAATGCAAAGAAATAAAATGTTTCTCTTGAATTTCTTTTCCCTTGCGTCCCCGTTCCCCTCCCGCGTCCCGCTTCCCCGCGTTCCCCTTCCGTCTTCCACGCCTTCCCCTCCCTCGTCATCTCTCCCGCTAACCCCACCTCCTTCATTACCCTTCTGCCGCTAAAATATATGAAACACACTCATTTCCATTTATACAAATTTCATAATGCTAGAGCTTACCATTATATATAGCCTATTACCTTCGCGGGAGTGCGTACAACAAAAGTTTCATTTCATCGGATGAACGGTATGGCAGCGCATAACATACGAACAAACAAACAAAAACTGATTTTTCTATATAAGATTTTTGAAGATAATATATCTGTACATTTGTAGAGCCAAAACGGTAATTATATGAAACTCCCTCGTTAGAAAAAAATCGCGAAGTGTGCTCCGAAAATTATTAAAAACACATTTAGTTCTGTTAGTTAACATGTTATAGGTATGAAAAAAATCACAGTGTATCTTTAAATGCAACAAGAGATTTTTGTTCTATTTTAAGCGAGTCGTGTTTTATTAAATATTTTCACTATTTTCGCTAATTGTAATCGTTTTTTTAGTATTAGCGCGCTCCCTCTTATATTCGTATTTACATACCTCCCTTTCTTTTTCTTTGTGAACGCTTTCTACCGTGCCTTAACAGTGGAAAAAAATTCCTTTGTGAATTTGTAAAATAATAAACAACTCTTACCATTATGTATGTGTGACTAACGTGTCGTGCACATATTGATAAAACTCGTAAAAATAGCTTTACCTACTTTATAATATAATGCTGTTGAATATTATAAAGAAACGCCATGTAAAAAATCCATTATAATGCCGTCTATCCTTAAAAGATTCATAATACACTTACGTATAAATAGGCCCGTAATAATAATTTTGACACAATGATGTATCGAATGTTTAAATCTTCGGAAAAGCGGCCATCTTCTTTACACAGGGTTGGGTTTGGGCGGAATGGATTACTTGAAGTTTGCTGAAACCTTTCTCTAGTTTTCGTAATAGGGTCTGGCAGATCTCGCCTAACTCTTTTTGGAGCTATTTTATTGTAGTATTATCAGAATTGGACATATTCTGTGGAACGGATGGTTGGAGCCGATCAGTTGACGTAGCGCAATTTATTTTATAAGAACCACGTACCCCGTTAAATACTCATTAGTCCTGCTTGTGTCGCTGTTTTTTTCTTAGCGAATGATTTATTTATTTCAATGAACTGAATGTGTTTTATCTTTGGTATATTGCGAAGCTCTACTAGAACCTTTTTGCTATTATGTATGTCACCACGTTCTAGCTTGCTATGCTTGAACGCTTATTTCATAATGCACATTATGATGTTATATAGAGCCGCTCCATTTCCACCACTTGACACTTCAGGGTCTTCCTTATTTGAATTATCGGATTGAAAGGTGATTCAACGCTGTTAACCAAAATACAGTGTTCAGCGTTCACATCTATAACTAACCCGCGGATCAATATCATTGTATAATACAGTTTTGCCATTCACTCGACAGTCTTGTTCAAATTAAGCTTTGCTTTGCCATTGTGTTCTGTAGGCACTTTCAGAGGCAACCGCTCATAGTTCGTCCATCACAGGTTAATTTGTTGTTTGTCTCAATTTGAAAAGTGGCAATGTCTTTACTAACCACATAAAAGACAACCGCCCAACGATTTTTTTTTTAATTATCGCTTCTTCTTGGGCAATGTTTTCTTTGGGGATTAATGCTGCAAGCCTTGGGTCAATTTCAAAGAAAAAAAATATTTCCCAAAAACGTCCTTGAAAATGAAATGAAAAGGACAGAGGAATATATGAGAAACATCCGAAATATCCGCTCCCATTACCTACACATTTAATGTCGAAGAAAATTTCTTTCGGAAATAGAAAAACGGCGAGTGTGTGTATACAGAAATATCTTATATGTGTGTATTTTCCTAGAATCATACAAAATGTATTCGATTTTTCGGGACCTTTTTTTATATTCTTTTGCTCTGTTTTTCTTAATACCGATAGATAGTGTTTTTCTCTCTTCATTTTCATTGAATTTGAATATTATTAAACGGCACGACTACAGCTGGAATTCATATTAACTTTTCCAGGAAAGTACTATAATATTCAATCTGAAAGCATCTTGAGAATGATTATTTTTATTGTTGTATTTTTGTGGGTTAAAATGTGATTACATGTAGAGGATTTAACAAGAACCTTTGAAGCTTTCATGAATACAGTTCAGCCATAAGCCGTTCTTTGACACAATCTATAAAAGGATCTGCTGAGAGGTGGAAAATCTCTGATGGACAAAGCGCACCTTAGAAACGTAAACAGTATACCCAGATACCTACGCCCTTTCATCACTCGGGCAACGCTTTGCATTAAGGTAAGGATGAATGAATCCACGTACGCAACGTTGACATCGCGCGTCTGGACAACTTACAATCCATTAATTTTCTTTGAAAATAAATGCTTAAGAAACACACTTGTCATACGCAACGCAATCACACTCAACGCAATCCTACGTTCGCCGATCTGCGCTGTCCAGACCGGCGCGGGCGTGTGAAAGAAAGATGGCGGTAGTGAAAAACTCCCAACGAGTCGATTCGACGTTTGGCGTTTAATGACGTTTGTTGCTTTTTTGTTGTTAAAATAGGAGATAAACAACCAATAGATTTAGTAAGACGTTACGATGTTATTATAACGTAAAATACATCGAATATCGCGATTCAAATTTACATTTATGTGTTTGTATGAATATCGGCCTGGGACCGTAGTGTTTTCCATACGTTGTGTTCATGGGCCCAGTGTTTCCTACCTTTATTCTTCTAGTCTCTAGTCAACCGCTGGTGATTTTATGCATGTTGTTGTCGAGTTTCGTGGCGTGGGGCTAGCGGGATCGTGGACGCCTGTGATATCCCTCGTATAATAATAGTAGAGTGATATCGAGCGGGCCAACTAGATGTGGATATGAAACGAAGTGATGTGGATGGTGCGATGCCAGAAGAAGGCGGCACCGAAATAACCCCGTCGGAAAAATGTCACGAGGAATGACGATTATGAAATCGTTGCTTCACCATTTAACGAATTGGGCGGCGGGTAGCGAACTCTGAATCAGATCAATGTTTCTCAGAATCTTTCGTGTTCCCGGAATCACTCGAGAATAAATGCGATGCTTTTTCCAATTGCCTACGCCTTTTAAACACTGATTTTTCATACGACGAATCGTATTTATCATACAGTTGATTATAATACAGCTTTGAGTATGTTTTGGAGTAGGTTTATCGTTCGATACGTGCTTTTATTTATTTATTGTTTAAAACATTTACAGAGTATTTCATTTATTGAAGTTATAAAATTGCCATTGGGATGTACATAGGTATTAACACTCCAATTATAAACGTTCACAGCATGCGTAATCAATGTTTAGCTGTTACTACAAAACATATAAAACATAATATATGAAACAGGAAATATAAAACATAGAAGTGTCAAATATATAACATAACCTGCAGAGAAAGAAATGAAAGATAATAAAAATAAAATGATAATATAGCAATCACATAATTGTTCTCCATGACATATCATGGTAGAAGATTGTTCATTTGCTTTTTGAAATACGTGAGACTGTTTGTTTTTTTTTTCAAGATCATCACAAAACTTTGAATAGGTTATTAAAAGAGAAAAAACGCCGCGGTGTTTTCCAGACCACTAAGAATATTAATTTCTGAATATCCGCTCATGTAGGTATATTTGATATATTAATTTTCTTAGAGATTTCTGCCATAAAATTATCATATTTCCTTTTAAACCAACCTTTACTCTGCATAATATTTTCTTTTTTCTTCGAATAGGGTTTCTTTCTCACTGAGAATTTACGGTTAGCATCACACATTTATGGAAATGTCTTCCGCCTTTGTCCAGTTTCTTTTTTCATCGGAGATGGAATATCACGTTTTTGTTTTCCTCCTCTTCAAAATTTAATTCAGCGTCATAGAAAAGTAGGATGATGTATATTTTCTGCGATTGACAATATTTCATTTTTAAGGACTAATTTGACTTTACCGACCAAAATAAAAAATTGTCCGGCAATTGGTTTTCTAGCGAGACAATAGAATCCTCTTCGCTGTTAATCGGCCTCAAAATCAGATCTGATAGGCCGGAACAATTTATACACTGAAAGAAACCGATCGAAGGGGCGAACTCAAGACTCTAGAAGTCTAGAGCCTAGAGGCCCACGCAAACCTCTTCAACTGAAAAGGTCAGTCAAAATCAGGGATGGTAGCGCGCCTTATTTCCGAACCGCCTTTCTTCCGGTAGAGAATCATTAATAACAATTTATATCTACGACAACACACTTCGAAATCGTCTAAATTAATGAGAACCTCTCTGACTTGTTTTTATCACAATACAAAATCAAATAATTTGAATTGATCAGAAATATTGAAAATTTATTCACTTCACTGATTAAACATTTAACCTTTGAGATTTTACAATTTCTGATGAATCCAAACAATCGTCTGTTACTAATAAAGTAATAATATGATTGGTTTTCTGATCCATAATGTGGTCTCAAATTTCATTGTACTTACTCCATGATCAGATATTGATTACGTAGATATCGAATCTTCAAGACGTCCTACGTACACAGCAATAAGATATGTAATTCTCCTGGTCTCTCTCTGCCCACACAGCAACAGTAGTAGTAGTGGAGAATTTAATATTGCCTTGCGAATTTTTCAATACCACCAAACCACATCTAATAAGAGGATTTTTGCTGAAAAAAACTATTCTGAAGATTCGTCGAGAACAAACCTTGACCCAGTAGCGCCGCTAGTCTTGACTGGGATGAAAACAAGATCATTATATTCATTATTTGTTTGTTCAACCATTTTTATAAAATTAATTATTTCGCATATTCCAAAAAATGAAAAGAAACCTTATTTTCTGTAATTAATTCAAACGAGTAAAAGTGGTAATTTGTTTAGCAGCTTTTACTTCTAAAGCCCAAATTAAGCCAGGTGAAAGATTTTCAGCGTTAGAGCCATACGATTTGTTTATTAATAATATTCCCTGCGGACCATTTCAACTTTATGGACCTTTAAATTGACGCACGAAGAAACGTCGATGTTTTTTGTACAAATATTACATATTTACTTTTCGTTTTTAGTCATTACTTCTCTCAGCTTAACTCTGTATTATTTCGTACAACGTATGAAAATTAGATTTTTGTCCCTTCTGTTATTTATTTATTAATAAACGCTCTTTTTCGGGGCTTTTACATATATGGTACAGTTAGAAAAATACATATTTATTATACATAACTGAACTGCCTCAACAACAATAGTTTAAATTTGTTTAAAGATATATTGAAGGGTGACCGGACAACTCGGAATGAAACCAACTCAGAACCATCTCAGATAAGTCATTTAGAGTGATAAAAAAAAATATATAAAAAAATTGTTAAATAGGTTACGTTAGGTTAGTGTTATCGGCTAATTTAAAATTATTTTTTTCATAGCTTTTAATGACTTTTCAAGAAGTTGTTGAGTTGACTTTATTCTCAGTTGGCATGGAACCATATTGAAGATGTCCACTGACTTGGTATAATTGTTTCCCTCCATTAGTATTCTGGGAAAAGAGGAATACATATGGTAGTTAGTCCCAGAATTTCTGCACTGAAATAAATCCTGACTTCTAGTATTACGAAGTGGAATTTGGAAGCTTATCAATTTATTGTTTTAAGTATGTATATGTGATTGTTTTTATTGTAAAATATTTCTTACGACAATATTGTTATTGCGCTTCTTCGAGTCCCATAGAAATTATCACACAACACCCAGGGCCCTTGGATGATATTTCTCAAAAATGGTGTTATGTAAATTATTATTATGAAATTAAAATTCAATTTTTGTGGTGCGGCGGAAATCCGTCCCATGACCTCCCTAAATGTATGTGTATATCATTCTAGAACCATGACCATTCTCTGACGACCGCTTTTAGTACAAACAATAAACAATAAAGTTTTTTATTATTTTGTTATAAAACAATGAAAACGTCTAATAACTAAGATTGTTATACATTCCTAGAAATTGGTAGAAAAGTGCAGAGAAAGGAATTCTGCGAACTGAGATTCTACGTCAGTGCGAAAAGGGTATTCATTAGCAAGAAGAATTTGATTTAATAAAAAATAAAAAATAGTCACACTACAGACGGTCCTAAAAAGAACTTGCATAAAAACCAATTCCTTAGAAGTGGAATAATAATTACATTCGGCAAAATAAAAAAAATATTTTAAATTCTTCTTTAAATTCATAATCATTATGCTTAAAAATGTTTTTGATAAACTTTGTTTGTACCTGTACTAATAATTATCTTTCTGTAGGTAGGTACTTTTAAAATTTTCGTAATGAAATTTCTTCTCCCATAATTGAAAAAACTCTTTCAAATTTAATTCTGGGAATCAAAGGGGCCTTAATTTTTGTTCCATCATCCCTTACTCTTTTTATGAAGTTAAAACACTTTTCATTACGAAATATTTTGCCATTAAAACTTTCCCCAGCGTTTTTAACGAAATCAATTAAAGCCCTGCTTTATTAAATTTATTAGACGAAGTTTTTAGAAGATAGTTTCGCAATAATTAGGGTTGTTGATGAGTCACGGAGTCACGCAATGTCATTTTCTTTCACATTTATAATCATGCATGTCAACCATTTTCAATCTCGGCGCACCGTTTAAAATAAAACACGCTATTTTTGGCGATTTAAAAAGTTATTTAATATTATTTGCAAATTCATTTAATCCGAAAGCCTGACATGATTATACTTCAAGTACATGTGAGATGTGATTAATTCATTCGAATTCGTATGAATCACGTCACATCTTTTTCATTTCAGCGCTCGTGTGATTAAATTGCAAATCACGAATATCGGTCGATGATAAATAAGCTACACCGTACAAGTCACCTACTCTTCCGAACAAACTCTCGATTGATATGCTTGGTGTAACTATAAATGACCAGCTCATATATGGGGGCTCCATCGAAGCCAGAGTTAAATTATCCTCCCAAAAACTAGGTGTACTGTAAAGGGCCCGCGATGCTTTGATAGTACACAACTGCTAACCCCGTACAAATTGCAAGTGCGCCCCGCGGTTGAATTTGGCAGCCACCTCTGGTCTGGAGCTCCAAAATACTTGAAAAATACCCTCGACTCTGCAGAAACGGGCGGTCCGTTTGATAGATTCTCCCACCTTAAAGAACAGATTGCAATCTTAGAGCACAGGCGTCGGGTGGGAATGCTATCCCTGATCTACCGGTATTTCAACGGAAGATGTTCTGAAGAACTAGCGTCATTGATCCCTTCGGCACCGGTGTATAGTCGGGAAACATGCCAAACGCGCGCCCGACATATGTACACGGTTGACATTTGTCACATGAGAACGGGTCGTTTTTTCGACTCATTGAGTTCAGCAGCTCGGCTATGGAACGATTTGCCGGCTTTTGTATTTCCTCCCTCCTACAACATGGGTCTCTTCAAGAGCAATGTTCATTCCTTCCTCTCCTCAAAAAGACCCTCCACACAGCATCCCAGATGACATAGGCCCTGAGGGAAATTATTTTCCCCAGGGCCTCCTGTGTGGAGTTAATTTAAAAAAAATAAAAATAATAATGATGACCACGTGAAGCTTACTGTGGTAATATATTTGAATATTATACCGCTGATAGTTTCGTTTTAACCTCTTCGTCTTTCTCACAAATGAAGCATGTAACAAAAAGAGAGGTGGCAACGGAGCTCTCGGCGACAGGGCATGTCAACTATCAACACGATGTATGCGTAATACATCGCGTTTTCACGTGTAATACTTTAGTTTTCCACGAAAATTTCATTATTACTTTTCAACTCTGATTAAAAACTTTTAGGGCCGGTTTTATAAACGAAGTACCAAATTTCTGTTACGTAACGAACCGTTTTTCGTTAACGGACCGCTATCCGTTCGTAATCTTTTTTGTGTATTATAAACGATGACTAGCGGTCATCGGTTACGTTTGGTCCGAAAGTTTTATTACTTGCGTCACTCTCCATACAACAATGCACGCCGTCGACTGGGAGATTCCTGTAAAATTGCCAGCTGCTTGCAGCATTGATCCCAGAGCGTAGAAACGTTGTGTTAGCCGTTCGCCGGCATTAACTGAGCTCTAATTGTATTTAAAATTTGAGTTACGGTCCTCTTTGACAAACGGAATCTCATTTTAAAATTGACGTCAAAATAATTGAAATAGTCCAGTCTATGTTTAAAAAATGCGGTTGTCTGTCTTGCAGCTTCATCTTCACTGTTACTGTATGAACTTCTTCGAAAATTGTCAATCTCTCATCTTTATTTTCACTGCTCTATGAGGAAGCCATTGCACAAACGCAAATTATATTAATTTTTCGAAGAAAACTTCTTCATTAAGGTTTTCACTTTGTGATGGCATTATTTATTTTATTAATAGACAAATATCTTTGTACACATCACTTTTATTTAATACACACTCAACATGTTTCGTTAACGATGTTCACCTCATCAGGAGTTAAAGTATACTGAAGTTTCATAATTTTATATAGATCATGGATTAAATACAGGGCTAGGGGTAGAAGGGAGGGGGAGGGATAAGAGCGGGGGAAGTACTACTAAAAGTGGTGTGTACAAAGATATTTGTCTATTATTGAAAAGCAAATTTAAAAAAATATTATCTTTTAAAAATAGTGCACGGGTCCAAATAACCGAGCGCCGAGAATAACTTCCTACTTACAACTGTCAAAAAATGTCAACAAATAGATCGTTATTCATTTAACTGACCAAAATCGGTCCGTAAAGCGTTAACCGCTTCTTAACCGACCGGTGGCCTGGCAAATCATCAATATATTAATACGTGAAGCCAAAACTTTGTACCCCTTTTTACGAAAATTGCGCGGACAGAGGAGTATGAAATTTCGCACACTTATAGTTTATATAGAGGAGGAGTGCAGAATGATAATATTTTTTTAAAATTATGCATAAAAATAGATTAAATCAATAACAAAAACATTACACACACTACCATGTATTTGACACACACACTCGCGTCTTTACTCTATTATTTATTGAATCTATGGTCAAATTGAGAATAGATTAATATTGTTTGTCTTTAATATTATTTGTCTATGGTCTTACTGAATGTCAAACATAAAAAAAAACATTACAATTATGGTCGAATTTCGACCATTGGGCGACCACTAGTCAGTATATTAATAGGTGAAGTAAAAACTTTGTACCCCTTTTTTCGAAAATTGCGCGGATGGAGGAGTATTTCGCACACTTATAGTTTGTATAGAGAAGGAGTGCAGAATGCTAATATTTTTTTTAACTATTCATAAAAGATACATTAAATAAATAAAAGAAACATTACCCATTAAATTAATTATGGTCGAATTTCGACCATTGGCCGACCACTAGTGGGCCCCTATAAAAGGGCCAAATCGAGCGGTAGACCAAATATTAGTTAAAAATGGTATCAATTCGTCACGAACGGATGGTTATAAAACCGGCCCTAATTGGGCTAACGAGATGGGTTGCATGTGTCGCGCGGCGATAATAAAACTGTTAGAACCTTGACCCGGTAATAATTAATAGGATTTAGATTATTGTATAACGCTGTGAACTTTGAGATCTAAAACTTTTAAAACGTGAACGCCTACAAATAGATGATCCGCATTGACGAATTAACCCGGTGGTATGGAGTGTGGAGGGGAAGCACTCGTCATTGTGAGACAGAGGGTCGAAAACCTGAAAATCCGATTGAGCGAGATCAGGAGAATACGTCATTTTATTATTTGGAATTACCCCCTCTGAGTTTTTGTAATGTTAAGAGTTTGACAGCGTCTTAACGCGGCGCTTCCCGGCTCAAAAAGAAGAAGATGGAGAGTTATGTAATTACGAATGTTGGACAGAGCGCGCTCTAATTTTAAGTGATAAAATTGAAGCGAAAATGCTTAACAAAACATTACTCGTTTAAAATAGAGCAAAAATCTCTTCGAAGGTATCTTAAGCATCATTTAAAGAAACATTGTGAATTTTTTCAAAATCTTGTAAAATAATAGAAATAGACTTGTTTTTAATAATTTTTGGAGCATACTTTGCGATTTTTTTTATCGAGGGAATTTCGTATAATTTGCGTTTCGGCGTTGAATGTATCTAGATATTATCTTCAAAAATAACATATATTTTTTTAAGAGCTTAAAAACTTCAAATGTTTAAGGGAGATATATGTAAGAAATCGGTCGAAATTCGGATAACGGCGGCTAAATGGCACAAATTGAATTTGGTGAAGCCCCCTCTACCGATTTATAACATACTAGCTGGTACCCGGCATGCGTTGCAATGCAAAGAAATATATTGTTTCTCCCTGCATTTTCTTTCCCATGCGTCCCCGTTCCCCTTCCGCGTCCCCTTCCCCCGCGTTCTCCTTCCACCTTCCTCACCTTCCCTCTCCGTCGTCATCCCTCCCACTAACCTCACCTCCTTCATTACCCATCCCCTCCTGCCTTCTCCTCCCTGCCCCTAATATATATGAAATACACTCATTTTCATTTATACAAATTTCATAACGCCAGAGCTTACCATTATATGTAGCCTATAACCTTCGCGGGCGTGCGCACAACAAATCTCGAAAGTTTCATCGCAATCGGATGAACGGTATGGCAGCGCATAACATACGAACAAACAAATATTGATTTTTATATATAAGAAGATTGCCCTTGAACACTTTAATTTTTTAGGCCTTATATATTTAATTTTTCTAGATAATATCTATACATATTCCGCACCTAAAAGGTCAATGTATAGGAGATTCCCTGGATAGAAAAAAAAACGCAAATTATGCTGATTACAACCATATTTTGTTCTGTTATTTAACACGTTATAGGTATGATATCACAGTGTTTCTTTAAATGCTACTTGTCGAGAGATTCTTGCTCTAATTAAAATAAGTCATACTTTATAAAATATTTTCTCTTACTCGCTTTAAAAATATTTTTTGTTTAATATTAGCGCTCTTCCATTAACATTCGTATTTACATATCTCCCTTTCAAACCATCTTCTTTTTGAACGCTTACTACGGAGCCGTAACGATGTTCTTTTATTGCGTCATGTTCATGCTTCGTTTTCTTCAACAATTCATACAAACTTTTTAAAAGTTGAACAATCAATTCAACAATAACAAATGTCAAATAAAATTGCATTGGAAACCAAACGATCTTACGCAGCAATCCCTTTTTTATTAAATTTATTATAGATTTATTACTTATAAACGATTCCGACGAATTTTATCGAATTAAATCGAGTTGAGACCCCAGCCTAAGCTTCCTGGTTCATTACACGATTCTCTTTTCTAATTGCATCTCAAACGAATAATATAGTGAGTTTATCAATATCTGTAAGTCTTCATAATTCTATCCACAGAGCATTAATAATTCCTCTCCAAGCCGTACATGAATCTAGGTCTTTCGAATAAGAGTCAAGTCAAGGCATCCATAAGTCAGTATGTACGGGCGGATGTCCGTGATCTGTCCGGGCCCCGGCATACGAATGTTCCTCGTTTCATATTAAAACATAATAATATCATCTCGAGGCCGCTGTGGATGGAACACAGAATATAGAACATGCCGCCGACTTGTAATAATAATTTGTCTTTGCACATTACTTAACCCACGCTCTGTTATTTCAGACCTTGGCAAACAATCTCCTAACACTCATTTTTTTTCTAGCGAATAGTTTGTTTTTTTCAGTGTTTTGGGAATTTTTAGTCGGACCAGTTCCTTGTATCGCTGTCTTTTATTAGTCATTTCTAGATAATTTTACTTGCAGCAACAGATGTATCACCTCTATTCAGTGGTGTCGTAATTTTTTCTTAAGATGAAACCATGAGAATTAATGCAAAATCTTACAAAATCGTGTGTTTTTGGTTTGAAAATTTAATCGCTTAGAAATATTATAGATGCTTCAATTGAATTCTGATCTTGGCCTTAGAAACAAACAAGTATTCTTTTAATAAGTCTTTTTGTAAGTCTGGAAAAAAATAAATTATCAGGCCTATAAAAATACTTTCAAGTACCAAAATCTCCTACTAACTAATTCATTTTCGTTAAAGTTTCATTATATAATGTGGCAAATTAAGTTCTTTAGAAAATAATCGGAAAACATTTTTATAATTCTGCGTGAATTTCACAAAATAAAACAAAACAATGCAATTTCGCGCTAGTTCTTTCGGCATGAATCAAAATGGGCGGCGTTCAACGAATTTGGAATTGAGAATTAAATCTAATGCCGTCCGCATAAAGACTACGTGCATTTTGTATCAGTTACGCCCCGCTGCGGTGGCGAATGGACGTCCCTAGATTCTGCGTCGCTTGGTTCCGTGAAATCGATTTTAAATTTCCTTGTTATTATAATAAACAATGCGTAAGAAAGGAGTTAATGTTTTTTACAGGCCTTTATGAAATCAAACAACTCTCAATTACCTTCGCCAACCTTTCCAAAAAAGTCTTCTCGAATCTTTTATGAACTTTTAAATCTCTCACAAAAAGAGGCAGGGCCCTTCCAATTTCAAAATTTTAAAGGACTAATGGATCACCTTAACGGGTTTCCAATAAATACATAGGTGTGGGAATATTATTAATTTTTTGAAATAATTTTCCTGTAACGCTGTATTTTATTGGCCTAATAAGGAAATTTCATGTGCAGCTAGCTATTATATCTTTTACTTATTTATTTTTACATTATGATAAGCTTTATAGAGTTTTGGTGGCATCTTTCAACAGATTTCGAAGGAAATTAATCTTGATAATATTCACACCGAAAAAAAAACATTATTTGGCATCCCCATTAGATTTACAATTTATGTGTTTTTGTTTTTAAACTGCATAATCATTATCTAAATATCCTTGACAACCTATTCTAGACGAGTGATGGTTGGGTTCTCATCACGTCAATTTTATCATTAAACCCATTATGCTTAGTTAGGGCTGTATATAAATGGCTACAGCACGTTTTCTAGGCGGTAATAAAGTGAGAATTCAAGATGGGAGATGAGCTCCAAAAATTGATTAATCAATTAAGTTTTTTTTTTTTTTCGTAAGAAGCAATTACTTTGTGGTTAGACATTATATTTAAAAGAATTAAAACACTTTGTATTTAAACCACGAATTTATTATTTTGTATATCTACCGGTTTCGCTTCGACCAAGCTTCATCAGGATATAATATAATAATATATTGTATCCTGATGAATAATCTATATTATTATATTATATCCTGATGAAGCTTGGTCGAAGCGAAACCGGTAGATATACAAAATAATAAATTCGTGGTTCAAATACAAAGTGTTTTAATTCTTTTAAAAATAATCAATTAAGTGATTCCGATCACTAGGAAGGAAGGTTCAAACTACAGTCAAATCAATTTTTTTAAATTTAATTTTTAAAGGTTATTTTTTTATATTTTACATTTTTTAGATTAATTTAATAATGTTGGCCTCACTGGGGTGGCTTACCCGTGCTGAGGCCCCCATTTAAAAGTAGAAGTATAGTTACAAAAAAAATGTTTTTAAGAGTGGATTTTTTTAAAATTAAATATGTTATGAATTAATATATTATAATAAAACAAATATAAAACTTATTTCCACTTTAATTTCATGTTATGAATTAATTAACCACAAGCAAGTAAAAGTTAATTTATTAACAAAGGATTACAGAAATCTGCTGGATGCAGGCAGCATTGTAATAATTACAAAAGCGCTTATCGGGCGTGGCTTTCCACGTGCAATTTTCAACACTATGGCATTTCCATTTAATGAGGAACAATGCTTTTTGACCTCGTTTTAAGCGGGTGAAATATCGAATTATTGGATAATCGAGATCATATCTATTTGAGCCGAATTGAATTTAACTTGTGTGTGTTTTCGATAGATATGAAAATAATGACCCATTGATTGAATCACTCTTATTTGAAAAGCTTGTGTTTAAAACTATTTCGAACTTCGAACCATTTTTGTGTGCAGGTTGAATGTTATCACTCATGGGTGTCCACAAAAACATTCAAACCTACGCTCTTATAATAATTTACTTGTGGTTGTAGATCATGTTTATCTATACTATAATATTATAAATGCGAAACTGCTGGAGTTTGTTTCGCTTTCACGCATTAACCAATAAAAAGATTTTTAAAATTCTTTCACCAATAGAAAGCTACATTATATGCGAGGACTATAGACTGTATATAATGGTAAGCTCTGGCGTTATGAAATTATAAATATTAATATATTATATTTATTTTACGTTTTCTGTCTCTAACAAAAGCGAGTTATTGCTAACGTCGAAAAACCAATCGTTGCCATGGAAACGATGTTGATATATTTGTAGGCTCTATGCTGGTAGGTACTCAGCCCCCTACCTACTGGTCGGCTGCCGCTCCAGGAAATTCAAATATTAGAATATGCTTTGTTTTTTTTTGGACAAGCTTATGTTTTGGAAAAAAAGTCAGTTGAGAGTTCCTACATTAAAAATATAATTTGTAACGATTATAAAGCCTGTATAATAAATAGTGATATTTTTTATTGTATTTACAAACTTTCACATAATAAAAATAAATCTCCGAAATGTTTGTACGCGCATAAATTCCGAACGACTGCACCAAATTGGATAAATTTTATTTCTTTGAGCTCTAGCGTTATGAAATTTAGGTGGCACGCGAGTTGTTTGAAAACTGAATGTATGGAATGCGAGGGGAGGGGGGAGGGGGGATAATTGATGTAAGTGCAAGCGCTACTGTAATTTCCCCTAATACCATGCGAGCGAAGCCGCGGGTAAAAAAGCTAATTATTAATATTTTGAATGTTCGTTTATTTGACTGCTCCCATTCCGTCAAACTTTCAAAGCTTCTTACAGACTTTCTAAATTCCATCTGTAATGTCAGTCCGATGTAACGGATATTGCACCGTCTTATATGTGTAATATTGCTTTTAATTTACTAATCAAGGTTTGATGAATGTAATCATGCCAGACAAAAAGTTTCTGAAAATGTTTGGCGCGGGAAGATGTGGGTTCACAGGGTTACCAACAATATTACAGCTTTCCCGGGTTTTCCCTCCAGAGAATGTTACCGACACGATAAAACGATTTTACGGTTTTGTTGCGGTAGGTACGGGCTACCTCGGGGCGGAGAACACTGCCAGTGCGGTTTCCTATTGTATTTTCCGGAAAACGATTAAAGCGTCACACATCATATTGATAGTTATACTGGTTTGTCGAATTTACAGCTCAGTGGTGAATATTTGACTACCATATTGTATACAAATGAAAATAGTTAAACAAAACACCTCAATTTGATAAGTTCCCCCATAAACTTGTATAATAAAAATAGATTTTGTAGGAAGTTTTATTTTATTTCACAATTTTTAGTAGATGCGACCAAAAGCGTGCGGTTCTTAGTAAATGACGGCCATGACGGCCGGCGTGGTCTAGCGGTAAGACTTTTGACTCACAATCCGAAGATCACAAATAAATTTTATCTGATCAATTTGTGTTATTTCACAATTAATTCATTTAAAATGATATATAGTATATTCTCACGTTCCAGAATGGAAGATACTCTCAGTATCGCCCTGGTGTAAGACCACCATTCAGAATTGAAACGTTGCGTGAAACGGCTTTAGCCGTGTTTGGTGACTAGATTTCAATAGCCAGGTACTTCCCCACCTTCTCTTTCCCACCTCCTTCCCCTCCCCACTACCTTCAGCCTCACAACATACCCCAATTGGGGATGCCATAGTCTCACTGGCTCCAGACGGGAGCAGTTGGGACTCTTGGGCGGTATTCATATAAAAAAAAATTAGCTTAACTATTTAGTTTCCGTTTTTCCACACAATATCGTCGGATTTCTGATAGTTTTTGTGTGATTTAAATTTTTTTTTAATTGATGTGTTCAGCGAATACAGCTGATATTATGTTGTTAAGACCCTAGTGCAACACGTGTAAGAACTAAACTGCTTTAGAAGAATTTTATTACATCGGTTTGTATCTATTCAAATTGTCGCACAAATATAATAATTAAAAATTTCACAACATTCGGTTAGTTGTGTCATTTTTGAGATATTTGGCTGTTGGTATTACCACTGTTTTCCTTTTTCATTGTTTTTAAATCTTTCAAATGCAAAAATATGACCAAATGGAATTCTACAAAGACTGTCACGTGCGGCGCTATCATTTAATTTTTTTTTGCCTGATTGCAAAATAGATAGAATGCTGCATCAGCACTGTGTTAATCCTCCTACCGCTTCTACTCTCAATAATCTTATCCTAGGAAAATAATACAAAAAACAATAACATAAATAGCAAAAATAATATTTCTACCGGACGTCGGTATTTCATAGCATTTTGGGATGTTTTCATCTCGGTGGCTAAATATATCAGAAATACCCGCATCTTATACAACAATGTATATTTCGGGGAATACGTTTATTCGTATTTCCTTTTGCTCAAAGCAGACCATCTATGAATCTTCCTCCGCTCCGCTGATCTTGGAAAGTGCCGGGTGGATAAGGGATTCTCTATTTTGGGACATATCCCACCATTTTTAACATAAATTCGACACCCACGAGCATAAAGCAGAAAATGTGTTTGTTTTAACCCCTCAGGCTAATGTGTTCGCTTTCGGAACAACTTATGCAGGTCCCATAGACATCTTTGTGTCTCCCTTACTATCTATCATGGTGAGAAATATGATCTAAACTAAATTGGTAGAAAGAGAAAATACCACGTTTTAAATTCAAATCTAAAAATTACCCACAAAATAATTAAATTGTACATTTTTATGAAACCAAAGTTTGCAACCGCAATTTGAAAGATACAATTTGTAACTTTGTCATTTTTGTATTAATTACTAGCTGGTACCCGGCATGCGTTGCAATCCAGAGAAATAAATTGTTTCTCCCCGCATTTCCTTTCCCATTCATCCCCGTTCCCCTCCCGCGTCCTCTTCCCCCCGCGTTCCCCTTCCGCCTTCCACGCCTTCCCCTCCCTCGTAGAATCCCCTCCTTCACCACCCTTCCCCTCATGCCTTCCCTCTCTGACCCTAAAATATATGAAATAAACTCATTTTCATATATGCAAATTTCATAACGCCAGAACTTACCATTGTATATAGCCTATAACCTTCGCGGGCGTGCACACAACAAATCACCAAAGTTTCATCGCAATCAGATGAACGGTATGGCAGCGCATAACGTACGAACAAACAAACAAAAATTAATTTTTATATATATAAGAAGATAAGATTTTTACATGAAACTACACAAAAGTGAAGTGACATCAATGTTTACAATACATTTTTCTAATAAAATATCTGTGTGTTTTTATTTATTTTCATTACCAGTAGTTTTAATTAAGAAAAACGTAAGGTGAGCCATTTTTAAAACTTTTTTTATGTTTTCATTAAAAAAATTGATAATTAAAAAAAAAATTATTTGGAATTTAAAAAATTGAAAGCATATTTCATCATCTTTCTAAAACAGTTTTTAGTTTTATTTTGCATTCAGAAATTTTCGAAGCGGAAATATTTTGACCTTCTGACGGATTGTTCCCGAGGCTTGAGGGGTTAAATCTTAAATCGTAATACACTTGTAATATACGAGCAAGGGTAAAGTGTTTTAATTTTAATTTTTCCGATGCCTTGTGAAGTCGGTGCCTCCTGAAACCGATCCCTCATGAAACTGGTCGGGTGCCTTGTGACTCGTGAAAGGGTGGCTCGGGGCGGCCGGCACTGGGTACTGTGACAGGATTGTGAATTGCCCTTCATCACTCACAGTTTTTTCCTCCCCAGAGTATCGCGTTTAACTGTGAAAGATTTATTTCCTTGGGGTTTTATTTCAAATGCCTGATATTATATTCCGAGAGTCATTAATTGAGTCCAAAAATTTAGGAGGGCTTTCCCAATTTTGTGAAATTTGAGCTGTAACTTATCCAGGTGGTATTCGAAAATCTCATGTTCGGTGTTCACTCAACGCGGTGGATAATTGAAGGGCTAACGCGATTACCGGCTGCCCGTAAAATTAAATCTGAGACCCCTTGAAATAGCTCCGTGCACAGTTCATTTCATTAAACTCCCATAGCTAACCATCGAACCTTCATATTTACGCATTAATATACGCTCACGTTCGTGGAGCTGTTCGCAAAATACTATTTTATCACACTATATCTCGTATGTTTTCATATTTTATACAAATTGCTAACTATATTCTTTAACTCTAGAAGCCCAATCTATGTAGGTCTACCTATACGCAAACAAATATCTGCTTTCTCTTTCGCACTCTTCTTTCGATTTCCCTGATTGATCGAACCAAATTAGTATCCGCCAAGAGCCCACAGGAGACGGCGGTGTTGCCTTAATAAGTTCCTTCATATTGGAGTTATCGTATTGTTGTAGGTCAATTTGACCTACTTTTAGGCTTTTCGTAATTTGATGATGTGTGTGTAAAGTGTATATAAAGAAAAAATAATTATATAAAACTGTTTAACTGTTATAAAACATTTATTGGTTAGTAGAAAAAAAAAAGATTTTCTTTAGTTTTTTTTTAAATATCTTTAGTTTAGAAGAAACCGAAAGGATCTCATTTTGTACCAATTTTTTTATTAATTAGTAATAGTTGCTTTTTCAAAATCTAATAAATAAATATTATTCTAATTATGCGGTTTTTCATTTCCTAAATAATTAAATGAATACGAATAAATATTGATAAAAATAATAAATTACACAGAATAAACTATGTAACAAGTGTATTTATTCATGTAGATAAATTTGACCTATGATTGGGCTTTTTAGATAGCAAAATATGATTGGGCTTCTAGAGTTAAACCATGAAACAAAAATCATCTTTCAAACCATCGTTTTTTTAAATGAAATACCTACTTATGTTAACATTTTGATGGATTAAGATAGTTGTGGGCAAAATTTATAGTGAAGATACGACAACTTTATGTTGGACATTTTTTTCTTATGACAGCGTAGGTGCGGAGTGCGGTGTAAGTTCATTAAAACATAGTATATTGCGAGTACAAGATTCGTAGGTTCATAGGGGTGGGGTTCGTCTGGATCTGGCGGCGGACGACTTGGACACACCGAATCCTTGATTCCTACCCACCCCTCTTACCCTTTTTCTTCCCAGAACTTCCTTTCCTTAAAAATATCAACTACACAGCATCCACAAAGATGACGTAGGCCCTGAGGATTTTTCTCAGGGCCTCTTGTGTGGAGCTAATGTAAAAAACAAAAAAAACACAGGAGGCCTTGAGGACAATGATCTTCCTCGGGGTATTTTTGAGGTGATCAAGGAGTGAACAAGGGTCTTGAAAAGACCCATATGTTGGAGGGAGAAAACAACCGATGGTGGTAAGGGCAAAGGAGGGGTTGAAGGGGAAGTTTTTTTTCTATTTCGATAACGTGTAATTTCAATTTGGGAGGCGGGAATGGGTACCGCCGCCCCGGGAACCTTTATTGGATAACCAACACCTCTGCCATAGGTCACCCCAAGTGGTTCGCTAAGTTTGGTGATTTAGCAGAGGTGCCCGGGTCAATGGGGTGAGGTTTGGCTAGGTCTTGGAGGCGGATGGCCAGGACACACTGAACCGCAGTTTCCTACCCACCCCTTAAACCCTTTTCCTTCCCAGAACTCTCCTTCCCTTCCTTTCCTTAAAAAACCCTCCACACAGCATCCCCAAAGATGACATAGGGCCTGAGGGAAATTATTTTCCTCAGGGCCTCCTGTGTGGAGCTCATGTAAAAAAAAAAAGTGTGAAGTACGGAGGCTACCCGTCAAGCTTTATTTATTGGATAGTAATAATTCCATCGTTGTATAATTTAAATTAGCTAGGGCTCACACCTCTCCAGACATTTCGATTTGTTGGTTTGTGTAAAGTTAATTAATTAACAAAAGAAATTATCAATAGATGTCAGGAGACGCAAACTCCCTTCAGACAAGACCGCTATAAAAGACCTAGGTTTAGGTTTTATCTCTCTCTTCTCTTCTCAACAGCCAGCCTTCTTAAATAAGTAAAAGTAAAATCCTTGGTCTGTCTTGGGTAGTTTGGGTCTCCGAAATTATTCACAATGTAATTGGGAATAAAGCAAAATAAAATGTCACGAGTCCTTTGAAAGTTTCCTGAAGCTGCCTTATTATTTTACGAAGTTCCTTCTTCCAAAACAAAACAATCGTTATTGTGGTAAATTTTCCGTAATTCGTAAAAAAAATGATATCATACAAAATAAAAATAATGTTTACCTACCTATCAGTAAAATACAGAATCTATTTATGTGTGGAAAACTTGTTTCCGCTTACTTATTCTACTCGACCTAGTTGTGAATATCAGGGGCTTGCCGCAGTTTTTCGACTTTTTCATCTTTGGGGAAGCAGGGGTTCGTAGAGCTGCTGACCCTCTACAAATCTCAAAAACGTCAAGTTGTCACCCTGACGAAATACAGATTAACTTGCTTGGCCATATTAGGGGCCATCGTCACAAGAATTTCACAATTTTTTTACCCCCCCCCCCCGTCCCTGTCACACGCTGCCACATTTGTGAGACCCCCTCCCCTCCAGCGTGACATCACACGCTTTGCAATTTTACGTGTAAAATTAATAATAACTTGTAGTATTTTGAAGTTTTTCGTCGCGGTCATATTTACCACAGCGGAGGGGGCGAGATGTGTCAATGCAATCTCTACGGGGAGGGGCTTTTTGGGATACGGAGATATTTTTGTGAATATTCGCTGCGTGCGGGGAGGATCCAAATGGGACACTATACTGCGAGGTGTTAGCCTGGTTTTACAAACTCGCGAGAATATGTGGAAGAACACGGGGTTTCATTGTTGTTTTCTTTCGTTTTGAAAGTTCGTACAATCCGACGGACATGTCAGGAAAATTCCTATCAGCTTGTGACGTCACAAAGCTGATGACCCCCCCCCTCCCTTAAGATGTGACGTAATTTATGTTTGGCCCCTTTTGCAGAGGAAGGTGGTTGGTTGGTCTTATTACGAAACTTACATAATATGTTTAACAATTGTTTCAAACTTTGAGCCTGCTCGAAGAGACTAACATTTTTTTCACAATTTTTCCCTGCGCATCGTTGTACCAGCGAAAAACTTGTTCGACAAGAGCAGAACACTCACACACGACGTCGGCAGCATGAGAATAAACCGTTTTTCGACTACGTAAAACGACACGCATGTGAAACTGCCGAATTTAGTTTTCCTCACTTGTTTAATGAAGTGTTAATTTTCTGTTACAAACGTTGCGAAAATGTAAAAAAAAGTTACGGCACGCCACTGGTAGCAGGTAATACTAGAAGACAGGATACCGTAAAAGTTAAGTCATTCCACAGTTGGCTTCAATGTTGAACAATCGTATTTATTTCCAGCCACATATTCGAGTGAACCAATTAGATTTTTACAATTATTTTTCCTCCAACGGAATCATCGGTACTTTTGTACGATATCTAAAAATGAATTCGTGATTAATTGCTTCAAAGTGCTGTGACGTTTCGAGACTTAACTGTGTCAATGCACCGGGCTTCCGGCTCTGCACTCCGAAGCATCCCACTTTGCTCCATTAATAGCCTCAATTACTAGGAGCGGGCCATCACGGCCGAGCTGTCACTACTTCATGGACTCCTGGTGGCCAATTACTCCAATGACAGCCCTGTATGCCATTGCTAAATGTAACCACTTTAAAATCATGCTAAATTTCGTTACCGCTGATCAATCTGGGTAAATTAATCAAAAGAGCACTCAATTTTTACCATAAACAATAAATGGATTATCGCTCGCTTTGTATAATAATATCTGTGGCTTTCTTCTAAAAGGGCCGTTTTTCGATGTAGGCATATTTTTTACGATTTTACCTCAAAATTGTGTTATCTTCCGAATTCTAAATCCGATTTCAAGAAATGATTTTTCGGTGGCCAATTTTTAACTAGAAAGTCACTTTTCTTAAAATTAAAATTAGCTAACAGTTACGCACAGGCCTCTTGAAATTTGAAAAACTGACATTGGTCCTTTTAGAAACAAGCCACAGATATACAGGTAGACATTTTTTCAATGTTAGGGCCTTCGCTCATGGAGAAACTGAAAAAACCAGTTGTCGACGCAATCGAAATCAACCTTCTTAACAAAATCGATATTTTTCTGATCTGACATGTCAAAACATGACAAAACTTGAAAGTTCGTAAGTCGCTGCAACCTGTCAACAATGCAAGACGACCGACGCTGCTGGTCGCCGCGGCAGTCGCGTTTCAGTTGCATTGTTGACAGGTTACCATGGTGGCGGCTCACGAACTGTCAAGTTTTCTAGTAATCTGCGATATATCAGATCAGAACAATATCGATTTTGTTCAGGAAGTTGATCGCGATCGGGTCGACGAGTGTTTTTTTTTCAGTTCCTCCATGAGCGGATTATGCAGCATAAAATTTTATCGAAATACATTTTAAAAATAATAAACAAAAAATTTCATAAAATGAAAACCAGAACTAGACGTAAAGAAGGGTTGTTTCAAAAAGTTTGAACAATTCATCTAATAGTTGAAGTTAATTTTCACGTTCTGTTTAAGTTCTAATCAAGTTCTATTATTATATCATTATAGGCTAGTTGGTTGCTTCGTAAAACTAAAATAGTCACAGAACTTGAATAGAACTTTCACATAATGTGAAAATTAACTTAAAATATTTGATGAATTGTTCAAAATTTTTGAAACAATCAATGCTATGTTCTAAAAGTTTCAATATTTAAAATTGGGCGGTCATTTCGTTACGTGTCATTTAAATTCGAAGTATTGAAAATCTAAAAGTAAGTCGTCCTAGACAGTAAATTTTTAACTTTGTAACGTTAATACCGTATTAATTTACGTAAAAATTATCAACGAATAATTATGTGATTAATTAAAACTAGTGGTCGTCCAATGGTCGTAATTAATTTAATGTGTATTGTTTTTTTTTGATGTAATGTATTTTTTTATGCATAATTAAAAAAACATTGGCATTCTGCACTCCTTTTCCATATAAACTTTAAGTGTGCGAAATTGCATACTCCTCCGTCCTCGCAATTTTCGTAAAAAGGGGTACAAAGTTTTTGGTTCACGTATTAATATACTGAATTTTTTATGCATAATTTAAAAAAATATATTAGCATTCTGCACTCCTTCTCTATATAAACTATAAGTGTGCGAAATTGCATACTCCTCTGTCTGCGCAATTTTCGTAAAAAGGGGTACAAAGTTTTTGGTTCACGTGTTACTTACTATACTGATGATGATACCTGTGCAAATTTTATTAACATCGTGTGCGTTTTATGAATTAAAGCATTTATTTTATTTGCTTGTTTTTACACTGGCAATACCATAAAAATTCGAAAGAAATATACATTTCATGAAATATCTGTAGGAGACATTCGACATTCTGATCTTCTTCCTTTTTTGTTTTCATAAAAGACGTGTGGGAAGGAAGATTTTTATGGGCGGGCTTTAGGACGATCGTCGATGACGTAGATACGATATATCCCTGGGACAATACAATATATGAAATTTAAGCAAATAATGGTCGGACGAAACACGCCCGCATGACATTTCCAGTGCTCGCATAAAACATGCAAACTTCTTTTGCCTCCTTGCTCGTGAAGAATTTATAGATCGCGGCATAACAGACTATATTTAGATTGTCTCTTTATACGATCCTATTATCTGTTGGCAAGCACTGGAGCTTCGGGATACCGATAGAGCACGGGTTTAATAATATCCCCGGAAGGCGGAACAACTGTTACGCTTTGTGATAATTATAACTAGCAGGATCTATTCAGCTAAACTTAGCACTAGAACTTTAATATCTACTGTTTATTATGTGACCGCGCCAGACTACCCACAGCATTGATTCTATGACATCCCTGATTTTGAAAATATTGTGTGTCTGAATCAATGAAGGTATAAACCGATAGAATATTTTGTGGGCGTGTCAGTTTTCCCTAAGTAAGACCAATTTTGCCTCCGGTAAAATTGATAATATATTTTGAAATATCGAAATTATTTTTAAGGGGCATCATGACATCAGCTTTGACATCAGTTTTATCGAAATCTGTGTAGGTCACACTTCCAAGGTTCCGCGACTTTTCATCCCGTGACAAAATATCCCCGACATAATATCCTCCGACAAAATATCCCACGAACAAAACATCCCCCAACAAAATATCTACTAAAACCTAACCTAACAACAAAATGGGACAAAAATAATACAGACATCCTGTAAAGAAAATAAATTATTTTTATCTGTATTATTTTTGACCCGTTTTACTATTTTTGAGCAATAAATTATTGTCTACAGTCCACAGCAGTGTTCCGCAAACTTTTTGTGTTCACGGTACACCTACCAATTCAGAAATTTTAAAGGTACACCAAAGAAAAAAATCAATGTTTATTTAATATTTATTATTAAGGGTATATTACCGCAAACGCAGCAAAAACGCGGTTTTTGATGCAGTTTTTAGAAGATTTCTATACTGTTTATTAGAAAATAATATTATGTTTTGAACAAAAAAATTATTCTTCTAAATGGAGGAAAAATAAAATATGTTAAAATCTCTAAAACAAATGCGTAAAAAAATATTTACACAACCTCTAAAAATAGCTTAAAGTTCAATTACATCATTTAATTCCAAATACAGGAGAATTATAAAAATATACATTATCATCACATCAATGTTTTCTAAATGTCTGTTGAATAAAATTATTTTAAAAAGCATTAAAACAATGCATAAATAAATTAAAACTGTTTTTCAATATAACGATTTTGTCACTCGCATCACGGTATTATAAAAACCGCGACATGAGTTTTTTCTCGTCAGTATACGAGATGATTTCAGAGTGAGAGGACGTCAAATGTTTTCAAAAATAAATACGTAAATGTGTTGGCACATCAGAAAAGAGGTCAAACTAAAAGAACGTCGTTATGTTATTGTGTATTGTTTCAGAACCAGGTTGACTTTTTTACTAATAGCGGCCGACCGGCCACGTCTACAACATTGGCTATAGAAACCAGCGGCGTATAATGTCTTAGGGTGCGCCTTCACCAGAATCATATTCCTAGTTTTGTTTATGTATTTATTTACGCATTACTGAGCTTTTAATTAAATTTCTAATTATACAGTTTTTTAATTGTAATAATGGTATATCTTATAAATTATGTTAAAATAAAATGAGTTACAAAGTTATAATAGAAGTAACAAAATTGTAAAATAGGTTGCAAACCAACAAAAAGAAATCGACACACTCCTAAAAATTAAATATAAGATTAACGAAAAAATTGTTGAAACTGAAAAAAATAAAAAAAAGCGCGTACGTGGAGTCCACGCGCGACAGAAGTGAAACTTCTTGTTTATTAGGTATGGATAGATATTATTAGTATTTTATTAATTGAACGAGATAATTATTGAGAAAAGTAGGGAAAAAGTTTCATAAAAACACGAAACGATCCTCACCATAAATCTCCCAGTATGAATCTAGCGAACCTTGCAGCAATTATTAAAACTATCTTGTTTGAATAACAAACAAATTATGCTATTTCATATTGAAACATGTTAGTTCACATTGCTGCCGCAGGTTTTTAATGTAAACTATGGAATATATTTTCGATATTTGTTTTTGGGGTTTTAAGCCGTGTTTTGCATTTGAAAGGACATTTATTTTATTTATTTATTTAACGCCCAGATTACTTTTACATGATTTGTGGTGTAATTTTAATTTGACAGATACTTTGAAACATAGAAAATAATAAAAATAAAATTACAAGATAAAATAGATAAAAGTCATACAAACACAGAAACAAAAACAGAAGAATACAGCTATTTGTGAAGTCGTTGTACCGGAGAGTGGGCAATGTAGTTACGCTTATGAGTGCTGCTGTAGAATATTGTATTTTTTCGTGTTGTTACTGTGGGTGTTCGTAAGTTAAAGAGTTGCAGGAGTTCAAAACAGTCAAAATTAGAGTTAAATATTTTGAATAAAAATGTTAAGTCGTTAATTTAACGTCTCAAGTATAATAATGTCATGATGATGAGAAGGTAGAGCTGCTCGTAGGCCATCGAGATTTGATTGTAGTCCGCGGATGTTTTGGTAGTAGATTTTTAAAGTTTCGGTTCGATTTTTAGGTGGAATTGCTTGGATATTTTTGTAACTTCCTAGTTTTTTGGCAGATTCGGTCCAATTCGAGGGGTGGAGCTGAAAGCTGAATTTTTGCAGGTGGATAGTACTTCTTACAAGGAGTATTTTCCAAAAACTCCCCTCCCCCGCTTGCTTCCCCCCCCCTGTCCCCTGCCAAACTTTGCAATTTTAGAGTTCTACAAAATCCATTATATCTCTTAAACTTTAATATACATCTGAAAAAAATTACACTGTTACACTTCTTAGAAAGCTGTCTAAAAATAAGTTTTTGAATTTTTTTTGTTATCTACTACGGTTTGGCAAATAATAATGACATTGTCGCAAAAAAAAAATTCTTTTCGTAAAATTTTGATTTAAAGATGATTTTTTTTTATATGAGGGACCAAGCAAAAATGTTTCAAATAATCTATTTGCCAAATTTAATAAGCTTTAAAACGATATATAACTGCTTACTTTTATCCTTAATACTGGTCAAAATCCGACTCAATAGCAGGGCGGCAAGGCGTGCTTGGCGGTCGGGCCTAGCACACTGTGCTTGCAGATGACCGATTTGAGCTTAGGTAGGTATTTATAGTTTTAAATTGAAACACTGAGTACTTTTTAATTGATTAACGATATAAAAAAACGCTTCAACACTTTAACGCTGTTCACAATGTTTCTTTTATTTCACGAGGAAAAAGTGTATCATGAGAGTCATTTCAAATTATTTTGACGATTGCAGCACCTGTAAGAACATAGGCTCTTACAGCTCTTGCATAAGCGAGTCCTTTTAGCACGTGTATCACTGTGGGACCTCCGTACACAGTTTTCCATAAATCTTCTAACCCACTTTCTTCCGTGATCCAAAACATCCCAAATATGACATTTACAAATGAAACTTGAAAAGTTATTTTGAGAAGAATTTGCTCTAATATCCTTGTATGCACGCAGTTTCGTAGCCCGGGAATGTCTGTCTTTTTTTTTTTTTTTTAACTTTTTGTAAATAATAATAAATATTGAAAATGACCGATATTTTATTTATCATGCCAATATATTCAGACATAATAATGATCATATATTATAAAAATGATGCGTAATTGAATACCGTATTGTTTTGACATCTGTCAATGAAGAATATGTCGGTTACGAGTCATAAGCTACTGCCTACCGTCTTGCAGTGCAGTTGATTGTGTCGAATAATTTATCAAATATTTCATCGAAATCTGATAGCAATCATAAAATCATGAACTTTACCACAAAATTAACATAAAACATGCACATACAACTTAATAAACATAATTTGAAAGATGCCCATTATTAAGCGATTCATGTTCAAACCTTACTCAAGGGTACCATCTAGTCTAATGGATTTGTTCGCTGCTTTGTTTCGTAGTATGTTCTCCAAGCGTGTAGCGTGTTCCCCGTTTGATTTTACTTCATTCCTCCCCGCCTCGAAATATTATTTCGGTTTTCGTAAATTCCGCCTTAAAAACAATATAATATGAAAGTATGTTTATTTAGAAATTTGTGCTTGCTTAACTGAGCATATTGCTTGAAATAGCTTTCTCCATATTTAGTGACTAGATCTGAATAGCCAGGTACCCTTCCCCACCTTCATCTTTCCCATCTTCTTCCCCTTCCCACTACCTTCAGCCAGCCTCACGTCATACTCCAATTTGGAATGCCGTTGTCTCACTGACTCCGGGACTCATGTGCGATATTCACATAAAAAGACAACAATTAATTTAATTTAAATTGTTGTTTAACATGTGAACAAAACCAATGGAAATTTAATACATTTTTGTTCGTATCCACATCCGAGTAGTTTTACAACTCTGGTATGGAGTTTGCCAAATTTGTATTTAATATGGGTTAGTAATTAATTACGTGCTTACGTTAACTTTTTATTTAATTTTATAGAAACCTTGGTAATACGTACCTACAAGTTTAATATTTTTCCATGTAATTAAAACATACCTCTCCTGTTGTGAGACTTGCCAAAATGGCGTGATCTCCAATTTAAGATCCTTTCACTAAAACGATTCCTGCGTGAAACATTGGGGTCTCTGACAGTTCCTTCAACTTCACTTATTATTTATACATATCATTATAACCCCAAATTCCGCGTTGTATAATCGTGGCGTAATTATATCTGACACTACAGCGAAAAATTCTCAGATAAAAATGGCGTAGAGTCGCCAGAAGATATTTATATTTGTATCTGATGCCAAATTTCATATTATTAATTTGTTTTTCAAAAATATCACCACGCGTTTTGGCTCCGTGATTGCCATTTTACACGAACGTATTTTTATTCACTTACCTAATTAAATGTTTCACTAAAAAATGAGCAAAACGAAAAATGAAAACAGTCGTTTATCCCAGTAATCAGAAATATTAGTAGTTTGCAAATGAATCAGGGGGCGTCATGACCTTTTTTTATCAGATTTGGCCGTAACAAAATATTTTTGGCTGAAAATTTGTTATTTTTTCATTTAAGAGGAATATACACGCTAGAAATATTTCGATTCTCACGCCTTCAAAATTTAAAATCGAGCGTCTTATTTGCACGAGGCAAGTAAGCGAAAAAGTGGTTTTTATTTATTTTGTGCATATTTTTTTAAGAAGGAAAAAAGTTAGATCATACATCACAAGAAGTCTTAGCCATAAAGGGGTATTTTTTTAAAAATTGTTTCTTATTACTTCATAGTTAAGTCACGAAAAAACCTTTTTTTGTGGTTTACGCTTTTATTTTTTGTTATGTAAGTAATAATTTTATTGTAATTTCAATATATAGAAAAGCTAGTTAAAGCTTCAATTTATCCGTAGCATATTTTTTGATGTTCATAATGTATTTTTTTTATTTTTTATTTATTTGGGAAACAAACAGTTTTACAAATTTTATTACAGTTTTTACATATTTCATGATTGCATGAACCAGTGAAGTTTCCGCAAGAATGTGTAAATGTAAACCGATTCGTCGCAAAGATTAATCTAAATAGTATTTAAACAGGATTTCACGTATAGCTTCATCTTAAGTTATCTTCTTTTACCAACAAAATGTTTTCTCCTTCCTGTGATATATCTCCAAACAGCCTTTCCCTTCAGTGTGGAAATTCTAGTGTCATGTCCATATTATACAGGTGTTTGCTTGTTAACTGAGCATAGTGAAGTCCTGCATTGACTCAACTGTTTTGCATGTCGTCTGTCTGTAAATTTTATTTGTACGTTCCGTTTCAAAATGGTGGCTGTTTTAACGGTTCAGTATAGATTCATTTTTTTTCAAATGTGAAATCGTCGTGTCTATTTCGACACTCTTATTTGCAATTTTTCAATATCCATGGTACATACCTGCCTAGAAAATAAAGTTTGAAAGAATATTAATTATTATATATTATACATTCCGTATTTTCTTTTTTTTATTGTATTTTTGAAACCCTGGCGATTTTTTGAAAATTTCAATCCGAAAAATCGGACCGTTTTTTATAAATCGGAAAGACGGGACATAATTTTATGGGTGCGGAAAAACAGTAATTAAATAGCTGAAAATCATTTTAAAAAATACTGACATATCCCACACAAGTGGCAGAGGAAAATAACGAGCCATACCAAAAATATTACATCTCATAAATATTTTTACATATAACTACTTGATCTTTTGCCTCTTGTTTGGTATTATCCAAGTGTTGTGATTTAAATTATACTTATAATAAAACTGTTCTTGCTTGTAAATTATAATTATAATATTATAAAATTAGATTTTGTTAAAATCAGCACCATGACCAATTACGTTTCTGAGCCGCTATCTGTCAAAACGTCAAACCAAAATTCTTCAATTCGAATTCTGATGGTGCGTTTAGTTGCCGCATGCGGATAGGGCATTGCTGCCACAATGTTCACCTGACAAAAAGTCATGTTAAGACTTCTGCGATGTGTGAATGTCGTCTTGGTGAAGAGGACCTCAATCATATTTTTTTCAGTTGCCCTATAAATAATTCATTCAATAATTTCATCCCTCACCTAATCAGTTCAGGCATATTGCCTCCCTACAACATTGCATGTCTGTTATCTTCTGTGAACAAACGCGCTTATAAAGTCTATAAGCTAATTTCCTGAATATTAACAGCATCAATTTGTAACTGTAAGTTTAGTTTCATGTATTTATTTTTTTTTTTTCATCCATAAAAAATTATATCAACATGTTTATTAATTTCCTGTTGCTTCCACTTGTTATATGTAATTAAAATCATCTCATATTGTAAGAATTTAGCGTATTATTATTATTTGTGTAGTATTATTATATAGTGTAGATAGGTTCTTGTTATTGAAACTAAATTTGTAAATATTAACCCAAAATTACACTCACAAAATTACACTCATAAAATCATTCACTGACACTGGCCAGAACACTCCATTGGGGTGAAAAGCCATGAAAAAAAATGGATTCGTGTAACCACCGTACTAAAGTACCTGTAACAAAGTTCGCAAGCGACAAACAATAAAGCAAGTGAATTTTAAGTGTCAAATTCGCCGGAAATCAAAGTGTTGCTACATAAAAAAAATCAGTGTGGAATTTTACAAAATTAATTGAATATTGTCGGAGACGGAACATTTTCATGTAGTGATGTCACGAGCCCAAAAACCGGTTTTATTTATTTAAAAAAAAAAAAACTTTAAATTTCTAAAAAATTTTAGTAACTTTTTGTAATCTTTGTAGAAAAATCTATCCACACGATTTTTTCCAAGTCATTATGAAATCCATACGAGTGACCTATTGGCATCTTGGGTTTTCCTTGATAATAGTTTCACTCTTTTTCCAATATCACTGCAATTTGAAAATAAACATGTTAATTTAATGACAAACAAATACCTTTGTGTAACACCACTATTTTATTAACAATATCAACATGTTTCAAAAACTATGTTTTCTTCGTCAGGATAATAAGTCAATAAAAAATAACAAAAGACAAACAAGTATAGACTAATTAGAACATAGACAAAATATTAGATAGGAGAGATGATTAATTACCTAAAATATATCATAAAAAACAATTATATAAAATAAAATATAAAAATTATTTTAGAATGGGTAAAAATTACATTAACATAATAAAAAATCTTTTAAAAAGAAAACAAGAAGTCTAAATAACAAAATAAATTATTATAAATATAAGTATTAATAAATAAATATTTTATTATTTATATTCAAAGTAAATATGCCTATTTTGAAGAAATAAACATGTTAATTTTTTTTTCATCATCCATTCCTGCTCTCTAGTTTTGCCAAAAATTCCTGGGTGTCTTATTTTTAATTTAATCGCTCAATTTATTTTTAAATATTTATTTCGGCCATCCTGTCTGTTCCTATTTAACAGATATCCCTTCGTCACATTTCATCGCTTTATCGTTAACATTTTGCTACCCGGCCTTGTTAGTTTTCAAATGTTTTCTCGATTGACAACTTAAAAAGTTGTCTTGTTTTAGTCCTGAGATTCCCTCCGCTGTGGGTAGGAAGAACTTCGTCAAATTTGTGCATTTATTTGAAGCGCTCGTATTTGACGAATGTATTTTTAGACTTTAACGAACTGGATTCGTTCTCACGCTCAAGAGAAACGGAAAGCGCTGATTCAGTTGCAGTTATTCAGGTCAGAAGTCGAAGTTTTCTGAAAAAAAAAACTTGTTTTGAAGAGTAAAACTAGGTCCTTGCGTGTTTTACTTTGTAACATTAATCATCAGGTCTGAGGTAAAAATAACTGCTATTGCCATAATTTCCACTATGGTTGTGCATTTTAATTATTTGAACGGAAAAAACACGTGGGAATGCTGCAAATGTATTGGTTCTACCAACTCACGAAAGGTACTCTGAAGCAGTTCATGTCATTATTATCTTCGGCACAACCGGGAGACGCGCCAAACGAACCGATCTTTTGCACACCGGTTGTTTTTACGGTTTATTCTTGTTCTCTATAACTTTGCTGTAAACTTGTAGGTTTTGTGTTTCCTTTCTTCTAAAACTTGGGTTTCTCAAGAAACTGATTTAGTCCATACCCTTTTAAAAATGGTGACCCTACAGTTCAACCCCCGACAGTTAATAATTATAAAATTACTAGCTTTTACCCGCGCCTTTGCTCGCATTATAGTACATGGTATCGCATATTAGGGGGAAATTACTGTAGCGCTTGCACTTATCAATTAACCCCCTCCCCCCTCCCGCTCCCCCTCCCGCAATTTCGGGAGGGGGAGCGGGAGGGGGGAGGGGTAATTCATTCCCGGTAATTCAGTTTTCAAACAGCTCGCGTGCCACCTAAGTTTCATTACGCCAGAGCTCACCAGTAGTAAAAAAAGAATTATCCAATTTGGTGCAGTCGTTCGGAAGTTATCCGCGTACAAACATTTCGGAGATTCATTTTTATTAATAAAGATAGATATTAACTACGATGCCTGAAATAAAATTTTCCGCAAATATATCAACATCGTTTCCATGGCAACGATTTGTTTTCTGACGTTAGCAATAACTCGCTTTTCTTATGAACAGAAAACGTGTAATAAATATAATATTTATAATTTTTTAACGCCAAAGCTTACCATTATATACAGCCTATATTACTCGCATATAATGGAGCTTTCTTTTAGCGAAAGAGTTTTTAAAATCGGTTTATTGATTTATGCGTGAAGGCTTAACAAACACACGCAGTTTCGCATTTATAATATTAGTAAAGATAATTTTTTGTGAATTAATTACCATTTTCAAACCTAAAAACTTTTAATAATAAGTTGGTATGGGTATCAAATAAATTCGACCAACAGTATCGATTACTTGTTCTTGTACGCTGCTGTATACAGTAAATAAAGCCCCGTATTCATGGTAAACATTAGTTTAGCAACATTTGATCAACATTGTTGATGAGCGGAGAGAATGTTGCTGGAAACTTTGTTGAAATAAATGTGGTTGTCTACACACCAGTCTGCGTTAAAATGTTGCCCGAGGAAGTAGTGTTGTTGTGTTCTCTGTATCTGATGCACCACATAACAAAAATTCCAATGGTTCGTAATAAATCCATTTACATTTTTCTATTGCGCCGCTGCCTGTAGTTTTCTTTGCCTACAACTTTTTTTTCTCTCTAGTAAACTGAGTACGCAGTACATGTATTTTAGTTTCCACGTCTTTTTTGGGCACATTTAGGGCTTGAGAAATTTCTTCGAATGCATCGTTTTTTTGTTTCTATCTTTGTATTCTTTTATAGAAGAATCCCATAATAATGGTTTAGATTGAAACAATTCTATTAATTGCATTATTTTATCATTGCTCCACACTACTGCCATGTTTATAAACTGTTGCAAACACGTCCACACATGTCAACATTTGTCGCTAAACTGATGTTTACGCTCGTCTGGCGTAAGCTTGTCAACATGCCGTTATTAATTCCGCAACACGCAGTGTTGCCAGCAACATGTTGACAGCAACCCCGCAACACGTTGATTCAACTTTGTTGCTAAAGAATGTTTACCATGAATACGGGGCTTAAGTCAAATATTTCTATCCTTGATGCATTTGAATGAAAATATGTTTTATACTTTTGTAGTTCGGCGGTACATCCTCTCTATGATTTGTGTAAGTAGGTACACTATACTTTCCCTAAACCGACTGCATATCTTTTATTTATTTTTTTTATTTATTCATACACGCCTTGAAGGCTTTTACAGAATCACATTATTAAAGTTACACATGTTATTCAGGAGTATAATTGTAAGCATGAAGTATATAACATTATAAACTGTACTTTAAGGATACAAACAGGTTTAATATGTACATAGGTATGTAGTTTCGTTATCATTAAAATTGTACAAAGGAGTTAAAAAGTTTACATAGTGTAATAATGGTAAAACAGAAGAGTGCTTAAGATACTTTAAAAGTAGTTATTGAGGAACGTGTAGGTATTTATTATGTTGATTTTATTATTAACTTGATCGTGAATAAATTGTTCGAAAGCAAGTTTTTCAAGAATTCAGCAAAATTAACGCAGCGATAAATAGTACCTACACATAGAAAAAATAAATAAAAAATACATGAGTTGTAATATCTTGAAAATTTATACAGATGAGTTCAACAAGTGTATAGTGCGATAGTAAAAAAGTAAAAAAATAGTACAAATTATGGTACAAAAAGTACAAGATAATATTAATACAAAAGAGAGACAGGATAAAAAGGTAAGTACTTAGGTAATCTTTGTATACATAAGTATTAAATTTTGTTTTTATTGTGAACATGAAGAGACCATCGATTTTAATTTAATCATTAATATATTATTATTGCTAGGGCACCAAGATTTAAATAGAAATATAAGTCAAATGTGAGTTAGTTATTATATTTATAAAATAAATACGACAGGATTGTTGTTAATTGTGTTCTTATTTAGCTACCTTTATTATTCACATATAGTAGATGTTTTGCGATAATTAATAATTTGATAAAGGTGCAATTGATTGATATTTATGACTTTATTTTAAATATTCTAATATACTGTGTTTGAATTTAGACACAGATTGGTGACGATAAATGTCGATTGAGTTATATTTATTATCGAGTAAATGGAGTCTTTGGATGGGAGAGTTTATAAAATAATTATTAGCGGAATTGGTAACAGAATACAATGCATTCTGTATATATTATGCATTCATATCGTGTATAAGTACGTCGAGGAGCCAACTGTCGTGGGATCAGCTGTCATTTGAAAATTTCTCCCCACCTAGAATCAACAAAATTGCCCCAAGGGATACAACAGAAATTCTCTTGTGATGCTAATATGAAATTTAAAAAAAATTTTTTTAGACTTTCTCGAAGAAACGAATATTCCAAAGAAAGGCATTGCGAATTTACTTCACTGCGACATAACGACTGGGTTGTCGATAAAGTTCAACAAAGAACTCGTCCGTATGACTGAGATGCTACCCTCAACTCAAATATAAGTTAGTTACTAGCTCGGGGGTCGAACATAGAAAATATCGTCTAATGGGCGTATCAGCTTGCGTCATTACAGTCAGTGTATGCCAGTTACCGATGTCTCTTGCACATTAGTAAATAGGTCGGCTTCTGTCATTTAATAGTAGATTTGTATCTAATAAATAAATTGCACCATTTGATGGAGTAAGCACCTACCTGAGTAATTTCGATGTATTTTCATTGTTCAGTTTTTTAAAGTGAAAAACTTCTTTAGCACCGTTGTGATTTGAAACTCGATGAAACGGAAACGACACTAAAAAGAGACAACCACTGCATCTACAGGATTTATCCTGCGAGAGAATGAGATAGAATGAAACCTTACCGCATTGGCCGCTTTGATTATGAGCTAACTTTTCAGGGACCCTATTGGTTGAGATTATGTGTAAGTTATTGTGAAGGTTTCACTTCTACCGTGCGTGAACTGTACTCGATTTTTTTTTTAAAATTTGTGATTTGCTTGGCTTTATTCATGATATTTTAGGGAAAATATAACACTACACAGTTGTAGTGATTTTGACCTGTCATAATAATAATAAATTATTTGTAAATAAATAAAATATTTGTATAGCGCAGTTTTGTGTCATTTCACTTCAAGTGCGCAATGTTAATATGTAGTTTTCCTCTTAATTAAAGTTTAAATTATGTTTTTAATTTCCCTATCTATTTTTCGCGATTCTGAACTGAACTGAGCTCGGAATTCGATTTCGCCAAGTTCTGAGAGGTTTAACGCATTTCTCAGACATCGCATTTCAAATTTCCCGGCTGCAGCAATTCGGTGGTTTAATTAGAATGAACGATGAATAGCTTCTGCTATTATAAGTCGTAAGTCTACAAACCCTCGGTTATCCGACACCAAAACCCCAAACATCGTGATAAATGGGTGACATAAACTTTAAACGTAAAACCATAGAATGACACAAGAAGTGAGTTATGGGCGTGTTTTGTGATCCAAAAAATATTTGCCTAATAGAAGCTTAAATTTCCAATACTAAAAAACTGTTTTTACAAACTTCAAATGGGATGGGATACTATATGAAACACTTGAAAATGATTTATTTTGTCAATCTACTATTGAGTATGGTATCGTAACATGGGGAGGTGGCACTGCATCTGCACTAGACCCAATCATAAACGCACAGAAAACTATTATAAAATTAATCCTTAGACTACCTCTTATTGCATACTCCAACTTAATTTTTTGTTATGAATGTGTTTGACGTTGTGTTTTGTGATCCAAAAAATATTTGTCTAATAGAAGCTTAAATTTCCAATACTGAAAAACTGTTTTTACAAAGTTCAAATGGGATGGGATACTATATGAAACACTTGAAAATGATTTATCTACTATTGAGTATGGTATCATAACATGGGGAGGTGGCACTGCATCTGCACTAGACCCAATCATAAACGCACAGAAAATGTGTTTGACGTTCGGCAGGTATATGCTAAAACAATCCTCACTCATCTATACACAAACTTACCTAAATACTACGAAAAAAGATTAAATACTAGCTGTACTCGAAACAATACCAAAGACTTACTACAAATTCCCATGACGCATCCTAATTTTGGTCAACGAAACTTCAGATATCTTGCGACAAGACTTTACAAAATTCTTCCAGTTAGAATAAAAAAATGTGATTCACAAAAAATTTTGTAAAATAACATCAAAATTAGCATAAAAAATAATGATGGCACTTTACCGGTGCACTCACCCAAATTTGAAATTAGAAACCAATTTATTGGTTGTTATTATTCGAAATTATTATTAATGCAACCAATCTATTTTGTGATTATATTTTCATATAAGTGTAGGTATGTTCATAAGTAAAATTGACTTAAAAAATACTGCCTCAACGCAGGCTAGCCTAGTGAGGCGGGTTACGAGAAACCGAAATTTATAAATTTTATTTTTATGTATACAATTCAACCTAAAGAGAGTGCTTTGTGAAATTTATAATTATAAATTTCTATTATTCAAGTACCTACTGCACCTACATATTATGTATATTGTTTTCTGTTGTTAACTTTTTGTACAATATAACTTATAAACCATTGTAAACATTAATACTGAACATGTCCTTTTTTAGTTATAAATCTTGCAAATTTCGTTCAATAAATATTATTATTATGTACGATGTCAGAAGAGTAAAGACAGAGGGTCGGGCTATTGGACTAAATGGAACATTTGTTTCCTTTCAATTTTTTTATGAAAAAGCTTTTCTAGTTTTCTTCTGTATTCTGTGTATGCGTTGAACTTTGTCGATCGTATCAACTTTTCCATTGCCCTACTTTTTATTGTATTTATGTTTTGAAGAAATACAAACATTACCAGGTTACGAATAACCAGACAATCTTTGAAAAACTCCTACCATCATACTAAGTGGAAATGTTTCTTGTGCCATCACGGAGGACTTATTTAGTGGAGAATTTGAATCTGGGTGTAATCCGACGCAATTTTCCACTCAGCCACTAACCGGTCAAAAATAAGAACTTCTTCCCGGACTTCGTGTGGTTGCTTTTGGCGGGTATGTTAGGCTGCGTATACACACGTTAGCCGAAGTTGCGAGCCGAACCACGAATTATGGGTTGCTTCGTTTTTTTCCTGTAATTCGTGGCTCGGCTCACACTTATGTTCGCAAATGTATATTCAGCACAACAGATACCCTGACCACCTTGAGCTGACGGAACACAGCTTAAAAATAATTAAATTGTTTTAATAACAAATAAATCTCTTCCTTTTGGTTGTTCGACAAATTTACGGTGGTTAGGAATTGTGATATCAACATTATTAATGAAAGCAATATTTTACAATTATGAAAAATAGTATTTACATAGCTGGATCGTGAAAGTTTGTAAATCTAAACAGGGTTTGCCTTTTATTAAAAGTTTGAGAAAACATGTTTTATCTGCGCATTATTCCTTTGTTCGTTCTACAAATTTATTGGGAGGTTGACCCCATCAGCCGACAAGAATAACTATAAAATTCCTACAACCATCTAGGTCCACCTGTCATATCCACGTAATTTTTTCTGTTCGCCTGGTAATCAATTAGGCCATATAAAAATTAATTGTTACCTCGATCGTCGCAAACCGTGTTCAATATGTTATTATTCCCTTGTTGGTTCTACGGAACTTATTGTAAGGTTGACTCCATCAGCCGACATGAATGACTAAACCCCTTACAACCATCTAAGCTCACCTGTCCTATCCGCTTTCTGTTTTGTTCGCCTGGTATCAATTGAATGGTGTCCCGATCATCATAAACCATGTTTGATCTTATTATTTCTCAGTTGGTTCTATGGAACTTATTGTTAGGTTGGCCCCATCAGCCGACACGAATGACTAAACTCCTCGCAACCGTCTTAACTGAACTGTCCTGTTGAACTTAACTGAATTGTTCTGTTCGCCTGGTAATCAATTAGTCCATATGGAAATTAATTGGTAGCTCGATCACACCATGGACAAACACTGTACTGTACTCTGCGTTTGAATTAAAATCGTAACGTACCTACGGTATGACATTCCCGCTATGAAACAGTTTTTTCCTTTCCTTCGAGTCGGGTGATTGCGGCATCGATTCCCTTCGCAGTCTAGATTATTTTAAGATTTTTTTTCTTAAATTAAATATATGGGCACTGCTGTGTTTAGGTGTTGTTACATCAATTTTTAAGTAATGGGCTCTAAAAATAAAGCTTTTCAACTCTCGCAAGTAACAGTAATGAATGAATGAATATATAAATCTAGGGTCGCACATTTTTTTAATTGTTTTATTGGCAAATATGTAATATTTTTACCATAATATTTCGTTATCGCAATTTTCATTTTAACGTGTTTTTCTTCTCTTTTTCAGGTGAGTTACAACCTTTCATCTAAATGCATGGACGTAATGGAATAATGTTCTGGTGCGGTAAGTTTTATCAATATCTAAATCAAAATAGGTAGTACGACTACAGAAGGTAGGTATTTGAAATAATAACACTAGTTAATTTGTGTAGCACAGTTTTCTGAAAGTTCACCTAAAGTGCGCATTACGTTTTTATTATAATAACTGCTTTTAGGGGATGGATTTTTTCTTATTTATGTTGGTGGGTTGGTTGTCAATTGAAAAGGGAAATATTGAAAATTCAAGGAACATATTACTTGTACATCCATGAACAATCAACGTACATACATAGTAGTGGGCAGAAATTGAAAGAAAGGGTGAGTTATATAATTTTACATATATGATACAAATATTTTATTTATTAAAATGATAATATAACAAAAATATAACAAAAAAAACAATATTTACAATAAATTATTGCTAATGAGTTTAACAAAACTTTATACAATTAAATGTAAATTTAAAAAAAAAATAAGAATACGAATTTAAAAGGGAGTACAATGAAAAGTAAATACATAAATTAATAACATACAGTCTAGTCTATTTTAAAATAAATTTTAAATAAATTTTAAAATAGACTAAATAAATTTATTTTTTAAGACTAAATAAATTTATTATTAATTTGTTAGTCTATTTTAAAATAAATTTTAAAATAGACTAGTCAAATAAATTTTAAAATAGTTCGAAAAATATATCATACATACATTAAGAAATATATACAAATGTTACAGAGTTCCAAAGAAAGATTGTGTCGCAAGTTAATGCAGATGCTTAAAAAATGTCCTTTGGGCTTTTGTCAATGTTTTTTAGTTTGCTACTCGAAGTACTAGGTTAAGTTTAGTTTTAGTTTTTTTTTAGCAAGTAACAAAGGTTCTATAATACTTTTTTGTTTTAGGCAATTCACCCTGGAGAGAGTATTCTATAATACTTAGCGGTGTTTCGCGGCATTTGCCGTTGCTTCGTTGCTTTCCCATAATCTGTGGCTGGGTCGCGAACATGTTCGTGCATGTATACGCAGCGTAAGGAGTACAGGTACCTACAGAGTATTTCCGCAACGTTGGGAGTACAGAAGATCGAATATGTACTTCATGTACATTTATTCAAAATACATTTATCAAATTGGCATGAGGATACGTATAGAACGCCGCGAATGTGAATGGTTCACGTTTTTCGGATAATTGGATGTTGTTTGTAGTTGGTTCGGGAATGTTTGATGTGGAATAGTTGGTTTGGGTTTGCATTTCGGGACAAAGGCAAAAAATATTCTGTACAAGGTAATGGTAATTTAACAAACGTAGAATAATTAGAGACGGGCTACTGGAGTACTGGGAACTTTCCAATTGGCCAACAGGCCTTAGGCCTATTTTCCCCCGGCTAAAGGTTAGCATGTTCTCAATGACTCTCGCCCTTTTATTTTTATGTAGCCTTTATTTTTGTTAATTAGAAGTAATTATGTTTTAAATTGACTGAGGCTCAGAAGAAGGAATGTAAAGAATAAAATTACAGTATTAAGTTGTTTTTTTTAAGCATCATGCGTGTTTCAATTTGTTATAAAACACTTCAAGCCACATTGAAAGTAACCACAAATATAATTTTATGGACTTGCTGTAAAGAGGTGATTTTTTGTTTTGTTTTGGTGAGTGGAGTTGCGGTCGTTTATGGTAATATCTCGTTCAAAATCATGCTCTTTTCAGTTGGTTGTATCAATCTCATTTACTGTTGAGAATTCACACAATAGGAACATGCTCATTGATGCTTTTTTCATACATCTTCTCTTATACAAATTCGTTCAATATTTCACATCACGTATCAATCGCTCTGCATAATATTGCCCCATGGGGTTATACCAGTTAAAATTTACATTATATTTTATGAAAACTTTCCTCTTCTATATGTTTTTAGTTTCTTAGAATAAATATAATGTAACGGATGCATTTCGCCTTTGATGAAAAATATTTCTAACCACTGATAAAAATGCTATAGATATTTTATTCAGTTTTATCAAACGTTCCATGTCATTATTTAGGCAGGGTGCCGTCAGAGATACACAAAAGAATTATTTAAAGGTTGCCATACAACGTACAGCACGCGGGGTTTGCTTGGCTTAAATAATAGATCTGAACGCTCATATCGTATGTGCCCCAAAGACATAACCGAACCCCTGAAAATGTAATATCCTTTTCACGAGTAAACTCAGTCGCTCGGGGACTTGACGTAACAATGTCACGGTGTTTTCGGTGGATACCACGAATGCTCTGCTTCTCGTAACTCGAATGATCTGGTAACTCCAATGATTTGGCACTTCAAATGTTTATAGTTTTTATTCTGTGAACGGCTTGACGGTGTCTGGGACTCACGGGTATTAAATAACGTCTTTAACTATGCAAATCATTGAGCGACTTTACTGTACCTACCTTAAAATTATCATGTACCTTCACATACATCATGCAAAATATAGGCTTTCAGAAGAAACTGGAAGTCGAAAAATCTTTATGCAAAGATAGGAATTAAGTTTTCTCATTCTGATTGTACTTATTATTTTGCCAGTTCTTTCAGCCATGATTACAAGAAAGATTACTAATGAAGAAAATTTTGCATTAAACAAAAATTTAAACCAATACTTAAACTCGTACTTAATAATTGGAAAATTTTGTTTCGCAGAAAATCTGGGACCAGCAAAAAAGGCTCGATTTGTAAGCTCTGTGAGTTAACGTAAACATTAAAGGGCGACAGCGTAATTTTTACGCAGTTTTGAAATATCCAACTGTTGAAAATAAGAAAAACCCCGTGGGTGTATTGTATCGTTGTCTCAAATTTTTCAATTGTTCAGTGCGAAAAAATATTTAAAAACAAACAAGTGCTTAAATTTGGATTTAGCTGGGTATTAACCAATGTAATTAGTAATGCATGGAAATGCTACCTCTGAGCGTAGGTTTTACATAATTACTATTGTTTTCAAATGCTCTTGGAAATGGACTGTAAATACTAACAATGAAACGAAACAATACGGTGTTTGTTCGTATTGGGTGATAATATTTGTAGGAAAAATTAAGTACGCTAGGAAAAATGATAACCAATCATTTAACAGCGAACCTCTGCGAAGGAACACACGGCACAATCACAATATAGTTTGTATAATTCCACGTAAATTGTTTATTTTTGAGATGGTCAAATACCTTATTTTTAGTTCAAAAACGAGATTATGAAAACGAAAAACATCAACAACTTGCTTCCATGGTAGTTCCAATTCTTCTTCTGTTTTTCAAAAACAAATGCAATCTGCTGTTTTTCTTGTCATTGTTCCAAATTCAAAATACTTTTCCATGATGGAAAATATGTGGTTAGGGAGAGGTAAGTACTGGATAAATGACATCCCGTTAGGAACTTAACTATGCATATTCTCATTTCAAAACCAAACAATGTTAGTCCTTTAGACCTTTCATGAAGTCACTGTTCTAAATAGCTCTACGTGTGGTTTAGCACTTGCAGCAGTTCCAAGCCTACATATCTAGTGGGTACAACACTAGCGCAAGTGCACACAAGCCTATGCCTACAGCCTACAACCTACATTGTTCCAAGCTGGAAATAAAGGTTTACGTTTGTTCATTTCTCATCTTCTCGGGCGATCTAATTAGCTCTGTTGCCCCCATTCCGCCTTCTGCACTCGGGGATAACGTCCTGAAGGGGGATGCAGTGCACTATTAATTAAGCAATATTTTCGAAGCTGAATATGTTTACCTTATATTCATAGTATCGTATAAAATATAATTCAATAGGTTTTAGAATTATGCTCTAAAAATATGTTCATATTATGGTTTTCTCGGCGATTCGAAAGCGTAGCATGTTTCATCGACGATGATACTAACAACTTCTCATGTTTACGTGTATTCTACTGACGAGTCGTGAACGACCTGAAAATAGATGTTTATTCCCGATTTAAATTCCTTCGTATGAAATAAAGTACACAAAAGAAATAATGTTTTAAATACGATGAAATAACGAACTATAAAAATAATACTTTTTTATTAAAGAAAGGCAAACGTTCCCAGGTTACAAATAACCTAACAATATTTAAAAATCTCCTACTACCACTACAATAAGCGGAAAAATATTGCTTGTGTTGTGATGGAGGGCTTAGCCAGCCGAGTAATTGAACACGCAACGCGTTTAGAAAACACATGACAAGTTTACTTTATCGCTCGTTTCTGTTCCAATTTTGAAAATTAAAAGTTCGTTTAACTTGAATAATTTTACGCATTATTTTTTTTTAAATTTATTTAATATAGATATATAAGTGTACAGTGGTGTTATATAAATTACATATCGGTACAGAAATTATTTAAAATTGCAATCTCACCAAAGAAGAAGCTAGTTCTTGTGCTCGATGAGCGAGTTACACTAATTATAACAGAAATAGAATAACATTATGCAATAGGTAAGTAATAATAGGAACAATTGAAACTTCTGGATCATCTATATGTGTAGGTGTACTTACATAGGATACGGTTACATACTAAAATATTGTGCACTTAAGAGAAATTCGAAAAATCTAAATAAAATAGAGATGAATATAGATTTATAATGAATAGAAAGAAAGAGAAAAACAGGTAATTATTTAGTTAATTATTCCTGATGAAGTGTAGCTTCAGTTTGAGTTTCAGTTTATTGATGTCTTTGGTTTTTTTTTTATTTCAATCGGAAGGTTGTTGAAATACTTTATTCCTAAATAGATATAATTATTTTGCATTAGTTTGGTATTAAATTTTGGTATTTTGATGTTCTCTTGATAACTTTTTGATTGGTGGTTTTCAAATTTTTTGATGATAATATCTTTGTAAATTTGGATTTTTCTTGAAGATATTCTCTACATTATTATGCAGGAATATTTCATATCACGCATGCATGCACCGACAACCGAAATTAGTATGTTTGATAATAACATACTCCGTACTCTCTCGGAACATCGCCTTGCACCGCAGTGGGAAGGATGGATTCATACGTCCGTCACTCCTGGACACACTGAACCCAGATTCCTACCCACCCCTAATACCCTTTTCCTTCCCAGAACTTCATCTCCTTCCTTTCCTAAAAAGACACTACACACAGCATCCCCAAAGATGACAGGCCATGAGGGGAATTAATTTCCTCAGGGCCTCCTGTATGGAGCTAATCTAAAAAAACAATTACGTATTTGAATTTCACAAGTTATAGTGAAAATATTCAACCGTTAATGATTTTTAAAAAATCAACACACTTTTATACATTTCTAGTGGTGATCGTTCACTTTCTAAATTTACAATCTAAACTCGCTATTCATCCCTTAGACAATGAGGTTGGTACAATTTCCATTATCCCGCGATTACCATATTTTAACATTTGGCTTTGTTGTCTCTCGTAGTGTTAGAAAACGATCTCAACAAAAGTACTAGTTTATTCTACGTTTCTGAAACTATCAATTTACCAATATATAAATAGATAAACAAGCTCACCGCATTGTTTTCGGTCTTATTTAACGACGCTATAAAACAAAACTGTTTTTTTTCATTGCCATTTCAATTTATTGCGGAATGATTTAAGCGTTTCTTAAATAAAAAAACGATTCATTGAAACTTTGTATTGGATTCGATGAATCTTGAAAGATTTTAGCATTTCTACGTTGAAACATAGAAATGCTAAAATGAACTTATATTGATGCGTTTGAGGGTGCTGGTTTTAATTTTTAAAAAAACAATTCCGCTCGGCGCCCGCAGTAAGAGCCAGTAATTACCCCGTATTTAATATGAAACTCCTCATTATACAATGTTATTTTGGCCTGATAAAGCGCTTTGTTTTTCGATTAAATTAAACGGTAAAATACTCCTGTTGGTCTCTTTAGCAACAAACCGCTCTCGAAGCGAGGAAATCAGCTAGAAGGTAAAAAACATATTTTAAGCATGCTTTCTGAAACAGACGTTTTTATGAAATAAGCCATTTCTCTAAAAAAATGCTTACGTGAGAGTTACCTATAGTGAGTTGGTTAGAGTGAGCCCGGTCTCCTGCGATCTCAAACACAGACTTGTGCTTACACATTAGGGGCCATCCATAAATTACGTCACACGAATTTCATGATTTTTGACCCCCCCCCCGTCCATACATCCTCACATTTGTGAGACCCCTCCCCCCTAGTATGACGTCACATATTTTACTAATATTTTTAATTTTTTCGTTTACATTTAAGTTTTGCATTTAAATTTAGATTTTTACATGTGACGTCACAGAGCTGATTACCTCCTCCATCCATAAAAACGTGTAAGGACAGGCCCCATTGCAAATATTTATGGTAATGTGTAAGTCTGTGTTTGAGTTCGCATGAGAACGGGCTTTGCGAAACATATGAAAGTGTGATGTGAGTGGATTTTTCACCTCCCTATCCTCTATAAAGGTGTTAAGTGTGCTAGTAAATTAAACAATACTTTTCAAAAATAACATGACAACACAACAATGTTTGGCTATGAGGAAATCGTGTAGAACATGTCACAATTTCGCATCGTCAATTCATAGATTAAAAGTCTCCCCTAATTTAATCCGTGCAAAAAAATAGTTTTTCTATGTCCTAATTTCTTTTCGGTGATGAACTGTCATGGTCCAGGCAGTGATATTTTCACCCACGCGAGTTGTTGCCTTTTCACCCCGAGCCCTCGCGAACCTTCGCGTGCCGTCGCAGGTAGTTTCGGGAATTATTCTGGGACGGTGTATGACGCACGTGTATCTCTTGTAAGCCGTTCTTCCGGATCGTACGTAATTACCCTTTTGGTTGAAAACTTTTAGGTCATGCAGCGGCGCTCGAGTATCATCTCCCATTTCCCAAGTGTATGGTGTAGAGAGCCCCTACGTTGTTGTGGGCTTTTCCATTAACGCCCAAACTTTGCATAAACATCACGCGACCATTTACCTTAACCCGAGGGCAAAAACTTAATAGTTTTATTTTCGAACAGTTGATACATTACCCACGGTCGGTTAATAATGTTACACGGTAAACGATATACAAGAAAAGTTATTTAAAAAGCCATCGGTTTTGTTCAAAAACTTTTAGCATACTTCTACTATTTATACCAGTCACCACAAATACCCACAATTTTTTTTTTATTACCCGAAAATTGAATTATTTCTTCTAGTCATTCATAATGCGTTTGCTTTTACCTTGGATATGTTAATGTATGAATCTGTTTAACTTGAACGTGTAGGATTTTTATCGCTAGTAGAGACACGCCAATAACAGTATTTCGGCATCATGTTTTGACAGACTATATTGGCGCCCGGTGTATATTGTATAAAAATAGACTGTTTTCCTAGGGTTAATACGCCAGCATTGCGTAAATACTTCGCTTTTATCCCCAGACAGAACGAAGCTTTGATGTGGTCGCTTCCGCATTCTGCATAAATTATTTCACAATCAAGTATTCTTGACATAAAATCAATTTGCATCACGAACGAAATCCGTATTTAGCTTTCAAACTTTAAATTATTTATTTTTATTGCGTGTTTTCAAAGCGATCTATTTCAGGAACGCTGCTGTTAGGTATTTGGAGTTTTTAGCAGTGATTATATCGCCTCATTTTTGAACTATCGATATAATCAAGGAACGATGTTCACCACTTTGTATTTAATGGGAAATATAAAATTATAAATTATCTTGATTTTATTTCATCAGTTTTCTCATTTTTCAAGCTATTTACGTAGTGATATAACACAATTCATTGAACACCAGGAGCTTTCTATTAAAAAACATTATTTTTATTTTATTGACTGCAAAATATTCGATGAAATGATGTACAAAATATACTGGTGAATTAATGTTTACAATGATATTTCTTACTCCTCCTCACTGTGAGGTTCTGTATTGAGGCGGACTAAAGTTAATTAATTCTAGTTTGTCTTCTATGTCGTTTTAAACGTTTTTTAGGGTTTTTTTCGTTTACCTCTTTCAGAGGGCCAGATTTTTATTCTTGTTTTGTACTCATCAATTATTTTACCAGTTTTTTTTATCTGGGGGAAGGATGCTGTGAAGTTTTGTTGCAAAATAAATGTAGTTTCTTTGTCCGAATGCGGTTTTATAACTTTGCATGTTTTTTGTATTGGATGTGTGATGGATGTGGTCAGTATCCTAAACGGTAATTAAACGGTAATTTGATTAGTAAGCGGTAATTTAAAGTAAAAGCGGAGATTCTGAGAAAATGTGCAATTTTATAAAGCCTATCAGTACAAAAAGTACACACGTCAATAGTATTCAGTTCAAAATTTAGAGATAACATAGTTTAATTTCTAAAAATACAATAGTTTGTGCTAATTTTATTATTTTAAGGGGGTATTTCACCATCCTCCTCACAGGTTATCATTACGGTAACGTACATTTTCGATTAATTATACAGGATTTATTTAATCAAAAAGTCTAGTTTACTATTCGGTACTTGAACCTTTGAATAATGGCTACATATAGAATAAGTTAGCCGAGTTTTTTAACAGTTGCGAGTATTTATTTGTTTATTTATTAATATTCGTTATGTGTATGGATAAGCTATGAGGAGGATGGTGAAATACCCCCTAAAACTTATTACGCCTACGAGTTTATTTGAAGTTTAAAAGCACACTTACTTCTTAATCATTTCTTGAACGTGCCGTTAAAAATATATATTTGTAATAAATTTCAATAAAGAGTCCTCTTTACATTACGATAATTTTATATTTTGCAAGTTATCGTTCTTTATTATGTGTTCGTTTTTTTCTTAATTTTCGAGGCTTTTTTTATGGGTAACCTGCATGAACTATCAATTCAATTTCATTGCCGGCAACCCATGACCTTATTATCTTTTTAAAAATATATTTATTTATCTTACACCTCCCTGTACAATGTCTGTTTATATCACAATGTATGTTCGTTCTCTCCAAATATTTAGTAAATTTAATGAAAATTATGTATTCAACATTTCAATGAATACCGTGGTATTCCACGACGTGGCATTTCCTTTAGTGATTGACACGATTATTAGTGTGAAATTTAATGAATATGGTTATCGCATTATTACAGATTCAATCTAAAAGCTTTACGCATTCTCAGTTCACACCAAAATTACATATTCCATCGAAAATTAATTCGTTATATCGAAATAATCCGCTCTGAATTATCTTAAAGTTTAATTACATAATACTAGCTGAAGTCCCCGGCGTTGCCCGGGCCTTGCGCAGAGTCTCGAAATCAAAAATGTAGACAGTAATTTTCCTCTTATTTTGAATGTAATGCAGAATTTCACCAAGAAGTATCAAAGTTTTGCTTTAAGCAGTGGTAAAAGGGGATAGGATATTTCTTTTTAATCTCGCGTGGTTAATGACCTTCCTGTCGTTTTGAAGGTCGAGTGTGCAAAATTTCATCAATCTCAGATCAAAACTGCAGATTCGTTTAAAAATCAAACTTATGCCGCCCGCTTGCCCTTGCATTGTCCGGGCTTTATCCGTGGTTTTTAGAAATCTCACAAAGACAGTAACCTTCCTCTTTTATGACGATCAAAATTAACAGAATAAAACTTTAGGTATATAGAGTACAAATCAAATCATTTGGATATCAATAGAAAAATTATTTGGATATCAATAGATTAAGAGAAGATTTGCGGTTTGAAGACTGATACAAATACTCGTACATACTTGAAATAAGCTTAAATTCCTCGTATTAATTCGTGAAAGGGCTCGGATGGGCGACGACTTGATTATTGATTATAGATTTATTGATTTATAGATCAAATGTAGTAGCTACCATATACTCAAGATTAATTAAAAGCCTTTTTAAGCCGCCGCTATCCGAATTCGACCGATTTCTTACATATCTCCCTTAAAGATTTGAAGTTTTTAAGCTCTTAAAAAATATAGGTATGTTATTTTTGAAGATAATATCTAGATACGTTCCACGCCGAAACGCAAATTATATGAAATTACCTTGATAGAAAAAAATCACAAAATATGCTCCGAAAATTATTTAAAACACGTCTATTTCTATTATTTTACAAGTTATATTTGTGAAAAATCACATGTTTCTTTAAATGATACTTAAGATACGTTCCACGGGATTTTTGCTCTATTTTAAACGAGTCATGTTTTATTAAGCTTTTTCGCAATTTTCGCTGCAATTTTATCTCTTATAAATATAAATATTAGCGCGCTCTGTCCAACATTCGTAATTACATATCTCTCCATCTTCTTCTTTTTCAGCCGAGAAGCGCCGCCTTAAGTGTGTTTTTTTTTTAAAGTTATACGAATTCTATACTGGGTGTGGTCTCCGGTGACATTTTTGATGCTTTTTTTCTACAAAGACATAAAAAAAATAAGTAAGTGTTGGACATTCGTAGGTGGAGTGAGGGGTTGGTCGGTCACTCGGCTGATTTACCAGTGCCGACATGTTGAAGAAATTTTTTTTGTTTGATTTTGAAGAAAAAAATGGATGTCTAAAAATTCACCGGAGACCATTATTTCGTTTACATTTTTTACTCCAAATAATGTCAGGAATCGCTGGTTAAAGTAAGTCAAGTACGTCCCTTAACACCCTATAATTTTGTTTTGTAAGTGCTTTTATTTGTTTCATTTGGAAATTACTGTAAAGTATTTTAGTACTCTCAGTTTCAGTCTACAGAAAAGTTGTGCAATTTTCATAAAGCCAGATCTCCCCAATCAAGAGTGTTTGTGGTTTCATGCAATGATTTTAATTTTTTTTTATTTTAAAGAGTAATATTTCCGGATTACGAATAACCTGTCAATATTTGAAAATCTCCTACTACCACAAAGGCGATGCCGATTCAGCCACTGACCGGTTTTTACTTTTTTTTTACATTCTTCACACAGGAGGCCCTGAGGAAAATAATTTTCCCCAGGGCCTATGTCATCTTTGAAGATGCTGTGTGGAGGGTTTTTTGAGGAGAGGAAGGAGTGAACGTGAGTTTTGAAGAGACCCGTGTTGTAGGAGGGAGGAAACACAGAGGTCGGCAAATCGTTCCACAGCCGACCTGTTGAACTCAAGGACTTAATCATTCTGTGCTAGGGATTGGGATGTCCTTTTATTTCCAAATGTATATGTGATATTTACACTACGCCAGAGCCTTTTATTAAGTTTTAATTTAATTACAGTTTTAGTTTAAGTACATTTAATTTTAAAAAATTACAGAAACAAACGCATTTTATGATTTATAGTTAAGATTTTATAGGTTAGCTTCCATTCATAGGAATACATTATAAGGCGAAGCATATGCGCAGGATTTAATGATAATATTATAGAGTTGGATTTCTCGAATTTCTGTAAAATCGTAAGGGGAGGACAGATCAAATTAAAATTATGAAATCGTGATTTCCCCCTCGTGCATCGCAAACTAGCTGCCGGTCGTGATTACAATTACGCCATCGATTGTCGGAAAAACCTACGGGAAAATTCGCATGTCGCCTCCTAATCTCGCGGAGGAAATCACTTTCGCAATCGGTTTACGGGCGCCGCGCCGGCACGAAGGTGGCTACCAATTTTCATTCGCACGCGGCGGGTACCTGCTACTGATTACTAACAAAATCTACGAATTTAATAAATGTCAATACCGAGTTCTGATTTTAGAACAAAAAATATTTTTGGATCAAGAATATTTATTTTATTTATTTATAGAATACATTTTACATAATTGTGATATTTACATAAAGTATGTATATTAAATCACCATACTAGGCGGCTGCCTGTTTCATGGTGACCAATGGAGGATAGTTACTTTGAATGAAGTCTAATGTAAACCTATGGATTTAGTATAAATGATGCTAAAAATTGGAAAAATTATAATTAAAAGTAGAAAGGAGAAAAGAAGTAAATTAGCATTAAATTATGGAAATGCACATAACTTTTTTTTAGTTTGTGTGCATGTAAGCACACATGCATATTTAGGTGCACACATCTGTACAGACATAAACATATTATGTTTGAATTTCGATTCAATATGTTGACCGAACGGGAAAAATGACCTAATTCAATTTTTATTCATTTTTTAATGTTTAATGAACAGTTGTTTCACGGACTTAAAAGTAATTTTTCGAATTTTATGGTAGGACGGGTTGGTCAAAAAAATTTTAACAATTCATCAAATATTTGAAGTTAATTTTAACGTTCTATTCAAGTTTTTTTTTATTTTTTTTATTTTTTTTTATTTATTTCTATACATTACAGTATTTACCTTTATAATTTTATTATGTTGGGTGTAAGGTAGGTTTGTGAAAGTGAAACTGTGGATAGGTATTGTTGTATGTTTCGTGAACACCTCACTAGGAGAACCTGTGCTGAGGTGTTTACGTGTTTATTTATGTTTATGTGTGACAAGTATTTATGTGTTGTAATATAAAGTTTTATATGTATTTTTTTTTCAAATTTTAACAGTTATTGTACATTGGTTATATAGAAGAGAAAAAAAAGTATTTAAACATATTAGAGGAATATAAAAAAAAATTATATATATAAACATACACATACATACACATCCATATAAATACATGTACCTGCACACATGTATATAAATATATATATACATACGTATACATCCGCATATACACTCACATACACATATATATATGTACACACATATATAAATTGTAAGTGTATGTATAGTTATTGGATACTTGAAAAACTACTTAATTTTTAGGTTTATTTAATTTTATACTTTTTATAGTTTTGTTATGTTTGGTTGGGAATAATAATGTTTTGTATAAAGTTAATATCTTGATTTTTAATCCAGTCAGTGATATGTTTTTTATGAATGTTTGTAGATGTATTTGCAGATAGTATTTGTTTCAAAGTAATGGGCATGCAATTAAAAAGTTTGGTTGCATAATACTGAAAGTGTCTTTGTCCATGTGTGGTGTGGGTTATCGGTATGTTCAGTGTTTTATTTGTTGAGGACCTGGTTTTTGTTATGGCTTTTGGTTGAATTGGAATATGTTGTTTGTTTTGGACAAGGTATATTATAGCAGATTTGGCATAAAGTTGTCTTATTGACATGACTTCTAATGCTTTGTAGATTTCGCTAGAATCTGTGTGAAATGGTACTTGCAGGATGAGTTTAATTATTGCTTTTTGTATTTTTTGAATTGGGTCAATTGCTATGTTTGTAGCACTTCCCCAAGCTAGTATTCCATATGTGGCAATGGATTGACAAAGTGCAAAATGCAAGTTCTGTGATTAGTTCAGTTTTATGGACCAACTGTCTTATATAATAACAGAACATGAATAGAACTTACACAGAATGTGAAAATTAACACCATATTTGACGGATTATTCAAACCGTCAAACCGACAAACCGTCTTAAATGTGCGCCACAATTCCACAATTTTCATTTTATTTCATCTAATAATAATCGACTTCTTTGAAATTCACATTTCAAAAATGCTAAAATCATTTTGTAAGCAATTTTTCTTTAAAAATGGGACAAAAAGACTTAGATTATGGAATTATCTCCTTTCAGGAATATCACTGTTTTGAAACATCATGTGAAAAATATTCATTTGAATCATCAGGCTTTTTTTAAAATTACGTTAATTTGCCTTTCAGCTATTTTGATGTTGCCATTTTAAACGATCTAAACCAGGCATGCTCATCCTGCGGCCCAATTGAAGATTTTTTTGCTTTCTATATTTTGGATTTTTGTTATTAAACAATAAAAAAGATCGTTCTTCTAAATGTATCACCTTTATACTAAACTTTGTGAAGTTGGAACTTTCTTGTTATTGGATCTCGGACTCTCGATGGGGGTTTTGATGTAGTGCTTGAAAAGTGCCGGGGGCATAGTCGCACCGGGAATTTATTTTGCAATCATTACGAGTATGTTTTTTCCGCACATTTCTCGGAAGATTGAATGCAACTGACCTGATTTTTATTTGTGGAGGGTGAGTGCAAAGGACACACATAGACGCGTGTGTAGTGAAGAGCGAGAACGCCGGTTAAACACGTGCCATTTTCGTTCTTTGTTTTATTTTTTGTTTGTTGATTGTGTGTGGCCCACCTAAGCTCAGTAATTTTTTTTTTTTGGCCCACCAAACGATTTGGGTTGGGCACACCTGATCTAAACGACCGCAGTATTTTGTCTACTGATTCGTGACACACCGTGCCTGCCTGCGATCCGCCACCCGTTACCGTCTTTCATTTGCAGGTAAGGGAAACAACCCATTACCGCCCCTATTCAGCTCGTAGCCATGGCTTTCTGGGTGTCGGTACGCCGTTATAACAATTTCACTACCAGTGGCGTATTGAGATTTACTTTGGACATTGGGACCTTCGATCTGTCCTCTGTGCGAATTCAAATAAATTTAAAATATATTTTTTATTAGGCTTCTTTATTCAATAGTATTAATATGATAATTATTCGTATTAGTATTAATATGATATTAAATCCCACATATCTGACATTGTCTCCCGCGCCAACAAATGCTTGGATTTGTTCTTCGTAATGCGAGAATATTTACTAAAGGAATTGCAATACGGATAACACATGAATCACTTGTGCGCAGCATCTTGGAATATAGCTCCATTATTTGAGCCCCTTCTGAACAAAACCATATCCTAGAAATAGGAAGAGTTCAAAAAAGGTTTATGCGTTCCCTGTATATGAGAGAAAATACATACTACCCATTTCTGTATCCATCGTTGTTCTTAACAGGAATGCTCGATCTTAATACATTAGAAGCCCGCCGAAAAATATTTTTGGGTAAACACTTTTAAGCTAATCTCTGGCATTATACTGAATCCGCCCATGTTGAATGAGATTAACTTATATATACCTAACACGTACACTCGTGGTAGATCCCACGCACTTTTTATGCTCCGAAAGCGAGAACTTCTCCCTATCAAAATGCACCATTAAACAGAGCAATTCAACTGCTAAATGAATCTGTATTGAGCTTCGACATCTTCAATGTCACCTACAGAGAGTTCAGTAACTACTTCTGACATACGTCACAAGATAGTGAAAATCCCCCCGTACACTTTTTTCTTTAAATTTTGTAATCTTCTCCGTAATATTCTGATGTACAACTGTTTTATCGAGAACCTGATAAAATAAATAAATAAACAAAACGTAATTTTAATCTAATATGAATGCGACGATATGTCATTTGCGTATCGTCTTGTTAAATAACGGGGTCGGCATGCAGATGCCCATCTGCCCTCTGTGCGATAAATATTAAACAACAGCCTTGTATTTTCTTCTTCATAATAATGTCACATATCAGACGCGTATCAAGAAAATTTATGACCTATGGGTTCAAGATTTTCTTCTTTCTTCTTCTCTTTGTCACACCTTTTGTTTATGCTTGTTAAAATAAAAGATTTTTCAATGAGTTTATTTTCACAACATTTCCTGAACGGATCTACAATACCGTCATCATGGCGCTTGATCCCGGGATGGTATTTGGCCCGCACCATAAATGCTTCCACCCATTTTTCCAATCCTCAAGCCTTTCCATCGTGCTCCAATCTTCTTCAACGCAGTCAGTTGACTTCTTCTTCTCAAGTTCGAAATTGTTGCTGTTAAATGAACTTGCAAACCATTTGGATGTAAATGATTTTTCTCTAAATGCCTTAAAACTATTATTGAAGACTTGAAGATTACTGAAAGGATTTTTCAAAATTCAAATTATTTTAAAAGTTATAGATAGCCATTTTAGTTCGACCGGTTAAGACGGAATCTAACTAGAATCTAAAATAGAGCAAAACTTTAAACTCGTTTTTCTCAAAACTACTAACGTGTTTCAAAAAATCTCCAATTCTAATTGACGGATTGTCTTGAAATTTAGCATGATTTTCTTTTAATATCCCTCTATGGTAGGAACTAATAAAAAATTTTAAAAATTCGGAAAAGTCAAAAAATAACTGCAAAAATCAATTTGTTTTTGACCAGCCGCCATTTTGCGTGTTAATAAATTTCTTTAATTTTTTTTTTTTTTGTTATTGTTTTTGGGGTGTTATGCCGTGTTTCGCTACCTCCTTCTTTTGCCAACGTTTCGGACAGCGTTACAGTGTCCATCATCAGGGCAGATGAGTGTCTCCTCCCTCATCGAGTGTCTCGCCTCATCTGCCCTGATGATGGACACTGTAACGCTGTCCGAAACGTTGGCAAAAGAAGGAGGTAGCGAAACACGGCATAACACCTCAAAAACAATAACAAAAATACTTTTTGGCCGTGAAAACCTAAAAACATACCTTCTTTAATTTTTGTTGGTTCCTACCATAATGACGTTTTTATACTGATAAAGAAACTATTTTTTTTATTTTCCTGATAACCTTAAGGGTTGAAATCGTGACACGGAGGACGCTCTTTTTTTAACGCTCTTTTTACGCTCTTTTTTTCACGCCTTTTTTTCACCCCTCTACTTCAATAGCGTATAACTTGGTGATATACATATTTATAATTTTTTTGTGTATTGTTAAAATATCAGTAAATAACCGTCAAAAAACGCTTCTAGACTAGAATACCCCCTTAATTTTGCGCATTGCTGTTAATATGTTAGTACATATATATATATTTTTAAATTTCGATGCCGAATCACTTCAACACCACGAGCCAAGGGCAGTTGCCTAGGAGCCGGAGCAGGCCGCCACGCCACTCTGCCTGAAGTGGCGTAGAGTTGACCTATTTGTCGCGTGGCGTGTATGGTAGCTGAAGCTTGCGAAGTTCAAGGCGAGCTTAGGCAGCTTGAATAAGAAAATTTCAAAGTTTATGTTCGGCTAAAGGTCACGGAATATGTTGCAATAAATTTCATGATTCGCGACCGGCAAGCAACGTGTTGCGTGACACTGCGGTCGACCCGCGTGCACAGTCCATATAAAAAGGTTTTCTAGCGCCGAGGTTTTATGAAACACTCTTTCATCTTGATCAAGCAATTCCTTTATTGGTTTGTGGCCACGCAGTAAGTGGAAATTTTCTAAGCGCTAAGAAAACTTTTCCCTACCGGCCTTTCTCTGATTTATAGTCTTCAAGGGTTAAGAAAAATTCAAATACTCTAATTTAGTTTCTGTATTTAATGTCCACTTAGCAAATTGTATTCCTCAAATTTTTTTATGAAAATGATAAACGTGATAAATAAATATGTACATGCGTTCTGTAATAGTCACGCAGGTTGGTTAGTTAGTTCGGTAGTAGGTAGGTAGTAGGTAGGTAGCAATTTGGTTGGCGGGTATGGATACCGCCGCTCTTGGAACTATTATTGGATAACCAACACCTCTGCAACACACAGGCCCCAAGAGGTTCGCCACGGTTTGATGACTTAACGAGGGTGCTCGGATTCATGGGGTGAGATTTGTCTGAGCAGCGGATTCATCTGGCCGCGGTAGGACGGATCGGGAGAGTCTGGTTGAGGGAAATCTTTTGACTTCTCCAGCAGGATGTCTTGGAACATGGCCTTGTACCGCAGTGGGAGAGATGGATTCATAAGTCCGTCACTTCTGAACCAGATTTCTACCCACCCCACATACCTTTTTCCTTCCAATAACTTCCTCGCCTTTCTTTCCTAAAAATACCCTCCACTCAGCATCCCAAAAGATGACACAGGCCTTGAGGGGAATTATTTTCCTCGGGGCCTCCTGTATGTAGCTAATGCAAAAAAATATATTTTCAGCCTTTTGTGTTATAATAATTCTTATTATAATTCCAGTTACTTTGCTTATTCTCTTGAGAAGATATTTCGTAGACAGATTTTTCAATGCAATCAAAGAAGCAGTATTCAGTCAAAAATATTGGAATTAGAGTATTTTATTTATTGTACAAATATTACAAGGTGCCCTAAAAAGGTTTTCCTAGAATATATTTTCTTAGAATATAACACCCGACAACCGTAAAAGTTAAGTATTAGGTTTGCCTGAATGCATAGCATATACATTTACCTATTTATTCTGCCGCATTGAGTGTTGAATTTTGAGTTGAATTTTGACAGCTATTGTTTAACCGAATTAACGACAACCTCGTAATTTGCACCAAACAATGTGACATTTGTCGGTGCCCAAGTGCAGTTCGTGACCTATCTCACTCGGAGTACAATCAGAAGAAGAATTCAACATACCGTAGGTACTTAATATCTCCCTAGTGGCAAAACTGACGGTGTATTCTTATGACCAAAAATATCAAGGCTTTTGTAAATGTTGACGATTCATAGATATTATTATAAACTCGTACCAGTAACTATAGCTACCTACCATGAAATTCTATTTTTTATTAACAAATGCATATGATTAATAATTGCAGACGTCCAGTTGGTTGAAGTCAGACATCTCCGAAAAATCGAAATTTAAGTTGAGTACGCAGTTATGTATATGTAAAAGTTAACCCTCTTTTTTATATGAATACCTCACAAGAGTCCCAGCTGCTCCTGGCTGGAGCCAGTGACACTACGGCATCCCCAATTGGGGTATGTTGTGTGGCTGAAGTTAGTGAAGAGGGAAAAGAGAAGGGGAAGAGGAAGGTGGAGAAATACCTGGCTATTCAGATCTGGTCGCCAAACAAGGCTAAAGCCATTTCAAGCATCGTTTCAATTCTGAATGGTGGTCTTACGCAAGGGCGATACTGATAGTACCTTCCACTCTGGAACGTGCCGCAAACATACTTTATTAAATGAATTAATTGTAAAATAACACAAATTAATCAAATAAAATTTATTTGCGCACGCCGGGATTCGATCCCGCGACCTTCGGATTGCGGGTCAAGAGCCTTACCCCTAGACTACACCTGCTCCATCTGGTACAATACTTAGATTACTTAAAAAATACCATCAATTCAATTACATTGTAGAAAAACTTGTAGTAAAATAAACAAAATGTTTATTATATTATGGGTCAGTGATTTCAAAATGCCATACTAATGCACCGTACCTTTAGACCTTCCAGTATTATTTTATAACATATATAATATGTGAAACACAGACATGTTTAAACAATATTTGATATATGGTGAACATTCAGATATTGCTTTCCTCATCATCTCTAAACTTAGTATTTGGAGATGACTGATTAATCAACTGGATGATAGACTTACCGAAATTCATAAGTTTGTCGGTGCAATAATATCTTCTATCCGAGTCAGACTAGGTCAACAGTAATTACTTGATAGAGTAGCCGCCCTTGAATGGGTGAACGTTGGTTGGGATTGCGTGCCGCAATAGCACATATTTGTTCGGAGTGTGATTACATCTTTATTCCAACTTTCTAGCTAGGGTCAGCGCTACTATTTTGATTCTTGATCAATTAGAAATTACAAGCCTCAGAAATTCACACCTATGGTAATCTATATTTCAAAATTATGATATCAGTTTATGATACATGCAACATGCAAGTCGTACACGTAATCATTTATGCAAGCAATATAATTAATGTGTTTTTTAAACTGTCATACTGACCTTCAGTTATAATTATGTATGGTGCACGTGTACGCTAAAAAATCAAACAAAAAACCGAACAATTGGTGAACTCAGTAAATTATTTGGAATGCACAACCAAAAATGTGTATATTATTAATGTGCCTTGTATCATCACGAATATAGGTTATAGGCATAAAAATCTCTTGGCAAACGCGTCTAGAAACGGTCGACTTTAGCGCAAAACTGTTTTACTTTTAAATTTGTTTTTTTATTTTTACATTAGCTCCATACAAGAGGCCTTGAGGAAAATAATTTCCCTCAGGGCCTATATCATCTTAGGGGGTGCTGTCCAGGGTTGACGAACATATGAATCGATGAATAGAATATGAATCGAATGGTCGAGGGATTCTGGTTGGAGAGGACAAAAGACCTCCTCAACCAATCTCCCTCGATCCGGCCCGCCACGCAGAAGGTGGATAGACGCTAAGACCTTGACAAACCTCACCCCCTGAACTTGGGCACCCCTGCTAAGTCACCAAACGTAGCGAACTACTTGGGGTGATCTATGGCAGAGGTCTTGGTTATCCAATAATGGTTTGCCTGGGCGGCGGTGCCCATACCCGCCTCGCAAAATGAGAATATGTGTTCATACATGTAGGAATAGTTAGTGGCTAATTTGATTACTAGTGTACATATTTCCGTGGGTTTACTAGCAAATCTGTTTAAATTTAAGCTTCCTTGTTGAGGGGAAATATGCAATAAGTATGTTATAGAATGATCACCAAGGAGAGTTCTATCGGAAATTCCTGAGGGAATACAGCCTTACAGTCAGACGCTCCGAACATAGCTGGGTAAAAAGATGCAGAGACTGGACCTGCAATGGACCCGATTAAAGAATTCTGCCTCGAGTCGCATTGCCGAAGTCTTACCCGACTATAAAGGAGATGAAAATAAATATATATATTTTATAAGCTGGTAAAAATTTGAGTTTTTATAGTCAAAAGTATTATCAGGATTATCTTTTGTGATATTATGCTGTGTAACACAGCCTGTGTTGCGCCTTCTCCATCTTTAGCCAACGTTTTGGACGCATTAACCCTTTTAGGGTTGGTTTTTCAGTATAATAAAGAGTTCGTATTCCAAGAACTAAGCTTAAGGGGGGGGGGGGGGGTAAGGTTTTAAAAGCGAAAAAATGCATACTTTCATGATTTTTTTTTGAGATAATAATAATATTTGGATGATTTATATAGCGCCATTTTTGTGAAAAATCACCTCAAGGGCGCTGTACAAACTTACAATATATTTCTAAAATCTAGAAAAACTACAAACTAGACAAACAATTTAAAACAACTTATGGCTAAAAATTGCAACCACCGGTTCATACGAAAATATATGCACAATGTCTCTCTGTTTATTGTCTATTAAGAAATTTAGATAGAGTTCGCACGCCGAGGACATTATTGTGAACACTTGTTACATGTTTTCAATCCTGAAATATATTTTAATATTAGTATATAATACATTCTTTTGAGAGTATTTTGGATATCAAAAGCAACATTTTATAGTGGGCGGTACAGTAGTACAAGGATTATAGATATGAATAATGTTGGCTTATTTCTTTAATATACACGTTATAGTACGACATCTAAAGTATCTGTGAAAAAAAAAATTAATTTTAAAATATTAATAAAAAATCCGTGAGAGCGAATCTCCGGAGGCGCCTCGAAAAAAAGGTGTTACGCGGTGAACATCATAACTCGTTAGCAAATCATGTGAAACAAAAAAATCGAAATGAATTTAAAAGGTGATATTTTTTCCCAGGTAGTGACGAAGCGTTTTTTTAATTTTTTTTTGCAGCATGTTGAAGTCAAAAATGCGATTTATGCTCAAATTTTCGGTGAATTTGTTATTATAAAATGGAAAAAAGGTAAAAAAAACTCTTCGTCACTACCTGTTGATTTATGTGTAAAAATGTTTAAAATGTGTAAAAATTTATGTGTACAAAGTTTCAAAAAGGTCGGTCAAGTAAATTTTGAGTTATGATGTTCACAAACTTTATTTGCGAGAAAATCGATTTTAAGTTTTTTTTATACTCGAAATATACTTGAATAGACCAAGAGGGCCGGTCGCTTGAAATGCTGTATCTTCGTTAGTTTTGCTCCGATTTACTTGAAATTTCGACACAACACTTTCGACATGTTAAACATTTAGAAAAAAATAATATAATTTAAAAAGTGAGTTTTTAAACCTTACCCCCCACCCCCCCTTAACCCCGTCGCCTCTATAAATATTACTGGGCTTTTTGTGAATTTCAATTACCTCGGTAATTAAGCGTGCTCGATGCGTTTTGGGTCTTCTCAGGACGTCAGGAACAAATAATGATGGTCACTGTAACGCTCCCGAAACGTTGGCTAAAGAAGCATGAAGCGCAATCCGGCATAATAATTATATAATTATTTTTTATAAAAATATAATATAATTTATTCTTAAGTGTACAGATATATTTGGTAGGTTGTACGTTTGACGAGCTTCTCTAACTGTACTGCAAAAGTGTTTATACCGCCACCAGGTAAGGCAACAGTGTAAGGCAGGTTAAGGCAGGGGCAATTTGAAAGGGTTTGTTGTGCAGGCCAGGATCGAATTAAAGAAAACATACGAACTCCTGAAATTCGTTTCACGTGCATACAATACACTCCGATTTAAAAAAAAAAAACGGAAAAAAAAATTCGTTCTCATATGCCGAAATCAACTGCGAAGAGCTTCGCGGGGGGTCAATGCATAAGAAATAATGTATTACTGAATTTTCTGTACTCATTCTAATATTTATTTTTTTTATTTATTTATTTATTTATTTAAGGAACATAAACAGTCTTAGTAATATAATAAACATGAGAGGATGATAAAAAAACAGACCAATTATTAATGTTCACAGATAGGTATTTAGAAACAAGACTTACTAAATGTAAACTAGAATATTTAAGAAAAATTAAGAAAAAAAACAGAACTAAGCAGCAATTAAAAAAGATAATTATAATAGTACAAATCTGAATTCAACAAATGATTAACCAATACACAACAATAAAATAAGTGTGATTATAACTAAAACAATAGGTATTTGGTTTGGAAAGGATAAGGGGAGGAGAGGGATAAGGGAAAGTTGCCACGCAAGTAATATAAAAATATTAGATACAATTAATTAATATTCATGAATATGTGTTATTCGCACCTAGAATGTTATACAGTGAAGTTCTGTAGCGACAGTAACTAGCAGTAAATATGTCAGCACGTGTGTCTATATTTGCAAATTTGTTGCTATAGTAGTTACATGTCCTTTGTATAAATTCATTTTGATTGGAATTGGTGTTGCATCTATCAATATAGAAAAGGGTATTTTGTCTACTATATCGAATGGACGTGTGGAAATTTATTTTATATTATATCCCGTACAGACTAGGCTACCTAGTAGTTTAATCAAGTAGCGAGTATTTTAGTAACTAAACGTATCCGAACACCATAAATTTAGTAGTTAGCATTTTGGTCAGTCAAGTAGCGAGTATACTCGTTATTCATTATTCCAGTGCTTCAGAAAAAAAATTATATTTTAGATTCATTATTTTTTTCCAACTTTTTGTGGAAAGTCGTATACTTTCAAGTATCTATTTATCTACGCTTAAATAATATGTCGTGAAGAAAGACAGTTTTTTTACATTAACTCCACACAGAAGGCCCTGAGAAAAATAATTTTATCTTTGGGTATGCTGTGTGGAGGGACTTTTTGTGGAAAGAAAATAGTGAACTTAGAATATTGAATAGACCCATGTTGTAGGAAGGAGCTTAGCCAAGCTGTTGAACTCAAGTTTTATTTCCATTTAACTTCCATTTCTATTGAGAACATCACAAAATGCAGAAGAAGTGGTGAACGAAAACCGAAATTCGTATTTCATCCCTCACTTAAGGGTCTACTATTCGTATTTCGACCGATTTCTTACATATCTCCCTTAAACATTTGAAGTTTTTAAGCTCTTAAAAAAAAAGAAGTTATTTTTGAAGATAATATCTAGATACGTTCCACGCCGAAACGCAAATTATATGAAATTCCCTCGATAGAAAAAAATCGCAAAGTATGCTCCGAAAATTATTTAAAACAAGTCTATTTCTATTATTTTACAAGTTATATTTGTGAAAAAATTCACAATGTTTCTTTAAATGATACTTAAGATCGTTCCACGAGATTTTTGCTCTATTTTAAACGAGTCATGTTTTATTAAGCTTTTTCGCAATTTTCGCTGCTATTCTACGAATAACCATATTAGCGCGCTCTGTCCAACACTCGTAATTACATATCTCTCCATCTTCTTCTTTTTCAGCGCTGCGTTCACGAATAGTATACCCTTATTCAGGACCTTTAAGACCCACATTACCAAAACCGTTCTCATAGACATAGAGCATTCTCAATCTGGGGAAGATTTACTTGTATTTCTCTATTTATTTATTTATTTCATTTATTTGCAAAAAACAGCATAAAACCAATACATTGCAAAGCGGTAAGAAAAGGTGCATAATAATTACATTTACACTTAAAGTAACGGGATATGTGGAAAATACCCACATTCCTGCAAAGCAGTTATTTAACCTAGTGGGTCTCCCCAAGGGCATCACCATTGGTAAGTTAGTTCTGCACCTGGGAAGAATTAAAAGTATGTGTTGGCGACCTCGCGTGAAATTATCCGGGACAGAATCCTATTTCAGCCAGAATATCTGGTACCGATATAAAACCATTTAGATACTATTCACACAGGGGTTCCTGTAGTGTCAGTATATAAATATTTTCTTATAAAAATGCCTATGTAGTGTCAGTATAAAAATATTTTCATGTCCAGGAACCTCCCAAGATTATCCTTGTCGGATAATCTATATCCAAAGCAAACTATATTGAAATGCTGTTTTGTTTATCGTAGAAAAAAATCTGTGCAATGCAGACCTGTGAGAAATCACGGAATTTTATCATCGTAAGATTTGTGATGCTGAAAGAAATAAAAAAAAAAACATTCGCCTCACGATCATTGCCTTTCGAATTAATTTGTATTAGACTAACACAAAAATTCTAACTGCATTTAATTATGTAAAATAAGTTTATTTATATCTTCAAAGTAAAAGTACCCATCGACAAACTGCTAAAAAGTAGTTTTTTGGGACTTTTCTTTTTTCTGTATAATATTTTATTTTTTGCTGTCATATTGTATTACTTTGTATTTATAATAAATAAAATTAAACCTTGAAAAAAAAAATCGAACAAAAATGTAGCACTGCTTATGAAAAGAAAAGCTTCGATGAAACGTGTACGAATGAAATAGCTATATAAATGACCCGCTAAATCAGTGGTTCCCAAACCTTGGGGGGGGGGGGTAGTAATGTGATATGAGACAGGGGGCTGGATGGGATATGGGCACGGGATAGGTCTCAATATGACAATTTTTCACCGAAATACAAGTAGATATAGGCAGATAGTACCTGCCAACATTGGCAGGTAAAGCCAAGCCTGTACTGAATATCGAATGTGCAAGTTTTTACAAGTAACAGTCGCTGACCTTCTTTTAATACACTACTCAAAAAAATTAAGGGAAGGTTTAAAAAAAGAAATTAATGCTTAATAAACAAGCTATCTGATCCATGTGCCGGCCTAAAAAAAAAATTGCCAGAAATCTGAAAATTAGAATTTTAAAGCTTCAAAATGCTTTTTTTAAAGTCTCAATGTGACCATTTTTCACCAAAATAGAGCCTGTCAAAAATCATCAAAAAATTAGGAGTTTTTTTTGCTCCCTTAATTTTTTTAAGTAGTGTATTATCTGCCTTTATTGTTAGGTAAAGCCAAGCCAACATTTTTGTTCTTTACTATCGAAACCAGATTTTTTTTCGTGGACCCCCATTTGCAACTTGTGGACCCCCATTTTTCTCTCATGCCTTCGTGAACCCCCGTGGAGTCTCCCGTGGACCCCTGGGGGTCCACCTGGACAACTTTGGGAATCACTGCGCTAAATTAATTCCACTGGATCTAGTTCTGTGAAACCTGTTAGATCACAGGATTATAATGGCTCAGCAAAATAGTTTACGAAGAATGAAGGTACTTGCATAATAAAATGAACTTGATATAACCTTAGCAACGTGTCGCCGCTCCCTTGGCGCCAAACCTGTCATACTTTTCTTTCTCGAATAAAACATGTCCAACTTAGTTGAAAGGGTTTTGTGATACATATTTGGTATTAATAGTATTTATGCATTGTGTTCAACGGGTCGTGATTTTTAAAATTATTTTTTAACCAAAATAATATAATATATATACAAATACTTTTTTATATGGACCACCTCACTGGGCTGAGCCCATTCCAAGAAGGCAGAATTTTAGTCTTATTTTAACGTCGTAAGGAAATGAGAAGAAAAAATAAAATGAGAAATTTAAATGGATAAATAGAAATAAAAAGAATAAATAAAAACAAAACAAATGGGAGAAATAAAAACGAAATGAAAGAAATATAAAAATAAACGAGAAGGAAATAGAAAAAATACAGGCGTGGAGTGTTGTTATAATATTGCAGACAATCATTTAATATCCATTTCGTAAACAAAACAGACACAATATTTGTAGAAATGCCCCCACCTACCCTTTATGTCAAAAATTGACGATGAAAATGTTTCATCGATCAATTTGTGCCCATTTTTATTCTGTGTAATTCGATATCACGAAGTCTTGCAAAACTAGGTTTTTGTTTCACAGCGCACATTACAAATAATGATAATTTTTAAGCCCCTACCAACCAACGCCATCAATTATCCATACTAATATTATAAATACGAAACTGCTCGAGTTTGTTTATGACCTTTTCACGCATAACACAATATAAAGACTTTAATAATTCTTTCACCAATAGAAAGCTAAATTATATGCGCAGACTACAGGTTGTATATGATGGTAAGCTCTGGCGTTATGAAATTATAAATATTAATATATTATATTTGTTATACGTTTTCTGTCGCTAACAAAAGCGAGTTTTTGCTAACGTCAGAAAAAAATCTTTTCCATAGAAACAATGTTGATATATTTTTGGGCTCTATGCTGGTAGGTTACTCAGTCTATTGGTCAGCTACTACTGCAGAAAATTCAAATATTAGAATTCGTTTTTTTTTTTACAAGCTTGGAATAAAATGTCAGATGAGAGTTCTTATATTAAAAATATTATTCGTAACGATTATAAAGACTGAATGATAAATAGAGTATTTTTTATTATATTTACGAACATCCAAATATTTAAATAAAAATAAACATCTGAAATGTTTGTAAGCGCATAAATTCCGAACGGATGAACAATATTGGAAAAGTAATTCTTTTTTTCTTTGAGCTATAGCATTATGAAATTTAGGTGGTAGGCGAGATGTTTGAAAACTGAATGTAAGGGAATGAATATATGAAATGCGGGAGGGGATGGGGGTGGGGGGGGGAGATAATTGATAAGTGCAAGCGCTACAGTAATTTCCATTAATACCATGCGAGCGAAGCCGCGGGGAAAAGCTAGTATCTTATTAAAAATAATCGACGTCTTGTTTTTCTGCTGTTTCAAAGACTTTCTTTTAATTTCTTAGGGTTCGGAAGTGTTCCAGCACCTCTGTCTCGCAATGTATTCCTTTGTTCGGCTGAAAACTCTGAACCGGGTTTGTCACAATGGTAACACAATATGACAAGTGCATTATCGTGAGCGGTAGCGGGCAGCTAGCTTTACATGTATCAAGTAGAGGCCATGACTCGAGTATTTGGTCAGTGTTCTGGAGACCGCGATATCAAGTGCTCCATGTGACTTTTATTGAAACTTCTACGACAGTACTATCAAAGTTTCCTCCTTGCGTAATATTGTGGATATTAACTAAATAATTATTACTCTTTTCCGTAGCAAGCACTTTGTTCTGTGACATTACATATTTATACTATCACTTCTTTTCAGGCAAAAGTCCCAGAATTTAGAAAACTCTAATTTTCAACTGTATCTATTATTATTTGTGTAGAAAAAAATTTCAGAGGTACACATTATGTATCATTATCTTTCAAACATACAACGCTGATTTCACCTTCTTATTCTAACTTTCAAATTTCAGAACTGGGTTTTTGGGGTTGGTGACATGCCTAAATGGGAATGATATGTGAAATAAACTATCATTTTATGCGAAATCAAAATTTTATCGAATGTGTATCATCAGGGCAGTACCTTTATTTTTGGTAATAATATTGTCCAGCTAAAGTACACTTATCGTGAAACCGTAAACGAAAAAACTTCAACAGTTTTGGTTTTTTTGCAAAGTGCTTTTTTTATAACTATAGTTTTGTTCGACTTTAAAAAGATCTCTGTTTAATGTATAAATCCTTCAACTAATCCGTTTTCTAATTGCCTTATTATTCGCCAAATTCTGATTGAATCATAATAATATGTCCCGTGATATAGCCTCGCTGGAAGTCGCAGTCGGGAGTACCTACTAGATTTCAATTATACGCGGGATAATGCGCCGGTCCCAAAATTCTGGGATTTACTAATATGCTTTCATCTTTCATGAATATATTCATAACCATTTCATGGGTACTTTCGTGCTTTAGAGCTCCGCTAATGTTTAAAATAACTCATCTAAGGAAACTATTATTTAATTATCTATGTAATTACATTTTTTGTCCATAATCGACATCTAGATTTCCTTATTTACATACGCGTTAAATTGATCTTTCTTTTTATGTGCGGCCTTATTCTAAGCGGGATATTTTCAAGGAAATACATTATTCATGAAGCTGGGAAGTGCTTCGTGTTGTATTCTCCTGTTGTAGAGAATGCCGGACTTTTATTTCTCTGTTTCCTGAATACATTGACTGTGACAAAATATTAAACGAGTCCTCTCGACTCTTTTAGAAAATCCCCGATAGTTGGTTTATAGCAATAAGGAGCTGGATTATGGATTTGTCAAATTAGTATTTATTTTAACCACTAAAATTATCTCTATTGACCGTGTTTACGTTACGCTTATGTGTCTGCTCCTTGGAAATTTTCAACATAACTTAACCTAAACTTGATAAAATTTATTCTGCCGACTATTTTGTTCGGCGTAGTTTGAGTGCAATTTTGGTTTTGAAATAATATATTGAGAGGATATTTAATCCAATTATGAGAAGTTGGAGCCGATGGAATCGATACTCTGGATATGTTGATGATTACCCACCGAATACCGGACGATACGTAATTATGAATGTTGATAATTTTCTACTATTGTGTAATTATTTATGTACCAATTGGAACAATCTTGCTTTTATGTAAAACTATATAGTTTTAAAATACTTTTATGTAAAACTACATATTTTGCACCATAAGAATAACTTGCTTTCTAATCTCGAGGAAGTCATTTTTTTTATTTAAAAGCCCCCATGGAAATATAACAACAATAAATAAATAAATAATATAGAAGAAATAAAAAAAAATATAAAAATTGACTTCCTCGAGATCAGAAAGCAAGTTATTCTAATGGTGCAAAATAATATTATGATTGAAATAATAATATTACGCCTTATCTTATAATATTTTGACGGTGAAATGGGTATCTTCAAGCCCGTGTTGTAGATTACGTTTGGTGTTGAAAATGGTAGCGTTAACCTAGCAATAGTATATGGTTAAAAAAACCTGTATTAATTCTCACGACACGAGAGTTCACCGTTTGAGATTTTTTTTTGGCTTCTGAACAAAATCAACTAAAGATTTTCTTTATAAAGCAAATACATGGGTATTTTGTTTTAGAAGATTTTTATTGCTGTACATTTACTACTCTTTTCCTTAAAATTTAAGGAAATGATGTGATTTATGAATCCATCTCAGGAGAAGTTGAACGGTCTCCCTCAACCAGTCTCTTCCGATCTGGCGCCATGCAGTAAGTGGGCAGATGCATCCGCCGCCAAGACAAACAAACCTCACCCCCCTGAACTCAGACATCCTTGCCAAGTCACCAAATCAGTGAACCATTTAGGGTGAACTATGGCAGAGGTGTCGATTATCCAATAAATAGTTTCCAGGGCGGCGATTCCCATACCCACCTTCCAAATTATTATTATTAAAGCTATAGTTTTTTTCTCACAATGATTGGTAAACTTTATTGTTTGTTTTTAAGTTTACAACATATGTTTGTTTTTAATTGTCACTTAGTTAATGCAAAAGAACTACAACAAAATTACTTCATAGGTGCCTACTATCATCAACTTAAACCATAGAGAACTAACTAACCAGAGAGAACCAATCAGAGAAATACTGTCTTGATCAATCGTAGACAGTTTTTCTCTGATTGGTTCTTCTTTCTGGCAGAGCTAGATTATGATTTGGAGCCCTCATTTCGAGCTCTAACTCAAAATCTGCAAAGTGAGTTAGTTCACTATGGTTTAAGGCGATCCATTTGTAAATGTGAATTTATGAACACCCAATAAAAATTAAGACATTATTTTTTCTTACCACTTATGTGAAAACTTGTTAGATTGCAAAGTCAAGTGGTGTGAACACTGCAAAGTTTGGCGTTGTAAAAGTTTTCGATTAGCTGGTAGCTTTCTTCTTCTTTGGTTACCTTGCGGTACTTTATTGCGAAAACTTCACCGGCGGTGAAGTATTCGTTCCCATCTAAAGTTATATTTTCATGGCTGAAACTGTACAAGGGAGAGAATGGCTGAATAACAAAACTTTTGCAGAACATCGTGTTTGCGTTATCGTTATTTTATCCGCTTTATCCAAAAACAGAACAGAATGGTTCAGCTTTCAACTTGCAAGCGTCACGCGTTATCCAGACGATTCGGAAAACATTCAGAATCGAAAATAAGTGCTTTATTCTGAACGTGCTCGAATATAAATTTGTTACTGTTTGTTTTGCCTTGTTATTTTTATGTGTATTTAACACAAACAACTCAAGCGGTGCCGTGTGGCGATTCAATACTTACGATACCTTGAAATGGATTACAGTTCTCTAAAAAACCACGAAATAAATAACCAACAAATACTAAAATATTAATTTTTATTTTGGCCCATTATTTAGGTTCGGAAAGTTTGGCTGACAAATGGTTCGTACAAACGCACATTTATAACCATTGGCTAAGATATTTCATAGAATAATTATTATGTTTTTTATATTATGTAGGTAATGTCATATATGCAATTTGGGAGGCGGGTTTGGGTGCCGCCGCCCCTGGAACCATTTATTGGACAACCAACATCTCTGCCACCCCAAGTGATTCACTACATTTGGTGACTTAGCAGAGGTGTCTGGTTTCATGGGGTGAGGTTTGTTTGACCGATCGCCTTGCACTGAAATGGGAGGGTGGATTCATACGTCCGTCACTTCTGGACACATTGATTGATTGATTCCTACCCAACCCTCATACCTTTTTCCTTCCCAGAACTTCCTCTCCTTTCTTTCCATAAAAAGACCCCCCACCCAGCATACCCAAAGATGACATATATCCTGATGGATTTGTTTCCTCGTGGCCTCCTGTGTGGAGCTAATGTAAAACAAAATACTATCTCCTGTATGAAAATGTAATACATACCTTTTGGTTGTTTTACTGTTATTAATTTTTAGATACATACTTCCTTAATATAATGAGGAAATCTATAATTGGTTTCTCAGTTAAGTGAATTACACACGTATAAATTAACCACGTTGGAAACTTCTGATTTCAAAAAAAGTATATATTATTATTGTATTATATTTTTGTTACTAGGCAGGTACCGTATCCTTAGAGATGCTTGTAGACCTACAAAAAATACTTTTTATATAATATGTATACGCACGTTTATTTATTATTTGAAATTTCGTGGTTTGAGAATAAAACACGGCTTTTTGTCTTTATTTATAGAATAACGAACAATTAGTATATTATGTATATAAAATCGGTAAATTCGAAATCAATTTATTTGTTACTTTGGGTATTATCGCTCAACACACACTCAAGGTCACGAGCGACATAGCCTGTAGATCCTCCTCATTTTAACATTATCAACTCCATCAATAAATCATCCAAATTTTCCTATAATACTTCTTGTTTTTCCTAGCCCCTTTTAGGCAATAATGTTGCATAAATGTTTGTTTTTTCTTGCGTGACACATGTTTTCATGTTTCCCGAATACCCAACGTGAACATAACGCAACTCACCTAAATCCCACACATTCTTGCTTCAATGTCCTAATGAGGAATACATGTATTAGACAATTAAGTCATTAGCCAATGCGTGTAACTTGCCAAATTGGATCCGAAAACCTACAATATTTAGTTAACTTTGTCGTTTCAACTTTTTAGAAGGTCGTTTTTTTATCATTTCATTAAAGTCATTTTTAAACATTTTTTCAAGCATGACATTTCTTCATTATATAAATAGATTAACAAAATTTGCTTGACGTAATTCTTTTACTGCTGCTTTTATTTCTTTTATTTTGATTTTATAAATATACGTACCGGTGTATTCATAGATTATTTTATGTTCTTGTATTTGTATACTCTGTGTATTTTTAAGCACATTCTCGTATGTCGTTCTCAATTATTTAAGTAGGTAAGTACGCCTACAATCCGAAATAGAAGTACCGGCTAATTATATAGACTTATCGAATTTCAACCATGAATTAGTTAAGAATGGTATTATAAGGGTATTTTAATCTATTTGTATTTATTGTAACAGTTTTTTATGTGAATACCGCACACAAGAGTCCCAACCGTCTGGAACCAGTGAGGCTACAACGTCCCCCATAGGGGTAAGTTGTGAGGCTTAAGGTAGTGAGGAGGGGAAGGCGAGGAGGATCAGAAAAGTGGGGAAGTGCTTGGATATTCAGATCTGGTATACAAAGACGGCTAAAGCTATGTCAAGCAATATTTCATTTCAGGACCATACTGAAAGTATCGTCGACTCTGGAACGTGCCGCAAATATAGGTGGATACGCGCCATTAAATATATTTAAATACATTTGGGCATTAATTTCTTTTAAATTAATAATTTATGCTATGGGACCATGGGGGCGCCAACTATGGTGGTTGTATTATATTGAATTTACCTATGTGACATTGAAATTCAGTGTATTCATGCATTTTCTTACCTCTGTGGAGCAGGCAATTACTTCCGACGTGAGTGTTAGTGAGAGCCAGGAGATGTCAGTCCTAGTCAAATCATAATCAAATAATTCACCCATAATTGAATTATTGTTGTACCTAAGATTTTGGCACGTATTATTAATTTGCAAATCTATATTCATTGTTTGAACTTCCTTCCTGTGATAAACACATGTTGAGATTGTGCACTTACCGCCTTGGCAAAAATCAATATTTGAATGAAAACTAGTGTCGTTTTGTGCTGGACATCGTGCAAGAGCTGCATTCTCTGAGTGAGTATTGTTTTGTTTTCACTTAGGATTTTGGAATTGCTGTGTAAACTGTTTTGTGTCACATAGGGAAGAGTTCAACTTTCCTTAATTTACATAGGGTAGTATTCCCTCGTGTCTGGGGCTATTTACACGCCCCTACAATAGGTACTAGGTATTATCTTAAATTAATTAAATATGAAATTATATCACTCTTGGCTCTACAACCCCTGGTGGGTCTTGACCTCCTCAAGAGTCCTCCACCACTCTTATCGGTTTTGTGCCAGCTCTCCCCTGTTTAGAAACTCCAAGGTAGATAGGTCTTTGAGGACGTTGTTGCTCCATCTTAATCTTGTCCCTCCCTCCAGGCTCTTTCGCCCTATGGGTCTAGAGTTCAGCAGGGACTTTGGTGCTTGGTGCTCGGTCATTCTCTCCACATGACCCAGCCATCGAAGTCTTCCCAGTTTTATAAATTTTCTGACGTTTAGCTCCTTAAACACAGTATAGAGTTCATTGTTGAAATATGAAACAACACAAATTAATTTAATAAAGTTTACTTGCGCTCCCCGGGATTTGATCCCACGACCTCCGGTTCGAGAGACTTAACCCTGGACCACGGTAGACTACAGAAAACTGAGAGACATTGTAAGGAAATTATTGACTAGTAGGATCCTGGAATCGATTTCAATCAGTTTCAGATGAATTTAGTTTCACCGCTCAACATCTAGCGTGAACAAGCTAAAAATAATTACCTGCGAACCTTGGCAGCCTAGAAACTTCAGATAACACATTACCAATTTAGACCATTCTCAAAAGTTTTGTTACGCAATCCTCGTAATACTGCGTCACATCCGAATTAGCGGTTTGGCAACTTATAAATTATGCAAATCAGATGTTCTCGGCATTTATCGGGAAACAGCTTTGAATTGTTCCCTTTCTGTGCGCTGTTGTTTTTATTTATTTTTAGTCTTACGTTGAGCGAGGTCTTGTTAGTGTTTCACACGCAATTCTCGCCATTTAATAGTGTGCTCGCGTGACCAGGTAGGTGGATGTTTGTTAAAAATATACACATGTATGCAGAATATTTGCCGCTTTTTAAACGAATACTGTTGAATCTTTCACCTTTAGAAATATAGCAAATTAATTCGGCGTTTTATTTTCGTATAGCTTTTTTATTTCCCCTAAATACCGCCTTTATTAATTTTATTACGCCTAAACGTATTTTCGCTTACAAACGATCTGTATTGTAGACGCAAATATTATTAGTAAGAAGTGTGGTTTTCTTTGATTAATTTTATAGTGAGCAAGTTTATTTTTCTGCTGATATGGAAATACCATTGATTCTGTGAGATGTTTTTTTCCTTTTATTTGGAAAACCAATAGTTAAAATAATTTACACAAAATATGTGTAGATTATTTAACCAATAATAGATTTTCAAAGACGTATATTAATTATTTAGAGAATATAAAGAAAAAGAGTTAAATTAGCTTACGCGGATGAAATGGTGGGAGGGAGGGGAAAGGGATGGATCTATTCTGTGTATGTACATTTTTATAAATGTTATTTATTCATTTTAGGTTTGCAAATGTTAGGTATAAACGTTAAAGATCTGTGAAGCGCTGTGAATGAATTTTATTTTATTTTATTTTGGATACCAACAGTATAGTATTTTAGTGTCCTTGCTGTCTGGGAGTTGTTAAAATGGATTTTCCTTGATATTGGTTTATCATTTGACGGCCTGCGTGGTCAATGAGTAAGGCTCTTGACTCACGATCCGAAGGTCGCGGGTTCAAATCCCGGCGTGGGCAAATAAATTTTATTTGTATTGTATAGTATATTTTCGACATGTTCCAGAGTGAAAGATACTCTCATTATCGCCCTGGTGTAAGACCACCATTCAGAATTGAAACGTTGCTTGAAATGGGTTTGGCTGTGTTCGGTGATCAGATCTGAATTCTTGGAACGAAACTTTTTCTAAGGCAAAAGAATGTATTGCACTTGTTTCAACGTGGCTAAAATGTAACAAACTCATTTTAAACTACAGCAAAACATTTTATTTAACTTTTTATAAAAGCAATAAAAATAAACCTCATGATAACCTTAAAATTAGAATCCACAATACAAGTTGCAATCAAGATACATGTACACTGTGCAATGAACTTGTTAAAGTAGAAAGTATCAAATATTTAGGAGTATCTATTGATACACATCTAACTTGGAAAACACAAATTGATAAAATCATCTCGAAATTAAGATACCTTACATATACATTTTATAGACTTAAGGAAGTACTTAATCTTGACAAATTGAGAATGATATATTTTTCACTGGTGCAATCTTCAATAATGTACGGCATTATAGGATGGGGTGGTGGGCTTGATGCTTTTATTAAGCCTTTACAAAACACTCAAAAGCGCATTATTAAAGTTATGTACAATAGAACTAAAACATTCTCGACTGAGTTACTTTTCAAAGATACTAAAATATTCAACATCCGTAAATTATTTATATTGCAGACTATGAAATATGTATTTAAAAACAAAAATTGTTTCGAAAAAAATGAAAATAGAATTAGCAAAAGGACTAATAATATCTTTTACACCCCTCAAATCAATACCAAATTAATGCAAACACATAGCAGCTTTATTGGTCCTCGGACATTTAATCTTATACCAAAACACATTCAAACGACAGATAAAATATCACTCTACATAAAAGAATTAAAATTATGGCTTTATGGTGCAGATGTTAAAACACTTTTGCTATAAATTCTATGTTAACCTTAATACATCACTTTTCATTTTAATTCTAACTCATATAACTTTTTTATAACAATAACTATTGTTAATTGTACTTACTGATGTATGCATTTTTGTTTATATTACCCACGCACAGGCAGTGCCTTTGTGGGTTCCCATCACCTACTTTTTACTTTACGTAGATTTAATTATTCCTAACTTTTGATTTATTTGTTTCTTATATGTGTATTTTGAAATGTTTATAATAATGGGAAAAATAAAGATTAAAAAAAAAAAATTAAAAAAATAGCCGGGTACTTCCCCACCTTCTTCTTCCCATTTCCTTCCCCTCCCCATTACTTGCGGCCTTACAAAATACCCCATTTGGGGATGCCGTAGTCTCACTTCTCCAGATGGGTGCATTTGGGACCCTTGTACGGAATTCACACTAAATTTATTTTTTTATTTTTTTTATTGTATAAATACAATTTGGTAAACCAAATCCGTAATTTATTACACGTTGTTTTTACAGGTATGTGTTGTAAAACGGTGACCGGACAACTCGGAATCATGCAACTTCAACACCCCTTTGAAAAGACATTAAGAGATTTAAAAAAAAAATTAAATTGGTTACATTTGGTAAGGGCTGATTTTTTTTCTATAACTTTTAATGACTTTTCATAGGAGTGTTGAGATTGTACGATTCTGAGTTGTCATGAAAGCAGTAAACTAGGCCTGTTAGAGTTAGATCTTGTGAAATTTTGAATTTTTTTGTTATTTTTTTTATTACTTTATTTCTTGCGGCGACCCGACAGTTAATCCGCCGAGGCGCCCCGATGTGATATCTATACTAATATTATAAAGAGGAAGGATTTGATTGTTTGTTTGTTTGTTTGTTTGTTTGTTTGTTTGCATCGAATAGGCTCCGAAACTACTGAACCGATTTGAAAAATTCTTTCACTGTTGGGAAGCTACACTATTCCCGGGTAACATAGGCTATATTATAATTTAAAAAAAATTAGCGATCCTTACTAAAACTCCAATAATGTAACCCAAGGTGTAAAAAAATTACCTAAAATATTCTTTACATCGCGTGCGCTGCGAAAACCATTGATGATAGAATAAAATAATGTACTACGACTTTGCAGAACACATCGTTATCTACAAAAAGTGTCGCAACAGCATATGTCTAACTATTATAGTTATGCCACAATAAGTGTTCTTTTATTTTAAAAATTTAATTGAAATGCCGCCGCTAGAAAAGACTCTTTATTTGTATCTTCGTATTAATTTTTATCAAAATAAATTATTTTATATTCGAGACTGCTTCAATGCCTTTATAATTACTTTTTGAATTATTCAATTCGGACATCCCATCTGAAAGATATCACGAGTTTAAAATTGTAAGTATTATACGATGTAAGCGTCACTGGGGTACGGACCGTACGAGAGGACACCAACAAACAATCAAATCTTTCCTATCTTATATATAAAAATTAAAATTTGTTTGTTCGTATTTTATGCGCTGCCATACCGTTCATCCGATTGCGATGAAATTTTGGTGATTTGTTGTGCGCACGCCCGCAAAGGATAAAGGCAAGTTCTTGCGTTATTAAATTTGAATTAATGAAAATGTGCTTATTACATATATTTTAGCGGCAAGGAGGAAAGGCAGGGGGGAGGGGGAGGTGGGATACGTGGGTGGGAAAACGAGGGATGGGAAGGCGGGGAAGGTAGAAGGGAAACGTGAAAGGGGAAGGGGACTCGGGAGATGAACGGGGACGCACGGGAAAGGACATTCAAGGAGAATCAATTGATTTCTTTGCATTGCAACGCAAGCCGTGCTTTGTGCTTTGAGTTTTAGCTTTAAGCTTTGAACTTTAAGCTTTGAGCTTTGATTTTTGAGCTTTAAGCTTTGAACTTTATGCATTCAACGTTAAGCTTTACGTGTTGTTTAAGCTTTGAACTTTAAGATTTGATATTGAATTTTCAAGTATTGAGCTGTGTGCTTTGAGATTTGTGTTTTGAGCTTTAACTTTAAGCTTTGAGCTTTGAGCTTTAAGCTTTGTGCTTTGAGATTTGTGTACTGAGCTTTAACTTTGAGTTTTGAGCTTTATTTTTAAGCTTTGTGCTTTGAGTTTTAAGCAGTTTAGAGCTTTGATATTAAGCTTAAACTTTGGCCTTTAAACTTTGAACCTTGCTTAAAGCTTGAGCTTTAAGATTGAGCTTTAAGCTTTATGTTTAATGTTTGAGCGTTATGTTTTCGGCTTTAAGCTTTGAGCTTTGCGCAAAGCACGAGGCTTAATGCTAAAAGCTTAAAGCTTAAAACTCAAAGCTTTAAGCTGAAAGCTAAAAGCTTTAAACTCAAGGCTTTAATCTTAAAGTCAAAGCTAAAAACTCAAAGCTTAAAGCTCAAAGCTTGAAGCTCAAAACTTAAAGCTCAAAGCTTAAATCTCAGCCCTAAGCTCAAAGCTTTAAGCTCAAGGCTTTAATCACAAAACTTAAAGCTTAAAGCTCAAAACTTAAAGCTAAAAGCTCAGCTTAAAGCTCAAAGCTCAAAGCTTGAAGCTCAAAGCTTAAAACTCAAAACCTAAAGCTCAAAGCTTAAATCTCAAAGCTTTAAGCTCAAAACTTTAAGCTCAAGGCTTTAAGATCAAAGCTTTAAGCTCAAAGCTTTAATCACAAAACTTAAAGCTCAAAGCTTTAAGCTCAAGGCTTTAATCTCAAAGCTTAAAGCTCTAAACTTAAAGCTCAAGCATAGTGCTCAAAGCTTATGGCTTAAAGCTTAAAGCTCAAAGTTTCAAGCTCAAAGCTTGAACCTCAAGGCTTTAATCTCAATGCTTAAAGCTCAAAACTTAAATACAAAGCTTAAAGCTCAAAGTTTGAAGCTCAAAGCTTAAAGCTCAAACCTTAAAGCTCAAAACATTAAGCTCAAGGCTTTAAGCTCAAAGTTTTAAGCTCAAGGCTTTAATCACAAAACTTAAAACTCAAAGCTTTAAGCTGAAGGCTTTGATCTCTAAGTTTAAAGCTCTAAACTTAAAGCTCAGGCATAGTGCTCAAAGCTTATGGCTCAAAGCTTAAAGCTCAAAGTTTTAACCTCAAAGCTTGAAGCTCAAAGCTTAAATCTCAATGCTTAAAGCTCAAATCTTAAATTCAAAGCTTAAAGCTCAAAGCTCGAAGCTCAAAGCTTAAAGCTCAAAGCTCGAAGCTCAAAGCTTAAAGCTCAAGGCTTAAATCACAAAGCTTAAAGCTCAAAACTTGAAGCTCAAAGCTTAAATATCAAAGTTTGAAGCTCAAAGCTTAAAGCTCAAAGCTTAAGGTTAAAGCTCAAAGCTTAACCCTTTAAGCTTTGAGATTCAAGCTTTGCGCTTTAAAATTTTTAAAGCTCAAAGCTGAACCCTTCAAAAATTTTAAAGCGCAAAGCTTGAATCTCAAAGCTTAAAGCTCAATGCTTAACCCCTCAAAAATTTGGCGTATTTTGTCAAAAGGTATAAATGTTTCGATATATATCGACTTTGCAATAAAAATTCAAATAAATGGAATATTTGTAAACGTATCCAAAAACTAAATACTGGTTTTGAAAGGTGGTGAAATACGCTTAAATATATGGTATTATTAGAAATTACAAAAAAAAAATTAAATTCAAATTTTTTTAATGTTTTCTTTTAAAAAATTTAAAAATGCTCAACTGACATTTTTGATATTAAAATTACTGATCTATAGAAAATGTGTTTGTTTCTATCTATGTGTGTGAGATGTTTTGCGTTGCTAAACCGTTCATCCGATTGCGATAAAACTTTGGGGATTTGATGTGTGCAAGCCCGCGATGGTTTTTATACGTGTATAGTGAGTTCTGGCATCATCTGGGACGAATGGGAAAGGGTTAGTAGAGCGAATTTTTTTCTTTATTGAGTGGCATAGCATATGCCGGGAACTCGCTATTGTATTTAAATGCCTGTGTCAGAATTTGGTAAAATTGAATTATGTAATAGAAAGTACCTACCCTAAAATTCTAAATCTATACTAATATTATGAATGCGAAGCTGCGTGTGTTTGTTTGTTACGCTTTCACGCATAAACTAATAAACCGATCTTAGAATTTTTTTCACCAATAGAAAGCTACATTATATGCGAGTAATATAGGCTATAAATAATGGTTAGTTCTGGCGTTACGAAATTATAAATATTAATATATTATATTTATTTTACGTTTTCTGTCGAAAATGGCGAGTTATTGCCAACGTCAGAAGAAAAGCAAAACAAATCGTTGCCGTGAAAACCATGTTGATATATATTTTTTTTAATTCGGGCATCGTAGTTACTATTTATCTCTAAAAAATGAATCGCCGAAATGTATTTACGCGCATGACTTACGAACGACTGCACCTAATTGGATTTTACTACTGGTGAGCTCTGGCATTATGAAATATGCAAAAGGTGGCATTCGAGCTGTTTGAAAACTGAATGTTCCGGGAAAGAATGCATGAAATGCGGGAGGGGGACTCGGGTAGGGGGTTCGCGGGAGGGGGAGGAGGGAAACCCGGGAGGGGGAGGGGAATCTGGGAGGGGGATCCTAGGAGGGGGGAGGGGAGCTTGGGAGGGGGGTTCGCGGGACGGGGAAAGGGGTAGTGGAGTGGGGGGAGGGAAGGTGGAAGAGGCGGAGTGGGAACGCGAGAGGGGAAGAGGACGCGGGAGAGGAAGGGGAGGCGGAAGGGGAACGGGACGAATGGGAAAGAACACGCAGGAGAAAACAATTTATTTATTAAATGGCATGGCAACGCATGCCGGGTACCAGCTATTTACTATAAAATTATATTTTTTTGTGCATTATTTACCTATTTCAAACGTAAAATCGACTTCAAAAATACCCTTAATAATAAATGGGTGTGAATATCAAACGAATTTATACACAGTGTCGATTTTTTTGTTCTTATCCGATGGTATTGCAGTATATAAAAAAAATAGATTTTTCCTTGATGAATTTTAATGAACATATGTTTTTTGCTTTGTTTTTCGGCGGTACATCCTCTCTGCACATCCCTTCGGGGTCACTTAGTTATATTTTGTGTAATTAGGTATACCGTATTTTCCCTAAACCGACTGCTTTTTATGTTTAAGAGGAATATAAATGCTAGAAATATTTCGATTCTCATGCCATACAAAATTTAAAATCGCGCGTCGTATTTGCACGAGGCAAGTAAGCGAAAGAGTGGTTTTTATTTATTTTGTGCATAATTTTATAAGAATGAAAAAAGTTAGAACATACAAAACCTCAAAAATAGTCTTAGCCATAAAGGGGTACTTTTCAAAAATTGTTTCTTATGTTGTTTCATATTTAAGTAATGAAAAAACATTTTTTAGTGGTTTACGCTTATATTTTTTGTTATGTAAATAATAATTTTATTGTTATTTCAATACATAGAAAAGCTAGTAAAAGCTTCAATTTATCCTTAGCATATTTTTTGATGTTCATAATGTAAACCGATTCGTCGTAAAGATTAATCTAAATTCTCCCTCAAATAAATAAAGAACAAATAAATAAAATTAAACAATTTTTCAAAAAAACTTACAGTAAACAGTAAATATTTTACACAAAACATGTTATAACTTACAACCTAAGTAAGAACCGTGGCTCCCTTATCAGGCACAAGAGCTCCTCTTTTCTAATAATAATTTTATTGTAATTTCAATACATAGAAAAGCTAGCAAAAGCTTCAATTTATCCGTAGCATATTTTTTGATGTTCGTATTGTAAACCGATTCGTCGTAAAGATGATTCTAAATAGGATTTCACGTATATCTCCATCTTAAGTATGCCGGGGGGGCAAATGTCGGCGGATCGACTGTCATGTAACCATTTCTTGCTACATAGCAATCCTGAAGACTTCGTATTTAAATCTGGCTGTGTTACCGGATACGTTGAACATAATTATATTTTTCGACCTCTCTATAAATATGTACATGGGAGGTAATATAATTCGTTATATGTATGAAAAAAAATGAAGTGTTTCATTAAATGCTATTTTAGACAATCCCCACGAGATTTTCGCTCTATTTTAAACGAATCGTGTTTTATTAAACATTTTCACTATATTCGCTTAAATATTATCGTTTTTATATTAGTGCGCTCTCTCTTACATTCGCATTACCGCGCCTTAAAGGGAAATATGTAACTGCCACCTGTGTACTGTCGGGCACGTTGGACAAAATTATATTGTTCGATCTCTCTATAATTTAGTTAATTTCTTTATATGATCGCAGTTCACCTTCCGAGGTGCCAGGTTTACAATTCAATTCCTTTCAATTTTGGCAGATTTTATACCGCTACCGACTTGCTGCTAATTGCAGCTAACGTATCGCATGCTATGGGAGAAAGCTGTTTGGTCCTGATTAAATTTATTACCAGGGTCAAGAAATACCTTGTTAAACCATCGTTGACTGCATTTTATGCATTGGCAATAAACGATTTGACATCTATTGTGGAAGTAAGATATATTTAAAAAAAAACTTGTGTTTTACTTTTAACTTTGAACCACTGTTAACCTCACTATCTCGAGGTGCGAATAGATGTATCAGGTACGAATTAAATGTTTTTTTTAGCACAGGGACGCTAAAACAAAGGTTTATTTTATTTTGTTAAAATTCGAACTGTTTGTTCATCAACCCTTCAAAATTTTGGCGTATTTTTCAGATGGTCAAAACATTTCCGCTTTTCAATAAAATGCAAATAAATGAAGTATTTCTGAACATATCACAAAAATAAAAACTGTTTTTGAAAGGTGATAAAATACGCTTTCAAATTATGTAATTCAAAATAAACATTTCATTTTTTAAATATAAAAATTTTGCATGCAAACATAAAAAAGTTTTAAAAATGGCTCACCTCACGCTTTTTCTAACTAAAATTACTAATAACGAAAAAAATAAAAAACACATATATATTTTATTAGACAAATATATTATAAACGTAACTGTCACCTCACTTTTCTGTCTTTTCATATTAAAATAATTAATAAAAAATTCTCAAAGTTTCAATTTTTTTTTTCAGATTGCGATTCAAAACTTTGGTTTCATAAAAATATACATTTTACTTTTCTCGTCGTTATTCTTTAGATTAGACTAGAATGCGTAATGTTTTGCCTATTTAACACTGCTTAGAATATAATTCTAACTCTGATAGTAAGGGAGTTACAGCGATTTATGTGAGTAGTTAGACGCATGTGAGCTGGGACAAATCTGGTCTCCTGCCATTCAAGGGGTTAAATGTCATTTTAGTGTTTGGGTTAAATGTAATTAGGTTTATTTTCACGATAATTATAAGACGTTACGTGATAATGTTATTCACTAACCCCTTATAAATATTCTTTTTTAAAATTTACAACACATTAATATTGAGTACTTGTACTAAAAAAATCAGAGTATGCAATTCACACGCGGTAGAAGCGAAACCTTCTGAAAACTTAAGTAGACAAGAATGGGGAGGCTACGAAGCACCGCACAAAGAGGAGACTGATTATATTATCTCATTCTCTCGCAGGCTAAATCCTATAGATGTGTGTTTGTCTCTATTGGTAACACTATTTTTCGTTTCATCTAATTTCAAATCACAACGGTGCTAAAGAAGTTTTCAGTTCAATAAACGTCTTTTAAATTTACACACATCTAATAAACAATCATTTACCCTACATAAACCAGTAGTGTAAGATTTAAAACACTTTTATTAGTAAAGCGTCAATGTAAAACAATATTATTTAACACGTTCTTGATGATTTCTGTATTGATTTAAAGTTGCAAAAATCATAAGTTTTTTTTTTTTTTTAACTAAGAGCATAACAAATACGGATGTTTAACATTATAATAAAAATAAAAGTTTTATGTTTGCACTTATTATATGACGTGGGTACTATGGTTTTATTATTTGTGTGCGACGGTTTTACATGTGCCTGGTATTTTTTTGCTGGTTGTACGCCACTATCAACAGGACATTCCGACGAAATTGCTGCTCGGTGGTAGAGAGCGATTAAGACATACTGTTCATCATAAAATAATAAAAAATATTTTTAGAAACTAGACATATAGGTTTATGGCACCGCGTAGAGGAATTTTGATATTAAAAAAATAATCCCTATGTGGTGTCACAGAGACAGAATTTTCGAATTGTTTAAGACTTAGTGCATGCATCGGATGTATGGTTTTTTAAATATGTTATCAACCAGGTTGAAAAAAGTAGTTTCGAGAAAAACGCGTTCAAAGTTTTGCTGAAGGATATTTCAACATACAAACTGTTTCAAACGTTTTCACATAAAATGCTATATCTCCGTCAATTTTACGAATTTCTTAGCATTCTTAACAAATGCATCTTTCAGAATATGAAATAAAAAAAGACAAAAAAAAAATCACAGTGGGCTGGTGCCTAAATGCAATACCTACATAATACCCAAGTTATTTAATAGTTTTAAAAAAATATTTAAATTAATTAATCTCATTCGCATTTTTATTGAGGCGTAAAGTTATCTTTATAACGGTGTTTTTAGTAATTGAAGACAATATTAGTGACAATCAAACGAAAATTTGAAACAGAAAAGAATTGAACCCAGGATCTTAGTCTTGCCGCGATTCTTCTCCAATCACTGAGCTAATTCGACCCCAATCCTTTCGGTCATATTTAACTGTCTCATACTTCGATTAATAACTACCAACATTATATACGTTTATTATTTGCTGTCTTATGGCTTCACGTAGTTCGGAAAGAATTTTGTAATCATATTATTAAGACCACCACTGCTACGATAGTCGAAAAATCCTTACATTGTCATTAACAATTTTTATTTTTTTTATTTATGTCTATTCTTGAATACACAATTTTACAATTGATTACAGAGGTTTACATAGGAGTACAAAACGTTAATTTTCAGTAGCAGTAAGCAAAAAGATTTTTTTTTTTTTTTTAGTATTATGTTGTGTGTAAGGTAGGTTTGAGAAGGTAAAACTGTGTGTGGGTAATATTGTATGTTTCGTGAACACCTCACTAGGAGAACCTGTGCTGAGGTGTTGACGTGCTTATGATTATGTGTGACAAGTATTTATGTGTTGTTGTAGAAAATTAGTTATTTAATTATTATTTTTTTTACACATTTTATTATCGTTTTATTATCATATTATATAAACATACACATACATACACATCCATATAAATATATATATATATACATACGTATACATACGCATACACATTCACATACACATACATATATGTACACACATATATAAATTCTAAGTGTATGTATAGTTGTTGGATACTTGAAAAACTACTTAATTTTTAGGTATATTTAATTTTATACTTTTTTAGTTTTGTTATGTTTGGTTGGGAATAATAATGTTTTGTATAAAGTTAATATCTTGATTTTTAATCCAGTCAGTGATATGTTTTTTATGAATGTTTGTAGATGTATTTGCAGATAGTATTTGTTTCAAAGTAATGGGCATGCAATTAAAAAGTTTGGTTGCATAATACTGAAAGTGTCTTTGTCCATGTGTGGTGTGGGTTATCGGTATGTTCAGTGTTTTATTTGTTGAGGACCTGGTTTTTGTTATGGCTTTTGGTTGAATTGGAATATGTTGTTTGTTTTGGACAAGGTATATTATAGCAGATTTGGCATAAAGTTGTCTTATTGACATGACTTCTAATGCTTTGTAGATTTCGCTAGAATCTGTGTGAAATGGTACTTGCAGGATGAGTTTAATTATTGCTTTTTGTATTTTTTGAATTGGGTCAATTGCTGTGTAACAATGCAGTGAATAAAGAAAAAAAAATAATTAAAAAATATATATTTCACTCGCTTCGGGGGGTTTGAACTCGCATAAAAAATCAAAAATAAATCCTGAAATACTATTGGAACGGAAATACTTACACGTATGATAAACCAGCGAATACCTGAGTAGGTAATGGCAGTGGATGGTGGGTGGTGCTTTCCGATGGGGATGAAATATCCCCAGTGCTGAGTGCACACGGCTCAGACCGCATTCGTAATTCAACTTTGATCACATTATAATCGTTCCGTGGGAAATTCCGCACTGTTCCATTCGCAAGGATTTAATTGTGACTGACTGTGTTTTGCGTCGTTTATCAAACCGGTGAAATGCTGATATCAAATTATACAGATTGAAACGCTTACTTGGAAAGAAGTCGTCTCTTTTTGCAGAAAATCAATAATGTAGTCAATATTAATTGTGAAAAATTTAGCTCGAAATAAAATGTTTTACGGATGATTATTTTCGTGCAAAACACCAATAAATTAAAATATTATTTTTCGTTCTTGAATCATGTCATAACTTATAAAGCAGAAAACTTTGCTACGGATCAGCTGAAATCAACAGAGCCCACCTGGCGCTATCAAATTTACAAGACTTTTTTATATCTGGAATTTTTAAGACATTTCGTTTTATAATTTATTCGCAAAGTCGAACGGAATAATACTTCGGCGAAACAGATTTTCAAAAGTAAATAAAATGTTAAAGGAACTAAATTGAACTAACTAACCGTGAAACAGATGCTGACCTTGAACACGATGATATTTATTCATAAAAAAAAAACAAATACAAAAACTGTTAACAAAATATTTTTCAAATAAAATTATATATAACAAGGACATTCACAGACATAACATAAGGACGTGCAAGGAAAACGGGTTACAAAAAAAGACAAAGCGAATACACAGAACAATACAATACACAGTACAAAGGTATGAAGTTTTATAACACGCTACCAGAAACTTTAAATTTCACCAATTGGAAGGTTGAAGATGTCTTGTAGAGCTACATCAAACTGTAAAAAATATTGTATGCAATATGTAATGTTATAATTAATTAGCAATTAGTAAACTTCAATGTACAAATTACTAAAATAAAATAAATAAATAAATGATGAGGTGATGAAAATGTTTTTAATACATTTGCCTAGTAAAATATTCGTTGCCAGTATTTTTTGTTAGAAAAAACGTTAGGTGAGCCAATTTAAAAACTTTTTAAGGTTTGAATTCAAAAGTGTTTGGATTTAATTGCACAGTATTCTATTATAATGCCCTCCTATATTCTATTATATTGATATATAATGACCTCCTGACAGAATATGATCGAGGCCTGAGGCCTGAGGCCATGCCTTTATTTTTACTCAAAAAAATAAGAGAAGATGTTATATTGTTTGAATATTTTTGATTGTCCGATAGAAAAAATCCGATAAATGAGTTACTTGGGCATGAAACTCGACTCGAAATCGGATAGCCAGTTATCTATGACTTCAAAGTTTTATATACATATAGAATATTTTTTTGTTAAAGTTTTTTGAAGTGAAACTTCTTTAGCCCCGTCAATGATTTGAGAATTGGATGAAACGGAAATGCGTCACTAAAATTTATTGTATGACGGGTCGTCGGTTCTAATATAATGCGGTAAATTCACGCCTTGCCGCAAGCGTCTTAGAGCACCAGCGGTATTGTGCGTCGCAAATCTCAGCGGCCAGAGAAATCCAGCGAACGGAGGTTCGAATCCTACGAAATCCAAAAAAAATACATTTTGATTTTTGTAAATAAATATCCAATCTTCAAACCACTTTAAAATAAACAGGCGAAGAAGAAAAGAAAGCAACATCTAGCGACTTTCTAGTTTCACTTCTACCGCCTGTGAATTACACACTCTAATTTTTTTCTCATACTTAATTAATTATTTTAAGTTTGACGAGAAAACTCTCCCTTTTATAACCTAAAAGTCACAACGTGAATGTTTATGAAGACTAATGACTATAACACAATTACTACCGTGAGTAGTGGAATATTTCGGTACAGCGTTTATTTTGTGCAGAGCAGCCTTGTTGTAATTAGTTTATGAAACGATTAAAATCCTCCGAAAATAGATTTTCGGCCAAGCAGAATTTAAACTTGATTCTCTTGGTCGATATTTTATACTCGCGTGTCATTTTACAAGGTGAAAAACAAAACAAATTCACTTGAAAGAATCAAGTTGACTGTGCTAGCATTCATTTCTAACATTTATTGGAGATAGTAATAATGTCGGTAAATATTATTTTAGTGCTGTAAAATTGAATATAATAAATTGAAATTCGATTCCGAAGTATATAGTATACTCGATGATTATTGAACATACACTTCACAGTCTACACACGCCACGTAAAACATTAACATTTTTATTTGTAGTCATTGTGAAAATAAATGTTTCAATCAAGAATAACACGTCTTTTGATCAAATGAATTTACCTTTATTGTGTAAAAGAGATACGTCCTAATTCGGCAAGAGATACATAACGGTCGCGAAATTAGAATTGACTCATAGAACACAAACTTAGGATTGCGTATGTTCATGTTGATGCATCTTCGTCCTTACTAAACGTCACTGAAAAACAGTATTTTGTCTTCTGCCTAATTAGTGTTATTAGCGAGAAAGGGACAACAAGGTACTCAACGAATTTTAATGTACACAAATATTTTTATGAATTTTTCATCATTGCTCGAATGTTATATTCTGTCGAATAATAAGTGGGAAGAATGCTGTATATCTGCAACGCATCTTTGGGAGTAAGTACTGTATTCGACTCAACTCTTGTTGCGAAACCTGTATAATATTATAAATGAAAAAATGGATTTTAACAAAACTTTTTAAATCTTATTTTTGTCTAGTGGGGTAGGTTGTACTGGGATTGGGTTCATTTGAAAATTGGTGTTATCTGAAATACCCGTTTAAATTATTCTCCACCTTCTTACTCTAATCTTGTTTTCTAAAAACGAAGGAATCATTCGACAGCGTAGAGTATCTAGTTTCGTATTCTATTAATTTTAATTATTTAATCTTCTGAGTAAAAATTCTTCCACCGTCGAAAATTGCAGAATTACCTCTGTAAAATGAATCCTGAATGAAATCTGCTATTTTGTTTTGGTTTCTTATGAATATTACGAGTATGACGTGTCTGCAAAGATAAGGAACCCTTAAAAGTAAATGTCGTGAAACCAATTAAAACTAAGCAACATTTTTTTTCTACAAATTAGTATGATACATGTGTTCCAAACGTTATATGACTTTCCTGTAAAATAATGGTCTCTAATTTTCTTAATGCGTTTGCGTTAGGATAGTTCTACTTAACATGTGTGAAATTTCCCACATGTTATGTTGTGCGTTAAAAAAAACAAAGTTTAAAAAAAAGCTTTGTACTTTTTGTGAGTGGGGAGGTTAGGTGGGGAGCAAGTGCTATATTTAACACCATAAATACTGTATCTTAATCTAGTGTTTGCTCATTGAGGTAGTTCCAGCCTTCTAATTTTCACCCCTCAAAAGTAATTTAACGTTGTTAACGTTCCCGTAACATGTGTGGCGATGCTATCACTCCCTTATCGGGGAAGTCTAAGTGGTTGATGAACTTGAAGCCTTCACACCTCGTAGTGTTTAGTGCTTACAGGCTGTTAACACGACCTTCTATTTTTACAATATTGTAGTTTCTAAGTGGTTTCTTGCAAGAATTTAAATGTTGAGTGTGGAATTCCTAACTCAGGAGTGAGAAATCTTTCTTCGTTGGAAATGCATCAAGGGATTTGAGAGATAACTTTGTGCGCTGTTATATACTATTTTTATAATTTATTATTATAAGGCTTTCGAGCGAGGCGCCGGAATTCGATGGGGAGTTTTATTACGTAATTTACTCTTGGGTGAAATTAATAATAATTTTGGATGGAAATTAAGTGTGGGGAGGGTGAATCTATAGTTATTAAATCGATGGCTGCAACTAATAAGGCTGCATCATTTGAAACGTTAATGAGATGGACGATATAAATTTGTATGTATTGTAAAAATTCACTGAAGAAATAAACTGTTAAAAGTGTGTTGTGGACGTGTATGTGTACCCGAAGTATAGTAAATTTAGTATTACTTCGGGTGAAATTAATTAAACCTAATTCAAATACCGAAATTCTTTCTTAATCAGTTTCATCGAGCCTATATGGGGCCTAGGAATAGAAAGTTTTTAAGCAAATTTATAGATCACTGTAATGATTTTCTATTCTGTGTTCTTTATTTTCTGTAGGTTCTAAAAAAATTCGGTATTCTAAGCCATTATCAAAGTGTGGTTAGGCCACATGGAGATTTTTTAAATTTTTTTTATTTATTAAATTACAGAAATACATTTTGTACAAGAATTAGAGTATACCCACAAAGCTGTCATATGGCAGCTTGTCTGCAGGTTCTAACAATTTAAACATTCATAATATAATATCTAAGAAAAAATTTGTAAATACATTTAAAGTTTTAAGGAAACATTAGAATAGATCACATAGTAGTATTAGATAATTTAACTTACAACTGTAAATATATAAGATATTTCAATATACCTACCTAATAAAAGATATGTAGGCAGCTATATTAAGATATTCAAAGATACATGGAGTTTTCGTTCATTAACCATAGTTTTATCATTTTAGGACAGTCTCTCATTTTTTTCAAATTTTATGTTTTTATTGATTTTATTGAAAATCACTGGTATTAGATATTCAAAAGTACGGCTTCCATATTTATTTAATATTCGAGGAGTTTTTAAGCCCTTTCCTTCTCTAAATCTTGTGGTATGTTTGTGTACAAGTAGGTGTTTGTAAGGGCTTTCCCCCATATTATCCATAATAGTAGTGAACCAGTGGAGACCTTTTATTGTAAGTAGGCTCTCTGAGCCATACAGTAGTTTTAAGTTATGTCTCTGTTTGTAAATCTTAGTTGTGACAATTTTTTTTATTATGGCGGTTTGTAAATTTTCAATATATTTAATGTAAGTAGTGCTTGCATGTCCCCAAGTTCGAATACCATATCTAAGGATGGATTCGACCATAGAAAAATATATGAGTTTAAGAGTACAATGAGGCAAAATAAATTTTAATTTGTAAAAGTTACTAGCTAAGGATCTGAGCTGGTTATTGATGATTTATTTAAATTCACTAGTAACTTATTTATTATACAAATTAAACACAACAATAAATACTTTTTTACCACTTCAAAATGCTTTTTTAACTTCTTTCTATTGAATTTTGGGAAATAAGTGTTTAAGCAATAAAATTTTGTTCTCCATAATTCTGGTGAATTTTTAATTTTTTTATTTTATTTAGGTACCTACACCACAGTTACAATTATTCTCCCGATTTAAAGGTTCGGTTGTAGATTCGTTTTAGATTGGCCCTTTTTAATTAAAAGGGATCCCACCCTGCCCTAATTTATAGGTTGGAAAGGCTGTACATCATTGTAATGTTTGTTTAAAGTAGTGTTTTTTTTATACAGATAGGGAAAGATAAAGATATGAAATTTTAATTCAGTTTAATGATTTCCTGTCAAAGACGCGTGTTGTTTTTTTCTGAATATATCAAAGGTGTTATAAAAATATCGAATTGGTGTGACATTACACAATCGTAAAGTAGGTACTTAAAGATTTTATTGTTGATCGCGAATAAACGGTAAAGTTTCATAATATTTCGGCCAATAATTAGACGAGTTTATCCACTTCGTCGGTCCAATGCCTAAGTCGAGAAACCGCAAAAACATCATTCGGAGAAATTGAGGTTTGAAGTTTAGAATTGATATCAAAAATCGATTTACTATACCAGCTTAAATAAATCTTTTGTTTATGCAAAATAATGTGTAATAAAAACTAAATGGCAGGGTACGCTCCGATTAAAATGAAAATTGTTTTAACGGAGCATACTAAAACTGGCAAAAATGCGGATTCGCGACTTAGGCATTGGGCCGACGATATGTTGTTACAAGCCACTTTAATGAATCTTAGCTTAGTTAATTAGTTATGAATCTAAGTGATAAGTTATAGGTTTAATAATTAAGTTGCAAGGCACTCTTATTAATGTTATTAATGATATCTTCACTATTTTTATGAATTAATTAGTGTATTTTCTGAACAGCGTAGCAAACGGAATAATCAAGTTGAGATTACTATTAATTATTCAATCACAGACCCAGTTCAGCAATTTGGGAAACTAATATTCCATTCCTGATTTTAACCCTTTTCGGAAATTGAACTTTGCCACTTAAATGTTGAACGCTGATCTGCTATCATAACTTCGGAATACTCCGCAAACAGAATATTATATTAATGTATAATAAATTCATCCGCTTATTCAAATTACATGCATACTTCTCGCTATCAACCGAATTCACACAAATTGTGTTGGATTTAATTATCACGCATTCCTACGACTTGGGAAAGTCACTCCACAGTAAGTTTGCTCTCAGGTTTCAACTCTATCTACAAGCCAAAAATATGTCTATTCTTATTGTCTTATTCACCATGAATACAGGCAAAAGCCACAAAAATCGCTTGGTAAGCATAGTCTAGAAATGGTCGATTTAAGTGCAAAAATTGTTTTAATTTATTTAGAGTATAATTTTATAAGATAGAAAAAAAGATAGTCAGTGGAAACTGTTACAAATAATATCTAAGCCATTAAATTGTTTTTTTTTGTAGTTGTTTCTTATATTTACGCATTCACAGTTATCATCACATTAACTGTTATCGAATTAAAAAACTATTTAGTAGTTAACGCTTATATTTTTTGATAACCTAATTGATAACCATATTTCAATTCTACTGATGCGAAACTGTAAGAAAAGCTTCAATTTATTAAAAGTATATTTTTTAACATTGATTTCACTCAAAGATGTTGAAACACAAGGAGATATGCTATGATGTCCGCCCGACTGTCGGCGGATTACAATCTAATGGTACTAGTTTTAATACGGAATTTAGTTGATTTTTCGAAGGTGTGCAGTAGTATTGGTCAATAATATAGTTTGAATACGGAAAGAATTCGTTCATTTAGTTGATTTTTTTAAGGTGCAAGGTGTGGTATTGGTTAAAAATATCGGCGACACCAGGAAGCACAGTCCCACTCAGTAAAAACTGCCGATAGCCCATCTCCTTATATTTCAATATCTTTGATTTCACTGATAGCTTAGCCTTAAGTCGGAGCCCGAACGATAGGTATTTTACCAAACTGTTGCTATCGCTCTTACTCCCCGAATACTGAGCGAAAAGGACAACCGCACTTCAGGCTGATAATGCCTACATAGAATCATCAAAATTAAGGTTTTGTAATCCCCATTTTTCTTCTCCAAAACTGGACTGATTTTTAAATTATTTTTACTAACTGTATTAGAGGAAAATACATTTGGTTTTTTAATAAATAAATCTTTACGTTTGCTTTTTTTTTTAAAATACATTGTCTAGTTTGTAGACTGAACGTCTGTTGAGGGCGTTCAAACCAGGCAATTTTTATGATTTTTGAAGGGTCCCAACTAAAGTTTCCTAACTAAGGTAACTAAAGTTGCAAAAAAAGCTAAAAAAGCTAAAATTACTTAACAAAAACAGCAAAACGTACTTCCACGCTATATATATATTATTTCAAAAAATATTTGCACCAGTGTCATAAACCAAAGAGAAAATTGGGGAATACGTTTGTACGGGAAAAAAGCCACAAGGTTTCCTCTGAACCAGGGTTTCCCAACCTTTATTTTGTCGAGCTTCCCCCAACAAAAAAAAAATATTTTCATGCCCCGTTTTAAGTTTCAACAAAAATAAAAAACACCTTTTTTTATATTAATTAAATTATTTATATGAATTTCAAATGGGTACAATACAGATACAATATATTTATTTATTATGGATCTTTAATAGAAGAGTAGGAACACTTTTAATCATTAATTACTTTTACATTTACATTTCTTAGTTTTCTTTTAATTATACATATTATTCTATTATTTTTATTTTATTTAAATTTAAATGAGTTTCTATTTCAGATTTTAAATCTTTATCCAGTTTTTGATTATTAATTGTTTCGGATAGCCGTGAAAAAAGAAACACTTTTTAAGCAGATACCTTATTTTTTCCAAAGTTTAAGCTTCGATATGAAACCTTCAATAGTTACAAATCCAAGTGCCATTTCTGCCCTGAAGTTTCAAATTTAGCTGTTTCAGAGCTTCAAATATATCAGCCAAAGAGGCTAGCTTCCACTGAAATTTTTCATTTTTGAATAGTTGCATAAAATGATTATTTTCTTTGAATTCAAGAAAGAGGATGACCTCTTCTCTTAATTCATAAAAGCGAGCTAACATGTTGCCTTTTGATAACCAGCGCACTTCTGTGTGAAATAAAAGGATCTTTTGATCAGAATCGAGGTCCTCACTATAGTAAATAACCGACTATTCAATGCACTACTTTTGAAGTAGTTTATGATCTTTATAGCCGAGTTAAAAATCTGGCGCCCCCCCCTGACATTTCTCTACGCCCTCCTAGGGGGGCGTGCCCCCTCGGTTGGGAAATCCTGCTCTAAACCGTAGTAACTTTAATATTTGTAAAAAGTGTTTTTATTTAAAATTATCATACTTTTTTTCTTAAATTCACCCTAAGGACCCTTAACAAAGCTATACAATAACTTATAACTGTTGTTAAAATTATTTTAAAAATTAGCTCCTGTATCAAGGTTACTCCATATGAGCTATAATTTCAGTTAATTAATGACGTAATTTCACATGTTGCATTTTGAAAAGGGTTCGGACAGTATAAAAATAAGATAATAATCAAATTAAACATTATATAAAAATAAGGTAATAATAAAATTAAACATTATATCAAAATTTGCACACTAGTGCTAAAACCAAATATTTAATTTCAGGTGGGTAATAGGTAAGGACTAGCTATGGAATATAGGTTTCAAAACTGTTATTTATTTAAAAAAAATGTAGATGTCAAAACAGTATTACGTTTTCTATATAAATATGTACTAATAATCATCGCAGGACAATACCAAATGGACACATGTGTTTCTTCTGTCGTTATTTATTAGGAAAGGGTTGATCGAAATGGCAAATATTGTTTTAGTATACTTAGTGGTTACAGAGAAATTATTTCATAGTTGAAGTAGTCATAACCATATTTGAACTTATGCCATTAATATTCACACTAATTTCAAATGTATTTTCTAAAATATTCATGCTTTAAAATAATACGCGTTATGAAATTCAATGAATACCACGAATCATATTTGAGGCGAAAGCGATTTCCTTTAAGATATGAATAATTAAACGAATCCGTTCGTTTGCATTTGAACACGGGTTCTCTTAATTCTTTAGTTGGGAATTGAATTCGCTGAAAAGTTTGAGCAACTAAAATGAACACTAACAAACTTGAAGGTGAATAATATTTGCCTTTGTTTTTTGTAAATAAAATTTCAAATTTATGCAACAAAATCTGCATTGCACCGCGGTGCTATAATGTCAAGGAGAGGAATTTCATTGGATTCGTATTTTACCCGTGTTTAAATGTTGGACGTGGCTTTCAGAGCTTTTTTTCTATTAAATATACAAACTGGAAAAAATCCCCAGAGAAGCAAGTGAATCAGGAAGAGAGGAATAGGAGAGGGTTGAGGTGTGGGGAAGCAGGCGATTATTTGTGGAAATGTGCAATTTTCTTTATAATACGATTATTTACATTTGACAGGAGAAGTTAGAAATTTACCTTTCGAATGAACACCGTTACTAAACTTGAAAGTCTTCTGTCTAAAATTATAAAAAAGAAATACACTTTACAAATATAGAATTATTAACTAAATAAAAATATTATAATTTTCAGTGTGTGGGTAGGTAAACGCCAAGAACTTTGCTTTCCGCTTTGGAGATGACTTTTTTATCAGAGTACTTAATTGTATGTTTATTTCTGGTGAATGTCATAGTTTGACATTTAGAATCATTGGTATCTAAACAGTTAACTTCGCTATATTTGCAAAATCAATCTAGGTCACTTTGTAACGCAGAGAGAATGCCCAACTTTGGATATTTTCATGTCGTCAGGGTAAAGTTAATATTCGGAATTATGAAAGAATGTTTAACATTTATATAAATGTTGAACATGAGAAGACCTAGGTGGGAGCCTTGGGGGACACCAGATATTACTATATACTCTGAGAAGACACCGTTAATTAAGATTACCTGATTACTAATGTAGGACTTAATCGGTCTAGTTTTTGCACTGTTAATTCGTGGTGGAATTCCATTGTATTATAATTGAAATTAAAACACTTTTGCACTTTTTTCCACTAATTTATTTACACCAGGACCGGTTTCATCCTACTACGGACATTTTCAGACTGGTAGTTGAAATTCTTATGCTATGGCATTTATACAAACTTAAGCAGGGGTACACAACATTGTCTCTATATAATGAATGTTTCTATTTTGTTAATTTAAGGTATTATAAATTATTTTGTTAATTTAAGGTACATATAGGTAATTATAAAGTTAATTATTAAAATTATGAATGATTTTACATAGTAAATAGATATTTTTAATTCACATGAATAATATACGAATTTATACAATTGAAAAGGTTCACCATTAACAACAACGTTCAACATTGCCAAAATAAAATATCAGAAATCACAAACCTTTTCACATCCCGGCATGCGAAAGTAAATTTTATTGGCTCGAATTGTATTATTTCACAATTTAATCGTTTAAAATAACACTAGTGGTCGCCCAATGGTCGAAATTCGACCATAATTGTAATGTTTTTTTTATTAATTTAATGTATTTTTTATGCATAATTTAAAAAAAATAGCATTCTGCACTCCTTCTCCATATAAACTTTAAGTGTGCGAAATATCATACTCCTCCGTCCGCGCAATTTTCGTAAAAAGGGGTACAAAGTTTTTGTTTCACGTATTAATATAGAGATATGGTTGCGGCAAGTTATAAAATTTGGGGGAGGGGGGTTAACAGGGACGGTATATGAGGATTTTGTTAAAATTAGATTGATTTTCCTATATTTGTTTCAACGTCGTTTAACGACTGAAATTCCAGTTACTTAGTTATTAGATATAATTACCTCAGGTTTATAGATTACTTTAATATTTGTTTGGGGAATACCTTATATTAATTATTACCAGCCCATTTTACTGTTGTCATGTTTGTGTCTATTAATATAAATTTTATATTTACGTTAACATAAATTAATGTATGTAAACATAATGGATTTTTTTATTGATATTTGCCGTGTTAGATTAATGATACAATTTTATGTATATAAATCAAAGTTTACGAAATATTTGTATCAATCTGAAGATGCCCTTAATAGGCTGAAACCGGTTAAATTAAGTTGAAAAGTTTCAAATTGTTTCAATATATTATCGACGCCCTTCAATATATTATCGACGGTCCCGAGGTGAGAATCTCGACTCACAATCCGTAGGTCGCGGGTTCGAACCCGGCGTGCGCAAATAAATTTTACAATTAATTAATTGAAAATAATATAGAGTATATTTGTGAAAGATAATATCACTATCGCCTTCGTGTAAAAAACCATTCAGAATTGAAACTTTGCTTGAAATGGCTTTAGCCGTGTTTGATGACCAGATCTGAATAGCCAGGTACTTCCCTATCTTCCTCTTCCTCATCTCCTTCGCCTCTCCACTACATTCAGCCTCACAACATACCCCAATTGGGGAAGCCCCAATCTCACTGGCTGCAGACGGGAGCAGTTGGGGATTCTGTGCGGTATTCATAAAAAAAAAATGGTATAGTTATTAATATTGAACTTAATTTCATAAGGTTCACAAATTTGAGAGTTTTCTTTTTAATTTTATGAAAAACAAATACCTTTGTATTACACCACTATTTTATTAACAATATCAACATGTTTCGAAAACTATGTTTTCTTCGTCAGGATAATAAGTCAATAATAAATAACAAAAGACAAACAAGTATAGACTAATTAGAACATAGACAAAATATTAGAAAGGAGAGGTGATTAATTACCTAAAATATATCATAAAAAACAATTATATAAAATAAAATATAAAAATTATTTTAGAATGGGTAAAAAATTACATTAACATAATAAAAATCTTTTAAAAGGAAAACAAGAAGTCTAAATAACAAAATAAATTATTATAAGTATAAGTATTAATACGAAAATAAATTTAAAAGATGGCTATTTTTAAAAAACGTTTGGTTATTTATAATATTTAATTTACTATTAACACTTTTTCTAATTTCTAAAATTTCTAAATATTATTATTATTTCTATTTAGTTTTCTTTTTAGCTTAGAAATAACGTGTAATGAAACAGATTTTTGCTTTATTTTATTTTGCTTAACTTTCTGTCCCTTTACCTGGGTACTCATTTTGGTTTCAAAATGGCCGACTTCATTTACAGAAAGTCCATTGTGTCGGACATGTTTTTGATTGAAAAGTTTCTTCTTGTTTGGTTCTTTGGGACTTGGGCACGTTTTCTTAGTTGGGAAGAGCTTTATTGTTATTAAGTACACTTCAGAAACATAAAAAGGGCTCTTGATGCTTGTCTAAAAAACCATCGAGTTCGTACATAAAATAATACTTACCTACTTATATATATATATATATATATATATATATATATATATATATATATATTATTTTTTTTAATCCCAGTTTCTTTGTGAATCAGCCGGGCAGTTTCTTTGCGAATCACTACATCTTTCTATTTCATTAGTTGGAACAATTCATTCAATACTTGCTTTTACCCGCGGCTCCGCTCGCGTGGTATTACGTAGAAATTGTTGTACAAAAAATTTTCCTACGGGAATGAAATGTTTTCCGGAATGAAAAGCCTAAGTCACTTCTCAGTCCCTGTGCAAAAAATCACGTCGATCAGTCGCTCCGTAGCGACGTGAAAGAAGTACAAACAGACAAACAAACGCACTTTCGCATTTATAATATTAGTAGGCTTAATAAATTTAACTCATTGAACCTAGACGTAAATAAAAATAAAATAATGTGTCAAGTTTTTATTTCACGTTATTCGCACAAAAAACTTATTTACATTAATATAATACATAATTATTGTATTTTTAAATTATTTGTCGTATATTTTTACGTCCGATTGCGTGCACATGCTATTTGAGAAGAAAAAAAAATCGTGTTGGGACTTGGTACCATCATACTCGACTTATCTTCGTGTGAGGACTTTTCACGACAACTTTAGCCCAATTTTGCCAAAGTACATAGTTTAACAGACTAGTTAGGCATTCTCGAATGAAAACTTGAAAATTTGAAGACAGCGTTTGATAGATCGGGCCACATTCTTGCCATAATATTATCTAAGCCGCATGATTGGTACAAAGTAAGAACACCTTTCAAAATAATCAATAGCGCGCTATATTGACCCCCCCCCCCAAACCTTGCAGCGATGAGAGCTACTTTAAATGAGTATCAAAAAGGTTATAATTTTACTTACTCTCTAATTGTAGACAGAGTATAAAAGAATTTATATCTTAGAGACTTCGGGTAATATCCCTGTTTATAGCCATCAGCATTTCTGTCTATGTGTTGGGTATTAATATTCTAGGAAAACTGCTTTACTGATAATAGCACATAACCTTTTGAACGGCCACATCTGAATTCAAATCAATTATAATGCAGAAATACTTGCAGTGAATTAAACAAAATTGATGTTTTCTGGGTCACTAATAGGATATTTCAAAACTTCAAACTAAGGTATCAGACCATTAAGCCCCCTGGTGTTATTTTATTGCATATCTAATACGTGATTTGTGGTAAGCATTCGAATATTACTTTTCTCATCATCTCACTTAATATTTGCAAATGTCTGTCTAATCAATTGGACAATCGATGTATAATGTATGTTTATTATTTTTTATATTTACTGTAAAATGGTACACATCCATAATAAAAAAAATAAAGAATAGAAGAAGAGAGCGGTAGAAATTATTGTAAGAGATGTTAAATGCAGCGAAGTAAATATGGTTGGCGACTGATTCAGCAAGCGCATCTAATTTTTTTGTTGACCCCTTAACCTAGTTAATAACCGTATGACGCTAGATTAATTGGTATTAGAGTGATATGATATTAACTGATGTTTTATTTGTTTCAGGAGCAGGCGCACACCGCGGCCCTCGCCGCAGCGGCGCCCGAGGACACGGAGGACTTGTCGCCCCTACCGCAGCCCGCCGCGCAGCCCGCCAGGCGCCGCGGCGGCATCAGCGCCGAGCCCGTCACGGAGGAAGACGCCGCCAGCTATGTCAAGAAGGTTACTATCCAATTATCACGTATAATAGTGGCACCTTACATGGCTATTCGTATTGGTGCATTTGGCATAGTTACAAAGACAGTGTGTTTTCTATGTGACTATGCCAAATACGCCAATTCGAATATATAGGTATATAATATGGGCATACATTCGAGTGCTAGATGTTAGATAACTTACAATATCATAAACATCATAACTTTAAAAAAATAACTCAAACTCACGCATCTATTTAAAAAAAGTTCTATAAAATAATCAAATCGCTTATGTTCTTCTGCAAGAGATGCGATTAAATTAAGTAATTTCATTGAATTAACATAATTAATTCGTTCAATGGGTATGGAAAGTTTGAAATTATGAACATAAAATTGTGATGAACTCTCTCGATTTTTATTTGATTTGTTTTATGGTATTGATACCAGATAATGGAATTGTATTCTGAATTACTTCTTACTAAGGCAGTGAAAAGAATCCTAAAAGAATAGAGCGACGTAAAAAAATTTACTGGTTTTAAAATAAAACCCAAACATTTCTTGGCCTTTTTTGTAACCTCATTGATGTACGGGACAAATGTTGAATTTTGATCAAATAGGATACCTAGGTTTTTGATAAGAGGCATCATTTTTAAACTAAAATGAGATATAATACTATGATTTTTGTTTCTAGAGGATGATATAATTTGATACTTATCAACATTTAAAAAGATTTCGTTATAATTACCCCATTCTTTTAAGCAATCAAGATTGGATTGAATATACAGTCATTAATGGAGGTAATCGTTTTGTAAATCTTCGTAGGTCATCGGCGAAAAGAATACGTCAATGTTGTGATTTTTAGTTTTTTCATTGTCATTGTGTAGTTGTGTTCTTGGTATAAAATTACGACATCCCGTATTATTTATGTTTCATATAATAATGAATAGTTCATCTCCCTTGCTACTATTTTATGGTCGCATCTGAACTTTCAGTGGCAGGGTAAAAGTACATGATAATAATATGGTGACCATATTGTGCGGCAAGGGTGGCTTTGATTGCGTCGTATGGCGGGGTCACCCAAACCTTGGCCCGCCCAGCATGTGCACTAAGGAGCTGACACAATAGCCAATTACGGTGATGAAATAGAAATTGAATGCTGATATCGTTACGAAGTTACAAAATAATATAAATTCTGCTGATTAGTGAGGTTTCCTTTCTCAATTTCTTTATTATTTTCAAACTAGCTAATAATCACAGAGTTTTTAGAAATCAGATATTAACTGTGACCTTCCTCTTGTTTTAAAGTTCTGGTGTGCAAAATTTCATCATTCGGAATAAAACTGTGGATTTTATACAAATCAAATCCGCGAGGTCTGCCCACCCGCCACAAACATTTTTATAAATATTATTTACAGACGCTCCTGTACAAAATTATTAACTTAAAAGTTGACTGCCCGGAATTGCTAAACAAAATAAATTTCCACACCTCCATTCGATATAGTAGACAAAATACCCTTTTCTATATTGATAGATGCAACACCAATTCCAATCAAAATGTATTTATGCAAAGGACATCTAACTACTTTAACAATAAATTTGCAAATATGTACACACGTGCTGACGTATTTACTGCTAGTTACTGTCGCTACAGAACCATTGTATAACATTCTAGGTGCGAATAACACATGAATAAATTGTATCTAATATTTTTATATTACTTGCGTGGCAACTGTCCCTTATCCCTCTCCTCCCCTTACCCTTCCCAACCCAAATCCCTATTTTGCAGTCTATTTCAGTTATAATCACATTATTTTATTGTTGTGTATTGTTTTATCATTTGTTGAATTCAGATTTGTACTATTATTTTTTTTTTACTTGCTGTTTAGTTCTGTTTTTCTTTCATTTTTCTTAAATATTCTAGTTTACATTCAGTTAGTCTTGTTTCTAAATACCTATCTGTGAACATTAATAATTGGTCTGTGTTTTATCATTATTTTATGTTTATTGTATTACTAAGAGTGTTTAGTTCCTAAAATAAATAAATAGATAGATAAAAGATTTCTTCTGTCTGACGTTTTTATTGTGGATGCCAATAGTCCCATTGCCTCTGAATAGTTTTTTATGTTGATTTCACGTTCCACTTGACAAGTCGACATATTAATTTAGACTTTCTTATTAGCATATTTTTCGATATTAACCCGTCTTCCTGGTAAAAGTTTGGAAACAGAAATCTCATTGAGATAGTGACGCTTCTTTAGACAAATTGTATACCTAATTAGGTAATTACTTATCTAAAATTTAAAACATGTTCTATAAAATATGTACATGGTTTATAATTAAGTAGGTAGGTATTTAAATACGTACTTACAAATCTTTTGCCTAATAAAAGAAAATTGGAAACATATTTTTTTGGGCGCGAGGTCTCCTTTTCACAGAACTACTGATATGTATGTAATAAAAATGTAAAATTTATTTCATAATTCGGGGATCGCAGGAGCAAATCATATATACAAAATAGGTAGAAATACTCCCTTTCAGTTTGAGCAGTTCACCATTTCGTTGAAGACCCATTACCCATGCTCTCCAAAAGATGCATTCTTCCAAAACAACTTAACAATGTTACCTCGCTGTACATATTTCCAGACATTCAATTTCGTTCACTGAGAACAAGTACAGAGGGATTTAAAAAATACCGCAGGTAATCATCCCCGATCGTGTTGACTTAATTAGGTTAATGTAAAGTCCACTGCTACTTCATTGAACCTCTACCATTGCACTTAATGAAGGCACACATAAAGGGATACATAATATAATGATAGATGACAGATAGCTCGCTTGTAACCTCTCCCGCTTTCTCATAAACAACGCATGTACCAGAAGGCTTGGCCACGATCGAGCTTTCAGCGGCAGGGATGTTTCAGAAGTGTTAACTATCTTTACACATACAGGGAGTTAATAGTAATAGATTATAGATAGTAAAGTCGCGCGTCCCTCCCCCAAAGGACTGGAGTACGGTTTACGTAACAATGTTTGCTCCCCTAAGTGAAGCATAAAATGGTTTAGCTTCGACTTGTATAGTTCTGCTTGTACGAGTACGTAACATCTGTAAGTCAGTATTCTATCGTAATGTACTTGGCGTTGTGCTTCAACGCGATGCATTTTTGAAAATGTGTATTTAATTATTTATTTATTAGTATCTATTTAATTTATCATCGTCGCAAGAAAGCAATACTGCTGTGACAGCCAAAAACCAAATTGTTCAATTGTTGATTTTGAGGTGTTTACATCAGTTAAAAAACGTACTCTTGACAAAACGGCTAGTTTTTCCAACATCGTACAGTTCTTATTTATCGTTGTAGAGTCACGGGACCCAGATAGATCGACGCAGAAAAAAACCCTGCAAAATGGTGTAAAAAGTATTTTCATAGGTATTGGCAGTTACAGCACTATTGCTTTCTTGCGATGTATGTTTTTTTTCAATCTTTCGGAGATCACTAGTTCTATATTAACATTTTTACCATTTTTACATTTTAAGTACCAAAAATATAACCAGTTATGTTGTTATTAATACATTATGTTTAGTATATTTTTATTCTTCCCTGAAGAAGGTTCAGGATTATGTTTAGTATATTTTTATTCTTCCCTGAAGAAGGTTTAGGATTATGTTTAGTATATTTTTATTCTTCCCTGAAGAAGGTTCAGGATTATGTTTAGTATATTTTTATTCTTCCCTGAAGAAGGTTCAGGATTATGTTAAGTATATTTTTATTCTTCCCTGAAGAAGGTTCAGGATTATGTTTAGTATATTTTTATTCTTCCCTGAAGAAGGTTCAGGATTATGTTTAGTATATTTTTATTCTTCCCTGAAGAAGGTTCAGGATTATGTTTAGTATATTTTTATTCTTCCCTGAAGAAGGTTCAGGATTATGTTTAGTATATTTTTATTCTTCCCTGAAGAAGGTTCAGGATTATGTTTAGTATATTTTTATTCTTCCCTGAAGAAGGTTCAGGATTATGTTTAGTATATTTTTATTCTTCCCTGAAGAAGGTTCAGGATTATGTTTAGTATATTTTTATTCTTCCCTGAAGAAGGTTCAGGATTATGTTTAGTATATTTTTATTCTTCCCTGAAGAAGGTTCAGGATTATGTTTAGTATATTTTTATTCTTCCCTGAAGAAGGTTCAGGATTATGTTTAGTATATTTTTATTCTTCCCTGAAGAAGGTTCAGGATTATGTTTAGTATATTTTTATTCTTCCCTGAAGAAGGTTCAGGATTATGTTTAGTATATTTTTATTCTTCCCTGAAGAAGGTTCAGGATTATGTTTAGTATATTTTTATTCTTCCCTGAAGAAGGTTCAGGATTATGTTTAGTATATTTTTATTCTTCCCTGAAGAAGGTTCAGGATTATGTTTAGTATATTTTTATTCTTCCCTGAAGAAGGTTCAGGATTATGTTTAGTATATTTTTATTCTTCCCTGAAGAAGGTTCAGGATTATGTTTAGTATATTTTTATTCTTCCCTGAAGAAGGTTCAGGATTATGTTTAGTATATTTTTATTCTTCCCTGAAGAAGGTTCAGGATTATGTTTAGTATATTTTTATTCTTCCCTGAAGAAGGTTTAGGATTATGTTTAGTATATTTTTATTCTTCCCTGAAGAAGGTTCAGGATTATGTTTAGTATATTTTTATTCTTCCCTGAAGAAGGTTCAGGATTATGTTTAGTATATTTTTATTCTTCCCTGAAGAAGGTTCAGGATTATGTTTAGTATATTTTTATTCTTCCCTGAAGAAGGTTCAGGATTATGTTTAGTATATTTTTATTCTTCCCTGAAGAAGGTTCAGGATTATGTTTAGTATATTTTTATTCTTCCCTGAAGAAGGTTCAGGATTATGTTTAGTATATTTTTATTCTTCCCTGAAGAAGGTTCAGGATTATGTTTAGTATATTTTTATTCTTCCCTGAAGAAGGTTCAGGATTATGTTTAGTATATTTTTATTCTTCCCTGAAGAAGGTTCAGGATTATGTTTAGTATATTTTTATTCTTCCCTGAAGAAGGTTCAGGATTATGTTTAGTATATTTTTATTCTTCCCTGAAGAAGGTTTAGGATTATGTTTAGTATATTTTTATTCTTCCCTGAAGAAGGTTCAGGATTATGTTTAGTATATTTTTATTCTTCCCTGAAGAAGGTTCAGGATTATGTTTAGTATATTTTTATTCTTCCCTGAAGAAGGTTCAGGATTATGTTTAGTATATTTTTATTCTTCCCTGAAGAAGGTTCAGGATTATGTTTAGTATATTTTTATTCTTCCCTGAAGAAGGTTCAGGATTATGTTTAGTATATTTTTATTCTTCCCTGAAGAAGGTTTAGGATTATGTTTAGTATATTTTTATTCTTCCCTGAAGAAGGTTCAGGATTATGTTTAGTATATTTTTATTCTTCCCTGAAGAAGGTTCAGGATTATGTTTAGTATATTTTTATTCTTCCCTGAAGAAGGTTCAGGATTATGTTTAGTATATTTTTATTCTTCCCTGAAGAAGGTTCAGGATTATGTTTAGTATATTTTTATTCTTCCCTGAAGAAGGTTCAGGATTATGTTTAGTATATTTTTATTCTTCCCTGAAGAAGGTTCAGGATTATGTTTAGTATATTTTTATTCTTCCCTGAAGAAGGTTCAGGATTATGTTTAGTATATTTTTATTCTTCCCTGAAGAAGGTTCAGGATTATGTTTAGTATATTTTTATTCTTCCCTGAAGAAGGTTCAGGATTATGTTTAGTATATTTTTATTCTTCCCTGAAGAAGGTTCAGGATTATGTTTAGTATATTTTTATTCTTCCCTGAAGAAGGTTCAGGATTATGTTTAGTATATTTTTATTCTTCCCTGAAGAAGGTTCAGGATTATGTTTAGTATATTTTTATTCTTCCCTGAAGAAGGTTTAGGATTATGTTTAGTATATTTTTATTCTTCCCTGAAGAAGGTTCAGGATTATGTTTAGTATATTTTTATTCTTCCCTGAAGAAGGTTCAGGATTATGTTTAGTATATTTTTATTCTTCCCTGAAGAAGGTTCAGGATTATGTTTAGTATATTTTTATTCTTCCCTGAAGAAGGTTCAGGATTATGTTTAGTATATTTTTATTCTTCCCTGAAGAAGGTTCAGGATTATGTTTAGAATATTTTTATTCTTCCCTGAAGAAGGTTCAGGATTATGTTTAGTATATTTTTATTCTTCCCTGAAGAAGGTTCAGGATTATGTTTAGTATATTTTTATTCTTCCCTGAAGAAGGTTCAGGATTATGTTTAGTACATTTTTATTCTTCCCTGAAGAAGGTTCAGGATTATGTTTAGTATATTTTTATTCTTCCCTGAAGAAGGTTCAGGTTGAACCGAAACTAGTTGGATAAGAAAATAAAAAGTGGAATTAAACAAAGTTATACCATCGTGTTTATTATGTTATAAAAATATACCTGATGATGGATGGTACGGAGGTACCGAAACCGGTAGGCAGTGAAAACATATCTAAAAGTGACTTAAAACCAAGTCTTTTATTTTTATTTATTTAAAATGTCGAGTCACAATGTGTTCGCTTCTTTTGAAAAATTATCATTTTTGATGTTTTTTCCCAACTAAACACATTAAAGTTACACAGTTAGGAGCGGAGTGAGTGGTTGGTTTCTCGGCAGAGTGTCAGGTCTAGGTAGAAAATTTATTTTGTTTGATTTTGAAGAAAAATTTTTTTTTTAAAAAGACATCTAAAAATTCATCGGTGACCAAAATTTCAATTACATTTTTACTCCAAATAATCGGGAATCAACAATTATAAAACAACAACAACAAAAATTCACTCGTGATAACAATACAAAATAACTTTTTTTTCTTTGTACATACATACCACATGTAGGAAACTAGTACAAATGGCATGTACTACTTGTACTATCCGGCTTCGCCCAAAATTTTCTTATAGAAACTAATTATTTATTTCAAAAGGTAGGCGACCGATACAAAAAAATGAGAAATGAAACAGTCAACTACTAAGATTAAATGGGTACATTTAAACTTTAATGCCGGCCTGACGTTGATACAGAAATCGTAGCAATAGGCAAGTTTAAGGTCAGAAGAGTAGCTTGCCTCCCCGCCCACGCCTTTCTCTGTCGCACATATGTTTTTACGCATCTTTATCTTTCGCTTACTTTCATTGTTAAGTCAGTAACTAACTGCGCGGGAATGGATCGTATCAAGCTCAGGCCGGCATTACAGTTTGGCGTGTGCTTATGATCTGCATAAAAATACTTTTGACTACTTATATCAATGTATTTTTATCAAAATTATTCTAATATTTTTTTTCTAGTTTTGTGTTCTGTATTATTAAATTAATCTCCTTTAATATTTTTAATACATGTTGGGTTCCCTTTAATATATTTAATTAATGTTTTGTTGAGTTCAAATTCAACGTTATTTCATCATGCAATGTAACCGTTAGCAGTTAGAGTAGTACCTACCTACCTACCTACTTTGGGGTGATCATAATTCATTGTGATCAGATTAATTATTACTTAATTGATTAATGGACATAAATATGACATAAAGATCTTGTAACATTTCACTATTATTATTCTATGTTGCAATTAATAACCATTGAACGGTCACGCAAACTTATTTTGAATGTAAGCCAAGATCTATTCAAGTTGTAGTTTTAAAGTTTTATTGGACAAGAACAAATACTATTTTTCGATAGCATTTTCAAATAATGAATCCAATTACATTTTTATGAATTGAAGCCAGAAGCACTATGGCGTTCCTATTTGGGGAATGCAGTGCGACTATAAGAACTTTAAAAACGGAAAGAGGAACGTTGGGAAGTACATTTAATAAATCTGGAGCTCTTTTATTTACCGCACCAGAGTCCTGACTGCTCCCAACTATACGAAGACAGTGGGACTATGGTATCCCATATTACACAGGGCACGTTGTAAGGTTAAGGGAGTGGGGAAGAGGGAGGTGGGGAAGCGGAAGTTTGAGCAATACCTGACTATTTTCTACTTACATAACCCTGATGATCTCCTCACTTATAAGTGTACAAATGTATATTTGTGCAAGTGTGTATGTACATGTATGCATGTGTATGTATATATGTGTATGTAGAGTGTGCACACGTATGCATATACATGTGTGTACATTTACCAGTACGTGTGTAAAATATATATTCTAATATTTGATCCTTCTTGTTTTATGCATGTACATGTAATATAATTTATTATTTTGTAAACATAAACACATAAGGAATGTTGAGATGAATAATGTGCTCACTGTAACCATATTCAATTTGTAAACTTAATATAATAATTATATGTGATGTATTCTGTTTGCTAGCCAACAAAAAATTAAATATATAAATATTCAGATTTGGTCCCTAAATACAGCCGAAGCCATTCCAAGCAACATTTCGTATCTGAACCATGATCTTTCACAAGGGCAATACCGATAGTACCTATATTTTACTCTGGAACGATGTGAAAATAAACCATATACTTTGTTAAGGGTCCACTATTCGAATTTCGATCGATTTCTTACATATCTCCCCTTTTTTTTACATGAATACCGCACAAGAGTCTCAACTGCTCCCGTCTGGAGCCAGTGAGACTATGACATCCCCAATTGGGGTATGTTGTGAGGCTGAAGGTAGTGGGGAGGGGAAGGATATGGGGAAGAGGAAGGTGGGAAGTACCTGGCTCTTCAGATCTGGTCACCAAACACGGCTAAAGCCATTTCAAGCAACGTTTCAATTCTGAACGGTGGTCTTACACCAGGGCGATACTGAGAGTATCTTCCATTCTGGAACGTGCCGCAAATATACTAAATATTATTTTAAATGAACAAATTGTGAAATAACACAAATTAATCAAATAAAATTTATTTGCCACGCCGGGAATCGATCCCGCGACCTTCGGAATGCGAGCCAAGAGCCTTACCGTTGGGCTACGCCGGCCGTCATTAAACATTTGAAGTTTTTAAGCTCTTAAAAAAATATATGTTATTTTTGAAGATAATATCTAGATACGTTCCACGCCGAAACGCAAATTATATGAAATTCCCTGGATAGAAAAAAAATTGCTAAGTATGCTCTGAAAATTATTTAAAACAAGTCTATTTCTATTATTTTACAAGTTATATTTGTGAAAAAATTCACAATGTTTCTTCAAATGATACTTAAGATACGTTCCACGAGATTTTTGCTCTATTTTAAACGAGTCGTGTTTTATTAAGCTTTTTCGCCATTTTCGCTGCGATTTCATCACTTAAAATATTAGCGCGCTCTGTCCAACATTTGTAATTACACATCTCTCCATCTTCTTCTTTTTCAGCCGAATAGGGCCCCCTTAATATTTTTTTTTCATGAAAACTAAATTAAAACTTTTTAAATATTTTTTTACGTAACACTTCAGAACCGAAGGTTACTTACTTCATCAGGATACAAAGTATAAGTACCTACATAACAAAAAGTTGTCTTATTAAAATTGTATGTTTTTGTGAAATATTTGTTTTTGTTGCTTTATTGCTTACTTCAGTATTTCAATTCGCTACTTCCGGATAGAACCAATACAATACAAGGGGTTTATCGTTCAATGCACGATATTGTGATTAATAACAACTGAACGGTCACCTCTATTATATTTTGCTTTAAACCTAGTAATTAATGATCGTCTTTAAAGTGTACCTTTAAACTTTTATTATACCATACCATTTGGAAATGAAGACGACTTCCAATCGCATGCTAAAATTGATCACGAAACCAATGACATTTTTTGAATGTCGATAAATCTAATAAACAACAGCGTTTTGCCCCAAAGGTCAAATTTATTTTCGTCTTCATAATTCAATAAGTCTCTCGGTTTTTCTTATTATATCTATCTATTCTGAGAACACTCTAACATCGCCGGTCGTTTTCGCTAGTCTACCTGGTTAAGACTAAAGCTAGTAGAGACGTTGAGACCGAGTTGAGACGAGTCTTGCGGTTCGTACATTACGCTGAAAGCACTATCTAATTACTAATTAGTAGCATCAATTACTGCCAATTACGCTGAATTGTGCTTCTTTGCGTGTAAATAGGAGCTATACGAAAGTGGTAGATAATATTTTGACGTTCTACGTAGTCTATCTGAAAATCTGCAAAAAATTACAGGAGCGAATTTCGTTGCGGTTTTTTCGTTTATAGTTTTACAATAAATCTTACATATAAATTCTAATTAGTCATTAATATACTTTATATTATATTTTTGGTAATAATCCCCTTATAAATAACCTATTTGCGAATAAACTTTTCATAGAGCACCTTTTATTAATCATCCAGTTTTATTTTATATTGGAAATTACCAAAATATTCCAAAATATTGATAAAATGTAAACCTTATTTTTATTTTTGAAAAATTAGCCGAAAATATTTTTATAATTGTTTTCCTGTGTTTTTGTAAATACTTTATTTGTTGTTTTTAGATCTTTATTTTCAAGATTTTTGTTCATACAAAATTAAAAATTAAAATGCATTTGAAATTAAAAATATAAAATTAAAATGCATTTCAAGAAATACAGTTAAATTAGTATGAAAATAAGAATGCATGCACATATTTTTTTTCACATATAATATTTGGCTGATTTACATTGCGCCGTTTACAATGTATTTTTTTTTTTTTTTTAAGAGCGGAGACGGTCTTCCCGTGAGCACTTAGGCCGTAGGCCCTCGTGGTCCCGAGGCAAGACTCTCGACTCACAATCCGAAGGTCGCGGGTTCGAACCCGGCGTGCGCAAATAAATTTTATTTGATTAATTTGTGTTATTTCACAATTTATTCATTTAAAATAATAAATAGTATATTTGCGGCACGTTCCAGAGTGGAAGATTCTATCAGTATCGCCCTGGTGTAAGACCACCATTCAGAATTGAAACGTTGCTTGAAATGGCTTTAGCCGTGTTTAGTCACCAGATCTGAATAGCCAGGTACTTCCCCACCTTCCTCTTCCCTATCTCCTTCCCCTCCCCACTACCTTCAGCCTCACAACATACCCCGATTGGGGATGCCATAGTCTCACTGGCTCCAGACGGGAGCAGTTGGGACTCTTGTGCGGTTTTAACTGTAAAAAAAAAAAAAAAAAGGCCCATTATGCTATCTCCCATTTTACCTCATTCCTTTGACAGTAATCCAGTCCCTTTTACAAAGTTCACCAGGATTGTCATTGGAAATAAAGCTATGTCTTCTGGTTCGACAATGTGTCTTCCCAGGTCTCATTTCTCCTCTTCACTCCTCCGCGGTTCCCTGAAGGCCCCACGAGGGAAGAGGGCTTCATCTCTCCTCTCCACTCCTTAGTTCCCTGAAGGCTCCACGACGGAGAGTTCACCTCCCTTTGGTTCCCTAAAGGCCCCACAAGAGAAGAGCCCCACTCCACCTTGGCTCCCCGAGGGCCCCAGGAGGGAAGAGGACTTATCTCTCCTCTTCACTCCTCCTTGGTTCCCTAAAGGCCCCATAAGAAAGAGTTCACGGAGATGGCCTCATTTCTCCTCTTCACTCCTACATGGTTCCCTGAAGGCCCCACATGGGAAGAGGACATCATCACTCCACTTCAAGAGTGCCCTTCCCCTTGGTTCCGTGAAGGCCCCACAAGGGAAGGGTTCATGGAGGTGGCCTCAGCTCTCCTCTCCAAGGCTTCTCCTCTTGGTTCCTCCTAAGGGCCCCAGGAAGAAAGTCCACGGAGGTGGCCTCAGCACTCCTAGGTTCCCAAAAGGCCCCTAGTTTTCGAATGGTCCAATTTTTTTGTCCCACGAGTGACCAGGGAAATAGAAGGTCCACTCCAGCAGAGCCCCGAATGTTGGAGTAAGGTCTAAATACTCCGAGATGCGACCTTGTTTCTCGGAGGCACCGTTCTTGACACTGTTCCCCAGGACATTCAGCCTGAGCACGGTAGCTCATACCTTGGCTTGGGATGGCTATTGCAGGTTTGTGTTTCCACTCCCTGAGCGATGGGTTCGCCACACTCCCTACGCTATGTTTACAATGTAGATAATAATATATAGGCATCAATAATAAGCTTCAAAATAGGTTTGGTTACATTATAACCATTTATAACTTAGTTAGTCTCTAATTAGGCAATTGAAGTTCTTGATTAAATATTTTCACGTGTTTTGGGTCGAATTTCTTTTACAGCGTTCCCTCTAAAGTTCTGGTTTAGACACTATAAATAATTTAAGAATGAATGTTCTGTCCCGTGGTCCGTGCGTGTGTCGGTCCTGCCACGGTAGAGCGATTCTAAATTGAAATGTCGCCGACTTTCCCAGCGAAATTTCCCACTTCGCTGGCTTTATATTCGCATATAAAATCTCTCGGTGAATAAAAAAGTTGTTAACTTTTATTGGAGCTCATCTTGTATCAAAAGGCAATCCGGCAGCACAATGTAATTTAAAAAATATGGCTGACTCGTGTTGTCAGAGTTTGTTCGTTAAAATGATAAGTAGGTACCTACTACTTAATATTTTATTTTTACACCGGGTATAGATGTTTTTATCGAATATTTTAATATCTCACGCAGTTGTCGAATTTAAATTAACAAAAAGCGTCAAGGTCACGAGCAAGCGCAATTATAAATTAACATTATGAGATATACGATTACGTACCTGGTACATTTTTAATGTAAAACCTAATTGACCTTGGACCCGGAGGTCGCGGGTCCGTACTGTGTAATTAAATTAAATTAATATATATTTCCTGCATTTCCACCCCTTTTCGGAGTGAAAAATAATCTCAGTATTTCGGAATTGAAATTTTGTTTTAGATGGCTTTATCTGTGTTTAGTGGCCAGATTTCTAGACTTCCCCTCCCCATCTACTTCCCCTCTTCCACTTCATTCAATATCGTAATATTTCGTTACACCGGCAGTTGATTGACTTAGTTCGGTTACTATTTCTTGTTGAAAATCATTCAGCAAAACAGTGAAAAATACTATATTCTATCTCGACGGTCTCGAAGAACAATTTCGGATCTGCTAAAAATTGAAAGCCTTACTTTTAGACTTACTTTTAGTTGGCTTATTTATAGACTTATTTCGTTGATTTAAAAATCTATATTTTTTGAAATTTTAAATGAAATGGGATGAAGTGCAAAGCATCAAAACGGCACTATTTGATACCAAAAACAGTATTAAAAAACGATACTTCAAAAAGGTCTCGTGAAAAATTATAAAATCGCGCATCCGACATTGTTTTTCGAGACCGTCAATTTATTTTGTACTTGTATTATAGATAAATTGTCGCCGATCTTCGATCAAACTGTACGGATTAACAAAGCGGCGGAGCTAATGAAAGTTATGCATTTATGTGATTTGAAGTCGGTTAAACGACCTTGACTACACGTGTTGTGCGCCCTGTTTCATCCTAAGAAGGGGGCATCCATAAATTACGTCACACCTTAAGGGGGGAGGGGTGTAGAGAAATGTGGCATTGTGTGGCAAGGGTTATGGGGGGGTCATGAGCTCTGTGACGTCACATGTAAAATCTAAATTAAAAACGCAAAACTAAAAAAATTAAAAATAAAATTTTGAACTACTGCTTTAATTATTTTTAGATGTAAAATTGCAAAATTTGTGACGTCGCACTAGGGGGGAGGGGGTCTCATAAATGTGACGATGTGTGACAGGGATGAGAAGGGGGTAAAAAAATCATGAATTTCGTGTGACGTAATTTCTGGATGCCCCCTAATGATTAATTGCAATTTTATTTTTCCAGGTTGTGCCCAAGGACTACAAGACCATGGCGGCCTTGTCGAAGGCCATTGCCAAGAACGTGCTGTTCTCCCATCTGGACGAGAACGAGAGATCTGACATCTTCGACGCCATGTTCCCCATCAACTGCCTGCCGGGCGAGTCCATCATCCAGCAGGGGGACGAGGGAGACAACTTCTACGTCATAGACTCCGGAGAAGTCGAGGTTCGTTATTCTATTATTTATACTGATCTATGAATTACCCACTTCTTCTTCATTCGTATGGTGGGGGGGTCAGAGGGGGACATCTAGGTCTGCGAGCCAGTCTAGGGCCTCAGGCGTTGCCCTGTGGACCTCATCAATCCCGCCGGGGAATGAATGGAGCGGGCATTCGTTGACCACATGTTCGGTGGTCTGCACCTCACCGCATTCACACATCTCCGACTCTTTAAGGCCCCATTTATACATCATATGGGCACAACGGCTATGGGAGCACCTTATCCTACTGATGGCGGACCAGAGTTTGCCAGGCAATGAGAACCCTGGCTGTCTCTCAGTGGGGTCTTGTACGAGATGGGCATTTTTCACCTTGGCCGATTGCCACTCAAGCTTCCCTTCCTTCCTCCCTTCCTATCTTCTGGGGGAAGAGGTGAATGGAGGAGTCTTTCTCCTTCTGTCCAGAAGGGTTTTCGGGACTTCAATCGGCATGCCGGGTGTGAGACGACATCATTGTGCAAAGGTATTGCGCTTTTTTGCAGCGCCTTCTTGTACTCCCTTAGTGTTGCAATCTCTTGCCTGATATTTGGCGGGGTTATAATTGCAAGTACGAGGAGCCAAGGGAGAGGAGTAGATTTTAACGTTCCGCTTATGGTTCTCATTGTGGCATTAAGCTGAACGTCGATCATGGAAGTGTGGGCGCTTTTAGCCCATACTGGAGCACAGTATTAAGCTGCTGAGAAAACCAGAGTAATGGATGCCGTTCTAAGCGTGTTGGCGTCGCATCCCCAGCTAGCTTACTGACGAAGTTTAGTCTTGTCCTGGTTTTTTTTTTTTTTTTTTTAATTACCCACAACTTGTGATATTCGGGGTTGATTCATTTGATGTTGCGTAATTTATGAAGAAATAAAATCGTTTGTGGCATATGTTTGACTAGGGACCTGAAAATTTTGCGTTATTTTTGACGAAATTAGTTTTTGTCGAAATTCACGTTATTTTTGAAAAGCGGTGTTATTTTTCAGCGAAAGTGGTGGTATTTTGCAACAAAAGTGGCGTTTTTTTATTTTTATCATTTATACAAAACCGGAATTAGTCAAATCGAAATCGAAAAAATTGACATTACCTGAAGTAGAAGTTGGCCGCGTTCTTTTTATGGCTACCCAAGTTTTTTTAAACAATAAACAAAGACTTATTTTAAATGTGTACCTAAAACAGTGCAACACGTAAAATTTAGCGAAAACAGGGTGCTGTTGTCTACGACACACGATAGTTTGTGTGGTTGCCAGATTAAAATAAAAGACATGTCTTTAGTTCGTGTTTATGCCACCGCCAACTTACACGTGTAGAACTGTACTTTCTTATTTTAAAGTACGAAAATTCACGTTATTAACCCAAAAAGCTGCGAATTTTGAGTTATTCTCGTGAAAATGGTAAAATTCGGATTTTCCGTGTAAAAATCGGATATTTTATTATTTAGGCTACGTCTTGGTTTGGCGTCATGGTCTCCGAATGCCTACTCGTTAAAGATCGTGAGGTTCACGAAAATGTGGAAGCTGTTTTCAGGATTGCGTGATTTATATGAAGCATATCGTATGTTGTGTGAGACGATGTTTGAATGTAGATGAAGCTAGTGGCGTGTTCCGGTGTTCTTTCCAACATGTCGGCATATCCCTGTAGAATATAACAAGCTTCTTAGTGATTTTATTAATGTACATAGTTTGTAACGCATTGGATGGACCAAAAAGTGCCTGTGTATTTAGATATTCATAGTATGGGAACATTTTGCGGTTTCGTTCATGGTTTACCGTTGTTTCAACCACCAAAATATAACGGGTATACGTCTGATTTCGTGGTCGAAATACTTTAAAATGTTAAATTGTAATTTATGCAGAATAGTGCGGGGGGAATACGTCATGATAAATATCTTTCTACTGTGTTATTTTATCGTCAATTTACGAGCTTAATTGCTTGATTTTTATTTTGTAGTCATTAATTCGAGAAGCCTTTAAGATTATATTGTATTAGATATATTGTATTATATTGTACAGAATCAAATATTACTTAGCGAGACGCTTGAAATTTGAGCTTTTACGATTTGGTAGCTGGATTTAATTGTATTTGAGATTATGAACTCAATTTACGAGTTTCGACCAAAAACAACTGTAAGAATAATAACTTCCACCGAAGGCCCCGTGGAGTTGTTCCCAGCTAATTCATTCTCCAATTTGCGTAACATTTCTTTATGAGTTTCATTAACTTTTTAATTGGCTTCATAATTGTTTTTTGCAATCTTTTGTGTTTGGGTTTTCGCACGCATAAAAAATGTTTACCCTTTTCTCGTTACGTCGACCGTTGTTTTCTCCCTTTGAATCGAATAATTAATATTACAAACATTGTAGGTGATAAAAACACACAATACAATCATTCTTATGCTCTTTTAAATTGTATTATTTAACTGGAACTATGCTGACCATGTTATACGACTACTGGAATTCAATCGTCATCCTTGGTTGATAAGACAACAGAGGTCGCTCATAAATGAGATGGGCTGGCGAGAATGATAAAAACCTATGTTCAACGACCGGTCAGTGGCTTAAACGACAAATGCATCGGGTTCCACTCAAGGAGCATCTCCCCCTTATAATGATGGCAGTAGGGGATTTTCAAATACGGTTAAGTTATTCGTAAACAAAAAAGCTGTATACCTATATCAGAATATACATACCTACAATACTGAAAAAAATTTCATTCGACGATCTGAGGAGGTACCGAATCGATTTTTTCTCCAGAAATTTGTTTAAACTGAAAAAGTGCTCGAGTGTACCCAAAAACATAGAACTGGTACCTATTATTTATAATTGTGTTGTAATATGAATTATTTCTTGTGTTTTTTTTTCCTGAATAACCTTCCTTTTTACCTCAATTACACATTATCGCATTTAGATCATTTTTGTTAAAAAAACACTAAAACCCCTACACAACAAAAAAAAAGTATCGCGTTTTTACATATATGTATACTTTTTATGATTAACCCCTCAGGAACAACTTATATAGGTATCATAGAAATCGTTGTCACCCTTACTATCATAGTTATTACACCTTTATGAAACCAAAGTTTCCGACCGCAATTTGAAAAAAATATATGAAACTTTGGGGATTTTTTATTAATTATTTTTACATAGATCTACAAAAACTGAGTTGAAGAAAACGTTTACAATACTTTGCCTAATAGAATATACAGTTTGTCAAATAAGAGTAGCAAACATAGGGCTCCGTTGTTCAAATGGCAATACTAAAAATATAACTCACGGTGGAAATGTAAAGCTGTGTAAATGAAAATTAAAAAGGCATAAAAGTGAAAAAATATATTTTTTTCATTGCAACATAGATAGCCACTGATATCAAAATTAGAATTGCATAATAATAATAATTGGACAAGTTGTAGAGCGCCGTTTTTATGAAAAATCATCTCAAGCTTATGTTAAGGCGTTTGTTATACCTTTGCAATTTTGTGTAAACATAATGAAGAACAACGATATTGTAATCATTACATAGTATAAAATGAAGTTGCTCCCTTTTTACGCTGTCTTACGCTTAGATCTTTTAAACTACGCAACGGATTTTCAAGAGGTTTTCACCCAGTGATTCAAGAGGAAGGTTTATATGTATAATACATGCATATTAAATTAGAGAAAAGCCGAGATTTCAAAGATTCAATTCAGTCAGCGGGCTGCGGGCTGGCAAGCGGGTGGTGTGGATTTGATATGTATGCAAATTAACAGATGGCGTTGGTTATAAAGGTTGGGTAATGGCAATGTGTTTAGTTAGCCACAGCAACGTTAAAGGTCAGCTAGTAAAATATAAAGCACAGTTTAGAAACTGTTCACATTTATTTAATACTAGCTTAAGTACCTAGCGTTGCCCGGGCTTTAGTTCATCATCTTCATCATTTCATCCCCTTATCCTATTCGGGTCGGGGACCCATTGCATCGACAAGGCTTCTTCAGCTGACTGTTCGGCATCCGTCCATGGCAGTCCCATCCTCTCCTCCCAGTTTCTGGAGTCGCCTCGTCCAGCTGTGTCAGGGGCGGCCCACTGGACGTCTACCCTCCGGAATCGCACATAGTATCTTCCTCGGAATTCGGTCATTAGGCATTCTTAGTACATGCCCAAGCCACCTCAGTTGCGATTTTTCTATGAAGAATAGCAGTGGTTCAGTGTTTAGATCGTCGAGTTTCTTGTATCAGCTCATATCACTCCTCTCAGGTACCTCATTTCGGCAGCTTGTACTCTAGAGCGCGTCCGTTCGCTTAACATCCATATCTGGTGGCCGTCAGGCGATAAATCACTTTGAACACTGCCATCTTTGTCTTGGGCTTTAGATCATGTCTCTAATTTTAGATCTGAATATGTTTAACTCATTAAGATCTAAAAGTAGTGTAACTAAACTCACCATTAGCGATTCTTCCTTTCTATCTACTGTTAAATTCAAATTTATGTTAAATTAAATTAAAGCAAACCACTTTGTAAAACACCATTTAATCAAATTTATGTCATTACACAGGTACCTTAACAGTGCTTCTTCTATTTTATTTTTTTTTATTTAAGAACAAAAAATGATTTTTAAAATGTGGTTTACTGTGTTCTATACATTCAGTGTCATTGCACTTTAAAATAAAATTTGACAGTTAAATTGGTGTTGTTAGCCTACAAATTTTGTAGTTCCATTTTTAATATTTTCTCCCTTATTTGACAGACTACATATGTGTTTTTATTTTCGTTTATTTTGAATTATTAAATTTCAAAGCGTATTTTATCACCTTTCAAAAACAGTTTTTAGTTTTCGGATACGTTCAGAAATATTCCATTTATTTGGATTTTATTGCAAAGTAGAAATATTTTGAACTTCCGACAAAATAGGCCCGAGGCCTGAGGGGTTAAAGATTTAGCCAACGTTACACCAGCTCAAATATTTTTTAGTCTAGTAAAATACAGAAAAGGCAAAAGTTTTTTTTCTCTTCTCTATCCTTCCATATTCTGTTGTCAAACATTTTAAAGTAAAAATTTATATCGATGCTGGAGAGGATAAATGACTAAGCGCCGTACTTCCAGCGTCGATATTGTCAATTCTTTCAGGGAACCCACATCACATCCTCATTAATTATTGGTTCAACAGGCTGGAAAATAATCAGAGTTGATGGAAAAGACGAGGAAATTTGCCGAGGTCTTCCGATACAGTGAACGCCGCCGAATACTCATTATTACTTATTAGATTTACCCACGTTCTTCACGAGTTCGTACCGGGGTAATGTTGTTAGTTGTTAGAATTAATGTTTCAGCTCAATCTCAGGATGCTTTCAGATAATATAATAAAAAAAATATGCACAAAAGCAGAGATTCTCAGAGTGGGTTATGTCTCTGGTGGTGCACGGCAACAACCAGGGGGCACTGAAGGTCGTAAAAGATCTGAAAAGGGGAACAAGGCGGCTTAAAAATTGATCGGCCATAATGCCAGAGGCCTGGGTAGCTATTCTCCAAGCCCTCGTCGCTCGCAATCGCCGTCGAAAGTACGTACATTGGTCGACGGGTTATTCTTGAACCTGGTCGACCGGAACATTCTTAGGCGCCAAACGCCAAAAGTCATTCGACCCAACAACGAGTGGGGTAGACCAGTCGTAGCTGGCGCACGGCGAGTAACGATTGATCGTTGCTCGGGAATAGCTACCCAGTTTGGGGAGGCTCTTTGACCTCTCCAGCTGGTCTCTCACGACCCATCGCCTTGCATCACAGCGGGAGAGATGGATTCGTACGTCCGTTACTCCTGGATACATTGACATCTGGATTCCAACCCACTTTACCTTTTTCTTTCCAAGAATTTTCTCTCATTCCTTTCCTTAAAAAATACCCTTCATCTCCAAAGATGACATAGGTCTTAAGGGATTTTTCCCCCTCAGTATAGATTAATAAAAAAAAGTCCAAGATAGCAGCCAATAAAAATATGCGTTAAGAAAATGAAGATAATTTAAATGGTTCTTAGTGAAGAATGATACAGTTAAATATGACCTAATCGAATAGGGACACATTAGCTCAGTTGGTTCAGCCCCGGCAAGGCGGAGGTCCTGGGTTCGCGTCCCAGATGTGACCGTATCCTTTTCTGATTAGGTCATATTTAAATATGGCATTGCAAAGCATGCCGGGAACCAGCTAGTGTTACATAATTTTGATGTAATTTATTAAGACTTGTTTTATGGCCCCAACGGCGTAAATGGCATAAATATATAGATAAATAATATTGATTGAGCGTAGCGAAGCCTTTTTAACTCGAAAGTTTTGCATTTCGTCTTTCTGTAAATTTGTTTGTGCGTTCCGTTTCCGTTTCAAGATGGTGGCCGTTTTAATGGTTTTAAAGATTCTTTTTTCAAATGTGAAATCATCGTGTTTATTTGGACTTTCTTTTTCGCATTTTTTCAATATTATGGTACCTACCTGCCTGAATATAATTACGTAATAAAATATATAGTTTATAATTAAGTATGTACTTACACCTACGTACTTACAAATCTTGTGATTTAAGAGTTAATTTTTGGTTTTGATTTATTAAATAAGAAAAATTAGAAACATCTACCAAGTCTACTATTCACAGAACGTCTATAAAAACGAACGACCTGATTTATGGGGTGTTGATGGGAAACTAGTACCTATAGATATCTGTATTTTCCATGGAGTTAATTCTGGCAACGTATCCGGCATGCTAATGCAATTTCCTCAGGACGCGGACGGCAAAAAGCAGTGGCGCGTGTTGCGACTCCCCAATCCGCCCTTGGCCCCTGGGACGAGGGAATAAAATTTTCAATATTGACTCCTATTTAATACGGACGTACATAATGATACACCTAGTTCATGTTTGAACTCTTTCATGTACATTTCGCTTTCAATTTATTCAATTTCAGTTTTCTATCAAAACTTTATCTTTACCATCGAAGTCATGTCTTCAATGATTGGCTCATTTATAACTAAACGTACTTAATTAGGTTGTCAATGATTTGCGTTATTCCTGCGTGAATTTATCCATGTTCGATAATCTCAAATTTGCTTCAAATTTTAACCTTCCTCGGTTCTTCGGGTCATTTTGACCCGAAACTGATATTTAACTGATCACAAAAGTCGTAATTATTAATATAATTTGTAACGACTTCATGACAATTACTAATTATCCACTCACTTATCATCGGTATTGTAAAATTATGGATAAGTCTCTTATGTTAAGAAAATTTGGGTTTTTCTATCTTAAGTTCCTCGGGATGACCCGAAACTGAAAATTAACTGATCATAAACGTCGTAATTATTAATATAATTTAGATGACTTCATGACAATTATTAATTATCCATTCGCTTAATATCAGTATTGTAAAATTATGGATAAGTCTCTTATGTTAAGAAAATTAAGTTTTTTTCTTTCTTGGGTTCCTCCTCGGGTCAATAATACCCGAGTATGAAAAAAGTCCTCGGGTCAGAAATGTAAATAAAAATGATTTGTTACGACGATAAGGTTTCTAAGAATGTACTTACACACTTATATTTACACTTTACTTGTGTCCTTATTTTTATTTAAGAAATATATTCTACGAATAATTTAATTTAAAACCATTACTTCATTTTTCGAAATCGGGTCAATATGACCCGAAGGCCTTAAGTGTACATAGTATTTGAGGAATCGAGGAAGGTTAAGTACGTATTTTTTTTTAAATTTTCAATTTCAAATTGAAATCAAGTCATTTCAAAATTGTAATCATTTGTGTTGTGAAGGATCTACCTGTATTATATTATTTTAGCAGATAATTATTTTAATTATTTTTTTCAAAATTGTAATTATAATATTCCATGATTTTTCACAGGTCTGCTCTAGTTTATAATAACCTTGTAACTAAAAATATCCATTTGAATTAGAATATTCGAGTTGATAAATAAATTTTTATGTGGATCGAACAATTTATATGTCATTTTGTAAATAGGAAATCCTTTTGGAATGGCTCTTTGTCTTTTTTGTATGTAAAGTTTACAGCTCATGACGGAAAAGACGCTGTGAGCTAAATAGAGTTGTGTTGGGTTGGAAATTCTTGTCAGAAAAAGCTTTGCAAACATCATAACGCCACCATTCGAGAGTTTTGCTGCTTCAGCATCCAGATATTCTTATTTGTAATTAAATTTAATAGAAATGAATGGGTTTAGATTTTAGCTATACATTTCTTTGATGTATTCTGTATAGTATATGACATTATGAGAACACTTAAATAGGTTTTGACGGGTAAAGCGTGTTAGCCAAAACTAATCTATTTTCGCTGCTATTGACCGTTGAGAACAATTCGCGCACCGACGTAACCCACTTTCGAGAGGTCTATTATATCAACAAAGTAATTTTATTACCTACATTCCTACATACAACGTAGACATTCGCAACACAACACTGTCCTGATTGATTAGTGGCTCTGCCCATACACCGTACACACTACACACTGTCACTTTGTTATTAGTTATTATCTTGTTCCTTTAAAGACAGGTCTCTATCAACCGAAATCATGCACATGAATGTGAACGTTCGCTTGAACTTCACTATAAACATTTTTTGTTTTCCGTCTCCTTCGTTTGTTGAAACATGGTTTGAAAGATTGGGGCGAAGTTCGCAATTTGGCTAGTGGTCTGTGGTAATGGCCTTTCCACGCATACGCACTGACGTTTGGCGTTTACATAAATGTTAAAATGCGTTCCAATGACGAAGAGATGCTACATCAGGGAGAAAACACAGATATTTTAATAGATTTTTTATTACAATAAAAACACATAAATTTGTTGTAGACCACTTTTATTTTATACCGGTCAGTGGTTGAGTGGGCATCGCGTTTGGGTCCCACCCGGGCGTCCCGTGTTCCATTCCTCGGCTGGCTAAGTCCTCCATCACAACACAAGCAACATTTTCGGCTTTGTGTGGTGGTAGTAGGAGATTTTAAAACATTGTTGAGTTATTCGTAACCCGGGAATGTTTGTCTTTCTTTTTTAAAAAAAAAAAAACAAAAATTTATTACACTCTGTTTTTACACACAGATTTTTTATTTATCAGGAAAGATTTCCGACTAATATCGATTATTGCACGACTTAAAGTTACTATTTAAAAATTTTGAGTGCGTAATTAATTGCGTAGATTTAATTATTTACATTTTCAATTTTTTTTTAAATTTCTTAAACTGAACAATACCATCGTGTTTTTTGTGGCATTTTATTAGATGAATACTGCACTTACCCACGAACACCGCACTGACCCACAAATCTGGACAGAGTATAATTAGTTTTACCTACCAAGGAGGGTCCGTGACTTTTCAGTGAACTACAGTGCTAAGTTTGAAAAATAAAACATTATTGATGTTGTTGTAACTGAAAATGATTTTTTTTTTCAAAATTTCCTTTTTTTTTTGAAGATTTTTCAATTTAGGGTAGTTGCGCTTCCCCAAGCTGAAAGAATCCTGAAAATCTTAATACAAAAATTGAAATTTTGAAAAAAAAAAACGTTTTCATCTACAACAACATCAATAATGACGTATTTTTCAATCTTAGCACTCTAGCTCGCTGAAAAGTCACCTACTGCCACCGATATCTTTAAAACTAGTAGTTCTGTGAAAATTAGACCTAGCGTCCAAAAAAGTATGTTTCTAATTTTACTCTTTATTTTAAATTACCAAAATTTCCTCTAAAATTGTAAGATTTTTAAGTAGGTACTTAAATACTCGACTGATAAACACGACGATTTCACATTTGAAAAAATAATTTTTACGAACCAACGGCAACCATTTTAAAATCGGAACCGAAACGTAAAAAAAAACGTATCAATTTTTCAGATAGATTAAATGCCGAATGCTCGAATTAAAAGAGGACTTTGTTAAGCCCAGCCAAAAACTAATTTGAAAATTGAGTTTCCAAAATGTCCTGTATAAAAATCGCCAGGTACACGTCTACTTTTTTGCCTTCATATTTTATAGGAAAACAACAGAACTTATTTGTGTCCTTAGACAAATTTTATGTAATACGTCCTTTCATGCGGTTTCTGTTTAAAAAAAATCGTATTGATCGTGAAGCAAAAATAAATTTAAATAAACGTAAATAAATCACTTTTGTAAAAAAATCACAGCGAATTGGTTTCAATTTAACCCCTCAGGCCTCGACCATATTTTGTCAGTGGATCAAAATATTAAATAAATGGAATGTTTCTGAACATACCCGAAAACTAAAAACTATTTTTAAAAGGTGATAAAATACGCTTTCAAATTTTATAAATCGGAGTAAACATAATTTTTCAAGAAAGAAAATTTATCATGCAAACATTAACAAGTTTTAAAATATCTCACCTTACGTTTTTTCCAACTAAAATTACTGATAACGAAAAAAATAAAAACACATATTTTTTGTAAATTTGTTATAAACCTTTCATCAACTTACTTTTTTGTCGTTTCGCGAAAAAGTAATTAATAAAAAATTCCCAAAGTTCCATTTTTTTTTTTTAATTGTTGTCGGAAACTTTGGTTTTATAAAGGTGTACATTTTAATTATTTTTGCGGTAAATTTTTAGATTTGAATGTAAAGCGTGGTGTTTGCTTTTTCTTACACCGTTTAGATCAGTGGTTCTTAACCTGGGTTCGATCAAACCCCAGGGGTTCGGTGAGTCAGTCTCGCGGGTTCGGCGGAGGCAAGACACACCCCCGACTCGAATGATTCGGTTCGATTTTCAATAAAGTAGGGTTCGGTGAATGCGCATATGAACCTGGTGGGGATTAGTACCTCCAACAAGGGAACCACTGGTTTAGATCAATTTCTAACCATGGCAGTGAGGGAGACACAATGATTTCTATGAGACCTAAATGAGTTGTTCCGAAAACCGAACAAGGGGTTAATAATTTCTTACAATCTATCTTATACATTCACAACACATTCCACCATGTTTCTTCATTTCCTTAATACCGATTCTTCTTCTTTCGTTATAATACTTCATACGATGCAATAATCTCGTGGGCGTAAAATAAACAATCGATGCCTCGTTCGCCGTTGTTTGACGGGTAGTATGAAATTATTAGAGCCCGATAGGACAATCCTGGTTCAATTCGCACATTATTAATGTATGTACCATCGCGTGCAATCATTTTGCAATTCACTTTATAGTGTCATCATTTATTTAGTGAACGTCCCCGTCCTGCATTCCATATAATATGCATATTGCATGGACCTCCCTCCACCTGACGTTGGGGGTTTACAAAATGGCGTTTATTATTATTTCTGCTTCGAACTTCAAAGTCCATTCTTTTTCATAGTTTTTAAAATCCTTAATTAATCATTTAATTAATAATTCCTCCCGAAAAAATTAACCAATTTTAATCAATTGGTTCACTGGTTTTACGGAAATTTATAAAACTTCTGTCCTAGAGAGGAGAAACAAGCATAATAAATAAATAAACAGGTAAATCAATAGTAGGGTCTTCCAATAGGGACTTCCGAACTTTGACAGTTGATAGCGGCCATATTGTTGAAGCGACATCTGGCAAATTGGCTGTCATTTATTCAGTCTGTTTTGCCAAATCACCTTGGATGGATACAGCGTTCAACAACACGTGCAAATGATAAAATTGTTTAAAATTTAAATAATTATTTAATTGTTTAATGATAAGATCTCGCGTGGAGGTGACGTGAACTGGCCCTCGAGATCGTGCGATTTGACCCCGTTAGGCTTTTTCTTGTGGGGTTTTCTTAAGTCGCCGGTCTATGCGAATAAGCCACAAACCACAGCGGCCCTCAAAGCCAACATAACCCATGCCATCGGTCAAATTCAGCCTGATTTATGCGCCAGAGTCATTGAAAATTGGACATTTCAGATGCGCGCCACCCAGAGAAGCCGCGGCGGACATTTGAACGATGTTATATTCCATACATAACGGCATCGATAAGCCTTTCAAACGAATAAAAAATTTCGATGATATCTCACACACACACTTTGTTTTATTTAAATTTGAAGATGGGAAGCGCTTAATGAAAGACCCTTTATAATCATAATTTACTTCCAAATTTGAGTTGAATCCTGGCCAAAAGAGAATGCTTTCGATCGCGTTTTTATAATGCCGCTATCTATTTCCCTTCATTTCTGATGAAAGAAAAACAAACTTTATTTTTATAGAATTACAATACTTTGTATGGAAATACGGGAAAACATACCCACTGACGGGCGGCGCGGAGGGTGACGTAAATTTCTTTCGAATTTGAGTGGGATCCGTGCCAATGGCGAATGCTTTCGATTGATTGTTTTTGACTAATGTTTGTTTATAATATGTATTTCATTATAGTGCTGAAGAAATATAAAGCTATCTTTTAGAGTTGTTTCTCTGTTTCTTTTTTTACATTGTCTTATCAAATATAAGGACCATAATTCGAGAAACCAATTAATGTTTGGATCACTTCTATAGCGCCGTTTTCGTGAGAAAGTCATATTATCAAGGGCGCAAAAACTAAATACTCAAACAGCCGTAAAACAGCTGTATTTTAGCCCTCTGCACGGTTTTTGGAATTATACGATTTATTTTTTATTTTCAGTCATAATATGCCACTTGCATCGCAATTTTTTAATTTTTTTTCCGGTTTAAGCAAATGTTCTAAGACATTGCGTATTTTTTTTTATTTTTTAATCGTACTTTTGAAACCCTGGCGATTTTTTGAAACTTTCAATCCGAAAAATCGGACCATTTTTTATAAACCGGAAAGACGGGACATAATTTTATGGGTGCGAAAAAAGTATAATTACATAGCCGAAAATCATTTAAAAAAAAACGACTTATTCCACATAAATGGCACAGGAGAATAACGAGGCATTCCAAAAATATTACATCTCATAAATATTTGTTTCCTTGATCCATCTTTTTGATCAATAATCATTATAATGTTCAACGTCTACATATGACTAAATCCAATGTAATAAATTTGTACTTGTAAATTATAATTATATATTATAAAATTTGATTTTGTTAAAATCAGCACTGTTACCATTATACTCCTAAGTCAGCCGCTGCGGAAAGCATCTGTACGATGTTCACAGTGAATTTCAAGTGTCAAATTGAAAAATTCGCCGAAAATCAAAGTGTTGCCATAAAAAAAAAAAAATTAGTGTGGAATTTTACAAAAATTAATTGAATATTTCGGGGACGGAACATTTCCATATAGTGACGTCACGAGCCCAAAAAAAACGGATTTATTTATTTAAAAAAGAAAAAACTATAGATTTCTGAAAAAAATTATTAGCATTTTCATAATCTTAGGAGAAAAATCTATCCACACGATTTTATCCAAGTCATTATGAAATCCATGCAAGTGGCCTATTATATTATATAATAACTTCGGATCTTTCAAGTCAGGTAGGTAGGTATTTGAATTTTTTTTTTTTTTTTGACAATATTATCCCTTTCCTGACTTCGGTTTCGACCATATATCCCTAATTCGGTATTAGGCTTATTTTTTACCGACCACTATCTCCTTCACTAATATTATTTCTCTCTTTATTTCAACAATATTTCCCTTACTGTTTGTGTGATATTCCGCTCTCCATTGCAAAGGTCGCTTCAATGCTCTACTGCTGCACAGCTACACCCATTACCCATCTAATGATGGCTCCTCACTTTGTCCTTTGTAGCATAACAACTTTAGAATCGAGTATTGTATGGAGTCGAGTGGTATGGGTCGGAAATTTATTCACAGACTAATCACACCAAGACCGAGTGACGCGACATCACTTTAAAGCTCCGTCAAAATAGACTGCAATGTTTCTTCAAATGATTATCTTTCCTCTGGATGTCTGGATCGTCTCTCTCCCCCAGCCCTGTCCCTCTGTCCTCTGTCCCCTGTCCTCTATCCGCTATACACCCCTCACATCATACAAATACATAGAATGATCCGAGGTTCACCCCTTCACATATCAAATGAGATTGACATTATTTGAGCTCAAGTGGAATTCTGTTTTATGTCGCTGCGGAAAATAAGTACATAATATATATTTTCTGAAATTGTGCGAGATGGAGTTCTTATTGAGGAATGTTATAAAAGCTCTTTGCGGAACTTAATTTCCTCTATACATTCATTTTCAGTAAGAAAAAAAAACATAATTTGCTAGCTCATTTTTAGGTGGAAAAAAAAACACTCGTTTTTTTTACTATTTTGTGCCTTCGCAACAAGATTCCTTCTGGCTATTTGGCCAAAACTAATATTTTGCATCAATTTTTTTCTCTCTACCCTGTCTAAAATGTCTTCTATGTGGATTCGCGTTTACTTGTGCCATTAACTACGTTCTATTTAGAACACTTTTTTATTCAGAATATTTTTATTCAGAATAACACGGTTTTATTTGCAAATTTGCGAGCAACTTAGATCTATCTGCCATAGACAAAATATTTTTGGAGCAAAATGGTTACATTTTTTTTCCTACTTACGAGCTCGTTCCCTTGGAACAACAGGGTATGCCCTTTGAGTGAAACTAAGAAAAAAATGTTTAAAAAATACATTTTTGGAAATCTGAATATGCAGAACGGATTGGAATTGAATTTTCTTGACTTTAAGATAATTCTATGCAAAAACATGTCATTTAGTAAAAAAAAAAAACTAAGTTAAATAATCTTGTTACCCTCAGTTGATTTTCAAAATATCAAAGTTCTATTAGTTTTTTTTTAGCTAAATGCCACCAGTTTTTTTTGTATAGAACGTTCCTCAACATAAAGAAAATTCAATTGATATAGGTATGTTTTTCATAAATGACAAAGTGTTACTTTTTTCTGAATTCTAACTAGAACCTGAATTCTCTGCTTTATGCAAATGGCAGATGGAAAAGCCACGGAGTTAAATTTTGTTTTCTGTGACCGTTTGATTCTGTGAATTGCAGTAATTCCATTTAAACTGGTCTACAATAGAAAGCTAAACGAGCCCGCATTTCGTATAAAAACACAGTCAGATGGAAAATAGACTTTTAAATATTTTTTTTTTTCAACTTTTCATTATTACTTCATGTTTTCATTTATTGCTTTTTTTTATTTTATGTTACGCCTCTTACGTACACTATGTTAGGCGGGTACATAATATTGAAAAGCAAAATAAAATTGAATATTGTATTTTTATACCAAATGACGGGATTTTTAAGATGTTGGCAGGTACCACCAGATATCAAAATTTTACGAATTATGAGAATCTCATAAATCAAGATTTTTCGATGTCGAGCCTTGAATGAAATTCCTGATCAAATTATTTTTCCCTTTGAGAATTGACAAGCTAATATATTTCCTTGTTAGGTTTTGATTTCTGAATACGCATTATTCTCCGAATTCAGTATTTATGAATACTTTAAGTCTGACTTATTGAGTGCGTCATATTTGCAGGTTTTTGTGAACGGTGAGATGGTGACTACAATCGGCGACGGCGGCAGCTTCGGGGAACTGGCCCTCATCTACGGCACTCCTCGCGCAGCCACCGTGCGCGCTCGCACTCACACCAAGCTGTGGGGCCTGGACCGCGACTCCTATCGCCGCATCCTCATGGGCTCCACCATCCGCAAGAGGAAGATGTACGACGAGTTCCTGTCCAGGGTCTCCATCCTGGGTGAGTTGAATAACAAGCGAGGGAATATGTACTTCTTAATAACTAACCTCTGCATCTTGAGCCAAGAAGTTTATCTGCAAGGAGGTCGTAAAATAAATACTTCACAAACATTCTGGATTGCTCCAGATTTTGAGTGTGGGGAAATAATTACCATTGAAAATTCCTAATAACGTAATCCCCATAATTGCCCCATATCTTATAGCAATGACCTAAATGTCTATGGGTTGTTCTTCTTTTTAACCTACAAAAAGTTGTCTCCTCCAGTTATTAGAGAAAAATTCAACAGAATAACCAGTACTTTTATTATTTTATAATTTCCTTAAAATCTACTGTACTGAAGATGTAAAGACTGTGTGCGTTTTAAAAATATAGGTGTTTATATTTTTGTAGTAAAAATTACATTACAGAGTTGTAACTCCTCGTGATAGAGGTGTATTTCATACAAATCACAGTTGTCTCCTTCCACCTCGACTTGCATAAATTCTATAATGTTACAAAAAATGATATGACGACATAAAATATAAAACTATTTTTAAACTCCAAAAGGTATATATAACCTATCAAGTAACAGCGATTATTATTTCTTATGATATTTAATAAAATATTTTTTTTAAATCTCAAAAACTTGCCTCCTACAACTTTTATGTGGAACGTTAATTCTGTCATGTGGGTTGTCATTCGAAATAGGTATACACGCAGCTCGTGTTTGTCACCCCCGATAGACATTTTAGACCTCCTCCCCCCTTGCTACAATTTCCCCTCTGAGATCCAGAGAGAATTCATTTATAGTAAATACAAACAACCCCTGTGTGGTTTCGCTTATCTGGTTTTTGGAAGCAGTTTCATATTATCATTTGAGCCTTTTAAACGTTTCAGAGAGTTTGGAGAAGTGGGAGCGCCTGACCGTGGCTGATTCGTTGGAGCCTGTTTCATTCGGAGATGGGGAGACCATCGTCCGACAGGGAGAGCCTGGAGACGACTTCTACATTATTCTCGAAGGTAAGAACTTGAGAAAATACCCCTCTTCTAGCATGATAAAGATTCTGTTGCCAACAACCACAGTTTGTGACTGAAATGGTGATATATAAAACTAACTTATATGTAAAAATGTAATACATAGCCAGGTAAAGATACTCGCATGACTGCCCGATTAAAAGAGAGTAGAATTACAATTTTACCAAATGTCTTGTGTCGGTTACAATGTTTTTCTAAATCACATAAATGATCTTTTGATGATCGTTAAAAATTTCATTTGCATTAGCATTTTGTAATATCTGAAATGTTATATATTTGTAATCATCGCATCCGCCCGGAAAGCGAGAGGTCCTGGGTTCGAGTCCCAGAGGTGTCAATATCTTTTTCTGATTTTTCTGTTTTCAGATTTTCGATTTAGTTTCGCTTATATTGTCTTCATTTAATTAAATATTACAATTTGAGGTTTTACTCATAAAGTTAAAATAAAAATTATATATTTGTGTTTAGGTTGTGCTCTGGTCCTGCAGCAGCGCGCCGAGGGCTCCGGCCCCCGCGAGGAAATGGAGGTGGGGCGCTTGGGGGCCAGCGACTATTTCGGGGAGATTGCCCTGCTGCTGGACAGGCCGCGCGCCGCCACTGTCAGGGCTGTGGGTCCCCTCAAGTGCGTCAAACTGGATCGCGCTAGGTACATATAACCTACTTCTCTTTATGTGAGATATCGCGCTAGGTACAAAATTCCGAATATGTGCTTTACGCTGACGACATGAAAATATTTAAAGCTGTGCATTCTCTCTCTAACTGTGAAGCATTACAAAGTGACCTAAATAGGCTTTGCAAGTATTGCAAAGTTAACTGTTTAGATATTAATGTTTCCAAATGTCACACTACGACAATCACCAGAAATAAACATATATTTAAGTACTTTTATTCACTCAACAATGATCCTGTCATCTCTAAAACGGATTGTAAAGATCTTGGTGTTTACCTTGATAGCAAACTTACATTTAATAAGCACGTCGACTCGATCGTTAACAGGTCATATAAAATGCTTGGTTTTGTTCTTCGAATAAGTAAAGCGTTCAGTAACCCGCGTAAAGTAATAATGTTATATTTTGCATTAGTCAGAAGTACACTGGAATATGCCTCGCCAATTTGGAACCCACAGTACAAAGTACACATAGATAGCATAGAGCAAATTCAAAACAAATTTATAAAATATCTAACCTTCAAATTCAACAATAACTTCGAATGCGCATTTCAAACTTTGCAACAAAGGCGAGCAGTAGCTGATTTGACATTTATACACAAAATTTTAAATAATAACATTGACTGTACTGAGCTTCTTTCCCTAGTTAGTTTTAACATACCCTTAAGATGTACACGCCATACAGAATTATTCCACACGCTTAATTACAAGACAAATGCAGCAACTAATTTGCCAATTAATCGTGCTCATTATACTTTCAATAATATTTGTCTAAATTCTAACATCGACATTTTCTTCAATTCACTGCCCAAGTTTAAAAAGAGCATCATGTCAGTAATATAAATTGTTCAATGCGCATACATACATACATACTCACACATACACACACATACACCTACCCACCACACACATCACTCGGTAATTACTTAATATACATAGACACTACTAAGAAACATATCATAGGTACCCATCATGAAATATACTTAATGATTGTAAATTGTTTTCACCACCGTAACTAATGTTCTGTCTGTTTCTGTTTATAAATAAAATAAAATAAAAATTAAAAATATTATCAACCTCACAATAACAAAAAAAAAAATTAAGAGAGAAAACGTTCCCGGGTTAAGAATAACCTGACAATATTTGAATTCTTTGTACTTCCATCATTATAAGCGAAGTTATTTGTGTAATGATTGAGGACTAACAACAGATTGAACCAACGACGCCTGAGTGGCAACCTAACTTGTCCACTCGGCTAAGTTGTTGAAGTTTTTGCAAGAAATGTCTAATGTATAAGTGTAAACTTGTTCCAGGTTCGAGCGTGTGCTGGGGCCGTGCGCAGACATCCTGAAGAGAAACATCACTCAGTACAACAGTTTTGTCTCCCTGTCCGTATAACAACTAACAACTAATCAAAAATATTCTGTTTAATGGTATTCCAAATAGATTATTTCCCTGATCCCTGAACCCGCCCAAAGGGCTGCACCATAGTTTGTGCCTACTCTGGTTCCGTTTGTACTTCACTGCGGGTTTTCTATATAAACTTGACCCACATTGAAAATACAAGTATTAAACAAACTATTAATTATTAAGACAGTATAATATAACTAAATTTGGCGTTATTGATTAATGTCCGAAAACCATAGCTTTCATTAAAATTTCTACAGTGGAAACTTGAATGAATCTAAAGAGTATTTTTGATTAAATTCCCTTGGTTTGAAAAGGCATTATTTATTTTGTAGACAAGGCGTTGAAGCCTTTCAAAATTAGACCTGAAAGATAAAATTGTTTGGTAATTTGATATTACACACAAACAAATAATTGAAAAGGGTAAGAATGTGAATTCATCCAAGGGTTTTAAATTAGAGTAAGACTTTGTAATATTAATGAACTGATTTGAACACTCGCTGGTTGGGTGCCATCCATGTTTTCATAACAATCATCAAATTGTAAAGTACATCAATATTTAATAGGTTGTTTATGTGTCCTTTTGCCGGCCAGATTCTGATTTCCCTTCAATTATTCACCAGTTGTATAATAATAATTTGTAATCTTTCTACATTAGAAGAACGCCATTGTATTAATATCACTTTAAGAAATGAACGCAGCTGGTCTGATCTAATTCTCCAAATGATATTTGTACCCTGGGAACTAAAATACATACATACAGCTTCTTAAATACCCAGATAATCAATATTGTTTTTAGAAATTGTTTTGTGTTTTCATCACATTTGCCATGATGAATTATTGTGCCAAATATATTTATTTAACAAATTGTAATGGTTAGTTGCCAGTGTTAGTGTCAGTGACAATGTCAGTTGGCTTGCAGAGTAGGAATCAGAATCTGTTAGCCGACAGCTGTAATCCTTGAGTTTTACATTGTAATATATTCATATTTGAGGTTGCTTTAGATGAGAAAGATATTTCAATATATAAATTTGTTGTGAATCATGCTTGATGCATTGAATTTAATAATTTTAAATGTAAAAAATTTAATCAGTGATGTACTTACATAGATACGGGCGATGCCCAAGACTTCTCAGCGGGTTCTTATAGCCATATTAACCAACTGCTGCAGACAAAGAGCCTTGGACAGGTCCATTATTTGTCTGCCTCGGTTGGGTCTGATCTCGTGAATAGAATCTCGGACATCGCCGACATGACTATGACTAGATGCCAGGGGGCAATGGGCAATGTAGAATGTATTGTGAACAGTTTAATGCACCCGATGCTTCATCATGTATTGTGCTCTGCTTCATGTATTTCACCTTTACGGAAGATGCCTTAGCATATTAATCCTTGTGGACATTTATCCAGTCAGTATCATAAATATTAAATTAAAAAGATTAACATAAATCTCTGTAGCAAAACAAAAATTAAGAAAATAATACCTACATCTAATACCTAAAAAAGAAAACAGCAATCTAATGCACTGAAAATGTATACTTACTTATTTTTCTAGACTATTTGTAAAGGTCATTATTTAGGTGTCCCTTCATAATATTTATTAACCAAAAAAAATTGCGTCTTATTTGTTTCTTGTAGTAATTTCGTTATGATTTGGAGTCTCAGTTGAATTCAATAGGAATACACTGCAAGCAATAATTATATTTTGTTCATTCGCTTGTGGAGTCATAAGTAATAAACCCACGTCAGATTTTGTAGTATATAATAATATGAACTTATGCATATTGCTTAGAATCTTGTATGTAAAACAGATGACCTTCGGAAACTTGCGATGAGATTCTGAGCAATTAACCTACCTGTTACTGGGATATTTATTGTTTAATGAAAGAATCACTTTTTGAATAGGGTGTATTCTGCTTTGCGTATGGGATGATTAAAAGTAGACTTTATTATGAAAACTTTTCCGCAGACTTGCGATTTCTTCCTGTAAACATTTAAAATTCATGTATCTTCTTCTCAGATTTTTACAAAAATGTGTGTTTGTAAAGTATGTTTAATTTTTGTTAAGTTGTAGAATTAATAGTAATTATTCTTTGTGGCAACTTAAAATTTGATGTTAAAAAAATTTATACATTATTTAATATAAATAATACCTTTATTATTTAACTGCATTTATTTTTCCCTTAAAAACTGTTGTAAGTAATTAAGAAATTTGTTACATTCTTTTTCTCATTTATATTTTGAAATTTTCACTCTTATTGTTTCCCTTTCTTCAAAGAAAACTCTGCCTTGTGTAGAAAATTTACTTTTTTTTACCTAGCGCAGTATCAGATTAATAGATAATGTATTTACACAATTTTACTGTTGTGTATGACTTTGTTTATGGTTAGTAAATGATTATTAATATATTAATATACAAAATAAAATAATTAAAATGTAGAAATTGATTTTTATCATTTTTACAGTAATCTGTCACCCCTTCCATACGGCAAAGGACAACAGTGTCATACCTATATTCATACATAAACCTAGTTGATGGGTGATAGGATGCAGGAGCTAAAAAGTTACGAATAACCTGACAATATTTGAAAATCTATTACCACCACCGTATGTTACTTGCGTGGTGACGGGGGACTTGGACAATATTTGAAAATCTCCTACTACCACCACCGTATGTTGCTTGCGTGGTGACGGAGGACTTGGACAATATTTGAAAATCTACTACCACCACCGTATGTTGCTTGTGTGTAGTAGGGCTTAGACAATATTTGAAAATCTCCTACTACCACCACCGTATGTTGCTTGCGTGGTGACAGAGGACTTAGCCAGCCGAGGAATCGAATATGTGACGCCTGGGTGGGACCCAAACGCGATGCCGAACTCAGCCACTGACCGGTAATTATGTGAAGAGAAGGAAGATTTTCTTAATTATTTGGGAATGCCGAAGCCATTGTATGAAGAACTCTTGCATATAGCCAAATATACTTTTATATTTAACTAAACAGTATACTCATGCACATAAAAAATGTTTTTCAGAATAAGAATTGATAGCAATTACTGTCGAGCCACATATTATGTGACTCTGAGTCAAGTCTTATAGTCATCAAGTTTATATTATAAAAATATGTCAATTCTCAAATTGCTTAGAAGCTATCGACGGTAAACATATTGCTATTGTGCCTCTTGCTGGTGCTGGCTCACACTTCTTTAATTAAAAAGTGTATCATAGTATTGTTTTAACCGGTCGGACCCATAAGCTTGTTTTCACGACAATATAACATGGCCAGACACACGGATGACCAGTGACGGCTAGCTGTAAGGAGCGTAAGAGCGACACACTCCTTGAATTTTTGCCAAAATAAAAATTCTCGAGTGCCGAAAAACATCATTAATTTACGACACGCCTCATCACAAATCACAATACTAAACTCTCTTCGGTTATATACGTACATAGTATAGGTGTCTATGTCACTGCGTGCGTAACAAAAAAGTGGGGCGTTTTGCACCTATATTCCGAGCGGTGGTTCGTTTTGAAAACGAATGAAAGAAACGAATATCGCTCACAGGGTTTCACGAGAATGTAGCATAATTCTCAAATGATCGATACCGTAGGTAGGTAGAATGCTTTGAAAATATAACGGCAAGGTGAACGGTGGCAGTCAGCGATGTATGAATGCAGTGTCAATGGATTCCCGCTTCATTCATTCGCGACGGGAATGATAAGGTTCATAGGGCGACACCTGAGGTCCTAGACTGGCACGCAGACCCAGATGACCCCCATCTGATCCCCCCCACCATATGAAAGAAGAACTTGACCGTTTGGCATTTTATCTGTCTGTAAATTTATTTGTTTATTCCGTTTCCGGTTTCAAAAATCTGCTGCTTCCTCTTTATTATTCAAGCAAGCAAGTTAAGTTAGTCTCATAATATTATATGTGGACGTGGCCTATTTCATTGTATTCCCACCACCATGGGGGTGAGGTTTGTCCGGGTCTTGGCAGTGGATGTGTCTGCCCACCACGGCAGGCCGGATCGGAAGAGTGTAGTTGAGGGAGTCCTTTTGACTTCTCCAGCCATCAGTGGGAGGGATGGATTCATATGTCCGTCACTCCTGGACAAACTGACCCCAAATTCCTACCCACTCCTCATAATCTTTTCCTTCCCAGAACTTTCTCCCCTTCCTTCCCTAAAAAGACCCTCCATACAGCATCCCCAAAGATGACATAGGCCCTGAGGGGAATTATTTTCCTCAGGGCTTCCTGTGTGGAGCTAATGTAAAAAAAAAGAGAATGTATGGCAATTTGCCATGCTGAAAAAGATCACATGCGGCGGGTGACAAAAGTCACAGGCAGGCGACCACTCACTCCAATTTTTAAGCTAATTGCATTCGATATCAATCGATTGTGAAAATAGAGGACTGTGCAATGACTACTAAGACACGACAGGGCAGCTAGGCAACGTGGCAGAAATCGATATTGTAAATCTAGGGTTACTTGATTTGCATTTTAGAAAATTCAAGCAAGCCTTACTTGGTTAGATGCTAACTTCGACTGAGGCTTTTTTCAATTTTAAGGTACCTACCTGCCTGAAGAATGTTTGAAAAACTAATGAGATGAAAAACAGTTATCGAGATGGTGGTGTTTCTTTAAGACAAATTATAAAATTCCTTACTTAATGAAGTACAAAAAAAAAAGGTTTATAATTAAGCAGGTAGGTATTTAAGTACCTACTTATAAATCTTATGATTTCAGAGAAAATTTTCATTTTCGTTTATTATTGATATTTTCTTATGGGGGATGCTGGGTGGCATTCGCGTGCTGATTATCGCCTCTCCAAACTGTAAAAATAACTCTCTAAACCCGCTCTCTGTTTCTCTCGAAACAACCCAAAAAGGCCCCAGGGAATTTACCGCTCACCTTTTAAGAGCTACTACTGAACTACTGCGATCGCCAAGGTCGAGTCGCTCAGTTTAAGCCATATCTTACAAAAAAGGGCTTAGAAAATTTACCGCTCTTCTTGAATGCATCAACCACTGAGCCACACTTTGAACTGCATCTTGCAAAAAAGGACCCAGGAACTTAAACACTCGAGTTTAGCATACTCCCACATCCAGGTCGAGGCACATCTCCGAAAAAGGTGTCCAGAGATTCTACCACTCGAGTTTACCACTCCTGCCACTGAGCCATTTTGTGGCACTTCCAAAATGTAAATGAAATTTTGGTTTCGGTGACATTCTTTTTTTTCGACAAAAACATTAAAAAAATAGTAGGTGTTGGACAGTTGGGGGCGGGGTAAGAAGTTGGTCGGTCACTCGGCTGATTGACCAGTGATAACATAGGGAAGATATTTTTTGTTGTTGTTTGATTTTGAAGAAAGAAATTTGAAATAAAAAACTTCATTGAAAAAGTCACCAGAGAACAAACTTTCATTTACATTTTTTGCCCCAAATAATGTCAGGAATCACTGGTTAAGTCAAGTATGTCCCATAATCCTTAGCGGAATTGTGGTATCTTGGTGGGCACACGCACAAAATAATTGTTTCCTAGAGTAGCATTGAGCTTTTTAAAATAACGCATATATTGAAGTAACCGCATATAGTGAAGTGTTTTCGAAATTGATCTATAGGTAAATACTGTAATATATAGAAATAAATAAATAAAACCAATACTGGGGACTATTTGCTGCTGCCAAAAATATCCTTAAAAATTTGAAAAACATCATATTTACCGACATTTTTGTCATTCAGTTCAAAATTTTGAATTAAAAAAAAGTCAAAAATATCCTTTATATTATGTTTATTTCTGGTGAATGTCTATGTCTAGTGACATTAAGAAACGTTGATGTAATAATATATTTTTATGTTAATGATATTTTCTAATTTATAAAAAAAAAAACGAGTGCAGTTCACACGCGTTAGAAGCGAAACTTCACCACTCAACCAGTAGGAGCTTTAAAATGTTACATCATAATCAAAGCGACCAATGAACACAGTTCGAGGCTTCGAAGGTACTGTAATGCGTCATTTCCGTTTCATCAGAGTTTCAAATGACAACAGGGCTAAAGAAGCTTCACTTCAAAATTGTGGTGCTCGAAGCCTTTCTCTTTGTAATGGGAATACCCAATGACTAAATAAAATATGAGATACCACATAAGAGTCCCAAGTGTCGGTGGCCAGTGGATATCTGGCATTCTGTTGTGAGGCTGAAGGGTGTGGGAAAAGAAAGGAAATGGGGATGTGGAAGGTTGGATCACCAAAAGCTAAACCCATTTCAAGCAGCACTTTGATTTTGAATGGGGGCCTTTCATCAGGGCAATTACTGAGATTATAATATACCTGAATTGTGTCACAACTCACAAGTACATAATAATTAAATGTGAAACACATATTTTTAATAAAATTTATTTGTGCACGAATTCGGAACCAGATGGATTTGTAGTTGATGATCTTAACCGCTTGGCCAGAGGTCAGTTGATTTCATAGTTTAATGTGTAAGAGGTACATCATACAAGATACTTATGTAAAAGGTGTTTAGTGTCTTATAAAAAGACCTAAGAGCTAACAGAGTAAAATGGAGGCCAAAACATTCATTTGTCAGATGAGTTATTTTTTCACTCTCATTATTTTATTATGAAACTAGATAAAGTCCCAGGCGATGCCCGGGCTTTACATAGAGTTTTCGAAATCAAATGTAGTCAGCGACCTCTTGTTTTAAAGGTCACATCTGCGAAATTTCATCAACCTCAGCATAAAACTGTACATGTGCATACAAATCAAATCCACACCGCCCGCTTGCCAGCCTGCTCGTCCACCACATTCTTGTTTACATATTTCAACCAATTTACTCAAAACCTTGAAAAATTATATACCTAAACCTTCCTCATGAATCACTATCTATTGGTGAAAAACGCATGAAAATTCATTCAGTAGTTTTTGAATTTATCACGAATAGACAGACACGGCGGAGGACTTCGTTTTATAATATGTAGCGATTGTTAATTTCAAAGATAGAAATTGAGGTTTTGTATATCCTGTATGGCTGAGCATGACGTCACAGGAGCATTTCTCCATGTGTGGATTAATCTATCTGGCGGAATGCTCATCACTCAGCCTGTGAAGTCATGCTCACCTGTAAATTCTAGGCTATAGGTATTGGAAAATCTAGTCATCAAAATGTGTAAACTTGCGAAACCATAAATAATAACCCTCGTTATTTCTCTGTAGGAATAAGGCAGATACTCCACAAAACCATCTTTTCAGGCAGCCTGAATAGACAGCAATGGTGTGTATCGCTGTACGACCAAAGCCAATCGATATGAATTATTGAAAATGGCCATTTTATTAGTCATCTGGTGGTTATTATAAATAGGTGATTGTACAAGTTCCTTGCCAAATTCATCCAAAAACTATTTTTTCTCTGAGATTTGTCACGTTTTAATTTTTATCAATTATCTTTTATTTAATGATTTTCAATGCCTATATCATTGGGATATGCCCGTGCCAAGAGAAACAAATTTCTTTATATCAACACTGGAAAGCATGAATGGTTAAAGCGCCATCCACCTGGTAAGGAAAAATGGCTCAAGCGCCGTACCGCTACATGGCACTTTGGCCATTTATCATTTCCAGCGTTGATATGGTTAATTTTTCTTAAGATAGGCACACAGCTTTCTGCCTTTATGGACTAAACACTGCACGCCACTGACAGGCGATTACATGTAACAACGCCAAGTGTGCCTTTTTGCTGGAGGACAAAGGGGATGTTTATAATGATTTTCAAGTGAATAAAAACATTATTTTACTAAAAAAACTTTATTCTTTGGAAGAATATTGATTTTGCTCTCACCTTAGATAAGATCTAAGATGGAAGCAATAAATAATTAAATAACACAACCTAAAAAAAGTTAAAAATAACAACGACACAGGAAATAAATGTAGAATCTTGCGTGAAAGGAGTAACGTTGGAGGAGGAGGAAGCAACTTAAAAGGCTTGGGCAAAAGATGCACGGGAGATTCTCCAGTTTCCGGGCTGGTCCAATAGCTGGTCCACACGTGATGCCATCTGCTGTACGGGGTCATGGTCGTGAGCAGCTTGAAGTAACAAATTAAGCCTCCCTATCGAGAACTAACCCTAATCAAATGGAATACCCCTTGTCTTGCGGCAAAGGAACGAAGACAGAACGAAAAACATTGGTCAGGCTAATGTTACACTACCTATGCAGAATTTCAAGTTTCGACATTTATGAAGATTTGTACTTTTCATTGCATAACCTTATAATAAATAATTATTATTATTCACCAACTTTTTTTTGCTGTGTGTTTGTCTTCTTTTGTCTTGATAAGATGTATATTGGTGTTTGAATTCTCTCCAGAAATTATTCAAGGCACATTTATTGTGTTTCCATGTGTTGACTGTTTTAATATTATTCTTTAATTCAATTTTCAAATCTGTTTAATATTCTTCTTCCCTAATGTAGGGATGTTGTGCAATTAAACAGTATTCACCAACATTAATAAATTTCCTCTTTGGAAACATTCTCTTCAAATATTCACTTTGTAATTTTAATAATATCCATTTCTTATTATTCCTTTCTGCCTGTGTCGTTCATATTCAACACTATGTAATATGTTTGTTATTTTGTGTCAACAAGGTCATTATAATATTGTTAAACATAAATAACAATTTGTTATTGCTAAGAAGACATATCTTGATCTGTTATCATATGTACTTACAAGATATGTACATACCAGCTGTATAACCAGCTGAATATTTATAATTTAAATTGTCCACAAGTCCTATATTGTCTATGTACACTGAGTCAGTTCACTTCTTACTGTTTTTTTTAGTTTTTCTTTGTTATATTCACTTTGATTTAGAACCGTACACACCATTGATTATTATTACTCGAAAGAAATAGCTCGACGTGGAGAAAGCTGAGCTGTGCTGTGCTGTCACATGTAAACCAACTAAACATGGAATGACATTATATAGAGGTGTCATGAAGGAGGACTACCACTACAGACCAACAGGATTGAGCTGCAGATGCCTGCAGTGTGAGCAGCCTCTAAATATTGCCGATATTTGTCATGCTATTTTTGCAGTCTAACTGTTGTCTGGATTCATCGGAGAAAGTGAGGGCAAATGGGGCCAGGAACTCTAACACCAGCTCCTCCGTCTCGAAAGCCATTTCGGACTTCAAAAACTCTACGGGGACACTTTGTCGATAGCTAAACATTAAGAAGAATATTATAAGTTCACATAGCATACAATTGATGATGTACATTGCATGAAGGAAAAGATATGAGGAAATGATCACAGAGAGAATGAAGCCTGGGGCTCAAATCATCGAAAAATACTTCTATTTTTATGCAGTGGCGGCTGGTATCTTTTTGTATTAGACAACTTAAATTAAAGAAGAAAAATTATTATTGTTAATAATTTAGACTTTTTTACGATAAGTCACCTTTACAATGAAATATTTGCAGAAATAAGGAGGGTCCCACCAGATGACAGAAAACCTTCAGATCAAAAATGACTAATGGAAAAAAATATATACATATTTTGCATTGCCCCGAGAGTGGAGTGCATTATTTAGAGTGATTTTTGGCATATTACGGAAAGTTTGCAAAATGACTTAAGCGATCGCTTGCCAAAAATGCGGCAAATTTATTTACCTTTCGTAAAACATTTCCAAACCCATTCTAAAAAATCTTGAAAATGAAAAATATCATAAGTCGCCACTGATTTTACGGTACATTTCAAACTCTTAGTGTTTACAATTACTTGCTTTTCAGGGAAAAACATAAGTACAGTATCCAAGCTCCGAACTGAGGAGTAGAAGTCGGGGGAGTGAGGCCCCAGGTCATTTCATTCAATTTATTTAAATCCATATATAGTAATCATCGATTACATTTGAAAGTATCAATTTTAAAACAAAGAATTCGTGAGTAATGATTTAGTTTCATAAGAAACAAATGTTTTATTGTAGTCTTGGCATGCTGAGAGTATTGTCAAACTGTAAAACAATCCTCATGACAGGAAAATTATTGTTAAAACAAATAGTTTTTTAAATGAGAAGAGAGGTTGATCGATGATTTATGTATAATAGGTATATGTGATTTGATCTAACCTGTAAAGCTTTGTTTAAAATTTTAAATAAGTCATTACAGCTATTGCAAACAATTCCAAAGTATTTGAAGTGGAGCACAAAGAAGCAGCTGAGATAAGAGAGTAACATGTGTGTAAGCCAGACAGGGAATTAATCCTCACAGGGAATTAGTAAAATTATAAGCGATTATTCCGTATTGCTTTCTTAAAATTAGTAAATATGCGTCAAAAAATGCTAAAAGCTCGTTCACACACAGCTATAAAACCGCAAGCAGATATCTGTTGAGCGAGCACTTATCTTTTGTACCTTCACTCGACGCTATCAAATTTTTCTTCCTATGGTAGGAGAGGGGTCAGATGATTAGGGAGCGGCAACGGAATGCACATTTTTTGTACTGAATCTATCAACTGACATCTGTCATCCACCGATCTAGGCAATTCCGTAATTAAAATGACCCCTCTCTTGTTTTCGTTCGAGGCAGGCGCTTAACTTTTCGTATATCGCCCCTGGAGCGGTTCCGTAGTAAGATGTGTATTGTCTATGGTTGATCTGCATCTTAAACCGCTTAGGTGTGTAGGGTCTGAAGGGATTGTAAGGAGAGCGTTATTTGGCGTGCGATGATCTTTTATATTTTACGGCTGTGTGTGAACGAGCTTTAAAGGACAAAACTTTATAAAGAAATCAATGTGTTTAAAAAATATAAAACCCAAAAGAGTAATGAGGTGTAGACTTATCCACAATATAACATACGATTTGATGATGCACTTGAGGTAGGCCTTCCTCTCACGTTCAATGAACCAGTCCACAAGGAAGCCGGCCATGAGGGGGGCAGACTGGTAGAGGTGGAAGAACCTGTGAAAGTTTCCCGTGGCCCATGCACTTCTCATCTTCAGGGCATGGCTGATGCAACTGTCTTGTTTCTCTTCAAGCGATAATGCTTTGAGAATTGTTGTTAAATCTGTAAATAGTCAAATTAAAAAATATAAACAATTATTTTGACTGAAGTACTGGATAAAAGCATTGTTATAATGGATAAAACTTGAAAAAATAAATATACAAGGAGCTTATTGTCCACTCAAAGAACATAAGAAGGGGAAGATTTAGACAAATAACCACTTCCAGAAATGCTATTCCCTAAAATTTGTGATAAGAGATTGTTTTCCCGCGAGAAGTGCTGTCAGATTTGTGTGATTTTCTACGGCTGTTATTTGCTTTTTCTATCGGCCGATGTCAAAATTTCAGCTGTGAGCTGTCACGTATTTTAGTTTGGGTCGTTTTAAACACGAATTCCTGCAAGTATGTATGATTATTTAGTCATTTAACAGCTGTAGAAAATCACACAAATCTGACGGGACATCTCGCGGAAGAACGAGATCGTTAAATCTCTTAGAGAATAGCTATTCAGAGCAATGATTAGGAGTAGTGAAGGGTAAATTCCAGGAAATTTATTTTTTAGGAATATTCCTGAAATAGTCCCCAGTGAAATCCTCAGCTAATCAATGAGGTTGTTTCCTATAGTGAAATTACACACTATATATAATGCATAATATTAATTAGAGAATGGTGAGCAGAACTTCATTGAATTTTTGGAAAATAACAATTAGTAGGTACCGAAGAAATAAGTCATCAAAATGTAGATATTTGCAGCGGTCAGGTTGTCAATGTATGTCAAGTTACATACAATGACTGGTGCATCAGTACTGCAGCACTGCCATTCCGAATTATTACGTGTGACATCATGAGACATGATTATTATACTTTTTACCCAAGTTCAATTTGAAAGTTCATAACTTTGTAATTTTTGGAATTCAAATTTTTTTTTTACATTTGTTATTAACTTTTTAATAACACTTTCATCAAAGAAAAATCCATCAGAAAAACTTCCTTTAAAAAAATATAAAATTCCTTCACTTTGGGGAATTTATATTAGGTCCGGGAATATTCCTGGATGCACAACACTAAGTAAGTGTACCATGTGGTGACCGGTCAACTCGGAATGAAACCAACTCAGAACCATCTCAGATAAGTCATTTAGAGTGATAAAAATGGTTTAATAGGTTATGTTAGGTTAGGGTTATCAGCTAATTTAAAATTATTTTTTTCATAGCTTTTAATGACTTTTCAAGGAGGCGTTAAGTTGACTTATTCTCAGTTGGCATGGAACCGTACCATGTCGCATTATGAAAGTAAAAAAATACCCATTTGTAGTTACCTAAGGTATTTTTGGTGAAAATGTAGTAAAGTATTCTATACGCCGTAAACTCTGTCCTTTTTCCGACTCCAGGGATCTCAGAGTAGAGCATCCGCAGCTGCGTCTGACACTGGTTGAATTCCTCATGGTCCCCCTTCTCCAGGGCGATGCGTGCATGCGTCTCATACACTTGGACTGTGAACTCATCACGTACACCTTGCACCTGTTCAAATAGAATTTACATTGGAATAAATCAAATCATAAACAAAGCTCAATAAATAACTAATTGTTTAATCAACAACTCACTGTGAGATCCTGTCTGATAGACTTGAGTTGATCGCAGGCATATCGGTAGTCCTGTTTGGCCACCCAGCGATCCTTGACATTCTGCAACGACTTCAGTAATAAGCTAACTGGCCTGACTTCGCAGGAAGCCGGAGCCTTGGTAAGTCTCAAGAAGGACTTCTCCAGGTCTGAACATGTCCCTACAATGTGAAACTCCGTCCAATCAAACTCTCCCGCTGTGTCCTCCACAATCTGATTCTGGAAAGACACATCGAGGAACTTTCTCGGCTTGGAGTTGGGATGGGGGGAACTGGCGATGCTGGGAACGGGGTTGGCCGAGCCATTGTTGAACCGGGCCGCACGCTGCTGCAGTCGATCGGTTGCCGTGAATTCTGGGGAGAATACAACGCTAGGCTTTTTCTTAGGCGTCTTCCCCTTTAAATTGTTATTTCTGTTTTTCTTATTAAGGTCCAGGCCGAGCCTTTCACTTATTTTGCCACGACTCTTGTTCTTATAATTATTTTTTACTAAAGGTTTGAAATTATCATCACTGGCACTCGATGAACTGTCGCTGTAACAGAAAACAAAAATATTGTTACATAACTGCTCAGAATTTTTGGATCAGGTTTATCGGAGACAACCAAACTTCAAAGTAATAGATAATTAAACATAAATACATCAAGTGAGTGAATTTAAATAAGACCTGGTAATGTACGTACCTGCGTCGCCTTCGGTGTGGGCTTCGAGATCTGGTTGGAGTGGGGGAGCGTGAGCGGGCAGTGGGGCGGTGAGGCAGGGAGAGGCGCGGGGGCGGACGGCCAGAGGCTCCCTTGAGGCGTGCCTGCAACCCGTTCTTCTGCTGGTACTGCCCCAGCGTCCCCGCCACAGGCACCACCGGCTTGATGACCAGGTTGTTCCTCTCACTGTGCACACTGGGGATTGGCTCCTCATCCCAGTTCTTTATCCACAGCTCATCCTGTCTCGCAGCCACTGTGATCCGACCCTTCAAGCAGACCTCTATCTGATCCCGATCGAAGTCGGTCTTGCATTTCTCATAGCAACGCATGATGTACTTGTTCAGGCTCTCCGGCCAAGCCCCCGTGGGATTATCGAAGCCATTGGGCTTCTGAATGGGGACAGAGATGGGTGTGGGAAGCAATGGTTTATTCTGCTTGACGGAGGGAGAGGGGACGGGAGTGATGCAAGGCGGAGGAGGTGGGGAAGGAATCTCTAGAGGGGGTGGCGGAGGTGCCAAAGGGGGCGGACAAGGTGGCAGAGGAGGCGCTTCTGCGGGGAGGGGAGGAAGCTCATCTACACTTGTGGTAGTATTAAAGGTATTATTATTCTGCATGATCCTATTCCTTTTCCGCTTCTTCTTGGCTCCGCCGCTGTTGTTTCCTGCCAGAGGATTGTTTGGCTGGAAGCCGGGCCCCCTCTTGGCGTTGTTGGGATTTATGTTAAAGCGTATTGGAGGTGTATTATTGAAAAACGACTGATTACCCTGAGGTCCAGGACCCGGAGGAAGAGGAGGATAGCCTTGCAAAGAGTTATTTTTTATGTCCTTATTTTGGGCCATCTGCCCATTACCGACACCATTGAAGTTCTGATTATTTATTTGATTTTGCTGGGGTCCGAAATTATTATACCCCATCTGATTATAGTAATTATTGTTAAACGGCGGATAGACCCCGTATCCATATTGTTGCTGATACATCATGTTATTGTACATCCAGGGGTTCTGCTGCATTCCATTATTGGTTTGTACATTGACTTGGGCATTCGCCCCCTTGTCAGCCATGATTTATGTTTAGAGTTGCCAAAACTAATTTTGATATGGCTCACTACATAATTCTGACCTCAATACTTATTACAGACTGTGACTTTTCCAAGCACACACAACACAATTATTGTAACTAAAACTATCCTTACCGAATAAAACACTTGTAGCCAATTAAATCTGATTATTACAAACCAAAAGCGTCCCGCACAACCTTTAAAATGAAACACGACTGACACGGGTATTAATAAAACTCTTCACAAAATGGCGTCACTTTTCGAGCTTGCTACGAGCGACCGAACGACCTGCGACGTTTCAAGATTGGGAATTGGGAAAGATGTGCGCAGTGTTGCCAAATGCCAATAGTGTAGTTGTAAAATTTCCTTTGTTTACTTTTTCACACAGTTCTTACCTCTATGAATAGGGTAAATATTTTTAGAATTGATTATTTTAAATAATAATTCCTACTATTGCTGTTATCTTTGTGAACAAACGCGCTTATAAAGTCCTGCTAATATAATATAATAATATAAAGGCTAATTTCCTGAATATTAACAGCATCAATTTGTAACTGTAAGTTTAGTTTCATGTATTTATTTACTTTATTTTTTATCCATAAAAAATTATATCAACATATTTATTAATTTCCTATTGCTTCCACTTGTTGAATGTAATTAAAATCATCTCGTATTGTAAGAATTTAGCGTATTATTATTATTTGTATAGTATTATTATATAATGTAGATAGTTTCTTGTTATTGAAACTAAATTTGTAAATATTAACCCAAAATTACACTCATAAAATCATTCGTAAAATAAATGTGTAAACTTTGCTTAAATAGATGTAGGCACCTAATTCAATTTGGGAGGCGGGTATGGGTACCGCCACCCCGGGAACCATGAGGCCGGTTGAGGGAGAACCTTTGACCTCTCCAGCCGGACTCCCTCGACCCAACGTTTGTACCGCGTGGGAGCGGTGAATTCATACGTCTATCATTCCTGGATTTACTGAACACTAGATTCCTACCCACCCGTCATACCGTTTTCGTTCCCAAGTCTTCCTCTCCTTCCTTCCCTCGAAAAAATCCTCCACACACCGCACAGCATCCCCAAAGTTGACATGGGCCCCGAGGGGAATTATTTTCCTCGAGGCCTCCTGTGTGAAGTTAAAAATATGAAAAAAACATTCGATACAGATTTTTAACCTTATTCGTGCAGCCAGCCAAAATATTAAGCAATTAACGAACGATATTTTTGGGCTGTTTATTAGCTTCACGTTTCATATCCACCACAGTCATAGTGCCTACCCCAGTCATGCAAGTGTAGGTGTGGGAGACCGGGGACAATTGTACCACGGGTCAGTAGTACCAAGGCGAATAACTCACTAAATAACTATAACTATCGTATGATGTTATATTGTGATACCGTTTATGATGCTTCGTCAGGTGATGGCCCTGATACATTCGGACTTGTCGGCTCTGTCGCCGGTGGCCCGCGGGACCCATTCGTCGCTTTCAAAATTCCCACAGCAACGGCCCGGTGACGGCAATGGCACGGCGACGACAACGGCATGCGGCGTCTCATTTGTTTAATACGAGTGAGGGAGATATCTATATATTAATGATTGCATTTTTCCTATAGGGGAAACAGACAGACATACATCGTTTGTCTCACTATTATTTAATGTATAAGATAGATTGTCGCATTATCGTTATAACCGTGCTATCAACAAGCGACTGACAAGATATTCCCCCACTCGACTCTTCACTGAATATAATGTCTTAAACATACGGCAACTCCATCTAAAATTTACTCTAACGCATTTCATGTTCAAATAAAAGAAAAAAAACCCTCTTACATCACAGATACACCACCAGAACAATAACCAACCGACACCTCAATGTACCTACACTACGCACCACATCAGCTCGAAGACATTCTAAATATTTAACATAGCTCCTAAAATATTTAACCTTCTCCCTGAGAACTTAAAAACCGAAACCCAACCCCATACCTTTAAAAAACAATTATCACAATGGATCCCTACATTTAGAAACTATGAAATGTAAAACTTACTACTTAAATTGAATTGAAATATAATAATTACAATTTGTTACTTAAATTAAATTGTATTGCATAATTATAACTTTTAATAACTCTTATTATCAAATTGAATTGCAAAATTTAATAACTGTACCCAGTCTGTAAACTTCATCCGCCATAACACAGGGACATCCCTAGCATGGCGGATGAATTAAAACAATTTTTTTTTTCAATGTATAATGTTCTTTCTTTAGATAAATAAAATAACGTAACGTACGTGTCGTTGCCGTCCCGTCGCCGTGGTTTAATAGTGGTCTGGGCTTAGTAAAAACCAATTAAAATTAGCACCAATACAATATTATGTATATTGTCAAAAGTTTGTGTTAATCTTCAATTCATAAATATTTTCATAAAATACCAACATCAAACGAAAAATCATTTTTATATTCAAGAAAATAATAAGCAACATTTTCTACGTGGACACAATATTTGATAAAATCACAACACAAATAATAGAGATGATGATTATATTTTTTATTCCAATAAGTAGGTATATAAATTATATTTACACAGGCTATAAATTAAATAATTTAAAAGTCTTAAATAGAGTGATTTCAATTAATTGATACCTTCCTTCAAATCGCTCCGTTTAGCTTCAGACTCCTCCTCAATTTTTAATTATTTTTTGCATATTTTAAAGTAGATAATATTATATAATCAAAATACCAACTATTTTACAATGCAGACATATTTACAAAGGATTATTTTTTAGGGAGGTTTATCTTCTTTACACTGATAACGGAACCTATCAAATAATTTACAAATCGCACCCTAATCGCTCAATTTCATTTATGAAATAAATCATATCCGTTCGTTCTAAGCCAGAACTTTGGAAGACTATCCTGAAGAAATTGGGGAGATCATGCTGAGGCTGGTAAGTAAGCATCATGGTACCTTCTTTCATCATCCTTTCCTTGATTTTAGGAGCCACGCGGTGCAGTTTATCATTGTAGTCTGCGTCCTCGCTATGCCCCCTCAGACTTGGAGGAATGTACCAGAAGCAGACATTGGTGCATTCTGGCTTTTCAAGAACCAACTGGAAGCCCTCACGATCTCTTATGTTTTGAGTAAAGTATTCCGAGTTATCGAATACTTTGTCGATGTGACGTTCCAGACCGCTGGTTCCCTTAGCCTTCCACATGAACCAAAACTTGAGGACGTCGGCCCTTCTGCCGCACTGAATGTGTTTGTCACCGGTGTCGTACTTGGTATCGTAGAACTTGTCTTTCTGGAAGAGATACGTGGCACTGGCGGAATGGGCTTCGGACAGTAGGTTCTGGTGACGCAGGAGGAGAGTGGAACATTGCTGTGGAGCTGTCAACAGCTTGTGAGGGTTCCATGTTACTGAATCAGCCCTAAAACATTCAAAATATGTTGTAAATCCATTGTTGCTGAAATTGAATGACATTACTGGGAACGGTAGTTATAGCTTCTATACAGTGGTGGCGGAATACATCATCTAAATGTAGATTGGTAGGTACCTACTTACCTAGGCAAATTAGATACGAAGGTAGGTAAGTGTTATATACAAAATAAGTTCGTTAGATTCTAATGGGAAAAATCTACAACTAATATCTAGTTGACAGGTGTGATCATGAGAACAAGAAATACACATTTATACGATTATGTCGAAAACGAAGGTTAAAACTATACTTAGCTTTATGTATCCACTTATGTGCTTAGGTACATATAAATAAATTAAACATCACAATCATCGTCTTATTGATTGACTAAGAATTAGTTGCTCTAGGGACCTTTCAGGAAATACGAGTAATGAGATACGAGTCTCTCGTTTACATTATTATACGATTTTGCACTTGTTTTTATTACTTAGGTACATAGTACATGTAGTAGGTACCTAAGTACCTACTATAATTTTTCTAAGTATCTACTTCGCTTTTACACACACACATGCTTGACCTTATTCAAGGCATCTAAAGAATAAAGTTATGAGAAATAATTGGTTAGCTTTCGATTGAAATATAATTGTTTTAGCCAGTGCTAGCTGCCGACAAAGCAATCGTGTTTCTCAAAACCGTTTCCTTGGTGAGACCAACATTCGGTTGGCCTTGAGTATTGCAGTAGTAAAATATTTCAGTTCCCCCGAGAACACAACCATTCTCCACTAACTTCCGCTGATTCAATCGACATCTAGATAATCCACTATATTGGTTGCAAATCCAATTAGGAACTGGTCCGACATCATCTAAAAAACTGGTTCCGATCAGACGGTAGCATTAAAACAACCCATTAAACACAACAAGGTCTAACAATGAGAGTTGATTTATCGAGATAGCACCAAGAGTTCATTAACCGCTACCTTTATTAATATATTGTTATTGAACGAAATCCAATGGAAACAAATAACACAGAATCATAAAAAATAACAATAGATTTGTAAGACAAACTTTGAGAGATCCCTGAGACAATGGGGTTAACTAGTTTCTATGAGCAAAGCAAATCTCCCCTTATTGACAACTCATCTACTTTGAATTTAAATAATAATATTTAAAAAAAAATGAATTACCTTTCTACTCCGTTTAAAAGATGTCTGTATTTCTTGGAGATCAGTGCTCCTCCGCCCCAGGCTGCGTCGACATGGAGCCACAATGAATACTTTTCACAGATATCTGCAATCTCCGGTAGGGGGTCGAAGGCCCCTAGGACCGTGGTCCCTGCTGTGGCAGAGACCATGAAGGGGGCAGCTCCCTCGGAGATGGCCCGCTGCACCTCGGACTCTAAATGGGTGGGGTCGATTCTGCCAAACCTGTCAGTCTTTATGAGGTACACGTTGTCAGATCCCATTCCCATGAAGCAGGCCATCTTCTTGATGGAGTAGTGCGCGTCCTCTGATGTGAACAGGACAAGGCGGGGGGAAGCACTGACGCCCTTTGTCTGAAAAGTCAAAATACATTTTCTTTCATTTCTGCGGAACTGGGCCGCACCTTTACTTCCTTTGTTTTTTAAGTGTTTGAGATTTCATGTGTTTTTATCTATTGCATATTTTGGATCCTCAGGCTTAGGTACCTACTTCTTAAGATTATTTTTTAAAGTTTTCGGGTGTGCATCAGCAGCAACACAAACAAAAATTGAAAATGCTATCATCTTAAGACCCAAGCTCTAAAGAAGGAATGATTAGAATTTTCAATCTTTTTTGTTTTTTGTAAATAAATTTTGTTAGTATAAAATGTGGTCGAATAGATCCATACCTGGTTTTCAAGATAATTATTTATCCAACTTTAACTGCTACTAATCATGAATTTATGTATACGATAGGTACTACCGCCATGGATCGACCCACAGTGCTCTTCTTGACAATATCAAGGAGGATACTATGTTTTTACTTATGTCGACAGAATAGCACTGAATATTAACATTTTTTGTACTACTATATAAACCATTGTAATCATTTATAAAATGTATGTTCAAGAATAGATTTCAAAATATAATTATTTTTTTTATTATATACCTACGAAGAATTCAGACTTTCAGGAACATACTGTTGTTGCAACTTTATAAAAATAACTATTTAAATTATTTTATGGAATATAATTTACCCGTTCGACAGTTACCATTTAGTGTAATATTATGTTAATGCAAGAAGGTCACCTGTGCAATATTGGGATTGTTTTATTGGTATGTGAATGAAGTTTTATAATTTTAAGAATAAATCATAATGAAAATTTTAATTGCCAGAATCGTGTGATGAAAGTGTAAATAATTTTAACGGCATTTGCAAATTAATATCAACATAGGTACCTTGGAATGGTGTTTATATTATTAACAAATTTACAACCAAGTACTTCGGTAAACAGAAAAAAGGCGTTGTGTTCTTGAATTAATAAATTGTGCCCTCAAGCTGTATACTCATTCATGCCCTCAATCATTACAATGTCAAAATCTGACATTGTCAACCTATTCGACTGTGAAAATTATTAACATAACGCGATGCAATTTACACAATACCTATACTGGTTTTAGTGTTGTAAATAGTAATTATTTCTAAGGTTCTGAAATAATGAAACGATGACGAACATTATTAATTGCATTGTAAGACACGCGAAGTATTTTTAATACTTATTTGATTTGATAAGATGGAAAAAAGTAGTTAACGGTATTATTAGCGTACCTTGATTTCAGGATTAAAACGGTGACGCGCGCAGCTGATGGCGTATCCATTGGCCATGGAGCCTCCCGGACAGAAGATACCGTCTCCCAGACCTCCGGGGAATCCAACGATAGAGCGCATCTCCGCCAACACAGCTTCTTCCATGAGGACGAAGGCCGGAGCCACCTCGTAGGTATACACACTCGGGTTCAGTGCATCTCCTAGCCACTGCCCAACTAATCCATAGGGATCCACTGCGGAGAACAACTGATTCACAAAGTAAGGGTGTCCAGTTTTAACCGAGTATTTGATTATGTCTTCCATTCTTTCCAGCAGTTTGTCCTGGCTCTCTGGGTTGGTCTCCGGTTCCAGTTTCAGCAGTTTTGTAAGTTCCTCCGGGCCCCTCCATTCCGTGACTTTATTTTCCCTGGACGTGCCCTGGAATACGGCCTTTTCAATCATCATATCGACCGCTTTCCGGATAAAGTCTTCGTGCCTCGGTCTGTGAGCGATACTCGCAAACCAGGCGGGGGTTTGGACTCGAGCCTGTTCTTCCCTGGGCTTGCTCGGCTGAATCCAGGATTCATCTTCGGACGATGTCGCGCCACACGAGCCGCTGTCTGTGGTTAGGTCTTCTACCCTAATGTCTAAGAGATCGGGCGTGTTTGCGGGCATCTTGATTTGCTAGTCCGGAGCGAGAGCTGTGTGACACTATACGCGACTGGCGCACAATGAACGGTGGTTCAGCCTTCGGCCCATTTAAATACTGCAAACTGAAAGTGGAGATATACCCACTTAAGGTTGTTTGAGTTTGCAAGTACAGTGCAGATCTTTGGAAGTTGAGGAAGGCCATGACTCCCCCCCTCCACCCTCCTACTCACTCTGGTCCGCTAGGGCTTCCCCACCAGGACCAGTCACTGACCATTTCCGCGGTGTCTTACCTATTACAGACTGGGTTTGTTTGTATTTTTAGTTTTTTATCGGACACAGATAATTGCAATAGTAACAAAGAGGGCACACGATTATTCGATGACTTAAAGTGAAACAACGTTATCAATGATAAACATACAAATCTTTCTGAGTCTCTAAGTCAAATAACATTATCTACTTTAAAAAAACGTACCAATAATTCGAGGGCTTAAACTCAAAACAACGTAATCTATCGAGAGACATACCAATAATTAATTATTGGTATGTCTCTCGGTAGATTACGTTGTTTAATAATTAATTATTGGTATGTCTCTCGGTAGATTACGTTGTTTAATAGTAGGTATTGGCATATGTTTTTGTAGATAACCCTCGAATTACTGGTAAGTTTTTTTGAAAACAACGTCATTTTAAAGTTAAGCGAAGGCGAAGCAAGCGAAAAAAAAACAAAGTATCAGGCTTAAGAAAACTGCTTTGAAGTGCAAAATCTCCTATTTACGAACCCCTTTTCGGATAACGTTTTATTATTTAATGTGGCAAATTAAGTTTCTTAGAAAATGGTCGGAAAACATTTTAATTTTTGTGCCTGAACTTCACAAAAAAGTTAAGCATTCTTTTGGGCGAAGTTTTTTTTTCATAAATTAAAAAAGGCCGCTAATCAAGCGGGAATTTCAATCTTATCGCTATGTACACAAGGGCTACATGATTTCACCCGATTGTTTAAATGTTTTTGCAGATGACGAAGGTTGTTGGATTTTAAATGTCTTATATTACGAAATTTTGATTTTTAGCTTTTACGGCAGCAGAGCCAACCATTTTCAGGGGAAAATTGAAAACTCACTGAAAGGAGGTTTAATTAATATGGACTTTATTAGGTTTGAGTAGAGTTTCATAATTTGTTTCAATAAGCTGAAATTTTTTATTTTTATTCTAAATAGTAGGTATAAAATGCGTTTTTCAGTATGTACCTATCTGGTGAAATGTGATTATTGTTTTGGATTTGCATTCAAAACTCGTTTTTTCATATTAAAAAGTTTCAATTTCTTTAGGATCTCAATCAGTTTAAATCCTCGGCATGTTATTTTACCATCAACAAAATGAACATACTAGGTACTTACGAGTATTGAGTGATTTTCAGATTTCTAAATATCTGAGATTGAGATTCCATATTGCTTTGATAAGTGCAAACTTTTATTTGGCAGCAAACGATTAAAATCCAAGGCCTTATATATACGTAAAAAAGTAACAATAATTATCTTAACAAAAAATAAACAGATAGAAAGGCTGTGCGGAATAGGACTTCCGTAAGTAATCAGCAAGAATTATTAAAACAAGTTTAACACAGTTAACACAGTTTGAATAATTTTTTTGCAAACTTTTCATTTTACCCGTAATTTTTTTTAAATTTCACGTACCCTCATTCTTGTGTATTAGTTTTTAAATTTAACGATCTTGTCCGAAAAAATATCATAATTTAAATAATAAATGAAATCCCGGCTTTTCAATGAAAGTTGCACACGACATAAAACACTTATTCCAATACGTCAACAGCCTTCCGGAAAAAATCAGAACAATTATAATAATAATTGACGAATGTCTGATAAAAGCAAAAAATAAAATAAACTGCGTTGACCTGATCCAAAACCATTGATATATTTTCTGAATTAAAATGTTTTCATAATTACTTAAAAACTTACATATCTAAAGATCAAATTATAGGTACCAATAAGAGGAAAAAAGATCAAATGTTAAATAATACTATGATCAATGTAATGTAAATCATTTTATATTTTACAAAATAGCATTTTTATTAGATACTAGCTGGTTTCCGGCATGCGTTGCAATGCCATATTCAAAGAAATAAATTGTTTCCTACTGCATATCCTTTCCCGTGCGTCCCCGTTCACCTCCCGCTGCCCCGTTCCCCCTCCCGCGTTCCATATATATTCAGTCCCAGCTCATTCAGTTTTCAAGCAGCTCGCGTGTCACATACAATTTTTTTTAATTAAAATTTTAATTTTTCATAAATTACAAATTTTCATTTTTGTGTATAATAAGAACAATAAAATATTATAAGAACAATCAATCAAATTTGGTACCTAACAACCTATTTAAAGTATCTATAATTCTTAATTCGATTCAAATTATGAAAAGTTTCGCAAGAATTTTTGTGATGATTAAAAAACTTTTCAGATGTTTCATCATGTGGTTGTAATAATCCAGAAACCTTCGCGGGGGTTTAAAGAAGGTATTCTCCCAACGAGTCTTTTCCTACCCCTTACGCTTTCCCCCTTCACTTCCCCCCGCCTTCCCACTCCCCTCCCCCACCAACCCCCCTCCCTCGATCCCCTCCCCTCTCCACCGTTCAATAATTTCAGTCCCGGTACATTCAGATTTTCAAACAGCTCGCGTGCCACCTACTGCAATTTTTTTTACAATTTTTCAGATATTACAAACATTCATTTTTGCATACTATAAGAACAATCAATCATATTTGGTACCTGACTATTACCTATTTCAAATAAATATATACTTTTTATTAGATTCAAACTTTTCGATTTTCGTTAGTATCATAAGTGAGTACTTCGATTAAATTAATTAATTTAAAGAGTTTATTCGAAAGTTGAATTTTGATTTAACAATCGATGGCTTGCAATATTTCATTTTCAAATTGTGATATTTTTGACAGTTTCGTATGATAAAAAAAAACTTTTCCGATATATTGTCATGTGGTTGTAACAATCCAGAAACCTTTGCGAGGGTGGAGTGAAGGTATTTTGAAAGTTTCAAACGTTTCCTACATGCTTAACATAGCAATGCATAAACAACTCATTCACATAAAAATATATTGAATTATACATATATATAGATTTAAAAAATCAATCAATTATTTATAGATTCTCCGGACTAGATCGATTATAAAAAAGCACGCTCATAAATAATTAAAATACGAACATAACCGTATTTCACATAATATAACATTACATCGTGAATAATTCTGTATTAACGAAGCATCGATCATTCTCTTTGTTGCATTTACCAGCTTAACCCATTTTAATCCAATTCCACAACTCCTTCTAGTTTTGCCTTATTGGTCAAGGCTGATTTGTGGAAATAAAGAGTCTGTAATATCCTAATCACCATTGTTAATTACTTAATCTAATTCATATTAAAGAAACACGAGACCTCTATAGAGTCAGATATTAATATTAGTTGCATAGCTGCTTTGTTTGCATATCAATCATCCAGTTGATTGGACAGACATCTCCAAATACTAATAAAGTTTTGAGATAATGAGGAAAGCAATATTCAAATGCTCGACATGAATCAAATATTATTTATATGTGTCTGCTGTTCGTTTGTCTCGCTAAAACTCGAGAACGGCTGGGCCGATTTAGCTGATTTTGGTTTTGAAATGTTCAGTCCAGGGAAGGTTTTAAACAGTGAGAAATTATGGAAAAATTGCGAGGAGGATAGTAAAAACAACATTTTTTCCAATATGTAGGTGGTTCGCGGGAGGGGGGTTGGGGAACCAGGGAGGGAAATTTGGGAGGGGAGAGGGGAACTCGGGAGGAAGGTTCGTGGGACGGGGGAAGGGGGGGAGTGGAGTGGGGAGAGGGAAGGTGAAGGAGAGTGGGAAGGCGAGAGGTGAAAGGGAACGGGACGAATGGGAAAGGACACGCAGGGAGAACAATGTTTTTTTTTTAAATGGCATTGCAACGCATGCCGGGTACTAGCTAGTATGTTATAAAATAACGCCTGAGGTATAACGGTACATCGGTACCTACGACATTTTGAAATATCCTGCTAGTGATCCAGAAAACATTAACATTTTGTTTAATTTACTTTTTTTTTTACTAATACTTTGCAAGAGTCTCAGCTGCTCCCGTCTGGAACCAGTGAGACTATGGAATCCCCAATTAGGATATGTTCCGAGGCTGAAGGTAGTGGGGAGGGGAAAGAGATGGGGGAGAGGAAGGTGGGGAATATTCAGATACTCGGATATTCAGATTTGTAACTACATAAAAGATGGATGACGTTGATTCGACATTTTTCGATACCCTTCATTTAAAACATTATAATGGTAAGTATGAATTATATTTGATCTTCGCACAAGGTAACTGGGTAAAGCAAAACTACATTCAAATAATCAATCGTAAAATTATAGTCTAATTTTAATAGTGTAGGTATCGTGTAAGCGTTCTATACGCTGACTATAATTTTATAAGCTTTCACGAAAAACCTTGACGGGTAGAAGCCAAAACTATAACATTGCATTAAAAAACCTTGACGGGTAGAAGCCAAAACTATAACATTGCATTAAAAAACCTTGACGGGTAGAAGCCAAAACTATAACATTGCATTAAAAAACCTTGACGGGTAGAAGCCAAAACTATAACATTGCATTGAAAAACCTTGACGGGTAGAAGCCAAAACTATAACATTGCATTGAAAAACCTTGACGGGTAGAAGCCAAAACTATAACATTGCATTAAAAAACCTTGACGGGTAGAAGCCAAAACTATAACATTGCATTAAAAAACCTTGACGGGTAGAAGCCAAAACTATAACATTGCATTAAAAAACCTTGACGGGTAGAAGCCAAAACTATAACATTGCATTAAAAAACCTTGACGGGTAGAAGCCAAAACTATAACATTGCATTAAAAAACCTTGACGGGTAGAAGCCAAAACTATAACATTGCATTGAAAAACCTTGACGGGTAGAAGCCAAAACTATAACATTGCATTAAAAAACCTTGACGGGTAGAAGCCAAAACTATAACATTGCATTAAAAAACCTTGACGGGTAGAAGCCAAAACTATAACATTGCATAAAAAACGCTTCAATCAGTTGATAGAAAAAAAATAACTGCAAACTGCAACGTATATTATTCGCTTTTATTGCAGTGACGCATGAAATTTCCCGATTGACACACTTTTCACCACAATTTCGTAAAAACCACAATATTTGAATTTTTTGATCAATCATTCCAGTATAATAATTATTCGTATAACAGTATTGTATAAATATTTAATTGAACACTTTATTCCAACTGATTTTCCCATGGGGCCATGTTTCATACTTTCTCCGAAGCTCTGAAGCTCCGAAAAAATGCCTACGCACTACATTTTTCTGTGAAGCGATTCAAAACTGAAGATTTTTTCCTGGTTTAAAATTACAGCTGTGGAAGGAACCTAAGAAATTCTCAAAATCAATTTAATACGTTCATTATATTTAGATATCAACATTACAACACCCAGACTTGGAAAGCCCACGGAGCGATCAAATTTAATTTAACAAGGAGCAAGTTAAGTATGAGCACCAACCGGTCTGTGAAATTAGTTTTAGGTATTGTAGCATTCCGTTTTCAAGTTATTTAAACTCTGAAAATAATATTTTTTTATACCTAGGCTCGCCTGATTTCAATTCAATGAATTTGTATTAATTAAAAATTCTAGCTTGGTCCATAATATTATGCACATTTAACTTTTTTTATTTCCATAAATATAACATTTTTTAATGCACCTTCGAAATAGAAGCATTCTAAATAAATGCTTTATGATATACTAGCTTTTCCCCGCGGCTTCGCTCGCATGGTATTACGGGAAATTACTGTAGCGCTTGCACTTATCAATTATCCCCCCTCCTCTCCACCCCCACCCCCTCCCGCATTCCATACATTCATTCCCTCACATTCAGTTTTCAAACATCTCGCCTGCCATCTAAATTTTATAAAGCTATTGCTCAAAGAAAAAAAGAATTATCCAATTTTGTTCATTCGTTCGGAATTTATGCCCTTACAAACATTTCGGATGTTTATTTTTAATTAAATATTTGGAAGTTTGTTAATATAATAAAAAATTACACTATTTATTATTCAGTCTTTATAATCGTTATATTTTTAATGTAGGAACTCTTATCTGACATTTATTCCAGAACAGAAGCTTGTCCAAAAAAAACAAAACATTTTCTTATATTTGAATTTTCTGGAGCAGTAGCTGACCAGGGGGCTGAGTACCTACCAGCTTAGAGTCCACAAATATACCAACATCGTTTCCATGGAAACGATTTTTTCTGACGTTAGCAGAAACTCGCTTTTGTTAGCGACAGAAAACGTATAACAAATATAATATATTAATATTTTTAATTTCATAACGCCAGAGCTTGCCATCATATACAGACTTCGCATATAATTTAGCTTTCTATTTGTGAATGAATTTTTAAAGTCTTTTTATTGGTTAATGCGTGAAAAGGTCATAAACGAACTCGAGCAGTTTCGCATTTATAATATTAGTATGGATAAAGCTTTTGTCGTTTCAAGTTTAATTTAACAATGGATTCAGCTGTCAATTAACCTTACATGTAATGTACTTAGGTCCTATATTTAAAAAAAAATACTTACATAAATTCAACCTAGTATCATAATGTTGACGATCGAAGAAATAAATTAAATAATAAAAAAATATTCTTTTTCAAATTCCATACAGCGTGCTCTTTTTTCATTGTCAGGTCTTAAATGTTTCGTAAAATAAAGATTTTTTGTTATGTTTAACAAAAATTACCCTTTTCAGTGACATCGTTTTTCAGTTTTTCAGGGAAGTTTCTTATTATTTGTTTAATATAATTTTAAAAACAAATTAAGTAGGTTTGTTCGTAAGTCCTCGACGAACAATATCGTTATTTAATTTGTTTCTAGCATTATACTATTTTCAATAAAAAATCTACAGCATTAGTTAAGGCGCGATGTGCCCGCTCAAAAAGAAGAAGATGGAGAGATAATATGTAAATACATATGTGAGACAGAGCGCGCTAATATAAAAAACGATAATATTTAAGTGAAAATTGTGAAAATGTTTAATAAAACACGACTCTTTAAAATAAAGCAAAAATCTTGTGGGAGTTGTCTAAAATGGAATTTAAGTAAGCACATATATGTAGTCCGTTAAATAAGAGTAGAAAATATCAAAAATGGGACTATAAAATTTGTAGTCTAGAAACACCAATTTAACTTTTAAATATTATTTTAAAGTGCAATGACAGTGAATGTATAGGAGACAGTAAACCACGTTTTAAAAAGAAAAAAAAAAATAAAATCGAAGAAGCACTGGCCACTTAATAACATAAATTTGATTAAATATTGTTTTACAACGTGATTTGCTTTCATTTAATCTAACATAAATTTGTTTTTAACAGAAGATAGAAAGGAAGAATCGCTAAAGGTGAGTTTAGATCTGAATGAGTTAAATATATTCAAATCTAAAATTAGAGACATGCCCGGGCAACGCTAGGTCCATTAAATAAATGGGAGCAATTTAAAAACTGTGCTTTTTTTTTATTACAATATCGTTATTCTTCATTATGTTAACACAAAATCGCAAAGGTATAATAATAATATACATACATGCAATTCTAATTTTAAGATCAGTGGGTATCTATGTTGCAATAATTTTTTTTTTCACTTTTGTACCTTTTTAATTTTTATAAAAAACGTAGGTTACACAGTTTTACATTAACATCACGAGTTATATGTTTAGTATTGCCGTTTGAACAACAGTGGCGCCCTTCTATTTTTTTTTTTTTTTACATTTACTCCACACAGGAGGCCCTGAGGAAAAAATAATTTCCCTCAGGGCCTATGTCATCTTTGAGGATGCTGTGTGGAGGGTGTTTTTGAGGAGAGGAAGGAGTGAACATGGGTCTTGAAGAGACCCATATTGTAGGAGGGAGGAAACACAGAGGCCGGCAAATCGTTCCACAGCCGAGCTGTTGAACTCAAGAACGAGTCGTAGAAACGACCCGTTCTCATGTGACTAATGTCAACCGTGTACAAATGTTGAGCGCGCGTTTGGCGTGTTTCCCGACTATGCACCGGTGCCGAGGGGATCAATGACGCTAGTTCCTCGGAGCATCTTCCATTGTAATACCGGTAGAACAAGGACAGCATTCCCACCTGGCGCCTGTGCTCTAAAGATTGCAATCCGTTAGTTAAATTAGGAGAATCTATCAAACGGACCGCCCGTTTCTGCACAGAGTCAAGGGTTTTTTTCAGGTATTTTGGGGCTCCAGACCAGAGGTGGCTGCCAAATTCAACCGTGGGGCGCACTTGCGATTTGTACAGGGCTAGCAGTTGTGTACTATTAAAGTATCTGCGTGCCCTGTACAGTATGCCCAGTTTCTGAGAGGCTAACTTAACTCTGGCCTCGATGGAGCCCCCGTACCTGAGCTGGTCACTTAGAGTTACACCAAGCATATCAATGGAAGGCCTGTTCGGGAGAATGCTTCCGTTGAAGGAGACTAGATTATCATTTCGATCCCTATGTTTCATTCTATGTTTTCTACTCTTATTTGACAAACTGTAACTTGTAAAATAGCTGATGGAATTGTGCTTATAATAATTTTCGGAGCATGTTTTGCGATTTTTTTCTATCGAGGGAATTTCATACAATTGCCGTTTTGGCGTGGGGAATATATAGATATTATCTTCAAGAAAAACATATTTATATTTTTAAGAGTTTTAAAACTTATAGAATTTGAGTAAAATATGTAATAAATCAGTAGAAATGCGGGAAGCCGGGCCTTAATTGAAGTCATATTATGATTAATTTTTAGGTTATTACGCTTCCTTCTTCCTTAGCCAACGTTTCAGACAGCCTTACGGTGTCCATCATCAGGACAGATGAACACATAATAAAAACCCAAAATTAATCACGATAATAACTTTGGCCGTGAAAATCTCAAATCATCTGATTGAAGTCACTTAAAATGCATGGAAGCGACTCATTAGTCTCATTACAGTATCTGTATAGGTAAACGTCTTCTTTCTACATCATGCAGATCTACATAAGGCTGTAAGCATGCACGTCTTCATGCAACTCGTGTTGTCATATTTTCCAGATCGCGAAAACTATCAAATAAAGCAGTTTATTGCAACAAAATCCAAAAACTCATACAAAGTGGTTATACAATACCGCAAATCATTTTAATTCAACCAATTTTTATAGGAAAAAATGAATACAGCATAAGACCTCCACAGCTTAATAGACCATGTCCGAGGCTTTAAGGCCGTCGCCGTCGATAGAGCCTCGATAGTGAACAAATTGATTAACTAAGAAGGTGGTATTTACTCAATTTATTTCCTCAAAATCATTTTTCAATAAAAAACTGTACTTGTTCCGATACGTCATGTTGACTGCAAGGTTTTACTGGTTTGCCGTTGCTCCATTGTATTTTTGGCATGCTATTTATTTTAAAAGTCCTTCCTAAAATTAGGCCTTTGTAAAAATAATATTTTTTATTTTGAAAACCTGACTGTATGTACCTAAAGCAAGAACAAAATTAAACATTCTCAAAAAGCGTTTTCCCGCCTACCATTTCGTCAAGGATAGAAACCTACTGTTTTCAGCGCACACTGTCGTGTTCACTCCCAACAATGATATTTTATAATTTCCAATGGAGACAACTACTAGATACAAATATGTAGTTCCAGGACAACTAAAAAAGTGGAATTTCAAAACCCCTTTGAAAAGTTGTTAAAATTTGTGAAAAATTCGAGCCTGAGTAATAGCCCAAAACCTAACCTAACAACCCTTTTTCGTCACTTTTAATGACTTGCATGTTGTTGTGTTGTCCGGTAACCCAAAAATAGATAGACGTTCAATAAAATTTGTTTATGTTGTTATGTTCGTAAGAACCTTGTTATTTAAAGTACGGTAAAAAAAAACAAATAACGGAGGCAAAATAATAAAGAAGGATAGGTATATTAATTTTTTTGATATACATTATGTTGGTTAGATCTTCATTCCAATTACACATCTAAATTTAGATCTGTAATTGTGATTATCTTACCGCAAAATAAAGAACATTTTGTAATTTGTGACATTGAAACCAGTTACAAGGACGGTCGTTCAACGGAACGGTAATTATTACGCTCAAGGTTAATTTTACGTTGCAATGTCACGAATTTAAAGCCGCTGTTTGCTAGCTTACCAAAATATTTCAGAAAATATTATAAAGTGATAGGTACAATGATATATAATGTCGATTCTATGTGCACCGGAAGCTTTTAAGAAACAGAAAAATAATAAAAAGAGTGTTTTGAAATGCCGGTTAGTCGGTATAATGTAATGTAATCGGTATCGATGTAATGTAATCGGTATCAATGTAATATAACCGGTATCAATGTAATGTAATCGGTTTCCATGAAATGTAATCGGTATCAATGTAATGTAATTGGTATCAATGTAATGTAATCGGTATAAATGAAATGTAATCGGTATCAATGTAATGTAATGGGTATCAACGTAATGTAATCGGTACCAATGTAATGTTATCGGTATCAATGTAATGTTACCGGTAACAATGTGGTGTATTCGGTATCAATGATATGTGGTCAGTATCAATGTAATCGGTATCAATATAAAGTTATCGGTATAAACGTAATGTAATCGATATCAATGTAATATAACCGATATCAATGTAATGTAATCGGTTTCCATGAAATGTAATCGGTATCAATGTAATGTAATTGGTATCAATGTAATGTAATCGGTATAAATGAAATGTAATCGGTATCAATGTAATGTAATGGGTATCAACGTAATGTAATCGGTACCAATGTAATGTTATCGGTATCAATGTAATGTTATCGGTATCAATGTGGTGTATTCGGTATCAATGATATGTGGTCAATATCAATGTAATCGGTATCAATATAAAGTTATCGGTATAAACGTAATGTAATCGGTATCAATGTAATGTAATCGATATCAATAATAATTTAAACTCCACTAATGATTATTATTATACCCCAAAAATTGGAAGTATACATGAGTGGGTAGGTTGTTTAATGCAATATTGTTATTGAAAACCGAAAATCTCTGAAGAAAGGGCATTTTTTCAGAAGTAGAACCTAAGAGTATAGATTTTTTAGTTCCATGAGTAGAACTGTCGTAACTTTGCAGAATTTGTATCCGTGTTAGTTACGAACATTTCCACTTTTTCATGAAAAATCACGAGATTTGACTTTACTTGTCCAGATTAACTCTAAGAAATTTAAACAAAAGAAGTATATATTTCAAATAAAGAATTAAAATAATTTTCTGGTAAAAAAATATAATATTAAATTAGTACCTACCTAGGTTAATATAGTATCATTTTTAAATATCTTACTTTATCGCTTGTCTGAATTCTTGACACAATCAGTTCTAATTTTGAAAATTAAACTTGAATTTTAAACAAATCCCTCATTCACAGAGTGACAAACATACAACCGAAGTTTTTTTTTTTTTAAATTATTATATAATATGATCTTGGCCTTAAAGTTAGTTCCATATTTTAAGAATTAGATAGATTTTCAGTTTTTTTTTAAAATTAGTTACCGTTTCAGTTTTGTTAAATTAATTACATTTTCAGTTTTTTTTTTTTAAATTAGGTACATTATCAGTTTTTTTTTAATTAGTTGCATTTTCAGTTTTGTTTAAATTAGTTAAATTTTCAGCTTTTTAAATTAGTTACATTTTTCTAACAACATTAAAATTACGTCGAAGAGACAGACAATCGCAGAATTATGAAATAGGAACCAAGGTATATTCAGAAGAACAGATTTTTCCAGAACTGGTTACATTTTTCCCCCCACAAAACTGTGGATACATGGAATAGACAAACTAGTATCAACAAATACAGCATGTGAGAGTAGACAAATTTACAAGTAATTACAGAACAGTTTCTTAAAATAAATCAGAGCTGGCAATAGTAGGTAATTAAAAAAAAAATCATAAAAATATGAGTCTGTGACAGGGGTTCTTCGCCATTCACAAGAATTACAAGATTTTTCCAAAATTAGTTGCATTTTTTTTTTAAATACGGATTACATGGAATAGATAAATTATATTATTACCTACAGACAATGGGCCAAGACAAATATTCATATGCTTATATAGGTTGTACTAACATACAGAGTTGGTATTAATAGTAATTACAAAATTGTAGAGTAGGAAGATGAACGGGTTCCCAAAAATAGGAACCTGTACGACTGAACATAATAACACTGCAAAAACAAATGCATACATATGGAAGAGAAGTAATGAGATTGATGCTTAAATATTAAGGCTGTTTTTATAAATAAATTTTGCTAACAGATAGAAAATTTTAGGAGAGTTGGGACTAAGAAGGCATGGTACACTGGTAGGGAATTCAATTTCAAGTTTCACCAATTCATGTATGAAGTTTGGAAATTGGTCATTGATATACCTACGACCGAAGTTAGTATGTTTGATGGTGACGGTTATGAAGTTGCCTCATGTCGGTACGTTGTAGGGATGTAGTTACTTATGTTATTTATCCTGTTCGCATTTCGCAATGGTGCAGATCGAGAGGCTGAAGGGATAGGGGAACGGAATGAGATGGCGAAGAAGAAGGTTGTGAAGTACTTTGCTATTTAGGCGTGGTCTTCAATTTTGGCAAAAGCCTTTTCAAGCGATGCACAGTGTATCGTTTCATACAAGATATGGAAAAAAAACTCTAACACATCAATCAAGTACTGGGTCAAATAAAGGGTGTATTTACCCTTAATTCACTAAAAAAAATTCATTTTGAATTTTTTTTATTTTCATAACACGCCTACATCTAAATTACCCTTTGCATAAATATCTTACAAAATTGTCTATTTACGAGCATTTTCTGTCGTGTACCTACAGTATTTACAAGTAATCAGAAATATATTTATACTAGCTTTTCCCCGCGGCTTCGCTCGCATGGTATTACGGGAAATTACTGTAGCGCTTGCACTTATCAATTATCTCTCCCCCCCCCACCACCACCCCATCCCCTTCCGCATTCCATATATTCATTCCCTTACATTCAGTTTTCAAACATCTCGCCTACCACCTAAATTTCATAATGCTATATATAACTCAAAGAAAAAAAGAATTACTTATCCAATTTTGTTCAGTCGTTCGGAAGTTATGCGCTTACAAACATTTCGGATGTTTATTTTTATTTAAATATTTGGAAGTTTGTAAATATAATAAAAAATACTCTATCATTCAGTCTTTATAATCGTTACGAATTATATTTTTAATATAGGAACTCTCATCTGACATTTATTCCAAGCTTGTCCAAAAAACAGTAGACTGAGTACCTACCAGCATAGAGCCCACAAATATATCAACATCGTTTCTATGGAAACGATTTTTTCTGACGTAAGCAGAAACTCGCTTTTGTTAACTTATAACAAATATAATTTATTAATATTTTTAATTTCATAACGCCAGAGCTTGCCATCATATACAGACTGTAGTCTTCGCATGTAATTTAGCTTTCTATTGGTGAATGAATTTTTAAAGTCTTTTTATTGGTTAATGCGTGAAAAGGTCATAAACGAACTCGAACAGTTTCGCATTTATAATATTATAAGTAAAAGTAAATGGATGTCAGGCTTTTCATCTGTTTTCACCACTTATACTGACTGAGCTTTTCAAGTTCAAATATACTTTATATATATTATTATACATTTCCGGAAGCCTTCCTTTCTTCGAACTTCCTGCATGGGAAACTAGTATGTGGTGCCTGTAATGTAACAAGCTTGGTGGCAGGTTCGTGTGGGAAAATATCGAGCTGATTTGAATAAAAAATACTTGCTCTATTTAAAAAATAGAAAATTATCGTGCGATTTTGATATACTCTCCGAAAAAATTCTTTGTAAGTTAGAAATATAAGGCTGAGTGTACATGAACCGAACCACGAATTATGAGAAAGGAACGAAGTAACTGCAAGTGGCGTTTCGAACTGTTTCCTGTTGATTCATTCCTTTCCATAATTAGTGGTTCGTTTCACGTTTTGTTACATGTATGTATGCGTAGCCAAATATTGTTTAAAACGCATAAAAACAAGCAAGTTATTTATTATTGTTTAAAAAAATCTAGCATGGTTAACATGAAAATATTTTAAAAGAAACTGTGCTGCTAAAGTAAGCTCTATTTTTTCAGAACTGATATAATAACCTAAAACCTGTCAGAATTGTGGAAAAAATGTGGTATCTATAAAATGACAAAAAAACGCAAGTTCGTGTGGAAAGATATCAAATCTGATTTGAACAGAAAATAATTCTGCGATTTTAGAAATGAATCATTTTTTAAACCACGTAAAAACACGCCAGTTATATATTATTACTTTTTTTAATATGAAGTGATTCATTCGAAAGTTTTAGAAAAAAACCGTACTACGTACCTTCCAAAGTAGCGTCCATTTTTTTCTAAACCAAAACGAAACACTTTAAACTCATAAACAACCTTGAAAGGTTGCGCGGTGAGAATCGGATAAAAGCAAGTGATCAATTAATTAACTAATTTATCTAACTTTGGGCTCTGGTACTAGTCAACCCGTCATTAATTAACCCAATAAAAATGCATTTGTCACACTGACTACCTGGTAAAACCCCCACGTCGTCATCATTCAAAAATTCCAAAGTGATTTATTTCCGTCTAGTTTGTATGGGACTTGAAATGGGAATTTGAAAGTTTACTAGATAGTTATATGTACCACAATTCACAAAGACATTCCAAGGCGAAATAGCTACCATGAATTATAAATTCACTTAGCCGATCTTTAAAAAATTAGATTGATTTAAAAGTTATAAGTAATAAAAAAAAATCGCATTAAAAATGTGTGTGTCATAGACATATGAATATTACTAGACGAGAACAGATAGGAGAGGGGTACAAACCAACTATAGCGGGACGCGAAGGGGGGAAGATGACTGTGATGAATGATATGTGATTCGTCAATAAATCAATCTGACAGTATATAGGCATCTCCCATTTTAATATCACCATTTAGTTCAAAAGTAAAATCTGCTTTTGAGATTGACCTTTTACACGGGAACGCGAATTGCTCGCCACGTTATGAACAAATTTGCAAGTCCAAATACGGCAAAGTAAAGTTCACCTTTATATGAACACCGAACAAGAGTCCAAACTGCTCCCGTCTGGAGCCAGTGAGACTATGGCATCCCCAATCGGGGTATGTTGTGAGGCTAAAGGTAGTGGGGAGGGGAAGGAGATGGGGAAGAGGAAGGTGGGGAGTACCTGGCTATTCAGATCTGGTCACCAAACACGGCTAAAGCCATTTCAAGCAACTTTTCAATTCAATTCTGAATTTCAATTTTCAATTCTGGTCTTACACCAGGGCGATACTGAGAGTTCAGTACTTGTTTTCAGAGTCGAATATTTTGTTGCCGTATTTAGTTAAGACACTTTTACAAATGTTTCATAATTTACTTACCCCAGTAAACAGCGACGAGCACACTTGAGAAACGCCTACATTCGTTATGGTGACAGATGTGTTACTAAAACTGATCATATTATATGATCTGAATAAGCTTAAAATAAAGTAAAATAATGCTTACGTATGGAATGTAATACGATAATAAGGAGCTCCAGTGAAAAATATTATGGCTTTAAAAAAATATGTTCACATAGACCAATAAACGCTGATTCTGAATATATAAGTTTTATAAAATAATATTTAACGTCGAGTATTAAAAAATATATTAAAAAGTCCATTTTAAAACAGTTCATTAAAACACCCTGTCAAGTTGGTATTATTGAATTTGTGGGGCGTGACGTCACCGCTTCCATAAAACGCTCCAATACTGAAATTCAAAATGGCGGACGTCGAACAGCTGATTCCAGTTCCCTACAAAATTCATGCTTCGATTTCTTTAATATTGATTTCGATTCGTAAAGCTAAAAAAATAATAATTTCAAACAATTTTTATACCACTCTCCCGTAATAATATTGAAAAATATAATAATATAATAAATATAATATAATAAATAAATAATTACACCTAAATAACGTTTTACTTATTGAATAGTCTCATTACTTCTTCCATACAAAATGACAAAATCTGTTGAAAATAACTAAAACTTTTGGGCAGATGACGTCACAGGGCCAGATGACGTCACGGTGGTTTTCGGGGGATCTTGAAAAATTAAAACTTTGACATTTATTTTTACTATTAAAACTAACTATAAAAATAAAAATAAATATGCAGTTATTTAAGTTAGAAGGTCATTATTTATTAAAAAAAAAATGGACTGGAGTTCTCTATTGGGTTTATTCTCTTTTCATTTCCACTGTAAAAAAAAAAAGTTTACATGTGGTATCGCAAATGCGACACGTGGAGTGGATCATCACATCAATTAAAAACATTTCCCTTTTTTTTCATCCGTGTTTATAAAAGGTATTAATTGATGCGTTATTTGTAACCTAGCTAAAAAACGATCCCTTCGAGTTTTCAATACGGCAATCTTCTTATCTGCCATCTTAAACTAATTCTTGTTTAGTGAAATATTATGTACTAGCTTTTCCCCGCGGCTTCGCTCGCATGGTATTACGGGAAATTACTGTAGCGGTTGAACTTATCAATAATACCCCCTCCTACCCCCTCCACCCCCTCCAGAATTCCATACATTCATTCCCTTACATTCAGTTTTCAAACATCTCGCCTGCCACCTAAATTTCATAAAGCTATAGCTCAAAGAAAAAAAGAATTATCCAATTTTGTTCATTCGTTCGGAATTTATGCGCTTACAAACATTTCGGATGTTTATTTTTAATTAAATATTTGAAAGTTTGTGAATATAATAAAAAATTACACTATTTATTCAGTTCATTTATTCAGTCTTTATAATCGTTACGAATTATATTTTTAATGTAGGAACTGACATTTATTCCAAAACAGAAACTTGTCCAAAAAAATAAAACATATTCTAATATTTGAATTTTCTGAAGCAGTAGCAATCGTTTCCATAGAAACGATTTTTTTCTGACCTTAGCAAAAATTTGCTTTAGTTAGCGACAGAAAACGTATAACAAATATAATATATTGATATTTATAATTTCATTACGCCAGAGCTTACCATCATACACAAAATATAGTCTGCGCATATAATTTAGCTTTCTATTGGTGAATGAATTTTTAAAGTCTTTATATTGTGTTATGCGTGAAAAGGTCATAAACAAACTCGAGCAGTTTCGCATTTATAATATTAGTATGGATTTAACACAGAAAACAGCCAATGTATACGGCGACAATAATTATGGAATGTAATGAATTTAATGTTTTCTAGTTTAATCCGGCTCGAAGGACCAAATAATGGTATCGCAAATGCGACACGTGGAGTGGACTGTATCAATATATTAAAAAAAATGTTATGCTTGTGAATACTTGACACAACTATGGGGAATGGTAAACAGATGAATGGGTAAGAAAATTGACTTACCCCTTATGGTTGATGTTCGGCTCAATATTATGGGTCTGAGGGAGCACTAAGTCACTCACTGCACAAGCTTCCATAAAACTGGTCGATGTTATATAAAACTGAGAGAATAATGGTGTTCGTTGCACAGTTTCTTTTAACAGACTCACTGACATATTGATTTTATTGTTGTACGGTAGGTAATATTGTCAGTAGGGACAGGTAATTGTGGTACAAAAAGGATGGGTAGAGAAATGGAACAAGGTATATAGATAGGTATACATAGTTGCGTCAACAACATGTTTTCATAGAACAAGCCACTATTTTTGCTGTGTTATTTCGTAAAATGTTCCGATGAGAGTTCGATTCTATTTCGCACAAGAATGATGACGTCACATTTTTTTTAATTCGCTCGAGGCCATTCGCAAGCCCAGCCAGCTTCAAATGGAACCGGGAAATAATACGCTTTTATCACTTAGGGCAGGTCTAGTAATATTCATAGGTCTATGGTGTGTGTGATATTTATAAAATCTATTTTTTACGTGTCATGGCGGTTGTAGGTGGATATATTATTCTATTATTAGCCGCTGGTCAATGTCCTGTATGTATTGATAATGAAAACAAACGTTTTTTGTTACAAAACAATAATTATATTTGACCTTAGATCTGTCCTGAATAAATTACGCAGATAAATGAGTTCTTTGTGATAATGGGCAGTTAAATCAGTGCATGATTTGAAAGGTATATTTTTTATTGCGCAGAGCAAAACTGGTTAAGAGTACATGGTCAAGATAATTATTTTCCATATTATTTGCCTGTTGAAATATTATTCGAGTCAAGAAGTATTAAATAAAGTAAATTACTCAAAGCAATGGTGTATAGAATACTCGTAAACCTACCATTAAAAATTCGAACTTTCTTAAAATATTGAATCCACTAATCAAACTTACTAATTTCACTTGTTGAATATGAAATATTCCTGCGTAATGCGGAATTTATTCAAGTTCAATGAACTTTTGGTTTTCAAAATAAAAACTACTGTCATATCAGTTTTGTTGGTACCAAATTTATTTTATGAATTAAATTCTATTCGAAATGCGTATTTATTTTGCTTAAATGCTTAACAGATGATTAGCTGAATGGATACAGTGAAGATGAATTACTAAAGAGCAAATCACACGATTCATTCATCATTCATTTTGTGATTTCATTCCGCCTCTTTCCCTCGAAATGACCCGTCTGAACATGCGATGAAACGAAAGTGATGAGAGGTGCCGAATGAAGCGTTCCAACGTTTTTAGATATTGGTTTTCATTCGCCCGCGGAATGTCACGTGACGTGACGTCACGAAACGTGAAATGGTGCGAATGAACTGTGTGAACAGGCTATCATTCGGCGAAATATTCGGGTGAGCATTTTCTGGCGGAAAGACGTGTGAGCGGAGCGCGCTTTATGTCAAAATGCTCCCGTTACGGCAAATTTGTTCGCTTTTCGAAATAACTCATACCGGTCAACCGGTCTCATTGAAATCGTTGTTTCTCACTTACCATCATAGTGAAAAATATGATCTAAACTTTGAAACAAAATTACACTTATATATTTTTATGAAACCAAAGTTCCAAACCGAAATTTAAAAATAAAATTATCAAACTTTGTGAATTTTTCATGAATTCTTTTTCTATAAAACGACAAAAAAATGAGGCCATGAAAACGTATAAAATTCATTTGTCTAATAAAATAAATGTGTGTTTTTATTTTTTTTTTCGTTAACAGTAAGTTTAGTTAGAAAAAACACAAGGTGAGCCATTCTAAAACTTTAAAAAATGTTTACATTAAAAATTATTCTATTTAAAAAATTAAATGGTTATTTCTAATAATAAAATTTGGAAGCTTATTTTATCGTATTTCAAAAACAGCTTTTAGTTTTCAGATACGTTTACAAATATTCCATTTACCTATATGGATTTTATTACAAGTCGAGGTCTATTTTGGAATAAACATTTTTTATAGTGCAAAAGACTCGTAGATGTCAGTGTTCAGGTTATTATTTTAACATATGTTCATTTTATGGGTTGATGTTTATTAACTGTTTATAAGAACCACCAATTTCTCGTAATTTAGTTAGACGTTATCGGCAATGTCAATTTGAAATCGTAAACATTCCCGAATTGAATTTTGTTGGCCGACGCGCGGGACCGCGCTTGGCTTCGCTGTAGCGGGAATGACGAGTCAACATTCATTTCTAGAGAACCGTCTGAACATGAAACGAAGACAGAACATTTCTTCAAGTAAACCTTCACTCGAGTGATTGTGAGAATGCTCCTTAAAGCGGCGCTTCCCGGCTGAAAAAGAAGAAGATAGAGAGATATGTAATTACGGATGTTGGACAGAGCGCGCTAATATTTTAAGTGATAAAAATGAAGCGACAATTGCGAAAATGCTTAATAAAACATGACTCGTTTAAAATAGAACAAAAATCTCGTGGAGGGTATCTTAAGTATCATTTAAAGAAACATTGTGAATTTTTTCACAATTATAACTTGTAAAATAATATAAATAGACTTGTTTTAAATAATTTTAGGAACATACTTTGCGATTTTTTTCTATCGAGGGAATTTCATATAATTTGCGTTTCGGCGTGGAACGTATCTAGATATTATCTTCAAAAATAACATATATTTTTTTAAGAGCTTAAAAACTTCAAATGTTTAAGGGAGATATGTAAGAAATCGTTCGAAATTCGGAAAGCGGTGGCGTGCGGACAACGCGCGTGATTTCACTAAGGTCCAATATACGTAGACATGCTTTAGAGGCCCGTTCAAATACATATTCTTTGAATGGCTATCATTTTTATAAGCGGTGCTACTTACTTTTTTGTTTGATTAGAATGAATATGTCTTTTTATAATGTCACTAGCCCGTACCTACCCGGCATGCTTTGCAATGCCAGTCAAAGAAAGTGTTTTGGGCTTTTTTTGTGCTTGAAATGTTTTCTGATACGTAATATATTATGTTTTTCCATCTCGTACACGAATAAATCACAAGGTTTTCCGACGCTTGAGCAGGCCATATATAGTTGTCCATATAAGAAGCATGTATTTTAAATATTTACTCCGGCTATCCCCTACCGCTACTCTGCCTTCTTTGCAATGGTGCAAGAAGGAACAATAGAGCGCAAAACTTTCTCAGAAGTAGCAGATGTGTTCAATAGTACCCTCACTCCATAAGATTTTTTTCCATTAGAAAAATAATTTCCCTCAGGGCCTATATCAACTTAGGGGAGTTGGGTGGAGGGTTTTTTTTAAGAAAAAGAAGGAGAACTCTGACCCATCCACCATACGCAAAAATAACAAAATGCAAGTAAGTACAATTTATTCGGAATATAATAAGTTTCACGTATTTATTTGGTAGAGGCTTTAGAATTATGAGACAACATTTCTATTATTAACACCTTTTCTATCGGATAAGTTCATTCGGTACGGCAACGCATATTCTAAAATGACCTTGAAATTCGGGAGTGCCAAAGATATTGAACCAATACCTCTGGGGAGTGTGCTGGTTGAAACTGCTTTGCGTTATGGCAAAATTTGTATTGTATTGTAAAGTATTTTACAATGGATGGCGCGCGAGTTTGAGTTTGAAAAATGTTTGTATTTCATGTAGTTTAGCGTCAGAGAGGGATGGCGGTAGGGGTGGGGGGGAAGGGTGGTTAGCGAAGGAGAAATATTAGCGGTAGGGGATAGAATGGGGTAAATATGGAGAATCCACGCTTCTCACTCGGATATACAGCTGTACGTGGCCTGCTCACGCATCGGAAAAACTTCTAATCTATTCGTATGTATACGCACCAGACGGAAAAACAAATACGTTAATAAATTGTGTTTTCAAAAGCATTTCAATAAACAGAATTAAAATATTTTCTTTCTTTGAATGGCATTGTAACGCCTGCCGAGTACTCGCTAGAAAACTATAAAAATGAATTAACAGTTCGTCAAAATAATATCTGACAATTTAAAGCTTTTTTAAAGGCCCGATTAATTTTTTTCTGTTTATCAAACTACCTTACATTAAAAATTGTTTTACCAGAATTTAGGGCAAGATTTGACCAACTTGCGGTATTTTATATAAATAAGTTGCGGTTGAGTTTACGAAAAATCAAAAATCATCATATTCATTCTAAACGAAAAGAAACGACTAATTAAAAAAAAATATTCTTCGTCTTCTTCTATTAGGGGCCGTCCATAAATTACGTCACACCTTAAGGGGAAGTGGGGGGGGGGGGGTAGAGAAGTGTGACATTATGTGATAAGGGGTATGAGGGGTCATCAGCTCTGTGACGTCATATGTAAAAACCTAAATTTTGACTATTTTTAGATGTAACTAACTAACTAACTAACCATCATGCCGTTTCTCCGCAGGGGTGGGCAGAGAGGACGGACCGCCAAACAATTCGGTCCTGGCACACACTCTTTTAGATGTAAAATTACCTGGCACACACATTTTTAGACGTAAAATTGCTAAATATGTGACGTCACACTAGGGGAGAGGGGTCTCACAAATGTGACAATGTGATACAGGGACGGGGGGGGTCAAAAAATCATGAAATTCGTATGACGTAATTTATGGATGGCCCTTTATATAAAATGGCTGAATCAGTCTTCCTTGACCTTGAAGGAACTGGAGTACAGTAGGTCAGTGTTCCGCAAAGTGTGTGCCGCGGCACACTGGTGTACCGTGGTCATTAGTTGGTGTGCCTCGCCGCAATGTTACATTGCGACGCTGCGCCCGCTTAGTCGTCCCAGCGGTCCCACGTTTTTAGAGACACAGGGTTCAGATTTTGCTCCTTTAATTAAAAAAATTAGAATGAGTAGCAAAACTTGCATACCTGGCGGACATATTTGCTTATTTAAATGAGCTCAACAATAAAAGGCAAGGCAGGGTTCTAATATTTTAACGTCATCGGACAAGATCGAAAGCTTTCGCGCTAAGTTGATGTTATGGATCAGCCACGCTCTCAACAGTAGTAATAAAATGTTCCCAAATGTAGTGGTTGCCAATTCAGAAAAAAAAGTGCAGGCCTCGATAGTGAAATACTTGGAGCTGTTAGCAGAAAAAAAGAACTCATATCTTCCCAAGTATGACTTGCAACCTATGGACTGGGTACGAAATCCATTATCAGATAACATTTCCCTTGGACACTTACCGACAAATGATTAGGAAGAATTCATGGAGCTAAAAACTGATCGAAAATTAAACCCAAAATTTTCCGTAACAGAGCTAGCACATTTTTGGCTGCATATAAAAAATGAGTACCTACTTATCCATTAATTTCAAAGCGTGCTATTGCAATTTTCTTACCATTTGCCAGGACCTACTTACGTGGGGGACCCAAAAGTAACGGGACTCGGGCGGTTGAGTGCGGAAACTCTTTCTCGATCAATGTGCGCAGCCGCGTCGCTGTGAGTCCAGGCGTTCGTCCAAAGTTTAATTTTAAGTAGAAAAAGATTTCTTCTTTCGGCGAAAATGCGAAAGTTTCCTCTCTAGAATCAAAGAGAGCGAAGCCTGCACGTATCGACAAATCTTAGAGGACCCAAATTCTTTCCCAAAGTTATTATTCACGGTGAGTGATGAGTCATGGTGATAAGGGTACGATCCCGAAACCAAGCAACAGTCAAGCCAATGGAAGAGTGCTCTCTCTCCTCTCCAGAAAAAAAATCAGGTGAAATCGAACATCCAGACGATGATCATTGGTTTTTTTTTCAGAAATGTTGTTAACTGTTCTACATGGAGGTACTAAAGAGGTTGCAAGAGAGCATCAGTAAAAATTGTCGAAAAAGTTCGAATCATTGGCGCACAGGGGACTGGTTCTTCCACCACGATAACGCACCTGATCACACCACGTTGTCTGTGATGCAGTATTTAAGCAAGCATTGAATTACCTCGATTGTTCACCCACTCTATTCACCCGATCTGTCTCCCTGTGACCTGTTTCTGCTCCCTGGAATGAAAAAGGACTTGAAAGGGAAATGTTTTCATATTGTTGAAGAAGTGAATCAAAAATCCTGGTTCTTCCACCACGATAACGCACCTGATCACACCACGTTGTCTGTGATGCAGTATTTAAGCAAGCATTGAATGACCTCGATTGTTCACCCACTCTATTCACCCGATCTGTCTCCCTGTGACCTGTTTCTGCTCCCTGGAATGAAAAAGGACTTGAAAGGGAAATGTTTTCATATTGTTGAAGAAGTGAAACAAAAATCGCTGGAGGCCATAAAGGACATTGTTTTTAATAATAAATATTAAATAAATATTGATTTTTTCTTTGGTGTACCTCTAAAATTTCTGAATTGGTAGGTGTTCCTTGAACACAAAAAGTTTGCGGAACACTGCAGTATTGCCACAAAGTTACCTCTTCGCTACAGAATCTCTTTTCCTTTGTTCGCTTTTTTCAGATTCCATTCATAGTGTAATTAAAACAAATGTATAAGAAGTAAGCACCGACGGTAAAGAGAGAGTCTTTAATTCTGAAATCTCGGAAGGTTACCATATCAATATGGCACTTTCCGATCCTGGTGAATCATGTAACAAAACCGCCGTCACTTCCCAACTTTTCTAGCTCCTTTCTCTTCCATCAACACCAACACCACACGTCCTTCAGCCTCACAACATTCCCCAAATTGGGAATACCATTAAGTACCTACTTAGAAAATTTAAAATCCAAACATGTGAAATTCGCACAAATTCGCACAAAAAGATTATTAGTACCTAGCCCAAGGTTTGTAGAAAATGTATGGTAATGAACACTTAAAAGAATTCATAATTTACTGTTTCGTAGATAGCGCGAGTTTAATTATTTAAGTGAAAAACGTTTTTTACAAGTCACGCTTTAAAATATTTAGATGAATTAATTGTTTGCGCCCATACATGTGCTATATGAATTTGAATAAATAGTTATGTCCACAAACAAAATCAATTCTTTCAAGAAAGACTAACAAATAAACAAATACAATATTGGATTGAAATAACGATACAATATTGTGTGTGTTAACCTTTCTTAAAAGATTTGATTTTGTTTATGGACAAAACTATTTATTCATATTCATTTTGCATATGAACGATCGCAAACTATTAATTTATGTTAATATTTTAAAGCATAACTTGTAAGAAGCGTTTTTCCGTGAAATAATTAAACTTGCGCCATCTATGAAAGAGATAATCATGAATTCTTTTATAACATTTTCTACGAACTTTATGCCTAGCTCATTGTACACCGTGGGCAATAAATAGCAAGGGCTAGAATAGCAAGCTGGCAGATTCGAGTAGCGTAGCAGTTATAGTACACGCCAAACTTAAAGACCGGCCTGAAAATGGTACACTCCATTCTCGCGCAATTACTGATTTATTTACTGAAAGAGAAATACGCGTAAAAATATATGAAAAAACGTAGACGCGTAAAAACGTACGTGCGACGGAGAAAGGCGTGGGCGGGGTGGCATGCCACTTTTCTGTCGATTTCCGATCAACGTCAGGCAGGTCTTAAAGTTTGGCGTGTGCTATACCTACCTAACAACGGTTCCATGACAACTCAGAAACATACAACATTAAAAGTTATGAAAAAAAAAAAATAGCCCATAACCTAAATTGACATAACCTTTTAACCAATTTTTTATATATATGATTTAATCACTTTTACTGACTCTTCAAAAGTGATGTTGAAGTTGCTTGATTCGTTGCGAGTTGTCCGGTCACCCTAACAACGTATCCATTTTTGGAAAAAGCTTTAACTATTTGGTGTGTACCAATTATTTTCTCCCATTCAGATACTGCCAGTGAAAAATCCTTGAAAATTTTATATTAAATTTAGCTTACCTACCAGGCTTAGGTACCTATAATGCACCTTCTCTGCAAGTTCTACGCGTAAATGTTTGACATTTTATTACTACTTCTATCAAATGTACATTTAATACGAGTTATTATAAACGCATTAGAAAACGGTGCAGTTTTGCCGACCCGAATAAATTATTCAGGAATTTAGCTACTAAGCAATAGAGGCCCGTGACTACTTTGTGATAATAGATATAGATAATAGCTTTGTTGGCATTTTACCGTTCTAAATTAAATTATATTAAAAAATGGATAGGTATATCTAGGTTATAAATAACATGCATGTAGAACTTTACAATCACATCAAAAAGATATCAGGCAAAATATAGGAAATAATTGAGGATGAAGTTAGTAATTTACAAAAAGTGAATTACAAGATTGATGACCGAATTTAATTAGGTCTCAGTGGCTCAATTGGTTGAGACGCTAGTCCCGGTAAAATCAGTGGATCTGGGTTCGGGTCCCAGGAGCGGCCGTAACATTTTATATTTTTTTGCCATTATTGCTTTAATCAATATAAAAAATCAAAATATGCTTGCTTGGGGATAGAAGATATGGAACGCGGGAGGGTTTGGCGGCAGGGAGGAGTGGAGAGGGGAGAGGAAGGGGACGCGGGGGGGACGCACGGGAAAGGACATGCAGGGAGAAACAATTTATTTCATTGCAACGCATGCCGAGAACCAGCTAGTGACATTATAAAAATACCTTTTGTTCATACCAATCGGAAAACAACGTAAAAGGTTAGTTTTTTTAATTTTTTTTTTTTTTTTATAAACAGTTTATAGGTTAAGTTCAGTTTATTAATAATTAAGGTTCAGGTTCAGTTTATTTATAAACAAGTTCTACCCAGCAGAACTTGTTTATAAATAAACTGTTTTTATAAATTGAATAATAATATTATTGAATATATAAAAGAAATAAAAAATTAAAATGAAGTTCTACAAATTAAACTTGATAACAATAAATAAAAGGTTGGTCATTCAAAGAATGTTAGTACGAATGAAAAGCTACATATATTCCGTATTTTTTTGTTTACATTAGCTCCTATTAGGAGGTCCTTAGGAAAAAATATCCCTCATGGTCTTTAAAAAAAACAATATTTATTCATATGCACACGGTAAGTTTACACAATTGCATAAAAATAGTGTTTTAATTTATAAATAAAACCGATTTACCTTTACGAGAGTGTGACCACTGGTGTGAAAAGGGAAAAATATAGAAAATTAACTAAATTATTTAAGGGAATATTGTTTTTTTTTTTTTAAATTTATTTAGGTTTTAATATAAGCTCTGTAGTTAGTTGATTAAACCACACCACTTCGTGTAGTAAGTAGTGTTGTATTAATTAATAAGCGACTCGTGGTGGGTTTTTGTCTTTTTTTTTTTTTTTAAATATGTTTATTCAGTTTTAATTTTACAATATTTTATTTTACAAATCTTACGAAACTGATCAATCAGTTTGATTGTAAGAAATCTCTCATTTTTTTCTAATTATTTAATACAGTATACTTTTCAGTTTTACATAGTATATACTAAATATAATACTTAATATTAAAATACTAATTATTACGACAAACTAATTATCTCAATGTTTTAATGTTTATGAATTGCGTTGTAGTAAAAATATTTTACACAGTACAAACATACGGTGAGAAAATAAATAGATAGGAACTATTTTATTTGATTTCATGTTCTTCGGAGGTAGAAAGATTTAACTTTTGTTTTGATTTTTGAATAAGATGTCTCATTTTTGATATTTTCAGGTAATGCGTTAAATATTTCCGGAATTTTATGACTTTTTGTTCTATCTCCGTATACATTTTGAGATTTATTGACAATAAACATTTGTGCTTCTCTATGCCTAGTAGGGTAGTTGTGGTTTACAGGTTTTTTGAATTCTGTATTCCAGAATTCATCTAGTGTTAATTGGTAATTTACCTTACTGTGTATAGAGAGGACATTACACAAGCAGAACATTTTTTTATAATCACCTTCACATAACTGGACCTTTTTTTTGCCTGATATCAATTTTAGGAAACGGATTTGTAATTGTTCTATTTTATTTAAGTATGTTTTGTACGTTAATCCGTAACTATTTATTCCGTATCCTATAATTGATTCTGCTAATGCGTTGTATATACAGTATAATATATTTTTATTAACAAAATTTTTTAGGTGGTAAAATTTTCCTAATATGGATCTTAATCTATTACATACATTTTCAATATGATTTGACCAGTTAAAGTTGACATCTATTGTAAGACCAAGGTATGTATATTGGTACACTTTTTCTATATTCGGGCAATTACACGTGTCGTGTCGTGAAGCGTCAGAACGGTATCGGTTTTATACATATAGTATGGTGAGGTTTATATTAGTGTTTCGCTACGTGTCGTGGTGCGTTGTGTCGCGTCGCGTCAGAGGCGATCTCGATTTTCGCCAGAGCGGTGAAGGTGTTGTGACGACTGTATTGATTCAAAATATCGTCAGAACGTGACATATAGATGTGAACGCTAGCCATCACATCAGAGCACATCACACGACACATCAGAGAAGCATAAATCCACCATCATTGGTCCCGTACATATGTTTTTTAATCTATTTATAACATTGGTAATTTGAGTTTTCTACTTAAGGGGGTATTCTAGTCCAAAAGCATGAATTGTGGGTGTTTTTTCAGGTGCATTAAAAAAAACCATAATATTTTTACCAGCCATTACTTTACTAAATATTTATTAAACATTAAAGAATACATAAAAAAAATCAAACGAAAAAATTAAAAATTTAAAAAGTTACAGGGTGTTTCAAAAAAATGGCACGCCGTGGTTGACACGATTATAACCCTCCTAGTAATCTAAAAGAAATTGATTCTTTATCCAAACAAATGCGGCTATGGTCCGAACTTACGAAAAGTCTTTTTCTAGACTAGAATACTGTCGTGTTTTTTTTCTAGACTAGAATACTGCCTTAAGGTTACTATCTATTATTACATCTAAATATTTAATTTAATTTTTAATTAAATGAAGACATTATGAGCGAAACTCAATCGAAAATCTGGAAACAGAAAAATCAGAAAAAGATATTGGCACCTCTGGGACTCGAACCCAGGACCTCCTTACTTTCCGGGTTGGGCGCTCTTATCCACTGAGCTAAGGTGTCGATATCCAATTCGGTCACTTTTAACTGTACCATACTTCGACTAAGAACCACCCATATTTTCTTCATTTTTCTTAACGCATATTTTTATTGGCTGCCATCTTTATGAATGATTGCAAGATTCAACTCGAACTAAATGCAATCTAGATGGTGTCTGGATAAATTATTATCCATTTTATTTAATGTGCGACATCTATTGACTCTTCAGCAAGTCTGGGATGAATATTATTATTTATTATTTTAACTTTATGAGTAAAACCTCAAACTGTAATATTTAATTAAATGAAGACATTATGAGCGAAACTCAATCGAAAATCTGGAAACAGAAAAATCAGAAAAAGATACTGGCACCTCTGGGACTCGAACCCAGGACCTCCCCAGGACACCTTAGCTCAGTGGATAAGAGCGCCCAACCCGGAAAGTAGGGAGGTCCTGGGTTCGAGTCCCAGAGGTGCCAATATCTTTTTCTGATTTTTCTGTTTCCAGATTTTCGATTGAGTTTCGCTCATAATGTCTTCATTTAATTAAATATTACAGTTTGAGGTTTTACTCATAAAGTTAAAATAATAAATAATAATTTAATTTTTATTTATTGTGCATAAACAGAAATTATTTTCGGATGTTAATATTTTTGTAGTACATTTTTGATACGAATTTTAATATTTAAGGAGATATGAGGTTTTTGTTTATACTAAAAACATAGATTTTTTCAAAGTTCTATGGTATTTGATTTTGGACAAACCATTATTTTAATGTATTGATGTCAAGGTTATCAGTTATTTCGAGTTCATTCCACGAATTCGCTGGAAGTATAGTTGCAGTATCATCTGCATATCAAATAAAAAAGATTTCCTGTTAATGGTAATTTAAAGAATATATTAACAACCCAGGTGAATTGAAGAGGGCCCAAAATGGTGCCTTGGGGTATTCCAAATCGCTTGTATTCGGTTTACTAAGAGGGTTGTTTATTTTTACATATTGATATCTAGAGTTCAGGAAACTTTCGATTTTGTTAAGTTTGTGTACTAAGCTTGTGACTTACGAAGTCACAAGCTTTCTTTTTGTCTATAAATATTGCAAGAGATTTTTTCTTTTGTCTTGTGCTTGATTTATTGTTGATGTTAAATCTATGATTGCGTCATGTGGTTTGTTTCTACGCGAAATCTAAATCGTTGGTCACTCAATATATTATTAATTCCAATAAAATCTAGTAGTTGTTTTTTAGCTACCTTTTAGGTATTATCTACATATGTTATTAGTTTTTTCGTTTGTGAGATTTTTCCGACATTAGAAAAAAAGACTTCCCACATTAGACCTAGACAAACCTCACCACATGAACCCGGGAACCCCTGCTAAGTTACCAAACATATTGAACATCTTGGGGAAACCTATGGTAGGTGTGTTAAATATCCAATAAATGGATCCTGGGGCGGCGGTACTCATACGCCTCCCAAATTGAACAGCCCGATAAAATATTTCCACTGGATTTAGTTCAGTGAAACCAAGCGTTGACTTACTAACTTAACTTCACTATTAATTCACTAAGATTACGAGTATTTTATAAGCTTCAATAAGATAATTAATTTTATTTCTAATGAGTTAAATAAAATTATTTTATTTTTTTCCACATACTTCCGTCGGATATAAATAATTATAAAGTTAAGTTCTATGGAATGCCTACTCTACGAAGTCGATGTCCTTAGGTCATTCTTCCGGACACCTGATGCAATAAATTACATTATTGTATCATGATTAATGAATAGATTGAACTGGGAAACGAATTGAAAAAAATTTAAAAATCCGGGTAAAATAAAAAACTGTATTTCAGGAAGACGTTCGAGCAAATGCCCCGTGTAAAGCGCTGGTAAAAAGTGACAGTTTTTGGCGTGCATAATAATATTTATTGCAATACACTTAGGTACTATTAAGGTATAGGTGGGCGCATTGATCTAAAAATGTAGATTGGCTTAACACGTTTGCTGAAATATTGCTGACTCACGGGCGCTATCAAGACGTACAATAATCACATTATTATTTTTCTTTTACGTTACAAATTGATGATTTTCGTTACGGAACCTACCTTCCTTTTTCTTATATTTGCTGTTTTAAAACAGGGCCGCGTGTTTACTTTTAACATGATTTCAAATCATTAGATCGAGGTATTATTTTGTTTAAGGCAGTTTTCTAGTCTAGAAAAAAAAAAAATTTTTCTTCGTATTTCCAAAGTTTAAATATTCAAAAACATCTCCTTAAAAGGATTTTTCGAAATTCGCATTATTTTAAAAGTTTATAACCATTTTAATGTCGCGGTTTAGACGTAATCTAACCAGGATCTGAATAAAAAAATTTAAATGCATTTTTCTCAAAACTACTTCTTTCGAGACGGTTGACACGATATCTCAAGTTCTACGAAATCAATTTGCAAGGTGTGAGCCTTCTCTATACATTACTTTATAGCGGGAACTAAAACTATAACTAAATTTCAATTTTTACTATTTTAAAAAAATTTGGAAAGTCAAAAAAACTGGTAAAAAAATGTCTTTTTTATTTCAGACAGCGGCCATTTTGGGAAAAATATTTTTTTTACTTTCCTTAGTTCGGGCCATAGCCGCATTTGTTTGGATTAAGAATCAATTTTGTTTTTTTTTAGATTACTAGGAGGGTTGGAATTGTGTCAACCAGGGAGTGCATTTTTTTGAGACCCCCCACTTCAACACCCTGTAACATTTTAAATTTTTTTATGTGTTCTTTAATGTTTAATAAATATTTGGTTAAAATGGCTTGTAAAATATGATGATTTTTTTAATTGCACCTGAAAAAATACCTTCAATTCATGCTTCTAGACTAGAATACCCCTTTAATTAAGGAACGTTTTCACAAAAAGAAACATCTACCCCAAAAAGTTTTTAATATTTTATTCATGTTCTCTATGTACGTGTCTGCGAAATGGATAATGGCAGGTTTTCTGAAACTCTTGAATCAGCCGTTGGCGCTGTTGTGGATAGGTGGATATCTTGCCAGCCGTTAATCCTTCGCAATGGCGTAATTTTTTTTTAAAGTTTAATAATAATAGTAAAAATATCTTTATGTTGTCTTGTGCCTTTATGTTCCTCGAAAAAGTCTGGACATAGATTAGGTTGCAAATATTTATAATAATTTTTTAGGTGTGGTAGGTACTTAATATAAAAAGCAGGTACTTAGAATAAAAAAAGCAAACATCTAGGTATTCTTATTTTTAAAAATATATGTATTTTAGTGATTTTAGGGCTAAAATGTAAGGAATTTCGGTGTGAAATTTCGATTTTGAATTTTTTTTTCCAATTTGTGGATACATATTTCTCTTTTATAAAATTTCGCAATTTTGGTATTTTTTTTAAACAAAGACGGCTTTTCACAAATGAATTGAGTTTTCTTATGCATTTAAAGATCATCATAAAATTTTAACCCCAAATGATTATTCACTTAAAACTTCCCACGAAAAAATAAAGTTTTTGTAGATATTATTTCTCTTTGTGAAAATACTCGCTAAAAAAACAGATACCTATACACTAATTATGAGGCGCGGGAATCTGTTTTTTGTACATGTATATTTTTACGGAAATTATACAGGGTGCAGCAGCATAACTTCCTTTTTTTTAAATGCGGGCTGCGCGCCATTCAGTCGGTTGATATCATAGCGGAGCGCTAGTGATCCCGTTCCAAGTCTCCCTTATCAAACCATGTGGGAGCGGCATTCCATTGCCCATCAGATCAAGTCAATAAAAAAATAAAACTTCCGAAAGATGCTTCCGTTTTCACTCCTGAACATGTAGCCATTTTTGAATCCCTCAAATATGTTGACGATGATCACATTGGAAACGTCTTAATTTTCTCCGATTCCCTGAGTGCACTTCAAAAATTAAACTCTTCCCCTTTCCATTACCCAGAAGACGATTTCTGTGTTGGAATCCGTACTCTAATTTATAAATTAACCGACTGTGACTGAAATTGTGTTGGCTTGGATACCTAGTTACTCCGGTATCCCTGGAAATGAAAAGGCAGATTCATTGGCGAAAGATGCCGTTATTTCCGAGGGTATTGATTATTTATATTGATTGGAAAGCCTCCAGCGATTTTTGTTTCACTTCTTTAGTATGAAAACATTTCCCTTTCAAGTCTCTTTTCATCCTAGACATCAGAAAGAAGTCACAGGGAGACAGGTCGGGTGAACAATTTGGGTCTTTCCATGCTTTAATACTGCTTCACAGACAAGATGGCGTGAGCAGGTGCATTGTCCTGGTTGAGGAACCAGTCCCCTGTGCGCCAAGGATTTGACCTTTTTCAACGATTTTTCCCGATACTCTCTCACAACCTCTTTAGTGCCTCCATGTCGAACTGTCGGTTAACTGTTTGGCCTGGAAGAACAAACTCTGTGTGCGCAACCTCTCTGAAAAAAAACCAATGAGCGTTGTCTTGATGTTCAATTTCATCTGACTTTTTTTTCCGAAGAGAGAGAGCACCCTTCCATTGGCTTGACTGTTGCTTGGTTTCAGGATCGTACCCATAACACTACAACTCATCATCACCTTGGAAAAAAATTTGGGTTCTCTGCCAGCTGACTTTTCAATTCGTGGCAGACTTAGAGGCGAAGGCTCTCTTTGGTCCTCAGAGAGGAGACTTTCGCATTTTCGCCAAAGAAGAAATCTCAATTTACTTAAAATTAAAATTTGAACGAATGCATGGATCCACAACTACACGGCTTAGCACACTGACTGAGAAAGAGTTTCCGTACAACAGCCGACCACACAAAACCCGTTCCCCCTCCACTTCTCCCCTCTAACGCCCGAGTCCAGTTACTTTTGGATTCCCTTACGTATATATGCACCTCCAAATACCCTACACGGATTTTGATGCAAGCAACTATTGCTCAAGTTGCTCAGACTAAGAGTTCACTCTCTCATATGAAACCTAGATTATTGTGGAATTAATTGCTTTACTCAAAGGAAAATCTCATCGATAACCCCATTTAGAATGTTGTTAGGCTAAAGGAAATTTGAGAGAGGAAGGAGAAATTCAGTAGCTTGTCACTAATCACAGCTAAAGCTATTCTAAGCAACATTAAATGATGCCCTCCCTCTTTCACAGACCGTGATACTGAGAATATCTTCCACTCCAGGTACTACTGAGTTACTTCATGTATTTATCCTTTATGATGTACGGCAATGAAAATTGTTTATAATTTCATTGTTGAAAATTGTGGTTTCTCAGCTACCCCTAATGGCAGTCACACGCAGCCAGTAGCAAGGACAGTGATAAGTGCCAACAAAGCCACCGACCCATGGAAATGGTGGATTTACACCGGTGGAGGTCTGTGACTAATCAGTGGGCTAGAGTGGCAAGATTGAAAAATACAACATTCTAAAGTTTTGTATTGAGTAATCCACTCCACGCCAAGCGCGCATCATCATAGTTGGATCGGGGCTATTTTTGCGCTATTTGGACATCCACACTATCAAGTTTTATTACAAAATACATACAAGAAATTACTAAATCAATGACTTAATTGCACATGTGAATGCCACTTACCACTTTATTTAGGACAGCAATTTAGTTACAACTTATCACTGTCCATGCTAATTCATAGCTTACACATAATGATATGGACAGTAAAAAAAGTGAATTCGGTAGAAAATATTTATTTATCACAGTGAATACATTCTGATAATATGAGTAACAACCAAAAATAAAATAATATTTATAATTTTTAAACAATAGGTAGACAACAATATTGTCAAAATACAGCAGAACCTCGCAAAACGAGCACAATTCGTACCAGAATCTTATTCGTTAAATGAAACAATTTTTCCCATACAAATTAATGTAAAATACGATAAAGCCGAAAAAGGAACTTCAATTTTTTAAAGAGACTCGTCACAATTAAAATCCTGTTGAGCAGGTAACCAACCATCAGAATCATCAAGCTTCTCAAAGTCACCGATGAAGTTCGGTTGTGTCGGAGCTTGTTGCTTCACCGTGCCTTACAACCTGTGGATGCCGGTTCTTCTCTTAAACTTATCGAACCATCCATGACTTTATTAGCCATTTAAAAAAATATTATTTCCTCGTAATGCAAATTACACTTTATGAGAGGTGCTTGTTAACACATTGTAATCTGATCACGTATTAATACGTGTTTAGCAAATTAATGCTAGAGAGCGGAACACGTATTTATACGTTTTTGATAGATTGTTAGTGGAGCGCGGGTCACGTTAAAATGCGGGTTCCAATATACTTGAGTTTTCGCTATATAGCCTCTGTAGGGTTGTAGCCATGCAGGTAAAAACCTTTTGAGAACAATAGATGGGGTGTACGGTAGGTACCGAGGTAGTGTAAATATAAATTTTTTCATAACTTTCCTGCTTTATGTGAAATTCTGCACTAGTTTAACGATAAAGAATACATTTCTAAATATAATAAAATAAAATGAATTAAAATAAATAATTTGCAAAAAGAATTATTGAAATCAAACAAATATTTTTGAAGTTATCGCAATTTTTCTAGAGGTCTACGTTAGCGCGAAATTACGCGAAAAATCACCCGTTACCAGCACGATACGCGGCCGAAAACTGCCCGATCACAATGTGTTAAGTGAGATTCCACTGTAAAAGTAACGAAAAATAATAATATATTCAGACAGGATTAGTTGGATTCTCAATAGAAATATGACAGCTCGAAAATTAATTCATAATGAATCATACAATCAACAAGTTTTACTGACATCTAACGGGTGAGTGTACGGAGATTAGATTTGGCGTTTTACAATCAACGTAAGCCTATTAATTTTTTGTAAGCTGTTAAATTTGCTATCGGAACGAACAAACTGCCTCAAAATATAGTAAGCTTTTAAAGGTTATACAAACATTGAATAAAAATGGAAGATTGATCAAAACTTTTTATGCTAGGTAATAAAAATAATCTATAATTACTAAATATATAATATAAAACACAAACCCAGCACAGCAAACAGGGATTATAACCTCTCGTAGAATTTATAAAAAATTGATAAAATATGAAAATATGATTTGTTTAATCTTAAATTATAACATATGAGATATAATGTATGACTGCGAGTAAGTGCATTACTTTTAACAGATTTTAGATATTAAGATTCAAAACATAAACAGATAGATATAATTTTTAACAGATTGAAGACGTTAAGATTCATAACATGAACAGAAATCGATCAACCAGTTGATTAGTCAGACATCTCCAAATATTAAGTTTTGAGATAATGAGGAAAGCAACATTCGAATGCTCACCATATATCAAAAATTATTTACACGTGTCTGTGTTTTACATATTAAATATGCTATAATTTAACACCGGGAGATAGTACGGCCCGGTACATTAGTATGAACTTTTGAAATATCCTACTAGTGACCCAGAAAACATCAACAGTTTGTTTAATTCATGTAATGTCTGCGCCAAATGTACCGGCTGCGCCAAATGTAACGTATGCGTGTCGGTGTGTAGTGTCGGCCTTTTATATTGGCGTGTCGGGTAGTACTCAATAATCGATATACGTAATTGTGTACTGGTATTTATTAGGGAGCTGCTTGTAGCAAAAGAGGACTAGTACTAACACGTATCACCTTTTATAGCCTCTCGCAAGCGTACCATCTCGCTTGCTCTCATACACATTCACACATACACCACAATTCACTAAAAGTTTTTCTGCATTATAATTGATTTCATGTTTATGAGTGAGTAGAGGATTGTACCAGATAGAGGGTACACTTTTACATTTAACTGCACACTCAACTCTGACTAATCACAACTGGACGACCAATATATGTAATTTTTAACAGATAACCACCTCTTTTGGCAATCAAAATATCCTAATATGTACCTTCAAAAATCTTTCTGCCCTTTTCGGTTTTAACCAAATGTACACATTTTATTTACATTTTAAAAGGTTGCTTTAACTGCCAACATTCGCCGCTAACCATTTAATATCATAATATCCTGGCTGCGTAAAGGGCATTTTACAGCGTTTTTTCCATCTAGTTTCCATTTAAGTCGTCTTCCCATGTGGATTCGGGATGAAAAAAAGGACGCATTCTATTTTGGAACCAATTTCATACATGGCAAACATTATTTGACATCTCTGTGGGCATTTTATGCCGTTTTCTCCTTCTAGTTTCCATTCAGGTCGTCTTTCCATATGGATTCGGGATGAAAAAAAGGACGAATTCTATTTTGGAACTAATTTCGTACATGGCAGACATTATTTGACATCTCTGTCATCTGTCATTGTTTTAACCACCCTTCCTTTGGGTTATTATTAAAAAAGTAGGTAAAAAAAAATCAGGTTTTTTAAACGGTTATATAAACCTCGCCACTTGCATACAGAGTACCACCGACTAGCGGCGTGACTTGTACGGGAGAGACGAAAATACCCGAATACATCCCTTAGCTTTGTGGTAACGCAGGAACAAACTCAATGTACATGAACGTTTCATGAACTTTTTGTGGGTTTCGGGCATAGTTATTTTTTTACCTGAACGTATGGGATATGGCTTGTTGCATTCGGGCAATATGTGTAGCGCGGTTAAGTAACTATATTATGCAGAAACGTTGGAAATGTTTATTTCGTTTTATATATAAAATATTTCTTCAATATTTAACGGTATTAAACAGTAATACATGTTAATACCGTTAACATCTGTGAATTTCGCTTGTTTGATTTGTTGACGGCTACGGCAAATGACAGAATGTCTTCATGTGATCTATGGTTATGATGAAAGGTTATATGTACACGATATCATCTTATATGGGTAATAAGGTCAGGGGTGGACGGTCCAGATTGCAACGGAGAGTATCCCCTTTGGGCCATTGTCTGATCAGGCCCTAATTTTTGATGACCCTAAAAATACCTGATGGGTAACTAAATGACCCCCTACCTAGCGACACACATTTGTTTATTACACGGAAAATGCTTCAAATGTTTACCGATGTCGGGTAAATGCCTAATTAGCCAGACACGGCAAATAATTAGTAAATAAACCTAAATACAGCCAAACTAATCATTTTTTTATTACTGGATACAAAAAGAAAAACATCTGAAAGAAAAAAAATGAACTTGTGCAGATTTATTGATATTAACCCCTCAGGCCAATTTGTTCACTTTTGGGAACAACTCGTATAAGTGTCATAGAAATCATTGCGTCTCGCTTACTATCGTAGTGAGAAATATGATCTAAATGGTATTGGAAAGAGAAAAAGTCAAGCTTCATTTTCAAATCTAAAAATTTGCCACAAAAGGGTTAAAATGTACATTTTTATGAAACCAAAATTCCCGAACGCAATGGAAAAAAAATGATGAAACTTTGTGAATTTTTAATTCATTATTTTTACAATAAAAGATAAAAAGATGATAATGTTTACAGTACATTTGTCTAATAAAATAGGTTTAATTTTTTTTTCATTAACAGTAATTTTAGTTATAAAAAACGTAAGCCATTTTTAAAACTTTTTAATGTTTGCATTCGAAATTTTGTATATATAATAATAATATAGCTGTAAGGCTCTTGACTCGCAATCCGAAGGTCGCGGGATAGAATCCCGGCGTGGCAAATAAATGTTATTTGAATAATTTGTGTTATTTCACAATTAATTTATTTAAAATAATATATAGTATATTTGCGGCACCCTCCACAGTGGAAGATACTCTCAGTATCGCCCTGGAGTAAGAGCATCATTCAGAATTGAAACATTGCTTGAAATGGCTTTAGCCGTGTTTGGTGACCAGATCTGAATAGCCAGGTACATCCCCACCTTCCTCTTCCCCACAACCTTCAGCCTCACAACATACCCCAATTGGGGATGCCATAGTCTCACTGGCTCCAGACGGAGCAGTTGGGACTCTAGTGCTGTATTCATATTGAAATTTTTTTTTTTTTAAATCAACTTTCTAAAACCGTTTTTAATTTTCGGATACATTCACAAATATTCCATTCATTGTGATTTTATTGCAAAACAGAAATATTCTGACTTACTGACAGAATATGGTTGAGGCCTGAGGGATTAATAAACCTACACGGATAGTGACATTACAACTGTTTTGAATAAATGTAAGTTGATTATGAAAATAAATAAATCACAAAATTAATAAAATACAAATTGTGTTAAATTTGCTCATTTCTACATAATTATTGTACTAATGGAAATGTTTAGAGCAATAGAAGAATACAACAATTCCCTATTTGATTATGGTATAAAATCTAAATGTTTGATTGAAATCAAATCTGTAGATAATTATGATTTATGCAGAATTATTACAGACATCTCTCAATAAAAGACTCGAGTTAAAACCGTGAAACAAAAGCATCATGTTGAGTTTACACATTTCTTATTTAAAAAAAAAACTGATAAACTTATTGACTCAATAAGTAGATAACGTATGAGACTATGTTGCCGTTAGAATAGAATATTATTGCAAATCATTCAGGGGCAAGGTGAATGATGATATTTTTGCATTGCGTTCAACTCGTTAAGACACATGGTTTAGGCAAAGTACGCTCCACAGTTGGAGCAGCGCCTGTTCTTCAGGGCGAAACAGCACAAGATACCGATGGGGAAGAAGAGAATGGCACACAGGAGGCCGAGGCAAGTGAAGTCATCCTCCAGGAGTCCCACTCGGCACGCGGGACAGGCGCCCACGGCTACGATGGGCGGAGTGATGATGATTGTCTGGGTAGCTCCATACGAGGGTACGAAACCGGTGGGGGGAACCGTGTAGTTGGTCTGATAGTTGGGGGGCTGCTGCTGGTATGGGGGCGGGGCGCCACTGAACGTCTGGTGCACACCTGGAATTTAAAAAAAATTGTGTTTGAATGTTTTTTTTTTTTTTCTTTGTGGAGACGGTTTACGATTAGTTCCCGTGAGCACTTAGGCCTTAGGCCCATTGTGCTATCTCCCGTTTTACGTCAATCCTTCAACAACAACCCAGTCCCTTTAATAAAGTTCACCAGAGCCGTCACTGGAAATGAAGCTATATCCTCTCGTTCGACAATGTAACTTCCCAGGTCTCATTTCTCCTCTTCACTCCTCCTTGGCTCCACGAGGGCCCCAGGAGGGAAGAGGACTTCATACCTCCTCTTCACTCCTCCTTGGTTCCCTAAAGGCCCCACAAGGGAAGTGTTCACAGAGATGGTCTCATTTCTCCTCTTCATTCCTAGATGGTTCCCTGAAGGCCCCACATGGGAAGAGGACAACATCTCTCCACTTCACTCCTCCTTGGTTCCCCAAAGGCCCCGCACCGGGAGAGTGCCCTTGCCCTTGGTTCCCTGAAGGCCCCACAAGGGAAGAGTTCATGGAGGTGGCGTCAGCTCTCTTCTCCACGGCTTCTCCTCTTGGTTCCTCCTGCAGGCCCCATGAAGGAAGTCAACAGAGGTATTCTCAGCACTCCTAGGTTCCCCAAAGGCCCCTAGTTTTCGAATGGTCTAATTTTTTTTGTCCCACAAATGACTAGGGAAATGAAGGTCCACTCCAACAGAGTAGTAGTGCTGGAGTAAGGTCCAAATACTTCGAGATGCGACCCTGTTTCTCGGAGGCACCATTCGTGACACTGTTCCCCAGGACATTCAGCCTGAGCATGGTAGCTCACACCTTGGCTTGGGATGGCTATTGCAGGTTTGTGTTTCCACTCCCTGAGCGATGGGTTCGCCACACTTCCTATGCTTCCGACAAAAGGTTAAGTATACTTGTTTTGTTAGAGCTTATAATTTTACTTCTTCTTCCTTTCACATAACAAAGCTAATATTGAAATGTAGACACACGAAATTAGATAATTTGGTAAACAGCTGTGGTCAAATATACTCATTAGTGTACACAAGTAGGACACATAGTTGAGAATTGGGAGACTTTCTACAGCAGCGAACAGATGTGGCCCACGAAGTGCACCTTTCTGGCCCTGCACATCTCTGAATGGACGATTATTTATTCCTACATACTTAGCGCAGCATCGGCACAATAATTTTTTTTTCACATCCAGTTCTTGTGAAGAAAACATAAATGTGAGTTTTTAAGAAAAAACCAATGCTCGAGTGGGATTCAATAACTATATACAACGCTAAAAATAATATACAAACTAGTTGTGATATCTCAAAACATGTAATGACCACTTCAAAAAAATTTCACCTGCAGCACTTTTTCCGTGTGCATATATATATATATATATATATATATATGTTATGGTTATAACCGAGAAAATTGTTTTACATATATATATATATATATATATATACAAATAATCTCAGAATGCTGAAAATCCACCTACTTCCATCATTATAAGTAGAAAATGTGGCTTCTGCAATGATGGAGAATTAACTAGTAGAGAATCGAACCAGCAATACCCGAGTGGGAACCATTAACTATCACGCTACCGACCGGTCGATAGTGATATTTTAAAACACAATTTTCACTTAATTTTTTTCGCCTGCAGCACGTTATCCATGTTTGCTGTCTTACTTGTTTAACACAGAGAGGGAGCGTTGAAGAAAAATATACTTCAGAAAGGCTATTCCCTAAAATTTGTGATAAGAGATCGTTCTCCCGCGAGAAGTGCTGTCAGATTTGTGTGATTTTCTACAACTGTTAAATGAATAAATGATCATGCATACTTGCAGAAAATCGTGTTTAAATAGTGTTTAAAATGACTCAAACTAAAATACGTGACAGCTCACAGCTGAAATTTTGACATCGGCCAATAGAAAAAGCAAATAACAGCCGTAAAAAATCACACAAATCTGACAGCACTTCTTGCGGGAGAACGATCTCTTATCACAAATTTTAGGGAATAGCCTTTCAGATAAGGTTTTTGTCGCCAAAAAATTGACATATTCATATGGCCCGCCACCGAAACTAATTGCCGACTACCGTTCTACATGACGACCATCAACATTTAAAGCACCCAGAATAAGTAAGAGACAGAGTGCGCCCATAAGAACGAGGGGAACAAACCAACTAACGTGGAGCAGGGGGAGGGGGCTTGGGCTTGTCCCTTCCAGTGATTTGTCAATAAAATAATCTGACAGTGTACAGGCAACTCGCATTGCAATATCACTATTTAGTCTGCAAAAACAAAATCAGGCTACGAATCGCTAGTTCTTTTTACAATGGCGCGCAAATTGTTGGCAACATAAAAAACCCAAATCGGGTAAACAAGTTCTGAATTGTCTCCAAAACTGAATATTTTGTTATACTATTAGTTAGACACATTTACAGATGTGTTTTAATTTACCCACCTAACTCGTAGCTTCACTACTCAACCAGATTTGTAAGTGGTTTGGTTTTTAACTGTTTATACGAACATTCCAATCCTGCGCAGAAAAATCCCACAAGAGGTTCCGGGTTTGAGTTCTTTTGCAGGTTCCGGCTCTGAGGTAAGGCTCCGGCCGAACCCGTGCGTTTCGTTAGCTGCGACAGTACACAGTACCCAGTCCGCATCCAAGAACTCGGACACGGGACCTGCTTCTAGAACTCGAGTACTTTTAAAAGGAAGCACATCTTGGAGGCCTCCAGCAAAATGCAGAACTTACCCATCTCTAGTGATAACTAAAACTGCATGTTTGGTTTGAGTACAGTCAAGAGTGTATGAAAAAATAAGCACAATTGCTTTGTCAGATAGTGTTATGAATCTAGGACACAATATAATATTACAATTCATTAAATAAAATGCTTTTAAAATAGCCGATTGTTACCTGTCTTATCTATCTGTATACATACGACATAAACTGAAGCTAACTAACCAGATTAAATTTATCAAGGCAGTAATGCAGCGGGTCAAAATCATTGTTTACAAAATTTTGTGATAACAGTTTATTATTATTGTCGCTGAACTGTTCGTTAGAAAATCTGGAGAGCGAAAAAATCGGCAACATTATTATAAAAGATGCGCTAATCTAGATGCTCATATTAATTTGGGAATATTCAGCAAAACTAGTGTGTCGTGAAATAAAATTACATATTTAAATGAAAAAAATTTTTTGGAAAATTGTCATGTTATTACTAATTGATGCAAATTTGTTGACCCGGTTAACATTTATTTTTCACTACTTCTTAATTGTTAGCGTGGTTCATAATGGAGTTGAACTTGGTTATTACAATCACAAACAGGGAAGTTCATGACTTTTTTTTTTTTTTTTACATGAGCTCCACACAGGAGGCCCTGAGCAAAATAATTTCCTCGGGGCCTATGTCATCTTTGGGGATGCTGTGTGGAGGGTATTTTTGAGGAAAGGAAGGGGAGGGAGAGTTCTGGGAAGGAAAAGGGTTTAAGGGGTGGGTAGGAATCTGGGGTTCAGTATGTCCTGGTCATCCGCCTGGACAAACCTCCCCCGATGAACCCGGGCACCCCTGCTAAATCACCAAACGTAGCGAACCATTTGGGGCTACTGCAATGAGTAATGGGCAAATACTGATATGTATTATGTACAATGAATACTTATCAAGCTCTACCGAACGTGCCTAGCTCGCTGTACTATAAAGAAAACAAAAAAATACCCAAAGTTTAGTAAAAGAAAACTTGCGATCTGCTTTTATGATGGAAGTTAGTACAATGCACCTACGCAAATGGAAAATAGTGTAGAGCTGGCATTTTTTTCCAACTTCGCTAATTAAAATATCTCATCTATTCGATGAATGTAAAATACGACATCTTGCTCGTTTTCCACTTTTTGATAATTATTTTTAATATTATTTTACACACAAATAGTACATAGACAAAATGAGTTTACAAAGGTGTTAGAAATTAGTAAAGGGATCGATACCAATGAAATATCCGGTGAATGGTTAAGTACATTCTACCGGGCGGGGTTAGTATAAGCTAGGGAATCATTTGAGGTAAAATAAACAATATATATATGGTGTACGTGTGGTTAGGTGTGTGAATGTGTATGTTTACGTATGTGTCGATTGAGTCTTCATTAGGGGCCATCCATAAATTACGTCACACAAATTTTACGATTTTTCGACCCCGTCCCTGTCACACATCATCACATTTGTGAGGCCCCCTCCCCCCTAGTGTGACGTCACATATTTTGCAATTTTACATCTAAAAATAATCAAAACACCAGTTAAAACTTTTATTTTGATTTTTACATGTGACGTCACAGAGCTGATGACCACCCCATACCCCTTGTCACACTTCTCTACTCCCTCCCCCCCCATTAAGGTGTGACGTAATTTATGGATGGCCCCTTATGTGAAAAAGTGAGATCTGAGATACAGGCTGTTAAACATTTCATTTGACTGACTGTTGTGAGCATTCACATATCCATATCCGTACTAATATTATAAATGCGAAACTGCTCGAGTTTGTTTGTTACGCTTTCACGCGTAAAACAAAAAAACGATTTTAAAAATTCTTTCACCAATAGAAAGCTAAATTATATGCGAGAACTATAGGCTGTATATAAGGCGTTATGAAATTATAAATATTAATATATTATATTTGTTATATGTTTTCTGTTGCTAACAAAAGCGAGTTATTGCTAATGTCAGAAAATAAATTGTTGCCATGGAAACGATGTTGATATATTTGTGGGCTCTGTGCTGGTAAGTACTCAGCCCCCTATCTGCTGCTCCAGAAAATTCAAATATTAGAATGTTTTATTTTTTTTGGACAAGCTTATGTTTTGGAATAAATGTCAGATGAGAGATCCTACAGTAACGATTATAAAGACTGTATAATAAATAGTGTTATTTTTTATTATATTTAAAAACTTCCACATATTTAAATAAAAATAGATCTCCGAAATGTTTGTAGGTGCATAAATTCCGAACGACTGCACCAAATTGGATAATTCTTTTTTCTTTGAGCTCTAGCATTATGAAATTTAGGTGGAACGCGAGCTGTTTGAAAACTGAATGTACCAGAAATGAATGTATGTGGTGTGGTGGGGGGAGGGGATAATCGATAAGTGCAAGCGCTACAGTAATTTCCCCTAATACCATGCGAGCGAAGCCGCGGGGAAAAGCTAGTTGAAAATAAATTGAAAAAAAAAAAAATTTATATCATCAAAATATTTCGACTAATAGAAAACACGTTTTATGAATTTTAGTCAATTTATTCATAAGTTTTGACTACCAAAAACTTTTATATTTTTTTAACAAAAATTTCCATTAAATTAAAAAATTTCAGAAATGTTACAACATATTAAAAAATAACACAACGCAGAATAAAACTATCACCATAAAAATGACAAACTAGCTGATAAAAACCTGCAAGGCAGGGCAGGCGGCTTTTTGATGGGCTTCTTCTAATTTAGTAAAGTTCTCTGTAATGCCCCTTTGCATGTACAATAGCAATTGTTAAAGTGTGTAAAATCTTATCACATAGGTAGCTAATGATTTTTCTATTAAAATGTATGTCAATGCCTATGAATGTATGTTGCATAACTTGGTTCTTTTAATTTTTATATTTGATTTAGAAAAACCTTGTTTGGTTAGACATCAGTGGTGGTCAGTGACTTTTTGTAGAAGGGATGCTGGATTATCAATACAAATACCTAAAGGTATATAAAAAGTTGGTATAAATCTGTAGATTAGCACCACGAACAAGATGCAATTCCTGACAAAAAGAGTCTAATTAGCGAGGCCGCACACCAGACATACACTTGTGTTACGATAACTGTGGCGCCACATTTGAAACGCGACACGTTTAACGCCCCCCTGTATTTGCGCGCAAGCACGCACACCAAGGATACGTTTGTAGCGGGTCTAGTTTAGGGCGAGACGTTGGCCGCACCACATGCATTCAAGATCGAACGCGTTCGTTTTTTGTGGCGCAGTGGTTTGCAAAAATGAAAGACAATATTGAATTTTATGTGGAGTTTATTGCAGAGGTTGAAAAAACCCTATATTATATAACCATGGACCCACTGATTATAGCAAAAGACGGATTACAGAACAAGAAATCCATGTCGTCAGATGATGTCGACATTTTCGAGTATAAGCCACAATTGTGTCTCCGGTGTGCGTGTACGCGACACATATACTCCAAGCAAAAATGTAGCATGCACATTGTGGCAATGTAAATGCTGCGTGCATGTAGCGTGCGGCTCCGGTGTGCGGCTCTACTTAGCTTTGTAAACCCTTAGCGCCCACAAACATCAATTATTACAGAACCGAAATTTCTTATTGTGTTATTGAAAAATAAATAAAAAATTCTCGACGTGCCTGACGCTCTTTTTTATAAATTAGTCAATTACACGGTTGAGAAATGTTATCTTCTTATGACTGTTGTAGTTTTTTTATCAACAAAGATGATGAAATTATGAATTAAATAGGCAATCGAAGGATTAAACATTAATAAACAGCATTGTTTCAATATTATTCAAATAAAACTGTCAAAAATGCACCAAGAAAATACGTACCAAAAACAATCTACCCGATTTGTAATAAAGTAATAAGATATCATGCTGTTCTGAGCCTTATTTCTACACGCGTTAAAGTCGTTTTTTGTATTCTGGATGCTCTCTTCGGACACGTATCTATCTTTAAAAGAACTATGCAGGCCAGATTGAATACTCATGCGCAAAATCAAGTGTATTGGAATTTTTGGATACTGAATACAATATCGCATCCAAACAGCTGGGTGTGTGCCGCTTCGTTGTGTGTGTTTAATGCAGCGAGTAACTGAGGACGCTGTTACTGGTATGTGTGTGTTTACGCGTTGAACGTTTGCTAGCATTGAGAATGTATATATGAAAATAATATTGAGAATGTATTTCGACTCGCTTCATATAGCTCTTTGTATGTGTACTCTTTTGGTAAATTGCAGAATTGCTGTTTGTAAACATGTTCTAGCTGTAGCTAGAAAAAATAAATCCTAAGCTTTTTGACCAGAAAATAAAGGCGCTTCCACGGCATGTATGGAGGGACCGCACCTGTTAGACATTCATGTTATTGATTTCGTTATTTGAAGTTTGGAAATTTTTCATGTTGAGAAATTTTTGATCCTAGAAAATTTTATTTTTCTGAAAAAGAGTTTTTCTTGGAAAATCCGAAAATTAGTAAAAAACAGGTAGGATTATTTTTTTGAAGACATTTATTTATCTTTTTGATTTTATGTGAAGTTTGGAAATCTTCCACGTTGGGAAATTTTTATTTTTCTAAAAAAAAATTCTTCAGGGAAACTTTTTAGAACGTATCTTTTTGATTTTATTATATGAAGTTTAAACTTTTCATTTTGGTAAATTTTTAATTCTATAATAAAAAAAATTTCTGATAAAAATTCTTCTGGGAATACCTGAAAATAGGTCGGAGATTTTTTTAATATATCTTTTGATGTTAGGCGAAATTTGGAAATTTTTAATGTAAAAACCTTTTCAAAAATTTCTTCTGGGAAAATTGGGAAAAAATTGCTTGGAAAATGGTATAAAAGTTTTTGAAACTAATTTAAACTAGTCTTACAACACGGGCATGTGCCTAGCATGGTGGTTGAAAAATCCTAAAATTAATGTAACAAACAATTCAATGAATAAAGAAAACTTTAAAAAAAGATAATAATACTATCAGATATGCCGATAGCACAAACCATTTGTTTCAATATAATGGCTGACATATCTTCACTCTACGCCTGAAAAAGATTGCACTACCGGCCATCACTATAGGCCTTGCGCTGGACTCAGGCCTTCCTAGCTGAGTCTCCTGCCTATACCTTTGTCTTCGCACTTTGGGCACTGATCAAGTCACCGCACTTTCGTCATCTCACATCCAGCTTTACATCGCCAGACGGAAAAATATATATCTTGCGAGTCACATTCTCAAACTCAACTTCTTCATCTACCGGCGTCATGCTGGGCGGGGATTGCATGCTTGGTGTTCCACCACCACTTCTGTCTTGATCTCCCCTCTCTGTCTTGCCCTATAGAACGATGAAATAATGGAAATGAGTGTCTGAAAAGAGTGAGTTTGTATCTAAATTCTGTTGGGTTGGTTACGCTTCTCAATTTCATGGAACGTTTATTCAAGTGTTTCTACTGAACAAAACAATAACTTTCTAAAGGTTTTTATATTTACTAAATATACGGGATAAACATATTAATATATTCAAACTAGAAATAGAAGATTGTATTAGAATAACCTAGTTTACAAATAATATATGCATATATATATATTACATTTTGTGTTCTGGTTAAATTGTAATTTGATACACGTATATTATATGCCCTTCACAAAGCACCGCCTTCATAAATGACTGTATTAAAGACTTACACAGTACAAGTTATAATGATTTATTCTGTTCGTAGCTGATTATTTCCACATGAATGCTTCTATAAAATACATTTCAGGTGACAGGGTAAAAAGGGAAGCCACTTGTTAAGACTACACACAAATTCAAATTCTAGATTGAATGATGACAAATAGAAAAGAAGACACCTCATTGGTAGCAGAAAGAGATACAACTAGAAAATGTGATGGCGCTTGAGATAAAAGAAACCTGGTTAGCTTTTTAGTAATTCAATTTATTAATTTCAATTTATTAATTCAATAAAAGTGTATTACAAAGTGTATTTTTCATTTAATATCATATTACAACCTAATCATTATTATAATAGAACTTAACTATTTTCATAGTGCTAAATTCGGTGAAGTACCTCAATGGTGCTTTACAAATAATATAGAATATAAAATTAAACTGAAATATAAATTAAACAATTACTGATATATTATTAAAAAATAAACAATTACTGGTACATATTAAAATTTATAGATGGCGCAAACTGTGAAAGAGTTCGGATTACCTATTTCACTAATGCGTTTGGGCACCCTCAGTACATCAAGAGTATATAATAGATTAGTCATTACGAAGCTTTTAGTGATATCAAGTTATTGCTTCATTCTCTCCTTGCTTCATTCTTTATGATTGTACACAGAGAGAGAGTTGAGAGAGTTATGGAATAAAGAACCTCCTTAACTTCGGTAAATATTTTCAAAATAGGGATACGCTTTTTATTTCAAAAATACTTACCATCAGTTAGATATTACTGAGAGGTAAGTATTTCAGTTTCCGGAAATGGAAAATAATGCATTTTAGTAGCTCTTTAATAAAAACAGACAATTTGACATGTTTCGACATATAATATTAAAACTTTGACGTCAATGACAAAAGCCGTCGACAAAGTGAATAATCGATTTCAATTTTAACAAAATAACTATTAAAATTCATTATTTTCCAATTCCGGGAACTGAAATACTTACTTCCCATTATTATCTAACTGATATTAAGTGTTTCTGAAATGAAAAGTGCATATTGAGCGTGTCCCTATTTTGTAAATATTTACCTTAATTTCATATCTACTATTTGTCAGACTGCAACATTCAAGACAATAAGCAGAGATCTAAAATTATTCTTTCTTAATCTAAAGTAAAGATACCCCAACCTAACTAAGTTTATTATAACGGCAAGATCAAAATTAGAATATATTTTCGTCCCAAGTATTTTTTGTGCAGTCAGGTGTCATCAAGTAATAGTTTGTCAAAGTAGTTTTTAGATGAAATACAATTTCTTTAATGGCTCTAGTTAGAAAAGAAAACTTTGTGTTTATATTATTACAATCATTCTAGGCAGGCCGCGGTATTCTATCCCAATTTTATATGTAGAGAGTGAAATGTTTGTGTAAAGGCGGAACTCCTGCGCCACAATACACATGAATACTAGTTTGAACCACACTATAAACGTTCTTTGTTTTCCGTCTCCTGCGTTTTTCGAAACACGGCTTGAAAGATTGGTGTGAACAGGTGTGAAGTTCGCGCGGTCCGACAATTTCTGCTTCCCGCTTCACCCACTTCAAAAATAATATTAATATTAATGTTGTTAATATTCGTTATTATACTATAATTTTATTATCAAATATATTTATTATATTGTATTTAAGTATCATAATATTTTAAAGTAGTGATTATTAAGCTCAATCATTGCGCATAACCTCAAAAACTTGTTCGGTTTGATTCTCCATACATGACCGCATCGCGCGGCTCTTGTAAAAATATGAACACATTTCCCCCCGCCAGCCTTCCCCCTTCGCCCGGGAGATGAATGTTTTCCGTCGCCTGTGGTAAAGCTTGAACACAGGGTTTTTGAACACGAAGTGTTCAAATTTTCAATGTTTTGGGTGCTGTTCAAGCTAATGTTTATGTGTATTGTGGCGCAGGATACGGGCCTTAAGGCATTTGTTCAATTACAAAAGATAATGGTAGTGATTCATACTTCGCATTGAATGTTTTGAAATGTCGACTCAAAACGCTCAAACTCTCGGTACCTACCGATGCTGATAATAATATATCATATATATGAAGAAAAAATATCTCTAAAGAACGTGAAAAAACGATAACAAACTTTTTCTAAACTCGGTCTATGAAATAATATCGTAAAGCGGAATTATTATTATAAGCAATAAACAGAGAGCACGTGATGCCAAACACAACAAATTAATGCCTCGCTTGGGAACATAATGCATGGGCAAGATGTTATGGCAAAAGCCTGTCACATGCGTCATTTATTTATTTAACTTACCAGGAATTCCTTGATTTTCAGAGTATGGGGGCGGACTGGACGGGTGAAGAGGTGCCGAACTTTTATCCATGATTTCTCGACAATTCCTATTGATTTCTACAATGTTTTGAAACAATTAGAGATATTTATTTATCAGCTGTATCGTATGATGACAAACTCCAATGACAATTTAACATTGATCATCAAACTTTAGCTTACGAGCGTTCTTTGAACAAAAACCACGAATAAGCATAAAGTGCAAAACACTATGGTATTGGATTGACCATAGGGGTTAGTAGTAATACATTTGTTAGCATTACATAGTATTAATCTGATTAACGAAATATTTTTCGTTTATAAATTGTAAAAAAAAACAGACCGGGTCTACTTCGTGATCTAGTCAAGTGAAAACTGTAATGCAAAAAACAAATCTATGCAAAGGTTTCTAATGAATCCTCTTGGAATCCGACAGGAATGATTGCATATATTTTTTTACAATAAATAAAAAACTGTATTTTGATGTACGAAATGATGTACTCCTAGCGAATGCTAGCAAAAATATTATTATGTATTCTTGTTCACAGATATGTATTTCAACGCTCCCACAGAAATAAATTTTGGTTTTCCCTTACTTGGAGATTAAAGTGGAACCCAACTCAATTATTCCACGCGCTTCAAAATAAAACAAAAAAAGATAATCTTCATTTTCACAACATGACGACAATATTATAATAATTATTTCATCTGATCATTTGGTTTTGTTTTACGTAACATTTTTAGCCAACATTTTGTGCGAAAAAAATATCTGTAAAATATTTATTACACAAAAATATCTACAAATAAAAATAAAATACTTATTTTCGAGTGATAAACATTTTTTAAATTGCAGTTGGTAAATATTTAGTTAAGCAGCTATCGATAACGGCGCAATTAATCTTTTTTCTCTTATTTTATAAGGTCCACAATATAATATTTTTAGGCAAGTACTGCAACAAGAATTTAGTTTTAGAATGTTGATAGAATTAATTTGACACGTCACATATTTGTTGGCAACAAACTATGTTATGCTAAGAATAACTTCAAGTGCAGAAGTCGTAGAAATGTTTTATGTGGCTTAATTTTGTGGCAAAATAATATATCTATCAGAAGATTCATTTTCTGGTATTTATCAAAACATTCGATTCGTATTCTGTACATTCACACAGTGCGTTGTAAAATTTTGACGTTTATTACTTCTTATAGTGGTAACATTGTAAAGTGAAGTCCGATTTGAATCGTGCTGATTGCTGAGGTGTGGGTTCGGGATTTTGTTAAATTTACAATATTGACACGAAAAGATATAAATTCAATGTTAAAACCAGCAATATCATTGTGATTAATCCGCGTTTATATCGATTAGATATTCAATTGCGTTTAAGTGTATCTCAGCAGGAAAACGTCATGAATGACAGTCCACGGCGGCCCGAACACCTCTCATTTACTTAGCAGGAATGTATAATTTAACAAATTAAATTATTTACAATGCAAACCAATCTGAAAACGAAAGAAATGTTTATCGTCAGGGCGTTGGAGAAGATACTAGGCGATAAAGACATTAAGAGATCGAATCATTCTCAACTGAAGAAGGCTTGTGAGGTGGCATTGGGTAATGTACACACTGTTCTTTTATTCATATTGCTAGTATAATCCGCAGACTCTAGTTGTATCCATCCACAACGGTTACACAACATTTATTATTCTCCAAACAACCTAAAATTCGCGGCTGAATATTCACTTTCCTTGTCCAATGTCAAATAGGCATGTACCTACACATACATATTATCTCTAGAAATCCTATTACCCAGTGTAGTTGTATACATATCTGTGTATTCGATGAACACCTGTATGTTTTGATTTACGTATGTATTGGAACATCTCACCTATAAATTAATTATTTTGTGATTGTGTTATTGATTTATTTCAGATACATATACTCAGATTTGAAAGTTATCATTATTTAAAGAACAAATTTTCTTTCAGTTTATAGTTGGATTGTTCCAAATTTTGTTGGTATTTTCGAAATCAATTATTGAAAAGAAAATTTATAGTAATTGACTAATCACATATTTATAAAAATTCGTACTTACCTTCTGAAGAGCTATTCTCTATCTTTTGTGAGAACGAGATTGTTCTCCCGCGAGATGTCCTGTCAGATTTGTGTGATTTCCTACGGCTGTTATTAGTTTTTTCTATCGGCCGATGTCAAAATTTCAGCTGTGAGCTGTCACATATTTTAGTTTGGATTGTTTTAATCACGAATTCTTGCAAGTATGCATGAATATTTATTAATTTAAAGAGTTTTTTATTTTTTTAAAGAGAATTTTTTGTAGAAAACCACATAAATCTGACAGGACATCTCGCGGGAGAACAATCTCGTTCTCACAAAAGACAGAGAATAGCTCTTCTGGTCTATCTTCAAACCCAACACATTCATTCATTTGAATGTTACACAGTTTTTTTTAATGAAAAAATAGCTAAAATTAAGAGTGTTTATCTCAATATTATTATTGGTTGAACTTTGATTTGTTGACATTCTAAACTATTATTATTTGGATTTATAATATGTTTCCATTTAAAAATTATTAATAAATTAAGAATTCATGTGTGGTCATTGAATTCACTGTGAAAATTGTATCAAGAACATTTAATTAAATATGTAATAAGTTTGAAGATTATGGATTATTTCATCATACGTAAGAAAAAATAATAATGGGTAAATTGTGTCCAAATCTTACATAAAGTTTCTTATTTTATCTTTTCAGAGGATATCAAGAATGAGCTAAAAGATGGCGGCCAACCAGGAGATGCAGAGAGCCAACCCTCGGGAACTTTACCTCTTCCAAAAAATGACGAAGCTAACATCATCACAGCTGAGAAGTACTTTTTGCCTTTTGAACTGGCTTGCCAAAGCAAAGCCTCCAGAATAGTAGTCACTGCTTTGGATTGTCTACAAAAGCTTATTGCTTATGGGCACCTGACGGGGAACATACCTGACTCTACAACACCTGGAAAACTCTTGATCGACCGAATAGTAGAGTCAATTTGCGGATGTTTCTCCGGGCCGCAGACAGATGAGGGAGTTCAGTTGCAGATTATCAAAGCTCTGCTGACTGTAGTGACCAGTCAGCACGTGGAGGTTCACGAGGGAACTGTGTTGCTGGCCGTAAGAACTTGCTACAACATATACCTCGCCAGTCGCAACTTGATCAACCAGACCACCGCCCGGGCCACTCTCACGCAGATGTTAAATGTTATCTTTACAAAAATGGAAAACCAAGCTATTGAAGCTGAAGTCCAGGCAATCAGTGACAGCAAGATGAAAGCGGATGAGTTGAGCAAGAGCTCCGATGATCTGAAATCCAACCAACTCGCCGTAGAGATACCGGAGGAACCAGTACCTGAGTCAGAAGAGGAAAGGAGAGATTCCGCTGAGATTATTGCTAGAGAGATTGTCGAATCTGTTGTTGAAGCCTCCCTTAACCAAGTTTTGGGAAATAGCATCGAGTTGAACTGCCAAGTACCGGTGGAGACCAATGATAATATCAGTATTGTGAGTGTGGACCAGAATAATGTTGATCAAACCATTCCCAGAATTCCCTCCCAAGAAAGTGTTGAAACTCACTCGGAGAATGATAATTCGGTCACAGCTAAGTTTACACATGTTCTGCAAAAGGATGCCTTTCTAGTCTTCAGAGCTCTGTGCAAACTTTCCATGAAGCCATTACCTGATGGAACGCCAGATCCTAAATCTCACGAATTAAGATCTAAAATTCTCTCTCTTCATTTGCTGCTTTCTATATTACAGAATGCAGGCCCTGTGTTCAGAGGAAATGAGATGTTTATTACGGCGATAAAGCAATATCTTTGTGTCGCTCTTTCGAAAAATGGAGTCAGTTCTGTACCTGAAGTATTTGAACTTTCCTTAGCAATATTTTTGGCATTATTGTCAAATTTCAAAATGCATTTGAAAATGCAAATAGAAGTATTTTTCAAAGAAATTTTTATGAATATTTTGGAAACTTCGAGTTCAACTTTTGAACATAAGTGGATGGTTATCCAGGCTTTGACAAGGATTTGCGGAGACGCCCAGAGCGTTGTGGATATTTATGTTAATTATGATTGTGATTTATCCGCCGCCAACTTGTTCCAGAGACTAGTCAATGATCTGTCCAAAATAGCACAAGGCAGACAAGCCTTGGAACTTGGAGCTACTCCAAATCAAGAGAAGTCCATGAGAATCAGAGGATTGGAGTGTTTAGTTTCAATTTTAAAGTGTATGGTAGAATGGAGTAAAGATTTGTATGTTAACCCAAACTCCCAAACAACACTAGGCGAAAGAGTTATTAAAGAGGAAATTGACCACCAAAGCCTTAAGTCTCACGGGGGATCCAGTCTTAGTTTGCATTCAACCAATTCCAGCCTTGTAGGCAATCGGGAGACGTTAGATTCTCCCGAACAGTTTGAAGTATTGAAGCAACAGAAAGAAGTTTGGGAAGCGGGTATTGATATGTTTAACCGAAAGCCTAGGAAAGGTGTTGCATTCCTTCAAGAGCAGGGCTTACTTGGTACCACTGTCAAGGAAATTGCTGATTGGCTGCATACAGATGATCGTTTAGACAAGACCTTCATCGGAGAATGTTTGGGAGAAAATGATGACCACAGTAAAGAGGTGATGTATGCCTATGTGGATGCCATGAACTTCATCGATCTCGATATAGTGGCTGCACTGAGATATTTCTTAGAAGGATTTAGACTTCCCGGAGAAGCGCAGAAAATCGACAGATTGATGGAAAAGTTTGCTGCCAGGTACTGTGAGTGTAATCCCAACAATGCTCTCTTTACCAGTGCCGATACGGTGTACGTGCTGGCCTTTTCAGTCATAATGCTGACCACTGATCTTCATTCGCCACAAGTCAAGAATAAAATGACCAAAGAGCAGTACATAAAGTTGAATAGCGGCATCAGTGATAACAATGATCTCCCCAGGGAATACCTCTCACAAATTTACGATGAGATTGCCGGCCATGAGATTAAAATGAAATACACCAGTAATAAGCCGGGTAAGCAAATGATTGCTAATGAGAAGAAAAGGAAATTCATTTGGAACATGGAAATGGAAGTAATATCAACAGCTGCAAAAAGTTTGATGGAGTCAGTTTCCCACGTTCAAATGCCGTTCACTACGGCCAAACATTTGGAACACGTGAGGCCTATGTTTAAAATGGCCTGGACGCCATTCCTAGCAGCATTCTCTGTTGGTTTGCAAGACTGTGATGATCAGGAGATAGCCTCCTTGTGTCTCGATGGTATCCGCTGCGCTATTCGTATTGCTTGCATTTTCCATATGAGTTTGGAGCGTGATGCTTACGTGCAAGCTTTGGCGAGATTCACTCTCCTAACGGCCAACTCTCCCATTACAGAAATGAAAGCCAAGAACATTGATACCATTAAAACTTTAATAACAGTTGCGCATACTGATGGCAATTATTTGGGAACGAGTTGGCTCGACATAGTAAAATGTATATCTCAATTAGAATTAGCCCAACTGATTGGAACTGGAGTTAGACCGCAGTATCTGTCCAGTTCAAATAGCAAACCTCAGCCGGACCCTTTAAAGTTGAATTTGACTTCTCTGGATCCCAGCGTGAAAGAGCATATTGGAGAAACCAGTTCGCAGAGTGTAGTTGTGGCGGTAGATAGAATATTCACCGGCTCTACGAGGTTGGATGGTGATGCTATTGTAGATTTTGTGAGAGCACTGTGTCAAGTTTCACTGGATGAACTTAGCCACCCTGTTAATCCGAGAATGTTCTCACTTCAGAAGATTGTAGAGATTTCTTACTACAACATGGGCAGAATTAGGCTACAGTGGTCACGCATATGGCAAGTCCTGGGAGATCACTTTAATACTGTGGGCTGTAATCCAAACGAAGATATCTCTTTCTTCGCTGTTGACTCCCTCAGGCAACTCTCCATGAAATTTATAGAAAAGGGAGAGTTTGCTAATTTCAGATTCCAAAAAGACTTCTTGAGGCCATTTGAGCACATCATGAAGAAAAATGTTTCACCAACCATAAGAGATATGGTCGTGAGATGTGTCGCCCAGATGGTTAATTCACAAGCGCACAATATTCGTTCCGGTTGGAAAAACATCTTCTCAGTATTCCACCTGGCAGCTGGAGACCACGATGAAGCTATTGTTGATTTAGCTTTCCAAACAACTGGGAAAATAATAACAGAGTTGTATGAGAAACAATTCCCAGCCATGATTGATTCATTCCAAGATGCTGTCAAGTGCCTTTCAGAGTTTGCATGCAATGCCAAGTTCCCCGATACTTCCATGGAGGCCATCCGTCTTGTGCGGACTTGCGCTCTGAGTGTAAGCATCTCCCCGCACCTGTTTGCAGAACATGCCGGCATGGAGGCCGAGCTCGGGGCCCCAGAAGATGACCGGGTGTGGGTGCGAGGGTGGTTCCCCTTGCTCTTCTCCCTCTCCTGCGTCGTGTCCCGGTGCAAGCTGGATGTTCGTACTCGCGGCCTCACTGTCCTCTTCGAAATAGTCAAAACTCACGGAGACGCATTCAAACCCCACTGGTGGAGAGACTTATTCAATATTTTGTTCAGAATATTTGACAATATGAAACTTCCCGAACATCAAGTAGAAAAAAATGAATGGATGACCACCACGTGTAATCACGCCCTTTACGCAATAGTTGATGTATTTACGCAATATTTTGATACCCTAGGATCGTTATTATTAGTGCAGCTCTACGCCCAGTTGCATTGGTGCGTACAGCAGGACAATGAGCAGCTCGCTCGCTCAGGAACCAACTGTTTGGAGAACCTCGTGATATCCAATGGATCCAAGTTTGAAGAAGATACGTGGGATAAAACCTGCCAGTGCATGCTAGATATATTTAATAGTACCATTCCGACCACTTTATTAACCTGGAAACCTGAGTTGAATACCAAAGGAATATCGCAAACTTATGCAGAGAATGGAGATATTCCATCTATAAAGCAAGGCATTCTAAAGAGACCGAACAACCAGATGTCTCATACTATGATGAATGATGACCTAAAAAGTGGGAATGGTTTATTCAACGGGCTCTTGATTAAATGTGTAGTCCAACTGGAATTGATTCAAACTATCGATAACATAGTATTCTTCCCCGCTACGTCTAGAAAGGAAGATGCCGAGACATTGGCAGCGGCAGCGGCCGATATGGCAGGCAGCACGGGCGGGGCGACGGAGTGCCAGAGGGAAGAACAAGGCATGTACCGCCTGCTGAGTTCTCCGCACTTGTTCCAGCTGACAGATTGTCTCTTGTCAAGTCACAGGTTCGCTAAAGCCTTCAACTCCAACAACGAGCAGCGCAACCTTCTCTGGAAGGCTAATTTCAAGGGATCGGTGAAGCCAAACCTTTTGAAGCAAGAAGCGCAGTCCTTAGCGTGTGTCCTTAGAATATTATTCAAAATGTACAGCGACGAATCTAGGAGGGACGACTGGCCACGAATTGAACAGAGACTGATAAGTGTTAGTAAGGAAGCCCTGGAGTACTTCATAAGCCTTAGTAGTGAAGCTCATCGCGACTCGTGGACATCTCTCTTGCTGCTGGTTCTCATGAGGATCCTGAAGATGCCTGACGATAGGGTATGTAATGTTACTTTTATTAATCTTATTCAATTTAGAATAATAAAATATTTAGACACCTTGATCAAAGTAACGCTTAGAAAGTCAGTCAGTTGTCGGTTTAAAATTAAAAGCATTGGGTTTGAGACAAGTTTTGTTTCAAGGGTAGATGATCAACAGTGATGAATTTTCATGTGTTGTTTGTTTGTTGCAGTTTGCAGCCCACGTGTCTAGCTACTACTCGCTGCTGTGTGAGATTACGTGCTTCGACCTGAAGCCTGAACTGAGATCCGTACTACGTCGAGTGTTTATTCGAATTGGGCCGGTTTTCAAGATAATTCCAAGCACATAGCGCAGTCCCTAAATTTGGCCTTTAAAATAATTAGGATTACTTCTCTTTCTTTTCACATACATCCCAGATTTAGATCTAACACAATAAATAATTCACAAGTTATATGAAATGCCTATGTATTTATGTACCTTTTAATAATTGTGTTGTAATAGTATATCACAATAATTATTATTGTTGCTGTAGCGATATACCTTATAGAAAAATGTTTAAAAAAAGTTTAAAGATATTTATTTACGCAGGTGATAAAAAATTGTATTTATGAGTTCTTTTTGATAACTTATGTGCAGTTAGATTCCATAAAAGTATTTACACCAATAAAATACACATTGGTTTAACTTTAGATACTGATTTATTTAATTTAAATTATACATAAGTTTTTAAAATAGATTAAAAATTATATAAAAAAATAAAATAAAGTTTTTTTATTTTATAAATGGTGATCTCTAGCGAGAATTAAATGCAAAATTTGACAAAAAAACTTGTACTCTCTTATTTACACAATCTTCAATCCTTGAATGGAATTTTCCAGCGTCTTCAGGTCCCAGATCACAAGCTGGCCATCCAAACCTGATGTGCTAAACTTGGTGGCGTCAGCCTTAGTTCCTTCGTATAGGAACAGGCTGGTGATGGCATTCTGGTGGAAAGAATCCAAGTTGGTATCGTTAGTCTCGATGCGGGCCTGTCTGTCCAGGGACTGGAACTTCTTCATGGCGGACAGCCCTCCCGCCTCCTTCCGCAGTGTGTTGTCCAGTCGGGCGGAGAATTGAATCTGGCCATCTCTGTCCACGTAGTACAGGAGCGGGATGCAACTGTGCCCGGCCACTATCAAAGAATTGTTGGTAATCCAGGTACATCCCATAAAGGGTAGATATTCAGTCTTCAGCTTGGCAACAGTCACATTCCTCACTCCATTGGTTGCGTCAGCGACATTGATGGAGCTATCGTGACCGACCCACGCAAACTTGTTACCATCGGCGGAGAAGGACACTCCATGCACCCACCCTCCCCCAGACGGAGTGTTGGGGAATTCCGCCAGTAGCTGGCCCAGAGGAACCTTCTCCCCCCACACACTCGGGGCCGGTTGATCTTCGATGGCTTTGATGTAAGCGGAGAACACCCTCACTTTAAAATCAGCCGAGCCTGCCACGAGCAGTGTATTGTTAGGATGCCAATCTAACGTAGTTACAGTTGATCTAATAGGCTTCTTGATGTGTTTGGAGACCCACCAGTTATTTTCCTTCTCAAAGTAACAAACCGAGATTAGTCGTGCCCCGGATCCAACGGCAAACTTGTTTTCCAAGGGAGACCACTTGACGCAAGTAGCCGCTCGGTTGATACGCAGCAAGACGAGGGTCGGGGACCACTTCCCATCCGTCCCCTGAGTCCACACGTAGGCATTGCGGTCCACAGCGCAGGTCACAATGCGGTTGGTGTTTGGAGCCCAATCGATGCCCATCACCCGCAGGTCGTGTTGGCACAAGTTGTCGGTGAGCTTCCATTCCGCTCCATCCATTTGGTAGATGTACACCTCATGGTTGTTGGGAGATATCGCAATCTCTAGAGAAGGAACATTATATTTATCAGTTTAACATTAATTTTCTATTCATTATTATTTAAGATTGTTTCCACTAGAAGCAAAATTAACAATAAGCAATATCGATTGGCAACAATTAATTTTTCTGCCAGGCTGTTTTTTATCATAATATATTGTTATGATTAAATGTTAGGTTAGGTACTCTGTATTGAGATGGTTTGTCAAAAGATTACGAGTAATGAAAGAGTAACACTTACGTGAACGATCCTTGTTCCAGGCGTGGCAGGTGATTGGACTACACGAGTCTCCAAAGCTCAGAGGTTGGGCCATTTTTCAACCTAAACAAGAAAGTTTTGTAATAAAATAAATATATATATATTTACCAATTCAATTATCAAATACACTGGAGGTTGCCGGGCAGATAGGCACCATGTATGATTCATTAAAAATCTTATCTCGGACAAAAGTTTTTCAATAAGGCCCTACGTACAAAGAGATACTTACAACTACTACTTGACCGTGATGCAAACGCAAGTCGCCTAATGATATGCTACTCTTTAAAGCTGGTTTCCGTACACGGCGCTACCTGAATTTGATTATTTTTTCAAGTAAAATTAATACAATGTCTAGTGACTCTAGCAACGAAGACAATAATATTGTTCTTCTTTATCTTTACAAGCATAAAAAACAATCTAAATTAATATTTTGAGTTCATCCATACAACGGTAAATTATATTGGATATTTTTCCATCTCCAGAACAAATTTAATATTCAAATCATGTTTGGATGTCATTTCTGTCGAACGAGTAGTAGATGTGAATGCAACTTGCGTAGTCAGTAGAGTGCAACTGCACTGTCAGTAGAGTGCAACTGGCGTCAAACCAATAGTCGACGCCTTGCAGAGCAAAATAGTATAGCGGATACACAGAGGGGCGAGTATGCTACGCGTTGCAGAACTCGAGTTGCTTGTAAGTATCTCGGCTTACGAATAGCCTAATGTCTGCCCTGAAATCGCGTAATGGGTAAGGCGTATCATTTACCAAATAAGGTTAACAGCAAAATTAGCATTAATGTTTTCTAAAGAACACTATCATTCACTTCATAAACTGTCTATTTAGAGAGGGCTACATAAAATCCAATCCATTATAATAGGGAAACTGATAACTTATCAGGTTAGTCAAGAGATGAACTTAATGGTGATGAATTGGATTCGATGATGGGGTTGGAATTCAACTGGATAATATAAATAACTATAATGATATAACATTTACACAATTTTGGAATGTAATTGTAATGATAACCACGGCTATCGCCGTTGATATATAAATTATGGGTTTTAATACTGCTGTAAGTTTTGCATGAGTCATTATCAAAGTTATAGATTACGCACAAATTAAGTTTCCAAGTCAAGCGGAATTCAATTTGACAGATCTACTTACCGAACGCAAACTTCCGTGGATCAATAAAGCTGATGAATTGGTATGTTTCAATCAAATTCGCGGACTCTGGGCCGTCAACGCGAATGAATATGGTAAATATTCAGGCAATCTTGATAAAATTGAAAGGTCCCTCCCACAGTTGGCGGCTCGAATAGGGTTTGACAACCATTGACATTGATAACCTTGAAATCAAGACCATAGATAAAGTTTTAGCTCTAATTGACAGACCAATTCAGTAATAAATCTCAACACAAAGGATGACTGTGATGAAAACGAGCCTACTTTCAGATTTTTTTTTACGAAAAACTACGCACTACTTACAATAACTATCACAATAATCGTGGTTACGTGCTATTTTCTTTATCCGCGTTCTGACGTTTCAGTTTTAGTAGATCGATTTTTGTTGAACGACAAAAGATTGAAGATTTCTTCTAACTAAAAACTTTATCAAAAGAAGGAGGAGGAAAAAGGTTCACACTAAACTTGTCAATATGCTTTCAAGCATTTCAAGTGTCGAGTTGATCTTTAATTGAAAAGTCTGAACCAAGTCTCGCGCAGGTGCAGTCACTTACCGACTTTACAATGACCGTAAGCGAAAGAGAAAGATGCGTAAAACATACGTGCGACAGAGAATGGCGTGGGCGGAAGACATATACTATTTATAGTTTATATATAAGACATATATATACTCGCCTATTGCGACGATTTTTGTATCAACGTTAGGTCGGTATTAAACTTTGGCGTATACTACACGTTAGAGATACGTAAATTCTGCATTTTGCCGGAGGCCTCCGAGACGTGCTTCCTTTTAAAAGTACTTGAGTTCTTGGAGCAGGTCCCGGGAGCCACTCCCGACTCGTGAATGGCTCGGACCAAGACGCACAAGTTCGATCGGAGCCGGACCTCGGTGCCGGAGAAAGAACTCGAACGCACGATTACTGCTCTCGACTCGCAAGTAACGCTACGGGCACACTTGCTCATTTGAAGCCAAAGAGCATGCTACCTAGTAGCATGTGTGTCAGTGACGCTGCTAGTAATGAGCATGCTCATTTGAAGCCAAATGAGTATGCTTACAAATCAACAGCCGTTTGATTTATGAGCATTCTCATTGGATTATTGGGTGGAAGGGGAAGCCTCTAAGCATGTGTGAACAGGGTAGCTTATGAGCATGCTCATTTCAATCCGATCTCAGTTCGCGCCTGCGCGCTCTTAGCAAAAATGTAAAAATAGATCGCTAGGGGGACGAAAAAACCTTTCTTTTTGTGATTTATTATGGGAATCACGAATGTGTTTGGATTGTTATTATCGCAAGGTCACTAAAATATTCACAATAGACTTCCAAATTTCCCAAAAGTTCCTTTACCTCTAAAATGAAACCACATTCTATCGAAATTAGTATTTATTTTTTATTATTAAGACATTTTCCAATTTGTTGACGTCTTTGACCCAAATCAACCTTTAGGATATAGGTACTCATATGCGGAATAGCATTCCGCGTATGATTATCTCGTTTTTGTATCACGCTTTCAATTTTAGAGTAGCTCGTCAAATTTCTGCGGAAGCATTTGTTAATGATTTTTATATCCGTTGATATCTTCTTCTCGCATTTCTACTAACAAATGATTACTTGCTCCAAGGTTTGTTCTTCTAGTGATCCAATTACGAACCAAATCGATCTTTTTATTTTCTTTTTTTCTTTCGCCTAAAGTTTCTTCAGTAAATGAGTTGCAAACAATAAAATTACTTTATTGACTTCTGTGCGGACGGAACTGACTCTATTATGTCCTTGTAACTGTATAACCGTTGACACCTTGGACCCAAATCAACAGTTTTGTTTTCTTTCGTGTAAAGATTCTTAAATAATTAATAATTGCTTTGAAGCAAGCAATAAGATTACTTTGTTTAGTTCTGGGCGAACGAAACTGACACTATACGATGACATTTATTATTTGACATGAGCATACTCATTAAAGAGCATGTGTGTTCAAATGTTGGCTTTGAGCACGCTCATTCACAAGAAAGCTCAAACCAAGCCTTCACATTAATGAGCAAATATGTACAGTTGACTATTTGACATGAGCATACTCATTAATGAGTATGCTCATAAGCCGGCTTGTTAATGAGCAAGTGTGTCGTCAGTACCATAACTCGAACCGAGCCGGACCTCGGAGCCGGAGCCCGCAAAAAAACTCGAACGCGCAACCCCTTCCCGCCGCGCGAGTAGCTCGGACTGAGAGGGCAGAAACACGTAGAACGCGGGTTTCGTATTTCAGATTACCGAGGCCCGCAGGCGATAGTTTGTATCGAGTTGAGGACATCTGAATCTGGTTTCACTGCGTGCGGTTTCGTGCGTTTACATACAAACATACTTGTCGGCGCCCCTGCGCAAGTCGGCCGCCCATGCGCCGATTCGGAATCCCGCGTTCTACGTGTTTCTACCCAGAGGCAGGATTCTACCGGAGCCGGAGCCCGTAAAAGAACTCGATCGCACGACCTGCTCCCGACCGTGGCTCGGATCGAGACGCACGGGTAGCCGGCGAACCCGGGGCGCGAGTGCGAGTGGCTCGGACCGCCGAGTTCCAGCTTTGGGTTCGAGTACTGGACCGGGTTCTCTGGGAGTAGTCGATTTGAAAAAGAAGTAGGGGTAGGATCCGGTTCCCGCGAAGAACTCGAGTTCAAGAGCCCACTCCAGCTGAACCTACACATCGCTACTACACGTAGGTACCTATTGTAAAACCTTGGAGCGCGACTCAGGTTTATTGAAATAAATTGATTGCTCTAAGGCAGCGGTTGTCAACCTTTTTGAGTCTGCGTAACCCTTGACTCTGACTACAAATTTGTTGTATTTGTTGTACCCCATCCGGTAGGTACCCTCCATCTAGCTTGTGCTTACGTATAATGAAAGACATGTTTCATTTGTAATATTTTAATACTCTCTTTATCGCAGGCATTTAACAATCAAGTCGAGTAAAAACGATTACAGACATTTTTACCAGTTAAATGCGAAATTGAACAAACCTACATTCGTGCCACGATTCTCGTACCTACCCCAAGGGATACGCATACCACAGGTTGAAAACCACTGCTCTAAAGTGATATTTCACCATCCCCTCGATGGCTTATCCGTGGGACAACGTACCTAATCAATTAACAAATAAATACTCCCAATAGGCAGTAAACTCTGCTAACTTATCCGAATAAGTACTTTTCGTAAATTCGAAAACTGTATAGCAAACTCGGACTTTATACATAAATAATAGTAAAGCGTGATTCGAAAATATGCGTTATGATATGGATAAGCTATCAAGAGGATGGGAAAATACCCCCTAAGTCGTTAACGAATGTTTGTTTTTGTTGTTTCTTGCAGGTATATTATATGCATAAATTTAAAGCCTGCTTTGTTGTTTTAGTGTTTACTGTTTACTAGGTATCCTAATAAACTCAATAACAAGATAAAGCAAATAAAAAAATGTAGTGATGACTTCTAAAAATATATGGTCTAGACTAGATCAACAAACATCGATTTAAAATTAATATGGTTTTGCTTTGTTTGTTGTCCATTTCATCTATATTATCTAGCTTATGCTGGTATTTATGTCTAAATCATACTAATCAATATTTTTAAGAAGTAAATTATAGATTTAGATAATCTACGACACCCCTGATTTTTTTTTAATAAATTCTGTTCTGTAAAGTTTGGAAAAGTAATGTCAGGGGGTATTTCACCATCCTCTCGGTAACTATCCATTATAATAAATAAATATTAGAAATTGGTAGAAAACTTGGCTTTTTTTGATATATTATCGAAAGGATATCGTGAATTTTCGATTTAATCTATTGGTGTATTGCCATATTAAGCATAGGAAATTTTTGAAACTTTCAAAACACCTTCTTAAAACCCCCGCAAAGGTTTCTGGATTGTTATAACCACATGACCATTATTTTTATACCATCTGAAAAGTTTTTCAATCATAAAATCAAAAATTCTTGGGAAACTGTTAAAAATTTGAGAATGACATTTTGCAAAATAATGATTGCCAAATCAGAATTCAATTTTCAAAACTCTTTAAATAATGAATTAATTTGAAGTACTTAAGTACATAATAATTTGAATCGAATCAAGAATTATAGACATTTTAAATGGGTACCTATGTTAGGTACCAAATTTGATTGATTGTTCTTATAATATTTGATTGTTCTATAGTCCAGTCAAATAAGGATTTCACCGCCAAATGAAACGGAATAATCAGATTTGAAGAAATCAGTGTTGCTATGTTCGTTAGCTTGTGGCCAATGTAATGGACATGCATGTTTGTATGTAATGGACATGCACAACGCTTCATCGTATCAACATGATCTCGATGAAGAAATCACATATGACCCTGAACTTTTTGAAGGTTTGGAGATGGATGTCATTGATAACGAGGATGGTGATAATGACTCTGAAATTGTTGAGCAACCGGAAGACGAAGACGACAAAAAGAAGAAAACTCCCATACGAGCTAACTAATAACTAAAGTTAAAAAAATTCTTCCCAAACTTCAACTTGGATTGTACAAATTGAATTATATATGAATAATAAATAAAAATATTATTGAAAAATTTATTCTTAATTTATTTCCTACAAATCTTTAATACGATTATATTTAAAATATAATATTAAAAATAATTCACTAAATTACTTTATTATTTATACGAAAAAGGCAAGTAATATTAAATAACTATTTGATTTATAAGCAATATTTATAAAGAAAATATTAAATAGTTAATTAACTAATATTAAACGAATAATTAAGTTGATATAACCGTAGGGTTCGCCATTGACCTCGCGCCATGGCACATTCGGCTGAGCGCTCCACACTCTTCGCGCTTTATCTTAAAAACGGTTAAGCTTATAAAAAAATATTTAACACAATATTTATAGAGTATTTTATACTCTACAACTTTTATTTCAAATACAAATACGATTTGAGGCAAAGGAAGCGAGATATTTCCAAAAAACTGATTTTCGTGACCTTTGACCTTGAATATTCAAAGACGCGGTCACGTGACCTTGTAAGACTTTTGAGATAACATGTACAATACATTAAATACAATAAAGGTTTATACAAATTTTCAGCTTATTAGTTTCATTTAGCGGTTATCCTCTTTTTTTAGCTTACGTTACTGGACTACTAATATAATATACAAAAATGAATATTTGCAAACTGAATGTACTGGGACTGAATATTTGGAACGCGGGAGGGGGGTTGGTGGGACAGGGGAGAGAGAGAGGAGAGGGAAGGCGGGGAAGGTGGAAGGGGAACGCGGGAAGGGAAGGGGACGCGGAAGGGGAACGGGAAAGCACGGGAAATGTCGTGCAGGGAGAAACAATTTATTCCTTTGAATATGGCATTGCAACGCATGCCGGGAACTAGCTAGTAGTTAATAAAGTTCAAGTATACTATTCGGTCCTCGAACCTATGAATAGTTGTTATATGTATATCGGATGGTGAAATAACGCTATTCGTAGGGTCGAGCAGGTACAGAATCTCTTTTATTAAATCGAAAATAACATGTTCTAGATCAGTGATTCCCAAAGTGGTCCAGGCGGACCCCCAGGGAGACTCGACGGGGGCCCACGTAGGCGTGATAAAAAAATGGGGGTCCAAAAGTTGTAAGTGGGGGTCCGCGAAAATTTATCTAGTTTCAATGGTAAAGAACAAAAATGATGGCTTGGCTTTACCTGGACACTATTATTTCGGTGAAAAAGAGTCATATTGAGACCCGTCCCGTGCCCATATCGCATTCCGCCCCCCGTCTCATATACACATTACGCTCACCCCCCCCCCCCCCCCCCGTTGTGACTGACCACATTTCCAGCGTTATATTCAGTATTCAGTACAACGCATGTCGAGTTTTGGGAATATGGTAGAAATGTTGCAGCAGGGGGTCCACCGTAACCAGTAAAATTTTGAAAGTGGTCTACGAGAAAAAAAAGTTTGGGAACCTCTGTTCTAGATAGTCTAGATCAGTGGTTCTCAACGTGGGCGATAACGCCCCCTTTGGGCGTTTGAGACCTTCAGGGGGCGGTAGAAGACCCAGAGAAAATTGGGGGGCGTTGAGATGGCCCAGGGGGGGCGTTGGCAGGTAAAAAAATATGGTCTAAAAAGGTAAACAAAACACGCTAATGACGTATCAATAAATTAAAGTAAACTTTAATATTGGTTAATTTTTGTTATTAAGTGTATAGTTATCATTTTTATCACGTGTGCGAAAATTTACGTATTTCGATAATTCGGGAAGTGGATGAAAATTGAACTGAAAGAAACATTCATCCCATCCCATTACGCCACGCCCCCCCCCCCCGTTGTGGTATGTATAATCGTGACAATATCTGTTTCAGATGGTATGTAAAAGCAGTTGGGGGACGCTAGAAAAAAAAATATTCTCAAAGGGGGCGGTGGGCAAAAAAAGGTTGAGAATCTATGGTCTAGATAGTTCTTATGGAAAGGATAGTGAAATACCCACTTACAACAATTAAGAGTATTCCACTCTACGACTTGGGGGTACCTACATGTGACAAGTTATATGTACCTCCGACGTTTATTGAAAAAATTGAAACTTCGGAAATGAATGTTTTTTATTTGTTAAATCAGTGATGATCAACCTTTTTAGCCAGAGGGCCATTTATCAAATTAGGGTCGTAGGTGGCAGGCTACATACAGCTGCTATGGTTAACTCTGCAGTCAGTGGTGGCGCAACCTATTTGAATTTTCGCAAAACAGTATTTTTTTATTATACTTCCGAAAAAGCAAAAAAAGCGCCGTAGACAAAAAATTTTATCCGCAAGGACAAAAAAATTAATGCTTTCGGTTTTTATCTTTCCGAAATATTAAAAAAACTTAATAAAAATACCTACCTGCAATTTTGGGCGGCGGATTCAAAATAAACACACTACAGTTGGTCGCAAAAAGTGGGCAAAAATTGCCAAACTTTATTTTTGCTATGTTCAAGGTTAAACCTCAAACCAATAATTGCTGTTGATGTATTATTGTTTGTAAAGTACAAAATTCGTTAAGAAATTTTTTGGTATTTTATGAAACGGAAGCCTCTAAAATGCATCAAACATAGATCTCAACAGAAAAGCGCTGGACTTTTCTGCAATTATGGTCGAAAATTAATAATATTTGTTTATTTCTATTTTGTTCTGATCCCATATGGTCTATTCCAGTGGTTTTCAACCCGTGGTACGCGAAGCAAAAATTGGGAGTACGCAATATCGTGGCACGAATCCAGATTTGCTCAATTTCGCTTGTAGAGCCACTGGTTAAAATGCCTCAAGTCGTGTTACGCTCAGTATAAAATTGCATTAATTGTATTTGTGTGACTTGATTGTTAAATTCAGAGTATAAAAAATTACAATTTTTTTTTATTAGACTACAGAAAATAGTTTTTTTTTTCATGTTTACATTATACCTGCAAAGTTTACTGTAAGTAGCTTGTCGACAGGAAAACAGTGTGGACAAAAACATAGTAGGTACAATATAAAATGTCTTTAGTATAATACAATAGAAGAAACAATATTGCAATTTAATAAAATACATAATAAAAACATAAATATCTAAGTATAAAAAATTATAAGAATATGTCTAAAAAATTTTGAAAGTGCACTAGGAGTCAAACAATACAGAAAATCTGATTCCAATAGTCATGTTTAGTAGGCGGCTGGCGGAGGCAAAAATATCGGGAATGTATGGCGAGCTGTATGCTGAGATAGGTCAAATCCAAATGATCTTTTATCTTTTATAGCTAAGTCTATTGGCCCCATAAAACAAAATTAGACCGGTCAAATAACGATGATTGAATTGTTTTGCCTTTAATAATTAACGGCTCTGGAATTTTCGTTTTGCCTCCGCACTCCGCCTCCTAGTCATTTTTAATTTGGGAGGCGGGAATGGGTACCGCCGCCCCGGGAACCTTTATTGTATAACCAACACCTCTGCCATAGGTCACCCCAAGTGATTCGCTACGTTTGGTGATTTAGCAGGGGTGCCCGAGTTCATGGGGTGAGGTTTGTCTAGGACTTGGAGGCGGATGACCAGGACACACTGAACCCAGATTCCTACCTACTCCTTAAACTCTTTTCCTTCCCAGAACGCTCTTCTCCCCCTTTTCCTTAAAAAAAACCTCAACACAGCATCCCCAAAGATCACATAGGCCCTGAGGGAAACTATTTTCCCCAGGGCCTCCTGTGTGGAGCTCATGTAAAAAAAGTCATGTTTTTAACAATAGCACAAACTTAGGTATCGAGCAACATGTTTTCAAAATATATATATGCATATAAGCGGTACAATGTATTCAAAAGTTCACTGGCCATGTTCATTAGAAAATTTAGAAACTCTATGAAACATGTCATTCATTACATTTGTGTATACAAGACAGATAGAGGTACCTACGGGTACAACAAATTCGTAGTAAGAGTCAAGGGGTACGCAGGGTCAAAAATCCGCTGGTCTGTTCTATCTTATCAAAGGTTGGATTCTATCAGTGAACTTGTCACCAGACTGTGACACGGGACATGGCTGATGTGAGGAACTTCCAGCGGCGCAGTTTGGAAGCGACGAGGTGTGGCGTCTTCCCTTGTTACGTCTTCCAGTACCAAGGTAAGTAAATAAATTTCCCGTCGGTATTTCAACAGTACTCACATCTCATAGTCGTAGAGATAGAAATCTTTGGGTTTTTATTCAATTAGAAAAAAATAAATTTATTTTAGTTGGTACACACTATTTAGCACTAATTTGCTCCTGGCGCCTGTGCTCGGATTCAGCCGGACCTCACCGGTTGGTATATATCTTCGGTCTTACCGATATTGGTAGTGACGCATATATTTTTTTAAATTATTGAAATTTTTAGGCACCTTCATACTTACATATGAAAAAGGATTTAAGTGGTAAATTTAAGGATTAACGTAACCTAACATGACACGACCTAACCCAACCGGACCCGACGTTGGGTTGGAACCCAAGAGTTGGTAAAAAAATGTAACCGTTTCCATTTCGGACTTTTACAGATCTATTTTGGTAAATGCTAGAATTTACCGGTTATTCCAAGATTTGCAAATTTCCGGTCATTTAAAAACATAACATCAAGGCAGTTCGGAGTTTTGCCACCGTAGTCGTTGGTGACAAAAATCGGTTTTAAAAAATAATTTGGTAAACTGATACAATAAATTTTTGGGTGGTTTTTCACGAAGTAGGTGCTTCGTGAAAAACCACCGTTCTGAAAGGAAACGTTGTATGAAATGGCTTAAATGTTTGCTGACCATATTTGAATAGCCAGGTATTTCCCAACCTGCCTTTTCCCCATATCCTTCCCGTCTCCACTGCGTTCAGTCTCAGATATGTGAGAGTAGTTGGGAGTTGGGACTCGTGATTGGTGTTCACATAAAAAGGTTGGTACCTGCTTCCAACGCAAATCTTAAAAGATCTAATAAACGTAAATACAATAATACTTCTACCTACCTAATAAGTTTGTTGATTGAACGCAGCTGTTTTTAACACTAGAAAGACATGGTACTCAGTCCTGGATTTGTCAATAGGCCTTATAGGCCGCGGCCTAGGGGCGGCAGAGTTCAGGGGCGGCGCTCGCTCGCTTTAGTAAGCTGTTAAGTTTGTGTGCGATTATAAATAAATAAAAAAAAAAACAAGTCACTGTGGATAGATAGAGTTTTCTATTTATATATTTATAGAGTTTTCTATTTTAAATCACATTTGGTAAAAGTCCCTAATTTCTTGGGCTCATTCCTATCCTATGCTAGATAGTTAATTATGTTTATGTTACAAAAAATTGGTTTAAGAAATAGAAAGATGAAAAACACTCATTAGAGTAAACTTCATACGTTGAACAGCAAGAGCAGGCCTGTAAAAGTTTAAGAGATTCCTGGGATGAAGTACTTACGGTTTTTCAAATTGGAAAAACTTGAAACTGCAATGATCGTATTTTGGAAAGACTAAATTAAGTGAGTGCTCAGATTCAGAGCTCATCTGTTGATGTACTGACGACATCTGATCTTTATGGATCTCTTTTTGAGTTTATGTTTATTTAAGCAGAGCGAGAAAACTTGGACTATTTCGAAGAAGTGTAATTTAAATGAGAGCACTTAAGGAATATCAGGGCGACATTAAGAGTAAGAGGAGCCCTAAGAGAAAAAACTTTAAAGACGAAACATCAAATGAGGAAATTGAAACAACCTCCAAAAGTTCCTTCAGAGTAAACATAATTTTGTTCATCCTGGATAGACCGAGAGTTGAATTAGAGAGAAGGCATAATGCTCGGGTAAACTTCAAAGAATTTTTTTTTCATTTTTAACAAGAATGGGTGAACTTTTAACATAAAGTGTCTCAGAAAAGCTCAGTGCAATATTACAACAATGATTTAGAAGACAATTTAATTCAAGAATGTTACACTTTCACGGTCACATTTCCTCTAATAAGACGGCAGAGAAACCTGAATCTACATTATTACTGAATCTTTTTAAGGTTTTGAGGAAACAATCTCTGTGCAACATTTACCCGAACTTGTTTATACCTAATACATACACAAATTGTTCTTGAGAAAGAATTTTTTCTGTTTAAAGCGAGTGAAGAATTACCAAAACTTTAAAACTATAAACTATGAAGATATTCTAGATGATTTTGTCGATAAAAAATTCCGTAAAAAATTGGAAATCTTGTTTCATGTTACACTTTTACTTTATGAAGTTCGTTTATTTCATTTTTAATATCTACTCGACCTAGATTTGAAGATTTATTTAGAAAATTGTGTGTCACCTAATAAAAGCCTACAAGTGAGTGATTATGATAGGTTGCAAATTCTAACAAGCAGAAAGGGGCGGCGCAAACGAAGTGGCCTACACTTATGAAAAGTATAAATCCGGCCCTGATGGTACTGCTCCATACCTATAAAGACCACGACCAGACTTTTCCTAAAAACACCCTCCACACAGCATCCCCAAAGATGCCTCTTGAAAAAAAAGTGCAAAATGCTGTAATTTTAGTACAAGCATGTGTTATACTCGTATTTGTAGAATATCGATTTGTTGCGTTTTTTATAATATCGAATAATCGAATGCACTTTCTGCATACGGTTTCGTATAATTATTACACGTGCCATTTATTTGGTTTTACTCACATTTTTTTATTAATTATAATTCCCCTCAGTGCATACGTCATCTTTGGCGATGCTGTGTGGAAGGTACCTTTAGGGAAAGGAAGAAGAACGGGAAAGGAAGGTGCCTATAGGGAAAGGAAGAAGGGAAAGGAAGGAGATGAGGTATGTAGGGTGGGTAGGAATCTGGGGGTCAGTGTGTTCAGGAGTGGCGGACCTATGAATCTATCCCTACCATTGCGGTGCAAGGCAATGTTCAGAAAGTCCCTCAACAAGTCTCTCCCGGTTTGGCCTGCCACACGGTTGTTTAGCAGACGCATCCGCTGCCAAGATCCGAACAAACCTAATCTGGACACCCCTGCTAAGTCACCAAACATAGCGAACCTCTTGGGGTGACCTATGGCAGAGGTGTTGGTTGTCAAATAAATGGTTCTGACAGCTCTTCGGGGGCTAACACAGCCGGACCAAATCTGGTATTTGTATGCTCTGTCTTTAGTTTTCCAACAATCCTTAAATTAATTTGGGTGAGAGATATATTTTTTGTGGTCTTTTTATAAATTATGTGATAGTGACCAATCAACGTATAGATTGAGTTCGAATGATACGCAATACCAAAAGTAAGAGACAGACATATTAGTACTATCATAAGCGAGGCGGAATGGGTGTGTTGTAAACTTGGGTAAAGAAGATTGTAAACAACCTCAGCATAATGGCCCAAACCACATTGACGGCGGCGGGGGGCGAGAGGAGTAGAGAAGTGTGACATTGTGTGACAAGTGGGAATGGGGGGCGGGGGGTGTCTCCAGCTCTGTGACGTCACATGTAAAAATCTAAATTATTAAAATAAAAAAAATAATTTTTGTTTTGAAAAATTTGATTATTTTTAGATGAAATATTGCAAAATATATGACGTCACACTAGGGGGGGGGGGAGAAGGGTCTCACAAATGTGACGATGTGTGACAGGGACGGGGGGGTTATGAATGGTGGTCTTACACCAGGGCGATACTGAGAGTATCTTCCACTCAGGAACGTACCGCAAATATACCACATATTATTTTTAATTATTAAATTCTATTTTTTAAATTATTTAATTGGATTTGACCCCGCGACCTCCGGATCACTAGACGAGAGCCTTGCCCCTCAACCACGGGGTCGTACTTATAATAGCGATTGTTTTTTCATATGAGAAATCGTCATGTTTTTTAGATTTCGTATTCCCATTTTTTCAACATTAAGGTGCCTACCGATCTACCGTGAAGAATGTTTGAATAAAAGAATTTTCATTGAAGTAGTGATGTCACTTTTGACAAATCGTATAATTCCTTATTTGAAATACAAATAAAAAAGTTTCACAAAATATAAGGTTTATATTTATGAAGGTGGGCATTTAAGTACGCACTTATAAATCTTATGAATTCAGGGGAAATTTTATTTCGATTTTTTTAAGTAAGAGGAAAATAGAATGATTATATTTTTTAGAGGCGAGGTCTAAAGTTCATAGACCTACTGGTAAAAAAATGTTATTCCAGCAGTTCACAGAATTGCTGGTTATAAAATTGTTATACTAACAATTCACAGAACTATTAGATAAAAATTGTTATAACAGCAGGTCACGGTTACTGAATAAAAATTGTTATACCAGCGAACTACTGGTTAAAACATTGTTAATAAAAATAAACCGAGCGTATTATAAATTGTTGCTTTTGCACCGTGCCTTCGAAATCGAACAACCGCTAAATTAATCTATCTTGTAGGTATAAAATGTGGATTGCGAGAATGGCACGAAGAAGGATAGAGTGGGCCTAGCAAATAGCCATTTGAAATTCTCGAGCCGCTGAGTTCGGATGTCGCGATTCGACCTGTTTTACCGCGAACAATCTCTATGGAAGTTTAAACCGTTCGAAAGTTTGATTCAAATAATGAATTTTGAATTGAAACATTGTGTGGTTTTAAGTGTGGAAAATTTAAGGAATATGTTTTTATAAAGGTTAGTTTTTTTATTAGGTTGGCATTATTTATAAGATATTTGTGGAAATTAAGAAACGAGGGTTTCATAAACTGATACAATATTATGATAAGAATTATTGAGTGAAACGAATTGAAATCAATTTTTACAAATTTATTTTTGTATTCTAAAACAACAAAGTAAGTTAACTAAATAAATCTTAATGAAAAGATTATATTGTAGAAAAATTATTTACGCAAGAATAAGCATAAATTTCAAGATGTGTAATACTAAATATATATCATTGAAGAAGAAGATAACACTAATAATCTAAACGAAAACATGAAAGAGAACAAGACATAGAAAAATACAATGGTCGCAACTGGGACTCGAACCCAGACCTCTCGTAACGTCCCGGTTAGACTAGAGGTCTGGGTTCGAGTCCCAGTTGCGACCATTGTCTTTTTATATTTTTCTGTGTATTGTTCTCTTTCATATTTTCGTTTAGATTATAAGTGTTATCTTCTTCTTCAGTGATATATTACGTTGAAGGGAATAACCTTCAAAAGTTATAAAAAGAGAGTTTTTCTTATAAAAAAAAAAAACAAAATATATCTAATAATATGTACATTACGGTTCCATGCCAACTGAGAATAAAGTCAACTCAACACCTCATTGAAAAGTCATTAAAAGCTATGAAAAAAATCATTTTCAATCAGCCGATAACCCTAAACTAACCTAACCTTTTTAAATTTTTTTTTTTTTTTAACACTCTAAATGATTTATCTGCGATGGTTCTGAGTTGGTTTCATTCCGAGTTGTCCGGTCACCGTACATTACGCCTAACAAAAATATTATTTCTGGGGCAGTTCAGTTATGTTTAAAAAAAGAAAAGAAAAAACTGTATAGTGGTAATAGAAATGTATATAATTTTGTATGCAATATTCATATGTAAAATCCTCTAAAAGGAAGTTAATAAAAAAATATATATGTATGCAGTTCACAAGTGGTAGAAATGAAACCCTCAGAGACAAGAGTGGGGAGGCTACGAAACAACGCACAAAGAGATGACCGGTTGAAAAGAATACGGCCGCAAAGATTTTTGGTGACACAAAAGTCACATTTTTTTGTTATAAGTTATAAGTTTTTTTAATGAAAACAAATAACTTTGTGTACACCACTATTTAATTAACAATATCAACATGTTTCGAAAACTATGTACGTATACGTTTTTTTAAAATAGCCATCTTTTAAATTTATTTTCGTATTAATACTTATATTTATAATAATTTATTTTCTTATTTAAACTTCCTTTTTTGTTTTAAAAGATTTCTTATTATGTTAATGTAATTTTTTACCCATCCTAAAATAATTTTTTTATTTTATTTTATATAATTGTTTTTTATGATATTTTAAGTAATTAATCACCTCTCCTTTCCAATATTTTGTCTATGTTCTAATTTGTCTATACTTGTTAACCCCCGACGCAAGGAGCGGTGTTATAAGTTTGACGCGTCTGTGTGTCTGTCTGTCTGTATGTGGCATCGTAGCTCCTAAACGAATGGGCCGATTGTGATGCAGTTTTTTTTGTTTGAAAGCTGACGTAATAGAGATGGTTCTTAGCTACAATTCATGAAAATCTGTTCAGGCGTTTCAAGGTTATCAGTCTTTTTTTGTGTCGGGGGTTTCTTAAAATTTAGTAAATTTTACGTGTTTGTCTTTTGTAATTTTTTTATTAACTTATTATCCTGACGAAGAAAACATAGTTTTCGAAACACGTTGATATTGTTAATTAAATAGTGGTGTACACAATGTTATTTGTTTTCATTAAATTAATAATGACGCCACAAAGTTAATTTGCGATATTTGAAGATAAAAGTTTTTTTGTTTTTAAAGATAAAACTTTGAACATAGACATTTTGTGATGTTATTTATGCGGCTTGTCATCAGTCATCATTGACTGCCTTAATTTGTATTAAATTTTTCGGAAATCAGAAGATCTCTGCGGCTTTTAGTCATTGACTGTTTTCATCCATGTGTGTGTGTGTGAATATTGGCAATTTTCAAAATACTCATATTAATGGAGTGTTTTATGGCTCAAATCCATCGACCACGGCAACTTTTAAGGTTTTAAAACACTTCTGCATACTTAACTCATTTTCGCCAAATTTGTGGCTTGGCTCCCTTGACACCTACGGCGACGATTTGTAAGTGACGAACCGACAAGCTAGAAAATTATTAAGATGAAGCCGCAAGCCAAAAATGTATGTATTTTTAGTGTGCCATACATTGTATAAAAATCGCTTGCCAAACGGAGTCAAGAGGTCACGATTTCAAGCGCGAAAGTGGTTTTTATTTATTTTGTGAATAATTTTACAAGAAAGAAAATTTTAGTTATAATATCGTATTTTAAAAAAGTTGTTTATTGTACGCGTTTATACTCCTAATGAAAAAACATTTTTTATTTTACGCTTATATTTTTTGTAAAAAAAATTAACAATTTTAATTCTACTTAATGTGAACAGTAGGAAATCTTCATTTTATCCAAAACATATTTTTTTTATTTATAATGTAAACCGATTCGTAGTTCAATTTGGGAGGCGGGAATGGGTACCGCCGCCCCGGGAACCTTTATTGGATAACCAACACCTCTGCCATAGGTCACCCCAAGTGATTCGCTACGTTTGGTGATTTAGTAGGGGTGCTCGGGTTCATGGGGTGAGGTTTTGTCTAGGTCTTGAAGGTGGATGACCAGGACACACTGAACCCCAGATTCCTACCCACCCCTTATACCCTTTTCCTTCCCAGAACTCTCCTTTCCTTCCTTTCCTTTAACAAACCCCCCACACAGCATCCTCAAAGATGACATAGGCCCTGAGGGAAAATATTTTCCTCAGGGCTTCCTGTGTGGAGCTCATGTAAAAAAAAGTTCGTTTCGAAAATGATTTAACATTAATCTTCGCCTTGATATGTTTGTTTGTTAATAATAATGTTTGTTTTGCCAATTACGTTTAATTAATTGAATTGTTTAACGTCTCGGTAAAACCCAACATTATTATGAATTACTTTATTTCCTTCCAAGCAAATAAAATATATTTTAGTAAGCTAGGATCATTTTAAAGGCGAAAAATAACAAAAAATCACCCAAATTCATGGTGGATTTATTGGCAGACTAGATTAAAGGAAAATGAAAAATCAATAAAAAACTAAAGATGTCACTGACTCATAACCGGTTTTGGCTGTGGAACGCTTTGCTCAAGGATAGTCCATGTGCTGATTCCAATTATGCAATTAACATGCATTTGTAGTCACTTTAAAAATGACATTTTTATTACCATCATTGATTGCTGCCAGGTTAATAAATTCATTAAAGTTTCTAATTAAATTAATTTTTGTGAAAATTCACACATTGTATCATCGTAAAGAGTTCTTCACCAACCAAGGATTGCAATTATTATATTTTATTACGACTTTCAGCTACTTTAGTAGGAGTTGTGATGAAAGTAACGAAGCTAGTTTTTAGCATCTTTTCTACACAAAATTCCGAGAGTTTTTTTTCCGTAAATTGGTACAACATACTAATCATTCGTTGTCAAGGCGATGAAAACCAAACCAGGAAAATTAATTCTTCTGGAAATTCTTTAATTTCCCAACAACACAATTTTTTTAATCTTTAAAATTTGACCTTCCGTACTTGTGACCGGACAACTCGGAATGAAACCAACTCAGAACCATCTCAGATAAGTCATTTAGAGTGTTAAAAAAATAAAAAAAATTTAAATAGGTTAGGTTAGTTTAGGGTTATCGGCTAATTTAAAATTATTTTTTTCATAGCTCTTAATGACTTTTCATGGAGGTGTTGAGTTGACTTTATTCTCAGTTGGCATGGAACCCGTACTTGTTACGTACGCAATAATTTTCATTTTATCTTTGATTTAATATCTTGAGGTACATATCACCGAAAGAAATATTATGAATATTTTAATAAAAAAAATATTCACAAATCCATTTATAAGCCAATAACAAACATATTTTACTCTGTTGTTCAGCCTATAACATGATTTGCACGCCATTGCCATTCGTATTTAGATTTTCCAGACACTTGGTTTCTCTCCCATTGGGAACTGGAAAGTGAACAGATATTTAGCGAAACCGGTTATGAGTTATGAACGGCAATTATCATACGAAAGCACAATAATTTTAAACTTTGATAAATTTCATATTTCTCCTTCTGATTTAACATTACAACAACCAACCGTTTTTAGAAGTTAAAAATCTTAAGCCATAATGTTGACGGTTGAAAAATCTCTGCTATTCGTGTGTAAACATATGAAAAAGTATAAATTAAAAGTGTACGAAACCATTGAAGATAACATCATGTTTTAGAACTCGTAAGCTATTCCATGTGCATTGGGCATGTGAAATTAATAATTTTGATTTCCCTTAAATAATAAAAATGATAATTTTGTTCCTGGACATTTTGTTTTGAAGAGTGTATATTTGTAAACAATGTATATTTGTTACTTTAATTTTAAATTTTCTGCGACCGGTTTCGACACAACCGTGTCATTCATTCACTAGCAGCCTTAAAACTAACTTAAACATTCTACGCAAGTACCAAAATGAGTTATTTATCATTATAAGATATGGAATTACAGCTTGGGGACTTTCCTGTAAAACAAATGTAAATCGTGTTCAATCAGTTCAAAATTCATTAGTTAAATTATTAGCTCATAAAAGTGTATATGAACAAAGGCATAATGTTCCGTACTTTTACCAAAATCTCAAAATTCTCTCAGTAAGAACAATTCTGTGGTATAAAATTATATTTCCGCATATGAATAGCCCCATATACAAAAATAAACTGGACCACACTTAGAACACTCGTTTTACGTTAAATGAAGGACTAATTGTACCTAAGTATTTAAACAAATATGGACAAAGAACGCTGGACTATATGATACCTAATTGCTTAAATATGTTACCTGCCGAAATTAAAAAATGTACAAATGGTAAAACAAATATTTTGTTGAGAAATTGGCTTGCCGAAAGAAATAATTTGTATTAGACTAACACAAAAATTGTAAAATAAGTTTATATATATCTCCAAAGTAAAAGTACCCATCGACAAACTGCTAAAAAGTAGTTTATTGGGACTTTTCTTTTTTCTGTAAAATATTTTATGTCATATTGTATTACTTTGTATTTATAATAAATAAATTAAACCTTGAAAAAAAAAAAAAAGTTAAATTTAATTAGGTGGGGGTAGTGGGAGGGATGATTTTGGGGAGGGGGGGGGGGGACGGTGGGAGAGGTCAACATTACACGGAAACATAGTTAGTAAAGGTGATTTCAAAGGTGCTATTATTTTATTAACTAAATTAATTTTCGATTTCATTTTTTTGTTTATTTCTAGGGTTTCTAAAGCGCACACCTTGCAAATCACCTTTACTAACTATGTTTCCGTGTAATGTTGATCCCTCCCACTCCCACTACCCCCATTAATTAAATCTTACTCATTTTGGTACTTGCATAGAATTTTTAAGTTAGTTTTAAGTCTGCTAGCGAATGACACGGTTGTGTCGAAACCGGTCGCAGAAAATTTCAAATTAAAGTAACAAATATACGTTGTTTATTAAAATTCTTCAAAACAAAATGTCTAGAAATTGTTACATAGTTAATGCCCAAGAAATACAAAAAAAATGTTCCAGGACATTGGAGGATAGTGAAAACATATTGATTGGGTTATACATATTGATAGTGTAATAAAATGTAAATCTAATAAATATTAGGAAAAACACGTAAAAGAATATATAAAAAAAAACACAATAATCAATTATGTGGGGCGTGGACTTGAGTGCTCACTCAGAAGTGGCGCTTGGTGCTGGAAGACTGCATTCAACACCATGTTGTCGAGGCCATTTCAATAACCTTCAAAAGTTATAAAAAGTGAGTTGTTCTTATAAAACATTGAATTTGATGAATTGGTCAATTTTTTTAAACAACCCGTCCTTAGCCAAAAATTATTGCCGAATTTGTATCATATCACCAAAAAATGAAATCTCTATTGACCAGTATTATTTTGCATTAAAAAAAATAACTCAAGATGATAACAATTTTATCATTTATTGTAAGGCAATTCATAATCGGAAATTTTCTTTTCTGAATCAGTAAAACCACTTCAAAGAACTCCACTTTTTAAATACACCCATTTGAAATTCGATTTCGTTTTCCCGACATTTGACCGAGCGGAAACTCGGAAGATGACAACGCATTTTATCAACTTTTGGTGCCAACCACGCATACACACTCGGACATTTATGCATTTCTATGAAATTCGATGAAACCTCTACAGTAAATATACGAAATAAATGACGGTCCTATCCTATTCGATTGGCTTAGTTATTAGCGGCGTTGAATCCGGATCCTGGGGGGGAAGGTTTAATCCTCAGTCAAACCAAAAAAAAAGTTTCAAAAGACATTTTAAAAATTCACAGCAGTTTAAGAACCGGTTCCTGGGGAGGAAGGTTCAATCGAAGGTCGAAAATTTAAAATTATTTTTGTAAAAACACTCTGCTTTTTAGGTGTTGATTTTTTCAGCTGTTGTTGAGTTTTTTGTTATATTTTCTATTACAACAATGGAGCTTTGAAATATCCGTTTAGCTAGCTCTTAGGGGGGCGACAATATAATAATATTTGTGCAGTATATATCTTTTGTTTGACAAGAAAATTGACTACGTATTCTAAACTTTTTCAAAACCGGGTAGAAGCTTCTGGTGATATTATGAAGCATTCGTACGTTAGTAGATAGAGGTACCTACATATCTACCTATAATAAGAGGAAATATTAAATAGCTATTGAAAACAGTTGTCGGAGTAGTTCGTAATTGTCGTAGTAGTTCCTGTGCGGTCTTAACCCTTGATTTACACGGTGACTTCATACATTTGTACACAATTTACCTGGTGGAGTCCCCAAGACTCCCAAAAAAATCGTTAATTTAAAATGAAATAAACACTTTTTTAAAATTAAATGGTTTTTATGTTTATTTATTATATATTTGGTTTGACAATGGCATAGATTTTTATTTAAAATTATAGAATCACAGCCTTTTATTAAGGAACTTCTAGAATATCACACTTTTTGTAACAAAATTACGAGACATAACTTCTAGTCTCAACATTTCAAAAGCAAAACAATTTTTCAAAGTAATTTTTAAAGAAATATAACAAAAACATAATCAATTCTTATAAAAAGCAAAAAAATTAACAAGATTCTTTTTTTTTTGCTTTTTTTGTTCGATACCGTCAATAGGCTAAAACTATAACATTAATACCCCGGTGGAGTCCCACGGACTCCACTGGCGTGATTATTTACCAATCGGAGCCTCGCACATTGACGTCCACTCTCCCCTACTTTTGGCAGGTCACTTCGTGAAGGTACTGGAACGCAGAATTTGTAATTCCAAAAACTAAAGGTTGTATGAGCGCTGAAAATTTTCAACGGAGTCCCAGGGACCTACCGGTTAAATTAAGGGTTAAAATCAATTAAAAATATTTGATGAATGTAGAAAAATAACATAAATTAAGCGGAATGTTGGATTTTGAATTGGGAATTTGTTTGGTTCCAACCTTCATGTCCATTTTCACAAGAAAGAACCTTTTCTAATAATTACTATTTATTTTAATGAAAACAAATTAAATTTCTATTTACTTTGAAAATATTTGAAACATGGAACAGAAGGAAAATGAATAATCACGTTGTTTTTTTTTGAGCGGGAAGAAAGAAAACTAGTTAGGTTTAGGTAACACGCGATGTCATTGGCACATCCGCAAAGGCCTAGGACGCCAAGGTCAAACTCGTTTCATATTTGCCTTTAAATTAGTGTTTTATCAAGTTTTTCACCAACATGGTTCACGGTGCGACCGTACGTTTGAATCAAATGACAACTGGACTTTTGAATATCTTTTACGGAGTCGGTTTGGCAGCTTGATAATAAAACTGCGCATCAAGTTTCAACTTGATTGAAGTTTATTCACAGTGGAAAAAACGCGTGTCTAAATAAAGCAGATTTTCAGAAAGTCAGATTCGTAAAGAGGTGAATAAAAATAGATAATGGAAGCGAAACCCAGTAATATTTTAAAGTACTAGTTTTTTAAGTGAAACTTCTATAGCACAGCTATGATTTGGATTTCAGATGAAACGGAAATGACGATTACTGCACCTGCGACGCATCAACTGCGCTCATCTGGTTGAGATAGGAAATTACGCGAGGTCTGCGCTAATTGGTCGTTTTGATTATGACCTCGCTTCTCAAGTATTGGTTGAGATTGTTTTGGTAAAGTTTCGCTTCTACCGCGTGTAAATTGCACCCGCATTTTTTTTTAGTTTTGCACTATTTTTTGTGCATGCTTTTGATCTTTTATGTGTTTTTACTAATAACTGTATGTAAAAATAATGACGATGAACGTCGATTTCATAAATCCTTTTTTTTACCTATTTTTAGTTTGTCACAATAGTTTTAAGATCTCGTTTTGTAAAGCCTCTTGCCTCCATTTTTCGCCAGGCAAAAATGCCAACAAATATTTTTATTATCATTAGATAAGAGAGACCCGGCATCCCGAATTTCTACCAAATTAAACATACATACTTTCCTTGAGCACTTTAGATTATAGTTCTTAAAAAAATATACGTAATTCTTGAAGATAAATAACGTATCTATACATTTGCCACACCGAAACGGTAATTTTATGAAATTCCCTCGATAAAAAAAACGCAAAGTACGCTCCGACAATTTTTTATAGATACTTATATCTGCAGGCATCGTGATTGAAAACTCGCTGTAAAAATATTTTTACTACGAGTAACAATAATTTCGACTCTCCTGAGGAGCATGCAGTAATAAAAAAAAACCACATACTTATACATGCATTCGGCAAAAAACCGCTAAAGGTTCCTATTTGCACATGTATTCAGATGTTTTATCTGAATACAAGAGGCCCAACTTCTCCCAACCGTCTGGAGCCAGTAAGACTATGGCATCCCTAATTTTGGTGCCTCCAGCCCTCTTCCTTTTCAAGATACCGTGGAGGGGAAGGAGATGTGGAAAATGTACCTGGCTATTCAGATATAGTCACCGAATACGGCCAAAGTCATTTCAAGTAACTAAACACTTTTTTTTAACAAGTTAAAATAATTAAAAAATATTTTTATCACAGTATTTCTTCAAAGGCTACTTAAGACATTTTAAAAGAGATTTTTGCTCTATTTCAAACGAGCCGTGTTTTATTAAATATTTTCACAATTTTCGCTTAATTATAATATATTTTTTACATTATTGCGCTCCCTCTAACATTCATATTTACGTATCGCCCTTTCAACCTATCTTCTGCTTCTTTTTGAACGCTTACAAGAACTAAACCAAACCATCCACGGAATGTCGTATCTTTTCTTTCACGTAATAATTTGATGACAAATCGATTAAAATATTACATTTTTTTACAGAACTTGGCAGATGAGCGACATTGCGCTGATTCGAGGAAAAAGGTATCGGTTACAAAGACGTAAATCAGTATCAGGTGTTACGTGTTCCGTGTGTATAATTTAATCCTACTTAAGGGTTATGTTCCCCTGATATTGTGGTTCATTTATTGACAAAATTTGTGCAAGTGATATTCTGAAATAATTTAAGAACAGTGAGAATCAAAATGGATTTAGAATTCAACGACCTCACCTATACGGTATCCACTCGGAGTCTTAAAGGTAAGAATCTTATTATTAATATAATATCATAATGTAAAATGTAAAAAAAATTTTAAAAATGTTGGACCCAGAGATGAAATGGCAATAATACTCATCGCAACTGATTTTGAAATGCCACTTTACACGCACTGCCTGCAGCATTTTTTAAAACTACGTATATAATTAATTAATTGAGCCGCTACCGATCTAACAACTATTATTAATTTTCTTATGCCTTGGAATTTGAGGCTTACGACTTTACCTATTGTTTATTTTTGTTTTTATTCCTTTATTTACTCCCAAAAAATTTACAAAAAATAGCATACAATGTAAATATTTTTTGCATACTTTTGTATAACAGTTTAAATAACAATACTCGTAATAGGCTAGCTTTACACTCGTAATTAAAATTTACGGATTACGTAAGATTTTGACAGGTTACTCACAGGAGCGTTTACATATGCATCTGACTTGTGGTAATTAATGATCACGGATTTACGCGATTTTGTCAACAAAGACGAAAAGGCCCAAATAAAGTGCTGAAATAGATTTTGACTTTAATTAAATAATTCTCCACGCACTTTTGTACCGTCAAAGGCGAAAATTAAAGGATTTCTTTCATTTTATTTGAATGGCAGCTATCTGACGGCTGCTGACAGCAACGGACTTCGTATTCAAATACTAACGTAATTTAAAAAAACAGAAACATTGAGATTAAAAAGGATAGGACCGATAATTGAATAGAAGGATGCTCATTTTCAGAAAACTCAAATAAGTGGAAAGAATTTTCAGAAAACTAAAATTAGTTTTATGGGAAAAAATCCAATAAAAACAATTGTCTTTTGATTTTTGACATTTCGCAACGGCGCATTTTGGTACTATTTCTTACAGAAAGTCCCTCAGCTTATAAAACTGATTTCATAAGCTGTGAGAAGGCTGGAAATTCGCGCGGACGGGATTAGATCTGTCAAAAAACTTCCAAAAGAACAAGTTCTGTATCTTGATTTAAATTACGTTAAGTTACTTTTGATGTCGTTTACAATGGTAATAGGCCATAAATCGCTTACACAAGCGAATTACGAAAAAAACTTACGAATGTAAAGCAAGCCTTGCAGTAATTTTAAAGTTACAGTAGCGGTATTGTTACCAGTGAAACTGATTTTGTAGGTACTGTTCAAGGACGTAGCTACAGTATTCGCATGGGGGGTTCCACTCCAAGGAGGGGATTCGATCCAGGGGAGCAAGGGAGAAAGGCGGGAGGAGGGTGGAAAATTCATTAGAAAATCTTTTTACCACCTACCACAATCAACTATCAAAGAGACGGTGCAATTCTTACACACATTTAGCTGTAGCTGCTAAATTACATTCAATATCTCTGAAATACAAATTATTGCGTTAGCCTAACTGCCTAACAGGATTAAAATTAGAATTATCCAGTCATTATTGCGCAACCACCAGCGTAGGTACTTTAGTTTTCAAGTAAATTAATAGTCGCAAAAGTTGTAGTGATTATTTAATAATGTGTCTAATGGAACTAATAATTATGGTATTATTTGCTGAATCATGATGAACCAGACAAACTAACAAATATTTAATAATAATATCCACGAAATATACTAATACCTACTACATGCCTGAATATAACTTAAACCGAGGTATGGTATGGAGAAAAAAAGGTAAACCGAGGTAAAGGTATGGAGAAAAAAACGTGTCTCGAAAATTTGTTATAGAAAAGTCAAGTTTATCCAATACCTACCATGCAGGGCCGTAGCTAGGGGGGGGGGGAGGGGGGGCATTATGGGGCGATGCCCTACCTTAAGTTACCTGTGCCCTATCTTAAGAATGCCATCGACTATGATAATATACTAATAAACTGTTTGTTCATAGTTAGGCAGCGAGAGGCGTTTAGAGATACGAATGAACTTTTTGCATTCGTGGCGACAATGAGCTGCAGCACTGCTGTGTGCGAATTTACGTTTTCAACATTGACTGCAATCAATAGGCCTCAGAGGCTGTCAATGGTTCACGAAAGAATGGCAGGCATGGTGTTTCTAGCCTTTGAAAAGAAAAGTACTGAGTCAGTTGATCTAAATGAAGTACTTCGTATTTTTAATTATATGTCGAATCGAAGAATTCGATTGTTAAGGAAGGACTTTTTATTATTTTTCATTTTGTTTTTATTCTGTAATTTCAAATTATGTTTGGTACCTAATATAAACCTTTAAATGAAAAGCCGTTGATGCTACAGTTACTTTTCTGAAGTTCATTGTTAGCAATGATCAAGAATTACCTTGTGTACAAATACTTATTATCTACCTGGTGAAGAACACAAGGTAATCCTTTGTCATTGTAAAATAACTAAATGTTTTGATCATCCAATTAAGTATTGCCTCACACATGTACGACGAAAATCGATTCACCAAATCAGATCAAGTTACATTTTTCCTTGCGCCCTACCTGTAATTACCGCTGCCCTATCTTAAATTCAACTCTGGCTACAGCCCTGCTACCATGTTGTTTTCGATATGTTTACAAAAACTAACGTAGTATCTACTTATTCAAAATCACAACACGCCTAACTAATGTAACAATACAATCGTATAAAAGCAAAAAAATATCTCTTTAGAAGTACCTAATCATCCATCATAATCTTCCTAGTATCTGTATTGAATAATTACAAATCATGAATACGCGCGGCTCACTAGTTACGCAATTTAACAATGAATTGATTGATTAAGTAAGTACCTACCAATTCTTACACTGATTTTTTACCTACAAAGTGTGAATAACAGGGCCGTGCTAAGAGGATAAACGTGGCGCAAAACTGGCGCCGCAGAAATTTGAAATCTGAGGATAAAATCTAAATTAGGGCTATTTTCTCCTTCTTTTTCTAAATACATGAATAAAAATTGATGTGTAGATTAATCTGGGAAGTTACACTAAAGGCGGATCTTCTCCGACCGTGAACTTTAAAGGTCTGTCTCCAGCGAGCGAAACCATGCACATGAACGTGAACGTTTGCTTGAACGTCACTGTAAACATTTTTTTCCGTCTCCTCCGTTTGTTGAAACATGGTTTGAGAGATTGGTGCGAAGTTCGCGCGGTCAGACACAATTTTCCATGCGCACGCACTGAATACTTAACGTTTGACGTTTAGCGTTTACATAAATGTTAAAATGCGTTCCAATGAAGAAGATATGCTACATCAGGAAGAAAACACAGATATTTTAATAGATGTTTATGTATCAGGAAAGATTTCCGACTAATATCGATTATTATGAGCTAAAGTTACCATTTAAGAATTTCGAATGAGTAAGTAATTACGTAGATTGTAGACGAAGTATAAAGGAGAACACGCAGATTTCAAGTTAGACCTAACTACCTATCTACCTCGATTTTTTATTAGGTATTTATATATCAGGGATTAAGAATAGAATACCTATTTTAATTGGTCAATTTCTTCCGCGCTTCTGAAATCGATTTATAAATTAATAGACTTTATTTACAAGTGAGTTCACGAAAGAAATAATCATCCATTACGACAGTATTTATTTAATAATAATAATAATAATAATTTTTGGATAATTTCTAAAGCGCCATTTTTGTGAGAAAATCACCTCAAGGGCGCTTAAAATTTAAAGTCATTTTAATTTACAATTTAAAGTCATAATTAGGTATTAGGCTCGCGCGGTTGACATAACCCCAAATCTCATTTGATTTACCTCCGTTACCAGCCGCTCGGTGCAGCTCCGGTAAAAAAAAAAACTTATCCCTCCCCCCCCCACGCCGGCCCCGTCTGCCTTCCCGCTTCACCCGGGAGAGGAATGTTTTCCGTCACCTGTGGTAAAGCTTGAACACAGGACTTTTGAACACGAATTGTTTAAAGTTTTCCATGTTTATAGTGTTGTTCAAGCGATTGTTCATGTTGGTTTCTCGCTGGAAACAGGCCTTAACATATGCTTGAACATTACTATAAACATTTTTTGTTTTCCGTCTCCTCAGTTTGTTTAAACATGGTTGAAAGATTGGGGCGAAGTGGGCGTGGCCATACACAATTTGGCTAGTGGTCTGTGATAAGGACGTATCCACGCGTATGCACTGAACGTTTGTCGTTTAAATGAATGTCAACATGAGTTCTGATGAAGAAGAGAGACTACATCAGGGAGAAAACACAGATTTTATTAATATTTTAATAACCTATTTATTTATCATGAAAGATTTCCGACTAATATCGATTATTGTACGACCTAAATTTACCATTTTTGGAAGTGAATTCGTGATAGAAATAATCACCCATTACGACAGTATTTATTTACAACTTAAACTCATAATTATTAGGCTCGCACAGTTGTCATAACCCCAAAATCTCGTTCGATTTATTTTCCGCTACTAACCGCTTCGCGCGGCTTCTGTAAAAATGAACTAATCCCCCCCGCTTGCCTACACGCTTCATCCGGGAGCAAGAAAACCCACCCACAGCAAGAATTGTTCAAAGCCAAGCCCCCATTGACAAAATTTATAGTGATGTTCAAGCAAAAGTTCAAGTTCATGTTCATAGGGGAGGTCGCAGGAGTCACACCTTGAGAAACGAACACACCAATTTTTTTCGGTGACCGGACAACCCGGAATGAACTCAACTCAAAACATTGCTGCTTCCCCAGACCCAGTTGTCCACAAACAAGATTTCACTCTAATGAGTTTTAGGCGCAAACACAATATTTATTATTATATTTGCACTAAAACGTTTATGGCTTGGCGCAGCCCTGCTGACAAGGCCAAGGTCAAACACATCAGGAAAACAAAAAGTACCCACACAATTCTGATGACACATATAATGTCTTTTTGGTTTTATCTCGTTACCTACATATTAAAATTAAAATTAAAATTTAAATTTTAATATGTTTTCTATATTTAAATTTCGTATCGGAATTTATAATTCTGACATTATGAGCTGAGTTAGAATATAAATGATTAAAACTAGAAAAAACCGCTGTTTATTTTTAAAAATTTGTTCAGATGATGAAATGTTTAATTACATAATATACAGGATGTTAAGGGACACACTTGACTTACTTTAACTAGTGATTCCTGATATTATTTCGAGTAAAAATTTAAATACAATATTGGTCTACGGTGACTTTTTTGATTTTTTTTTTAACATTTTCTTAAAAAACAATTTTTTTTCCACTGGTAACTCAGCTGAGTAACTGCCCAACCCCTCGTGTTGTGAGGCTGACGATAAATGGGGAAGAGGAAGGTGGGGAAGCACCTGATTATTCAGATCTACCAAACAAGGCTAAAGCCATTTTAAGCTAAGTTTTAATTCTGAAATGTAGTCTCACATCAGGTCGGTACTGAGACTATCTTCCACTCCGGAACTCACCGCAAATATACCTTAAAGCCGCCGCTACCCGAATTTCAACCGATTTCTCACATATCTCACTTAAACATTTGACGTTTTTAAGCTCTTAAAAAAATATATGTTATTTTTGAAGATAATATATAGATACGTTCCACGCCGAAACGCAAATTATATGAAATCCCCTCGATAGAAAAAAATCGCAAAGTATGCTCCGAAAATTATTTAAAACAAGTTTATTTCTATTATTTTACAAGTTATATTTATGAAAAAATTCACAATGTTTCTTTAAATTATACTTAAGATACCTTCCACGAGATTTTTGCTCTATTTTAAACGAGTCATGTTTTATAAAGCATTTTCACAATTTTCGCTTCAATTTTATCATTGAAAATATAAGCGCGCTCTGTCCAACATTCGTAATTTCATATCTCTCCATCTCCTTCTTTTAGAGCCGGGAAGCGTCGCCTTCAATTGTGAAAACACAAATCAATCAGATAAAATTAACTTGCGTACGCCGGGGTTTGAACCGGCGACTTCCAGATCTTAGGCGACACCCTTGCCCCTCTACCACGGACTGTCAATGTTTCCTCTTAACCCCGTATATGTATGGCAATAAAGTTCATTTTATAGTGCAAAAAACAAGTTTGTATAAAAACTTTTGTTGTCTCTCTGAACACTGTTAACTTGTAAACACCGTCAACTTTTGATATTTATCTGAAGAAAATAAGAACTTTATTAATTAATAAACGGGTTTTCAATTCTTTTCGAATGTTGTTCAAATTATTTAACCATGACGTATATGTTATTTGCAATAATATTAAAAATAAACGATACTATATTACAATGTATGATTCTGATTGCAGCTGTAACTTTGCGGTTATCCATTATAAATAAATTAAACAATATTTATTTGTTTTAAACACTATTTATATACGCCGACCGGTTTCAATATAACCGTTCCTTCTTCAGGGAAAAATATACTAACTTGAAATTACAATAACATAATATATTACTAAATATTGGGGTGGGGGTTGGGACGTGATTAAGGATTAGTGAAGAGTCAGGAGAGGAGATAGAAAGGACGGTGAAAGGGAATATGTCTAAGATGGGACTAAGATAATGTTTTTTGTTTATTTATAATGGATTCATTATTATTAAAAAATATTTATGAGGCTTACAAGCGGTCTAAGCATTTTCCTTTATTTTTAAATTGAAGAATATTTATCCCTGTATTTTTTTCAAAATAACGATTAGGGGCCATCCACAAATTACGTCACACGAATTTCATGATTTTTTTACCCCCCCCGTCCCTGTCACACATCGTCACATTTGTGAGACTCCCTCCTCCCTAGTGTGACGTCACATATTTTGAAATTTTACATGTAAAATCTTTTTGCGTTTTAATAATTTAGATTTTTACATGTGATGTCACAGAACTTACGACCCCCCCATACCCCTTGTCACACTTCTCTACTCCCCTCCACCCCCTTAACGTGTGATGTAATTTATGGGTGGCCCCTTACTTGCAACGATATGGTTAGCGAAATAGGAAAAATTATTTTTACTAAGACACCTTAAATGTTCTTCGAAGCTAACGTCGAAATTACGAGTTTTTTCCCGACATAAAGTGAAGAATAATAATTACATTTTGATTTAAATGTTTTATAACCATTTGATGAAAGAAATAAAATTATTAAAACTTTCAGATAAAATACTTATTTCCGTTTTGACTTTTATTTTTCAAATTTTAATGGCATTGCAGACGGCGCTGATTTCTTTTTAAAAATTCATTTTAATTGCAACAACTTATCAGGACCGAGTCATTTAGATATCCGCTTGAACCTAGATTTCATGCAGACAATACTTTCTCAGAAGTAGTAGATGTTTTCAACTTCATGGAATACGGTCACAAACGGGCTATAATAACATACCCCGACAAAAATAATCAATGTTAATATAATAACTACTGTTCTGCTGCATGAGTTCCATATAATTTTATTAGAATATTTTACCTCATGATTACTGTTTCACAAAGCCATTATGCATATGTTTGTAAAAGCCTAGGTAGGCGAATATTAATATAAATAAACAAACATTGTGGCGAAATAGAATATCTGCAAGTGTTTTCAGTACAACTCTAGTTTCTGATGTTTGGGCTGGCGATGGTCGTTTGGGCTGAACTGCAACGGTTAAGGTGTGGCGGGGGTTTAATAAGGTTTTTCTACAGTAGAGTGACTTCTACAGTATGATTTTCCTACAGTAAATTCTACTGTTGTATTTTTCTTTGATGTTTTTTATTAGTATTTTGTAATTGGTTTTAAAAATAAACTGCGGGCGATTTATCCACACAAACTGATTCCACAATTTCCTCTCTGGATTTTGATTCTAGGTACTGCAAATATTTTTAATATCGACGACAAGCGTGTCGGTACGTTTTGATTTTTTGAAAAGGAGTTAGGACCCCCCAAAAATCGTTAAACTTGCCTGGTTTGAACGCCATCAACAGACATTCAGTATACTAACTAGACAATGTATTTTTAAATAGATTATAAGTAGAGAATTTTCTTCTAAAACAATTAGAAAAATAATCATAAAAATTGTTCCAATTTTGGAGGAGAAAAATGGGAAATACAAAACCTCTGCTTTGATGATTTAATTTAGGTATTATCAGCCTGTCCCTTTCGCTCAGTATTCGGGGAAGTAAGAGCAACATTGACGGCAACTTGGTAACATACCGTACCTATTGTTAAAATTTTTCGGCGACCGGGTTTGATCTTGATGTATCATTATTCAAGTAATTTGAATGATTAAAGATTATTATTATTTTTTTGCAAAGATTGAAGAAATTATTATTAATATTTCAATAAATGATTCAACAGTTCAAGGCCTTTCACGTCTCCCTAAAATCGGAGGCAAACTAGGGCGCTCCCCATCACTGCCCCCGACTGCCCCGAAATCGCTTCCCGACTGCCACAAGATCATCACATGTCACATGTGTAGACAAATCGGCCCTCAATTTAATTACATATTTTGATTTTTGTTTGTTTGTTTATTTTTTGTGTTTGGTTTCAATGTTATCGCTATTCGTGTATCTAATTAGAGTAATTAAAGATTATTATTTAAAACTCCCGCCACATGTATTACTAAATACATACCTACAAACATAAACTGTATTTATTTTGAAATTATCTCAACGCCCTATGGGAATATCAATTTTATTTCCAAGCAGTTTTTTCACAATATTACATTAATTATAATATATATAAAATAATAATTGTAGTCGCGAAAAAATTATTATAAGTAAACAGTTTTTGAGTGCTTTATTTGTGTGCTTACTATACTGTGATTAATGATGTGATCAATGATGTAACATGTGATTAATGAAGTGATCAATGATGTGATATGTGATTAATGATAAAATTAAAAAATATGTTGGGCTTAATCTCAATGAAAAGGCTGATATTTAAAATAAAAAAATCTCAAAGTGAGCGTATTGGTAAACAATTTTTTAGTATCTTCCACAAACACACAATCTAAAAATGCAACTTATTTTATGTGTTATCGTTTGTTTTTACATAAAATAAGTTAACGTAATTTTAGTTATACATAACATTTAGTTTATTAGTTATACATGACCGGTCAGTGGTTGAGTGGGCATCGCGTTTGGGTTCCACCCGGGCGTCCCGTGTTCGATTCCTCGGCTGGCTAAGTCCTCCATCACAACACAAGCAACATTTTCGGCTTTCTGTGGTGTTAGTAGGAGATTTTCAAACATTTTGGGTTATAGTGTCAATACGAACGTCAATACGTCAATACGAACTCTCATCAACAGAGATAAAAAAAGTAAAATAAATCTAATTAGAAGCCATAGTGAAATAGTAAAGAGTGCAGAAAATATCTAACAAACTACCACGCGTGACTACGTGTATTTTTGTATAAATAAAAAGTGGTTCGTTACCCAAATCCATAATCTCATACTTGATAATCTCACTAAGTGAATACAGTGACTAATAAAAAGGAACTATTAACAAATCACTATAATTACTGTGGCTGTGTAAATCTAAAAACACATATAAAATTTAAGCAAATCCCAATAACAGTGATTCTAGACTTATTGTGCAAAAAATCAATTAAATAAGTGAAAAAATACATACATTCCAGTGACATTGAGATCGATACAACATAATTCATAATCACATATTCACAACAACAGAACACAACAGTTTATATTGTGAATAAAAGGCAGTATCGATACCTAGCGAAATAGCCCAGTGGTCATCGTATTTGACTGTGGCTCTGCCGACCTCAGTTCTCAAAACCGAGTGAATCCGAACAATTTTGTTATTTTCTTCTTTTATTATTATAATAGGAATTTAATCCTTTTATTAATATAATTTGAAATAACAATAACACCATCTTTCTACAAAACTTATCACTAAAATAATTCAAAATGAGCAGACAAAGGAAACCAGCGACATCTTGCGACGCAGATGAAAATGACATACCTTCAAACAAGACTGCTCCCAAACAAAGGATCAAGGACACCCCCCAGAATACGAATACAAGTGACGTACCTAATTCTAATGAAGAAAGTAACTCCCTCTATGAGCGCCTTACGAAACACTTCGATGCAAAAATTACGGAAATAAAAATAATGTTTACAGATGAAATCAATGAACTAAAGAGAAGCAGTGAATTCATATGCAACCAATACGAAGATCTGCTCACAAGATTTAAAAAAATGGAGGATCTTCACAAAGAGACCAAATACCTACGCGAGGAAAACGAAAATAAAAACATCAGAATCTCTTCTCTAGAATGTCGTCTGGCAGAATTGGAGCAGGAAAAACATTTTGACAGCATAGAGATGGCGGGAGTAAAGCTGCAGCCGGGAGAACCACCTGTGGAAGCGGTAATTCGGGTCGCCAGCTCCCTGGGAATGCCCCTGCTACAGCAGGATCTGCGAATGGTGACCTCAACACAGGACCGGAGACAACACCCCGGACAAACTCCGTGCTGCTTTCCACAGCCTGAAAACTAGGGATTCCTTTTTAACACTAAAAAACGCGGCCAAAACATTAATTTCAAACTCCCCCATATTCATAAGTGAAGTGCTAACACCGTACTACAGAGAATTACTTTGGAAAACGAAACAAACAGCAAAAGACAAAAACTTCCAATTCGTATGGTTTAAATCCGAAAAACTGCTAGCCCGGAAAGGGCCGGGGGAAAAAATTATACACATAAAACACGAAAATGACTTAAAAAAAATTATGTAGATGTGAAGGCCACTCAGACCTCGAAACAAAACTATCCGGCTTTATACAACATCATGGCTGATCTACTCTCAATGAACTTAAATAGCTCTCACCATCATCATATAACCAATGACCCAAAACTATGCGATGATATTTTTAACAATCCAGATTCTCTGACACTAATTAACCAAAATATAAGATCACTTAATCGTAACTATGACGAACTTGACATACTCTTACACAACTTTAATACAAACTTCAAAATTATAATCCTAACGGAATGTTGGATATCAACCGCTTTTACAAAAAAACATAAATTAAATTATACTGAGTATCACACATTAAAAAACAAAAATCAAAATGATGGGATTGTTGTGTACATACATGATAGTCTTAACGCCTCTGTTTCAGAAATCGACTTGATAAATACTAACTGTCTACAAATAATCATCGACTCAGATACGTGTGTTCTCGCCCTATACAGATCACCATCCACACATAACGTTACACCATTTATAATAGCTTTAGATACTCACCTAAAAAAACTCACTTCATTCAAAAACATCATTATAGCTGGTGATCTAAACATAAATATACTTCCTAATGGCCACCCTCAAAATATCGATTATCAACTGATGCTTCTGGACACGGCATTATTAGCATCATTAACACTCCTACCAGAGTAAGCAAAGACTCAGAATCATGTATAGATCACTTTATGGTAAAATCAAAAAGTCCAATATGTAGTGCAGTATACGAATCCACAATCACAGATCACTACACAATTATGATGGCCTAAGGCCTAACTTTGCTAACTAGAAACTCAACTTTCCAAAATAATACCACAAAAAAAATAATTGATTACGTTAACCTAAAACAATGTTTAGAAATAAAAACGTGGGAACATCTTAGAAATTATAACTCGGCAGAAGAGGCCTGGAATTTCTTTTTAACTTACCTACAAACTCTCATTACCCAAAATACCAAAACGGTATACATACCTATTCCACACCGTAAAGTAAGACTTAAAAAATGGATTACCCAAAGCATCATAAATAGCATTAAAAAAAGGGACAAATTACACAAACAAGTCAAACGGAACCCATATGATACCTCGCTATATTTCTTCTACAAAAGATACAGAAACATCTGTTCTTTAACAATACGTAAAGCCAAAGAATTATACTATAGAAACAAACTGATAACATCAAACTATGACCCTAAAAGCGTATGGTCAATTCTGAGGGAAAGTTCGCATTCACAGAAGAAAAAAGACGATACCATAAAAAATCTACTCATTGATGATAAAGAACTCCACTTTCATGACAACCCTACACGTATCCTTAATTACATCAACAAACACTACACAAATATTGGAGCTAGCCTAGCTGAAAATATCAAAATTACCCAGCCTCCCCAAGATATTCAGGAACCTCAAAACAATACATCTAACATAAGCAATGAAAATTTTAACAGACACTTCAAATTACAAAATATTACAATAGAAGATACCAATAAAATAATTCATTCACTAAAGATTAACAATACTGCGGGTCCTGATGGTATAGACTCTAAAACTATCTTAACATTAAGCCAACAACTACTTATACCACTCACATATTTAATTAATCGTAGTCTAAAAGAAGGAATTTTTCCTAGCTTACTAAAAAAAGGCCTTATTATTCCAATTTTCAAATCAGGACAAAAAAATAATGTTAACAACTACAGACCCATTACGCTACTAAATACCATTTCGAAAATCCTGGAAAAAACTATTAAAAAACAGCTCCAACACTATTTAGAAGCAAAACAAGTACTCTCGGTAAACCAACATGGCTTCAGGAAAAACAGGAGCACAGAACATGCAATAGCTACCGTAACGGACTTCATTACACATAATCTAGACGCTAAAAAAAAAGTTATCTCTATTTATTTAGATCTATGTAAAGCTTTCGACACAATTTCACATAAGAAACTTTTCAGGAAGTTAAAAAAACATTGGCATTAATGGAGTAGAATTCAATTTAATTAAAAGCTTCATGTCTGACAGAACGCAACAAGTAAAAATTGACAACAAGACAAGTGAACCACTTTCAATTACGTACGGAGTCCCACAGGGGAGTGTACTTGGCCCTTTATTATTCCTCATTTATATAAATGAACTGTGCGACATTAAAATTGAAGGTAAAATCGTGACCTTCGCTGACGATACAGTTCTTTTCTGTCAAGCAGCCACATGGAAAGATGTATTTATAATAGCCGAAAAAAGTTTATCAATCGTCAAAAAATGGCTAAATAGTAATACTCTTACAGTTAATACAATCAAAACAAAATATATCACACAAAGAGGTCAACCTCCATCAAACATAGGCTTGATTCTACATGACTGTACTTTATCCAACTGCCAGTGCGAACATATAGAAAGGGTAAAACATACAAAATACCTGGGGGTTATTATTGATTCACACTTACGCTGGACTGACCACATTAATTTCATCACAAATAAACTGAAACGAGTCATGCACCTAATAAAGTACGTTAAAAACATCTTCCCACTAATAATACTAAGATCGATCTATTTTGTACTTTGTCAATCCATTGCCACATATGGGATACTAGCTTGGGGAAGTGCTACAAACATAGCAATTGACCCAATTCAAAAAATACAAAAAACAATAATTAAACTCATCCTGCAAGTACCATTTCACACAGATTCTAGCGAAATCTACAAAGCATTAGAAGTCATGTCAATAAGACAACTTTATGCCAAATCTGCTATAGTATACCTTGTCCAAAACAAACAACACATTCCAATTCAACCAAAAACCATAACAAAAACCAGGTCCTCAACAAATAAAACACTGAACATACCGATAACCCACACCACACATGGACAAAGACACTTTCAGTATTATGCAACCAAACTTTTTAATTGCATGCCCATTACTTTGAAACAAATACTATCTGCAAATACATCTACAAACATTCATAAAAAACATATCACTGACTGGATTAAAAATCAAGATATTAACTTTATACAAAACATTATTATTCCCAACCAAACAGAACAAAACTATAAAAAGTATTAAATTAAATAAACCTAAAAATTAAGTAGTTTTTCAAGTATCCAACGACTATACATACACTTACAATTTATATATGTGTGTACATATATGTATGTGTATGTGAATGTGTATGCGGATGTATACGTACGTATATATATATTTATATGCATGTGTGCAGGTATATGTATTTATATGGATGTGTATGTATGCGTATGTTTATATATGTATATATTTTTTATATTCCTCTAATATATTTAAATACTTTTTTTCTCTTCTAAATAACCAATGTACAATAACTATTAAAATTTGAAAAAAAATACATATAAAACTTTCTATTACAACACATAAATACTTGTCATACATAAACATAAATAAACACGTAAACACCTCAGCACAGGTTCTCCTAGTGAGGTGTTCACGAAACATACAACAATACCTATCCACAGTTTCACCTTCACAAACCTACCTTACACCCAACATAATAAAATTACAAAATATATTATGTAAAAATGTTTTCGAAATTGATCTATAGGTAAATACTGTAATATATAGAAATAAATAAATAAATATTCGTAACCCTTTTTGTTTTCTTTTTTAAAAAAATGAAAAAAAAATTCGCCACTTTTTCCTGTTGCCGCCGATAAAATCGACAGTAAAACGAACTTATTATGAACCCAGTAACTATGAATATTATTAATGTAAAAACGGAAGAAGACCACGAAGTTTCCCGATGAAACAAGGAAGAATTTTAGAAAAATACGAAAGTTGAGAATAATATCATAAAATTTATTTTTGAATATTATTTTTCTTGGATATTTTTCCTCAATAAACATTGAATCACGTCCTATAGGTCGGTCCTGTTCATAAAAATGAATACTTAATTCTAAATAATAAAACTGGACGCAACCATGGAGTTTGTAGTATCTCGACTCACGAATGACACGCGAGTCGAGAGTACGCGCGTATTAACTAAAAAAAGAAAAAAAACCAAAAATTAACAAATAAATAAATCAAAAAATATTTATTATTTTTTTCTCTTATTCTTTTTATAAAATAAATTTAAAAAAAAACTACAAAACAAAAAAAAAAAAAAAATCGAAATAACTAAAAAAAATAATATTTAACTTGTACTTTTACTTGTAGACGCAATGTATTGGCGCCCAGTCCCTTTCCAACGAGCGTTTGCATACACGCGTAACGATCCGCGGCGAATTCGCCCCTTCTGAAGAAGGTCTTAGGTATAACTTCGCGCTTATTTTTGAAAAAATATCAATTCAAATTATTATTAATAATAATTTATTAAATTTATTTTTTACTTCAAAAACAAAAAAAAAATCTTCCACGTCACTCAGCCGAGTAACTTCCCAATCCCACACCCCAACCCTATCTGTCCAATACCTACCGGCTTTTTAATGTTTCAATATGCATTACAAAAACATCAAAAATGTCGCCGCATACCAAAATTTCCGAACAGGACCTCCATCGATATGCTTGTTGTAACTCTAAGTGTTCAGTTCAGGTATGGGGGCTCGAGTTAAGGCCAGAGTTAAGTTGGCCTCTCAGACTGGGCGTACCGTACAGGGTCCGCAGATACTATAATAGTACACAACTGCTAATCCTGTACAAATCGCAAGTGCGCCCCAACGGTTGAATTTGGCAGCCACCTCTGGTCTGGAGCCCCAAAATACCTACAAAAAACCTCGACTCTGTGCAGAAACGGGCAGTCCGTTTGATAGATTATCCTAACTTAATAAACGGATTGCAATCTTTAGAGCCAGGCGTCAGGTGGGAATGCTGTCCTTGTGCTGTCGGTATTACAATGGAAGATGCTCCGAGGAACTAGCGTCATTGATCGCATCGGCACCGGTGAATAGTCGTGAAACGCGCCAATCACGCGCCCAACATTTGTACATGGTCGACATTAGTCGCATGAGAACGGGTTGTTTCTACGACTCGTTCTTGAGTTCAACAGCTCGGCTGTGGAACGATTTGCCGGCCTCTGTGTTTCCTCCCTCCTACAACATGGGACTCTTCAAGACCCATGTTCACTCCTTCCTCTCCTCAAAAACACCCTCCACACAGCATCCTCAAAGATGACATAGGCCCTGAGGGAAAATATTTTCCTCATGGCCTCCTGTGTGGAGTTTTCTCGATATATCTAATAGTGTGTCGGTTGCTCACGGTTTCACATAAAAATAAGAAATAATAGACAATGAACTAAGAAAATCAAAGCATAGGCTCCGTTACACACGTCTGCCGCAAAATTATTTTGACTCCGACCTACTCATTTATGGGTTTTCGGACCTTGTTCTAATAAAATTACTGTCGTGTTATATTTTATAACAAAATGAAGAACACCAGAATTTAAAGTACCTTCACATGGAATATATGGAACAAATGGATCACAAATAATATTACGACAAAAATAAACTACAGAAGATATCGAAATTTGGTAGCTATGCAAATGAAAGTATACAAAATGTAAATAGAAAGGAATATTAACAGAACAATCGCATCGCATTTCACAACTGTGTTATTTCACACATTTTCATCGTTTTACATGGAAAACAACGCTCACTTATTGCATTATTTATGTAAATTTATGAATAATAAATAGTCATTCAACACTCCAGAAAAATATTTATCGGACATTATGACCCACGAGGTTGAATTTAATGTTTGTTTCGGCTAGGAGTATTCCGAAATAAAATAATTCAAGAAGCCTTGAAAATTAGGAATGGATTTTGACCTAGGTAATAGAGATTTTTTAAATAGCGCTTAAATGTAGATACTTTAAAAATAGTTTAATCACTATAATTTACACATAACAAACACAAGCGGAAGATATTATATCATACACATAACACTGTATTATATAGAGGGTATTTCACCATCCTCCTCTTAGCTTATCCACACATATAACGAATTTAATAAATTAACAAATAAATACTTGCAACTTGTAAAAAAATCGGCTAACTTATTCTATATGTAGCCATTATTCTTAGGTTCAAGTTCCGAATAGTAAACTCAGACTTTTTAAATAAATAAATCCTGTGTAATTAATCGAAAATGTACGCTACCGTTTGAATAATCTATGAGGAGGATGGTGAAATACCCCCATAAACTACTAACGTAGGTACACATTTTGACTTGTATCGTTATTTTTATTATCCTTTGTATCTAAGACACGTGTAATCAAAACGACACGAAAGTTAGATGTTAACAAATATGCACTGTAATTTGTGTAATTACGAATGACTTCGATTTCATTATATGGGGCAGGTAGATTTTTTTTTAATAATACGGAAACAATTTCATAATGAAAAGTGCAGCGTTTTAATAAATTACAATAAAATTATCATTGTGGTCGGATTGGGTAGCACTCAAGATGCGTTAAACAGGTACGTTGTACGATTTATGCCCATTTGCCACACTCTGATGGACAAGTCAATAACAAGAAAAACCAGAATAACCAATAACAAGAAAAACCAAATCTTATTATGCGGTATGGTCACGGTTTTATTGAAAAAAAAAACACACAAAGCTATAGCACAATCATTGTTATTCCACAGTTGATACAAGGTCCTCAAGGGGTGGACTTGAAATTTGACTGAGATATAGCCATTCTTATAGGGGTTCGTCTACAGCAGTGATTCCTAAAGTGGTCCAGGTGGACCCCCAGGGGTCTACGGGAGACTCCACGTGGGCCCATGTAGGCGTGATAAAAAAATGGGGGTCCACAAGTTGTAAGTGGGGGTCTACGAAAATGTTTCTGGTTTCGATAGTAAAGAACAAAAATGTTGGCTTGGCTTTAATTGTGAATGTAGGCAGATAATACACTAGTATTTCGATGAAAAATGGTCATATTGCGAATTGCGACCCATCTCGTGCCCATATTTCATCTCGCCCCCCGTAACATTACTACCCCCCCCCCCCCTCCCTTGTGACAGACCACAATGCCAGCGTTGTATTCAATATTCGATATAACGCGTGTCGAGTTTTAGGAATATGGTAGAAATGTTGCAGCAAGGGGTCCACCGAAACCAGTAAAATTTTGAAAGTGGTCTACGAGAAAAAAAAGTTTGGGAACCTCTGGTCTACAACATAGATTCTCAACCTTTTTTTGCCCACCGCCCAATTTTAGAACATTTTTATTTCTAGCGCCCCCTAACTCGTCACGACGAAGGGGGCGTAATGGAATAGGGAAAATATTTTTGTAGATGAATGGCCCCTAATGGAATGGGTGGGATGGGTTTCTCTGGGTCTCTTGCCGCTCCCTTGAAAGTCTGAAACGTCCCCCAATTTTTTCTTGGTCTACCGCCCCCTGAAGGTCTGAAACGCCCCCGCGGGGGCGTTATCGCCCATGTTGAAAGCCTATGGTCTACAGCATAGGTTCTCAACCTTATTTTGTCCACCGCTCACTTTGAGAACATTTTTTTTCTACAGCCCTCATTTTTTTTTACTTGCGAATCTGAAGCAGCTATTGCCACGATTATATTTACCACAACTTGTTAGGGGGTAGGGGGGGGGGGGGGGGGGGGGGAGGAGTGGGACTTAACTGTTACGGAATCATTAATTCGCTTAAAAATAAATTCAAATATTGGTTATACCATATTGCTTAGTAAGTTAAAAAAGCAATTCTTTTGTTTTTTAAGTACCGGGTTGCTCCTTCCTTCTTGTAATCATGATATAATGTCAATTATTAATAATAATAATACACGTAGCATATAATATTATAAACAACTAATTGGACAAGATAAGTTTTGCTTTTATTCTTCCCAGCTGTACCCACCTTGTCCCTTTTGGTTTGGATGGCCACCATTTTGACAAAAGGCCTCTAGGCATCCCTGCGCAATTCGTTATGTTTTAATCTGATTTTTTTCTCTTTATTTTCATACATATCTTCTATTTTGTACGTCTCACATCGTAACCACTACGTCGGTGACTTACTTCTCTGTCCATACATATCTGAGCTATTTGTTTACGTGTTATGTATTTTACATACCTACACACATTTTACTCTTTTATGCGCCCACGGGTATTTCACATTGGTCACATAAAATAGTAATAATTTCTTGTATAAGTATTAGTAATAAACAACGGTGTGTATAAATAGGAGGGGGTTTAGGGAGTTCAAACCACCCTCCCCTTCATTCAGTTTCAGTATTACGGAGGACTGTGCCATCTCAACGCCCCCTAATTTTCGCTGGGTCTTCTACTGCCCCATGAAAGTCTCAAACGCTCTTAAGGGGGCGTTATTGCCCATTTTGAGAACCCATGGTTTATAGTCTATAGTTATTGATACGCCTATTCGAATTTCTATTTTGTTTTCGTGAATGAATTAATACAACTCTGTGAATTGGAAATTAACCATCTTCCTGACGTCCGATCGAGATGAAACTCGTCAGATACACTCTCTCAACTTTTGGTGGCACTCAAGCACACACTCATACAAACGTGTTTCTCTGAAATTGGATGACGTTATCTTCTTTTAAATATAAAAATTAATGTTTCTTTGTTCGTCCCGTATGTTCCTATACTTTTCATCCGATTACTATGAAACTTTAGTGATTTGATGTGCGCACAACCGCAAACGGTTTTTTTTTATGTAACGGTGATCTTTGGCGTTATGAAATTTATACTTATAAAAGAAATTGTGTAATGTCTATATTGGGACATTATAATACTAGAGTTTAACTTTTTTTTTTAGATAATAATACTAAAATTATAAATACAGTAACTTTTGTTTTTTTATTTTTCCCTTCTATAGAAGAGAACGCTTGTGAAATCATGATAATTAGTATAATTTGACCGTAAGTAGGTTTGTAAGTAATCGTGAACATTTTAATTTTGTACACAAATTTAGAAAACTTGTTTTTTGAAATTGGTATTTATGGAGTTAAGCAATAATAGTAAATGGGCGCTTTTAAATTCCTACCGCGATGGCACGGCAACGGCACAAAAATGACAAAAAACGTAGGATCCTTATCAAATAATGCTGCAGCTCTTTCTTACGCTACATAATAAGACAATGTACGTACATCTGCTTGGTTATTGAAAAAAGTCATCGTTTTCTTGCATCTTCCTCACTCTCTTGCGTATCATCTGTTTGTAATATTGTTTGTACGTTCCGTTTCCGTTATTTTTTTTTACATTTGCTCAACACAGGAGGCCCTGGGGAAAATAATTTCCCTCAGAGTCTATGTCATCTTTTTGAGGGTTTTTTTTAAAGTAAAGGAAGGAGAAGAAGTTCTGGAAAAGAAATAGGTATGACGGGTGGGTAAGAATCTGGGGGTCAGTGAATCCAGGCATAACGGACGTATGAATCCATCCGTCCAACCGCGGTGCAAGACGATGGGTCGAGAGATTCTGGCTGGAGAGGATAATTGACCTCCCTCAACCCGTCTCTCTCGATCTTGCACAACACGCAGCAGGCAGGCAGACGCATTGGCCGCCAAGACCTGGGCAAACCTCACCCCATGAACCCGGGCACCCCTGCTAAGTCACCAAACGTAACGAACCACCTGGGGTGACCTGTAGCAGAGGTGTTGGTTATCCAATAAATGGTTCCCGGGGCGGCGGTACCCATACCCGCCTCCCAAAATGATTTAAGATGTTGGCCGTTTTAATGGTTCAGTAAAGATGAAATCGTTATGTTTATTTGGACTTTGTTATTCGCATTTTTTTTCTTCAATATTATTTAACGCCATAAAAAGGCTATTAAATTACAATAATAAGATTATACGGGAGTGGGTTTTTAAGTTCGCGAAATGGGTAGGTAGGTGATTAGTGGGGGTGACGCTGAATTAGGTACTAATTGAACAACCCATTATTAGTATAAACACCGGGTTTTATCGTAATTAGATCATTAGTCTTTGAGCTATCGTCGACCAAACAAGTCAATCGGGAAGAAATTGTGAAATACGAAGAAAATCGAGTTCCGCGCTGTTATAAAGTTCCTTACCAAGTAAGGAAAATCAGTTCAGATCCTACTGAAAGAGATGTCATCCGTTTACCGAGACTCTTGTCCAAGTAAAACTTTGGTTTACAAGTGGCATACCCTCTTTAAACAAGGCAGGGATTCACTTGAAGACGACCCACTTGTAGACGTCCGAAAAATTATTCAAAAAGTCGAAAAATTAATATTAGATGATGCCCGATTAAAGAAGAAACAACTCGCAGAAATCGTTCAGATACAACCATTTTCAAAATTCTTCATCTTGGCATGACTAAAGTCAGCGCAAGATGGGTGCCGGGAATGCTCAAGCCGTCTCAAAAACAAGCGTGGAGTGTTCTCGTGCATTTTTGGACCTCTGTAGGGAAGACAAAGATGGAATGTTTGCTCAAATTGTTACTGGTAATAAAACTTGGGTTCATCATTATGAATCTGAGTCTAAACTGGACTCAGAAAAACTGACAGACTCTAAACTGCCTTTCTGTACCACTGCATTTGAGTCTAAACTGGACTCAATGCAGTGGTACAGAAAGGCACACCACCACCCAAAAAGTTTAAGACGTCACAATCGGCTGGGAACATCATGGCGGCAGTCTTTTGGGACCAGAAAGAATCCTGTTGATCGATTACAAAGATAAAGCTGTCTCTATAACATAATGTCAAATAAAGGAAGCCATCAAGGAGAAAAAAAGGGGAAAATTGTCCAAAGGTGCCCTCCTTCTGCACGACAACGCGCCTGTTCTCAAGAGCCGTGTTGCGATGGCTGCACTGCAGAAGGTGGACTTCAAAATTTTGCCACACCCACTCTACAGTCCTGACCTGGCTCCCAGTGATTACTATTTCTAAACTTGAAAAAAGATCTTCCGTGGGAAAAAGTTTTCAAGTGATGAAGAAGTGATGGATGCAATTTCGGCGTATTTTTAGACAAAGACAATTTTTTTTTTGAGGGTATACATGTTAATTGAAAGATACGAAAAATGTGTTAGGGTAGCAGGTGATTATATTGAAGGAAAAATAATTTTGGATTTTTATTTCCACTCCTTACCCCCCATTCCGCGAACTTAAAAACCCACCCTCGTAAGCTACAGTGAGTGGCACAAGTGGCACAAGTCAGTAGTATTAACTACAACATAAGAATGAATGAGACAAAAATAATATATAAGAGATATCTAAAGTTGTTTTTTTTTTTAAACTCAACAGTTGGTTTTCTTACAAAAAATATAAATATAAAAAGAAATGTGTTCTGGTGTATTAACTATAATAATAGAGAACACTCTATATAAACAGAATGAATTATGGTACCATTAAGATAATGACGTTTTTCGCCCAGTAACGAGATCGTTAGTGTAATGAAGTACCCGTGTAATATTTCCAGTAAATGGCATGACACCTGAGGAACATCCAATAGCAGAAGTAATGTTATATTGTGTTATATATTATTAAATCAACGGTTTGCTTAATTAATTCAATCTCGTGCAATCATTACTTACTTTGCACCTCCATAGAAATAATACATCATAAACAAAATTTCACGTCATCTCGTGGTGGATTGCACTCGATTCTGCGATTTTACATTTATTTAATTTATCCATTACATTGCATTTCGGCTTCAAGGTCTTTTTTTATTATCGGATGGCATTAGATGTCATCATTAATCTTTAGTAATATATTGTCTTGAACGCAGTTTTTATTAGCACTTCGCGCTCAAAGTTCGTCGGAACAACGCCATAGGTAAAATATTTTTAAAAATCGGTAACATGCATGATAATAAGTGACATTCCAACATAACCGCAAACCGAAAAATAATACGAGGGCAAACAAACAAAGTGCTGATAATAATCCTACAAATTTAAATGAAATCCACCAATTCTCAAAAACCTTTGATGACAAGCTTAAGGAGATGGAAGAAACATTGTCTGTAGGCTATATAGACCCAAGATTCAAAGATTTTACGGATCAATTAGAACCTATCATAAAAGTGTAAATTTTGTTCTTCACAAATTGAATTTCTAAATAACAAAATGTTAATAATATAATAAAACACATATAAAAATTATTTCCACTTAATTTATTTCGGACCGTAACCGGATTAAGCCTGTTAAAGCCGTCTTCAGACTGATACAAATCATCATCATCATCAGTATATTAATACGTGAAGCAAAAACTTTGTACCCCTTTTTACGAAATTGCGCGGATGGAGGAGTATGAAATTTCGCACACTCATAGTTTATATAAAGAAGGAGTGCAGTGTGCTAATATTTTTTTTAAATTGTGCAAAAAAAATACATTATATTTAAATTAATTATGGTCGAATGACCGCTGACAATTAATATGTTTTTTTCCATTTTGTTGCCGTGTTGTCTTTGACGATTGAATTTTTAGTTAATTGGCTATTAGCAGTAGATTTGGATAACCAATTATCCAAAATTAATAAAGCTAAAAAATAAAATTAATTCTAATAGCGCCAATAAAAATTAAGACAAAAAACATAAATAACCCAGACCGGATAACCAAAAACCTTATAAAATTAATCAATAAAATAAATAAATTACAAAAACTAAAAAAACAACCAAATAACACGTTATTGAATACAGAATTTCTAAAAATAAGAAATAATATCACTACAAAAAATCGAAATTTAAAACAAACACTTAATCAAAAAGGATTACTTATCACTTGGGGTGACCTATGGCAGAGTTATTGGTTATCCAATAAATGGTTCCCGGGCGACGGTACTCATACCCTCCCAAGTTGAAAAAGGGTACCCATTTGTTAAAGTAAATTATGCACCATTTTTTAAAACAATTTTTTCTATTTTATTTTTTATTTATTTATCTTAAAAATGGTACATATTATAGAATGTTTGATCTTCCATTAAAAGCATTTGCTCGTGGATGGAAGAAGAGATTACATTTTATAAGTATACAATTAATACAGTCACGTGTTTCACATATATAGGTACAGTTAATTCAATCACATTGCGCAATCAACAATTTAAATAAAAGACAGACATCCATGTATTCCGTAAGAAAAAAAATTAAGTATAAGTTTTAGTGTGACATTCATGTGGAAATAGGGGAAGCAGTCTTTCCGTTGATGATCTCTCTAAAATGCTTTTTTAAAATTATTTATAATTATGTACTAGCACCTTTGACCACGCTCTAGGCTCGATTACAAATCACACGGGGCAATTTTATCACTGTGATGGATAGGTAGATATAAATCTTCTCGTTTACCTTGAATACCTAATTAAGGCTGGTTGCATCAAAGATTCTACATAGATTGCTTCACTAGCTGGTTGTTTGAAGGCAGTACGCTTTAGTTAATAAAAAATCACGTACCCTGGGCTGAATTTACCCTAGAAGGATCCCTATAAGGATCCCTAAAGCATCACGCCCTTGAGGTGATTTCTTACAAAAACGACGCTACGCAATAATTATCCAAAGATTATTATTAGGAAATTATTGGGAGTTCTCTTAAATTCACACAATTTTTCATAATCAATCAAAACAAAAATAATTTGCCTTATTAATATTCTACACATCGATATTTACCAATGTTATTCCGTTAATCTTTTCATGCTTATATGTTTTATTGAAATAATGTCAAAGTGATTCTAACTTTTGTTCAAAATTGCACACATTTAAACATTTTCATTCCACGTCGGCTAAAATATAAAATAACTATATTCAAAGGGTTGCTGGACACAATTTGTCACGCCAAGAGCCTCTCAGAGAGTTAAATAAATTTATTACTGAACAAAATGATTTTAAATAGGTACTGAGAAAGAAATGAAAGAAAAACTGTATTTAGTATCTATTAAACACTTGAAAATATTTCAATTTGGAGACTTCGGTTTGTAGGAGACTTGGTAGTTTTCGAACTGACTTGTGATCAGACATGGCTCTGTATTTACAGAGCCAGCTCGGCTTGAACGTTTTTTTAAAGAAAAACTTCCCATTCTTTGAGAGTGTGGTTAGTTAGGTATTTTTCCTGATTTCTACGTTTTGCAGCCATGGGTACAAAAAATTTATGCAATCTAAGTCAGTTCAGTTCTCCGAAACCATCATCTGTCGTTATTTTTATTGCTTTTAAAAGAAAATGTACAAATTTACATATTAGCTACAATTTACAACGTTTTTGAAAGTGCAGAAAATAAAGAAAGATTTCGGTTATTATTTTAGAATACGTAAATTTTGGCGTTGATATTTATTTACTGCTTATAATTACGACCAATTTCACGTAATTTAGTTCAACGTTATCGGAAATGTCAGTTTGAAATCGTACCTAATAATGCTCGATTTGAGATTTTGATCTGTCGGCTTAGGTTAATAGCAGTCCGCATCTCGTGTGGCAGGTCGTGGAGGGGGGACATTGTAAATAGTGAGGCAGTTCCTCAGTCGTGGTCATCTCAGGCTCCTGGTGAAGAGGGCGGTTGTTTAGAAGTGATTTGGAATCTGTTGTGGATGTTATTATTATCGTCTGGATATGGATTTTTAAAAATTTAATTTAATTTTTTTAAACGAAATAAAATTCCAAACGTCATCATACAATTTTTGGACGTGTTTGATATAGGTACCTTTATCAAAATAATAAATATTCCTTCCAGTGCGCCGTGTTTTATATCATAGTTTTTAATAACAATTACATTCAAATTCAGCCCCAAGATAGCTTTCTGTCACGAAATGTTTTATATTTATTTAATTATTCTAAATTTAAATTTATTTTTCGGGTTCCGGTTGCTCTCGAATATGGAAGCTCTGTGCTATCGTCCATTTATCCTTTCGCTAAATTCGGGCCTGACCTCGATACGAACATGAATTGTGCGTCATCGTATTTACCCGGTCACAGTCAGGCATCTCCAGCAAAGTCTGGTGTCACTGAACCAAACAGATAAACAACTTCTTAGTACTCTCAAATTATAGCCCAAACATCGATCGGCAATGATTCGAGCAAACATAAGTTCTAAAATTAGACAGGCGATGAATTTGCGCGTATGTAATTAATTTGATTTATTTGGAATTCGGTGCAAATTTTCAGTAATATCCTTAAAATAAAAGTAGTTCGTAAAACTAAATTTCTTGCTAGAGGATTGAAGAATTTATAGCAGCCATCAAGAAAAGAAAAGTAAGAACTACCAAGGGCATCGGGATGGCTGAAGCTGGCCAGAGGGTCTTCGTCAACGACCATCTCACGGTGGTCAACACGGAATAACAAATCAATACTAAGGTATATATGATGCTAAATCCTTTAAAAACGAACACAACAAACCGAATCTAATTTCCGTGACTTTGTGGTCGAAGTTCCATGGTAACTTCCTGTAACACCACCCCTTCTACATTCTACCTGCTAATAAGTATGCACATTCACTGTCCATTTAACGGCACTGACACATTCAATAGTGTACTCATTTACTTATGCACTTTGATTGATAATTATATATTATGCTTTGTTATCCACGGTGGACTCGTGACCGTAAACATAACACTAGAATATAAAACTTTTCGTGTATATTTTAAGTCGAGTCTCCAGCGAGCGAAACCATGCACATGAACGTGAAAAAAAAATGTTTTCCATTTCCTCCGTTTGTTGAAACATGGTTTGAAAGATTGGTGCGAAGTTCGCGCGGTCACACACAATTTTGCTAGTGGTCTGTGGTAAGGACTTTTCCACGCGTACGCACTGAACACTTGACGTTTGACGATTAGGATTTACATAAATGTTAAAATGCGTTCCAATGAAGAAGAGATGCTACATCAGGGAGAAAACGCAGATATTTTAGTAGATGTTTATTTATCAGGAAAGAATTCCGACTAATATCGATTATTATGACCTGAAGTTGCTATTTAAGAATTTAGATTGCGTAATTAATTACGTAGATGTCAAAAGTCGGGTCTGATAAAAAAAATTGCGATAAGATTGTAGACGAAGTATAAAGGAGAACACGCAGATTTCTAGTTAGAACTAACTACCTACTTACCTCGATTTTTTTAGGTATTTATTTATCATGGATTAAAAATAGAATACCTATTTTAATTGGTCAATTTCTTCCGTGACTCTGAAACCTATTTATAAATTAATAGACTTTATTTACAAGTGAGTTCACGAAAGAAGTAATCATCCATTACTACAGTATTTATTTACAATTTAAAGTCACAGTTAGGTATCAGGCTCAAGCAGTTGACATAACCCCAAGTCTCAATCAAAGTTGGCAATGTTTATAGTGGTGTTCAAGAGATTGTTCGTGTTCATGTTCATGGTTTCGCTCGGAAGAGACCGGACTAAAGGAACTAACTTTACGATGTAATTAAGAATATTTCTCAAAACTTGATTCGTTATTAGTTTTACATCAAAATGCAAGTGGCCTGCGTTTAAAAACGCTGGAGATTCATCAAAATATCCTGCTCAAGGTTTTTATTTTATTTATTAGTGATAATATATTACAAAATAATTACACAACGTTTATAATACATTACTCCCAATGAGTTTAATAAAATTTTGGGAAGGACAACATTATACAACTAAAAGAAAATTATTTTTACACAAGAACACGAATATAAATGAGAGTTCAATGAACAGTACATAGATTTTAAAACGGACTAGACACACTTGATACAGTTGGTTGGAGAATATACAAGAGTAAATAAAGCTGCTGGGAAAATATCCTTTTAGAGCCTTTGCCAATGTTTTTTGTTTGTTGCTGGAAGTTTTAGGTCATTTGGTAATGCGTTGTATCGCGTAGAAGATATTGTACGGAGATAATTCAAAATTTAGACGTGTGAGTAGATGATGATAGGTGTATTTGATTTTGTGATCATGTTGGTTGATAAAATCCTAGATGAGGAATTATTTAATAATCGCTACACTGTTTAAAGAAATGACAGGGATATGCACCGCACTGGTGAATCAACTGGCGGAGGCGTAATTATAAAGATTTTGCATATCGATCGTCCAGATGATTAGTCAGACATCTCGGAAAAATCAAAATTTGGTTGAGTGTGCAGTTGTAATGTAAGTAATGTAGTTGTATTGTACCCTTTATCTGGTACAATACTCAGACCACTCTTAAACCCAAACAATTTACAATGCAGAAAAACTTGTAGTGAATTAAATAAAATGTTGATGTTTTCTGGGTCACTAGTAGGATATTTCAAAATGTACCCGACCTTTACGCCTCCCGGTGTTGTTTTACAGTTGTTTAATATATAAAACACAGACATGTGTAAATAATATTTGATTTATAGTAAGCATTCGAATACTGCTTTCCCCATTATCTCAAAACTTAATATTTCGAGATGTTTGACTAATCAACGGGACGATTGACATGTAAACATATCAAAGATAATTTTGTCTAGTTTTGAAAATAATATTTCTTTTTATGAAAGTTTAAGAAATAAGAATTATGTAGCACATTTAAAATACCTCGGAAACATTCCGAAATTCCATGAAATTTTGCTGTGTCGTTGGGTCTTGTAGGTTAAAGACTGGAGGGTTAAAACAACTATTTCTGTTATAACGAGTAATGGCTATTAGGAGCAAATGCAGTCGGTGGGTGCCCTTTGTGCTCGTTATAAACGAGTTTTACTTGAAGTGTAAATCTTGTAAATCGTGTTCTATGGCTGTGCACCAGTGGTTTTTTTTGTTTATATTTTATCCCCAGTAATCCATAGAGGTAAGGAACCAAGGTGACCTGTTCTTTTATTATAAAGTTTAGTCGCGTAGTGCCTACTTATAAAAAATGTATTTGTGGGCGAGTGTTGTGCATTTTTGATATCAAGGGTTTTTTTTGTTGAAGTACTGGTTTTTACTGAAATTGGAATTGCAAATGAATTTGGTGGATCTGGTTTTTACCGAATTTGGAATTGCAAATTAAAGACGATTGAATTATTGATAAACTAAATATATTAAATACGAATTCAGATTAAAGTACATCTTTATACATGGTGTCCGGAAACTCACGAGAAACTGGTGAATCTTCATCATAAAGGGAACCCAAAAAAAAAAAATTCGATGTGAGTATTTCAATTATTTAAAAACTTTTTAAAATATTTTTATTTTTTATATTCTTCTTTAAAGGGTTAAAAATACTAAACTTAATAATAGTGGCGTATATGTATTATAAATATATGACCAAGCTGACTGCAACGCCACTTTTGTACACTATGGACAAACGAGAAGACCATTCTCAAGTAGATTCAAAGAACGTATGTACCTATGATGTTATAAGGCTAGCTTTACATTCGTAAGTTTTTTCCCGTAAATCGCTCGTGTAAGCGATTTATGGCCAAATTACCAATGTAAACGACACCAAAAGTCACTTAACGTAATTTAAAGCAAGTTACAGAACTTGCTCTTCGGCTGGCTTTACATTCGTAATTTTTTTCCCGTAATTCGCTCGTGTAAGTGAATTATGGCCAAATTACCAATGTAAACGACACCAAAAGTCACTTAACGTAATTTAAAGCATGTTACAGAACTTCTTCTCCCGGAAGTTTTTTGACAGGTCTAATCGCGTCCGCGCGAAATTACAGCCTTCTCACAGCTTATAAAATCAATTTGATAAGCTGAGGGACTTTTTGTAAGAAATAGTACCAAAATGCGCCGTTGCGAAATGTCAAAAACCAAAAGACATTTGTTTTTATTGGATTTTTTTCCTATAAAACTAGTATTTATTTCCACTTATTTGAGTTTTCTGAAAATGAGCATCCTTCTATTCAATTATCGGTCCAAACCTTTCTAATCTCAATGTTTCTGTTTTTTAAATTACGTATTTGAATACGAAGTCGGTTGCAGTCGGCAGCTGTCAGGTAGCTGTCATTCGAATAAAATGAAAGAAATCCATTAATTTTCGCCTTTGACGGCACAAAAGTGCGTGGAGAATTGTTTAATTAAAGCCAAAATCTATTTCAGCACTTTATTTGGTCCTTTTCGTCTTTATTGACAAAATCGCGTAAATTTGACAGTAGCATGTCGTTGTTGAAAGGAAGCCATCTTACCGCAAATACATTTACAGATGTAAACGGTCGCATGAGCAGTTACACAGGTCGAACTTCCGAAAAACTTCCGTGATCATTAATTGCCACATTGGAGGTTATCCACCACATACCCGCCCTGGTATAAGTAACATATGGTTACTCCTTCAAGGCTCTCGCAAGATACTAATTTTTTTTGTTAAACGAAGCTACATTTATTTATTTTTGAACGAATCTAGACCTCCAGTGTCCCTGCATACGTTGTTAGTAAGCAGTATGCAAGTGCTTAACAGGAAACAAAATGCAAAAATATGTTAGTAAAGCAAATATGAATTAAACAGGGCGAAATGAGAAAAAAAAAACTCATTCATGAGACTCCGTGAGCGGCATTGCATCGTGTAAAAAAAACCTGCAAGCACCTGTATTAAATGGAGAACATAAAAAATACAATAAATCTCAAATCAATAGGCAAGTACCAACAAAAAATGTGAATGGCATTCGGTCTGACCATAAACCACATTAGCTTCCGTGTCCCTTAGCCAACCACTCAGTGAAGCCTCAAAGAATGTTAACTGAATATTTGGGGTAAAATACCCGAAGACTAAAAGAAAATTCAGCATTGAGTAGTCAGAGGCAGGACAAAGGACAGTCAAGGTCGCCTGATCAAGCCTCAAGCCTACACATGTCATTGGGGGAGGCGCAAAGATTTGAGAGGGACCTGCAAAACAGATAATGTAAGTAAATATGAAGCAGGAACGAGGTCCATCACACCCCCATACGGGGATAGGGAAATAAAATAATAAAAAATAAAAGTTGGAGTTAATTAATTAATTGCCACAAGTCAGATTCATATGTAAACGCTCCTGGGAGTGACCTGTCAAAATATTACGTAATCCGTAATTTTTAATTACGAGTGTAAAGCTAGCCTTCCGGGAGTTTTTTGACAAGTCTAATCCCGTCCGCGCGAATTTCCAGCCTTCTCACAGTTTATAAAATCAGTTTGATAAGCTGAGGGACTTTCTGTAAGAAATAGTACCAAAATGCGCCGTTGCGAAATGTCAAAAATCAAAAGACGATTGTTTTCATTGGATTTTTTTCCCAAAAAACTAGTATTTATTTCCACTTATTTGAGTTTTCTGAAAATGAGCATCCTTCTATACAATTATCGGTTCAACCCTTTCTAATCTCAATGTTTCTGTTTTTTAAATTACGTATTTGAATACGAAGTCGGTAACTGTCATTCGGATAAAATGAAAGAAATCAATTAATTTTCGCCTTTGACGGCACAAAAGTGTGTGGAGAATGTTTAATTAAAGCCAAATTCCTTTTCAGCACTTTATTTGGGCCTTTTCGTTTTTATTGACAAAATCGCGTAAATTTGACAGTAGCAGGTCGTTATTGAAAGGAAGCCATCTTATCGCAAATAAATTTACAGACGTAAATGGTCAGTTACACAGGTCGAACTTCCAAAAACTTCCGTGATTATTAATTACCACAAGTCAGATGCATATGTAAACGCTCCTGTGAGTAACCTGTCAAAATCTTACGTAATCCGTAAATTTTAATTACGAGTGTAAAGCCGTTTTTGTGCCGTCAAAGGCGGAAATTAATGGAGCTCTTTCATTTTATCCGAATGACAGCTACCTGACAGCGACCGACTTCGAATTCAAATACGTAATGTTACAAACAGAAACATTGAAATTAGAAAAGATTGAATGGATAATTGAATAGAAGGATGCTCATTTTCAGAAAACTTAAATAAATGTACATAAATATTATTTTCAAGGAAAAAAATCCTACAAAAACAACTGTCTTTTAATATTTGACATTTCGCAACGGCGCATTTTGGTACTATTTCTTACAGAAAGTCCCTCAGCTTATCAAACTGATTTTATAAGCTGTGAGAAGGCGGGAAATCCGAGCGGACGCGTCAAAAAAATTCCGAAAGAACAGGTTCTGTAGATTAAATTACCGAACAATTATAAATTAATAAACGAACGAATGACCAACACAAATTAATAAAGTAAGAAAAATTATTTAGTCCCAACTTCTTGGTACTGTACAAAACCTAAACAATATAACACATTAGAAGTCAATAGCAGTCACATCATTAGTAAAAAATTAAGAACGCATTAAAATTTTATGTGGAGAAAACAGATTTCAAAGTACCCGGTTACAATTATTTTCTTAATTAATCAGTATAACTGGTAATAAATCAATTTAGGCGCCTTCAAAATTGAAATTTAGAATCATATAAATAAGTCGTCTCAAGTGGTCAAACCACACTTTGTAAATGGCCTTGTAAGTCGAAACAGCTATCACAATAATAAAAAACTTATGTACTTAATAATAACATTATTGAATTAAATATAAATTAAATTAAAAAAAAATGGAGTCCTACGAATTAAACACAAAAACAAAATGTATTTTTTAAATGTGAATACCTCGCAAGAGTCCCAACTGCTCCCTTCTAGAGCCAGTGAGACTGTGGAATCCCTACTTGTGGTATGTTGTGAGGCCTACGAAAGTGGGGAGGGGAAGGCGTTGGGGAAGAGGAAGGTGGGAAGTACCTGGCTATTCAGATCTAGTCACGAACCATGGTTAAAGCCATTTCAAGCATCGTTTCAATTTCGAGTGGTGGTCTTACACCAGAGCGATATCTTCCACTAAGGAATAATAGATACTACTAAAATATCTATGATAGTTTCCGAACACCGTATATTATATCGGAAGTAGTTATCAATACTAGAATGCACTTTTTTTAACGCAATCATGCCTTGACATTAAAACCTTTCCCAAACAGAAAGGTTAACACGTAACATTGAATATTGAAACCCAATCCATTAAGAGTTTGAGAATTAACATAACCAAGCGCTGATTAATGTACCTACGATGATAAATGTTGTTATGACTTCATAATATTTTCATAATTTTGAACAATAAATAAATAAGTAAAGAGGATTGATAGTTTGATGTTTTATTCGTCAACACAAGAATGTGGTTTCAGGCCAGTTATGTGGGTGGAGTAGAGTGGGGCTTAGTTTGTTGTCATACATAATAATAAAATCCGAAAGGATTTAATGATTCAAATCAATAAAAACAGGTAATGGTACATTTTAATGGAAATAAAAAAAAATCTGCATTGAAAGTATTATTTTTGAGCAATCGATGCGCAAGTGTGATAGGTATCTTCCAAAAATAAATCTAAACCCTCGGACGAGTATTCCGCGTCGATACAAAGATAACAACGTTACACAAAGCTAATATATAAATTATTGTTTAAATGGCCATTCGCCTAACCTACCGCTTTTCCAATTTCCCTCATCCATCCTTTTGCTCCTACTTATGCGCCTCAAAGTGCATGCAAAGTGTTCAAAGGGCACGTACAAATAAAATTTAACTACCTAAAATTGGTGATAAGTACATATTTGTATTTGTGTTGGCATAATTTTGTTATTGACAGAGACACAGTGAAATGATTTTTTTCGTGGACGCTAATAATTGCGAAATAACAAACATTATTTTTTGGTCACGTAATGCTCTTTGTTTGTTTAACAAATTACTAATAATATGTTCTTAACTAATTATCATCAATACGTAACCTTATAATATATTCCGCATTTGTCATGGTTGGTTAATTAAAAGTTCGTTAATTTGACCTTAGGCTAGCTTTACACTCGTAATTAAAAATTACGGATTAGGTAAGATTTTGACAGGTTACTCCCAGGAGCGTTTACATATGCATCTGACTTGTGGTAATTAATGATCACGGAAGTGTTTCGGAAGTTCGACCTGTGTAACTGCTCATGCGACCGTTTACATCTGTAAATTTATTTGCTGTAAGATGGCTTCCTTTCAACAACGACCTGCTACTGTCAAATTTACGCGATTTTGTCAATAAAGTCGAAAAGGACCAAATAAAGTGCTGAAATAGAATTTGGCTTTAATTAAACAATTCTCCGCGCACTTTTTTGCCGTCAAAGGCGAAAATTAATGGATTTCTTTCATTTTATTCGAATGACAGCTACCTGACAGCTGCCGACAGCAACCAACTTCGTATTCAAATACGTAATTTTAAAAACAGAAATATTGAGTTTATAAAGGTTTGGACCGATAATTGAATAGAAGGATGCTCATTTTCAGAAAACTCAAATAAGTGGAAATAAATACTAGTTTTATAGGAAAATAATCCAATAAAAACAAATGTCTTTTGATTTTTGACATTTCGCAACGGCGCATTTTGGTACTATTTCTTACAAAAAGTCCCTCAGCTTATCAAACTGATTTTATAAGCTGTGAGAAGGCTGTAATTTCGCGCGGACGCGATTAGACCTGTCAAAAAACTTCCGGAAGAAGAAATTCTGTAACATGCTTTAAATTACGTTAAGTGACTTTTGGTGTCGTTTACATTGGTAATTTGGCCATAATTCGCTTACACGAGCGAATTACGGGAACAAACTTACGAATGTAAAGCCAGCCTTACACGCCATTCCCTAGTGTGGTAAGTTTTGTGGTAAACTTGTTTTTATTTAAAAATGTTTGCCAAATGAGGAATAAAGCAAAATATGGAATATAGTGTTAATTGGACAATCGATTATTTACAGTAAAAAGAGCTATACAGTAAGTTTTGAAATACGCAGCATAATATACGTATGTTCCTACAGGGTGTTAAGTGACGTTCTTGACTTACTTTGACATCACATTTAGTCAAGTTCATCCCTTAGCACCATGTATGTTTAAAAATTTCATATATTCTAAGAAGAAGTTATTATGACAATGTCAATTTTGTGGAAAATAACACATAAAAATATGAGCAAATAAGGTAATTTCAAGGTAATTTCATAAAAATTGTTCAGTCCCAGAGAGTCTTAAATTCTCCAGTGTTTTGAAATAAATATCTTCTCTACTTTTGCTAATAATCTTTTAATAAATATATTTATTTATTTTTATTTTTTATTTTTTTATTAATTTTATTTATATATATTATTACAATATGATGCTTTGTCTGTCCAACTGTGAAGGTTTCCCGTTTCAGGACAGCCAAATTGCACATCTAGTTCATAATATTCTTAACAAAGGAATGGTTACGTTCAAGTTACCATAAGAATGAGATTCTAACAAGACAACTTTTGAGAACATTAATTGCATTCGGAACGAAGGAATGGTTTCTTTATGTCCTTGAAAGTATCGCAAGGATGTGACTCTTTCAAAAAGAGTCACATTAATATTCACATTTGGAGAACATTAATAATTGTATTCAGAACAAAGGAATGGTTTCTTTCGAGAGATCGCAAGGATGAGATACTTTCAAGGTCATTTTGAAAAACATTAATTGCATAATAAAAATATCCAAAGATTATTTTTAATATTATTAACATTGCTAAAATGTCGACTTTTTATTTATTTTAATTTTTAGCTTTAATTGATGTGAATACCCATAGTTTTCATATACGTCCTTTTAATATTATTAACATTGCTAAAATGTCGACTTTTTATTTATTTTAATTTTTAGCTTTAATTGATGTGAATACCCATAGTTTTCATATACGTCCTTTTAATATTATTAACATTGCTAAAATGTCGACTTTTTATTTATTTTAATTTTTAGCTCCCGATAGAATTGAATTCCCGTAGTTTTCGTACATGTCCTTTATACCTGTATAAACACATGTTGTAATAATTATTTCAATATTATTTTGATATGAATGACGTAGTTTTAATACCACTCTATTAAGGTATATTTTTTGCATAAAAATAGTGTTTAAAATTGTAAATATTAAGTGTCGTTGAAGAAGAAGATAACAATAATTATCTAAACGAAAAAATGAAAGAGAACAAGACACAGAAAAATAGAAAAAAAATAATGGTTGCAACTGGGACTCGAACTCAGAACCTCTCGTCTAACCGGGAAGTGCGCGTTTACCAATTCCGCCATTGTTATTTTCGGTCAAACCGTCATATTTGTCAATCTCATATTTCAAATTTTAGAATTAACAATTTTATCTTCGACTATTCTTTTTCCATATTATAGGCAATACCCTTTTTATTGGAAACAACCGTTCTAAGAACTGGTTTGTAACCTAGATGTAACCTAGTCTCGGATATATATATTAGATTTTATTTATATGGAACTATTGACCTTTTTTTATAAAAAAAAACGGTTAGATGAGAGGTTCTGGATTCGAATCTCAGTTGCGACCATTATATTTTTCTATTTTTCTGTGTCTTGTTCTCTTTCACATTTTTGTTTAGATTATTATTGTTATCTTTTTTTCCAATGATATTTGACATTGATGGAATAACCTTCAAGTAATAAAAACAGAGTTTTTCTTATAAAAATTTAAATATAATGTGTTTTATATGTGTTTATGTATACTTACAGGTACTCAATAAAGTGGTTTTCAAAGGAATTATTTTTTACCGAAATAACAATTACTTGTGTCTATCCAATTGAAAGATTAATTTAATGGGTCTTTGCTCATTTAATTTTGCTCGAAGGTTAATAAATACTGTACAAACTACTCTATTATACTGGTTATAAGCGGCTAATTGGTAAAGGGTCAATATCAGATTTTAATGTCTTTTAAAGAGTGTCGAAGTCTAAGCCCTTAACCCTTTTGTTGCCGAAAAAAAAGGAAAAAAAATTAACATCCAAAAACGCTCACATCGAAAATTAACAAAGAAAATACAAAAAAAAAATTTAAACATAACTTGTCATTACGGCAAAAATTTAACATCCAAATTCACAACAATTATATTTTCGAAGGCATTAAATATTTCAATAGTCTTCCCAAAGAAGTAAACAAAAATAACATATTTCGCATCATTCAAGAAAAAGGTCAAATTAACCTTTAAAAAAAATAACGACATAACATCACCAATCAAAATGCTATAATTTCATTTCAAGCCAAATTAAAATTTTAACATCACAATAAACTTGTACTTAAAATTATATTTATTGTACACTTCTAGGATATAATTATGAAATAACTCCTACACCAAGCCCAAGAGTTAGTTAGCTCTCTTAATTGGCGTAGAAATCCATTACAAAATTTATTTAACTATTTTGTCTTTGCCACAATATTGTGTATTAATGCCGTAACGATGTCATAAATTAAACAATAAAAAACAAAAAAAAAATAAAAAATAAAAAAAATCCTTCAGATTGTTAACAGTAACAAATTCAATACACACTGCTCTGTAGATAAGATGTTTTATTTTACAAAAACCACAGGTATTGATACATTTAGTGGCAACATCTAAGTTTATAATGGCACTAATGATTTGTGAAAATATTGATCTGGTGTGCTCCTGCAGACGATCTCCTGAAGGGTCTTCCAAAAAGGTGTTCGGCGGTGACCACGATTTCTCCGGTATTGTTCATTTGAAAAAACCTAAAAGATTCTTTTAGTGGATAGATAAAACTAAGTATTGACAGAAGGAATAATCGAAATTTCGATTTTTGACAAAATGGCGACTTCGTAAAAGAAATTAGAATTTTTGACCAAAATTGCCAAGTAAAATTCGAAATCTTCATCCTTCGATTAATACCCGAGGAATATATCGGAACAGGTTGTGTCAAAATTTCAAACCGATCGGTTGAGCCGTTTTTTGGTCACCGACTTGGAAAACATAGTTTTCAGAAAAACGCGTTTAAAGTTTCGGAAGAAGTTTACACATTACTATTTGAAATGATGTTCACTTATTTCGTACAAGAAATAGTGAACATCATTAGTGATTTAGTCTTGAGGTTTAAAATGAACCCTTCTTAAGGTCATTTATACATAGGAATACAAAGAAAGAAAAGAGCAGCTGCTACTCCGGTCTGCATTCCGCCAACTTTGTAACAGTCCGAGACATCTTTACAAATATGCGTATACCTCGGAAAATACTTATCGGATCGATTTGAAATTTTCAGGGAGTATTTATTATCAGTTAAAAATACATTGTGGAAATACAAAAAAGAAAAAAAAAACGATTTTTTGAAAATTCCTGTGCTTCAAAAAGTTTAAATAGTTTGCGAAAAGGTCTGAATGGCTGTTTTACTCAATAGTAGGTACTGTACTCACAGTTCCATTGTGATTCCACTGCATCTCTTCGAAACAACTTTCTACAAACTGCTCACATTTTCGCTATTTTATTTTCCGCAGAGAACTGAGAGTTCATCGACCTCAATCAGTTATGATGGTGTATGAAATTGTTCAACCACGAAGTAGCACAGATTCTGTTCAGTGAGAAGCCGTACCTACGAGTAGCGGTGTAAGTACTAGGTTTGTGCAAATAATGAGAATGCCATTTCAAAACGGTTATATTTAGTTATGTAGAAATTGGAAGTATCGAACAAAATATGTTAAACCGTCTACAAAACTCGGGTAAAGGTTGTATTCCAATTTCCAATATCTTTGGGTGTAGGCTTTGAAAAACCTTTTTCGACCGGACGCAATTTTATTTTACTTGACGTAACATCGGTCCAACGCCAAAGTCGCGAATCCGCATTTTTGCCAGTTTTGAGTTAAATATACCTACCAATGTTTTAAAATTTCAAACGGAGCTTGCGATTTTTTATTGCACATAAAAATTTATGTTTCTTTGTTTGTCTCTTGTGCGTTCCTAAGCCATTCATCCGATTGCGATGAAATTTTTGTGATTTGATGTGCGCATACCCGCGATGGTTTCGGTATATAATTCTGAGTTCTGGCGTTATGGAATTATTTCCAATACTCTTCATCCGATTACAATGAAACTTTGTTGAGTTGTTATGCGCACGCCCGCGAAGGTTTCTGTATACTAGTGGTTGCCCAATGGTCGAAATTCGACCATAATTGTAATGTTTTTTTATGTTTGACATTCAGTAAGACCATAGACAAATAATATTAAATACAAACGATATTAATCTATTCTCAATTTGACCATAGACTATAACAATAAACAATAGAGTAAAGACGCGAGTGTGTGTGTCAAATACATGGTAGTGTGTGTAATGTTTTTGTTTTTGATTTAATCTATTTTTATGCATAATTTTAAAAAAATATTAGCATTCTGCACTCCTCCTTTATATAAACTATAAGTGTGCGAAATTTCATACTCCTCCCTCCGCGCAATTTTCGTAAAAAGGGGTACAAAGTTTTGGCTTCACGTATTAATATATACTGGTGAACTCGGGCGTTTAAAATTTCTACAAAAAAAATTGTTATAAATGGCGCGCGAGTTGTTTGAAAAATGAGTGTATATTGTATAGTTTATTTTAGGCAGGAAGGGAAGGGGGAGGGGAGGGGAATTCCGGAGGAGGGAAGGAGAACAAAGAAGGAGGGGCTCGCAGAAGGAGGCCGAGGGAGGAAGGAAGGCAGGGAAGATGGAAGAGATACGCGGGAGATGGAGTAAGGAACGTGGGATGGTGTAGGGGTTCGCGGAAGGAGAGATGAACGAGGACGAATGGGAAAGGACATGCAGGGAGAAACAATTTATCTATTTATGTGGCATTGCAACGTCTTCCGGGAACTTGCTGGTTATTTATAAACTACTAATAGATTTATTTAAGCTAGTTTCGTTATACAGGGTGTTTATTGAAGAGCTGGAGAACTTTAAATAAAAATACAAGACAGAAATATTGTTGGAATGGATTTTTTATTATTTTAATCTGGTAGAAAATTTCATGGCATTTTTTTTTAAAATATGATTTCCGGCGTATGTCCGCCACGGCTACGAGTTAGGTAAATAGTCCATTCGATCAGTCCAATTTTTCAATACTTTTTCCAATAAATCTGGCCGTATTGCGTCAGTGGTGGCTTGAATATTGGCTTCCAATGCTTCAAGAGATGCTGGTTTGTCGGCATAAACCAACCGGCGCTATTCGGCTGAAAAAGAAGAAGATGGAGAGATGTGTAATTACGAATGTTGGACAAAGCGCGCTAATATTTTAAGTGATGAAATCGCAGCGAAAATGGCGAAAAAGCTTAATAAAACATGACTCGTTTAAAATAGAGCAAAAATCTTGTGGAACGTATCTTAAGTATCATTTAAAGAAACGTTGTTCTAGATATTATCTTCAAAAATAACATATATTTTTTTAAGTGCTTAAAAACTTTAAATGTTTAAGGGAGATATGTAAGAAATCGGTCGAAATTCGAATAGTGGACCCTTAAAGCCCCATAAAAAGTAATCGAGAGGCGTTAAGTCGCACGAACGAAGAGGCCTTTTAAATAGGATCACTTCTGGAAATAAAATTGTCACCAAATTGATTTTGCAATAAATTAATGGTTAAGCGTGCTGTAGAACAGATTTATTTTTTTCAAAGTAAATTTCCACAATTTGGAAGCGTTGTTCTGGCGTTAAACGATTCATGATGAATTGCCAAACCTTACTGAACAGAAATGTCAACACAATTTGACATTCTCAACTGTCAAACCATAGAACACGACCATCGAAACTTCTCATGGAGCTAAAAAAACACCCGTTATATAGATCGTTGTATATATATATAAATCGATTTATGATGTCAATTCTAAACCTCAATAATATCTCCGAATGATATTTTTGCGGATTCGCGACTTTGGCATTTACCCGTCGAAAGACGTCCAAAATGTGCAAAGTTTTTAATCACTTGTTTTTTCACGACCTGCGTATTTATTTCATCAATATTAATCGTTTTGTTTTTCTCAGATTAAAATGGTTTATAATAACTTAAAATGTTTTTTTCAAAACAGGTAAGCTTATCTCTTCGCGTCAGTGGTGTGCTTATTATAACTTAATTTTTGAATTAAAATTAAAGTTAGATTTTTTCATTTTCTCTTTTGCAATGAAGAGAAAATGAAAAATGCAAATTCTGCAAAATAAAGCCATCCCAACAATAATCAAGCGCAACACGTAGGTACGGATAAGAAACTTGGAGGAGCTACATTTTATGACGTGAGCAAACCATATATTTGAATGCACTTATTTTATACATAAAGTAACATAGGAATAATGTCTAAGAAACTGAAAAGAAAAATAAATTACAATCACTCGTACACAGACACGGGACGAGAAATGCAAGCAAATAACATTGCTTAGAAGGAAGAAATCAAGCACCCAGAAATCATTTATGTACCAGCCAGTTCATAACAACTTTATAACAAAATCACGATTGAAATTACTGAGATTGAAAATATGTTTAAATTCAAAAAGGAATAAAGAAAGTGTCCGCCTCAAATATTGAAGTTTTGTTAGTGATTGCATAAAATTAAATTTAAAATATTTAAAGTTAATAAAGCCAAAAATTGTAAATCTTTATATTTAAAAATCTCGCGTCACGATATTTGTTCGGATATACTCCGAAACTACTTAACCGATTTTGATGAAATTTAGCTTAGTGTGTATAATTTGGTCCAACTTAAAAGAAAGGATAGTTTTTATCCCGATTATAATATTTTTTGATGCGAATTAAATGTTTGGTATAAGATTACTTGTAAGATTCTAACAGATAGCGGTGTGAGGTAATTTATCGACACAACCTTGGTTATCTAGCTTGGGTAACCATCCATTAAATGGCGTTGTGTTTTGATGTCACAGCAACGCGTGGCCGGGTCAGCTAGTTTTATATATATATTTCGAAATCGTATATATATATATATATATATATATATATATATTCAAATTATTAGCAAACACAACGGTGAGAGCTAACTGATTAAAGAATAATAAATAAATAAAATACCAAGCGAAAACCGGTTAAAAATATCTAATGCCTAATAGGTACCTACTAAGTGGTAGGTATTCCTTTTGAGGTTATGATGCGAAATAGTTATTTAATTGTTCTTTGCTTAATGATTAGTAAGGAATTTGCAGTGTCTGACTGTGTCTAAAGGTTCACTACCGCGAAAGTGCACAAAGAGGTAATATTTTCAACATCGACTGGTTACGTTTTCCTAGTTAACAAAGACACGCATCTGCGTAACATGTTCCTGATATCTATCGGACAAATAAATAGAGTATTGCGAAATCCTGAAGAAAAATAACAAGTATTTCGAAATCATATCGTTCAATAACATCATTTTTTAAATTTAAATTGCGTTAGTGAAATTATTGACCTTGGTATAATGTCCGATAGCAGACTAACCTTCGTGTTTCATATTGATAATATTATCAATACGGCTCTTAAGACTCTTGATTTTGTTTTGAGAACTGCAAAAGACTTCAATAATTTAGGCACATTTAACATGTTATATAAAACCCTAGTACTATGCCAACTAGAGAATAACTCTACGTTATGGTCTCCCTTTTACAAAATTCTTTCCGACAACATTGAAAAGATTCAACATAAGTTCCTAAGGTATATAAACTATAAATTGCATATTCCGGTACAAAACATTGATTACAATTACCTACTGGATAAAATATTCCTATTAAAACTTTCAGAAAGAAGTATAAACACAGACTTAATTACACAAAATACTGAATTACAAAATTGGCTATCTTGTATTGCTTCAATTAATCTATGGATGTTGATTAAAAGATCTGGCCGACATTTATTACCATTTTACTTTAACAAAACTAGGACACTGTCTTAACAAAATTCCGGACACTGTCTTAACAAAATTCCCCAATTCTGAGACTTCACAGCCTCGGAAATAAATATTCTGATCTAGGGGATATATTTCAACTTACAAATAACCAGTATAATTTTTTTTTATTCAATTCTTTTATATATCTAGGCACAAATAGACGCTGCAATTTTTTTTATTTATATTCAATATCTATTTATGTTAGTCTTTATATCATTTATACAAATGTATTTTATTTTTATTATGAATACACATACTTTTGTTTTTAACAGTTTTTTTTTTCTCATTATATTATATTTTCTTTATTGTTTTAGTTTTCAAGTACTTAAAATAAATGTGTACTCAACTTATAAACTAGAATGTAAAAGCCCATTAGGGCGTGTAATAAATAAATAAATTATAAAATCCTATTGATGTCAATTTAGTATAATAATTAGTACGATATCCTTTTGATAAGGTTAATTTATTAATTGGTTACTTTATCAATACTGTAATCCGTAATCAATACCAAAATCGTTGAAGCGTCAAGTTAGAATAGTTTTTTGGTTTGTAAGAAGGTGATCATTGATCATAAAAAGTTAATACTATGAACAAATTGAAAAAGGTTCGTTTTGTTTACGAAACTTTGAATGCTTTTCAATATTTGATTGACGTTTTAACCGGTTAGGTCTGTTTGTGATTGATTACGTACCTAAAAATATGACCATGAGAAACCCACTACCGCCCTTTAACAGAATTCTTATACTTGCATTAGGTACAAGAAGAAAATAGTATCTAATAAGAGTATATCTCTATGCTAATAAGAAAAATTGTGTTAACAAGTAGCCCCATATTAGGATAACCCTCAATAATTATAACAATGCATTATGTCACCTTTTATAAGCAATCGCGCACACAGACGCGGAGGTGAACGCATTTTTCTGAAATTCGAAGAAATTAAAGCACTAACATGCGAGATAAAAGTCGGCCTTCCTACTCCGGATTTGGCTCAGTTTGTAGCGCGGTTGATTCCAATCACTGGGTAGGAAGGTTCAAATCTCATTCAAAGCATTTTTTTAAGTTTTAAAAGATATTTAAAAAAATATGTAGGTATTAACGTTTAGAAAATTTGGTTTTTACGTGGTGATCGTTTTTTTCAGTGACATTCGTCGGTTAATAATTTTACTTTGACAGCGGTTATTCATATAAATTCGATCCACTTCCCCTTTTCATTGTATGCATATAAAAAAGTCATAGAGATCATACTTGAAAAACAAACAGTGAAACAAGTGAAATGAAAGGGTTATCTTAATATGTTATTAATATATTATTATATTAAGTACTCGAGTCTGGTTTGTTCGTGATTTTAACGTGGTGTACATAATCAAAATATTATTCAGCCAAATCAGCATATATTATTATTTTTAAGTCGATTTTAACTAAGAAGTAATTGTACGGTTCTAACATTTTAAATTATCAGCCTGAATTATTTGGAATTTTTAGCTTGAGCTTGCTTTAATGTTAATGTTAGAGAGGTGTTCAAAATGCAATGTTATGGCTAAATATAAATTTCATTAACCAAAGTTGAACAATTCGACTGACGCCAAGTTAACTAAAGGTACATATTTTGTTTATCCTATTGCGACCTACGTTGATTGTAGTATTAAGTAGAAACAATTACACCAAGTCCGTGGACATCTTCAGTTTATCTTTAAACAAATATAAAATATTGTTACTGAAGCAGTTCAGTTATGTACAATAAATATTGTATTTATTACCATTAACATGTAAAAGCCCTGAAAAAGGGCGTTGATCAATAAATAAATAAATAAAAAGTAAATGAACCTCTCTCTTGTGAGAGGAAACAGAACGGTAAAAAGTAGGTTTCTATGTTATTAAATAATGTTAGCATTTATTATTATTTTTATGTAGGTATTGGGGTATATGAGGGGTGTTATAAGTTTGACTGTTGTGTGTCTGTCTGTGGCATCGTAGCTCCTAAACGAATTATGATGCGTTTTTTTTTTATTTTGAAAGCTGACGTGATCGAAATGGTTCAGCTACAATTCATAAAAATCTGTTCATGCGTTTCAAGGTCATTAGCTCTTTTTTTTAAGAGTTTTTTTGTGTCGGGGTTAAGTTTTTACAAAACTTACTTACATTTTCTTTAACCAATTTTACTTGTTGAATACTGTTCCAATAAATTATTATGTACGGGTTAAGGGCGTACCTTACTCAACCAGTGATTCCTGACATTATTTGGAGTAAAAAATGTACATTTGGGGGCGGGGTAAGTAAGCATTGATGACATGCAGAAGAAAAAAAATGGTTTGATTTTGAAGAAAAAAAATTTGAAAAAAAAGTCATCGAAAAAATCACCGGAGACCAAAATTTCATTTACATTTTGTACTCCAAATGTCAGGAATCACTGGTTAATAAAGTAAGTCAAGTATGTCCCATAACATAAATGAAGAATATGGCCGTGGATAAACCTACTTCATATTTAACTATTCAAAGTGTCAATTACTTTACGTTGACCTAGAAGCTTTCCGTTTTCCTAGTGAGGCCTTCTATTTGTTAACAAAATCTTACAAATAACTATGTTGAATGACTTGCTATTTTAATTGGTGGGTGATTTCTAAATTGAATTGACACGTAATTAACGATTCGTAGAATTCAAATAAATACTCATCATGGTGCGATTGAAAAGACCGCTTTAGATTTTTAATTTTATTTTTTTATTTTCACTAAACAATCCATTATCGGAGGTGTTGCAAATATTTTTTATTATAATATTAAGTATGTAATATTATGTTTGATTAAAATATTGTTTAAATCTTAAAGATATTATGTTTGATTAAAATATTGTTTAAATCTTAAAGATATTTTGAATATAATTATGTAATATATTCAAATTATTATACTAATAATATTCTAACTAGCAGCTGTCACCTGCTAGGCCCTGCGGGCGGCTTTTGGTTCGGCTTCGCCCAGTTTGAGTTGGTGATCATTTTATAAATCTGATAGGAACTGGTTCCGAAAATATCAGGTTCCTCGGATCCGCTGGGATCCAGTGACAGCCAGTCACCGGGACAAAGGAACCGCGACAGGCAATGACGTCATATATAATATAGACATACAATATATATACGCGTGGTATTTTTCACAACTGCCAATTTTTATTTTTTTTTTTTTTTTTTAATTTATTTATTTATTTTATAAATCAACAATCCAGTCCCGCTAAGTCAATTGCAATTGGCTTGACAGCAGGTGCTTATAATTACTTACAAATATATTTAAAGTTATAATTTACATCTTTTATCTACAGTTTAAACATTTTTTCATAAATTTTATCATAAGTATCAAAATAAATATTCTTTTTCCAATAACCAATTTTTCACCATATATTTAACCTTATTCATAGAATTATGTTGCTTTATATTGTCAGGTAATAAATTAAATATCTTCGGTATGTTGTATTCAAACGTTATAACAATAATAATCATTTTATTTTATCTCCATATACGGAGAGATTCACGAAATTACAAATCCAATAGTACTTATGCCTGCCGGGCAATGCTCCTCACGCTAACTGTTAAAGTAAATGGCGCCATCTTTTGGCATCGCTTTAATTCGGTTCTTTACAAGAGTAGATTTGTACACAAACTCCACGCACGAAAACGGTTTTGCGTAAGGCGCGGAATCAGAGTTGTATCCTTAGCCGGATTCTTAAATTTCGACCGTACTTATAGGCTATTTGATTATTATACTGAAATGCAGTTGGGCAATAATAACCCTTCGCCTTGCACCGCAGGAAATGGATGGATTCACCGAAATTCCTGAACACATTGATCCCAAGATTCCTACCCACCACTCATACCTCTTTCCTTCCCAGAACTTCCTCTCCTTCTTTCCGTAAAAAGACCCTTTACACAGCACCCCCAAAGAAGGCAAAGGCCAATGGATTTTTTTTCCCAGGGCCTCCTGTTTGGAGCTAATCTAAAAAAAGTATTAGTTAACAGATTTTCAGCGCTATGGCAATTCGGCGCCCGGAGCGGACTGCTCCAATAGAGCACCGTTCGAGATCTGTGTCTGCTTCAGCAGAAAGATTTTCTGCTTTATAGTTGAGATTTACGGGGTTAGATCGATTATTATCAATGAGATCGATTTTCGTTTCTGTTGGGTCTTTTTTCAAAAATGAATAAATTAATCATTAAAACCTTTTATATTTAAAAATTATTTGGTCCAGCGATATTACCTATAATCTCATGTTTTTTTTTACCAAAAAATTACAATGAACCAAACTTGACTAGTGCTAGCGTCAATAGGAATAATTACCAGTTACAGTGATGTCAAGTTTTTATCGTTACGACGACGCAACATCCTGAAATATATTCAGAATCTTAACGACGTAAGTAAAGAATTCGTGTATACAAATTGCGACTCGCGACCCATGTGTTGACGGACCTACTGTCGAATTTGCCGTATCAAAAAAAGAAGAAGGAGAAAAGTAATGTAGGAATCTTAAGGGTCTACTATTCGTATTTCGACCGATTTCTTACATATCTCCCATAAACATTTGAAGTTTTTAAGCTCTTAAAAAAATATGTTATTTTTGAAGATAATATCTAGATACGTTCCACGCCGAAACGCAAATTATATGAAATTCTCTCGACAGAAAAAAATCGCAAAGTATGCTCCGAAAATTATTTTAAACAAGTCTATTTCTTTTATTTTACAAGTTATATTTGTGAAAAAATTCACAATGTTTCTTTAAATGATACTTAAGATACGTTCCACGAGATTTTTGCTCTATTTTAAACGAGTCATGTTTTATTAAGCTTTTTCGCAATTTTCGCTGCTATTCAACGGTTTAAAATATTAGCGCGCTCTGTCCAACATTCGTAATTACATATCTCTCCATCTTCTTTTTTTTCAGCGCCGTGCGTTTCAAGAGTGCCGCCTTAACGACGCTAGTGAAGAAAGCGTGTAAACCAATATACGCCCGCGGCACGTCGAATTCGCCCTAGCAGGCCTGGAGATTCGATCTTTCCGCCGGGTTCATTTTAATTAATTCTGAAGAACGTGTTACTAATATTTAAGATGTTTCTAAACGAATTCCTACCGTAGTTATTAATTCATCGTCTAGAAAAATAAAATCTAGTGCTCACCACTAAATTTATATTTATATGAGGAGAAATAAAATTTTCAAACCGTTCTACGTAAAATATATTAATGGTGAGGCATTGTTTTTATTAATCTTAAATATAGATAACTTACATCCCCGGGTCGCGGTTTAAAAAAAATGTTATTATATTTATGAATTCGTCGGAATGTATTAAAATGTGAGCCTTGAGAAAACCCCCAATATAAGAGTATTAAACCGCCTTAAACAATGAAGACGAAGTGCTACGAAAATGTTCGGTAGGAAAAAATTAGACTTTATTCAGTCCTGTCATTAAATGCCCTAAAAATGTTTTGGGTAATCTTAATCGAAAGAATTATTTTATAATCCAAAATTATAATTACATTAAAAAAAATCATCATAATCTTGCGAGGACTGGTATTTTTTAAAGTAAGTATTGATAATAATAATGAACCTGGAGTGAACACGTAGCGAATACGACATACGACGTGCACCCAGGGCCGGTCCTGTTCGGGCGCAGTTGGAGCAGTCCGCTCTGAAGAGCTAATAGTACCCTTTACACGTAGAGTTCGGAGCGGGACGTGCCCCGCGCCACTTCAGGCCGCCGCGCAGAAAAGTAAAGGCCGAAAGTAAGATAACGGTTTATAGCGCAGTTCATTGTGAGACTTTTCTGCGCGGCGGCCTGAAGTGGCGCGGGGCACGTCCCGCTCCGAACTTTACGTGTAAAGGGTACTATTCTCTACCTTTTGTGAGAACGAGATCGTTCTCCCGCGAGATGTCCTGTCAGATTTTTTGAACGAGGGGTGTAACATGCCTAAATAATACTTTGGGATTTTGATTTCTTTCGGGAATCGAAGTTATTATAGGATTATTAAATAAATGCGCTTTTTTAACTTCAAGTATGCAACATTTCAACAGGTATCAAAATTCTGCTTTGAGGGGCGGGAAAAGGGGATGGGGAGAGGGGTTAGGACAGTAAACTTCCTCTTTTTTTGAAGGTCGAGAATGCAAAATTTCATCAATCTTGGAATAAAACTGTAGATTTTTATAAATAATAATTCACAGACACTCTCTTTCATTGAGCATAGTGAAGTCCTGCTTTTCCTATGTCTGTAAATTTGCTTGATCAGTCTTGTCAAGATGGTAGCCGTGTTTAATAGTACCTTTTTATTCCACCAGAGCGCATAAGCGCTGCGACTGTTACGAGCTGTCAATTCGGAGTAATCAACATCACACAGTTCATAGAACTACTAAAATATATAAATAGTCAAAACATTTTATAAATAATGTACATAAATGTGTAAATATTTTACTAAATAAATTAAATAAATAAAAAAGTATGGTGATAGATGATTGATGTTCGGGCTGGCTAAAAGAAAAACACTATCACAGTAGACGGCTCGATTTAATCTGGAACGTTCTAATGTATAGATGAGCTATTAACATTATTAATAAAACCCTTGCAACCCTTTTCAGCATGTTATTCCAATTCTTTAAAAATCACATGAAAAAGTAAAAATTTTGAAGTGTATTAATTTCAGACTTGGAGTTCCTTTAGTTAAATTAATTGTTCTCTAGACTTTATGTCCGGGTTAAATCTTCCCCGTAGGAAAAACTTAACCCTTCCATACACTTTTCCACAATTGATAATCTAGTCAATCCACGCGATGTGATTGCATTGTTTAAGTATAATAAATACAAAACTATACAAGAACAACACGTCAACCTACCAGAGACCATATGGGAAAATAGTTCAGATAGTAACAGATATTTTCATATCAGAGGGTTCGGCTCGATAGAACTCCTAACTGGACCGATAAATCCTACTGATCCCTCAATATAAATATGTATTTGAAAAATCTTTCGTAATCCTACATGTGTTTAATATGACCGATTTTTATATAAAGATTCTTTGACAAATCTAATAAGCCTAAATTTTGAATTAGAGAGCTAGGTATAATGCCAGTAGCCGAAATAACAAATGGTAATATTTTTATAGTCCGAGAATGCCAAATTCTTTTAATCTCATTTCCTAAATCTGTATATTTTCTAATTTTTTAGGAAACAGATTTTTTAACATTACTTATTTATTTAGAAATTTAGAATAGCGACATCAATGATATAAGTTATTTTTTAAATTTTGTCATGTAAAACTATATCGGGTCTATTATGACGAATCGTTCTGTCTGTTAGTATAGTTTTATCATAATATATTTTATAAAATTCATTTTCTAAAAACGAATTTGGTTCGTATTCATAATATGGTACTACATTATGGCAGTCAATCAAGTTATGTTTAACTACCAAACTTTAGTGAATTATTTTTAAAACCTGATTGTGCCTAAATGTATACTCGGAAGGCGCTAATATAGAACATCCCGATATAATATGTTCTATAGTTTCCGGAAAAGCCAAACATTTTCTACATAAATCATCAATTTGATTTGTATCTTTGATTATATACTTCCTATAATTTTTAGTATTAATGACTATCCTGAATGGCAAGCATAAATCCTTCTATTTCTGCGCTCAATTCTCCAATACTCAACCTTTTGTTTGACGAAAGTTTGTCAATATACGTTTGGTTGAGATAATTGAAGTGTTTGGTGTGAATAATTTTATTTTTAATAATTTAATAATTCCTGGTTGGTATTTAAAAGAATGTCGACATTCTCGTCGTATTAAAGGTGTAATGTTTATATCGTCGTATTAAAGGTGTAATGTTTCTATCTGCCTTGCAAATTATTTTGTGCATTTCTGAACTGGAAGTTTGCAAGCTTTGTGCAAGCTTTCCTATGGAAAAAAATTCTTAGCATTTCTACCATTGTATATCAAAAAAGTTATTTTGACTACACCTCTACCTCCTAAATTTCTAGGTAAATTTATTCGTTCTATAGCTGAATTTGGATGATGGCAATTAAACTTTGTTAACGTAGTTCTAATTAATCATTCTAAGCTATCTAAATCTGTATTGGACCATTTAATTATGCCAAATGAGTACGTTAATAGAGGTATTGCCCAAGTATTTATTGCCTTTACTAAATTTTTAGCAGATAGCTTGCATTTTAAAATTTTTCTGACTCTTGTTTGAAATTTAATCCTAATATCATTTTTAATACTAGTATGATCTAATCTATTCGATTGCGGGTATCCTAAATATTTATAAACCTCATCCCCTTTCATACTTTTAATTTTGAAATTTCTTAATATACCCTCGTCTCCATCTACAATTTTGCCTTTCTCTATACGGATCGTTCTACATATAAGATTATTATTTTTTATTACATTCGTTGAAATTGTTGAAGTTAAGTGACAAAGGAATTTTTTTTGATCGTCTATTTTTATATTATATCGTAAATTATTATTTGGACGGCCTTCGATATTTGATTGATGTTGATTCACTTTTATGTTCCTACCCCTATTATCTTTGTTTCCACCATTAGATCAAGGTTCCCTAGTATGCACCATTGTGACAATTATACTCCGGTCTAAGGCTACAATTCTGTTTTTAACAGATTACACACCTTTGGATACATTTATGCTAATGTTGATGATATTTTTAATATATCTCTACTGAAGTATAAGGTTGTAGATACTAATTAAACACTTTAGTAGTTCATATTTAACGGGGTCACTGCATAACAGGTTTCTAGTTTTTGTTTTTGTTTCTTCTTTACTGCTTTCATTAACTTTACACTAATGTGTAAAGTTTTTTGTCTTTGTTTTAATTCTTAGTCTTTGTTTCCTCATGACTGCTTTCATTAACTTTACACTAATGTATGTACATGCTTGGCCTTTTGTTTCTTTTTGACTGCTTTCGTTAACTTTACACTAATGTATATTCTTTGTTTTTTGTTTCTTCTTGACTGCTTTCATTAACTTTACACTGATGTACTTTCTTTGTCTTTTGTTTTGTTTACTTATCTAATCTAACAATTTTCTTTTCTTTCTTCTTTCTATATTGTACAATGACTTTTTAACAAAATAAAAACAAAAACATATCTGTAAATGGCACTTGTGCCGTTAATTCTAAATAAATATATATTTTTAAATATTAGCCTGACGCTACGTTCCCCGAAGTGTTGGCTTAAACTCGGCTCCATTAAAGCTAGATTTAGCTCCAAAATAAGTGGTTCAGTTTCTTAATTCGTTTTTCAGATAATCTAGCTATTTTTTTATACAAAACTCTTGAACGAAAATGACAATTTAAGAGTTATTGAAAAATTTACCTCCGAATTATTCTAACTGCCATCCTGCCTCCCCCTGAATATACAAAAATTCGAAATATTTCTTCCCAGAATTTCTCTAGCCACCCCCCACCCCTCAGGATGTCGAATTTTCGGTGCCAACTTAGGCTACAAAAGATTTAAGCTCTATTTTAGCTCCTTTTTGGGTGATTTCTGGCTCTATTTTACCAATCGAATTAGCAACACTGGTTCCCTGTACAGTGGAGCCATTCCAGTTTTATAAAACTCGTTATTGATTGACGATTACTAAGAAATATATTTTTGTGTATTAGTAGACCTTTGACATATATTTAATCAAGTACAAGTATATTCAAAAGTAACGTGGAAGTTTTGTCAATTTTACTAAATATGTTATCGTATTCAACTAATTCAATTTTTTTTTATTTCTAGGTGTCAAAAAATCTCGCGAGATCCTGAAATCTGTCAGTGGCAAATTTAAATCAGGACAACTGTCAGCCATCATGGGTCCCTCTGGAGCCGGGAAAAGCAGCCTGTTGAATGCCTTGTCGGGATTCAGGTAAACCCAACTACATTATATTGTCACTAGCGCCGTATAAGACCCATATTATAATAATTGTAGCATTTGTGAAGTTGAACAAGTTCATAAAACAACTTGGTGAGAGTGTTTACTTATGTGTGTCGAAGCGATACCGTGCTGCCAGCTCCATTTCTCTACGAGCTGGTGTTAGAAAAAAATTCAGCATGGTTTTTTTTTTTAAAAAAGCTAAGCGCAAAAAACCATGCTGAATTTTTTTCTAACACCAGCTCGTAGAGAAATGGAGCTGGCAGCACGGTATCGCTTCGACACACATAAGTAAACACTCTCACCAATTTCATTTACTCATCTGCCCTGATGATGGACACTGTAACGCTGTCCGAAACGTTGGCTAAAGAAGGAGGTAGCGAAACACGGCATAACACCCCAAAAACAATAACAAAAAAAAAATACTTATACATTTCAATTGTAGAATTATTAATTAAAACAAATGGTACTTTATCGCTTGTCTGAATTGATCTCACGGTTCCATGACAACAAAGTGGCATTTCAACACCCCTTTGAAAACTCATTAAAGTAATGAAAAAAAATGCCCCTAACCTAACGTAACCACCTATTTTTTTTTCATTACTTAAGAGTGATTATTCAAAGAAATACCACTTCGTTGAGTTGTCCGGTCACCGTTATCACGATCAGTTTCAATTTTGAAAATCAAAGCAAATTCCAGTTCTAGAGTTGTAATGCCGGCCTCACTTGGTACTTTGCCCGTGCTGAGGACCCCATTTTACAATTTAACCTTTAGCGGAACTTTAGACTTTTTTTTACTCCAAAATTTTTAACCGAATGACAAAAATGTCAGTAAATATTATTTTATTCAAATTATTTATGAAGTTTTTGATAACGTCAAATATTTGGCAGTATTAGTGACATCAATATATATTTGTTATTTTAAAAATCTTGTCTGCTTCACCTTCAATGTTTATTTATTTTTCTTACCCCCCGAAACAACTTTTTTAAGAAACAATGTTTATTTGCGTAATAAAACTGTTGGGATGAATATTGTTTTATTTGTGTCTACAGTGTGCTTTATTGGAAACCCGTTATTTTCACATTAGTTTTATAATGCAGCAGATATTTTTATGTCCTTTAATCAAACAAAAGGTTAAATATGTAATTAGTTATCCAGATTTACTTTTATTTATCTCTCTGTCTGAGAATGTCGTCTTATTTTTCTCTAAAATCTAATTTATTTACATGTTAAACTTTTGCTTTGTATTATGCAGACTTATTTTAACCGTGAATAATAATTGTCTAATACGTTCCTTAATTAGTAGGAATAGTAGGTATCTATATACCTCCCCCCTACTTAGGTACTTTATTTTACACAACTGAAAAACAACCATTTGCGACAAATTAATGGTTTTTTTTTTATTGTTTTTGGGGTGTTATGCCGTGTTTCGCTACCTCCTTCTTTAGCCAACGTTTCGGACAGCGTTACAGTGTCCATCATCAGGGCAGATGACCAAATGATATTGGTGAGAGTGTTTCTTATGTGTGTCGAAGCGATACCGTGCTGCCAGCTCCATTTCTCTACGAGCTGGTGTTAGAAAAAATTCAGCATGGTTTTTTGCGTTTAGCTTTGGTGTAGCCGTCAATTACTGGATACCAAGAACTATTGAGCTTAGCTCCGTCGTCTCTGTTAATATTGATGGGGTTTTTATGGATTTCAATTGCCTCCGTAATTAGGCGTGCTCTGTAAGTTTTGGGTCTTCCCAGGACTTCAGGAACAAATCCAAAGTAATGGCCGGTTTCGATTAAGTGCTCGGCGATTGCCGATTTGTCAGGGTGGCCAAGTTTACAAGCACGAAAGTGTTCGGAAATCCTTTTGGAGATCGTTCGCTCTGTCTGTCCTACATAGACCTTGTCACATCCGGAACAGCTGAGTTTATATACTCCATCTGTTTCCAGAGGAATCTTAGTCTTTGCCGACGTCAGTAGGTCTTGGATTTTAGTTGTCGTTCCGAAGAAATTTTTAATACCCACATGAGGTAAAGATTGCGAGGCGCAAATGACGCCGTTCTATTTGTATAAAGAACATTAACTTTAAATTCAGTAAATTTAAATGATTCACCTCTTCAAGGAATATAAGAATCTAGTAAATAAAAAAAATATCATTTGGTCATCTGCCCTGATGATGGACACTGTAACGCTGTCCGAAACGTTGGCTAAAGAAGGAGGTAGCGAAACACGGCATAACACCCCAAAAACAATAACAAAAATACTTTTTGGCCGTGAAAACCTAAAAACATACCAAATTAATGGTTGTTTATCAGTTATGCATATTTTAAAAACATATAAATAAGGTAATTTTTTGCTAGTTTGTTAACGAGATCCCGTTGAACCTGTTATTAATAATATAGCATCATATGCATAATAGATTAATTAACTTTTAATTATTTTATGTTTACATATTATATCATTTACATATTATTTTAGAAATAATAATGGTCCGAGGACCGTGCGCTGGGGGATACCATATTTATTTGTAAGTAATGTACTGATGTTTGATTTTTTTACCATTTGAGGTCTCTTTGTTAAGTAACTTTCTATCCATTTAAGGGCGGTCAATGCCATTTTTTTCAACGAGAAATACTGTCAAATGCCTTTTTATGAAAATTATAAATGAAAATTCCTATACAATTATTTTATTTTTTCAGTGTACTCTGAATACCAGATGATTTTTTTTCAATGGTAATGTAATGTTAATTTCTTGAGTACTTTTCCCCTCTGTGAATCCAAATTGATTTTCATTAATGATTGAGTTTTTTTATGAATGCAGTTAGCCTTTTTAAGCAATTTTTTAATCGATATACTAGACTATGTAAGAGTGAAATATGTATATAATTAGAAACATCCTCCGGACTAGCGGATTTAAAAATTGGAGTGATTATGGTTTTTTCATTGATTTGAAAATTGGAGTGATTAGGGTGTTTGTAGTAAATTACGTGCACCGCACATACATTTTCAAGCGTCGGGTAGGAAGGGGGAGGGTAGGAAAATCTTAGCTACACATGAATGGTTTCCTTTGAAATGCATCAGCAGATAAATCTGCAACAAGAATTTGCATTATGAATACAAGAGTGGTTTTAACTTGGAATGGATCTGCTAGGGCAGTGTTCCGCAAAGTGTGTGTGTCGCGGCACAGTGGTGTACCGTGGTCGTTAGCTGGTGTGCCTCACCGCAATGCTACATTGTAACAAAGTAACATTGCGACGCTGCGCCAGCTTAAGCGATCCGAATATCGGATCGGTAATAAAATAGGCCAGGCGGACATATTCGCTCATTTAAATGAGCTCAACCAAGAAGCAAGGCAAGAATTTTAATACTTTAACGTCATCGGATAAGATTGAAAGCTTTCGCCTACGTTGGTGTTATGTATCCTTCACGCCCAATGTTATGTAGTAATAAAATGTCATGGCTGCCGATTCAATTAAAAAAAGTGCAGGCTTTGACAGTGAAACACTCAAAGCACAGGCTATAGTGAAACACAGCAGAAAAAATGAACTCGTATTTTCCTAAGTGTGACCTGCAGCCTATGGACTGGGTTCGAAATCCATTCTCAGATAGCATTTTCCTCGAACACTTACCGATAAACAAGCGGGAAGAATTCTGAAGAAAACTGATCAGGCATTAACCTCTGGTTTGCCAATTGCGCGCCCAGGACGCGCCATAAAAAAAAAAAATTTGAGATGCGATTTTAAACCTTATGTATAAAGAAAATGTATGAAGGACAAGGTCAGAATCGCTTGGGGCATTCTTGTTCTTGACGTAACAGATATAAGGAACACACCTAGCCTCTCAAATAATCATCTTTGCACATATCTATGACTTTCGAAATGACATTTCTGCCGCGATTTGAGCTGTCAAACTTTGAGCGTCGCATGTCATGAAAAGATCGATAAAACTATCAATTTGTCAAATAAACGCAAGTAATATTATTTGAAAGCATAGTTTATTGTTCAGGGAACGTGTTTCGGTAAATATTATATACGATAGCATAAAATAAATCCGCAAAATATTACGTCAAAGTCAAAACATTGCGAAATTTTCGAGTTTCTTCCCTGGCATTTAAGAGGTTAAAAGTAAAATTTTCCGCAATAGAGCTAGCAAATTTTTGGCTACGCATAAAAAATGAGTAACCACTGCTTTCAAAGCGTGCTATTGCAATTATTTTACCTTTTGCCATGACCTATTTATGCGAATTGAGGTTTTCAACTCCCACTACGATATAAAAAAAGAAAACTCCCGAGGACGATCGACGAAGAGATGAAATAAGCATTATGAACGATTGCTCCAAATTTTGATCGCCTGTGCTTAGTTAAGCAGGCTCACATTTCTCATTAAACATGTTTTCATATTTTATTGATTTTAATAATAAATATTAAAAAAACATTGTTTTTTTTTTCTTTGATGTACTTCCAAATTTTTTTTATTTGGTAGGTGTACCTTGATCACAAAAGGGGTGCTAGGGGTCCACCAGCTTAAATTATATTATACTCAGAACACCTAAATGGTTTTCAATTATTTTTATGGCAGAAGTGTGGTAATATATTAATAAAGCACGTCATATTTTCTTCCTTCCTGAAAAGAGTTTTTTTTATTTTTTACATGAGCTTCTCACCGGAGGCCCTGAGGAAAATAATTTCCCTCAGGGCCTATGTCATCTTTGGGGATGCTGTGTGAAAGGTTTTTTTTTTTAGGAAAGGGAGGGGTGGAAAGTTCTGGGTAGGAAAAGGGTTTAAGGGGTGGGTAGGAATCTGGGGTTCAGTGTGTCCTGGTCATACGCCTCCAAGACCTAGACAAACCTCACCGCACGAACAATGAGTTATCATCAATACTGAGATATTTTTTAAAATTAATTTATATATCGTATAATAATAAGAAATTAAAATGAAACTAAAATAGAATGTTGGATCACACGGTGACGTATGTATTATGACGTATGTATGGTGACGTATGTCTAACCGGATTTCTAGAAATATGTAAGCACATACCTGCCAGCTATGTTATAAATTTCTCTGGGTTTAGTAATAATAACTTAAAAATGTAACTGAAACACCGTAAAAAAAACCGTTCTCGCTTTCTGAGCGTAATTTTTTATGGTGCTTTCAGCAGGCCGTGCCAGAAGTGCTCGCGGGCCACAGGTCCCCACCCCTGGTATGAAGACATAATTTTCAATGAATTGCGTTTGCGTTTTTACGGAAAGACCGCCGAATCCTAGAGCAGAACCACCTCATATTTTTATGTGAATTGTACAATTTCGGCCGGATTGGTTGGTTAAAAACATTGTAGTTTATTTTCTATACTCGGAGTAATTTCAATAGATTTTTTGCTGCATTTTTTCAGCTAGATTCATTCCAACACTTGCGAAGAAATCATTTAATGCATTTGGTCGTTTTTTACAAATGCATAGTACAATTAGTATTACCTTTGGTACAATTTATTAAAAATATTGTTTTGTATTATGCTCTTTACGATATTATTTTTAGTTTTCTTCTTATTTTCCAAGATTTCATTAATAATAATCTAAACTCTTACAATCGTTTTTTTTCAGAATCATCAAATTTATCTTTATAATAATTTTCATTAGTTATTTTTATGAGAGAAGATATATTTTTTTGTATTCTTTAAAGAATCGTTTTAAAACGATTATTTGATTCCAGTGGTTTTTTGTTTCTTTGTAAAGCCATTCTTTATGTCTTATGGAAACATAAACAAAGTTTCCTTTTATTTTCAATCATTTACATAATTTGTTAAATAATTATCCAACCATATGACGACAATTTATTTTTCAAAGTTTCGATAAACAATAGTTATTTTTTATTGATATTAGAAGATTGTACCTTATTGCTTGAGGTATTGATTATAATGTTTAGAAGTCATGTAATCAGTGGCGGATTACCGGGGGGTGGGGGGGGGGGGAGGCGGCCCGCCCCGGGCCTCTGGTCCTGGGGGGCCTCCAAGCGCCAACATGATCCCTTGATTAAATCCTAAACAGGCTTTAAGAAACCAGGACACTGTACAATTTTTTTTGTCATTTTTTTTAATTTTATTTCATTTTCTGAAAGATGCATTTGTTAAGAATGCTCTCGCCAAATGCTTTAAAGAAATTCGAAAAATTGACGGAGATGCAGCATTTTATATGAAACAGTTTGTACGTTGAATTAACCTTCACTTGGTTGAAGTTTAATTCAACGTTAATTGAACCAGGTTGAAAAACATGCTAAAAAAGTTTTGAGTAAAACGCATACAAAGTTTTGCTGAAGGTTAATTCAACATACAAATTGTTTCACATAAAATGCTGCATCTCCGTCAATTTTTGGAATTTCGTTAAAACATTTGGTGAGAGCATTTTCAACGAAATGCATCTTTCAGAAAATGAAATAAAAAAGTGAAAAATTATTTTTTACAATGTCCTCAGGTGCCTTAAAAATACGCTTAGATACCTACATTAGGGTGGGCCGATTTTTTTTTCTTCCGAATTTCTTTTGGCGCTAGTAATAAAAAGTTGTCTTTGCATCTAAAACATCAAAAAATTTAGTTTTAAAAAAATCAAAAAATATCCTAAGGTTCCATTAATAAATTGCATTCATTGTCTTTACATTTACAATATCAATAACAAACAGTAGGGAGCTTGTGATTTTAAATGGAGAGACTCTTTTAATGGAGAAACTGAATTTCCTCTACCTTTTTCTGACTTCAACAAGTTTATATACTTATGTTGATATGCCTTAATAATTTTTGTAATTCTTTCTTTCGAAATGGTTGGCGAAGAAGCTTAATCCCATATTTTCAAAGTACTTTTAGTTACCTACACAACAATATCACGAAACGGAGGGTCCTTGGTCGACTAAGGAACGGCCAATATGGCGCGCTGCTCAAGCGAGGGCGGGTTTGGGGACTGCGGGCGGACGTGGTTTAGTGCCATACTACTACAAAAATAATAAATGGTGGTTTTATACTTCAAAGCTATAGACTTTATTTAACAAGAGCTCATAAATGAATATCTTTAAACTATTTCAGAATATTTTGTGCAATGGCTGAAAAAATGGAAATATTTCGATATTTTCTCAAACTTTAGAGGTCTTGCGGAGCTTTAGGATATTTTTTAATTTTTTTAAAACTAAATTTTTTAGATGTTTTAAATAAAAAGACAACTTTTTATCACTAGCGCTTAAGGAAATAAGAACTTTTTTTTTCGCCGTACAGTTGCGGCCCACGCTAACCTACATACCGAATGTTTATTTAAGTCGAACATAAATTTCATTTGCAAGATTTTAACTAAATAAACATAAATACTTATATATACAAATGTGAACTGAATAAAAACTTGTAAAATTACATCAACTTCTTAAACTAGGGTGGGGGGGCTCACTCAGCTTTGCCGCCACGGGCCTCTGACGGGCCACTGCATGTAATGTAGAAGTTTTAATAATTTCCGAGTTTGTGTTTCATGTCCTTGAAATTTGTGAAAATATAGTCAATGACGTTAAATATTGTTTGATGTAAGAACGCATGACATATTAAAATGTATGTCACGTAACTATTGCGTTTGCATTTCGAACACTTGCCTTCATCTATAAATGAACAAACAGTAGCAGCTGAGTGGGTTCTATACAGAGAGATAATATATATTTTTTGTAATAACACTTAATTTGTACATGTATGCACTGCTTACGTGTGTATGTTATGTTAGAATATAATGCATACATACGTTCAATTTATTTGAATTTATTCCCCACACAATATTATGTCGTAATTATTTTGCACCAATCTAGCGATGCCACTGCTCTTGTTTATTCAGTTTGTCGTTGCACATATTATATCCAGATATATAGTTTCTTGATTCACTGCTTGAATAAGTTTTTGTTAACACAGCGCATGCCTGTTTTTAAAATCATTATTTATTGTTGTTAAAAATTCATATACCTATGTTCCGATCTATACTTCTTATGTTCATGTGTAGATTATAGGGTTGCGGTTTTGGTAGAAACAGTATTCTTAGAAACTATTATACTTTTCTCGAAAACATCTTTTTTGTCTATTTCATTATATAAAAAGTTCTCCATTTTTATTCCTGCTCGATTCTGTCTCTTGCTACTTTGAGCAACTTACTTTTGTAAAGACATTAGTTGCTGAAAGCTTTGTGGTCTGTGTTATGTTGTTCGACATGTTTCTTCTTTTGAGAAGTACAGTTTGCACAAACCAGTGTTTTTCCTTTGCAGGCACTTAGTGTAAAAATAATCACACTGTGCAACGAGGGTATATCGATGGATTAGTGCAATGTAGGCATCTGCTGGAGGCTGGTAGCATGCATTTACAGCAGTGGTCACCTTGGATTAATTAATCCCAGTTCATAGTCTAATTTGGCTCCATATCCAATCATAGTCCATAGTCTAATTTCGCTTTTCTAGTGATAATGAACTTTTTCACATTATAGGTACTTCTAGATTTAACGATGTAGTTTGAGAATTTTTACTGCTTTTCATTAGTTTCTTGTGTATAATCAATCAATAATCACTATGTTTACGTTCTCTTAATCCGGAGAATGACGATGATTTTTCTTGGGATGTTTATATTTTATTTCAGTTACGCATAATATATGTTCAGTTCAACATAATATATTGAATGCTTGCAGACAAGTTCATTTTTGTCGATAGAGCCTACAACGTAAAATCTGAATCAGGGTGTTAAGGGACGTATATCACTTACTTTATCCAGTGATTCCTGACATTATTTGGAGTAAAAATATAAATGAAATTTTGGTCTCCGGTGACTTTTTTTAAGTTTTTTTTTCTGCAAAAACATTAAAAATGATAGGTGTTAGACAGTTGGAGGCGGGATAAGGGGTTGGTCAGTTACTTGGTTGAGTAACCAGTGACGACATGCGAAATAATTTTTTTTTATTTGATTTTGAAGAAAAAATTTTGAAAAACAAAAAAAGTCACCAGCGACCAAAATTTCATTTTTATTTTTTACTCCAAATAATATCAGGAATACTAGTTAAAGCAAATCAAGTACGTGTCTTAACCTGTATACGACATGCGACTGGAACGATTTCCCAGACTCCAGAATATAATATATCATTTAATTTATCTTAAATAAGCAGAAAATAACCTAACCATAATCATAAACACATAGCACGCATCATCAAGTCATACGAATTGGAAAGTACGAATACGTGCGTAATCATAGAAATATACCTACATCAATTTTTGACTTTTCCCTTTCTGAAAACAGAGATATTCGGTAACCACATACAATTTGCTCTATGTGAATGTTCATTGTCAGCACATCCAGCTTGACACGGTTAACTTTACAGACGGCCAAAGGAGGAAGAAATGAACTATCTTTAAAAATCACAGATTTAGTTTTCTCAAATTCTACAAAAGCGACGTTGCCGATTGCAAAGTTTACCATGTCAGTGCACTAGTCGGGATAAAGATGAGGGTAATCTAGGAACTAGCCCTTGGCATGGTATTTAAACAGACCAATAACGAATACGCTGACAATATTTGAAAATCTCCTATTACCATAATTTTAAGTGGAAGATGTTACTTGTGCGATGACGGAGGACTTAGCCAGCCGAGTAATCTTTTTACGTCTTTTTAAAAATATTTATATTTTTCATCACACTTACGTAGTTGCTTTCTTGCACAACGTTTTAATAAACACACATTTTTTACGCATACCGACATTAGCATGCGTTTTTAGAAAGTAAAAATATATGTCCGCCCAAAAAAGTGAATTCCAGCAATTTAATTCGTTCCCAGATTAACTCTAAAGATATTTTGTAAAAAAAATCACCTAATTGTTTCGAAAATACAGTCCCAGCCCAAGGATGTCCTATTTTAAACAGTAAAACAATTATTAAAACATCCGAGCATTATAATGGCGTATTGGATTAGATACCTATCTTTGTATTTAGAAATAAAGCCTTTGTGGTTGTCTCGAACGTGATGATCATGAGACTTTTTTTTAAAATTATTTTATTTAAGTTAATAGTACTTACATGTGTACCTATAGTGGTTATATAATATGTTAAATTGTAGCATATCAGTTATAAAAAAAAGTATATTAGGTATTTAAAATTAAAAACTTCAAAAATAAAAAAAATTCATTGCATACATTTCGTGTTTTCTTTTTAAAATTTAAACATATTTCCTTTTTTTATATTGGTTGTAACGGGTTATGTTATGTTCTTTATTCAAAGAAGTTTACAATTAATCTCTATTGTTAATTGTGGCAACGATCTAATAAAGTCCTTCAACTTCTCTGGCTTCTCTCACAATTACCTCACTTCGCTAATTATTGTTGATCCCAATCAAGATTATTAATTAATATTATTAATATAACCATTGTTGCTTTGATAATATAATTATTACAGCGGAGTACTCGCATCCGTACCTCTCTCGGCCTTGGGAAATATCTTGAATTAACATTATTTGTAATAGGCAATTATTATTTCCACACGTGTTAGGTATTAATTTATTTTTTAATGAAAGCAAACTTTTTCCAATCTTTTAAAAATTATGTCACCCAGAAAAACAATATCATACGCAGAATTTGAAAAACAATCTGAAATAATTGGCAAAATAGAAGACATTTAAAAGACCTACCAGTTTTGCAAAACAATGCCACAACAATGAAAAAAATTCTAAGATAAAACAAATATTCCGAAACGAAAAATATAAAATTGAGGAATTTAAACGTAGGTATTGTCTTTTAAACTGCAATAGTTTTGCTTTTTAAAGTTTAACGGCCGACTAAAAAAGGAGTCAAAATCGCAGAACTCATTTATTAGTCATCTGATAGTATTATTATCTGAAGGACTGTACATTTTATATTGTTGTAAACGGAAGTGGCGCCCTCCGTTATTTAAAAAAGAGCTTTAGAAGGTTCAAACAACACTCAAGATGAGAAAAAGGCAAAAATTAAATTAATAAACTTTAATTTCTCAGTTTCAAAAACTTTTATTCCACTTTCTGACCCATTTTCCGAGAAAAATTTTCCGGAAGAAATTTTCTGAAATGTTTAAAACTTTAAAAATTTGCAAAAATCGCATAACAAAATCAAAAATATACATGTTTTTATAAAAATTTAAATAAATGTAAAGATTTTCCGAAATGAAATTCCTGATTTTCCAACTTTTCCGAAAGAATTACAAAAAAATTCCCTACTTGGAATATTCTCAAAAATTTCATCTTAAAAAAAAATTCCCGAAGAATTTTCCGATTTTTCCAGAAGAATTTTTTTAGAAAAAAAAAATCAGGACTTAACCTGTTATGTTTTCGTTTTAGCATTTTATTGGTTTTGTATTATTTTCCACTGGGAATTCCAATGACTATTAACTTCACCTTCAGGTAGGTAAAATTTTATAGGATATAAAATAGGCAATACGTATATCAACTCTATATACTCAGACGATAAACTTCCAGTATTTAAATTGGTTAAAATTGATACTAGGAATATTATCGAGTCGTATCTTTCATATAGATCGCTTCTAGGGGCGTCGCGTGTTCGATTCCTCGGCTGGCTAAGTCCTCCATCAAGACACAAGCAACATTTTCCGCTTAGTGTGGTGGTATTAGGAGATTTTCAAACATTGTTGGGTTATTCGTAATCCGGGAAAGTTTGTCTTTCTTTAAAAAAAACCTATCATAATCAGAAATATGATCTAAACCTAAATGGTATTGGAAAGAAAAAACATATATTCAAATCCAAAAGTTAACCACAAAATAATTAAAAATGTACACTTTTATGAAACCAAAGTTTCCGACCGCAATTTGAAAAAAAATTATGAAACTTTGTGAATTTTTTAAGAATTATTTTTACATGAAATAGGATGAGCAAAAAAGTGGGATGACGGTAACTTTTAAAATTCATTTGTTATCAGTAATTTTAATTAGAAAAAACCTAAGGTGAGCCATTTTTAAAACCTTTTAAAGTGCAATCAATATTTTTATAAATAAATACATAGTTAATTATAATAATAAAATTTGAAAATCTATGTCATCACCTCTTAAAAACAGTATTTAGTTTTCGGATAAGTTCATAAATACTCCATTTACTTCGATTTTATTGCAAAGCCGTACGCTTTTCCACCTTCTATGTAGATGGAAAAGTGTTGTAATTGAAATCACAACTTATTCTACGATTTACTGTGTAGTGTAGTGTAGATGTGCAGCATAATTTCATCATTAGACAAGATGAAAATACAACAAGTCTGGGTCATTCTACGAGGTATTTGTGTCGAAATATCTTTGTTGACAAATTAAACGCTCAAGCATGGTTCGTTACCATACCTAATGCACAAATTATACACTAAATATTAACATACCTACTTAATTTTGAGACGTAATTTTGTTATGGTGTCAATGACGCGAATGTAATGTTTTCTAGCGGTAGCTTTATTTATTACCCGACTTTGCTTAAGATTTATTTTTTTAAATATGTGAATACCTCACAAGAGTCCCAGTTGCTCCCGTCTGGACCCAGTGAGGCTGGAGGCATCCCCAATTGGGATATGTTGTGAAGCTGAAGGTAGTAGGAAGGGGAAGGATATGGGGAAGAAGAAGGTGGGGAAGTAACTGGCTATTCAGATCTCTCTGATCACCAAACCAATTGGAAAGTTCAAAAGTATTGTAGGAGATACATAAAACAAGAAAAAATAAAGTTTGAAATATGATACGATATAATTAATTAGGAAATTGTAAACTTAAATGTACAATTTACTAAAATAAAACTAATAAATAAAATAAACACGGCTAAAGCCATTTCAAGCAAGGTTTCAATTCCGAATGGTGATCTCACACCAGGGCGAGTATCTTGCAAGAGTGCCGCAAATATAGTATATAAAATTTTAAATTAATTAATTGTGAATTAATCAAGTCAAATTTCTTTGCACACGCCGCGATTCGATTCCGCGACCTTCGGATTGTGAGTCAAGAGCCTACCCCTTGACCACGGCCGGCCGTCATATATTCGAGTATGCAAATATTAAAAAAATCTATGGTATACGTACGTTCTTCTCCAGCACTATATTTATTTATAAAAAAAATAATAAGAAATGACTATGTATAACAACATGTAAGAAAAAAAAACAATAAGTTGGTATAGTACACGCCAAACTTTAATGCCTGCCTGAAGTTGGTACAATCCATTCTCGTGCAGTTACTGATCTTACAATGTACCTAAGCGAAAGAGAAAGATGCGTAACGCACACGTGCGACAGAGAAAGGCGTGGGCGGAGAGGCATGCCACTTTCCTGACCTTAAACTCGCCTATTGTAACGATTTCTGTATCAATGTCAGGTCGGTATTAAAGTTTGGCATGTAGTACTATACCTGTACCTTATTAAAAGCAAGAATAATAGAGTCGGTCAGGAAAGTTTCGGGGTTTCTTAATAGATTTGATAGCTCTAATTGGGATTTGGCTCATTTGTTAGCGGTGTTGACTCCAGTCCCTGGAGAGGAGGTTCAGTCAGTCAAACCATTTATTTTCTTTGATATTGGCAACTACTATCCGTCCCGAGAAATGGCGCAACCAGGTCAAAAATTGAAAGATGTTTAATATTTTTAAAAAATGCTTCATAGAAGTTAATTTTTTAAAATTCCAGATCTGAAGGGGTGTGCGGTGAGCTGCTCGCGGGCGGGCAGGTGCGCAAGCGGCGCTATTTCCACAAGCGCTCATGCTACATCACGCAGGACGACCTGTTGCAGCCGCTCCTGACCGCCGGGGAGCTCATGTCCCTGGCCGCCGCGCTCAAGATGCCCGCCGGCACGCCGCGCCGCTCCACGTGCGCGGCCATCTTCGCCAACATGGGCCTATCGGGGCACGAAAACACCCGAACGGACCTGCTGTCAGGAGGGCAGAAAAAGAGGTAAAACATATTTATTTTTGAGTGAAATTACCCACCTAAATTAAAAATACCACTCACAAACGAAAAATGTGAAACAGAAAAGATATCGCGGGGCGCTGCTCTAATCACTGAGCTAATTGAATCAGTGGTCAGAACTAGTGTCCGACCGAAACAGGACTTTCTACCGAAACCGAAAACGAAACTGAATCTTTGGTATCTGTCTCAGTTTCGGCCGAAACCGAAACCGAAACTTTTTAGACATGTTAAAAAATCTATTGTTTTCTGAAATTTGGCTTATTTTTTACACTTATTCAGTTAACACGTGTTAAATGAAATAAAAAAAAACAATAATTGAAGTATGTGAAAAATATATATATATATATATTTAAACTACTGGTATAAACCAAACAAAAATTATAAAAATTAACAAAAATTTGTCAATAATCAACACTAACGTTATAAAGGAAGGACCTCGCTAATTTAATTTTAATTACGTTTATAAACAACGGATTACACGTGTTAAATGAAATAAATAAATAAAAAACAGTAATTGAAGTATGTGAAATTTTTTTATTTTTATATTACTGCTACAAAAAAAAAACTAAAATTAACAAACATGTTAACTACTTCTTGGAACATAAACTTGTCAACAATCATCACTTATATAGCTTATAAAGGAAGGACCTCGTCAATTGAGTATTTTAACCGGCCGGCAAGCTCAGTTGATGATAGCGGATGACACACGAGCCGCGAACTCACCCGAAGTCAGCCGGACTAGCGATAATTCACGAACGCAGAGTTTCGGCGCGGCCGAAAGTTCGGTAGATTTTCTGCCGAAACCGAAACTGATGCCGAAACTAGATTTTTTTGCCGAAACCGAACCTTCGGTCGGTCACTAGTCAGAACACTTCCTCGGCAAGTAAGGTGTCCTGGGTTCAATTTCCAAATGCGACCGAATCTTTGTTTGTCTTTTCTTTTTAACATTTTCCGCTTGTGAGTGGTTAAAATTGTCTTCAAAGATTAAATATTACAATCCACTGTAAAAAAATTTACTAAAAATAAAATTTGACATACTTATTGCTTCAGCCATTGCCCATGACAGACGATTCTCTTAATTGGATTTGTCAATTTAATTTATTCGTGGGAATCGATTTTTTGTGCTATTGACCTGCCAAATGTAATATTTATTCTAAGTAAGCATTATTATTGGCATATTTCGAGTTTTAGAGTGGATAATTATTTATTCAGAGAAGTCGTGACACAATCACCCGAATAATTGTGATGACGCCTGGTGCGTCGCTTATTTCTGATCCATTGTCAGTATTTTAATTGACTCAAATTGACCTTACAATAATTAGGTTCACTTAGGGAAAAAACTTGTCAAATAAATCAAAATACATATTTCTTCAAACATCGCAAATACACTTTGTGGCGTCATTATTGATTTAATGAAAACAAATAACTTTGTATAAGCCACTATATTATGTATACTGAACCACGACTTATGGGAAAGGAACGAAGCAACCGCAAATGGCACGAAATGCCATGCCGCTTGCTTCGTTTAATAATTATTTTATAATTTTAAAGATAATTTGTGCCTCGGCTCGCACATTGGTTCGCAAATGCTTAACGAAGCTTGCCGAAACGAGGTTTATTTTTTGAAATCGATATGCAGATATCGAAAAAATACTTTTATTTCGGTTCTCCAAGTGATGTATGATCACCATTTTCCCGCTTGTACTACGTGTTTCCGGACACTGTATGATATCTAGATATATCTACCTATTATACGTCGTGTCATGCTATCTCATTCATGCACGAATGTCTCTTTCATACCTTTAGACATAGGTTCATCACAGATACCTTACTTAGATCATTATTTTGTACTACAACCCTTGGAGAGTCTTGGACCCATCCTGGAAATAACTCTACTCCTGTGGTTTCCCTCCGTCCTCTAAGGCGGTAGTGTGTTTTCACACCACCAACCACCCAAGTTTATTAATAATAATTTTGGTCTTCCGTGACATTTTTTGCTGTTTTGTTTTCAATGTTTTGACAAAAACTTTTTTTTTTGCATGTCGTCACTGCAGAGTAACCACCCAACCTCCTATCGCGACCCTAACTGTCCAATACTTACTTTTTTATATTATATTATATCCGATATTCTGATGTCTGTAAAATACCTAAACAGCAAGATATTTTCGAACCCTGCAGAGTCATTAATTAATATATATTTTTTTAACAGACTATCAATAGCCTTAGAGCTTGTCAACAATCCACCAATTTTCTTTCTGGATGAGCCGACCAGTGGCCTGGACCAAGTAACCTCGTCTCACTGTGTCAAACTTCTCCAGACCTTGGCTCGAGAGGGAAGGACTGTTGTTTGCACAATACACCAGCCATCAGCATCCATCTTCGAGAACTTCGATCATGTAAGATATAAATAGTACTTACCCCTTTCCGATTCTTTAAAATTAACTTATTTTAAGTGACACCTCACAGTCTGCACCATGTACAATCGAGGGAACTATTTCACCATCCGTTTGGGTGACTGTGAAGAGGTTCAAGGAAGGGTCTAAAGCAGTGGTTCCCGCCCCTTTTCTGACCCGGGGCCAGTATTGCATTTATTTTTTTGACAGGGACCACAAGGTAAAATAGTGATAAACTGAATGTTGTCACAATTACATTTACCGCAATGGAGAGGGCGGAATGGGATATGGGATTGGGGCGAGATGGGATGGGGTGGGTACCGGGTTTTTTTCTTTTCGGACTTCCTTGACCAGGGACCACCAGCGCGTTGAGCTCGCATTATTGGAAGTTTGAAATCTTTCGCGAACCATATTCTAGCTCTTACGGACCACTGGTTGGGAAACCCTGGTATATAGGAAAGGATTTGCTGATACTGGTCTTGAAACCTGTATGTAAAAGGGTGGAAAGAACGATGCCAGTAACTCACCCCCCACTCATGTTATTTTATATAAGAATAAAAATATTTGGATGATTTGTACAGCACCGTTTGTGAAAAATCACCTCAGGGGTGCTGTGTCGAAGAATGTGTTGGAGAAACAACCCGTTCTCAAACAGCCGACATTAACTGCGAACAGATGTTCACTCATATCTGCCGAGCTTCTCACATTTGCACCGGCTAATAGGGAATCAAAGTTAAATTAAATTACTTTAAAAAACTGATTTGCTGCAGAGGAACCAATGTTTCATCTATGCATTAGAGCAGCGTTTCCCAAAAGGTGTTCCGCAGAACCCTGGGGTTCCGTAGAAGCATCACAAGGGTTCCGCGTTCCGCCCGGATTCAACGCAAACACTAGGCGGATAAACTTTATTTATAGGATTTGGGGTTCCGCCAAAAGAAAATGGATCCTATAGGGTTCCGCAGCCGAAAAAAATTGGGAACCGCTGCATTAGAGATAGCAATCGATCTGTTTAATAATGGATAGTTATTCAGACAATTAGGTACATCTAGGTGCAATTACTTTTGAACTTTTTGAAGTGTGTTTTAAAATATATTATTGATGTATTATTTGCAGGTATATGTCATTGCACAAGGAGTATGCGTTTACCAAGGAGCTACTTCAGCAATGGTACCTTTTTTATCATCCGTTGGTTTACACTGCCCGAGACATCACAACCCAGCAGATTTCAGTAAGACAGCATTATGTAAATAAATTAATCTTTTAAAAGTGTTTATCAGCCAAGTGTTTTACAATGTATTATTTTTCTTTATAGTAATTGAAACGACAGAGAATCAAGCAAACATAACAATGCTAAGCGAATGGCTAAGAAACGGAAAAGTTCACCAAGCTGCAATTGAAGAAAAGGCTAAAGATAATTCACTTAAATTGAGTAAAGATCAATTAGGGCTGTTGGAGCAAAGCTTAGAAGAAACAATTCCTTCTGAAAATTTAGAAGTCCATAGCAATGGTATTACTAAAGATAAAGATGGCAAGTTTTCAGACACTCCTCAGGCAAATATGGAGTGGGTGAAAATGAGGAGATTGTCAACTGATTTGGAAATGGAATATGCAACGTCGTCCTTTACACAATTCAAAATACTCCTAGCTAGAATGATGTTGCAACTGAAAAGAAACACAACAGGTTTGTTATTTTGTGTAATGAAGTTACTATAATGGAGCTAATTATAGATTGGATTCTGTAAAATATAAAGAAGAATGTCTGTGGCAATGTACAATTTTATTTAGAGATTGATGACATTTTGCACACTTTTGATCTTCAAAACAAGAGAATGTCACTGACTATATCTGATTTCGAAAAACTTGGTGTAACGCCCTAGCAACGCCGGGGACTAGTATGTAATAAAATTAATTATTTGTTTTAAATTCCTGTATAAATAACAATAACAATTTGTTTCAGCTATTACAATACAAACAGTCCATCATATTTTGTGTGGAACTCTCATTGGGCTCTGTTTTATGGGAACTGCAAACAATGGAAATCTTATGTTCGAGCACCTTAAATTTTGCATTGGAGTGACAATCTTCTTTGCATACACACAAATCATGGTTCCAGTACTTTTGTGTAAGTATATTATTCATATTGAAACTTTTTCATGAGTTTCGCACCGATAGTATATGGCTCAACCTACGTATTTCAGCATGTCGTGCCACATTACCAGGGCATAAAGGGTTGTGCCGCTATATATTATCAGCTTACCATTCCTAAAGATATTTCAATACTTTGAAATATAAACTGTTAACCCGTTATGAAAAGTTAAATTTATTTGCTACTTAGATGCATTTAATACATTGCTTTATCAAATCAACTAAAAATCAAGTGTAATCTGATATTACGATTGTAATGGTTTTATTTTAAAATTCTAGATCCCGAAGAAGTGAAACTGGTCAAAAAAGAGTATTTCAATCGGTGGTACGGACTGGCCCCGTATTACATTGCTCTTAACCTTTCCAAGTTGCCGTTGCAAATAACCCTGAATGTGGTATTTTGTTCTATAGTCTATATCATGTGGGGATTGCCTTTGGAGTTCCGCAGATTTACCTTGTTCTGCATAGTTGGAAATATGGTGTCACTGGCGGCCGAAGGTGTGGGACTTGCAATTGGATCAAGATTTAGTATAACGGTAATAAATTAATGAAGACCCCATTCAATGTTATAAGTAAAACTTGTGTTAAAGGTAGATGATCGAGCGATCAAGGGTGCCGAAATCAGAAACTACAGACATTTAATTATAAAAATGAATTTGATAATAATACATACACATAAAAATATAAAAATAATATAAAATACATTATATAAAAATGCAAAAATCAGTCATATTAAACACATGTAGGATTACGAAAGATTTTTTAAATATTTATATTGAGGGATCAGTAGGATTTATCGGTCCAGTTACTAGTTCTACCGAGCCGAACCCTCTGATATGAAAATATCTAGAGTCGGTGAAGTATTTTCCCATATGGTCTCTGGTAGGTTGACGTGTTGTTCTTGTATAGTTTTGTATTTATTATACTTATACAATGCAATTACATTGCGTGGATTGACTAGATGATCATTTGTGGAAAAGTGTGTGGAAGGGTTAAGTTTTTCCTGTGGGGAAGACTTAACCCGGACATAAAGCCTAGAGAACAATTAAAAAAGTTTACGCCCGACTGTGAATACCATAAGTTTACCAGTAAACCCATCCGTCTGTGGGGTTTATCAGATTTTTAAAAAACTCTTCAAAATTAATACACTTTGACTTCATTACATCCTCCGCAATCTGATGCTGATCGGAGAAGCAGAGTATACATTGCAATAAAAAGGTGTTTTGAGAATTGATTTAGGAGGTTATTTTGACTAAACATATATATTGCTTGCACCTCATTTGTCAATAGTTAGAATAGATTTAGTGCCCTTAGAGTTATATTTCACAAAAATTGTACTATCAATATTTTTATTAATTAGTCGAGTGTTATTTCCAGAATGGGTGTGCAATGGGACCGCTGGCTATTGCTCCGTTCCTGGGATTGGCAATTTACGGTTTTGACTTTGCAAAGAACATCCCTTGGGCTATGAACCTCCTGATGAAGACTTCATTCGTCCGACGCGGTGTTGTGGCCTTGGCCCTAACGGTGTTTGGATTCGACAGAAAACCTTTGGATTGCGACGATGTCTACTGCCATTTTGCCAAACCTCAAGTGCTTCTCGACTACCTGGATATATCTAAGACTTCTGTTTGGTTTGAGATTTTATGCATGGCAGGGATAATGTTATTGTTTAGATCATTCGTCTACATGAACCTGCGTAAAAGGTTTTCCACATAAAAATAAACATATTAACGTTCATCATGCCTCAGAGGCAGACCGAGGAAGACATGGAAAAGGATTCGAGCAGGAGGGGAAGTACGGAGGACTGAAGACAAATGGCGAGGGAGCGCAGTCAAGTGGAGAACATTTGTGGAGGTCAAATCCCACCCTGGATTGTAGTGCTGTGATGATGATGAATCTCCATTGTGTAGTGGTTGAGACACTTTACTTCGGATCTGATCCATTGGTTCCATTTATCAATTGCGTTCCATTTATCATTTATCAATTGTGTCTAATAATGGTCATTTTTGGTGTTGGTTTTGAAAATATACATGTATAAAAAAAATATTTTTAGGTTGTTGTCTATTATTTGAATCTAGTAGTTATATAGTGAATCTATAGTATCAATTAAATGTGCAGCATTAAATAATTGAATGAAGAAAAACACCAGAAAAGCTCTCCATATAGATTTGATTGGAAACCAATTTCGACACTGACTTAGTACCTTTTGATTCTAGCCCACTTAGTACGCAATCTGCCTCTCTTAAATACCCCTTGGATATGAAAAATTTGTAGCCGTCGAATATAAACAATACTTTGTTTCCTTCGGCACACTACAGAGGTTAGGTCATGAGAGCTCAGCATTGAGTTGCACATGAGAGATACACTATCAAAATATTTGTTGGCGCATACATTATAGATTACATGTTCACGCTCCATGCAAAGCTATACGATTTAATAAGTGCAAGACTGAGGGGGAGGGGAAAACAGAACGGCGGGGGTGGGTGTGTGCGACTCCTAGCCCGGCACCCTCAGCCGGCAGCCCTCAATCAAATTACAAATATCGCTCGGCTAGCAGATCAAGGAACATAATGTAACATTATACATTTATTATCTTATTTGTCTGTGACGACTGTATGAAATTGTGTGGCAAGCATTACGGTGAGACAACCCACATCACAGATATTTTGATATTATAATACTCTCATGTGTAAAGTTTTTAACACTTGCCTGATATTGTATATTGCCATCTCATTTGAATTTCATAATAATGGAGAAACACAGTTCTGCAAATGAAATTTAAGCAAAGAATGATCTGACTTTTGGATCACAAAACACACCCAAGTGTCATTTCTTGTGTTTTTCTTTATTCTGTGCATAAAACGCACTCCATCGAAGTACTTAATTAAGTTATTATTGAGTGTACCCTGAATTGCCAGCATTCTCTTAATACCGTAAATTACCCAGGAAATACAAATGGTGTTTGAAAAAGTATTTGTTTTAAGGGTTGTGATTATATGAATAAGTTTGCACATTATAAATTTTTTTTAAATATAAAATTGTGATACTTTGTGAAGTAAAAATTATGTTTAGTGTTATTAATCCATTGATTAGATAGGTACTGAAATGTTTAGAAATAATTTTGACCTTGAATACAAAATTAATTTTATACCAAATGTCTTCATCTATTATAAGTAAAATTAAAAAAATTTTAAGTAACCCCCGACACAAAAAAGAGCTGATGACCTTGAAACGCCTGAACAGATTTTCATGAATTGTAGCTAAGAACCATCACGATCACAATATCAGCTTTCAAACAAAAAAAACTGCATCATAATTGGTCCATTCGTTTAGGAGCTATGATGCCACAGACAGACACACAGACAGCGGTCAAACCTATAACACCCCTCTTTTTGCGTCGAGGGTTAAAAAGTAATGTGAATGAAGTACCTAATCTAAAGAATTTAACAGATAAAAGGATAAATCAATCACAGACCTATCGAAGCATTAAATTGCATGTTAAAAATGTGTAAATATTTTATAAAAATACTGCGACACTTGCCAGACCTGACAAAGAGAAAAGGGTTTAGACGCAACGAGTTAACTGGAAAAAACCATGAATTTATTGAGTAAATGCAGTACTGAAATAATTAATGCATTAGAATAATTTGAATTATTCACAAACTGCTTGATCCTAGATGGCGCTTATTTAATTAATTTAGGAAAAAACACTTTTTCTAAGTTATAATTTAAAATATTGATGAAGTGTTTGTTTGCGCCTATTTATAAGGAATACGAAGATGAATGAATAGTTTTATCCGTATAAAAACTCAATTCTGTCAAGAAAGACAAACAAATACAATTTGAATTTGTATACCTATCTTGCCAAAATATTTATTGTTATTCCTTTTGTACAGGCGTAAACGAACAATTACAACTTGTTTTAATATTAGCATAACTTGCAAAAAGTTTTTCCCTAAAATAAATTAGAGCCGCCAATGGAGAAACAGTTTATGAATAATTTTAAGTTCACCCCTAAGTGAATACATTATGTATAGAAAATTCTTATTGATCTTTGCATAAGCTACAATATCGTGGGCATACTGATAAAAAAACACTATTTCGGAAATTTGACATTTTCATCATAAAACACACCAAATCGTAAAGACAATTCTTAAATGAATTCATAATCTACTCTTTCTTAGATGGCGCGAGTATAATTATTTTAGGAAAAATGCTTTTTACAAGTTATGTTTTAAAATATTAAGAGGAATTATGAATGACCACACTTAGCAATATAAATATGAATACATAAATAGTTTTGTCCGTAAACAAACTGAAATCTTTTAAGAAAGGCTAGCAAATACAATTTGTATCGGTGATTCAATCCAATTTTGTATTTGTTAGCCTTTCTTGAAAGATTTGAGTTTGTTTATGGACAAAAATATTTATTAATATTGCATATGTAATAGCGATGTGTAGGTTCAGCTGGAGTGGGCTCTTGAACTCGGGTTCTTCGCAGGGAGCGGATCCTACTCCTACTACTTTTTCAAATCGACTACTCCCAGAGAATCCGGTCCATAACTGGGACCCAAACCCGGAGCCAGACTTGCTACAAGAACTGCTCCTAGAAAAGACGTGCTTCCGTTTAAAAGGAAGCACCCCTCGGAGGCCTCCGGCAAATGCAAAACTTATCCATCTGTAGTATGTAAGGACGCAAACAATTAATTCATCTTAATATTTTACACGATATCTTGTAAAAAAGTATTTTTCTCTAAAATAATTAAAATTGCGCCGTCTATAGATTATGAATTCTTTTGAGTATCACCTTAAATTAAAATATTCTACAATTTTAACTTTAAATCAAAAATGAATACCTCCGTACTGACAAAAAACAGGATCGGTAGTAGTACCCACTCAAAAAGGAGAGATATGTAAATACGAATGATACGAATAGAGGGAGCGCACTAATATTAAAAACGATAATATTTAAGCGAAAATTGTGAAAATGTTTAATAAAACACGACTCGTTTAAAATAGAGCAAGAATCTCATGTCTAAAATAGCTTTTAAAGAATCACTGCGAATTTTTTCATACATAACTTGTAAAATAACCTAAAAAAACTTATTGATAATAATTTTTGGAGCATAGGTACTTTGCGATTTTTTCTATCAAGGGAAATTCATATAATTGTCATTTCGGTGCGGGGAATGTATAGATATTATCTTCAAGAATGGAATATATTTTTCTAAGAGCTTTAAAACCTAGTGTTATTTTGCCAGAACAAAAACGTTCAGCAAAATATTCTAAATGCACTTAGGAAATAAACTTAAAATATGATTATTCATAATAAAAATCAAACAGACGTAAATGAAAAACACATTCTTAAATGAACACACTTCATGATATTATATTTTTATATCAACGCAAACTGCAATTTAATTCGACAAAAAGCCTTTGAAGTTGGTACAAAACAATGCTCGTTTTCTCTGATTTTAGAGTTTGTTTTTTGCCAGTATACCCACAATAATGACCGGTCAGTGGCTGAGTTTGGGTTTTGGGTCCCACCGAACGATTCCTCGGCTGGCTGCCCTCCATCATGACACAAGCAACATTTTCCGCTTACCGTGGTGGTAGTAGAAGATTTTAACCGTTTTAGTGCTAAGCAATTTTTGCAAACATGTATGAGAATTGCTGCACATATGTTGATTAATTTACAGGAAAAATAATGGTGTCAAATAAAACACTCTAATTTAGACAAATATCAATCAATTTGATTAATTCTTTTGTATTATAAAGAAAAAATGTTTATTGATATGAATATGAAAAAAATAAACATAAAATATCAATATTTTTGTATTTTATTTAATTTTGAAAATAAAAAATATTTTAAAAAATAGCTCAACAATTATGTTTTGCCGCACAAATAGCGTGTAGGCCTTTCCTACAGCGAATGCATATAAAAAACGGTAAAAAGTTATTTTTAAATGTATAAGAATGCACTCTCGTTACAAATTATGCGCGAAGTTAGAGTATGTCCACTCCCATGGAGCACCAAAAACACTGAAACTCGCAGCGTTTTTGTGCTGCGTCGCAATTTTTGATACAAACGATCGCAGCGCTTTTGCGATGCGTAGCATTCTAATGGTTAAAATATTGTCAGGTTATATCTAACCCGGGAATGTTTCTTTCTTTAAAAAATAATTAAATTAAATTAAAATATTATAGGTATGTAATAATAATTAAATTAAATTAAAATATTATAGGTATGTAATAATAATAAAATTAAATTAAGATATAGGTACATATTTTGTTCAAAGTTAGACATACTATGGACAGACAGACTGTGTTGAAAAGGCATTAGTTTGGAAAAAACAATAGAGGTGTTATTATTAAACTTTTGTAATTTTGTTATTGTTTTGAAAAATATAATTAATTTCTGTGTAGGTATTACATAAAAATGTTATGTACAATATTTTAGCAATAATTGAAAAAAGACTTAAATAAATAAAAACAAAAAATCTATACATCAATTTATTTAATACATTATATTTATTTCTTCATATTATATTTGATTATTTCTTAGCTTGCTTTTCTTTTCTCTTCTTTACATGCTTCTTCACCTTGGATTTCCTTTTCTCTGCTTGTTCTCCTTTAGATGCCTTTTTCCTTGCTTTCCTGCTCTCTGGAGATTCATCTCTGGGGCGGCCACCCTTCTTACCTTTGGATTCTAAAACAAAGTAATGTAAATAAGTACTTTTCGTTAATTAATTACAAATAATGGAAGGGTTCAATCCAAATGAAAAAAAGAATCATTCTCTGGCAACAATTTACTTAATCCAGAGATAAAATGATGGCTCTACAACAAACAACATTTTACTGAATCCATAGATAAAACGATGACCTGACAACAAATAGGTGACCTATGAATGATTAAAAACAGTAATGGGTGGCAACTCTAAACTGTTCAGAGTAAGTAAATAGCAAAATGAATTTAAATTACCTTGTTCTCCCTCTGACCCTTCATCAGAACTCTCCGATTCCTCATCAGAGCCCTCATCTTCCTGTGGTGCCAATATTTCCGGAACATCCGCAGCTGTCAAGTTCGCCTTAAGTCCTGCAATGGTCTTGTAGACCAGGTCTTCTCCAGTTCCTTGCTTTGCTAACCTGATGTCTCGTTCAACATCCACTACCTGCAGAAACAAACAAAATATAAATTAAAATGTGATTAGGTGAGGAAAATAATTCTGCGAACAGTTTCCAGGAATATGTACTTATAATACAGGAAAAAGTAAGATGCATAAATGTTTTCAAATTTCATTATGCATATTATACATGTCGATAGCGGAAATTTGAAATTCTGTAAAGGACAATAAATCCTAAAATTAGTCATTTTCCTGTTTTTTTTTTCTTTTGATCTGCTTCATCAAAATATTTCTAGGAAAGTAAGCGTGTCTTTACGACGTGCATAAGAGGATTTAAAAAAATAAATCAAATACGAAAGATCTGTTTAATGTATCTTAATATATATATTTCTTCTGTCCGTGTGTACTCGTATGTCACTGAACTCCTCCTAAACGGCTGGACCGATTTTGATGAAATTTTTTTGTGTGGGTTCAAGGGGATTCGAGAATGGTTTAGATTCACAATTTGGTCCACTGGAAAATGTTCTTTTAATTAATTATTTATTTCTAAGGAGTTGTTGATTTTGGAATGTTTTACATTGGATCCGGCAAACCGCGCTACCATCGCAGTATCGAATATTTAATATTATTCTATTTTAATTTTAGTTTGTCCCGACAGTTGTGAACAGGACAACGTCTTTCGGGTCCGCTATAAATAAATAAAATAAATTGTGAAACATTCCAGAACACTCTCGAATGTTGTCCTGAGCGAAGCCGGGTAACCCAGCTAGTTTTATAATAAAAATTCATAATGGTCTACAAAAACAGGAGATTTTTTCGAAAAATAAAACTTTCTTTTCGCTCTCCTGAAAAATTAGCATTTGTCCTTTAAATTTTTTTACATGATGTAATAGGTACCTACTGAAAGATTTTACGGTACATATCACTGGACGAAATGATGCACTGGTATAACAAAAAACTGACAGTACAAAATTAATTTAAATAACTTGTAAAACCTTGAAAATTGGTAGCCATGTTTGAAAAATATCTTTAACTAGTCCCCGGCGTTGCCCGGGCTTTACAGAGTTTTTTTAAAAATCAGATGTAGACAGTAGCGATGAGTCGGTCCAGTCGGAATGGGCTCTTGAACTCGGGTCCTTTGCGGGAAGCGGTTCCTACTCCCACTCCTTTTTCAAATCGACCACTCCTAGAGCACCCTGTCCCGGACTCGATGCTCGAACCCGCACTGGAGCGCGGACTCGGGCCCAAACGCGGAACACGAACTCGAACCCGAGTGCCTCTACCGGCTGCCGCCGGCGGTAAAAGCATTCGGCCCGTGTCGGCGATTTAGGCAGCATGCGAGCCGCGTGGTACCACTGAATGAATGAGTGGCGGGTCTGTGAACTTCAGCAAAATGTACATTGCAGAACAGGCGAAGGGGTGCGACGGCTGACGGGCCCGAGTCCGCGTACGGGTCCTTGCGCGCTGTCGGGTTCTAATTCTGTGCTGGTTCTAGAGCAGGTCCCGGGTCCGAGTTCTTCTGCGGGCTCTATCCGAGGGCGGGTCCGAGTTCTTGGCCGAACCCGTGCGTCCCGTCTCCGTGCGCCGCAACAGCGCCCAGTGTCTACTCAGTCCGCACCCAAGAACTCGAACCCGGGACCCACTCCTAGAACTCAAGTGCTTTTAAAACGAAGCACTCCTCGGAGGCCTCCGGCAAAATGCAGAATTTACTCATCTCTAGTAGACAGTAATTTTCATTATATTTCGAATGTCGTTTGTCCAAAATTTCACCTTGAAGTAACTACACATTCTTTCGAAAATTCTGCTTTTAGGGGGTGAGAAAAGGGGCTGGGGGTGGTTTTTCGAAATTCCATATAGACAGTGATCTTCCGCTTGTTTGAAGATCGAGAAATCAAATCCACGTCACACTCCTGTCACAGAAATTCTTCTTAATGTAAAATATAAATAGATAAATTACCTCAGCCAGACGTTTAGGAATGTACGCATTCTTGAAAACTTCCTCTTCTATTTGTTCTTGCGCAGTCATATCCTCGTAACTTCTGTTGGAAATACTGTCGGAAACCTTATCCAGGTATTCTTCCATGTTCTCTTCAGTGATACTCGGATCGGTGATGAAGTCAAACAGCTCCTTAACTGTCATAGTGGCAACACCCTTTTTCCTGAAGAAGTCTGAAATGTTTGTGCAATCTTTCCTGAGGAAGAGGAGAGCCTGGGGATGGTCATGCTCCACAGACTGCGAGACATCTATAACGACTATCTGACCATCGTGGTACAGTAGATTAAACTCTGACAAATCAGCATGCACCAGTTTACACTTTGTGTACAGAGTCCACATCATAATGACGCAATCTCTGTATAACCCTCTTGCTTTTGATGATGAAATTTCCACATCTTTTAACTTAGGGGCTGGCCATCCTGTTGTACCGATAAAGCTCATGAGCAGCACATGACCTCGTAGCAATATAGGTTCAGGTACATTTAATTTCGCTCCGTGCATTCTTACCAAGTTTCGCATTTCTTTTTCAGCCCATGTTCGAACCATCTTTCTTGGATTGGACTTGCAGTATCCATGACGGAAGCGATATTCTCCGGTAACATATTTGTCACGATCCTTGAACACCAAGATGGAAGTTTTATAAATTTTGATAGCAAAGTCTTGGCCTGTTTTTGATGTGGCGTGATAAACATTGGCTTCTTTACCGGTGGATATGCAGCCATTGATTTCGGCAATCATGCCTCGGTTGAGGAGTTTGAACAATATCATTCTTGTTCTCGGATCCATCACCTGTTCCACGGTGGCTCGGTCATGTTTATCCTTCGTCCTCATTCTTTCTCCGTCGGCTTTCTTTGAACTTTCAATCAATGAATTGGCTGCGTAACTTGATAGAGTTGGTCCTTCATATTTATCAATATTGATTCGATTGGTATATTTCTTAAATAGTTTGTCTGTCGGTTGATAGTTGGTTATTTTGTTTGAATTAGCCTGGGAGTTGACATTGCCACCGGAGGAACCTTTGGCTTTTGTGTTCTGGTTGTTGTCTCTGCCAATATCCCATTCATAGAGATCATCGTCGGAGAAATCCTCATCGCTTTCATAAAACTCTTCATCTTCGTTATTGGCCAAGTTTGTTAAAACCGTCTTTATTTCCTGAAAATAAATTGATCTTTTAGAATAATTCAACCATACAATGTATTCATATATATGAAGGTATATATCTAAGGTATATTTTTAAAAATCTAATAACATAGTAATAGGTATGTTTACCTTAAAAATTTCAACTTTTTCTACTTCATCGTCGTCATCACTAAATTGGCCTTCAACTATAGCCGTCATGGTGTTAGAAGCTACAAGGTATCGTGGAAAATATAAAAGCCTATCTCAAATTTCTTATTATTTCACAACAATATGAAACGCACGTGGTTGGCGCAAGGCAGTGAAGTTTTTAGAAATAACCAAGAATTTGACAGCTCTAGGATGTTGCCAGCATATTATTTATTTACTTACATAAAACTCATTCTTGAAAAGGTATCAACTGAAAAGGAAAAAATTATTTACGTATTTGTGTGGGTTCTTTTAGATTTTTTGATGAGTAACTACTTACTCACTGACATTTCTAGTGAACACATTGCAAAAATCTATGGAGAAATTATTGGACATTTGCTGGATTTGTTTCGTTTTGCGTGTTCGCGATGTGTTTTTCGTAAATTGTGAATTATATTTCCATCAATTTAATATAATCATCGTTCAGTTGTAGTAATTGAACACAACAGTCTTCACGATGGGGCGTCGATCTATAAATACCACTAAAAGTGGTAAATATATGAACCCTACTGACCAAGCCAGTAAGTCCTCTTGTATACTGTGAAATTTATGTCAATTTATATATATTTACAAATATGATAAAATTTTACTTACGATATCACACAATAATGTGTGTAATTACCAAAAACAATGTTTCGCTTTAAGAAACCCAAACTATTAACCTAAAAACCTGTTTAAAAAAAATAGTTCTTCAGTTTTTAGTTTGGGTTCAAAACAGAAAAGATAAGAGAGCCTAAAAATCTATTTTATTATTAATTATAGTTACTTCAACATGACTGAGAACCGCCAAACTAAAGACTTATAACATTAATTTTGATTTGAATGAAATAGCTATTGGTGCACTATTTTCATTCTTCGATAACTGAAATATACAGAAATTCGCTAGTTTTGTGGGTTTCGGGTAAAGTTTTTTTTTTACCTGAACGTACGTGATATGGTTTGTTGCATTTGGGCGACAATATTGCGGATGTATCATGTACGTTTGTATGTGTAGGGCGGTTAAAAAAAATGGATAATTTGACTATTTTCTTCATGTCGTAATATTTTGTTTTTTATGCTAGTTTTTTTGGTAAATATTTCCCTAATAGGGACACGCTTAATATTCACTTTTTATTTCAGAAACACTTAATATCAGTTAAATAATAACTAAAAGTAAGTATTTCACTTTCTGAAATTGGAAAATAATGCATTTTAGTAGATATTTCATTAAAAAACAGACAATTACACATCTTTTCTTCACGCCATGTTTTGATATAATAATATTAAAATAGCTTTTTAGGCTAGTTTTTTTTTCCTTTTTTAATGAAACCCAAACTAAGAACCTATTTTAGGGTCATATATTAATATTTTGGATTAAAAAAGAGAAGAAAAAAAACTAACCTCAAAACTTTGACATCAATGACAATGGTCGCCGAGCGAATATTCGTTTTTAAATTTAACGAAATAACTATTAAAATTCATTATTTTTCAATTCCGGAAGCTGAAATACTTACTTCCCATTATTACCTAACTGATGTTAAGTGTTTTTGTAATAAAAAGTGCATATTGAGCGTGTCCCTATTAGGGAAATAAATACCGTTTTTTTTATATATTTTTTAACTAGCAAGTACCTGGCATTAATTCTGTTTATTGAAGTGCTTTTTGGAACACAATATTTTCTGTTTTTCGGTCTTGTGCATACACAAAATAAATCAGAAGGCTTTCCGATGCTGTAAGCAGGCCACATACAGCTGTCCGTGTGAGATGCACGAATTTTCCTAACTTACTCCCTGCTCTCCCCTATTGCTACTATGTCTCCTAAGCAATCCGTCTCTCTGCCTCTTCCCCACCCATCCGTCACCTCTCCCCCACCCATCCGTCACCTCTCCCCTGCGTGTCTTTTCCCATGCGTCCCCGTTCCCGCCTCCGTTCCCCTCCCGCGTCCCGATCCCTTCATGCGTTCCCCTTCCACCTTCCTCGTCTACCTTCCCCTGTCCGCGTTCCCTCCCGTGTTCCTCTTCCACCTTCTCTGCCTTTTCCCCTCCACATCAATAACAACAGCCGCCAAGTGAACAATCGATTTGAATTTTTACAAAATATCTAATTAAATGCTTTACTTTCCGTTTTCGGAAATTTAAATGCTTACTTCTCATTATTGTCTAACTATTAAAAAGTGTTTTTTTTTAAGTGCGTATTAAGCGTGTCCCTATTTTTGGTATATCTAAAATTTTACCAAATTTATTTACACTAGTTACATATTTATTATCTTGTAATAATATTTGTTAGAAAAATGATAGTTTTAATTAGTCTGAAATAGATTTTTTCAGCCATGTTGAACTGAGAAAATAAGCATCCATTGTTGTATTTTTTTAGGAAAAGAGGCTAGAAAAAAGGAATTAAAGAAGAATAAAAAACAACGACAAATGGTTCGTGCTGCAGTTTTGAAGATGAAGGATCCTTCACAAATCCTAGAAGAACTGGAAAAAATTGATGAAATGGGTATGAATGTTTTTACAGATTATGATTGATCATCATAAAAGTCTCTGAAAAAACTTTAAACAAAAAAATCTAATTGCTCTTATTTCTTCTCTTTTAGAATACAATGTCTTACAACCTTCGCCGCTGAATGAAAAGGTGTTAAAAGAGAAAAGAAAGAAGTTAAAAGAGACCTTGGAGCGTGTGTTGAAAATGTATGTAAGTATATTTATAACAATTTAGTTCTATCTGTAAGTAATAAAGAAAAAATGTGTAAAGGGGCAAAAAGTTTTTTAAAAAGAAACGGGGATATTTAAAGTAAATGTCGATCACTAACTCATTTAGTTTACAATTGATAATGTCTGTATCAGTCCACGCTTTAAATGCGCAAGTGTTTTATAGATTATACCGTCACACAACGCTATAAAAGATTTCTCCCTACGGTAGGAGAGGGGGTCATATCAATTAGGGAGCTGCTGCAGATTGTCATTTCTTTGTAAAGAATCTGTCAACTTGATAACTGACAGCCGCTGAGTAATTGATATCGCCTGATTAGCAGATACGAAATATCATTGTCGTCCCGCCCCACACTTATCTGTCAGGCGGCAGGTCTGAATAGGATTGGGTGGCGAGCGATATGCTCCGCCCAAAAACATGCATTTTTGTATCGCAAGAATATCTTAAGAGTTAGGTAACTTCATGTGATTTACTGTTGCCATGCTTTAAAAGGGGAAATTAAGTAGGTCTGCTTTAGTTCATTTACACGTCAGCCAAAGGGTTTAACAATTTTTACTTCTTTTTTATTTTGCTTTGTGTATTAATCTGAGCATCATCTGTTACAGGATAAGGACGAGCCGGAGAAGTGGGTGGAGCTAAAACGCCAGGAGTCAGAGTATGAGAGGAGACGAACAGCCCTGGCGGCATACCACGAATCAGTGCGTCATGCCCAAGCCGTGCAAATTGACGATATTCCGTTACCTACTCTGCAAGTAAGTACGATGAACACATGGATATTATTTTATTATAGTTGAATCAGCACACTAATGAATAGAATACTGATCGCTCACCGGTGAATTTTTTCCGTTCTAATGTCATCCGTGCTGGAATTTTTTGAGATGGTCTGTGGACCACCACTTTGGCGACCACTGAATAGAGGACAAAATCAGAATCGCTTGCGTCAATAACACTGTAGATTCGTCTTTTTTATTTCACGAATGAAGTCTGTACGGCTGCTTAGAAATAAAAATTTCTGTCCACGTCAAAATTCATTTTTATTCAATGGCATTCTAAAAATTAAAATGTTTGAGTTTTCAAAGTTCTCAAGTTTTGATTTGAGGATATCACGGTCATAATTTCTTTGAAAAGAAAAGAGTATCATGGTCATAATTTTTTTGAAAACAAAAGAGTATCACGGTCATAATTTCTTTGAAAACAAAGGAGGATCACGGTCATAATTTCTTTGAAAAGAAAAGAGTATCACGGTCATAATTTCTTTGAAAACAAAGGAGTTTCACAGTCATAATTTCTTTGAAAACAAAGGAGTATCACGGTCGTAATTTCTTTGAAAACAAAGGAGTATCACGGTCATTTTCTTCAACTTCTTTGAAAACAAAGGAGTATCACGGTCATAATTTCTTTGAAAACAAAGGACTTTCACAGTTATAATTTCTTTGAAAACACATTTTGATTATATTTATTGAGTTTATATACATATTTGTATAAATATATATATATTTTTTACAGTACAGTTGTCTCCCAAATGGGAGTTTTTATTTTTTTTTTAGATGAAGTTAATTATTCTGGGTAAAGTTTTACGTTATAAACATGAAATCTACGTGAATAAGATATATTTATTATCTGGTTAATAGAATCAATCATTAAAAAAATCGTAGTTTTTTTTCTAATATCTGAGCAAAACTCATCAGGGTAATTTTCCAGCAATTCTGCATATTTTCGGCCGCACTTGAGTGTACTCTTAGGATTTTCTTCTCTGGCTTTCATCAAGTCAATGGCATTGAGTCATATAACAAGGACACACTTTTACAGCTTAACATACTGAACTATGCAGGTGGAACTATATAATGGAAATGATGAAGATGCCATGTACCATTATTAGTATGAAACTGTGCACACAAAAGTGTCACCAACATCGTTCACCCGTACTACTGCAAATCTGCACCGCCCTTGTTTCTACTATGCATGATTTCATTGTCTTCGCTGCTTTGATAGTCTGTGCTGTTTGGTTGTAGCTCGGTGATAGTCTGCACGCTTCCATGCCATTTCTCCCCTTGTTTCTATTATCTATGGAATGAAACATACTACTTTTTAAACCCATAGATTTTTCTAGGCATAAAATCTACACTAGCTGTGTTTTATGCGTTTGTGGGGATGGAGCTAACTAAATCTACTGGAGTGGTGAAAGTTCAACACATACTTTGAAATTATAAGTCAAACTTATTCGAAGGGATGGTGCTATCTAAATCTACTGGAGTGGTGAAAGTTCAACACATACTATAAAATTTTAAGTCAAATTTATTTGTAATGTGATGTACATAGCTATCTGGACAAAATATGGGTTTAGCAAGGTGATTGATTGGTGACTATGCCATAATCAATTTCTAAGGATTTTTTTTTTGCCTAGCTCATTATAAAGTTTTCACCCGGTCAGGTATCAGCTGGTTATTAATATTTGTAGATAATTAATTTGGTAATTATTTCCTGTTTCAGGTTCCAGATAATCTACTTTATGGAAATGTTCCATCCCAAATTCCACTGCCGATGGAACTCACACCGTCTGCACTGCCCATGCCGCCTATGAAACCGGTTGGCATATTGAAGAAGGACACTTATTATAAGGTAAACTTTTTGAATTACGGGTAACTAGACACGCCTCAGTGTCGCCACTATTCAGAATGGAAATGCTGCTTGAATAGCTTTAGCTGGGTTTGGTGATCAGAGCTGAATAGCCAGGTACTCCCCAACCTCTCTTTCCCATCTCCTTCCCCTCGTCACTACCTTCTGCCTCACGACTTACCCAAATTGGGGATGCCATAGTCCCTCTGGCTACAAACGCTTGGGAGCAGTTGAGGCTCTTGTGCGGTATTCACATAAAAAAAAACTTTCAATCCTTCTTGTTACTTCATGAGGCAGTGTGTTATTGTGTCGTTTGACTGATAGAGACAATTTTCAACAGCCTACGACAGCGGTTGTCAATCTTTTTGACTCGTACCACTTGACTCTTACTACTCTTACTAAACATTTGTTATACCACTTACCCTCTATCTATCTTGTGTACACGCGTAATGAAAGACAAGTTTCATTTGTAATTTTTTATTACTGTAGTTATTACATGAATTTAACAAAGTCATACAAATACAAATGCAATTTTATACAGAGTGTAACACGACTTTGGGCATTTTAAACCAGTTTAAACAAACTAAGAGATGCCGCTGTTAACTTCATCATGCTCATTTCAAATAAATTAAATATACTTTCTCATATTAAACAGATATTTTGTTATATGACAAATATCTTTATAACACATCATGTTACTTGTAGATTTTAGTAGAGTCAAATAGAGTATTGTACTAACCTGAAGAAGCTACGGTTATAGCAAAACCTTGTTGGCATTAAATATAAAAATGAAAGTGGTATTTACTAAGTTATTGTCAAATTAAATATACACCATCCAAATAGATGATACATAACCTCGAAATAATGTAGGTAAATAACCCTTTCAAGAAGAATATAAAAGCTAGAAATATTTCAATTCTCATGCCTTCAAAATTTAGAATCAAGCGTCTTGTTTGCACGAGGCAAGTAAGCGAAAAAGTGGTTTTTATTTATTTTGTGCACAATTTTATAAGAGCAAAAAAAAGTTAGAACATACAAAACCTCAAAAATAGTCTTAGTCATAAAGGGGTATTTTTAAAAAATTGTTTCTTACTATTAACATAGTTAAGTCATGCAAAAACATTTTTTTTAGTGGTTTACGCTTATATTTTTTGTTATGTAATTAATAATTTTATTTTAATTCAAATACATAGAAAAGCCAGTAAAAGCTTCAATTTATCCGTGGCATATTTTTTGATAATCATAATGTAAACCGATTCGTCGTAAAGATTGATCTAAATAGGATTTCACGTATATCTTCATCTTACATTGTGAAAAACAATCACCATGGCAATCTTATACAGATAAACTACTGGAAACGTAAATTGTAACCTAAAAGTATTAATTCAAATTCAAAATTCAAATTCTAAAACCATTTATTGCACAAAAAAAACACAAGTACAAATGGTGTAGCTTATAGATGCATTCTATTTCTTCTAGCTAACCAAAAAATACAAACATTATAAACAAAACAATTACATGTTACATTATATGAGAAAATTAAAACTAAAAATAAAAAATAAACAAAGTTAATTTACATAAGGTATTCATTAACCGTCTTACTCACGATGAATCCCTGTTACGACGTAATAACAACGCATTAGCTATCCAGGGGTGGGGGCCTATACTGCTCAGATTAAAAATCTTTACTCACGAACACATTTTGTCCTGATACAACTCTAACAGGTTTTGATATTTTTAGACTGGCATCACTCTATTCCAAATCTCAAAAATGCCCTTTATTTCGCATTTTTGCGTCGCGTTGCCGACTTCACGTTCATTCAAATGTCAATATTATTTTGACGGCTCGACGGTTCGCGTCATTACATGGTTTGTAAAATGAATGCGAAAACATTAAAGAAGTAATATTAACGACAATTTTAATGAAGTAAGTATACCTACATGTTAAACATATACGTAATGTTAATTTTTCTACATATTAAAGTGACAGCCACACAAAATTTGACATGAATGCATCTGATCTCAGTAGTAATTACATTATTTTTTTGGCTCGTTATTCATATCATTTTCGTCAGGGGGTAGGCATTTTTGCCCTTCGTCCTTATTTATAATGAAACTAAAATGCACTTGAATATACTTTAATTGGAAAAAATGCTTATAGTACCTATACAATTCGTATTAGATTAAGACACATTACGATGTAACTACGTATGCAACTTAATTAATAATGGACTATTTTTCAGTTATAGGCAAATGATAATCACAAAGATCTAAACCAGATACAAGCGCAACTGAAGATGAGGTTGAGAACAGGACGAGTTCGTACTAAAAGTACCGGCCACGTACATTTTCAAATCAAAGGTAAATATCGTGGCTCTATTGTTTTTTAAGATAAGTTTGTATGTTGAAAGTAATATATGAAAATATCAACGGTTCTATGTGTAGTTGACTTTGAACTTACCGTAAATATAGAATAATACCTTTGATCAAACAAAGTCAAAGAATGATACAACAGACTTTATTGTCATATCAAAATTGAAAGTTAAGAAAATAAATAACTTTGTTCAATAATTAATTATGTAAACCACAAAGTGATTGATTTTTAAGAAATTAGGAAAGCTTTATGTCATATATTGTCTTTTTTCCAGAAAGTTAATTCCAACGACATGAAAATAGAAAGCACCGAGAAGATGCTGTATGCTCAGGTTTATGAAGGAAGAGTCCAGAGCCAATATTCAGCTAAAGGAACTGGAGTCACAGACTAGAATAAGATTGATGGAGGAGCTTAATTTTCAAAATATTGATGCTAAAATGTGGACGGAGAGCTAAATAAAAGTACACATAAATAAATCTAGTTGTATTCATTTTGATATTGTGTTTTATTCTTCTGTTGTTATGTAATATGTGTCTGTTTCAGCAAGTACATTATATTGACCAAGTAGGTACATTTTTCAAATAGTATAATATAATCTTATAGTTGGCAAATCAGAAGTTATAGATTCACATCTATGATAAAAAAAACAGAGCAACATGATACACTCATACATATTACTAAAAATGTTGACAAATGAAGACCCGTATAGAGGCATTTCCAATCTGGTTCATGTTTGGGGCTGCTTCCAGTTCCACAACAGCACCACCACCTGCTACCGCTACTGCTTCCTCGTCGCGTTCATCATCATCTATTCCAAATTACAAATCATAGCATTAGCACATACAAAACTCCAAGAAATATCTAAAAGCAGATTGTATTATAATGTTTAATTTTAACACACATCTTTTATCATATATTTAATGTAAGAAGTGTATAAAATAATATCGGCATAGTACAGCTGTAGTATACATTCTTACATAAACTATATCGTATATTATTAATGCAAGAAGTGTGTAATATGCTACTGCTTCCTCGTCGCGTTCATCATCATCTATTCCAAATTACAAATCATAGCATTAGCACATACAAAACTCTAAGAAATATCTAAAGACAGATTGTATTATAATGTTTAATTTTAACATATACATCTTTTATCATATATTTAATGTAAGAAGTGTATAATATAGTAGTGGCATAGTATAGTGTACGGTCAGGCACGGGGCACACGACGTACAGCCCCAATGATCCACAACTGTTGCTGAGGAGCATAAACTATTGTATTAAATTATTTTCTTACCTATTGAGGGTCATTCATATCGATGAATCAAGACGAGACAATCATATCAAGACAATGGAGAACTTGATGTCTTGATGGTATCATACACATACCCCGCAGCAGATACTTGTGTTGCGATAGATATTTGAGCCCTGTTGAAGGCAACTTCTCTGGGATATCTTGGTTTCTGAACTGGGGTGAACAGATACTTCTCCTAACAGTGCACACATTACTCAGGGGAAACGTTTTATTCCCTACAACTCTGCAGAAGTTGCTTGTTGTTCTTCAATGCTATGCGGCATTTTAATGTGCTGTGAAGCAAGAAATCCGTATCCGAATTTCAGCAAAATCACATGTATCTGCGAAAAAAATTTTAAGTATAATAATATAGCTTGTTTGGTAATCGATTTAGCTGATTTTTTTTCACAGGAGTGAGTATTATAAACACAATCTTACCTCGTTTTGACCCCAGTATCGTACGGCACAAAGAACCTGGAGATCAAAACATCCAAATATGGCCGTACAAATCGATTAAGCGTCTCATATTTACTTTGGCAATTCTATATTTATATCTGAAATCACTCTCTGTTAACGCCGCAAACGGGTCGTACCGCTTTTTATACGTTTTCCGTGCCCGTGGTGGACGAAAATTTGCTAAACCTTCGAACTTTTATGTCAGATGTCAACAAAGTTTGACATCTCGATTAATTACGGCCGTAATAACGACGCTAACCCTGGGTGTCAGGTGGTTTAAAATCTGACAGCTGCTAATATAACGATGTTATAACGGTGGATAAAAATCGCGCATGCGCGCGACTGTCGGACCATCATGTGAGTAACAATTTCACCTAACCCGTCCGTGTTGCGGCGTAATATCTTTTTTTTGCGATTATGAGTAAGACAGTAAGAGTATAATGACATTTGTTTAGAAGAAATGAAATTAAAAAGAAATTCATTATCAGCGGGTTATTATAACATCAACATGCTTTATTAGGGTAGCTAACAATTTGTACCTATAAAATATTTCAATTGCCAAGCAATCCAAAGTATTTTGACGTATCGCAAAATAAACCTCTCGGACCTAAGAATCTATTAGCATTTTTGAATGAATTCTGATAGTTTGAAAACGATCATATCGATTCCACTTTTGATGATGTTTCAAAACGATTGTATCGTACTGTGTATTCAATATGATTATTGACATCGATAAGCGAGAATCGATTGTTCAAAAATCGATTTATCTATGATAATGTTTTTTAATTTGATGGTAAAAAACATCGATGTTTCATTGATTGTGCCTATCGCTAGTCTGAACATTGGCAATGGCACACATCTTTTGATTCTCTGTATTGCATACTGAGAACCAGATAAATTATCTTTGAATTGAGGCATTTTCCTTCCTGTCTTCTCCAGATATAGTTGTGTTCAGTGTCTCAAATCATTAACCGTTTGATTGCCGATCGTCGACTTTCGTCGATTCGTGTTTTAACGAAGATTGCCGATCGTCGATTTCCGTCGATTGCGTCAGTCGTGCTCTGATTCGCGCGTACGTCGGGTGTGGTGCTGCGGCGATGGTAAATATTATTCTAATATTATCTTAATAGTTGTAAGATCGTAGTAAACCGTTTAAATTTCAGATTCATTTATTATTTTTTTTAAAGAATTTATGGGGTTTTAAAAAAATATATAGTTTCATAAAAAATGATGTTTTTTTGGCATTTTACAAGAAACTGTATGCATTTTTTGGCACTCAAACGGTTAATATCATATGGAAACCCATATACTAAGGAGATATGATCAACAAATACCCATAACCCATACACAACCCATACACTAAGGAGATATGATCAACAAATATGCCTCCTTCTTTTTTGGTGAGCTTCTTGACCGCGGTCAATGTTAGAATACAACACATCATTATGCATGATATTTTTTAAATTTTAAAATTAGTAATAAAAATTTTTCAATAAACAAAAAAATAATTGCAAACCAGAATTGAAAACACATCATGCAACTTACCTTTAGTAAAATATAGGATCTAATTCCCACACGCAGATCCACTGGATTATGTCAAGGTACTTTTTTGCAAAAAAAAACGACGTGTCACTCCTTCGACTGCTTCTCGTGAACTAAGCGGACGCTGATACGCTAGACTAGTAGAGTCGACGCACAATGAAACAGCTGATGTTTGATCACGTTTTTCAACTGTGTATGTCATTTGGTTCTGGGGTGACGTGAGAGTAAATATTAATTTTTTTGGTCAAAGTTAGTCCAATGGTAAAAATTAGCGGGTCTTACGGTACTTTAACCTGTTTTTTATTTAAAATTTTTTTTTTTTAAGATTTTCTTTTCAACCAACTCCACTATATGTTTTCCTTAATCATCTGTGTTTTTCTTAATATGAATTTTGTGTGGAAACTTTGCTGGTTCACGCAACCTTGTAACCAGTAATTATTTTTACCGATTCCATCCAAAATTATTTTGACTGAAACTGACCACAGCAACAGAATCAATTTAGTGCTAACTTGACCTGGTTTATTGATTAATTTTACCCTGCTCAAAAAATTGTAAGATGTCAATGTGTACTGCTTTTTACGTAAAAATAAAAAACATGCTTTCGGGAGCCCAATCATGGCGGTTCGGATGGAATGTAACTGTTTCCCTAATGAACTAAAATAAAATAAATACGGACAGATTTTTTGCTTTCTATGTAAGATTGTTTTTTAAATATATTTCTATTCTGTTCTCAGGAAGTTTCCTCTGGGATGGAGCCTCCAGGAGTGCCCCCCGGGCCCCCGCCCTCCCTGGCCGATCTGGCTGAAGAGGAGAATATGGAAACCGATGATAAGGACGCTTCGAGAAGAACCGGACAAAAGACTTTACGCTTTTCAGATCAAATTGAGATTGAAAGAAAGGTATTATAATATATTACATATTATTTTTTATAAAAATAAAACACAAAGGCTTTTTTTATAAGAAATAAGTGCATAAAATGAACTAATTATAATGATTTTCCACAGCGAGATATGGACAGACGCCAGAACATAATGGACTACGAGTCTCATCCAATGGACCATGATGATAGAATCCAAGATTCCGATGATCGAATTCCTCCCATGGGAGTGGTTCCCATGGCAGCCGCCATGACCAGCAAACCAACATCCTTGCAGCAGCGGATGCTAGCACTATCGGGACAGAATATCGACGAGTTTATGAAGGAAATGGAAGAAGTCCACAAGAAGAGGGAGATGGACCGACAAGCTGACCTGAACAACAGGTTGCAAGAACGCCAAGTAGAAGAATCTAATAGCGAAGAGGAAGATCATCCCACAGATAAAGATGATAGAATGATTGTTCCTCATATGATGTGTCCTCCAGGCACTACAGGGATGGAGGGACCAAGCATGGCAACGCATCCCCCTCCGCTGATGGGGACCATGCTCAGGCCACCTCCTCTGCGGCCTTTAGGGATGCCCCCACCAGGGTTGCGGATTCCCCTTCCCCTCCCTCCTCCAAACAGGGGTGCTCCTCCCGGTCCTCCCCCGGGTCTCCCCCCGCGCCTAATCCGCCTCCCGCCCGGTCCGCCTCCTGGCCTCCCTCCTCGAGGATTACCTCTCCCAATTCCGCGCCCTCTCGGCCAAAACATCCAACATCCCCTCACCCTCCCGCTGCCCGTTCTGTCTGCCGCTCCTCAGCTCATTAACAGGAAAGAAGGCCAACCGCAAAGTGCCACGATCACAGCTAAACCCCAGATCCGCAATCTCTCAGCTGATGTCACGAGGTTCGTGCCTTCGGCTCTGAGAGTCAAGAGGGAGGATAACAAAAAGGTGAAGCCGGGTCCCCAGCGGCCAGTGGTGGATCTCAAGAAGATGGCGGACGTTGCGCAGAAGCCTCCAGGTGCTCCGACCAAAGACGATGCTTACATGCAGTTCATGAATGAAATGCAGGGCTTGTTGTAAACTAGTAAAATTATTGTGTTCTATAGCAATAAATCAATTTTAAATATTTGTCATTTTTATGTGTTGTTCTCATATATAGTAGAAACAAAGCGGAAACGGCACGAAAGCGCACCTACTGGTGCCAAAATGCGAATGAAATAATAGTACCATGAATAATAATAAAATTATTGTGTTACAAAACAATAAATCAATTTAAAATATTTGTGGTTTTCATGTGTTTTTCCCATAGATAATAGAAACAGAGGAAGATGTGGCATAAAAGCGTGCCGGTCGTCGCCAAGCTACGATCTAACTGCGCAGACTATCAGTGGCAGAGCCAATGAAACTTATGGGATAGGTGTGCTAGAAGCAGAGGTGTGGCGAATCTGTGCATATTTATGTTAAGCGATTAGCAGTAATATGGGTGAAAGATGTTGGCGACACTTATGCACACGACTTTATACTATGTTCATGGCCCATCTCTGTTATTTCTATGGCAGCCATATTCAACCCACAAAAATAAGTGCCCTCCCTGCACAAAATAATTTCACCGCCAATGGGTTGCATCGACATTGCCAGAAGCATGTACCTTGAATACTCTTCAAGAGTACATCGTTCGCCAGCCGTTGAAACCCGGATGTTCCAGAGAGAATGCGATTGTTACTAATGCCTCGCAACTTACCAGCCGTTCTCGAACTTACCAGCGCCGTCGGCTGTGCTATAAAAGGCGGCATCAGGCAGACAGTCAGTCAGTTAAGTCAGTCAAGTCATTGTACAGTTCAGTGCAACAGTCAGTAGTAGCAGTGATAACATAACTCCAGTGTGGTACCAAGATTCGGAACCATGGCAACGCAATTCCGGGCCCCCTCTAGCCGTACCCCAGCCTTTGAGGTCCACTCGAACCTCACATCTTTTGAGGTCCATCGCATCTCACAGCTTTCGAGGTCCACTCCATCTCCAAGCTTTCGAGGTCCACCGCATCTCACAGCCTCCGAGGTCCACTAGCATCTCAAAGTTCATAGCCTTCGATGTCCATTCGCCTCTCCCGTACTACAGCTGACTACATCTTCACCAAGTCACTGCCGTTTATTTCCACCACAGTGCCGAGCAACAGCCTGTACAGCTTTTTTTAAAAATAAATTGAAGCAGGTAGGAGCGGTAAGAATAAAGCAGATTTGTAATAGGAAAAAATTTTTTTTTGGGGAAATGGTGAACTACAAAGTACAAACTACAGAATTTATTCATCTACTTTTTATTTATTTATAAATTTACATGTACATATATCATTCGTCAATTTTTGCTTGCCGGTGATTATAATCTTCTAAATGCGAACTGGGTGAATGGTGACAATAATATCAGTGTTAGTGAGTCTGAACGCATTATTCCAAGGTCTGAATCAGGTAAACACTATACCAAATGAAAATAATCGTATTCTGGACTTTTTTCTAACTTACAATTACTAATAATTGAAGAAAGCAGTGAACAGCTGGTGCCCATTGATGCTTATCATCCTCCACCGGAAGTTATTATTTCTAATTTACACCTTAATACTTGTAAATTGTCTTTCAGTTACCAATTTTTTTTTAAAACTGTTTATGAGAAAATTTGTAATTATCTTCTCTCTTTTGATTTTTGTAATAATCTAAATTTGTAATATCTTCTCTCTTTTAATTTTGGTCATCTATGCAATATGATGATATCAGCACAGTCACTAATATGTTTTATTATAAACGACCGTGGATGTGAAAACATTGCTAATTAAAAAATGACAAAAAGATACATATATACATTGCGTACACAGCCAAAGAGCGTTGTTTATCTATTGTATGTACTTGTTTTATTAATAATTTCTGAACGAATTTTCGAATTTTTCCAACGTATTTTAAATGGCTTGTATAATTCTTATTTTTGAAGATGTAAAAACAAATACCTTTATAGAAACTACATAAAATTACCTTTTAGATATTTGTATTTCAAATATACTTTAGCATTAAAAAATTGCTATAATGTCAAATAATCAGATTTTCTAGAATAAAATAAAAATATGTTGGGATTTGTAACGAGGCTAAGTAGAAATTTTAACATTTTACAGTGACATTAATTACTTAACTTATTAACACTAGAAAGACCGGAGCCATTTTGACGGCTGCCGGAAGTAATGTGACGATATAATGTTTAGTAATTATTGTATTGGTGTGATTTTATTTTTTCATTTTATGAATTATGATTTAACAACTATGGTGAAAAAACAGTTACGTCTCTTATTTACTTTTTGCGATATATTGACTTGTACCTACAAAACCGCCGCCGTCAATGTGACGGTTTGGGTCATTGTGCTGAGTTTGTTTACAACCTTCTTTACCCAAGTTTACAATATTTCCATTCCTCCTTGTTTATGATAGTACTAATATGTGTCTCTTTCTTTCGGTATCGCGTATCATTTGAACTCGATTTGTACGTTGATTGGTCGCTGTCACATAATTTATAAAAAGACCACAAAAAATATATCTCTCGCCCAAATTTATTTTATGTTGCTTGTTGGAGAACTAAAGACAGAGTATACAAATACCAGAGTTGGTCCAGCTGTGTTAGCTTCCGAAGAACTGACAGAATCATTTATTGGATAACCAATACCTCTGCCATAGGTCACCACAGAGGTTCGCTATGTTTGGGGACTTCACGGGGTTAGGTTTTTCTGGATCTTGGCGGCGGCTGCGTCTACCAAACAACTGCGTGGCACGCCAGATCGCAAGGGACTGGTTAAGGGAGATCTTATGATCTTGCCAGCGGGACTCTCGGAACATTGTCTTTCACCACAGATTCATACATCCGCCACTCCTGAACACACTGACCCCAAATTTCTACCTACTCATACCTCATACCTTCCAGGAACTTCTTCTTCTTCCTTTCTCTGTAGGTACCCTCAACACAGCTTCCCTAAAGATGAGAAATGCCTTGAGGAAAATTATTTTCCTTAGGGCTTTTTTAGTGGAGCTAATGTAAACGAAAAAAGAAAAGAAACCGGAAAATAAAACTTCTAAAAGACGACAGTGCCAAATTAATAAAAAATGTAAGATAAACCAAATAAATGACACCTGTGATAATTGTAAGAAACCCGTTTGCGGAGAGTGCATTCGATCTTATAAAAAACGTAACAACTCAATATTGTACAAACAGCACACATGCTTGTACTAAAATTACAGCATTTTGCACTCACATGTTTTTATTTTCAGAGGAAAGCCCTAAGGGAAAAAAATACCTCAGGGCCTATGTCATCTTTGGGGATGCTGTGTGGATGGTGTTTTTAGGGAAAGGAAGGAGAGGAAGTTCAGGAAAGGAAAAAGGTGTGGGGTTGAATAGGAAAAATTGATAAATGTATCCAGGAGTGACGGACGAATGAATCCATCTCTCCCGCTGCGGTGCAAGGCGACGGGTCGAGAGAGGTCCTGCTGGAGAGGTCTAGATTAGGTCTCCCTCACAATAAGGGTCTCCCGATCCAGTTCGCTATGCAGTAGGTGGGAAAACGAATTCGCCACCTAGACCCAGACAAACCTCACCCAATGTACCCGGGCACCCCTGCTAAGTCACCAAACATAGCTTACCACTTGGAGTGTCCTATGGCAGAGGTGTTGGTTATCCAATAAATGGTTCCTAGGGCGGAGGTACCCAGCGGCGGAAGTGATCAGCCGTTAAAATGACGGTCGTGATCTTTATAGGTATGGAAAAGTACCCGGTCTTTCTGGTGTTAAGCTGTTATATTTGCCTTCGTTAGAAATCAACTTGAGTACAATTCTCCCATTCGGAACCCACATTATAATATTCATGTACAAGCTTTTAAAAGAATACCCAACAATTTCCTTCGTTTTCTAAATTTATTCCAGCAGTTTTGAACTATAAGGCCGTCTGCTCATGGAGCAACTGGAAAAAAAACAGTTGTCGACGCAATCGCAATCGCAATCAACCTCCTTAACAAAATCGATATTTTTCTGATCTGACATTTTTTTATTATTTTTGTTTTTTATATGAATACTGCACAGAGTCCCGAGTGCTCCCGTCTGGAGCCAGTGTGACTATGGCATCCCCAATTGGGGTATGTTGTGAGGCTGAAGGTAGTGGGGAGGGGAAGGAGATGGGGAAGAGGAAGGTGGGGAAGTATATACCATATATAATTTTAAATGAATAAATTGTGAAATAACACAAATTAATCAAATAAATTTTATTTGCCACGCCGGGATTCGATCCCGCGACCTTCGGTATGCGAGTCAAGAGCTTTACCGCTGGACTACGCCGGCCGTAACTTGACAGTTCGTGAGCCGCTACCATGGCAACCTGTCAACAATGCAACTGAAAAACCAGCACAGCTGGTCGCCGCGGCAATGGCGTTTCAGTTGCATTGTTGACAGGCTGCCATGTCAGATCAGAAAAATATCGATTTAGTTAAGGAAGTTAGTTGCGATTGCGTCGACAACTGGTTTTTTTCAGTTTCTCCATGAGGGAAGGCCCTAATACTATTTTAAATGACATGAAACTTAAATTGTCAGACAGAAAAAGGAAGTATTTTCACTGACTTGGTATTTCTTTATAAAATTTTAAATGATGTTGTTGATAGTCTAGTATTGCTTGCATTGATAAGCTTCCGGATTCCACTATGAATACTAGAAGTCGGGATGTATTTCAGTGCAGAAATTCTGGGACTAACTACCATATGTATTCCTCTTTACCCAGAATACTAATGGAGGGAAATAATTTTAATAAGTCAGTGGACATCTTCAATTTATTTATGATCTGTCTTTATTTATAGTCTGTGTTTCCTTCCTCTTCTCAAAAAGATCCTACACACATCCTCCCCAAAGATGATATAGGCCCCAAAGGAAATTATTTTCCTCAGGGCCACCTGTTTGGAGTTAATGTTAAACAAATAAAATAAAAAAATCAGAGTGTGCAATTCACATGCGGTAGAAGTGAAACTTGTAGAAAACTAAAGTAGACAAGAGTGGGGAGACTTCGAAGCACTTTTTTTTTATCAATGTGAAGGGTGATTTTTTCCATATTTTTGTTGTCGAATTCCAGTGCACCTTTTCTTAAACATTTGGTCATCTTATTTTTATTTATTTTTTTTTTTTAAGAGCGGAGACGGTTTACATTTATAAAGTTCCCGTGAGCACTTAGGCCATAGGCCCATTGTGCTATCTCCCATTTTACTTCATTCCTTTGACAGAAACCCAGCCCCTTTTACAAAGTTCACCAGGATTGTCATTGGAAATGAAGCTATATCTTCTGGTTCGACAATGTGTCTTCCCAGGTCTCATTTCCCCTCTTCACTCCTCCTTGGTTCCCTGAAGGCCCCACGAGGGAAGAGGGCTTCATCTCTCCTCTCCACTCCTTAGTTCCCCGAAGGCTCCACGATGGAGAGTTCACCTCCCTTTGGTTCCCTAAAGGGAAGAGTCCACCCCACCTTGGCTCGCCGAGGGCCCCAGGAGGGAAGAGGACTTATTTCTCCTCTTCACTCTTCCTTGGTTCCCTGAAGGCCCCATAAGAGAAGAGTTCACGGAGATGGCCTCATTTCTCCTCTTCACTCCTACATGGTTCCCTGAAGGCCCCACATGGGAAGAGGGCATCATCTCCCCACTTCACTCCTCCTTGGTTCCCCAAAGGCCCCGCGCCGGAAGAGTGCTCTTCCCCTTGGTTCCCTAAAGGCCCCCAAGGGAAGGGTTCATGGAGGTGGCCTCAGCTCTCCTCTCCACGGCTTCTCCTCTTGGTTCCTCCTATGGGCCCCAGGAAGGAAGTCCACAGAGGTGGCCTCAGCACTCCTAGGTTTCCAAAAGGCCCCTAGTTTTCAAATGGTCCAATTTTTTTGTCCCACGAGTGACCAGGGAAATAGAAGGTCCACTCCAACAGAGCCCCGAATGCTGGAGTAAGGTCTAAATACTCCCGAGATGCGACTTTGTTTCTCGGAGGCACCGTTCGTGACACTGTTCCCCAGGACATACAGCCTGAGCACGGTAGCTCACACCTTGGCTTTTAGGATGGCTATTGCAGGTTTGTGTTTCCACTCCCTGAGCGATGGGTTCGCCACACTCCCTACGCTAGGTCATCTTATTGGTATTTGTGGTTTTTTCTTCAGAGTCGCTAGAGGTCGTTTTCTTTTGTATTTTCTTTTGCCTGTTCATTTTGGAGTGGTTTGAAGATTGGATATTGATTTTACAAAAATAAAAATATTTTTTTTTTAGATTTCGTGGGATTTGATCCCTGGTCGGCTGAATGTCTGCAAATGTTCGTCGGGCACTTTATACCACTACACTAAAGGGGACTTTGGATTTATCATATTATATTGGAACCGAGTACCCGTGAATAAAATAAATATTTTATTGCTATCTTATTCTCTCGCAGGCTAAATCCTAAAGATGTATTTGTTCGTCTCTTTTTAGTGTTGCTCGTGTCCGTTTCACTGAGTTTCAAATCACAATCAAACTCAAAGAAGTTTTCGAGTAAAGAAATTTGGATTTCAAAAATAAATCTAATTTGGGTATTTTTGGTGATTATAAAAATGAATATAAACAAGTACTAAGTATGCTATATTTTTTAAATTTTTATTTGATTATGCATGTGCTCTAAGCCAGGATGTTTGTTATCAATAATTTTTAAAAAATACATTGTAGGCAAAATTTATTTACTGAACGTGAATTCCCTACGAAGCCCTTTACTTAATTACCGTGTTACCGTGAAAGCAGGTAGTTAAGGGCGGAGCTTAACTATTAGATTAAAGCATGATAAAAATATGCTTAATTTTGTAGTAATGAATATGAGTTCTATAAAGCCTTTCCACAACGTCTTCCATGACTCTTACAAACAATAGTTATGCCATGAACACACAGGCCTCACGCTCAGAGGTAGGTACTAAAACATTTTTTATTCCTGCGTAATTGTGAATCCTGTGAATAAATAATTGAATTTTTGATTCACGAAAAAATCATGCACCTAAAAGCTTGTTAGGTTTGTGGAAAATAGATACAAGTGTGAATGTGAATGGTTTATATTATATAGGGATATATTTAATCACGGAAGGAAGAAGGGAGTACAAAATGCAGGTAAAGATAGTTTATTTACCATCGAGATAAATTTATATATACCTCAGCCTCGGATCTACGACTTTTTCGAACCGGGGCAGAAATTTCATAGTGGTGGGGTGGGCTCTACTGTCACGGAATCAATAATTTGATTAAAAATATATTAAATTATTTTTTATACCTTTTTGTTGAGCAAGTTAAAAAAACGATTATTTTTTTTATTCTAAGTACTGGTTTGCTACCTTCTTCCTTCTTCTTTTTAACCTACATAACTTTTACCACTGTGCCACATTTTGTTTTTACTATAAATAAATCTCTCTGGATCTCAGAAGGGAAATTGTAGCAAGGGGGGAAGGAAGCCTAAAATGTCTATTGGGGGTGACAAACACGAGCTGCGTGTATACCTATTTCGAATGAAAACCCACATGATAGAATTGTCATACGACATAAAAATTGTAGGAGACAAGTTTTTGACATTTTTAAAAATATTTTATTAAACATCATTAAAAATAATAATCGCTGTTACTTGATAGGTTTTAGGTAAATAAGTTACGTGATTTATGTCGTCATATAATTTTTTTGTAACATAGAATACATGCAAGTCGAGATGGCAGAAGACAACTGTGATTTGTATGAAATACACTTCTATCAGGAGGAGTTACAACTCTGTCACGTAATTTTTACTACAAAAATATAAACACGTATTTTTTTAAAACGCACACAGTCTTTAGTACAGTAGATTTTAAAGTAATTATAAAATAATAATATTGGTTATTCTGTTGAATTTTTCTCCACTAACTGGTGGAGGCAACTTTATGTAGGTTGAAAATTTTGCTTCCATATGTTTGCATTCGCAAATCTCGGAAAATAAACGATGGATTGACAAAAATTTTTTACAGAACATTGCATTTTAGAAGAAGAGTGTTTATATATATATATATATATATATATAATGATAAGCTCTGATGTTATGAAATTTGTATAAAAAAAATAAAAAAATTAGCTTCCTTATGCTTGGGTCCACAAATCTCGGAAAGTAATCGATGGATTGAGTCAAAATTTTTACAGAACATTGCATTTTAAACTCTGGCATTATGAAACTTGTATAATAAAATTACTACAGGAGTTGCGGGAGTGGTTTGAAAATGTGTGTATTTCATATATTTTAGCGGCAGGGAGGGAAGGCAGGAGGGGGAGGGTAACGAAGGAGGTTGGGTTCGCGGGAAAGGTGACGAGGGAGGGAGAAGGAGAACGCAGGAGGGAAGGGTGGAAGGGAACAGGGACGCATGAGAACGGGTATGCAGGAAGAATCAATTTAATTTTTTGAATGGCATTGCAACGCATGCCGGGGACCACCTAGTATAATATAAAATTTTTCAAATCTTCCAATTTAATGCAGATCTGAATGTAATGGAATCTTTCAATTCAATTTTCATCCACTTCCCCAACTACCGAAATATGTGAATTTTGAAAGCGTGTCTTGTTGTCTTTTTTGGACCATATTTTTTTACCTGCTCACGCCCTCACTGTGCCATCTCAACGCTCCCTAATTTTCTCTGGGTCTTCTACTGCCCCCCTGAAAATCTCAAACGCACACAAGGGGGCGTTATGGCCATGAGAACCTATGACATACACTATGCACGCGTTCAAAATCAACTTAGGATATGTTCATAAATCAACTTAGGATGTGTTCATAAATCAACTTAGGATGTGTTAAAAAACTGGGCGTTTTAAAATCAAGTGAATAATCGACAGAACAACGTGTACTGGATGCCAGACGCTTTGTGAATCAAGTTTTTTTTTTCAATCAAACGTATAAATTATGATTTTGGCGCCCCCTAAAACTGCCGCCCGACAGGCGCCCCGGTTTGCACTCCCTCCCCCTAGATCCTAGGCTGATATACCTACCTAGATGATAAATAAACTACCTTTACCTGTATTTTGTACTCCCTTTATCATTATTTCAGCTTCTAATCCTTCTGCGCAATTTATAGTCCTTTTGGGTAAAATTGGTTTAATAACAGTCATTGTAGTGCGTTATGAATAAAGACCTAATGATCAACCATTGCGCATCGATAATAGATTAATTTGTTTCTCTATTTATAAATAATATCATCATTAAAATTGTTTTATTATTTGTCATAAAGTTATTGTTAGAAGGCGGAAGGACAGGATATAATTAAGATCTGGAGTAAAGATAGATTCGAAGTGAATTAAAAAAGTGATGCCGATATTATTTTTATCAGAATAATTAATGTACGTATCGCCATGAAATTGGAAGGCAAATTGGATTACGCATCCCACTACCGACATCATGCGTCACGCACAAAAACAAAATCTCATGCATTCCATTTCAAAAAATCGGGAGACATGTTGTGGTTGTCTCGCTCGCACTGACCGCAGACATGCCGATAAAGCACTATTTACATAGGCCGGCAATGACAAAACATAATACTAAGGCCATCAAGATATTAAATTTATCTGAAATATTGTTTGGTTTTAATTTATTTCTGCAAATTTTCTATTGATATTTATAGAATTCGTCAAATGAGAACTTTCCACATGATCTATTCATCAAAATAACAAAATAAATGTTTCTTTGAATTCACGATCTGTAATTAAATTTATCTTGTTTGTGGATACGTCGCAGGAGACCGGCTTTTATATTGGCTCATGTATGTTGGGTTTCCGGATAAAGTAGTGCTGTACTGTTCTAATCACAGTGGAATTGCGTTGCGGGCGCTCTGAACTGTCGCGACGTCATTTCACGCAAAAGTCTCGCGATGGCCGACCGAAACGAGAGGATATTGCTCGAGTTATTGAAAAAATCGGGAAACAACGTCTGTGCCGACTGCGGAAGTAAAAGTACGTCGTGGAATTATTGTTTTAATATAATATCTTCGGTGTGTTTAGTGATGGTTTTGTGTTAGCAATCGTGTTCCCCTCGGAGGGTGGCCTTTGCAAGGGGGGGCGTAAATTGTAAATGCTTCCATGCTTATGGAGGTCAACGACCCTGGCGCCAAATTTTTGTTTATTTTCATCACCCTCGTGGGTTTGACTTCATCCTGCCATTTTATTACTACACCACTTATATTATAATATCCGCATTATGAGCTGTTATGTTATTATATTACTTTATTACCCCATTAGTAAATTGCTAAGGATTCGTTTGAGGTTAACATTAATAATACTTATAATATTTCAGTCAATGACATAAAAAATAACGTAATGGTTGTGGCCAATGTCAAACGGTGACTGATTTGTTATTTTTCGTAGTATCCAGATTGAACGGAGTCGCCTTTACAGTTATCAAATGCTTTGCCTGCTAAAATATTTGATCACAACACTAAACACTCCGAGGAGCATTCTAAGAGGGGGCATTATTATTTATAAATTAATTTCCGTCGCTCCTTTTTATTATTATTTATTTTTCCCCATGAGTAAATAGATAGATAGGTAACCTATACGAACTGTTGATGTCTATATCCTGTTATTTGATTGTGTTGTGAAATATTATTAGTTACGTTGTGTCATTTATATTCAACTTTAAACATTGGTTTGATTGTTCTAGAAACTGTACAAATATTTTTGTGTACTTTTATCATGTCATTTCTGACACTATTCTTCGTATAGATTACCTAAATAATGTAGTAGTTACGTGATAAGGCTATCAAATTATGTCATATTTATCTATATTTTGTAGGAGTACTGTATTATGTACAAGTTAAAAAAAAACAACTGTTAAGTTTTGTTGGTAGGTACCTACTTACCTACCTACAAAACTTAATTTTTTTTTTTTAATGGACGTTTTTCAAATTGACCCAAAATGTCACCTGTAGTATGTACCCCTACCTACCTACGGTCCTACAAAATATTAATAACTTTTTGTTTTTTGTTTGTACGTGAAATACAAATTACGATAACAGTCTTATCAGTTGTAATGTATGGCAGGATGCAAGAGAGCAATGAAAATTATTTCTTTATAAATAGAAAATAAGAGTCTCAACTTTTCAGAGCTAGTGGGACTATGTCACCCCTATTTAGGTGACTACAACTCGCAATGAATTCAACTCAACGCCTCCTTTGGAAAGTCATGAAAAAAATATACAAAAAATGATTAAATAGGTTAGGGCGAATGTGTTAGTAGTCGGCCTTTTTTGAAAAGTCATGCTTGGCAAATCATTGTGAGTTTATATTGGAAAAGAGGTTTAGAAAAACACAGATTTGTTAAAGAACAGTCAATTTATGATTATTATTTTTAAAGCTTTTTTAAACAACAAACATAATAATTATAAAAATATTTTTATAAAAAATGGTGTTTTTGCCAGTGGTCGGTTATTCAAAATCTAATTGTCGGCCATCAGATTTTAGCTACAGGGCCACCAGAGATTATGAATTTTTTATGCCCATTTGAATGTGCTTTATTCAGACAATTTGTTTTGTTGTTCGTAGGTATCTAAAAACTGCACTAATAATCACATAACAAACTAAAAGAGAAAATTTATTGTATTTTTCAGAAAAAAAAACTGATGGTTGACAGTTATATTATGAGAAATTTGAACTACAAGACAATTTTGTTTAATAAAAATATGTATAGAAGTTGAGTATTATATAAAACTTTCTCTTTTGTCTGGAAAATTGAAGCATTAATAATCACATACAAAATTAAAAATAAATATAATATTTAAAATTTAAAAAAAAACGCTGATCTGGAAAAAACCGATAAACTAAGTATGGTCAGTTGGTGTATGATGAATTCCAACCATAGACAGTGTTTTTTTAATAAAAAATATTGTCTGATATTTTTAAAGTTACCCTTTAATAATATCTTACCATTGCTCTTCCCTTGATGCGGACCTGGAATATCCCCCCAGAAACATAATTTTTCCCCTTACTGCTTGAAGAGCTTTTTGAAGGATAGGATGAAAACTTTATTTTTAGTTTTAGTCACCATTGCTAAAAAATTAATAATCTGTATATTTAGTTATCAAAAGAAAAATTTATCATTGAAGAAGAAGATAACACTTATAATCTAAATGAAAATATGAAAGAAAACAAGACAGAAAAATAGAAAAAGACAATGGTCGCAACTGGGACTCGAACCCAAACCTCTCGTCTAACCGGGACGTGCGCGTTATCCAATTTCGCTTCACTTCTGTCTAACCGTCATATTTCAAATATTTAGAACCAACAATATTATCTTCAACTAGTTCTTTTTTCCATATTATATAGAAGGTGGCAATAACGAAATTGGATAACGCGCACGACCCAGTTAGACGAGAGGTCTGGGTTCGAGTCCCAGTTGCGACCATTGTCTTTTTCTATTTTTCTGTGTCTTGTTTTCTTTCATATTTTCATTTAGATTATAAGTGTTATCTTCTTCTTCAATGATATATTACGTTGATGGGAATAACCTTTAAAAGTTATAAAAAGAGAGTTTTTCTTATAAAAAAAATTGAAAAATTTATCCACTGATAAACTTCCTAAGATGGTGTAATGGATGGTGATGGTAAACGTCCTTGTGGGTTGAAAAACATGTAATGGTATGGGTAACTGGCGGCCGACCACCGGCTCGTAGACAGTACTGCTATTTCACCAACATTACATATTAAATCTAAGTAAATTAGGTGTTAATAAGAGTGAGAGACAAAAATATAAAATACCATACGCCACCAGTAGTCGGCCGCCTCGGCCGACCACTGGGCTTCGTAAAAAAAAAATTTTCCAGTTTGCTGACCGCACGCGTTTTAAACTAAAAATTACTAAAAATGTTTGTTTTATCATTCTAAATAATTAATTTAGTTAATGTTTTTGCTGATAAATGTCACTTAAGTATACGAAAACAACTTACCATTTGAAAATTTTCTTAATGAAGTTTTCAAAAATTCAGAATCAAAATTATAGCCCACTACCATTGTCTATATTTTTGAATCTACTGAAATGGTACTTAAAAATAGACACAAGGCGACGAAGTTTTGTATGTTTTTTGCAGAAGAGTGGCCGAATTCTAGCATTCAAAAATATTATTGAAGTTTATTGCGAGTGTCAAGTTTATTCAAGTTAAAGTCATTGGTGGTCGACTTCTGGCAGTTTTTTTTTTCATAGCTTTTAATGACTTTTCAAAGAGGTGTTGAGTTGATTCTGAGTTGTTGTGGAACCAATATTTATGAAGGATTGTTAGGCGAAAGCAATGGGGGTAAGAGGGATGAGAATGAATAAAATTTAAATTGCGTAACCTGGAGATTTTGATATGTTCCAAGTAGCATTTAAATATTATTACGAACTAGCAGCAGTTAAAAACCCGCTCTGCAGGTTTTTGCTGCTTGGCCCTGCTATTTAGTTGGGCTTCGCCCAGTTAGTGTTGGTGACCATTTTATAAATCCAGTAGGAACTGGTTCCAAAAATAGCCCGTTCCTCGTATCCACTGTCAACCAGTTATGGCTAATCACTGGGACGGGCAATGACGTTATATTTAATTGAGTAACTGAGTATTTGAGTATTGCTGTCAATCTTTCCATATCCGGAGAGATACTCCAGATTCACAAATTTGTAGAACTTATACCTAGGGGGGGGCACGTGCCTATGCTTCCTGCTGACAGAAGTGGCGACAACTTGTGACGAATTCTTGAATTCAAAACTGAATTACGGTAGCTTTGTTTGAAATTCCATGTACACAGCTGTTATTTCACACAGCATCACCGGCGCGACGCGTACGGTGTGGGTTCTGAAATTTAACCACTAATACTGTTCGATTTGAGTAAAAAATATTTTGAATTTTCAAAAAATATGTTCATGTAGATCAAAAAACATAGATTCTAAATATACATATATTTCTCGGAATTAATAAATGTTTTTGAAAAATGATTTATATTATAAACGCTTATATTGGTTGAGTGAAATCTGACATCAAATGGAGGACTGAAAAAAATTTCTTGCTTTCAAACTTTCTCGCAAAAACATTTCAAATTATATTTCTAAACAGAAATGGTTTTGCAAATAAATTAGAAATGTTCTTGCAAAAAGAGATAAAAATAAATTAATGACAGTGATAAATAAGACTTTGAAGTGCTCAGAAATATTTTTTTGTGACTTGGTCTACTTGTATTTTCAGGCCTCCAAATGTACCGTGTCTAGTTAGTGCAACCTAAACATCTCTACATATTTTGCGAATAAGAGAGAGAGAGGTTGAGATCAAATATGGAATTTTTCTGTGGATTCATGATCCAGTAGGTAATAACATTCGAATATGGAATTTTTCTGTGGATTCATGATCCAGTATCTAACATTCGAACATGGAATTTTTCTATGACTACAATTATAATTATTACGATCCGGTACCTAACTAACAAGATTCAAATATGGTATTTTCCTGTTGATACAGTTTGGCAATTAACCCTTTTAGTGCCATTGTTTTTTACTCATATATACTTAGGAATGCCAAAGAAATCTTTTGTTTATGATGTCATTTACCCCTGTCTCGAAAAAAAACTGTATCTCTTCCAAAAATTATCAAATTGTTCGAGGGTAATAAAATACAAAGAAAATTATGGAAATATATATTGTGAACAAAAATTATAACAAAAACTGGAATATAAAAGTAAAAAAGTTAACATGTGTGCTTCCCCGCTCAGACTCCATGGAGCCCCTTCTTACAGCGGGCACAAATCAAATTGCTCCTCTTCACAGCGCTGTAATCCTTGCTGCTGCACACTACGCAGCGCCGTAATTTACGCTCGGGTAACTTTTCTAATCCAGAACTTTGAGAGGAAGATGTAGTCGGAGTAGCAGGTTCTGGTCTATTTTTGTGGAACAACCATTTCTCTTCTAAATTGTCAATTATACTAAATGTAAATTTCAATCTCGTCTTTTTTGCCAATATTTTTCTCACTATACAATATATATGCATTCACCACCATTGCATGTATGCATTCACCGCAACTGATTTCGCGAGCGCTATTGCGCTTGTGGCAAATATAGTTAGTACGCGCACGAGCGCGATGGTGCTCGTCGGCACTCTAAGGGTTAAGTGTATAAAATAAATGATGGCGCTGCAATCGTTTTCTAGGTTTTAAATGGCAACACCAATGCATGTTTTAAAAAACACTATTTTATTTCATAACGTATTTGTATTTTCAAAAATTTTGTACAAACAACTGTAATTTAATAGAAGTAAAATACAAAACAAGTTTAGGTGGGCGTTTATTTCGTTATAAAAACGTAAGTGCAATAGGTATTTAAAAATCTGAGTCTATTAATTCAACACCCGACATGTAATTTTGTCTTCGTCCTCATGTGATTCTTCTTCTGCCGTATCTTTATCTTCATCTAAACTATATCATCATAGAATACTACCTCGTGCATAATATTCCGCCTCAATTCTCATCACGTGTTTGCAACAATTTTTCCAATCATCAGCACTTTTGCTATTAAAAGCATTTTCTGTCAGCTCTTTTGTATTGACCGTGTTCTTAAAGTTGGGACTTCTTTACGCACTATGAAAAAAATGAATTTTTTGTCGAATGGCACAAATATCAAAATCTTCCAACTCTTCTGTAGGGCGCCCCATTTTCTGTTTTCCCGGTGTTTCAAATTTTCCGCCTGCCTTTTCCTCTTCCTTGACGATTCGTCTTACCGTTGATTGAGATTTGTTGATTGGTACCGTTGATTGAGACCTGTGTGTGAAAAACATCATTAAAATTATTATTATAGAAGGTAGTTAAAAAAAACATACTAGATAAAATTAATTTAGAAAGAAAGAAAAACATGAGTTCATTTCTATGAGTTTAAAGAAGTTGCATATTATCATTATTTTTTTTTTAAATTGAGTTATTCCCTTTTTCTTGTGGCCTCATATGAACTGTCAAATGGAAGTGTCAAATTAGGATTTTTAAGCATAACCTCAAATCATATCGTAATGGTTATAATCGCTCGAAAATTGGCATAATACTAATAACATTTATTAAAAAAACTATACTACATACCAGACATTTCTGTAGTTTGTTTGTAAACATCTTCCAAGTTAGATAGGAGCTTCTTCGCGCATTCAAGACAATAAATCGGAGCAATACAAACATAACATGACAGCCATACGAAACGTCTTAGACAAAGCAAGTAATTCGGTGTTGCCATAGTAATGAAAAAACTTAGTTCCAATTTAATACATTTCTAGACTTAATTGCCAAACTGTACATGACCTGGTATCTAAATTGGTCTTTAAATCCTTTTTTAGATCCCGAATGGGCGTCCTACAACCTGGGCATATTTGTGTGCATGCGGTGCGCTGGCATCCACCGCAGCATGGGCGCACACATCAGCAAGGTGAAGCACCTGAAGCTGGACCGCTGGGAGGACTCGCAGGTGGAGCGGATGCAGGAGATCGGCAACAATGCTGCTCGTGCACGCTACGAGGACAGAGTGCCACCGTGCTACAGGAGGCCGCAGGATAATGACCCACAGTAAGTTTAACTTGTGCTTTTGTGTTGCTCTGTCGTTGTTTTTTGGTGCTTCACCAAGTTTTGGTTCAAGACGGTTTTCTGCTAGTGACACTAGTGTCTTGCATATTATTACCCTTGTTTCACGAATGGACTCTTCAAGTATTTGATTCTCTTGATCGTGCCATGCCTCTTGCACATCCCCGACTTATTTCATTTACTTGTATGTAGTATATTTTCCTGGCACTTTTTTCCATCCGTCCAAGCTATCTAGCATCCCATAATAACTATCTAACTAATACTGTATTGGAACACACATTTCTTGCTTCATACACCGTGTCATACATACATCTATTATCAAATTTTTCTAATCATTCTTAAGATGAAGTTATACGTGAAATCCTATTTAGATACAATTTAGATTCATCTTTACGACGAATCGGTTTACATTATGAACATCAAAAAATATGCTACGTATAAATTGAAGCTTTTACTAGCTTTTTTATGTATTGGAATTACAATAAAATTATTAATTACATAACAAAAAATATAAGCGTAAACCACCAAAAAAAAATGTTTTTGCATGACTTAACTATGAAGAAACTTAATTGCCAAACTGTAAAAACTCTTACAGTTTGGCATTATTAAAACCCTTAAGACCAGCCCGCTTCCCCTCCCTCATATGTTGTGTATATAAACCGTAGATTAAGAATATTTTGTACCAGTCTGAAGATGGCTCTAGCGAACTGAAACCGGTTACGGTCATTAAACTTAAAGTGGAAAAAAGTTTTATATTTGTTTTTATTATAATACATTACGAAGAAACAATGTAAAAAAAATACCCTTTATGGCTAAGACTATTTTTGAGGTTTTGTATGTTCTAACTTTTTTCATTCTTATAAAATTATGCTAAAAAAAAATAAAAACCACTTTTTTGCTTCCTTGCCTCGTGCAAATACGTTGCGTGATTTTAAATTTTGTAGCGTTTATATTCCTCTTAAAATATATTAAATTGAAAAATTATGGTAACTGGAAAAAAACAAAACATGATAGAATAAAAGCTGGTTCACACACAGCTATCAAATGTAAAAAATCATAGCACGCCAAATAACGCTCTCCATACAATCCCTTCAGACCGTTCACACCTAAGCGTTTTTAAGCGCAGATCAATCATAGACAATACACATCTTAGATGTAACCGCTCCAGACGCGATATCCCAGAAGATAAGTCTCCCCCTCTCCGACTAAAACAGGAGAGGGGGTCATTGTAATTACGGAGCTGCCTAGACCCGTGGATGACAGATGTCAAGTTGACAGATTTCAGTACAAAAAATGTGCATTCCGTTGCCGCTCCCTAATTCAAGTGACCCCCTCTCCTACCATAGGAAGAAATATTTGATAGCCTCGTATGAAAGCACAAAAGATAAGCGCTCGCGAATCAACAGATATCTGCTCGCAGATTTATAGCTCTGTGTGAACCAGCTTTCAAAGCTTAGGTTAGATTGGTTTCGATTAGATGTTTTTTTTCCCACTTTTCTTAAATATTCTGTTTTCTTACCGCTTTGTTTTGTTAAAGGAACCAAAAAAATACACACAATATAATGCTTAGATGATTTTACTTTTAAAATGTTTTTCAGATTAGTTAATTTTGCATCCGAGAAGTTAATGGTACAAAATTAGCAAAAAATGGTTATAAATTTACTTTACAGAGGTAAATATTATAATATGTTTGTAATATTTAAAACCTGTTTTGTAGCAAAGCTCTTCAGTACAGAATTTATTATTTTATTCTCAGAAATACTTAGTTCCGTTTGGAAATGTTAATTTGTTGATGGAAAGGAATTATTTATCCACATCCTGAATTTCAGCTACTAGAATTGTTTCTGGGAAAGTTTTAATGTCATAGCTGCCTGGGGGGTATCACAACCCACACAGAAATGCCAAAATAATGTCACCATAAAAAAAACTATTTATTTTTCAGTCTGGAAATAGATCTTTTAACCTCCACAGAAAGAAGTGAGCGCAATCTGTTAAATGTTCCACTGATAAAACAAATGTATTGTGTCCAACTTCCAAATTCTGCATTGCGTTCCCTATCATATTGTTATCAAGTTTTGGGGTGCCTATGTTCTCTTTTTTAAATTGGGTTTTACCATCGATGTAGAAAATACTAGATAAGCCTCCTTCTGGATCATATCTCAATATAGTAGAAGTAGAATACCTGAACCCAATTCCTTTGTGTTATTGTCCATTTGGTTGATGATATATAAATATTAGTTTTCTTCCCAACCTTTCCTCTTCCCTTTCTATTTTCTCTCCCAAATTCTTTAGCCTCACTTCTTCTTTTTTATGTGCCCTTTTAGATCCCCCGACGTTGTCAATCACAAAGGAAAATGTATCTCTATCTTGCGCTGCCCGGAATAGCTCCTTCACACTTCTAATTCCGATCCACTCTCATACATGCGGCCAAAAAATTTGTCTCCTACTAGGCCCTCGGCGACCCTCTATCTTGCCTTTTAATATTAATTGGACCAAGTGATATTTCTCCCCTCGAAGTATGTGACCCAGATATGAAATTTTCGTGACTTACTATTGTGAGCAGTTCTCTATCTGCTCTAGCCCGCCTGAGAATTTCTGTGTTGATGATCATGTCGGTCCATGGGACTTTGAGCATTCTCCAGTGAAGCCACATTTCAAAGCCTAAACCTAAAGCCTCTAACCTATTCATGGTATTTACTTTCAAGGTCCTCACAACAAAATTTATGTTTATAATTTCACTGGCTCCGAACACCTGGAACTATTGTGGGGTGTCACATATACTGTAGTATTGCAATTAATGACACCTGATAGCAACAGGTTAGCATCAACAGTGTAAAGATCTTAGTAGGGGAGGAGCACGGGAAGATGAAAGTACCCTGACATTCAGGTCTAGTCATTAAAATAGCTAAATTCGAATAGATCCCTCGAAGACATATCTCGTATTCTCTGCATCCATGCTTCTAATTAATGATGTTATCTTGGTTTTTATGATGTTTGATATATTTGAAAAGATTTAGTGTGAGTCTTTACTCTGGCTGATAGTGTCCCGTATCACATCCATCTGACTTGCTGCTTGCGACTTATAGACTCCGATTTCTGCTTTACTAGTGTTGGTTTACGGATAACTTTACGATGCCCGCCTGACGGGCAGTATTTGAGAATGCACATTCAATGTCAACATCATTCATTACCGTGTAAACAAATTATTAGATATCATAACGTTTCTTAGATATATTTCCACAACATTTCCCAGCAGTAAATTCTCGTAAGATTGTAAAAACAATAAACCTGACTTGTTTTTATCTCGTTTTCAAGGGGCCCTGTTATTTTGAATGTTTCATTTGCTTTACTTAGAGTGAGAGATTGTTGGCGCAACTATCTCCACGCTGTGAGAAGGTGACATGTAGCTTATTTCTCGGGCATTGCATTATCTCACAATGTTTTATGTAAACAAACATTTACTCACTCAATCCTCTCTATTTGTTTACTATCAGTGCTAATAAAAAATGTATTTGTAAGCATTATTGTTTTCACTTTCAATAGTGAATGATAATGCATTTTTTTATGGTCATTAGTCGTGTTGAATGAACGAATTGTTATCATGCAGGACTGCTATCTGTAAAAATTCTGGTAACCTTCATTTTATCAAGGATGCTATATGTCATAACGCTTGGTAAGTTTAGGGAAAATGCCATTCTATTACATGACGGTGGTGACTTGCTGTGAATATTAATACTGACATTGTCAGCAGTAGTGTAAGTAGCTTACAAGAAGATTGGAGCACATTAGGTAGCCGGCAATATTGTTAATCATATTTTGGTCTGACAGTAGTTTAGGCACATATCTGTTCCCAGACACTATTAGGGAGAACCAGTTATAATTATTTTAACACATCATTTCCTGGTTTTTGTGCCGGTGCTTCCTGTAATGTTATCAGGCCGCATTAACTGAACTGTCTCATTCAAACTCAATACCCCGTATCAGTGTCGATGGTGGATTGACATTTTGTATTTACGTCATTGGAGAGGTTTTGCGGTTATATTTGTGTTATAAACTTTAAATTACTCATTGCATTTTTGCGGTAATTCTTGGGAAATTTATTCTTTCGGTTGGAATGACATTATTACCAGTTTATATAGGTAAAATGCCTTTCCAAGTATTGTATGAATTTATTCAATTAATTTTAATTCATTATTATTTTTATTTTTTTTAAGTGAAAGCGCACAAGAGTCCCAACTGCTCCAAACCATTTGTAGCCAGTGAGACTATGGCATCTCCAATTGGGGTATGTTGTGAGACTGAAGGTAGTAGGCAAGGGAAGATGAAGGTGATAGGGAAGCGGAAGGTGGGGAGTACCTGGCTATTCAGATCTTGTCATAAAACATGGCTAAAGCCATCTCAAGCAACGTTTCAATTCTGAATGATGGTCTTACACTAGGGCGATACTGAGAGTTTTTTTCCACTGTGGAACATACTGCAAATATACCTTATATTATTTTAAATGATAAAATTTTGAAATAACACAAATCAATCCAATAAAATTTAAGACGAATATGGTCATAATAGCCTGAAACCAGTAACAGTAAAAAATAAAATGAGCAGAAAAATGTTTGAAACTGTTTAAATATATTATTATGATGGAATTCCAAAATGAATTGTCAATATCAAAAATAGAAATAATGAAAAACATAATTTACGACCAAAACAGGCATACAAACAAAAGAAACAATAAAAAATACTAGCATGCATTTAATTTCCTTTTCATTTGCACATTAGTTATTCATTTCTTAACATTATATTGATTATAACATTTTTTTAATACTCAACTGTATAGAAAAAACTGCCGGCCATTTTACTATGACTGTTAGGAATGATGATTTTGAAGCTCGTCGATTTCGAATAAACTCGTAACGAATAAAAGAACACCACACAAGGTCAACTTCAACAAATGAAAGACAAATTATTTATCATTCTGGCTATCGAAGTCTAAATTTGCCCGTAGAAGATAATATCACTCATATGTCAGTTTTTCAAAATTACTGTAAAGTGAGATAGAGCCGAGCAGGGCTCGCAGAATGACTGTCACAGTACACCCGAGTAGCACTCAGTGCTGGATGCGATGGGTTTATGGTATTATTTAATATAACACCATAAAATTGTTCTAGTTCTAATAAAGAATCTGTCTTTCCTACTTGGGGAGGGTATTAAGAAGTATTAATGTTAGGACTCTTTCTCAGTCTTACTGTTTCGTTTTCAGGATACTGTTAGAGCAGTGGATCAGGGCAAAGTATCAAAGAGAAGAATTCTGCCATCCAGAGCGCCAAAACTACACTTCAGGATACATGGAGGGCTTCCTCATGAAGAGAGGAAAGGAGGACAGTCGCTACCACCCGAGGAAATTCATCCTCTCTGAAGCCGAGGATATATTAAAGTACCATGTTAAAGAAAATAAGGATCCCAAAGCGGTATTACGACTATCGGAACTAAATGTAGCATTCTCACCACAGAAAATAGGACATGTCAACTCTCTACAACTGACTTACATCAAAGATGGATCCACTAGACACATTTACGTTTATCACGAAGACCCCGAAGTTATCAACAATTGGTAAGCCAGCTCTTTGTTTATTTATGTCCATTGTGGTGGCTGTTAAGGAAATTTTTTATTAAATTTAGTAAACATCATATCATTATTTATTTTGTTTAAGATAAATATATATTTTTCTGCTGAATGAAGAATACTGTACTTCGTCTTTGTATCAGTATGATCTTGAGGAATAAATTGTAGATGTATGGTAATTTCAGTTACCAACGTGATAAAAATGACAGCCATTGGAAGACAAAACAAAATTCAATTTCTATTAATAATTTGGGACATGTTTAAGTAAATTTAATTGAATTATAGAAGCCTCTTTTATTTATTAAAAACAATTAATAATTTGTATCTCTTGTCAAAAAGGGTTTGATCACCGTGGCTCGCTGGGTATTTATTGCGGCCCACATTACTAAATAAAATTATATAGAAACTTCAGTCCAACTGGTGAAATTTCTCAAGGACAAAAGAAAGTAGGCAGGCCTAAAAGACGCGAGACAATGTTAACTTGCCACCGGGTTGTGTAAAACCAATACTTAGGGTTTTGATTTGCACCCTCCCCCACTAAATATTAAAAATTCCCTAGGCTAGTCCTGTATTGCGACATGCAAATTATTTGCCTATTGACAAATTGGCCCTTCTGTTAATAAGGTTGTGCATGACTAGTTTAGTTACACAATTGATTTGTTCAGTGGCGGTTCTTCACAGGGGGATAGTCCCCATCAGTTATACCCAAAACCTACTAAAATAAATAACAGTCGATGCTTTGAATCCACAAAAATGAATGTATTCTTTAAACATAAAAGCTATTAACATTATTTGAAGAAATAAAATGCCAAAAAATTATTCCGGATCATTTTAAAGCGATCCGGCGATCATCCAGGCTGACCAACGGACAGCCGACAAGCGCACAAACCATCAGAGTCCATGTCTCAGTACGCAGAACCTACCGCGCACTTGGGGACAATCCGAGTTGTCCCTTTAAGCGTTTTGGTTCACTCTTTGCGTATCTCTCGAGCGTAGGCAATCGGTATGTGGATTTCAAATACACAGTCCATTGAATCCCCTTGTAACAAAATACTGAACCTTTGATATAGTTCAAGAAAATTGCGTAGTTTCTGGTGGGAATTGCTTGCATTCAAATCAAGTTCCAAGATAAAGCGTTATTTTGATTATACTGTATTATAAATTGTATATCTATGGACATTTTAATTTATTTTGTGTTTTGACATCTGATTAGTGTGACTTGACCATGAATATTTTTGTTTGAGAAATTTTGTATTATTTCTCCAGTGAGATTACGGTACAATAGATACACGAAAAAAATGTTGATCCCCACCATCAAAGAAATGCTCGAGCTGTCACTGGATTTGTTCATTCAACTAAAAATCCCCAGATGAAGTTAGTGTCAAATGGCACTCAGGCCACCCTCATCATCTCATCATAAAAGTATTAAGTATAATGTACAGGCAATCATAAAACAGTAAAGTAAAATACATGAGATATATTGTGTAGTATTATCTTTATAAGTTCATTTGTTTGCCAAAAGTTATGACTTGTGATATTTTATGATTAAGAGCTGTCGATCTGTCTATTACTGTAACATTCCGATGTTTAAATTAACCTTATTTTCCTTGTGTGTTACTGCTGTGGTATTAAGATAGCAAGTATTTAAAATTGAAAAATCAAGAGTCCCGTAAAAGTTCATATAATAAGGATAAACAAAAAAACATTTTATTAATATCTGTGTAATTTCTCAATTTTTATAACAGAAATTTAATAATAATATACTGTGCACGGTGATCGGACAACTCAGAATGAAATCAACTCAGAACCTCCTCAGAAAAGTCATTAAAAGTGATGATAAAAAAATTGGTTAAATAGGTTACGTTAGGTTAGGCTCTTTTAAAAAAAAATTTTTTTTGTAGCTTTTAATGACTTCTCAAAGAGGTGTTGAGTTGGCATGGAACCAGTGTGCACAATAATGATTTTAATTTTATTATTTTTACACTGCTATTTTGTCATGAATCAAAATTTAGTGAAAGAAAAACAAGATGTTTTGCTTCTTATTAGCTACCATTGTAAATCTGACAATTATGCAAGAGCTCTTGGTTTGCCCAGAATTATGTTCTCTATTAACTTCCGCCGTTAACGCAACAAAAGCGCGCTGAGAATTATTTCTCTCAAGCAAACTTCTATTCCAACACTTTATTTTAACCCTTTCATCTTTTTGATAAAATCTTGTAAATTTGACGGCAACAAATTGGAAGCCATCTTACCGCTAATCCCGCTAATAAAATTGCATTTGTAGCGGTCACTGAGAGAACTTGTGTAAGCATAAATTCCGAAAAACTTCCGTGAGCATTAATTACCATGAATTGGATGCATATATAAACGCTCCTGTGAGTAAAAAAATCTTACTTAACCTTTTCCCCGCGTTGAACTACTCCGTTTTTTCAATACCCATACGCGGTACATGTTTTCAAATACCTATCCATCCAATTTTATGTCAAATTACACCATATTATGGCATGATTTATCATACTTTATAAACAGATGAGATTATTATCTACAATTTGAAACCAAATCTTCGTCTGTAAACACTCCTAGATGTTTATAAAAACAAAAACATTAAATTCCATACAAAAATTTACCCACGTTATCTTAAAGGCGGCGCCATTTGTCCGCGTGCTTGTACTCAGGACACTGCGTTGATAGACACAAGTGGTAACTCAATCACTTTTATTATTAATTCGTATAAACAAGTTCTAAAACTCAACACTTAAAAATAACACGAAACGAATAGACTTTGTCATATAATAAATATTGTTTTAATTATCTAAGCACTTAAGAGGAGTTTATGCCGGTCACAATTTTTTTGAGGTATGGTATTTTTTAAAACAGGGTTCGATACATAACGACACACCGCATTCTTTACACATGTATCTCGTCAATTGCATTTTATTATTTGTAAGTCGGCATACACGACATCGTCTGCGCGGTTTATTTGATTTGTCGGTTGCTGGAATCAATCCTGCCATATGCTTAGTGGCATGTTTAGGCAGAATCCTAAATGGACTGAGGTGGGCTGATGTTGTAGGCTGTGGTATTTGTGTAACCTGTGGTTTATATTTCTCAACAAGTTGCATTATAACCGCCAATTGAAAATCTGCTAACGGCTTTTTTATACCTGTCACTTGGGTGTGCAAAATAAGTGCATTCAATAAATACAGGTCAATTATGTGAAAAAATACTTTTTTGTACCATTTTATCGTCTTTCGCATACATGATAGACTGCTCAGCATCATGTCGCCTTTGTCAACAGTTCCCATAGATTTATTGTAATCGATTACACAGACGGGCTTGTGAATTGGTTGTTTAGTTCGGTGATTTATTTTCCCTGTTTCTTTAAATGTGTCATCGTGCAAGGTAGTTAGCATGTGTACATCCCTTTTATCACACCATTTTAATGCTAAAAGGGGACCGCGGCTTTTTGACTCAAATTCACCTTTTTTCAGATTTTTAAATTTGGGCATTTCCTTACGGTTTTTTTTTACCGTCCCACAGGCATTCGTTTTTTCCGAATGCAAAAACTGGAATAACTTTGGGCTTGTGTACCAATTGTCACACCACAAATTGTGCCCCTTGCCAAAATAATCATTCAGAAGTGTGGTTACAACAGCGCCGGTTATTCCCAAGTTCTGCTCATCCGTTATTTCCGTGCCTTCTCCACAGTAAATTATAAAATCAAGAATGTATCCAGTTTTCACATCACACAAAACAAACATTTTGATTCCAAAGCGGTGTCGTTTCGATGGAATATACTGTTTAAAAATAAGCCTACCCTTGAAAACAATGATGCTTTCATCTATGCATAGATCTTCATAAGGTATTACAGACTGTTTGAATAGTGTTCGGGTGTGATTTAAAACTAACCTTATTTTATAAAGACGATCTGTAGAAAGCGAATTTGAGTCACAGAAATGTAAATTTTGCAATAACAGTTGATATCGATCTCTACTCATGATCTGGCCAAAAATAGGCGAACTAAGAAATATATTTGTACTCCAATACTCTTCAATAGTCAAGTGTTGGTTTCTTGTCATTAGCATGGTTATTGCAATAAATAAATACATTTCTTCAATATTTGTGTCCTTCCATTTATGAATTCTTGAATTCGCACCAAATTCCTTTGTATTGAGAACAAAACTATGGTAGTCATGTATTTCTCTTACAATTTCGTTCATAATGGAGCGATTCAAAAAATGTTCAAAAAAATCACTTTCTGTTGAGTTTTCGTTAAATTGTACAGAAATGCTGGATTGAAAATCATCAAATTCGTGTACTATTGGAATATGAGGTCCTGACACCCAGGAGTGTAGCACTTCTTCCCGTACAGACTCATCAGCTTGAGTTTCTGCATCTGAAATTTCCGAAGGTACAAATTCATCCTCGGATATTTCATAATCAGAATCCAACATCTGCAGTATATTTTCAATTTCATCATCTTCCAAAATATGGGCCATGTTTATTCTTAAAGTCAATTTCAAACACTAAAAACTTATTGTGAACGTTTCCTAATAACTTTGAAACAGTACAAAAAAGAACACGAAAATAAACACGCACTTTAGTAACTAATTTATAACCAAAATAGACATGTTATAAAATTCTGATGATACTTAAATTAATCAAATTTTTATGTAAAGTCAAAATCACAGTTTCACAACACAAACAAACATTTAGAATACGTATAAATATGTCGCGATCTAAAAATGTTATCGACGCTTGTTCAATATTTTCAATCGAAATCGCATGCGCAAACAGCGAATTACTACTAGCGCCATCTGTTGACTAAATTGTGAACTATGGTCCTCAAAGGCACGAGGACACATTCACTTGATTATCGATGTTTTTTACGAAATACAATTTTATTTTCGAAATATACCTGAAGATGTCAGCATCGTGATAGTTACACGAATGTCCTAGCGAGCGGGAAAAAAATCTGTGACATAGGAGCGCTGTGATATCGACAGTCGAAGTTAGCGTAACAAGGGCTGATACGGGCGCGTGTGAGGCATGGCTTTTTGCTGTATCAACTGTTGTTACGATCGCGTGGAAAAAGTTAAGTCGAAAATTTACTTACGAGTGAAAAGGTAGTCCATGTCATTATTTAGAGCGCAATCATTTTATTGTTTGACATTATGTGTAAAATAAAATATTCACTTCGTATGAAACGATTAATTTATTATAACAAAATGTTATTGCATACCGGTTTCAACGGATCTTATTCTCGGGGAATCATAGATTGGATCATGGATCATAACCTCAAATTTGAAACTGATAAATAATTTCTTTCCAGGTACATGGCGATACGATGTGCCAAGCTCCACAGGCTCCAGGTTGCGTTCCCCTCCGCCTCGGAGAATGAGCTCTCGGCACACCTGACGAGGGACTTCCCCCGCGAGGGTTGGCTCTGGAAGACGGGCCCACGCCCCACCGACGGCTACAAGAAGAGGTGGTTCACACTGGACAACCGCAAACTCATGTATCACGATGATCCCCTGGACGCTTACCCTAAAGGAGAAATTTTCTTAGGTATTACTATAATCCACGGTCAGAAGTGTCCTTCAGGTGATTTTTTTACAAAACGGCAGTAAAATAACTACTCATTTTTATTTTAGGCCACAATATGGAGGGATACAGCGTACGCGTTGGCGTAGCGCCCGGCTTCAGGGACATGGGCTACAGCTTCACCCTGCACACGCCCGAACGGGGGTATTGCTTGAGTGCCACCTGCGAGGAGGACCGCGACGGCTGGATCGCCGTCATAGACCGCGTGTTGCAGAGGCCGCTTACGCCACAGGACTCCTCCAGTAAGTATCTATATAATACACATGTGTGGCTTCAGGGGCATGGGCTACAGCTTCTCCCTGCACACCACCGCGATGGTTGGATCACCGTCATGGACCGCGTGTTGCAGAGGCCGCTCATGCCACAGGACTCCTCCAGTAAGTATCTATATAATACGCAAGCATGGCTTCACGGGCAAGGACTTTCTTTTAGAAATATTATATTACAGGTAGGTAATTTATAGCTTGTCTGAATTCTCCACACTTCTCTTCAAAAAAAATTCTCCAAAGAGAATCAAGTGGTGTGCTGTTCAGATAGGATGTGTCTAGATTGTTCCCTGTTCCTTTTCAAATAATAGTGCAAGTCACAAATCTGAAATTTCTCATGGACACGCATAACAATCTGCAATATGTGCTACATTTCGCGAAATAACTTGGATAAGAAGTTAAGTTCGTTTTAAAGTTTATGCTTTGAAGAATAACCCAATCTCTTATCTGTTATTATTCAATCATAACACAAACTAAAATGGACGCGTCACGTCAACTCAAGCGGTGCATTCAATTCAATCAAAGCCAAGCTAAAACATATTGTAACAGTACCGGGTGGAATCAAAAAGTCTAAGAAAACTACGAAAAATCCAGATCGGCATTGATGACGTGGATTCAAAATGGTAGACCATCATATGGCCCCATTGCGAATGAAAGAAAAGGGAAAAGGAAGGAGTTCAAAAGAGCCCTCAAACACTGCCAAAGCCCTGCCGAACAAACAAAGATGGACGAAATCGTAAAATCGCTTGACAAAAAACAGTTCGCTCAATTCTGGAAGAAAAGCAACAACCTGATCAAACCAAACACACGAATCGCCAGCCAAATTGATGGCCAAAAACACAAAGGAAATCGCCAGGACAATTAGAAAAACCTTTAGGATAAAGAAAGGATAAAATCATAGCGCTCAATCTATTCCTTTATTCCTGCCCATCCTAAATTCCAATATTGGCTTGTTAGGTTGCCAGGTATACCGGCTGATTAACCTCCAACCTCCTTTCCATTGTCAGAGCACATGTTCCAAGTCCTAACAAATCAATGCTCCTCGTTGTACCAGTCTCACCGGGACAGGAGTGCTCCTGGCTGGGAGGGTACAATCATATCTTATCGTATATGTCTGAGTACTTCAAACAAACACTTACAGTTTTGAAAATGACGATACTTAAATTCAAAACAAAAATTCTAGAGTTCATTTAACCAGAGTAACATTTACACCGAAATTAGTATTTTTTAATTATTATTAAAGTGAATTTTCTTTAATTTCAGTTGCAGCCCGTTTGGTGCGCAAAAGGACGGCATCCAACACGATGAACATCTTCTCTGCTAGATAGAACTCTTCACTCGCGTAACATTTACCCGACTTTGTAATATAGTAGCTTTAAGATAACTATGTTGTTAAATGATTGTTTTTTGTTTATGTGTCAAGCAATGGATATTTTATAGAAATTATTTTTCGAATATTATTATTTATTACCTTTTAATATTGTTAATGATAATTTAACAGAAATTCACTGCAAATATATTTTGGGATTACATAACCCAACAATCTATAACTTGCTTCGGGTTTCCATCATGATTATTTCTGAAGTGAATATATCTTTAAAGCAATAATGACTACTGATAAAAGTTTGCTATAATAAATAAAGTAGACATTTTGAAACGTAGCACAAGAACTTTAATGAATAATTGTGTAACCAGTTGCCATTGCATAGTTTAATGCTTTTACTGTGTTGATATTGATGGCAGAATGAAACTGGAGTAAATATTATGTATATTTTTTGTTAAAAAATATATTGTTAGAACAATATCTCGAGTTGTAAAAATTTCAGATGTATACAATGATAGGTGCAAAAACATTTTATTCGGTTATAAACCAACTATGCAATAATTTTATATCCAAAAATTACATTTAATAGAAATGAAGTGATATTGAATCAACATTATTTTAGATTTTGGTACAAAATTATGTACATAAATATACAATATTATGTTGTGCAACTTGATATTAATGTACGTACCAACTTAAGTTAAAACTTTTTTATTTATCTCTTTTTTTAATATAATGTATAATGGAAATTTATATTTAATTTGTGTTATAAAACAATTCATGACGCTTGACTTTATTTAAATGAAAAAATACCATTTAGTATCAAGTTCGAAATAATAAATGAAATACATACCATTTGTTGGACTGGAGTAAAAGGTATTTGGCAGGAATGTCTGGTTGTATACACTTTATGTTTATTTAATAATGGCAACACTGTGTGTGTGCGACGTAAATGGTATGAACTAGTCAATTTTACGATTAGAGTAATCGGACCAATTTATTAATCGTTCTGTAGTCCCCATCATTAATTTGCATGTTGTTTGCAAAATGAGTAATTTATATCAGTTATAAATATAAATATGTACTACATACTTAGCGTTACTTACTGACTTTATAAATGAATGTTTCTGTTCGATGTACATATTTGAAATCTTTCATTTTATTAATTGGCTGATGAACTTTCTGCATTTTGGAAAATTCTATTGTTGACGTTAAAATTAACTTCTGTTTTGAATTCCCTCATAGCTTAGTGTCGCTGCGAATCCATTACTGAATATATCACATAACTAATAAATACCACAATGAGCCCACAAGGGTAGGAAAGAGTATAGTAATCTCTGCTAAAGTAATTTATTATTAAATGTGATCTTACATTAGCAAAGAAAATATACGTTGTCATGAGTTGTTCTTTCAGAGCAATATTGAAATTTCTCAAGAGTTCAGTAGAACGCCGATTATTAAGACAATTTAAAAGCGTGGTGGTTCAGCGCGGCAAGCAGTGGCGGCTAGCTCTAAGGAGCAGCGGCACCGCTTGAATTTTGGTCTATTTAAAAATTCCCGAGCGCTGTTTTGACAAGCCTTATCGCAATATGAAATTCTATTAGCGTTATAATATAATGCATAATAATAAGGATCCATATTATGCTTGTGTATGCGTAACAAATGCACTGTGATTTGTATCTATGTTCAGAGCTTCAGTAGTTCATTTTGAATATCGCTCGCTGAATTTTACAGGAATGTTTGCTTATTCTGTGAGCTCTCGAAAGAGTAGTTACTAACTTTGCAAATTTTACCTTAACACAATCAGCACTTGGACTTAACCTCCACGTAGGAAGGAATGGTTTGTTCACATGTTAAACGGGAACACATTTGTGTGATACTGTATCTCCAATTTAATATCTACTCGTTTTCAGGCAACGTTTGATAGAACTTCTTTATAAGATACTTAATATTCAATTTATTCATGGCGAACCCCCACATATTTTGAACACCAGCCATTTGGTCCCAAGGATTAAAAAAAATTATCTTGGACAAGGAAAGTTAGTGCTAGCATAAAAAAAACATCACACAGCACTTTAAATAAACTTTTTTTGGTTTTTAAATACATCAAGTTTGACGATTAATTCAGTTTGCAGTTAACGGCTGAGTTTTTATTTGAAGCAACAGTAAGGGCCAGTTGTTTCACATAATTTTAACAGTTCTCCAAATTTCAAGGTTAATTTTCAAGTTTTGTTATTATACCATTATGGGCCAGGACAGTAATAACTTGAGTACAACTTTCACAAAACATAAAATTAACTTTTAAATTTGATGAATTGTTCAAACTCTGTGAAACAATTGAACCTGAATTACTCTTTTCGAGTCGTTTAAACATTAGTTTTAGATAAGCGGAAGGTTAAAACATTTTCCTACTTTTTGTTTAAACATATTTTCAAATTACACAGGGTTCTTCATTTGTTAACCATTCAGATAATCGGCCTTCTACTGTGCATTGTTTAGTTTGTAATCGGATATGATAAAATATGGTAATCAATTATACGTATATCAATAGTGAATTATATCTAGCAGTTTATGATGAAAGAAAAACAGCTCGCTCCCTTCTGATAAAATTTGTAAATACCTAATTTCTCTCATTTTTACCAACCACATTTTAGTAAAAACAGTTAAAAAAATATATATTTGTGCATGCTAATTTAATAACATAGATATCTAAATATAAAAGCTAGGCTTTCTCAACAGTGTTAACATATCAATATGAACGGAAGACACAAGTAACAAAAAAATCATAAAACTGCGCAAAAAATGTTTTCCGAGCGTTTGAAATGCTTCAATAATTAATTATTTGGAGAAATCACACTAGATGTTGTGTAGTTCTGTGTTGGTTCATTTATAATAATTAACAGAATATGTACATGATTGATACGTCAACTTTCAGTAACTACAAGAAACCAAGGTTTATTATAGTTAACAATTATTATTAAATATAAATCATCCGGACTAGAGTTGGTGTGCTAATTCCCGAAGTCTCGGTCGGTGTCGAAATTGATGTGAAAAATATTGTTCTTGGGCGTTCATTGTTTCGTGGCCCCATTTCTCCTTAACCTTTCCTCGGAGCAACCTGCCTCTGGACTTAACGCGCCTTCTCTACTCCTAACTAAGAATTAATAGTTTTTTTTTTTTTTTTAATAAGTATTGTTCAAATTTTGTAAATGTTGAAGGTGACCAGTTTATTTATTTTTTTAATTCAGTGGAATAAATATTAGTAGGTTCTATGTATATAAAAAGCAATATGTATTTTATACAATTTCAGCTGTCAAATTTCAAAACCTAGTGAAGTAGTCCCAGAGGGAGGTTATGCATACATCATTGATGAAAAATCTTCCTTCTCACAAGACTTGTATGATGACTTCATTCAACCTATAAGAGACAAATTTTTGAAATCCCATGTTTTTGCTTTTCCGTACATGAATTACATTGCTGTTGAAATTTTGTATGAAATCAATTCAAATGTGTAAGTGCAAGGTTAACCCCTCAGGCCTTGGGCACATTTTGCCTGAAGGTTATTTTTCCACTTTGCAATAAAATCCAAATAAATGGAATATTTCTGAATTTATCCGAAAAACAAAAACTGTTTTTGAAAAGTGAAAACTGTTGGAAATTTTAATGAAAAAAAGTATAATTTTTGAAATATAAAATTTTTTAATATTACTACATAAAAAGTTTTAAAAATGGCTCACCTTTCTTTTTTTATAACTAAAATTACTAAGGTAATGAAAAAAAAAAAAAAAAAAAACGCAAACATGCATGCTTTATTAGACAAATGTGTTATAAACGTTAGCGTCACCTCTCCCTTTTTGTCATTTTATGAAAAATAATTATTAAAAACTTCCCAAAATTTTTCTCAAATTGCGGCTGGAAACTTTGATTTCATAAAGGTGTGCATTTTTAATTATTTTGTGCTTAACTTTCAGGTTTGAAAATAAAGCATGGTGTTAACTCTTTCTAATACATACTCAGATAATATTTTTCACCACGATTTCTATGAGACCTTTATGAATTGTTCCCAAAAGTGAAAAAATTAGCCTGAGGGGTTAAATAATAATAAAAAAGCGAATGAAGCTGCGTTTTAAAATGTTTTGGCCTTCCTGAAAATTTTCTGTTAAAACACTTACATAATGTACTAGATTTTGAAGTTCGACAGCTGAATTGTGCCACGCCAATCAAGGCATACTTAGGAGAATTTATTGTATAAGCTATAAACATCCAAACAACATCTTTCTCGCTAGTTCCCGAGTGGAAGATACTCACAGTATCACACTGGAACATTAGTTGACATGGCTCTATCCATTAAATAGTGAATAGTCAAATACTTCTTAACCTTTCTTTACTCCGTACTCTCCGTACTCCCTCCCATCCCTTGTTACCTCACAACATTCCCCATTTGTAGATTTATCCTTTGTTGATCTAATATGTTTCTTTTTATTGTGTTGCGGTTTAAAACACCAAACAATCTGATGCTTGGTGTTGTGCCACTGACTGAGGAAGTGTGGGAACTCTGTTTATTGCCAAGAAATATTCTTTTAGCTGCCCCGCCGCCAAGTGTTTCCTAATATATTTCCATTGTCTTCAAATTAAATAATATTCAATACTTGTTATTTTGTAGTTTCAATCATCCCTTACACTTGAACTATGATTGCTATTCAACCACGGTCTAGGATAATCCGCCTACAACACTGCATTCTGCATTTATAATTATTTTTCATCACAAAATGTTCTCTAATTCAGGTAATCGATCTGCATTAAAAAATTTTTTTTACTATTTTTTAAAGATATTATCTTGTTGTTTCGTGACGACGTTGGTACTGTGGCGTATGTTTGTTCTGTTTTGGCCAGGTAGCCAGCAGAGATTCTACCATAAAGAATTTCGCACATTCTGAGTACCTACACGGGCGAAGCGCCGATGACAATAATCGACAGTCGATAGAAGAGCGAACCTATTGTGACATCTCGCACATCGTGGCAGTGTTAATTTTATCGTAAGTCGTTCTTTCGTCGATTCAACAAATCAGTAATTAAACGCCGTTAGTGAGTGAATTAACTAACAATGTCGCGCGCCTGTTGGATTTTATCCGTAAATATCAGTGTCTACCCCAAAGAATGAGCAATACCGAGGAAAAAGCATACCTTCAGTGAGTACCTACTTAGTTGTGTTGTACTGCGTTTATTTGGTTGAATCAGACAAACTATCGAATTGTCATCCACAGGTGAAGTATCGCACAGAGTGGCTCTGTACAGTCAATCTGACCCCGTGTAGTCTAGCACGAGACACTTATATATAATAAATAGACTCGCCATTGTCTCGCAAAATCAAGACAGAATGTGGCAAGTAAGAAACTTGTGTTTTAAGTAAATTCTTAATTCAAAATTTCACAGAATATGTATGTATGAAAGACATGGATAGAGGACCGGGCGACGGGTATAGGACCAGGCGGTGCCGAATAATATATTCTACATCATGGGTGTGACTGAGATGCCAAGATACGCTTCCTCGCTTACATTAAGCTGAATACGGAATACTGTATGAGACGACCTATTGTCGTAGGTTGTCCTTATACTTAATTGCTTGCTATCTTTCTCTAATGGCGTTAAAAATCTTCCGGAAAGAATTGCATTTTTTATAATAATAAATATTTTGCGTGTATTGCGTTGTAACCAAATTGTTCCAAACCAATTGTTGTGATTTTGAGGTGGTTTCGAGTTAAAAAATTTGGTTGTCTGAAAGGTCGATTTAAGGATGATAATTTTACGCGATAACGTCACGCTTAGGCCGATCGTGCCTCTATCGCTTGTTCCGCGCTCTCGCTGAACGCTTAGGCCGAACGCTTGTACGCCTGGCTCAGGCGGAACGTGACAACGAGTCATGCTTTTTTGTGAATGCGGCCGGCGTTCATCGATTTATAAGACGTTATCACGTCAAAAACGTATTATTGACAAAGCAGCTAGTTTTTCCAACATGTAGAGTTCTTATTTATCGTTGTAGAGTCACGGGACCCAGACAGATCGACGCAGTAAAAAAAACTTCTCAAAATGGTGTATAAAAAGTATTTCCATAGGTAGTGGCGGTTACAGCAGTATTGCTTTCTTGCGACGATATGTTGACGACGATATGACGATACATATCATTATTAATTTTAAATTTAAAATAATTTTATTACGATTTTATTATTCCATGGAGCTTTGATGAAAATATTTTAGGCCATTTCGTTACAGGTAGGGGTAGAGGAAGGTGAGGAAGTATCTGGCTATTCACATATGGCCACCAAATACGGCTAAAGCCTTTTCAAGCGATGTTTCGTTTCCGAATGGTGGTCATTCACCAAGGCGATTATGAGAGTATCTAACCACTCTCAATGAATCTGAAAAGCATTAGAATTAAATTTAAAAAATTTCTCAACACTTTCATGATAGTTTGCCAAATGATTACTTTTTTTTAAAAGCTCGTTCACACAGCTGTAAATCTGCGAGCAGAAATCTGTTGAACCGCGAGCGCTTATCTTTTGTACTTTCACACGACGTTATCAAATATTTATTCCTGTGGTAGGAGAGGGGGTCAGTTGAATTAGGGAGCGGCAACGGAATTCACATTTTTTGTACTGAAATCTGTCCACTTGACATCTGTCATCCACCGGTCTAGGCAGCTCCGTAATTACAATGACCCCCTCTCTTGTTTTAGTCGGAGGGGGGAGACTTATCTTCTGGCATATCGCGTCTGGAGCGGTTCCGTCGTAAGATGTGTATTGTCTATGATTATCTGCGCTTAAAAACGCTTAGGTGTGAACGGTCTGAAGGGATTGTATGGAGAGCGTTATTTGGCGTGCTTTGATCTTTTATAGCTGTGTGTGAACCAGCTCTAATTTCTACAAAAACAAGATATGAGGTGCTAATGACCTCGATTCTATACAATGAATGTCGAGGTAACGCTGCAAATATTCTTGCGATTTTCCATTTTATTCCAAACAAATTATAATCAATATGATTTTACCGATGCATTATAAATTAATCATTGCAAATGATTCGGAGTAGCTTGAAGCCACTCGTATAGCAGTAAATTCAAGTTTTCCAGTGGAAAATGGACTTCAAGTTATGTCATGAATTTTTAGCTAAAATACATTTTCTATGAACCTTGTCTTGGAGGTGGGTAGATAGTTGCTAGTGGATAATTGCTAGTAGGTAAGCAATTGCCAGTAGGTAACTACAGATATTATTTTGTTTTTAAAACTTTTTTTAAAGATAATATAGAACAAGTTAGTGTCTACAAGTGTTTTGACAAACAATCAGTAAATTAGGCCAATTGTAAATATGCTAAAAGGTTAAACAAAACTGCAAACTTTGACCCTTGATTCTGGAGAATGACTCCCATGTGAATTACTGTGTATTTACTTACCACGGCAGAATAATACATATTTGAGTATATCTCTTTACCATTTTGCATTATTTAACCCATCCACTGCTCAACAGATCCACCGTGCCCTGGTCATTTTTCGTCTATCATTTATAACACTTATCTTGTTCTGAATTTTAAACCCGGGTTCAGTACCATTTGACCTATACGAAATTTTGATTTCAACCTGTGATGATAAAAATGTGATTTTTACCTTCAGTATGTAAAGTTTAAGCTTGAATTTGCTCCTCCAAAACAACTAAATACCTAACTTGACTAAAATTAAAGAGAAAAATAGCAAGTTTAACATTAGTTTAAAATTAATATTTATTATAAATTTTCTGTTATAAAAGGATTTTTTCATTAATTTTGTAGTCTGCCTCCTTGAAATTACAATTGGATTTCAGCCATAAGGTCCAACTTGAATCCACTTTCTTTTCTAATGTAACTTCTTTGAAAACTTCAATCCGTTGAGTCTCTTTGAATCCTAGTTTTTCAAACATTTTTATACTAATTTCATTACTGAACAATATTTTGGCTTGGTATAGTTTGCTATTTAACTTTTCGATTCCATAGAGCAGCATTCCTATGGTGGCCTCCCAGCCGAGGCGCTTTCCACGAGCAGAACTTTCCGCAATCATTATTTCAATTTCAGCTTTGTTTTCTTCTTGGCTGTCGATAAATAAATTTGTGTCTCCTATCATTGATTCTGAAAAAATAAGCAACATATTTATATAGCCAAGTAAATATAGGCATTGGCTATATGTTAAAAATAGTAATCTATTTTTGTTAACTTTTTAACTGATTCAGAATTGGGCTGAATCACACTCTCCTTGCACAGATGGCCAAATGCTTGAAATTCCCGCCTAACACTTGAGAATGGATCGTTTCTTCGACTAATTTTTGTGTAAGCCGGCTTGCGTGTGGGAAAAGCTATTGGCATCTGTTTTTCTTCCTTCGTATAATCCGAGTTCGGGGCCGGAACCGTGCGTCTCGGCATCCGCCACGGCTCCCAGTACCCAGTTCATGCAAAGAACCTGGAACCATTCCTAGAACTCGAGTTCTTTTAAAAGGAACCACTCCTCGGAGGCCTCCGCAAAACGCGGAACCTACTCATCTCTACTGAGGACTGGAGAAAATGACTAGACCGGAGCCTGTGGTTTGTATTAACACAAACAAAAACAAGATTCTTACCTATTTCATTATTTGACACATCAAACTTCTGTTTGTCCAAAATAATGAAGGTGCATTCTGCAAATAAATAAATATACAAATTGAATTCAAATACATTATAGAGACTGACAAATACACAAAGAAAAAAATGACAAACTTATGTATATTATCAATTTGGGAGGCGGGAATGGGTACCGCCGCCCCGGGAACCTTTATTGGATAACCAACACCTCTGCCATAGGTCACCCCAAGTGGTTCGCTACGTTTGGTGATGTAGCAGGGGTGCCCGGGTTCATGGGAGGAGGTTTGTCTAGGTCTTGGAGGCGGATGACCAGGACACACTGAACCCCAGATTCCTACCCATCCCTTAAACCCTTTTCCTTCCCAGAACTCTCCTCCCCTTCCTTTCCTTAAAAAACCCTCCACACAGCATCCCCAAAGATGACATAGGCCCTGAGAGAAATTATTTTAGAGCTCATGTAAAAAAAAATAAAAAAATATAGACATATTATCTTCTATATACACAAAAATTAATGTTTTTTGTTTGTCCCTAAGCGTTCCATTCATGCGATTGCGATGAAACTTTGGTAATTTGATGTGCATATGCCCGCAATGGTGAGCTCTGGCATTATGAAATTTTAATAAAAAATTTTGCAATAGGTGGCGTGCGAGTTGTTTGGGAATGCGGAAGGGGACGCGGGAGGGGAAGGGAACGGGGATGAATGGAAAAGGACCCACAGGGAAAAACAAATTCTTTATTTAAGTGGCATTGCAGCGCTTGCCGGGAACTCGCTATTTGTCTTATAAAATGTGGCAAGTGATGGTGCATTCCGCGTCAACTATTCCAGAATAGGCTTTCTGTGCCTTAGAACGCCCAATAAAAATAGAAAACCAATGTTGAATCAATTTCATCTTTCGTTCTATTCTGCAATTCAAACATTGGTCATGTACGACAAAGATAGACTATAGTACCCTTTACACACCGAGTTCGGAGCGGGACGTGCCCTGCGCCACTTCAGGCCGCCGCGCAGAAAAGTAAAGACCGAAAGTAAGATAACGGTTTACAGCGCAGTTCACTGTGAGACTTTTCTGCGCGGCGGCCTGAAGTGGCGCGGGGCACGTCCCGCTCCGAACTCTGTGTGTAAAGGGTACTATTATAGACATACATAGATTCAAATACTTAAATTTACACTGAATACCACATTACACATCAAGGGCGTGATTGAGATAGCACTTACACCAACACAAATGCAGAATGCTTTATGAGACAACCTACTTGTGTGTTGCTACGCTCGCTATTTCACTTTTTCAACATTCAAGACATTCTCAACAAACAATCAAAATAATTATTTATAATATTAAAAGGACGGCAATTGCCTTATCTTTTGCTTGCCATTTTGAGATCTCTACAATGTATAAGTTTGTAATGTCATTGGTTGTTGAGATAACAACACATTACAATATTTTTTCAGTAAATAATCCACAAGCCAAATAATTATACGCTTTTAATAGGCATAGATTTTGAAAAGTTTACTACTTTAAACTTAATTACCACAAGAACCATCGGATTCAGTCGGGATAAAATATGCAAAGATTCGGTTTTCATTCAAAGTTAAAAATTTTCCATATAAAACATCTCCATTGCCGCCATCTTTTTTGTATGGATTTAACATCTGCGAAGTTTTGTTTCAAATAAAATTCGCATGAATTACTTAATTTACGTAAATTAAGAACCTAATAACCAATATAATAATAAATAAAGAACCTAATAATAATAAATAATATTTTGTGTAGGTAAATAGTTGTTTCTTGTAGTAATTGTTGAAATGAAGTGTGATTTCCTTAATCTGTGCTTAAAAATGTGACGGCTTGTGGATGATTTAATATTTTTTTCTTACTATCTTCATCTTCTCTCCAAGACTTCTGCATGGCATATTCTTCCTCGATTGACAAGGGTTGGGAAGCCGTGAGTTTCTGAAGCTCTGCAGACTGCATCCACGCATGGTATCTAGGATTTAAAAAGAAATAACTAGCTCAATGCTACAATTTATTGTGATGTTAAATATTAAGTCCAAAACGTTAAGTTACACACTTCGGTACATGGTGATGTTCGTAAGGAACTAATACTACGTTGTTCCCAATAAGTTTTGTATTTTGGTTTATCTTCATTTATTTATTATTGTGTTTCAAATTAATAATATAAGTTTAAAAACTATTTGACGTTTGAAGTTTGACGTATTTCTGTTTATGGATTAATATACATAGAAAAAAATGTTCGAAGAAGCGATGTATTTATGATTAGTAGTGATGGAAATGATCGATACATTTATATAATCGATATGTTTTTATCGACACATCAAAAGTCATCGAATGATTCATTAAGGCCCGTTTATATTAGGAATAAGCGATAAGAATAGGCCGGGGCCGTAATCCGTAATATTTTAGATGGTCGTTTATAATTGGAATAGGAATAGAATAGAATATGCCCATAGAAGTGACAATGCCGCTATCACTTGTCTATGTCAACTGTCAACCGGGAGATTATATTAGATTATAGGAGATGTTCATTACTATTTATTAGATCACTTTCGTCTTCAGAGAATATAAATTTAAATTCGGTAAAGTATTTATTAACTCCGGGTAAATATTTGTTCACAAAATTATTATTCAACTAAAGTGAATTGTAGATACCATAGAGTATTGATCGAAAATACGCAAATCTCAGCATATATCTAAGCTTTCTGTAATCCATAACCGTAAAAGATAAAGTTGAACCATCTTTTCGGTTATGGAAAATTATTAAAGATTATTGCCATCTATTATAAACGGTTACACAGGTTTCCTATCTTCCAACTTCTACGGCCTAGGGCTTATCGAATACGGATTACAGACTATTCCTAATATAAACGGGCCTTTAGAGTTCGGGAGCAATAGTACTCTTTACACACAGAGTTCGGAACGGGACGTGCCCCGCGCCACTTCAGGCCGCCGTAAACCGTTGTGTTACCGTAAACCGTTTACAGTGAACTGCGCTGTAAACCGTTATCTTACTTTCGGTCTTTACTTTTCTGCGCGGCAGCCTGAAGTGGCGCGGCGCACGTCCCGCTCCGAACTCTGTGTGTAAAGGGTACTAATAGATAGCTAGAGTCAGCTTATTTCAAGGGGGGGGGGGGGAGGGGAGAGAGAAAGAGAGAGAGAGAGAGAGAGAGCGAGAGAGAGAGAGAGAGAGAGGAAGACACAAATTATTGGTATGGCAACATTTTGGTAAGTAGGCACTGCAACAAAATGAAATCAATCACTGTTTTTTTATTCTCGGCAATGATTTCCTTGTTATTTACTAGCAACATTAATGTTATTTCGTTACCCACGAATTTAAAAAACGAATTGAAAGAAAATTTTATACGTGTTTTTTAAGTACAAAGAAAATAATTTATTTTACGTTTTTGTAGGTGGATAGGAAAGGTACAGCAAATAAGTCCAAATTTATTTTAGTTTTAGGGGTACTTCTCGATTGTGAACATAATTATTGTGATATTGATACTTGTGGGAACAATTATTGTGCTGCAATTTTCATTTGTTGTTCTTTTATATCTGTTTTATATAATATTGTAAGCTCCTGCTGATATGCTACTTAGTTTATTTAGTAGGTACAAATTCCTATATTTTTTTTTATATGAGCCCCATACAGGAGGCCCTGAGGAAAATAATCTCCCTCGGGGCTTTTGTCATCTTTGGGGGTGCTGTGTGGAGGGTTTTTTTAAGGAGAGGAAATGGAGGAGAATTCTGCGAAGGAAAAGGGTTTAAAAGATGGGTAGGAATCTGAGGTTCAGTGTGTCCTGGTCATCCGCCTCTAAGATCTAGACAAACCTCACCCCTCCTAAATCACCAAACGTAGCGAACCACTTGGGGTGACCAGCAGAGGTGTTGGTTATCCAATAAAGGTCTCCGGGGCGGCGGTACCCATTCTCTACCCATTCGCCTCCCAAATTGATTAAATTAAATGTCAACAATTAAGTATAACTAATTAAAATATTCGAGTAGTCTTAATCCGGCACTACCCCCTGCGGCCTGCGAATCAATTGAAAATGGATAAATTGGCTATCCGGCAAAAACGGTTGCTCATCACTGTTTTAGATGTACTAAATTTAAAAATAAATAAATATTTACCTCGGCGTGTATGTTAAAACAAATAAATATTTACCTAGACGTGTACGTATTTACCTAGATGTTATACAAAATTTACCAAGAACAATAATGCTGTGAGAAAAAAAAAATATCCGTGAGTGTCCCTAACTAGCCACTCCATAAATTAATATAATGGACTAACTACCTGAAAAGGTGAAACGCTGAAATTCACTCTCGGCGTATTTCACAAGCGCAAATCTCACAACTATGAAGCTATATACATTGCAGGATCGTATTTAACAGAGCGCCTTCCAAACAGAATAGCTGCATTTCGCTTAGCGTGGGTGGTGTGGTATATTTATGCGCTTAGCTTTGCAGCTATGTAAATTGCGCAATTGTATCCTTGACAGCCACAAAACCTACGCATAGTATATTTGATGATATGTGTCCTTAGTATATTTGATGAAATGTGCGCAATCGTTACAACTTTGGAGCCAAGTGCATTGCAAAAACATATTTATCAGGCATCCAAGTTGCGCCTTCCAAACGGAATATCTGCAATAGAGAACTCCAGACCTTCTAACTTAAATAACTGCATATTTATTTTTATTTTTATAGTTAGTTTTAATAGTTAAAATAAATGTCAAAGTTTTCATTTTTCAAGATCCCCCGAAAACCACCGTGACGTCATATGGCCCTGTGACGTCATCTGCCCAAAAGTTTTAGTTATTTTCAACAGATGTTGTCATTTTGTATGGAAGAAGTAATGAGACTATTCAATAAGTAAAACGTTATTTAGGTGTAATTATTAATTTATTTTATTATATTTTTCAATATGATTACGGGAGAGTGGTATAAAAATTGTTTGAAATTATTATTTTTTTAGCTTTACGAATCGAAATCAATATTAAGAAAATCGAAGCATGAATTTTGTAGGGAACTGGAATCAGCTGTTCGACGGCCGCCATTTTGAATTTCAGGATTGGAGCGTTTTATGGAAGCGATGACGTCACGCCTCAAAAATTCAATAATACCAACTTGACAGGGTGTTTTAATGAACTGTTTTAAAATTGACTTTTTAATATTTTTTTTAAATCTACGTTAAATATTATTAAATAAAACTTATATATTCAGAATCAGCGTTTATTGGTCTATACGAACACATTTTTTTAAAGCCATAATATTTTTCACTGGAGTTCATTACTCGCGTGGCTTTGAGTTGTGTAAATTGTGGAGTGTGTCCACGGTAGGCGCAATAAATACGAACCTCAAATAAAACCTGTATTATGCATTTATCTAGGTAGTTATGTACTCACCCAACATCATAATATACAACGATGTATCTCATTCACTATTGATAAATGAAATTAAACTTTATTTTTATTACTATTCTACAAAATTATTTCTAAACATTCTCAAAATAATATCATATATGAAATTGTTATAGTACATTTATGGAAGCCAGAGTTAAGTTGGCCTCCCAGAAGCTGGGTATACTATACAGGGCCCACAGATACTTTAATGGTACACAATTGCTAACCCTACAAATCGCAAGTGCGCCCCACAGTTGAATTTGGCAGCCAACTCTGGTCTGGAGTCCCAAAATACCTGAAAAACCCTCAACTCTGTGCAGAAACGGGCGGTCCGTTTGATAGATTCTCCTCCGAGATACCGAATAATAAATTACTGAAGATATAGATAAGCTAGCTAATAGCTAATAGATATGATGTGTACGTAATGATAAAATAGAAATCTTTTTTAATTTGGACGTTTTCAATATGATAACAAATAGACGGAAGACTTGAAAGTTTATTTATTTAAGCACACAACATAAATATAACCCAACGCCAGTCACAAGGATGGCCGGTGTTTTTTTTGCACAAATCAAAGCATGTTATTTTTGATGTCACATTGCGGTCCCTGTAAAGTGGAAAGTATCGCATATCACTAGACTCATATTAATAGACACTAATTCCTCAAATATTTAAATATTTAGGAAACCTAGCACACAGTTTTTAAATAAATTAAAAATCTGAATGTGCGTTTCACACGCGGTTGAAGTGAAACCTTCAGAAAACTCAAATAGACAAGAGTGGGGAGTCTACGAAGAATTTTTTTTTATCAGTGTTAAGGATGATTTTTTCCATATTTTTGTCGTCGAATTCCAGTGCACCATCTCCTGTACATTTGGTCACCTTATTAGAGTTAGTGTTTTCTTCTTCGGAGTCGCTAGATACCGCTTTCTTTTGCGTTTTCTTTGCCTGTTTATGTTGGAGTGGTTTGAAGAATGGATATTGATTTTACAAAAATAATAATTATTTATTTCTGATTTCGCAGGATTCGACCCTTGGTTCTTGAATGTCTGGCCGCTAAGGTTCGTCAGGCGCTTTATCCCATAAATTAAAGGAGACTTGCGTGGACCATGGATTTATCGTATTACATTGGAACCGAGTACCCATGAAATAAATAAATATTTTATTGCTATCTCATTCTCTTGCAGGCTAAATCCTATAGATGTATGTGTTTGTCTCCTTTTAGTGTCGCTGGCTTCCGTTTCATCGAGTTTCAAATCACAACGGTGCTAAAGAAGTTTTCACTTCAAAAATATGTCATGAAAATTGATTTTACGAAGTAGATCGAATTATTAGGATAGATTATATTTTTTAGATAAGTACAGTATTTTGGATAGACTATATTATGTACCTAGATACCGTATTTAGGATAGATTGTATTATTTAGATACAGTATTTATGATAGATTATATTATATAGAAACAGTATTTAGGATGGATTATATTATTTAGATGCAGTATTTAGGATAGATTATATCATATGATGTTATCATTGTCATGATAACAAAAAATCAATTTAATTAAATATATCTTCCTTCATAAAATCAATAATTTGAAATATTGAGAACGTCCCCATTTACCATTTTCCCTTCTTACTGTACATTTTCTTAGAGTGAATATTTTAAACTTGTGCGGCTTATAATTTTTTCCTGGGAGTACCGCACAAGATTCCCAACTGCTTCAAACCGTTTGTAGGCAGTGGAATTAAGATATACCATTTGATTATGTTGTGAGGCTGAAGGGAGAGGGAAGGGGAAGAAAGGAAGGGAAATATTGCGAAATACCTGGCTATTCAGATTTGATTGTCAAACATGGCTAAAGTAATTTCAAGCAACGTGTTGTTTTTGAATGGCGATCGTTCACCAGAGCCATATTACCTACAACTCATTTTAATACGAAATAACTGGGCAGGTAGGTTAGTTAGATAGATACTTAGGTATAATTGATATATACAAATAAAACCATGTCTAATATAGGCTTGTAAAATAACAACCCAGATTCTTACTGCTTTCACGGAATAATTTAATTTCTAATGATTATTAAGTACGTACCTACACACATATTTACAAACGCATATATAGGTAGTAACATTTAGAATATAGGTTGGTACTTTATACACATAGACAAAATTAATGTTTTATTTTTAAATAGTTTATACATTTTTTCCTACGTATCTTATAGGTAAAATATCGTATGATCAAAATTTAGGTATTTTTAATTTTTGACATGTTTCAAATCTGAAGATTCAAATCTTAGTGGCTTATTGGCAAGTCCATTAATAATGGAAAGGGAAATAGTTGTGTGTGTACTGTCGCCGTAATGTGGTGCATTACAATACTTGTGATAATGTTATCTACGACTTTTACCAGGCCCGGACTTAGAAATCCAGGGACTCTAGGCACTTACAAGTTGCTCCCTCCCCCTCTTCATTTTTGTAAATTCATCAATAAAACACACTTTCTTTGTGCGATGCAATTTATACATAACATTATTGTTATTTTTACAAGTTTCATTGTGAATTAGTGGTGTTATATACCTACATTATACTCGAAGAACAACTATAAAAAACGCTTTATAGATATTTCCCAGTGGAAATTCAGGAAGGTAAAAAACACAGGCTTTATTGTTCCAAAAGTGTGACAGTGTAAAAAATTACAAATTTCTCTTTCGTACATTGGTCGGTAAATATTGAAAGATGTTCACCGGCCTATACATACAGGGTGTTAAGGGACGTACCTGACTTACTTTAACCAGTGATTCTTGACATTATTTGGAAAAAAAATGTAAATGAAATTTTGATCTCCGGTGACATTTTTGATGACAATTTTTTTTTTCAAAAATTTTTTTTTTCAAAATCAAACAAAAATTTCTTCCTCATGTCGTTAATGGTCACTCAGCCGAGAAACCGACCAACCCCTAACTCCGCCTCCAACTATCCAACACCTACCATTTATTTATGTTTTTGCTGAAAAAAAAAACTTGTCACCGGAAACCAAAAATGTATTTACATTTTTTACACCAAATAATGTTAGGAATCACTGGTTAAAGTAAGTCAAGTGCGTCCCTTAATATCCTGTATAGTAATGATTTTTGAGATATTGATTTCTTTCAGGAATGGAAAACTTATTTTATTTTCCCTGAGAAGGGGGAGCTCCAGGAAATTTGTTGAAATACTTCTTTCCAACTCCTGTATCTTCAGTGTGTACCATTTCGGCACCTAGCCGGGGCTCCCTCCGAACTGGGGGTCTAGGAAATTGTTGAAATATTTGTCAAAAAAGGTCCCTGGATGACTCCTCCCCCCCCCCCGACTTTGCGGCCCTAGACCCAGGCCTTTCGGACCTCTGGCGGAAATACGGCTCTGGCTATCGCAAGTTCACTTTCGGTCAAGGAGGCAGGGGTCGGCAGTTTGTGAAGTGAGAAGAGCCAAATTGTCACGAAAACAGGATAACAAAGGTACCAGAGATCCGCCTATATGCAAAATAGATGGGGGGTAGGGGGTAAACGGCGGATATTAGGTACCGTTAAATTTTACCGGTAATTTGGTGTACGCAATTGCTATTATTGTGAAATCGCGACCTTCAATGCTAGAAAGCTTAAACTTTGGGACCTTGGGCCGACATATATGAAGCCGGCTTAATATCTTTCATTCGCTGCTCGGTTACATTCGAAGACATTTTGGAAATTCTGTCTTGCACTATTTTCGCAGATAGGGGCAGTTCTTTTATTATTTTCGTGATAGCTTCTTTATTTTCAAAGTCGTAAATAGCTCTTCGGATGCTTTTATTTGAGCCACAAACGTATTTGCAAAGAGCCTGTCCTGCGGATCCCTGGTCTAGGGCAGGGGTCGGCAAACTTTCAAGTGAGAAGAGCCAATTTGTCAAAAAAACAGAATAACAAATATATCAGAGAGCCATATTATAAATCTGCATTCTTACTGTAATATCACACTTCTCCCCTTTTAAATGTTTCTATAAACAGACTCGCACTACGCATATAACACTGATGCTGATCGAGTCAAAGTTCGTTCGGCGGCTCCATCTCATAACGCTGGTTGAGTAGAAGTGAAATTGCAATTGATGTCTGAAGAGCCGAAGAGCCGAAAAGCCGAAGAGCTGAAGAGCCGCAGACGCCTATGCAAAGAGCCGCATGCGGCTCGCGAGCCCTGGGCTGGGGGACAAAATTATAATGCTCTCTTGTAAAAATGTGACATCCGATAGTTTGCTCTCTGAGCCCTAGATTTTACAAAGTTACGCACAATGTATGTGGTAGGTATACGTAATAATATACTTATAATATTTCAATGTAATTTTTACCTGTATTTATAGTACCTACGTACACACTGTTTTACATAAAGGATACCACATTATTACTCGTATATAATAATAAGGTTTTCCAATGTAAAATCTAACATGTTACATTTTTTAAGGACCCGATGCTTTTATTTGGGTCACTCCAAATTTTAAATATGTAAAAAAATAAGTAAGTACATTACCTATTATAATTCATTGAATATTTTTGGTGGTAGCAGGTAGGTAGGTAGGTACTTCTGATCAAAAGCTTATTAAATAATTACTTAATAAATATTTAATCTATTTTCAACTTTCTTTGGTTTATTAAGTAACAAGAATCATGAATTTGGTAATTATATAAAGTTTATGGTAACAAGTATAATAATAAGAATTATTAATTTTTTAATCTTTATCTAATGGCTCGAGTGTTAAAAATGTCGACTCCGTAATGCCTGCCGCTTTGAAAGACAATACTTCTGTCGGCTGATGACCCGACAGGCCTCAAATAAACATTTTATTACTCCTTCTTTTTATTTAGATATTCTTCTACAGTACTACATACTCTTCTTATGTCTTCCCTTTGTTTTATTTGTCAGAAAACAATGCGTCTATTAAGCGACGATTCTATAAAAACAACCGACAAGATGTCATAAAAACTCTTAAGATCTTTTATCACATCACAAATTTTCCAAAAACAATTATTAGCTTGCCATTCTGTTAAAGAATCAAATTTAGTGGCTGTATATGGATTAAGGCAGTTTTTAGATGTCTCGGAAATTCGCCAGCGCCATTTTGCGTTTTTTGACATTAGAAGAATCCCCGTTCCTAAGGGCGTTTCAGCTTTATTTCAAATTGTAATCAGTTGACAGGTATAACAAAATTACAGTAAAGTTGTGTTTTCCTGCAGATCACAATTTGTTCAAAAACCGAAACGACGTCAACAGGTAAACTTTTAAATTTAAAAAAAATGGCGCTGATTGGTTTCTCAATTACAAATATGTTTGTTCTCGTCGTATTTTCAAAAAAACTTTACCCTTTCCAAAAATTAAAGTACTTATCCTTTAAATTTTCAGAAGAGACTAAATTAGTAGGTAGGTATAGGTCCTATGTCATATGGACCTAAAATTTATAGTATTTACAGTAAAAGGTTGTATGTAAGATTTATCAAAAATGTACAGCATTTACGCTTCCTTGAAAAGGCAAGTTTGTTCCTACAGAATGCCACGCATACTCGTAACTCTGCAGTCGAGTGCATAGCAATTATGCAGATAAAGGGGATACAAATTATGGGTTTGAAAAGGTTAAAGTTCCTCTTTTGACCACTTGCAGAGTAAGTACCTAAATAATAATTTAATTCTTCAAATTAACACCAATATACAAAGGTGGGTAGGTACTAGATACAAATTAAAAACTTGCGCAATAAAGTTTTATAATTCTATTATTCCAAGCATTCGTGGTGGAATCTTTTCGAAAACTTTACGAACTAGAAACCCTTCTCCTGAAAATGAAATCTTCCAACGCATAGTCTGATAGTATTTTCTTCTGGACTAACATCAATCCTTGAGGCCAGTTACAAGCATAGTAGCCAAGTTGTTTTATTTGTCAGTTGATTACAATTTGTTCAAAAGCTGTAACGGGAGCAATACAATCGTCACAAAAAACAAGATGGCGTTGATGACAATTTTGCATAATACCGGTGAAACACCTGGCCTTTTATCAATTAATCTCTCAAACAATATTCACACTTTTATCCAGTATGCATCATTGATTCATTATACGACTGCCTCATAAAATTATCTCTATGTATTTGACCGTAGAAATTACTATTGTCACTCTGTTGGTATTGTTGGGACCTGGTAAAGAAGTTATTATTGTTGTACATGTTGCTGTTGGAGTCGCAGCCCGGACCTAGGCCGTGGGGTGGAGCACCCTGGTGGCCCTGCGGCTGAAGGGGGCCCTGAGGGGATAGGGGGGCCGGGGGAGCCCTATCTGAACCCACCCATGATGTCCCGACACCTTGTTGAAATGTAAATGGCCATGTCTGAAAAAAAATCTACAATTAATAAAGGTGAAAGTACACACGTTTTAATTTTTAGGTACCAATAATGATAGATTATTATTGCTGTGGGGAATACAACTTTCTGAGCTATAATACTTTTTAAGTTAGTTTTCACTGGTTCTTTAAATTAATGTAATAAAATACGCTGAACGCAACGGAAACGCATATTTTGTACAATTTCAACGATAAACTCTATGAAACCGACGGCTCCAATTAAGACTGCAGTAACTCAAAATTTGGTGTTTTTGAGTTAGTTATATTTTCGGGTTTCGTAAATTTTTATCTACATGCCAAGAAGACTTTTGTTGCTCTAACAGTTATACACCGAGAGAAAAAGCCATTTAAAAATAGTTGTAAGTCACCATGTCATTAGTTTTCCATGTACTAAAGAAGTAAGTTGAGTTACTGCGCTTTTCATCGGAATTTTTAGTTTTTTTATCGTCGTAAGTCAGACTTATTTCTTTTTTCCATGGAAAAATATCGAAATTATCATTTGAATTGCGTTTGACGGTTGATGTTCAGTCATAGAAGTTTGCATATTGTGGTGATAAAATTGAAAAGAGAATTGTACCGTGAAAGTGTTACATGAGAATTTCCAGTAGGATCACCAATATAATAACTAATGTTAAAGCATTATTGTCTACAATGCAATCTGGTAAGTGTAAACATATCTCAAACATAACTTAAATTTTTTTCAAGTACTCGGACCCATAAGCTTATTTTCACGATATTATAACATTACCATAGATATATATGACGTGTGGGGCATACCTGACTTATTAATACAAAATTCTAGTTCCCCGAGAATCGGCTGGTGAATTCTTATTTTTTACATATTGTTTGTTCATATTGTACTATAATAATACAGAGTTTACTTCTGATGACTTATTGGTTCCCTATGGAGATCAGCAAGATTTTAGTGGAGTGAACTCTGATGATTGTTGGAAGCCTGATTAATCTAGTAATTCAAGACCTATAGAATTGAGTGTTTCTAGATCAACATCCCCTGATTTCATGTTGCTTTTTAATGAGAAAACAGGATTATTATATTGTGCTACTAAAACAACTGCTAATATGGATACTCTAAGCACTATACGTATTTCATAAAAATGATTACATTTTCAAATTAAAAGAAATGTTTTTGTTCGAGAAATGTTTTTGGTGATGTAAAATGGATAAAAATGGATAAAATACCGCAGATTGCAAATCAAACTGCCGCTTTAAATGCAAGAATACTTTGCACGAAGAATCGCGAAAAAAATATTCGTAGCATTCTGGAAATTACAAAGTCATGCCATGCAGTGGAATTTTATTTGACAACACGTGAAATTAGTGCCGAAACAAATTGCGGCTACAAACCCTAACAACTCCAGGCATGAAATTTTGCAAAATATTATTTAAACATAAATCAGAGTAATAAACAACTTGTTTGCCAAACAATGTTTTTGCAAACATTGGGGGGATCTCTGAGAGAATGATAGGTACTACATGTGGAAAAATTGACGAAAGAGATGCAGTAATGCTTGATCAGCATGGTATACATCTCACAAGATCTAATAAAATTCTACCTGAATTCAAAGATTCGGTACACGAACACATCCGAGCCTTTCCTGTAGTGGAGTCACACTATGCCAGGAAATCATCTAAGAAGCTTTACCTAGAAAGAGATCTCAACAAGGCTGTACCTAAATTGGCAGAAAGAAAGAAGCATTGAAATATCTGCTACACTTCTGATTTCCATTATAATTACACTTAAAAAGGACAGTGTCAGTTGTGTGAGAAATTTATAATAGCTACAGAAGAAAAAAAAGTATTGTTGAAAGCTTATGAAACACACCAGAAAAATAAAGTACAGGGCAGGATCTTAAAAGACTCAGATAAAGAGAACGCTGGAATTGATTTGCAGCTACGCGAAGCAGTATTTTTTTTGCAAAAGGTTTTACAGACACCTCTGTCAGTGAGTAGTTTTTATTACAAAAGAAAGTACGCAATATACATTTTATCATTTATGATATCGGAAAGAAACAGGGCCACTGCTTTATTTGGCATGAATCTGAAATTGTTACATGTTTACCAAAAATGTTAACTTCAGTTCAACAAAAGAGTATACGTAAAGTTATATTCTATTCGGATAATTGCAGTGGACAGAACCAAAACCGAAATGTGTTTTCCATATACCGCACGAACCCTCAAAATTGACGAAACGCATCATTTTATGGAGAAAGGACACACTAAAAATGAGGGTGATTTTATGCATGCCACAATAGAAAATCCAAGAAAATGGAAAATTTTACTTGCCTGTACAATGGGTCATGCTGATTCGATGTGCGAAAGTGAAGGATTTACCATATGAAATAAACGAAATGAGCTATGAATACTTTTTGGATTTCAAGTCACTCATTTCGCTAACAAATTGAAAAAAAATCCAACGATAAGTTGTGAAATGAATTAAAGTACGCGATGTATCTGCGACATACAATAATCCATTGGAGGTGTGTATAAGGTATGGTTACATAGAGGAACCACTAACCATCATTTTAGAAAAACGGACAAGAGGCAGGCGACTGGACAGATTAATTGAACCTCTTGCTGTGTATAATCCAAAACAAAACATCGATAAACTTAAACATTAAAGATCTGCTAACATTATGCGTACTAATTCCAAAGACTTACCATAGTTTCTAAATTTCACTTTTTTTTTCCATTGGACATTCTTATGCCAGCGATGATGTATCTGATGATTCAGAAAGCAAATGAAATTTGATAATGCTCTTTTTCTTCTATAATTTTATGTAATTACTTAAGAATCTCTTATAGTTTATGTAGGTAACAGTTTCTAAACAAATATATTATTTTTTCAGTTGATCCAACTAAAAATGTTTTTTATGCTGTTTTTATACACTGACACAAAAAAAAACTATTGAAAAACTCTCAACTGTATGAAATTTTAATGTCTATAAATGATGTTTTATAGTGTTAAAATGAAGCAGCTTATCGCTACTTCTATAATTTGTTTAATTTTTCCCTGTAACAAAGAAGTACCTCAACATACTACCTATTGATTTTATATAAACTCCGAGGAAAACAGCAGTAAGTCCAAAAACCCTTTAAAATAGTGCAAATTTGAGGAAAATATTAAAAAAATATTAAACAGTCAGAAAGAGTATAAACAAATCATACTTATTCAATTTAAATAGAATTCAAAACCCTCATCTAAGATTATGCAGAATTTTTTGAACTTTAAAATCGCTCTCCTGCAAAATGATAAAAAGTGAGTTACTGCAGTCTTAATTGGAGCAGTCGAAACTTTTCAAAAAGAATGAATAAATTGCGTACCTATTACTTTTCTTCGAATACTATTAAGAGAAAAATACTATAAAATAGTGTCATTAATAGTGATGGAAAATTGGTTACTCCAAAACCGAGTGACTTTAAAATAAAATAAAAAAATATGTATATTTATTTATTTATTTATTGTTGTTATACGCCCATATGGGCTTTTACGTAGATTATACAATAATATTAAATAATAAATTGACAAATAATAAATTGACAAAATGAAAAAAAAAACCCCTTCGTATACACCACTTATTTTTAATCAAAATTATCAACAAACCAATATATTGGTTTCTCCGTCAGGATAAAATTAAAAATAACAAAAGATAAACAAGTATAGACAAATAAAAATTGTAAAATTTTAGAAAATAGGAAAAGAGAAGATATATATTTATTAAAATTTATAATAATTGATATTTGTTATGTAGACAGCTTTGTTACTCTTTGATTTTTTTTGTGAATTTACAAAAGTTTTAATCTCTGTAATTATTACCTATTCTAAAATAATGTTCATGTTTTATTTTATATAATTGTTTTTTATGACACCTTTAACTAATTAAAAACCCCTCTTTGTAATGATTTTGCCTGCATGTACTTATGTGTCTTTTGTTATTTTTGTTAATTTTAATTTTATCCTGACGAAGAAACCATTAGTTTCGAAACGTGTTGATAATTTTGATTAAATAAATGGAATAAGTATACAAAGTGATTTGTTTTCATAATTAAAATGACACCATAAAGTGAATTTGCGAATATTGAAAAATATTATAATTAATATTATAACCTATTACAATACTGTTTTGCATTCTCTTCGAAAACTTCGACAAAGATCAAATTAAGTTTTAAATCTCTAGCAGACGGTGCATACAACTAAATTGTAAGTGCATCATAGACCGTAAGTTTTTTACATCGTCAAAAAGTTTAAGATTTGTAAAAAATGAGAGCGATCACCCAAAAAAATGGTTTTACACTTCGGAGCTTTTGTCAGTCGGAGCTTCCGCCAAACCACACCATTACTGTCGGCCTGAAACTGGCGGCCGCTAGGGACCTAATTTCTTTGTGGAGTTGTAAAACTGGAATAATAAATACGTCATAAAGTTTAATAAAAAGTGTATATTTAAACAACAGCTGTGTGCATTTGTTCGGTCCACGCTTTTGGTTTACGAATTGGTAAAGTGTAAATACACTTCATGGATAAACAATTGTTTCGGAGTAGACTTTGTTTTCTTACAAGAAACCCTTTTGAAATGTACCTAGAGTTTTTCTTACTTCTACATGATGTGTTAACTTTACCTAAATGTACCTAGAGTTTTTCTTACTTCTAGTTTACCTAAATGTACCCAGAGTTTTTCTTACCTAAATGTACCTAGAGTTTTTCTTACTTCTAGTTTACCTAAATGTACCTAGAGTTTTTCTTACTTCTAGTTTACCTAAATGTACCTAGAGTTTTTCTTACCTAAATGTACTTAGAGTTTTTCTTACTTCTAGTTTACCTAAATATACCTAGAGTTTTTCTTACCTAAATGTACCTAGAGTTTTTCTTACTTCTATATGTGTTAACTTTACCTAAATGTAGGTACCTAAAGTATTTCGCACTTCTATATGTGTTAGCTTTACCTAACATAGAGTTTATCTTACTTCTGTGTGTATTAACTTTCCTACGAAGCAGAAAATAAATTTGTGCAATAAGGAGTAAGCATATTCAAATGGCGAGCTGGTGTCATGAAAACATGACAAGTGTTTCTTTCTGGATTACCTAGTTCATAACTGGAAAAGTTATTTCAATTATGTGTTATGGAGCTTCAAACTAAGACGTTCTAAAATAAGGCAGGACGCCGTACGATTGTTCAGTAAGAAAAATATTAAGAAAAAAGGTGCTGCAATCTAACGACAAAGTAAAAATTTACAGTGTCAGTTTAATATCAGTAAATAACTTTTTAATTTTTTTAAAAATAAATAGCTTTATAAACAGTCTTTATACATTCATTTATAACAGTGTTAAGAATATGTATGTCATTGCCCAAAAAAATAACGACCTTCAAATTTAAGACCATAATTGAAAAAGAAAAATACAAACGAATATACCTAAAGTAAACAGTTCTAATAAGCTGCATCTTCTTACTTAAATATATAAAAAGTGTTTTGTGTAATATTCCAAGATTTACATTGAATTTGGAATGGATATCAGCAATATTTTTGAGGAAGTGATTCAGACTACTAAAAGCAAAAAGGAAATGTGAAAGAAAAGAGAAACATGATTTTCTAATAAAAAATTCTCAGTTGAGAATCAATTAGAGTTTTTGGTTTGCGTTTCGGCTGATGTATTTCATAAAATTGTGTAATTCCAAATTAAAACGTCTTATCAATTCTCAGCATTCCAAATAAACATAAACACTCATTTTAAAGTAAATAAACAGAGTAAAGAAGATCTTAGCCGGGAATATTAAAAAATATATATAAAAAAATCATACAAAAAACACAATGGCCCGTGCTCAGGCGTTAAACATCGGTGTTTAGACAATTCTGTTATCCTTCGAAAGCGGGAAATGAACCATATGGTCCAACTGGCCGAGACACGTTATTCATCTTACCAAGTCAAAAATAATCCGAACACGAATCTATTTTTTTTTTCATTTGTGACGCGATATTTTCATGATCATTGTGCGAATTTTGCGATTGCCATTTCATTGAATTAGAAAAAGGGGAGCATAAAATATTATTTATTTAAGATATTGATGTAAGCCGATTGATACGTTTTGTGATTCATTTTTTAGACAGCTCTCAAGGACAGCGACAAACTTGTAAACGCGTTCCACGAATATTTTGTTAGTGGTTATGCGTTACAGTTTTAGTTTATAGCAAAGGTTTAGATAAATGTAGGGAACGGATTAAATGAATTATAGTTCTAGTTCAGATATTTTTAGAGTCTTCAAAAAAGATACACATTATGAAACAATCAGTTTTTCGATTTGTTTGTATGTTTTTTGGTGATAATCTTTGCATTTTTTTGGCAAGGTTAAATATTTATATCGATTTTTTTGTCGAAAAAATCAATTTTTAGATTTGTTTGTATGCTTTTTGGTTGCTAGTTATTACACATTGTTGGAAAAGCTAAATTATTTTTATGTGTACGACTTATCCACTTAATCGTCGTTGAATAATATTTTATTTTGCGTGTATTTTATAAAGTTGTGTTATCAATGAAAAGCTTTAAAAATGTATTTTCTGCTTGATTAATAAGTAGGTGGCGAGAGCTAAAATATTCGATACTAATTGCGCTGCAGGATAAATCTTCGATCAAGGGCGTACATAAGGGGGAAGGGGGTTTACTGGATTCCGCCCCATGTAAAAGATATAGCTACGCCCTTGTCTTCGGCGCTTGTTCAATAACTTTTTACTTTTCTCATTATTTGGGTAAAATATTATTTTTTTGTATAAATACTTGAAATTTGTACGTAGGTAAATGTTGTTAAAAAAAACTATGATAGTACCCTTTTATGCCATATTCGTTTCTAGTCATCAAATTAACCTTTTGACATTTTGCAATTCACTTCTACTAAGAGAACTGTCAGGATAAGATTCCGCAGAAAATATTTTCGAATTAAAAATATTTTGAATTATAAATATTAAATTTTGAATGCAAACAAAAATAAAGTTTTATTTTTTATCGTGTAAAACTGAAAGCGCGGTAATATTACTCTGTAACACAACATATTTTCCCCCATAATACAAAAGTAGATAGCACGAGACTGGGAGATATAACTCCCAAAAAGACAACGGTTGTTTGTTATCTGTAAAGAATATCTCCCAAAATTGTCCAAGGGGTTAAAGAGCCTATACAAGCGTTGTCGTATCTTTTCGGCTTGTCTCCTATGGTTAAAATATTTCCTAGTTGGTATCCAGCTTATTGATAATTGCTGTTCTGACATAATGCATTGAATTTTGGTTAGGTACTCACCAGGTTTATGGGTCTCCCCTTGTGATGCAGCTCCTCGGAGGGCTGGTCAGTCAGGAAAGCGCGCAGGTGGGTGTTGTAGCCACTGGCCTGCTTCAAGATATCCACTGTCCAGCTTGTTCTGATATAATGCATTGAATGTTGGTTAGGTACTCACCAGGTTCAGGGGTCTCCCCGTGTGATGCAGCTCCTCGGAAGGCTGGTCAGCCAGGAGAGCGCGCAAGTGGGCGATGTAGCCACTGGCCAGCCTTAAGGTGTCCAGTTTGGAAAGTTTCGTGTCTGCGGGAACCCAGGGTAAGGTTGTCTTTAACCTGTGGGACAACATTGTATGGTTCATTTTTAAAAAAATTATCTCCTGGCCATTTCGGAAATTTTCACTTAAATTAATGCTTATTCCTCTTTTTTTAAATTTATTAATTATTAATTTTTTTTTTTTAAATTTTATATTACCTCCACGCAGGAAGCCCGACGAAAATAATTTCCTTCGGAGCCTGTGCCTTAGAGCCTTAGAGGATACTGTGTGAAGGGTCTTTTCAAGGAGAGAAAGTTCTGGGAAGGAAAAAAGTTATAAAGGGTAGGTAGGAATCTAGATGTCAGTGCGTCCAGGATTGACAGACAGACGAATGAATCCATCCCTCCAACTGCGGTGCAAGGCCATAGACGAGAGAATCCAGCCGGAGGTCAAAAGGCCTCCTTCAAGTAGTCTATTGATCCAACTCGCCACGCAGTAGGAGGGTAGACGCAACCGCCGCCAAAACCCAGACAAACCTTTTCCCCATGAACCTGGGCACTCCTGCTAAGTAAAAACGTGATATGTTGACATCACTTGGGGTGACCTATGGCAGAGATATTGGTCATCCAACAAAAGTACCCATACCCGCCTCCCAAATTGCAATGGGTAGATTGGCTTGGTTACTATTTATTTTACATGGACATTGACATTTCAATTATTTATTTTACATTGACATTTAACTTACATTTGCATTTCAAAACATAGATAACTTAGTATGAATTGACTTATAAGTCGAAGATGCCGTTATGTTTGTCTGGTCGATATAAATTCAGCTAGACACATTAATTTCCAATTCTAAGGAATTAAATGTGTGGTGGATAACGAAACATTAGGTTGCAATATGTTTTATTAAATTTAAATTATCCTTGTAACCATTCAATGCCTATATTTGCAATGATTCCTGTTTTGGGCCAGGGTCCCCTACCTTTCTAGGTTGTGCCACCATCTGGCGGTTTTCCTGGATACCTTTTTACTTCTTTCCCCGGTTTATGTGTCCCTACTGAACCAAAAACTGTCTATTTTCTTTCAGAAGTATCCATTATTTTTTCAGATCTTAAATATATCACGATTCATAATTAAGACTTACCTGCAAAACGCTTTGGACAGGACTCTCATCCTCGCCCTTTCTCTCGCGTTGGCTGCATTTCTCTGCTGAGGTGGGCAGCGGTCATCTGTAACAATATTAGACAATATTATAATACTAGCAGTTAAAAACCCGCTCCGTAGGTTTGTGCTGCTAGGCCCTGCGGGCGGTTTTTGGTTCGGCTTTGCCCAGTTAGTTTTGGTGACCGTTTTGTAAATCTGTGATCCCTGCAGAGTGCAGAGGTGATCGTTATCCAATAAATGGTTAACGCATAAAATGGGAAGTTTGTAGGTAATGTTTTTAAAATAATAATAAAGGTTATGAAAAACGCTTTCATATTTTTTAATTCGAAATAAACTTAGAAAGAGAGAACATTAAGCTTTGTCTATGTAAAAGTGAAATAACTTGGTAGGTATAATGTCTTACGTATAAAAATCAATTTTTGTTTGTTTGCTTGCTTGTTTGTTTGTTTGTATGTTATGCGCTGCCATACCGTTCATCCGATTGAAAATTTCAACAAATCACCAATGAAACTTTGGTAATTTGTTGTGCGCACACCGGCGAAGGTTATAGGTTATAGGCTCTATGGATAAACGTGTGCAAGTTGATACAATCTACACCGACTGTAGCAAAGCCTTTGACAAGATCAATCACAGCGTCCTCCTTAGAAAACTTTCTAATCATGGTATTCATGGAGATCTCCTTCGTTGGTTATCTTCATACGTGACAAACAGGACCCAGGCTGTGTCAGTGGGTGGATTTCCATCATTACTTCCGGTGTGCCTCAGGGGTCCATTTTGGGTCCTTTGCCTTTCTCTATCTACGAGAAATGATATTACGACATGTTTTCACAACTCTCAAATTTTACTATTTGCTGACGACATAAAGATTTACCTTCCTATAAGCTCCCCGGACTGTTCTGTGCGTTTACAAGCAGATCTTGACCGACTGACGGATTACTGTTTCAGAAATAAACTTTTTATTAATATTTCTAATTGTTGCAAAGTTACATTCACACGTAACCGTGTGAAAATACTTCTTGATTACACCATTTCTGGATCGCAGTTAACAAATAAAGATTATGTACGTGACCTCGGTGTTATATTGGACTCTAAACTTACCTTTGAAAAACACTTTGATAACATTATCACCAAAGCAACAAAAAGTCTATGTTTTGTACTGAGAACATGTAAATTTTTCAAAAACACTATCAGACACAAGAACTATCTGACTCTTTACAATTCACATGTTCGTCCTCACCTGGAATACTGTTCACAAGTTTGGAACCCGCGCTATATTGTTTATGTTAACAGGTTAGAAAGAGTTCAGGAGCGATTTCTCAAATTCCTCAATTTTAAAAATTTTCGAATCATGAAACTACTCAACAGGAGGCTTGTCGCTGATCAGATGCTCCTGTACAAAATTGTTAACTCAAAAGTTGACTGCCCGGAGTTGCTAAACAAAATAAATTCCCACGCGCCGATTCGATACTTATAGTAAACAAAATACCCTTTTCTATATTGATAGATGTAACACCCATTCCAATCAAAACGAATTTATGCAAAGGACATGTAACTGCTATAACAATAAATTTGCAAATATAGATACACGTGCTGACATATTCACTGCTAGTTACTGTCGTTACAGAACTTCATTGTATAACATTCTAGGTGTGAATAACACATATTCATGACGATTAAATTAATTGTATCTAATATTTTTATATTACTTGCGTGGCAACTTTTATCCCTCTCCTCCCCTTACCCTTCCCAACCCAAATACCTATTTTGCAGTCTACAGTTATAACCACATTAATTTTATTATTGTTTATTGGTTTATTATTTGTTGAATTTGTATTATTATTATTTTTTTAAATTGCTGCTTAGTTCTGTTTTTTTTTCATTTTTCTTAAATATTCTAGTTTACATTCAGTTAGTCTTGTTTCTAAATACCTATCTGTGAACATTAATAATTGGTCTGTTTTTTTTATCATACTCTTATGTATATTGTATTCCTAAGACTGTTTATGTTCCTTAAATAAATAATTAAATAAACGTAATGGTAAGCTCTGGCGTTAAGAAATTTGTATAAATGAAAATGAGTGTATTTTATATATTTTAGCGGCAGGGAGGGAAGGCATGAGGGGAAGGGTAATGAAGGAGGCTAGGTTAGCGGGAGGGATGATGATAGAGGAGAAGGCGTGGACGGTGGAAGGGGAATGCGGTGGGAAGGGGACACGGGAGGGGAACGGGGACGCATGGGAAATGAAATGCCGAGAGAAACTTTTGCATTGCAACGCATGCCGTAAGCAATAAAAAGAGCCAATATTAACATTTTTCAAAGTATCTGAGTAGTCTTATTTCTAAACGTATGTTTCTTGTTTCTAAACGTAAACTGCCTCCTGTTCTATATTATATTTTAGGTTTAATGGGCACCGTTATTGTTTATCGTTATCTATTTTCTTGTGCCAAAACAGCACTGTTATTGTTAAGTTTGTCCTATTTCTATTGCTTTGTGTACACCTACTGAATATTCTTTGTTTCATTTTATTTTGTCAATATTTTGTAAGGACCCGTAAGGAACACTGTAGGATTACTTTTAAGTTTATTACAGTTAAGCGCACTTGAAGTGAAACAACACTAAACTGCGCTATATAAGTATTACGTTATTATAGTACCTGTTAGTCCCCAAGTTATGGAAAAATTATTACATGAACTTTATAACCGATCCTCAGCAATATTTTCCTTGCTTGGTGCTTGTGCATATTTGTACGTAGGTATTTATCAACATTAAGTTACATAAAAATAATTTTTAATTAAGAAGTTTTCTAATTATTTTTTAAGATTAAGATAAAGCTAACATTTTTTAAAAATTATTAAATACAATAATTTTATTGAAGAAGAGGATAATACTAATAAATCTAAACGAAACATGAAACAGAATAAGACACACAAAAATAAAAAAAGTTTTGTTTTTATCTAGTTTTTATCCATTATTTATAATTAGTTAGTAAACTCTGAAAAAGTGAGCCTAGCTCACGAAACCTGTTGGTTTTGTAAACAATAAAAGTGGTGAAAACTAAGTATGTTATTTATTTTGAATTGGAATAAAAAAAGGTTTCGGCCGCAACTGGGACACGAACCTAGGATCTCTGTCGTACCGGAACATAGCATCCACTCGGTCATTGGGACCTACATTTTTTCTGTAATTTTTGTGGATCTTATATTCCAAATTTAGAATGAACAATATTATTTACGTTCTTAGGACGGGTTGTTTCAAAAAATTTGATGGATTCATCAAATATTTGAAGTTAATTTTCACGTTCTGCGTAAGTTCTATTCAAGTTCTGTGATGATTTCAGTTTTGTGAATCAACTGGTCTATAATGATGTAATAATAGAACTTGAATAGAACTTACGCAGAACGTGAAAATTAACTTCAGATATTTGATGAATCCATCAAATTTTTTGAAACAACCCGTTCTTGATTTTCACGGCCAAAAGTATTTTCGTTATTTGTTTTGGGGGTGTTATGCCGTAACGAAACTTAATTAATTAATTAACGAAATATAATTAACAAATGTTCGTCATGTTTTTGAACGATTACAAAGTTCTTTAACGAATTTATATGTAACCTAGATAGACACGAGAGTCCCGAGACACTATAGGTATAGGTAAACATAACCGACACCATTTTATTTTTCTGCGTCTTGTTTTGTTTCATTTAGATTTATTAGTATTATCTTCTTCTTTAATGATATATACCTTGATGGGTAAAACCTTCAAAAGTTATTAAAATAAAAATAAATATTAATATTGTGGTACTGAAAAATGTGGTTGATGAATATTTTGATATCTCCCTTTTGTCAAAATTCGCAAGTTTCGACGTGTTTTTAAATAATTATGGTTTTTCACAAATGTTTGCAATTTTCGGCTTGTTTTTAAATTAAGATGGCTTTCCACGAATAGAGATTTATCATTATTCGTCGTGTCATGTCTAACAGTTAATTGAATGTGTATTTAAAGATTTTCACAAAATATTGACCCCTAAAATTCATTATCACGAAAAAAATTGTAGATAAATATTTCCCTTTGTGAAAGCACTACTTAATTTAGGTACTACGGGCAAGGTGTGAAGTGTCAACATTATTATTAAAATAATGCCAACATCATCGCCATATTACAATGAGTGATAGTGATAACGCTCTTTAATTCCTCTACCTTCGGTTTGTACTATAGTTTATTAAAATTTTGGTTAGTTTTATTAGGTACCTACTGTAATTTCCCCCAAATCTTCCGTTAACAGCCCGCGACATCTGTAAATACCAAGCAGTTTTCTTTTTATACGATTTAAATGTTTTCAGTTTAATTTACCGGCGACTTTTTTTCTGGTCACCCAAAGCGCTCTTGAGATAAAATTTCAAAATAAACAAAAAATTGCCACAAATTTGTTTTATAATTTCTTCATATCATCGTTATTACAGCTTATAAAAAGATCGTTATGAACTAACCTATTCTATGCTTTACACTCATGGAAAGGCAGTAAGAAAAGAATAAAAGAATTTGTCTAAAAAAGAAGAGTGATTAACTGATCAATAATAATATGCAAAGAAAATTAAAACCCTGGTTAAAATATTTCCGTTTTACAATAAAATGAAAATAAATGGAATATTTCTGAACATATCCCAAAACTAAAAACTGTTTTAGAAAGGTAACAAAATACACTTTCAAATTTTATTATTTAAAATAAACTTTTAATTTTTGAAATACAAAAATTTTGCATTCAAACATAAAAAAGTTCTAAAAATGTTTCACCTCACGTTTTTTCTAATTAAAATTACTGATAACGAAGAAGAAAAAAAAATAAATTTCATTTTACACATATATCATAAATGTTAATGTCACCTCACTTTTTTATCTTTTTGTGTGAAAATAATAAAAAAAAAAAGTTCTCAAACCTTATTTTTTTTTTCAAATTGCGATTCACAACTTTGGTTTAATAAAGGTGTACATTTTGACATTTTTGGTCGTTATTTTTAGATTATGTGTGTGTTGTCTTTCTAACACTGTTTAGAACATATTTTTCACTCTGATAGTAAGGGAGTTACAGTAATTTATTCGAGACGCATGTGAACTAGGACAAATATGGTCTCCTACCATTTAAGGGGTTAACAAGAATTTATTTTTTTATTTTTATTATTGATGGAGGAATAGGCGAAACCCAAAAATTCGCGCTTACAGTTTTAACGACAACATTTATTAAATTTGTAGTTACTTTTTTTCTAATATGGAGGTGAATGTACCTAGTAAAAAAAATAGACCATTTTAAATGATTAATCCTGAAAATGTTTACTCTCTAACATTGCAAGTGGACAGTTATGTCAAAAATATGAAGGTTTGAACTAACTTGAGGTTTGAGAAGCATCATCATTGTTCAGGGAATCATCATCGTCATCTGCGGTGAACATGTCCACAGGCGAGGTCGAACGAATTCTTCGTCGTGGCATAATCACACTATTAAACTTTTAATTTTACGCCTATTCACTGCACACAACTAGTTTTCATATTCTGCGTTGGTGAAGAAGATTGTTCATATTCATGACGAAATAAAAAATACATCACAAAATTTCATACAAGATAAAAGTATGAAAATTCAAAATAAAATCACTGAAAAACACTTTGATTGGCGTCGAATCGTGAATAGTCGTAGGCCGTAGACACGTTATTAATTCACGTTTAATACAGTTAATTATAATTGGATAAAGTCATTATTAAACTCGGCTAACATTGTTTTTGTTGAAATTAGTATAAATATGAAACCGTATATCACTGCACCATGATAGGTGTCATTTATGACTTTGAAGGATCTATTTCTAATCCAATACTAAATGGTGAAGTTGTCCTGTGTCCTGTCTGTTTGTTGGTTACTCCTTAGCCACTAATCGGTGATGACGGCTGGATTAGTGTGCATTTAGTATTATTTAGTTTTCAGCCGAGGGGTAGGGGCCTGAGACAAATAGGCGCAGAATGTGTCACCATGGGGTAGGCAACCAGGCGTTTATTAAAGCTTTCGAAGCTTTTATTATTACATTTCCTGGAGTATTCAATAATTCTTTGCACAACTATTTTTGAAATATAGCCAACGGGATGACTGATAACCGAAACAGTAGCAGTTGAAGAAAAGAACACTGATGATTGAAGTGATAAAAATATCACACAAAATAGAAAAAAAACTGCGAAGCGGTTAATAAAAATTTGGTTAAATTTTTTTTTTACATTAACTCTACGCGGGAGGCCCTGGGGAAAGTAATTTCCCTCAGGGCCTATCCCATCTTTGTGTGCTGTTTGGAGGGTCTTTTAGAGGAGAGGAAGTAATGAACATGGGTCTTGAAGAGACCGAGGCACACATAGGCCGGCCGGAAACCGGAGGCACACGGAGGCCGGAAACACAGAGGCCGGCAAATCGTTCCACAGCCAAGCTGTTGAACTCAGGAACGAGTCGTAGAAACGACCCGTTCTCATGTGACAAATGTCAACAGTGTACATATGTTGAGCGCGCGTTTGGAGTGTTTCCCGACCATGCACCGTTGCCGAAGGTATCAATGACGCTAGTTCCTCGGAGCATCTTCCATTGAAATACCGGTAGAACAAGGGTAGCGTTCCCGGCCTGTGCTCTAAAGATTGCAATCCGTCTGTTAAGATGGGAGAATCTATCAAAGGGACCGCCCGTGTCTGCACAGCTGCAGAGTCGACGGTATTTTTTAGGTATTTTCAACCAAACCAGAGGTGGCTGCCAAATTCAACCATGGGGCGCACTTGTGATTTGTACAGGGTTAGCAGTTGTGTACTTACTATTAAATTATCTGAGGGCCCTGTACAGTACGCCCAGTTTTTGAGAAGCTAACTTTACTCTGGATTCGATGGAGCCCCCATATCTGACCTGGTCACTTAGAGTCATTTTGTGGCAGCCTGAAGTTATTTTTTGTGGTTTTAGGATTCTGGTCGGCGTTGAAAATACTTTATTAAATGATTTTTGTCGTTCAGTAATCTTTTCGTCGAAAACAATATTTGAAAATGCTTGCTTATAAACATTGTAACTACAATTCAATTGTCAAAGTGGAAAATTACAAAGACTAAACGCATAATTTCTCGACAGTGTCAAATATACAAAATCCATAACGTTGGGCGCATTTTTGGGCAAAAGCATGAAACTATTTAAATCCATTTGATGATTTTTATTGATAAGGTGTTAATTTATATTAAATTTCCTAAACTCAAAAGCAAAATTTACAGCACAAAAATACAAAATTTTGTCTTCCACACATTAAAGATTTCTTAAAGCTTAATTAAATGAATACAATGTAAGCGAAATTCAATCGATAATCTGAAAACAGAAAAATCACAAAATGATATTGGCACCTCTGGGACTCGATCTCAGGAACCCTCGCTTTCCGGGAAAACGCGCTACCACTGCGCCAAGGTGTCGATATCCAATTCGGTCATTTTTAATATATTATTTTCTTAGCGCATATTTTATTGGCTACTATATTTATGTATGATTGCAAGATTCAAACCTGAACTAAATGCTATCTAGATAGTGTCTGGTAAATATTTTCAATTTTATTTAATATGCGACATTGTGGACTTTTCTGCAAGTCTAGGATGAATATTTTATTTTTATTTTAACTTTATGAGTAAAACCTCTAATTGTAATATTTTTTTAGTTTTAATTTTTATTTTAATTTACTCAATCGAAAATCTGAAAACAGAAAAATCAGAAAAAGGTTATGACACCTCTGGACTCGAACCCAGGACCAATCGCTTTCCGGGCAAACGCGCTATCACGTACCTGTTTTCAGATTTTCGATTGAGTTTCGCTTATATTGTCCTCATTTAATTAAATATTACAATTTGAGGTTTTCTTGTACCTACGTAACTCAAAAGAGCCTATCGATTTTTTGTTTTGTTTGGATACGCTTCAGACATTAGTCGACCCCTGACTCTGAAAACGCTCTAAGATATGAGTGAGATTGTTTTAGTTCGAGGAGGAGCCAAGGAAGCTGCGTGCTCTCATTGGATGGATATATTCGAACACGGCGCGGGATGAACCTCTTATTGGTAATTACGGCTTCACAGCTCTTTAATGGGGAATTATTCCATTTTAAGATGCAAGATTCAGGAAGAGCAGGAAGTGAAAAAACACCCTGAACCTACTCTATGTAAGTGAATACTTAAGATAATAAAGATGTATTTAAAAATATAGAATAATTGGCTTAATACCCACATCGCACTATTTTTATATTTACACCTTAATTAATTTCACGGTAAATTTCCTATCGGTTCACAGAATAAATACCAAAGACCAAAAAAATTATAATAACATTTTTTGAATTAAAATACCTATTTCGTGTTAGTTAGGTAGATATAATGTCCGGTCAGTGGCTGAGTTAGCATCGTGCTTGGTTCCCACACAGGCGAAATGAGTTCAATTCCTCGACTGACTAAGATCATATTTCACGAGGATATTTCAAACATTTTCACACCTTGTATTAAATTAATTTTCTTTATTTTTGGCACACGTGCGAAATACTTTTGAAATGTGAATATTTATTTAATCCTTTGGGCGGACAGGAGATTATAATATGGGAAATGAAGAATGTCTGGCACAACCACATTGACGTAACTCTACCCCTGAGAACGAACCATGAGCCGGGAGGATGGTGGTAGTTTTTGGTCGGGTTGGTAAGTAGGTACCCAAGAACCTAAACTTATTCCATTACCCTTATTTTAGGGGCCAAAAGTCGCGGTAGCTTTCGGAATCTAATATATAACTTCCTGAACTCTTGTCACCCAAAATATTTTGTGGATTACACTGCATTTAGCTGTGCTTCAAATTGATTGTCGTAATTGGTTTTCGGGGTATTATGCCGCGTTGCGCCTTCTTTTAAGGACTACGCACACTTTTATAATGGCTTTTAACAACTTGTTTAATAAAAACTATACAGAAATACAATAGGAAAGAAGGTCACCAAAGCGCTGAAAGGACCAAGACTCTACTCCTCTCCAAACAACGCAGGACCGCGAGGTATGTAAGAGCATTGCTCATCAGGCAAATTGGAGCGCGGGTCACGTCGGTCCTCAGCAATGAGGAACGGACTCAAGAAGAAGATATTTAAAATCAATTTTCAAATGGTTTTTAATCTAATATAGTAGTTCTGTGGCATTGTGAGGCTGGAGGTAGTGCGGAGGGGAAGGAAGTAGGAAAGGGGAAGATGGGGGAGAACCTGGCTATTCTGATATGTCACCAAACACAACTTAGCCATTTTAAGCAACATTTAAATTCTGATTGATGATCTTCCACCGGGGCGATACTGAGAATATATTTCAATCTGGAGAGCCGCACAAATACTATACCTACCTATTATATCATTTTTGGTAAATCAGTTGTGAAACAACACAAATTATTTACCTAAAAATTTACTTGCCCACGTCGGGATTTGAATCCGCTACCTCCGGGATATTAGTCAACTCACCAAGACTAAATTAGTTCTCTAAGCCCATTATTTTTACTAATAGCAATACCAACCTGATTTAATTTTCTCAAATATTTTTGCTTCCGATTTATTAAAAAATTAGTCTTATTGAAAATGTTTCCATGCCCTCTTTGAAAAAAAAAGCCATGAAAAAAATAATTTTAAAATAGCCTGTAACCCTTACCTAACGTAACCTATTTAACCATTTTTTTATAATATTTTGTCGTCACTTTTAATGACTTTTCTGAGGTGGTTCCGAGTTGGTTTCATTCTGACTTGTCCGGTCACGATCGAAAATATATCTACTTATTGTTTAAATAAAATATTCTTGAACTAGTCTCGACACACGATATTCCAAGTGAGACAGGCACAGTAAAAATATAACTGCCAATTGTAAACCTTTCTTATTTGGTTCTTAATAAAGAAATAAATACATTTAAAAATTATCTATTAGATTTCTACCTGCTTTTTAAAAAAATACTTTATAACTTTATGACAAGCTTTGTATCAAGAATATTAATTCATTGCCCTCCTAATTTAATTCAATGATCAATTTCACAAAATCTTTCTGCTTTCTTCCCTCCAACATGATTTCTAATAACTTCTGCTGCTTTTAGAAGCTGTCAGGCCGTTGTCTGATGGGTGATGTGATGTGTGATGGAACCGGGAAGAGGGTTCAGGTTCACACCCAATCTACTCCACTCTCACACTACACTCCTGCAGTAAGGAAGACGCTTCTACAATAATAAGGTATTCGATTACCACTTCTTGGCTATTTTTACGCAATGTCTCTCAGAGTCAAAATCGTAATTTAATATGGATTTCTGGGACCACTTTCCGGCGGCAGGTCGCCAATGCAAGGTCAACAATATTATTTTAAAACTCTACTGTTTTTCTATAAGGAAGGTACTGATTACAGAACTTGTAGGTACCTACTAAAAAAGGTTCACACATTGGTACTTATGGTAGCTTTTAAAATCTTTAAATAAGAGCGCTAATAATTTTTTTTAATTTAGTAATAATCTTTGTACAGATATCGCCGTTTTCGTAAAAAATGTCTCAAGAGCTCTGCAATATGCAAACACGTTGTAGGCTTAGAAGATTGGAGTTAACAAATCAATGTATTTTTTGTTATTTGAATTTAAATGTAAGGCCATCCGCTCATGGAGAAACCGAAAACTCAATTCACGGCGTAACTCAACTTTACGATTGCAGTAATTATATCAGCTTGTTTAACCAAAATATAATTTATTAATAATTTATCAATTATCAACCTTTATTTAAAATAATAATTTATCAACCTCCTAAACAAATTCGATATTTTCCTGATCTGAAATATCGCAAATTACTCGAAAACTTGGCAGGCCGTAGGGCTGACCATGCATGGTAGCGCCCCCATGGTGGCAACCTGTCAACACGGCAACTGGAACGCGGCGGCCGCGGCGACTAGCAGCACTAGTCGCCGCGTCGCCCTTGACAACTGGTCTAACAAGTTGCCTGTGAGCAAACCGCCAATGAAATTCACAAGTTTCTTTCCCGTGGATAGCGATTGAGTGCCAACTGTTTTTTTTTCAGTTTCTCCGTAAGCGGACGGCCTAAGTGGCCAAAATACCAAAGATCATCTTTTGATGAGAGGGTTTTAAAAAAAATGTACGCAAAGTACGGTGGAGATCTTTGATCGCTGCTCTATCTTCTCTGCCTTACCCTTTAGAGATAAGTGGTTGCAGGTATTTTGAAGATATTTAATAAAATAAACCACTAGTGTCATACATTTGATAGACATTTTAGGAATAAAATAATATTTGCAAATTTTATGAAAGGCATTTATTTCTTCATCAATTTGTTCTGGTCTGATATGTTGATTTAAAAATGATTAATGTGATCATTATTTAGGCAACAACAGATTTGGGCAAATGTTCTCCCTGGGCCCTGAATCCCTTCTCGTCAGCCACGTACTTGGTGAGGTAGACCTTTCCATCATCAGCGATGAAGGAGTATTGGCCCTCCTTCACCAGAACTTTGTCCTTGCCATCGAGGGTCGGCTTCAGGGCTCCAGACTCGGAGAGTACAGTTCCATCACCGCTGCGGTAGAGCAGCGAGAATTCCCCATTGTCGTTGTGTGTCTCGGTCCTCTCTAGAACTGGGATGACCACACGGGGGGCTTCTGGGGCGGCCAGAGCTCCCACCACCATCAGTGAAACGATGAAAAACTGTAAAAGATACGGTAAATATTTTATAGACATGGGACTGCGTTATTGATACCTGTATAGAAGAATCGGAAGTGTTGATTTGAAGACTTTAGATTTCTTTACTTCAAATATTACAAGGGTCTCAATCGCTGCAGTACCCAAACCTGTGAGAATACTGCGAAGGAGTAGGCATGATGATACCGGAGACTTAAAAAGAGCCAAGAACTTGATTTTGTTTTTAAGCATCTGTACATGTCCCATGTACAGATACTTTGACGGGACTAAGAGATCCCAAAGTCTGGATGGTCATGAACTGATAATTTGAATTGTACCGGCAGAGTGGAAACTATTAGCATGGTGTGTGATTGCTGGAAATAAGTAACCGAGAGACAAAAAAAGAAAATAACTTGTCGAGTTGGAAAATCCCGTACTGACTGTTTAAGAAGTGGCTCCCTGATCATGACAAAGCATGAGGCCATGGAACAAGCAAGGGAAAGGAGGGTTTAGACAAAATCTCAATGTACGTAGACTCACTGACTAAACATAAGTTCCAAAAGGTTGTTTAAAGTTGTTTAGAAAAGTTAATTTATGATATTAGGAGAAGTTATTTTTAGAAAAAGAATACTCTTCTACGATCTTTACTTACGATATGCATTTTGAGGGAATTACTGTCCTGTTGCTCTTACAAACTGAACTATGCCATTGTTTGAAAAATATAATGTATTTATATGAAGTTGCAATAAATTACCAAATAATTAATTAGCGAAAATGATTTTACTAATTGCATACTTACATTTAGAGTTTTACCTGGGGCTAAAGGGTAAATAGCGAATACCTGTACATAATTGGTAGACAGGCAAACCTGTCAGTATGTACCTAATGCTATTTTATGTTACTTCCTGGTTAGAAGAGATTTAACTAATTTTGATGGAGAAAAATAATTCGTCACCTAACAATATTACCTAAGTATAATTGAAAAGGCACGAAAGTGATATAAATTTAATAATATCTACCTACCTGTACACAAAGAATCAAGTTTCAATCAATCAGATATATTAAATAAATATTAAGATTAATTAAGAGTTAATAAGGAAAATTTGAGGAACGAATGATATTTAGATATGTATTAAACACAATGCCGTGTCTCTTTACGGTGAGGAATAGCTATTATGATATTATGTTTATTTGATAATGTACTGTGAACATGTAGGTAATAATTTACAACAAAAAACACATTGTATTAAATAACAAAAAAGGAAAATAAAATAAAATTAAATATTTTATTTATATTTTATTATGTTTGGAAACAAACAATTATTTATAAGGTAATTACAATGTAAAAGTAATAGTATTTGATAAACCAATTAAGTCCTACTTATCTACATAATAATGCACGTAAACGCATGTTCATGTTGCGTGTATACGCAGCATTAGAGTATCTTGAGGATTTTGAGCAATAAATTGTACAAAACAGCGTAAAAAAACGTGTACCTACAAATAAATAATAATGTTCAATGTTTTGATTACATTTCATCATTTTACTTTTATTTCCCAGTACTAGGCTCGATTTGATGAAATTTTGCACACTTGACCGTTGTTTAAGTTTGTTTAATTTGTATGATATAAAATAAATTTAATAAGAAACGTCGCTTTTTTGTGTTTTCTCTTTCTGTTCATTTTGGATACACACGTATACACTAGCTTGTGTCGCTCTCCATGGAGAGAAAAAAGCCTTATTTTTAAACGCCTGGGGTCTCAAAAGTTGCGTATGATCTGTACCTATTCGAAAATGTAAAAATAAATGATATTGGCTTTCACTATTGGCTCGCTAAAATGGCCGGAAGTTTTGAAAAAAAAATAGATTTCGTGATTTGGGAAAAAAATAATACAAAGGGTCCATATTTTATATTTTGTAGCAAACTTAATTTTTATTCCATAGTTGCAGTACAAAGAAAGCAAAATTTTTTTTTAAACACATGTGACACGTTTGTTAAATATATAAAAGGGGAAAATAACACTTTTCTGGATAAAATCAGTATTCTTGTAGACTTACTTGTATTCATAAATTTGAAATTTTTGTCACCAATACGCAGTTTTTATTAACAAACGAACGTTAAAAGGTAAATTATTATTTAAATAAAAATTAATTACCTAAATTATTTAAAATTTAAAAATACATGTTTTAGGTTTTTTCTGATTTTCAATGCGGTTCTCATTTTCTTTGTAAGATGCAACTTTTGAGACCCAAGGCGTTTCCGAATTCAAAAGTTGAAATAATTGACACACCCTGGTATACACTGCGTCCGGAAGGGACCCTAAGTTCAGCTAGATTGAAATTTTTTATCAAGGCTGTGTGCATTTTTTTGTCACTGTGTATATCGAAAAACCATCCCGTTAAGACATTTATTGACGAAATTTTCTCTCTAGTCTCTAGAAGTTCATTAATTTCAGAGTAAGAGGAAATTTTTTTTTCGAAAAAAAAAATTCCAAAAAAATCAAGGGCAACGCCGGGGACTTCAGCTAGTCATAGATATATTTAACCATTCTCGTAAATCTCATAAAAATCTCGTAGAAATCTCGTAAACGCAAACCAATTGTAAGATGACAAATCTATAAAAATAATCCCTAGACTTAACAGTTTCAGGACGGTATCCGGTTTCAGACAGATTACTGCTATTTATTTAGTTTTTTGTTGGTCAGGTTGACGTCTCACCGATTGGCGCTAATCGTTCTATGACAAATGACTGAAGTGTTTTATAATTCGCACATGTAGATTTACGAAATTTCACTTGTAAAATACGGGTTTCAAACAGCATTTGTGTAAATACGAAAATTGGTTTATAAAAATAAAGCAGATGTTGATCATTAAAAAATTACACTTTACAAAGTGTTCATTTTTAAGATTTTGATTACTTAATTGATGCAATATTTATGTGGTCATACAAGTGAGAGATCGATCTGATGTTGGTCGTAAAAGTTAGAACAATGTAATAGGTACTGAGATAATCAAAGAACCGCGTCGGCTCATCCACCTCTTAAAGAACTCCGATTAATCATAATCTAGATAGAATTTTGGGCTGATGATAACCAACCATAGGAACAGACACCAAAATAAGCCAAAGATATCAACTTAGAAAAAACACTACAAACTAAATTATGGAAAGTTGCGTTTAGGTTCTTAAATCCTTGCTGAACCTTCAATTAAAAATATTGACACTTGTCTAGCAGTCAATCGAATCCAAGTCAGAGTTCTAACCACGGAGGGTACCTACCTACATACTTCCGTTACAGAACAAAAAGTTAACAGAACTGTACCATATAAAAATGGAGTCTGAAAAATTACATTTGTTGCATGAAAACACTTAGTTATCTTTATTATTTGTCACAGTGAAAATAATCAGCGATCCACTGTTTGCCGGCATTTGATCGTCACTCTTCTTGGGTGGTATTGGCCATCGATTCAAAAGCCTGAGAAAGGGAAGACAAATTTAATTAAATGTTGTTCAGATGGGCTTATTTTGAAATACCTATTCTGATAAATTGGAATTCACTGGAGACAAAGAGAAAGGGCCATTTGCAGGTATTTTATAATGACTTGGAAAATTCGTGTGGATGCGGATGTTTCTACTAAGATTACGAAAATGTCAATAAAAAATAGAAATTTATATATTTTTAGCTCTTGGCGTCACTACATAAAAATGTTCTGTCTCCGATTATATTTATTTATTTATTTTTTTTTTACGTTAACTCCCACAGGAGGCCCTGAGGAAAAAAAATTCCCTCAGGGCCTATGTCATCTTTGAAGATGCTGTGCGGAGGGTGTTTTTAAGGAGAGGAAGGAGTGAACATGGGTCTTCAAGAGACCCGTGTTGTAGGAGGGAGGAAACACGGAGGCCGGCAAATCGTTCCACAGCCGAGCTGTTGAACTCAAGAACGAGTCGTAGAAACGACCCGTTCTCATGTGACTAATGTCAACCGTGTACAAATGTTGAGCGCGCGTTTGGCGTGTTTCCCGACTATGCACCGGTGCCGAGGGGATCAATGACGCTAGTTCCTCGGAGCATCTTCCATTGTAATACCGGTAGAACAAGGACAGATTCAAGGGTTTTTTTTCAGGTATTTTGGGGCTCCAGACCAGAGGTGGCTGCCAAATTCAACCGTTGGGCGCACTTGCGATTTGTACAGGGTTAGCAGTTGTGTACTATTAAAGTATCTGCGTGCCCTGTACAGTACGCCCAGTTTCTGAGAGGCTAACTTAACTCTGGCCTCGATGGAGCCCCCGTACCTGAGCTGGTCACTTTTTTTTTTTTTTTTTACATGAGCTCCACACAGGAGGCTCTGAGGAAAATAATTTCCCACAGGGCCTATGTCATCTTTGGGGATGCTGTGTGGAGGGTTTTTTTAAGGAAGTTTAAGGGTTTTAAGGTTTAAGGAAAGGAGTTTAAGGGGTGGGTAGGAAGGAAAGGGGTTTAAGGGGTGGGTAGGAAGGAAAGGGGTTTAAGGGGTGGGTAGGAATCTGGGGTTCAGTGTGTCCTGGTCATCCACCTTCGAGACCTAGACAAACTTCACCCCATGAACCCGGGCACCCCTGCTAAATCACCAAACGTAGCGAACCACTTGGGGTGACCTATGGTAGAGGTGTTGGTTATCCAATAAAGGTTCCCGGGGCGGCGGTACCCATTCCCGCCTCCCAAATTGAGCATCCCTTAGAGTTACACCAAGCATATCAATGGAAGGCCTGTTCGGGAGAATGCTTCCGTTGAAGGAGACTAGATTATCATTTCGATCCCTTTTAGACGTAATCAGACATGATTGGGTCTTTGAAACATTAAATTTGACAAGGTTATTCTTACCCCAAGAGAAAACACTTTCAAGGTAACCGTCCATTCTTTGCTTCAAAGCCCTCCGAGCCGTTGGTGTTTGAGTGCCCTTTGGGGGCTTGTCAAATTAATTTATTCGTGTGGATTAAATTATGTCCGGTCTTTCCGGTTTATAAAAAATAGTCCGATTAAGAGGATTCAGATTTTCAAAATATCGCCATGGTTTCAAAAATACGATTAAAAAAAATCAGAATGTCTTAGACTTTTTGCCTAAACCGGAGAAATACTGAAAAAATGTGATTTAAGTGACTTAATATCACTTTGAAAGGCGGGGAGGCAATTCTACTTTACATATCTATAACGCATAATAGAAAAGAGGATGTTCTTTCAATGTGCCTTTAATTAATAGCGAAACGAATTCTAGAAATATTAATATTATCTTTAACCCATCATTTACAAGACCCACAGCGTTGCCCAATCATCGTAAACATTAGTAAATTTGAAGTGCATTCGAGTTGACATCGGCCCAAAAGTCATCGAAGTAATTACTCAATTAAACGAGCAGTCTGCACCGGAGATTTAACACAAAAAGCTGTCGAGCTTTTGGCACGAGAAGCTAGAAGCCCCTGACCCGAGTCTCTGCTTTGAACTGTAGAGACACGATCCACCTGGACCCTTATTCATCCGGAACAGAGGCAAATTGGAAATGAAAAATACATCTTTTTTAATTTATTTTATTTTTTCTGTGTAAGTATCAAAACACAAACACAGGAATTTCGCAAGAATGGAAGAAATTGATTATATTGAAATGGGTAATGTAATAATTCAAATAACGACATTTTTATTAGAATTAAGCGCACAAGAGACTTTGTCGCGGTAACAGTCGTGTGACCGTATCAAAATCTATATATCGGCCGTCCAGTTGATTACGCAGACATCTCCAAAATATGGAAATTTGTTTCAAATTCGAAAAAATTAGAAAAGATTCAGTTATATGTCTAAGAGTACCCCAAAGTGGCAGAATTCTCATTAATACTGTTCGATCGATTTGGTAATTTTTACATAATTTAATTGTTAGCTTTATATTACCTACCTCACTCTGTATAACCGGTACAGAGGTAGGTGACATAATAATTAGTATTGAGTTGATAAAACGAGATGCAACCTTCACATTGGTGATTTTTAGTTATGTACATTTTCAAAACGGGGCATTGTTTTTTTTTAATGTGAATAAAAGACCTAACTCCACCCGTCTGGAGCCAGAGACTATGGCGTCGCTAAAGGAGGCATGTTGTGAGGCTGAAGGTTGTGAGAAGCGGAAGGAGATGAGGAAGACGAAGATGGGAACAAGTACTTTCCCATATTAAATCTATTTAGATCTGGTCACCAAACACGGCTAAAGCCATTTCAAGCAACGTTTCGGCAACGCCAAGCAATGGCGATCTTATACCAGAGCGATACTGAGAGTATCTTTCACTGTCGCAACGTGCCGCAAAAACACCTCATTATTTTAAAGGATTAAATTGTGAAATAGCACAAATCAACCAAATAAAATTTATTTGCGCGATCTTCGGATTGCTAGTCGAGAACCTTATCTATTACCACGGAGGCGCGAAGCAGGGCAATCAAATAACAGAACAATGCGATCCATGCAGGCCTAATTAAAATAAAACAATATTAATTGGAATTTAGGGATAAGGTAATCTAGTATATATAGCAACAATACAGTGGTGACCGCAGCGTTCTAGCACCAAACGTGACTCGCGTTCTAGCAACAAACAAACTCTCCTGAGTGGGCGCTGGGTTCGAGCTCACCCCAGACCATGCCCTACACACAATTGATTATTTATTTATTTTCTATTTTTTTAAATTATTTTGTTTTTTTTCTAAAATCTGTTGTGTAATATCTGTTGTATAAATATGGGACGTGTGGGATTGCACTATCCTCCCCACATCCTGGTACATTATGATTATTAAAAAAATAATTACATTACATTTCAGTAAATCAATTTTTTTCCCAATTTGAAAAATTTTAGGGAAAAAAGTTTTTGTTGATATTTTTCGTAATAAGTATAATATACCTAAATAATAATTACATATAATTAATTAAATATTTTAAAAATAATTACATTACACTTCAGTAAACCACATTTTTTACCACTTTTGAAAAATTTCAGAGAAAAAGTTTTCTGTTGATTTGAAAAGATTTTTTGCATTGAAAATTATAAAAAAGGTGCATGTTACCTAAAAATAGAGGCGGTTTTCATTGTACTGCCAGTTTGACTCTGTCCCCAGTTTAATCTATTCGGGTACCGTCTCATGATGCTCATTCTGCCGAAAACACTTATTATCCTGTCTACGGTACCGTTATTCTTATTCACGTTGAATAAATATTTATATTTTATTTTGGGTACTTAGAACCCTCAGATAAAAAAATATGCTTCTATTCCCACAAAATATTAAAAAAGTTTTTGAAAAATCAAAAAGGTGCGAAGCCCATCATAAAGGTCTTCAAAGAAAAGAAAGTTATTTTTATAGTACTTTTATGTAAGTAATTTGTTAAACTTCATTGTACTAGCTGTAGAAAAAAGTAGATTGAAAAAGAACCATTTCATTTTAGTTATTTTAGATATAAATTTTGATACAAAAAATTGTGTTATTGAAAGTAAAAGTGTGCTCGACTGCTTAGGTATAGTTGATAACTCAGTTTACAAATTTAATAAAATCAAAAACACAGCATTCAATAAAAGTAAGCAAAATAATCATATCTGAAGCAGAGTGCATTTTTTTCAAACAGAATAAAAAAAGGCCCGACCAAATGAATCAGATATTTGATTCGGTCCACGTCAAGAGTCAGAATAATAGAAGAGCAAATAATAGTCAGACGATGTATGAATGTGAACGAGACAAGGAGTGTGTGCCAAGACAGAGTTGTTTGGCGGTCCATCCTCTCTGCCTAACCCTGCGGGGAAACGGCGTGATGGTTAGTTAATTAGTGAAGGATGATTTTCTCCACATTTTTGTTGTTGAATTCCAGTACACCCTTTCTTATACATTTGGTCATCATATTAATATTTATGTTTTTTTCTTCGGAGTCGCTAGATGTCGTTTTCTTTTGCCTGTTCATTATGGAGTGGTTTGAAGATTGAATATTGATTTATTAAAATAAAAAAAAGTTTATTTTTTCTGGATTTCGTCGGATTTGAACCTCCGTTCGCTTGATGTCTGTTTTCCCGGCCGCTGGGACTTGTCAAACGCCTTGCTCACTGTGCTATCCAAGGAACAAGCCGATCCGCGAAATTACCGCATTATATTAGAAACGCGGACACAAATAATAAATTTTCGTGACGTGTTTCCGTTTCATTCGAATTTCTAATCAACGCCGCAAAAGAATTTTCACTTCAAAAATAATCTCTGTTCTATATTTCTTCAGATAACTTCCACTGAAAAATTCTATGATACCAGTCGACCTAAGTCCTTGGAGAATCAATTGGGTTTCAGGTGCATAACATAAAGGTAATTCAGTATCCTTTGCGTTAAGACAGCGTTACGAGACGAAAAAGCAAAATCCGTCGGATATCGGTAGGCGTCCGTTATCGGCTGTTAAATTTCTGTGATTTTCTATGGCTTGTCTATATGCCAGTTAAATGGATTAATATTAAAATTATGAGAAACGCGTCTTCATCTCTGGCGCTAGGATAACGTCTTGAGTTGGTGTTCAGTTCACAAGTTCAGTATTTAGCTCGTTAGTGCGACACGGAATACCGCATTTAAAATGTGTCGCGTATGTCCGATTTAATACGCGTTATGCTGTTGCAAAATATATAAAATCCCCCTTTTGGTGTTTATAGACAAATTTATTTACTTACGTGACGAGTTTCAATGATTCATCTGTAGGTGAATTTATTAAAAACATGTTTCAATGAACCAGGCACAACTGAAAGTAGTCTCTAAATTACATGAAAATTTTGATTGCAGCAGTAATTATTAATGCAAAAAATAATTTACAATACCTTAAGGGCACAAGTTCAATAATTGCTATTAAGTACTCATACATATTTTACGAAGATGTTTCCGTATAAATATATTCAATTTGTTTGGAAATGACATAGTTCAGTTTTAGCGACGGAACAGTATTAATATTCACGGAAAATGCAGCTCGTAAGTTTATCTTAAGTTTAAGTAATAGCAATTTCATATTTGGAAGGCGAGTATGGGTACCGCCGCCCCGGGAACCATTTATTGGATAACCAACACCTCTGCTACAGGTCACCCCAAGTAGTTCGCTATATTTGGTGACTTAGCAGGGGTGCCAGGGTTCGTGGGTGAGGTTTATCCGGGTCATGGCGGCGGATGCGTCTGCCCACCAACTGTGTGGCAGGTCGGAACGGGAGAGACTGGTCGAGGGAGACCTTTTGATCTCTCCAGCAGGACTCTCCTCGGAACATCGTGGGAGAGGTGGATTCATACATCCGTTAATCCTGGACACACCGACCCACAGATTTCAACTCTCCCCTAGTGGCGGATTTATTCCATTCATAAGTAAAGGCCACTTAATTTCATCCTTCTTAGAAGTTGCCACCTGTCATAATCAATCACTTGTAGGCTGCCGCTCCCAGGCCGCGGCCTATCCGGCCTATTGGCAAGTCCAGGACTGCTCATCCCTCATACCTTTTTCTTTCCATTCCTAAAAATATCCTTATCCACACATCATCCCCAAATATCACATAGGCCCTGAGGGAAATTATTTACCTCAGAGCCTCCTGTTACATCGTATGAAAAAAGCACTGAACTTCAAAAGTGTACACTTTTATTGCTAATAACATCAAACGTTATTATGCCTACATCAACGGTATCTCGAATTTATTACTGGTATGGACAAATGAAAACTCAAAAAATATTAATTTCAGATATTCATCGTCGCTTTGACGGTGGTGGGAACCCTGGCCGCCCCAGAAGCCCCCCGTGTGGTGATCCCAGTCCTAGAGAGGACCGAGACACACAACGACAATGGCGAATTCTCCCTGCTCTACCGCAGCGGTGATGGAACTGTACTCTCCGAGTCTGGAGCCCTGAAGCCGACCCTCGACGGCAAGGACAAAGTTCTGGTCAAGGAGGGCCAGTACTCCTTCATCGCTGATGACGGAAAGGTCTACCTCACCAAGTACGTGGCTGACGAGAAGGGATTCAGGGCCCAGGGAGAACATTTTCCCAAATCCGTTGTTGCCTAAACCATATTGACCGAAGGCTTCAAAAATAAATACATAACAAATAAACTATGGTTTTTCTCTTCCATTTTAAAATGATTTTTATATTTTTTATATACTAGCTGAAGTTCTCGGCGTTGCTCGAGCTTCACGGAGTTATCGACGGAGTTTATTTCAGATATAGACAGTAATTTTCCTCTTATTTTGACCTTCAAGTGCCCAAAATTTCATCAAGTAGTATCAAAATTTTGCTTTTCTGATATTAGGAGGCCGCGCTAATATTTGTCAATTATTGTCAGTCGGAATATTTCTTACCAAATGTTTACCGTACTCGCAAATATACAAACCGTAGATGATGGATTTAGGCAATATCGTTTTGATGCAGGGTTTTATAAATAGACCGTAGATGACGGATTCAGTCAATGTAACGATTCGATCGTCCTTGCTAGACCTCCAATATCGGTACTTTTGTTATTTTTTTTTTTTTTTACATGAGCTCCATACAGGAGGCCCTGAGGAATCTAATTTCCCTCAGGGCCTATGTCATCTTTGGGGATGCTGTGTGGAGGGTTTTTTTTAGGAAAGGAAGGAGAGGAGAGTTCTGGGAAGGAAAAGGGTATAAGGGGTGGGTAGGAATCTGGGGTTCAGTGTATCCTGGTCATCCACCTTCAAGACCAAGACAAACCTCACCCCATGAACCCGGTTATACGTCGAATCGTCGCTTTTGTGTAAAGTAATCTTTACTATGTATTCGTTAGTGGATATTTTGATTGGGTACTTTCGTTACTGAATACTTGGCTACTTTCGTTACTTCGTTTTGATGAAAACATTGATGAAACACGAGATAAAATCAGTGATGAAACATGTGATGAAACCAGCAATGAAACATGCGATTAAATCACTAATGAGACCAGTGCTGAAATCAGGGAAGAATTCAATAATGAAATCATGTTGAGACCATAAAAAAGACAGAAAACGTAAATTTCAGTTAGATCAGTTCATCATATCAGGGTATTATGATACCCGAGAAAACTGCTTTTAACTCCCGACCCCGTCTTTCCATAAATTAGTCAATAGATTTGGCTAATATTGTTATGTCACAAATTTCACTTTTCGATGATTTTTCCGTGAAATCATGTTGCGACCATCAAAATAAGGACAAATTAATCCCAAATGTAGATGAATAGACGCAAATACGTCCACGAAAAGAAGCGAGGACAGCGAGATTAAAGAAATTTGCCAAAGGGAAATGATTTCAAAATGTCAGTAGATCGTTACTACTTACCGGAATGAATCTCTCCATTCAATAGCTAATTATTTCCTTTAGAATATCACTTTGTGTGTGGTTCATGAATAATTCATAAAAACTACCCAGCTTGTAAAAGCACAGACACATTTATTGAAAATAACCTTAAGAGAAAACACAGTTGCCGAGAAATTATAATAAAAAGTATTTTACCAAGGGTCGGTACGACGGTAATAACCCCCCCTCCCTCCCCCTCCACTTCCCCCTGAATCCTGAGCGAAAGGGACAATTGCACCTCAGGTTGATAATACCTCAATAAAATTTAAAATCGATGCTTTGTATTCCCCATTCTTCTCCTCCAAAACTGGACCGATCTAAAATATTTTTTTATAAACTTAATTAGAAGAAAATATTCTATGTCTGCATGTTTTGCTTTCTTTTAAAATACCTTGTCTACTTGTGTATGTATTGAATGCCTGTTGATGTCGTTCAACATAGGCAATTTTAACGATTTTTGGAGGGCCCTATCTCCTAAAAGAAGTAACTTATCAAAAAATCAAAACGTTTGTACCGAGGCGTCGGTAGTAAATATATATATTATATTAAAAAATATTTGCACTACTGTCAAAATCCAGAGAGGAAATCGGGAAATACGTTTGTACGGACAAACGGCCGCCCGGTTTCCTCTCAAAGACCACTTAAAAAAAATATTTTTGTCGAAAGACAAAACCGCAGTTTTTTAAATTCAAAAACGACACAATTCGCTACTACAACCATAAAAACACGTTGAACATTAAACTCTGAATAAAAAATTTTTTTTTACGGTTTTTGAATTTGGACCTAAGAACAAACATAAACATGGTTAATTCGTAAGCAATTTTAATAATAATATGCGGAAAGATAAATTTGTAAACATTTCATTAGGTAGGTACTTAACGTCCTTTTACCTGAACGACATCTGATATGCGTATAAAAAATACCTAATCTGAAACTCTCTTATTAAACCGATTCAATAATGTCACTCTTTTGACTTAGTTGGTGAGTGGTTTGTATATCTATGCTTCGTTGTGAGGGTGTGTTTTCCAAGCAGTTTTGTAGTCATTCCCAAGCTTTGAGAGTGTTATTATCAATCGAAATAAATTAAAAAAGGTGTTTGAGCAACAATTTTTTTTATTCAGTCAATAAAAATCTTTAGTTGGTATGATTTAGGCAACAACGGATTTGGGCAAATGTTCTCCCTGGGCCCTGAATCCCTTCTCGTCGGCCACGTACTTGGTGAGGTAGACTTTTCCATCATCAGCGATGAAGGAATACTGGCCCTCCTTGACCAGAACTTTGTCCTTGCCGTCGAGGGTCGGCTTCAGGGCTCCAGACTCGGAGAGTACAGTTCCATCGCCGCTGCGGTAGAGCAGTGAGAATTCCCCATTGTCGTTGTGTGTTTCGGTCCTCTCTAGAACTGGGATCACCGCACGGGGGGCTTCTGGGGCGGCCAGGGCTCCCACCACCATTAAGGAAATGATGAAGAACTGAAACAGATAAAACAATTCAATGTAAAAATCAGTAAAATAATATACTTTCAGACAATATAGGTTTATTGCTACTAAGCAATTTTCCAATACTTACGAAATGCAGAATACTTACGAAATGCATATTGATTGAATGAATGTTCTGTTGCTCCAACAAGCTGAAAACTATGCCAGTATTATAAAATTCAGCGTATTTATAGGTACTATATTCTCAAAAGACAGGTAGTTTATAACCAGACCAGTAAAATATCAATGAATGCACCTGAATATTGATGCCCTAAAGAATTTTGTTAATTACGATGTTAAATTTGCAAGTCAGCTAATTGCTATTTTAGAAACATTCTGAAAACAAGTGTTACATTTACATTTATTTTTTGTTTTTTTGTTCAACAAAAATATAAAATTTACTTAGATTAGTAATAACATAACTAATAACAAATCTAATACCAAAGTTAGATACCTAGTCGATTTCCTCGTTTAGTAAAAAACACGTCAGTAGTGCTTAATTAAGAATATGGGGTTTAAGTATGACAAGCGTTATGTTTGCGAACAACGGCCCCGGGGCTAACAGTAATATTAAATCTAATTAGCTAATGTGTTCAACTATTTCTTTCAAACATCTTTTGAATGTATAAATGCACAGATTTTTTTGACAATGGCACAGTTCAGTTTCATTAGCTAAACACTTCATTCTTCAAAATGCAGCTCGTAAGTAGAGAAACCGTATTAATTTTTATAAAAAGCAAACACTTCTCAAGCGGAAAAAATATTTATGAGAGTTATGCGTATATTTTTCCTACTTTTCTTCCAGTTCTTCATTGTCTCCTTGATGTTGGTGGCAGCCCTGGCCGCCCCAGAAACCCCCCGTGTGGTGATCCCAGTTCTAGAGAGGACCGAGACACACAACGACAACGGAGAATTCTCACTTCTCTACCGTAGCGGTGATGGAACTGTACTCTCCGAGTCTGGGGCCCTGAAGCCGACCCTCGACGGCAAGGACAAAGTTCTGGTGAAGGAGGGCCAGTACTCCTTCATCGCTGATGATGGAAAGGTCTACCTCACCAAGTTCGTAGCCGATGAGAAGGGATTCAGGGCCCAGGGAGAACATTTGCCCAAGTCCGTCGTTGCGTAAATCACATTGACCAAAAGCATCGAAAATAAATATATTTAAAGCAAACCAACTATTTTTCCCTTATGTGTTAAGATGGTATTTAATAAATTTATTTGAAAGCTTAAGTCCCGGAGTTGGTCGGGCTTCACACAAAGTTTATTGATTTCAGATGCAGGCAGTAATTTTCCACTTATTTTGAACGCAAAGTGTATAAATGTCATCAAGGAGCATCAAAATTCTGCTTTAAATGGTGGGAAAAGGGGATTGGTGTGGATTTTCGCAATATCATGTAGAGAGTGACCTTTTTCGTGTTTTGAAGGTCAAGTGTGCAAAATTTCATCAATCTACGAAAAAACTATAGATTTGTTTAAAAAACAATACCATATCGGGACACTTCTTTAAATTAAAATACCAGCCTAAGTTTTTCTAAAATCAGCTGTACACAGTAATAATTTTCCTCTTATTTTGAACGTCAAGTGTGCAGAATATTATCACAAAGAATCAAAAATCTGGTTTAAGGGGTGGGAAAGGGAGATGGGTGATTTTTAGAAAGTTCACAAGTTCACGTTGACATTCATCTTCCTCTTGTTTTGAAGGTCACGCGTTCAAAATTTTAATGAATCTCGGAATATTTTTTTAAATTTTTCATTTTTTTTTAAATTTTAAAGAAGGACAAACATTCCTGGGTTGCGAATAGCCCAACAATGTATGAAAATCTCCTACTATCACCACAGAAAGCCGAAAACGTTGCTTGTGTTGTGATGGAGGACTTAGCCAGCCGAGGAATCGAACACGGGACGCCCGGGTGGAAAACAAACGCGATGCCCACTCAACCACTGACTTTGCATAAAAAATAAAGCCACACCGCCACAGACGCTGTGCTTTATATATTGATGATAATGATGATTATTGATTCTATTTACTTAAATTAAAAGCCATCTATTTGGTTTTGAGCCATCCGTCGTTGTATATGTTTTCATTATCATAATTAAATATATATATTTATATATCATAACCACTATAACCTAACGACCTAACATAAAGTAACCAAGTTTTTTTTTTCATCACTTTCAATGATTTTTCAAAGGAGCGATGAAGTTGCACATTGTTGAGTTTTCAGCACAATATCTGAATCTTTTGATTCGCAATTGTTGATATTACTTGGCAACATGTTAAATATTTTGGGCTTATTATATTTACTCCAAGGTTCATTGTTCGTTTTTATTTTAGTGGATTACTAAATTAATTTGAAATCAATAATACCAACAGCATTTTGTATTTAGGCAGAGAGTGGCAGAGAGGAGAGGACTGCGCTCAAATTTATAACATACACCCTGATATGCTGGTTCTGGTTAGAAGTACCGAGAATGGAGGCCGAGATATAATATTGAAATTGAATTAAATTTCGATATTTTGCAAAGAAAATTATTAAATTGCACATTTTCCGACATGCCAAATCGTGGAACAAAATGCTCCATGATTGTATAATATTATTTTCATCATAATTTCTTATTTCGAAGAGCTTTCGCATAGATCCGACAAAGGCGGAGAGAGTAATAAAGGACCTACCAACTTCAATTCAATAGCCATTCAACATTATATTTAAAAATACAACTGTCAGATTTGGCTTTTCGGTGAGGTGACAGTTCGTAGTTGTGTGTGGCTTGTTTACCTTATAATAATTCAGTGAATTTTGTATTTAAGTATTAATTTATGAAAAGTTGAAGTTATTTAAAAAAAATGTTGCCCGGAATTGGGGTGTTTGGCACCGGGGCGGTGGCAAAAGTGTTGGTGCCATTCTTGCGTGAAAAGGGATTTAAAATTGAGGCTATCTGGGGTATGACTCTCCAGGAAGCGGAACACGTAGCTAGAGAACTTCAAATACCGTTTCATACAAACAAAATAGACGATGTGCTGTTGAGGAAAGATGTAAACCTCGTTTTCATCATTTGTGCCCCTAATTTACACGCTCAAATTTCTGTCAAAGCGTTGGGGATTGGTAAACATGTAGTTTGTGACAAACCCGCTGGTTTAAATCAGGCAGAAGCTCTTAAGATGGTCAGAGCCTGCCAGTACTATCCTACATTGATATCGATAGTTAATCATTCTTTGAGATTCTTACCAGCATTTTCCTGCATGAGAAAGGCGATTAATGATGGATTTATCGGAAAACAAGAAGAACTTTCCATGATGGACATAAAGGTACAGATGAGTTCCCTTTTGAATAATACTTACAACTGGTTGTGTGATGACACCATGGGTGGGGGAACCCTCACGCTCTTAGGGAGTCACGTCATAGATTTAGTTACATTCTTGACCGGCCAAAAAGCCTTAAGGGTTCACGGAGTTTTGCGTACTTTCACTAAGACCACAGACAAAGTGAATGGCATAAGACAGATAACCGCTCCGGACTTTTGCACTTTCCAAATGGAGATGGACAAAGGGCTGCTGGTGACAGCCACATTGAACAATTGCATGGTGGGTCCATGCTTCCACCAAGAAGTTTTAGTTTGCGGAAAACTCGGCCAGCTAATTGTGAAAGGAGGAGATTTACACGGCAGGTTATACAAATCTTCCACCATGAAGAACACAACGGAAGCTCAAGTGAAGCATCACAATGATATGGGAGACGATGTTATTTATTTAGACGTGGAAGACTTGGAGTGTCCGATGCAGGACAGCATAGTTCCTAGGCCGTATATTAAAGGGTTGAGTAAAATGATAAGTGCTTTGAAGGAAGCATTCTTGCCAGTGAAGGAGCAGATGGGGTGGGTGAAGGAACCAGTGCAGCTAGCAGCGACTTTTGAAGACGGGCAGTATGTCCAGGCCGTCATGGAAGCCATCAGGATATCTAGTTCAGAGAGAGAATGGGTCGATGTCACCCTGTTGACCGAACAACCGGATCCCAATCCAATGTTATCGGCTGCAGTGAGAAGAACAAATATCTCTTTACAGTGAATGAAACAAAGACTCGTAGGTTATTTTTATATTGTAAACAAATTTTGTTATTCCCTTTTCAGCTTATTTAGGTATAATAATTTACAGTGAAATCTCATTAATCAGGCACCAAAAAAAAACCGATGGTGCCCGACTACTGGAATGTTTGGCAACCTGGAAAATAATGTGAATGTATCTATGAATTTAAATATTTTTACTTTTATTTAAATTAATAACAGTATTGTTTTGTGTATTGATAGTTAAACATAACATTTTTTCTATTGTTTACCAAATTAATCTCTCATCGAAGATTTTTTTCTCACACTCAAATCTAGTTTAAAATCTCTGACCTCAACCCAGATAATACTAGATTACTGAAGGTGCCACCGAACCTCTAAAGTAAGTGAGATTCTACTGTAGCGCTGTAGGTTTTTTTCCAATGTTTATGTTGTATTATGATATCAAACTATTAATTGATGTTTTTATGTAATAATCTAATGTTACACACATAATTTCATGGTGACAATGCGCTCTGTTATGTTTAAATTTATCATCATTGCTTTTGTTTTACACAGAACGAAGGTGTGGCTTGTTTATTCTTGTTGTGGTATAAACCCACATATTTAATGATTATGTGGACTATGAACTGTGTTTTGATTAATTGATTTTGGATGTACTGCTCATTATGCATTTATTTATTTTAAATACTCAAACATGCACAATTGATATTTTTGTATTGCGAGATGAAACGTTGGGGGCATAACAAAAATCAGAAAGTTGACTGCAAAATTTTCTTGCAAAAGTAGATTTGTTATTGCTATGGTTGTGATGTTGCAGTTTTTGTAATAGTGATTTTGTAATGAATGAAAAAAAAAGTTTTTAATTTTGATTACATTAAATGTACCAATAATGATTAAAAAATCAATATCAATGATCAATTTTTTTATAATATTATGTACTAAAATTAGTAAAAAAATCTAAAAAATTAAGTAAATCTCTGAAACATTGCAGGTGTGAAAGTAGAAGTAATTTTTAAAATTTTTATAATAATAATGGCTAAATTGAACAGATTTCATAAAACTTGCTATTGCCGTCTTATTGCTAAAGAATTGATGTAATTTTTCAGAATAATTGATGACATTATTATAAAAAGCAACTACGTTTGTTCTTGTAAGTAGCAGGTAGGCTTTAGGTCATCTCAATCTATTCAATATTCTTGCACTTTTTACTTTGAACTGATATGGGGCAACTCTTGAACCGGGGATGACTTTGATCATTGCAGGTTCCTGCATAATTCTCGCTACTACTCAGATATGACTTGCTTCTTTGTAATGATTTTGTTTTGGTAATCTGGATACAATGATACTTTGAAAATAAGTGTCAAATTAGTTGATTTCTAGTTGTATTCAAACATATTGATAATAATAATATTTGAATGACTTGTATAGTGCCGTCTTTGTGAAAAATCACCTCAAGGGCACTGAAATCACCTGATGGATGGATGCATTATAGTATAACTGTTTTTATTTAAAGATATTTTCAGAAATAGAAAAATGTATACATTTTATAAAATCCCCAACGTTTATAATATTTTTCTGTCATTTGTATTGTAAAATATATCAGTTTCTATCAATATATATACACAGGGTGTAACAGCATGTACCCGAAAGAAACATGCAATTCCTGAGCATTTTTTATTAGCGCTGTTTCGTGTGTTACCGTGCAGCTAGAACAAGATGCAATGCTTATCAAATGACCCACTAGACTATAAACGCGCTACTCTCCTGACCACTCAATTGCGATATGTGATGGAAAAATATTTTTAATATCACCGGCCAGCTAAATGACATCTACATTTTTACTCCTAACATGCTCAGGAATCGCTGGTTAAAATCATATACATATAATTAATTAACCCTTAGTTACTCGCGCCTAAAAAATTATGTAAGTCGTTGCGTGGGGTGTCGAATACAAAATTATAAATATTTGCAAAATCAGACTTTTAGTAATTAATATCTTCGAACTTACAAATTAATCAATGTTTAAACTGTTTTTTAAAGTAAACAAAGTTATAATAATATTTGTAATAATTACATAAAAAATTTTAGTTTTTTTTCTTTCACAATTTTGGTAGACAAAAATCATTGGCGTATGGAGCACATAGTCTTTGTTTTTCTATCTTTGTTTCTTTGGCATATATGACATCTTTTGTATTCGGCAGTTGGATAGCTCCAGAAAATGAATCACGGCCATCAACTTCATGAATCCGTTTTGGTTGCTTTAGTCGCGTGGAGTGTTACACACCCCAAATACGCTCTCCAACCACAACCACACACAATCAAGCATCGCTCGCGACTGATTTGCGAAGGTCATGCACTTACACAAAGCTACTAAGGGAACTAGCGTGGTAAATTCAAATTTGAAAAAGTTAATGGCTTTCAAACACGGTCTGGGGTGTTCGGCACCCCAAGCGAGTAATTGAGGATCAATTAACTAATAAATATATTTAGACTGAATGTCAAAAATGACAAAGTCACCCCATTTTATGGTAATTTTATTTGCAAGATATTTTTTTGAAAACCTTGTAATAAAACCGTTTTACAGGAAGATGTATATAATACACACATTTCTTAAAAAATCTCTAGAAACATCCTCATTTTTTTAAAGATTGTCCAATTCAGCAGCTTGGGTTTTAATTTGTATTACATTACTTTATGATTTTTATTTTCACAACATAATTTTTAATGACAAGCTCTCAGTTTTATAAGCAAGGGACCACACTTAACATTAAATTTATTGAAGGTAGTCATTTTTCAATTTTTTTGGAATAACTTTTGAAGGTTATACCCGTCAATGTACATGTATATCATTGAAGAAGAAGATAATACTTATAAATCTAAATAAAACAGAACAAGAAACAAAAAAAAATAGGTCCCAATGTCCGAGTTGCATAAGGCGCTGTGGCCCGGTAAGACTAGAGATCCTATGTTCGAATCCCAGTTGCGACGGTTATCTTTTTTTTTCTGTGTCTCTTTCTGTTTCATGTTTCGTTTAGATTTATTAATAGGTTATTTATTATCTTTTTCAATATAATCCTAGATGTAATCAGATCACATAGGCCCCAAAGAGAATTCTTTTCCCCAGGAACATAAGATAACGTAGAGCTAATGTGAAAAAAAAAAATTATTATTTACCACAAAATATAGATAAAAAATTTGGAAGAATCTCCATTGAAGTTGAAGTTGAACAAAAAACCATTCAGTTTATTAAACAAAAATAGTACCATCTTTTGAAAAAAAAAAGGGTCAACTAATATTTAGGGATCAGTTATTTGAAGACGTGATTTTTTTCATTAAAAACATATTGTTAGGTATTTTAAATTACATTTGTGGTGTAAAACACAAAAAAGGCTGAGAAATAATGCTTGGTTCTTATGCGAGAAATATATTATTTTCTATTCAACTTTCTTCAAATAATAAAATTAAAATAATTATAAGAGCATTAAAAAATTATAATTATTTTATTCTATTACTGAACAAAACTTTTGTATAAACGTATACTGCTAATCGTAGATAAGTATCAGTTATTTTGTTACTAAACTTTATATAAAATGAGCAATGATTGGTCAAAGCATTCGTTTGTTGATTTAAACCATGACCCATGCAGAGTTTAACAAAAAAACCCTTTTTTTTCATATTTTTTGAGATATGCAGTGTTATAATGTAAGCGATGATATGCTGTAAATAGCATCGAGAGGCATAATGGTATGGTACATTAGTATGACATTTTGAAATATCCTACTAGTGACTCAGAAAACATCAACATTTTGTTTAATTCACTACAAGTTTTTTCTGCATTATAATTGATTTGGTGGTGTTACGAGCAATCTGAGTATTGCACTGATCAACTGGACGTTCAATATCTACAATGTGCTCAGAAGAGCTATTCTCTATCTTTTGTGAGATCGAGATAGATCTCAGGCGAGATCTCCTGTCAGATTTGTGTGATTTTCTACGGCTGTTATTTGCTTTTTCTATGGGCCGATGTCAGAATTTCAGCTGTAAGCTGTCACTTATTTTTTGGTTAGGTCGTTTTAAACACGAATTGCTGCAAGTATGCATGATTATTTATTCATTTAACAGCCGTAGAAAATCACACAAATCTGACAGAAGATCTCGCCTGAGATCTATCTCGATCTCACAAAAGATAGAGAATAGCTCTTCTGAATGCATAATAACCCCACTTATATCTCTTGGAGAGCGGCAAAACCAGACATACATGGAGTTAGATTTGCATCACCGATACTCTGCCACTAATTCGACATCAGCATATTGTTGGAACTTATTTTAGTAGATAGACGAAACAAAACAAAAAACTCCAATTGCATCTTGACTCACTGCACTGCATTGTAAACAAAGTGTGCATTTATTTGGTTGTGCTTTTTCTTTGTGTGGCAACTTTTATCCCTCCACTGTTTAGACAGAATTATCTATGTAAGATTTTTGTGTTAGGTTGTTTTATTTTTGTGTCCATAATTTATTTCCTATGATTTGTTGAACAAATAAACATTATTTATTTAGTAAATTATTCTGTGTTTACTTTCAATGAACTTCAATGGTGTGAAAAGCTATAAAAAAATTATTTCTTAATATTTTCATAACATACTTTATATCACATATCTTTTCAATTTAGGAGGCGGGTATGGGTATCTCCGCTCCGGGAACCATTTATTGCATAACCAATACCCCTGCCACACATCACCCCAAGTGGTTTTCTAGGTTTGGTGACCTAGCAGGGGTACCCGTGGTTTTCTCAAACTAAACAAAGATTTCAGAGCCTTTGTGACCTGAGTTATATGTTCGAAGTATTACAACCGGAGAAACTCCTATCTTCTTCAAACGAAGTGATAAAAAACGCTTCCGGAAAACTGTCGGCTAAATACAGTAAAGACATCTCAGTTTTTTTTTATATGAATACCGCACAAGAGTCCCAACTGCTCCCGTCTGGAGCCAGTGAGACTATGGCATCCCCAATCGGGGTATGTTGTGAGGCTGAAGGTAGTGGGGAGGGGAAGGAGATGGGAAGAGGAAGGTGGGGAAGTACCTGGCTATTCAGATCTGGTCACTAAACACGGCTAAAGCCATTTCAAGCGACGTTTCAATTCTGAATGGTGGTCTTACACCAGGGCGATACTAATAGTATCTTCCACTCTGGAACGTGCCGCAAATAAATTATATATTATTTTAAATGAATAAATTGTGAAATAACACAAATTAATCAAATAAAATTTATTTGCCACGCCGGGATTCGATCCCGCGACCTTCGGAATGCTAGTCAAAAGCCTTACCGCTGGACTACGCCGGCAGTTAATCTTTATGAACAATTAATTGCTCTGAAAACATGTTAAAAATCTGAAATTCAAAAAATTCATTCCGTTAAGGAACTCATTGAATTATTGCTGATAAAATTCAATAGCCTTACATCCAGTTTTCCGGAGGTAATAACAGCATGCTTTCTATTCTTTCACTTTGGGAAGCGGGAATGGGTACCGCCACCCCGGGAACCTTTATTGGATAACCAACACCTCTGCCATAGGTCACCCCAAGTGGTTCGCTACGTTTGGTGATTTAGCAGGGGTGCCCGGGTTCATGGGGTGAGGTTTGTCTAGGTTTTGGAGGCGGACGACCAGGACTCACTGAACCCCAGATTCCTACCCACCCCTTTAACCCTTTTCCTTCCCAGAACTCTCCTCTCCTCCTTTTCCTTAAAAAAAACCCTCCACACAGCATCCCCAAAGATGACATAGGCCCTGAGAGAGATTATTTTCCTCAGGGGCTCCTGTGTGGAGCTCATGTAAAAAAAAAAAAATTCTTGACTCTTCCAGTTACAACCGCAACAGCTGAAAGACGTTTTTAAAAATTAAAACTGATAAAACTACCTAAGGACTTCGATGGGACTGGAACTGCTGTCAGACTTGTCACTATTGTCTATAGAGGCATAAATTTTAGAAAAACTGAAATCGTCTTGAGCTATAGATGATTTAATAAATCAATTTGTCGAAAAAAAGACAAGAAAAGTGTATATTTAATTTGAATTGTTTGGCTAGCCCAATTTCTAGGAGGAAGTGATAACTTATAATCAATAAATATTTATTTTAATTTAACGAAAGCATTTTTGTTTCTCTTGTGAGAAATCTTTACCCTTCATTTGGACCCCCCAACATATTTTGATACAGGGCCCCCTCCAAGGCACGCTACTCCACTGTTAGTACGTCAAAGCTTTTGAAAATTTCAATTGAAGGCCTTCTAATGGGTACTTTTAGTATGGTTTTTATGATTCCTTTTTGAATTGTATTCAAGTTGTGTATGTACTTATGTGTAGCAGATCCCCATCCTATGATTCCATATTCAATTCGAGAATGACATAACGCATAGTAGACCTTGTTCATATCCTTTTTATTTACCACATTTCTTAGATTTTTAAAGAAATATGTAAAGCTTGTGAGTTTTCCGTAATACCTTTGATGTGTAGGTCCCATCTAAGATTTTCGTCAATTATTACTCTGAGATATTTTATGTTTTTTCTATAACTGATAATGAACCTCCTGCCAAAAAACATCGATTTTATGCAGGGCGTCTAGGGGTTTAAGCGCACAAACTTTGGGAGGTGATTCTTCATGACAGTCCAAGTAAAAAAGATAAATAACTTTTGTCGAAATCGGTTAAAAAGGTAGAATTGTTTGTACGGAAAAAATATTTTTGCAAGGGAAAAAAGTATTGGAAATTGAAAAAAAGTTATTTTACTCCTTACTTCTACCATCATGTAGAATCACCTTCCGAAGTTTGCGCACTTTGCCCATTTATACCCTGTATAAATAAATACATTATTATATGTACTTAGTTGTGTTGATCACCTTCTTTATTTTTTATGTAAATACCTCACAAGAGTCACAGCTGCTCCAGGAGCCAGTGAGACTAGAGGGGAAAGAGATGGGGAAGAAAAAGGTGGGGAAGTACCTGGCTATTCAGATCTGGTCACCAAACACAGCAAAAGTCACTTAAAGCAAGTTTTCAATTCTGAATGGTGGTCTTACACCAGGACGATACTGAGAGTATCTTCCACTCTGGAAGATGTAGCAAATATACTATATAAAAATGAATTATTTGTGAAAAAGAGCCTTGCTCCTCGACCACGAAGGCCACAGACATAATGTATAGATCTTTGAAAATGGTTTTATTTCTATCCTATGTATTTAAAAAATTACTTAGCTTTATACCGCCCGACGCTTAACCCGATGCTAAACAAACGAACACGCTCTAGAGTACAAGCTGCCGAAATGAGGTACTTGAGAGAATAAGAAACTCGACGATCAAAGAAAAATCGTAACTGAGGTGGTTTGGGCATATATTAAGAATGTCTGATGACCGAATTCCTAGGAAAATACTGGGTGCGATTCCAGAGGGTGGACTTCCAGTAGGCCACCCTAGACACAGGCTAGGCAACTCCAGAAACTGTTTGAGGAGAGGATGGGATTGCCGTGGACGGAGGCCGCATGGAGGCGCCTTGTTGATGCAGTGGGTCTCTGACTCGAATAGGATAAGGGGAAGAAGATGACGATGACTTACAGTCTTTGCCTTACAGTGAACTTTGACTTACAGTGAATATTATTGCCCATCCATCACATTCATGTGGTGGATGGGTAATAATATTTCACAAAAAATGCCCCAAAACAAACACAGATTTGTAGCGCTCAATCAATGTGTTTGATAATTATATACCTGTGCACAATTGGTAACATGAGTTTAGAAAGGGAATCAGCGCAACAAACCTGTGCGTGTTTCAAGACAGTACTGCTTCCTATTGAACACGGAAAAGGAAATATGCATCCGGGTCTTGGCGGCAGATGAGTCTGCCCACCAACTGCGTGGCATGCCGGATCGGGAGAGACTGGTTGAGGGAGACCTTTTGATCTTTCCGGAAGGACTCTCTAAGAAATTATCTTGCACCGCAGTGAGGGGTTGACACACTGACCCCCAGATTCCTATTCACCCCTTATACTGAGAGGAACTCAGGATCTCCTGTGTGGGGCTAATGTAAAAAAAAAAATAATAATCTAAGTCTAAATTCTGAAAGTGAGGGGTATTGACCCTGGTTCCGGTCATTTGATCGCCTTGTACTATTTTCCACATTAATTTTATTATTTTGCATTTGAAAGAATCAATATTTTCTATCTGCATTCTTCTGAATACAGATGACCTCAGTTCTCCGTTGAAGGTAGGTTTATCGGAGGAATAAGCACCAACGTTTGCCACGCTGACAAAATGGTCCAGCTCGCGCCATCTTTAAACTAGCCTAAGAGGCTGTTCGGTATATGCAGACAATATGCTGAATCACATGATATGATTTATAATGAAACCATATCTGTAGGGACTGTCTTTCGTTTTAAAAAAAGCCCATCGGTCCGATACAACTGTACAACAAAACAAGCACTTGCATACTGCTTACTAACAACGTATGCAAGGACACTGGACGTCTAGATTCATTCTAAATTAAATGTAGCTTCGTTCTTTCAAAAAAAATTAGAGTCCTTGCGAGAGCCCTGAAGGAGTAACCATGTTACTTATACCAGGGCGGGTATGTGGTGGATAACCTCCAATGTACAACAAAACACTGGAAGTTGTATTCAAAGTGAAATACCTGGGTCATATCATCACCACGGATCTCAACGAAGGACCCTAAATTGACCGTCAAAGGCAGGCTATCAGCATACTAGTAGTGAAATAAACAAAACTAGCAGTTTAGCAGGTTTTTTGCCTTAGACCCTGCGGGCAGCTGGCAACAGCTTTGTAACAAACTTCACTTACGAAAATGGTTTTGCATAAGGCGCGGCGTCAGAGATGTACTCGAGGTCAGGTTCTTAAATTTCAACCTTACAGATGCTAGCATTGCTAGCAGATTATTTACAATATCATACAGGAAAACATCTTAGTATTTCATAACACCAATAAACTAATTTTTTTACCATAGGAGAACTCTTCGTCAGAGTAACAAAGTAAATCCTACATTTTATGAGAATGTTCTTCAAAGTTTAAAGTAGACATGTGAACTTTGGTAGTCACAAAACAGACACTCCCAGATTAAAATTTATCATTATCAGAATAAATATTCTATATGTAGATTCTAAAATGGGAGGCTGACCCCTGGAATCAATATATTTTTAGATAGATTCTGCGATAGTACTATGAGGACAGCTATGAATTGCACCCAAACCAACTCTGTACGAGGAATCCTTTTAAGTGCAGGACTAAAATTATATTACATCAAATAAGAGCCATTACAATGTTCAGTAAACTTTCGAAATCACTGGACGCCCTTACGAATATTTTTTAGAAAAAATCTTTTGATTCACCATAATTGTAAAAGCCAACTTTTTGCATTTGGGGTGATGGAAAATACTGCATTCAAAATTTCAATGACGAGTATGAGATCAGTGTAGCAGCAGTATTTTCCATCGTCGAATTGCAAAACGTTGGCTTTATATATAGTAATGTGAATCAAAAGTTTTTTATAAAAAATATTCATAGCACGTCCAGTGATTTCGAAAGTCCCAATGTTCTTTTCTTTTTAAAAAAGCCAAGTGTATTTTTGTCCACTATGAAAATTATTCTTGGTAGCGCTTCAGCAGAATGCCTGTTATAATCAACAAGATAGGTCACACAAGACAAAAACAATTATAATGTAACACAGGGTTTCCCAAATTGTGTTCCGCTGAACCTGAATAGGGGTTCCGCGACAATTTGTGGGAAGAATTTCATTTAATATATGATATTATTCACAAGGAATTGTTATTTTTAAGAATTTCTTTCTAATAGTTCTTAATTTATATAGTAGACCCTTCCAGGTAGAAGTCTTTAATGATTTCTGAGTGAGTTTGTCAGAAGAGTACCCCAATTTATCAAAACAAGCTATTATTGTTTTACTTCCGTTTTCTTCAACCTATTTAACGAAATCAAATTGCGGAACAGGCTCGACACCATACCAAATATTAGAATCCAACTTACCAATATTGTGCCTGATATCAAGAAGAACTGCAATTCACGGAATCGAAATCATCAAAGTCATTACGTGCTTTATTTATTCCATTTATATTATAATAAGTAAAGAAAAAATGAAATATAAATAATTTATGTTTACTTTTAAACAAAAAAAATGGAATATAAATGTTAAATAATGTGCCTCACAACATTTTTTTTTTAATTTTTGCTATTAGAAATTGTCTGATCTAAAAAATAAGCCAAGTGTTTCATTAAAATTTACGGGTTTGCAAAGGGTTCCATTGCGAAAAAAGTTTGGGAAACCCTGATGTAACATATATTATGTAAGTATTTATTTATTTAGCAACCAATATATCCGCTTTTGTGTATTATAAGGGGAATTTTCGCTGCTAATTTTATTCTTATTGGTTTCTGGCTAGGGAACAACCCTGGGATGATGCAATCATTGTAAACATCACAACATCAATGAAAAAATAAATGTAAAACGCATGACCAAGAACAAGTGTAAGTGTAAGGACGGTAGAAAGAAAACAATTTATTATTTGTATAGAAAATTTAATTTCTTTGGAGCCTTAAAAGTAAGATAACAGTAACATCGAGAACCACGGTAAAATTAAATGCACAACTAACCTAAGAAACACATAATCGAATGGCGGCAGTTATTAGTCTAATTTGTTCAATCCAGTTTGGCGAGGATATCGGCTTCACGGAAGAGCTGGTATTCTTCGGTTTCATCTTGGAGTTTCACTTTGGTTCCGCCGTATTCGGGAAGAAGCACCTTATCTCCAACGGAGACTGCTGGTTTGATATATTCTCCCAACTTATTCCTAAGTCCTGGGCCTACAGCGACCACGACTCCCTGCAGAATCTTGGACTGCGCCTGTTCAGGGATGACGATTCCACCGGCGGTCTTGGTCAAAGCCTCGGCTTTCTTGATGAGCACTCGGTCCAACAAGGGAATAAGACGCTTGATTGCTGACATTCTGGAGTTTGCTTCGCACTGCTTTTTATTCAACTTTTGAAGAAAAACGAAGCTCTCAGAATTTTCGCAGACCGCTTCGAACTAGACTTTGGATTATTCGAGAAGTTCTGCCAGTGCCGTGTTCTTTTCTGCCGGTTCTGTGGCGCAGTCGGTAAGTCAGAAATCACCACGTGCGAAAGCTAGGTTATCATCCGAGATAAAGATGGGCGGTCGGTAATAGTGAGATCTACTATTGAGTAGTGGATGTGTGCTGCCATCTGCCATAGGCTATGTGCACTGCGGCGCGTGCTGCCATCTTGTGGGGAATAATTAGTGAAATCTTTCAGAAAAATTAAACAGTTCTGCTATCAATTCACAGATATCGGTAATTTTTTTTAAATATTAAAGGAAAATCTAAAGAGTCAAAATATAAATAATCGTTTAGTTTAATATTTTTTAAAAGCCAAACATTAATTTTTTATTCTTCTGTTTTCGTGATCCAGTTGAAGAAATTCATTTTCAAACTATTTTATCCGGTTTTACCGTATTTTGTTTTCATTCCTACTTTACATGATTGCAAGTGAGTACATATTTTTTTAATATTTTCTATTTTCACATTCACTTCACTGATCCCAAAGAGAAGTTAAAATAATTATTGTTTTTTATTTATTCCTTTCGATTCTACAGTTGCATGTTTCTATCGGTTCTGTATTCTAAATGAGACAATAAAGATCTAAAAAAAGCGCAAAAGAAAAAGGAATTATCCGAGATCCTTTATCGGATAAAGCCGCAGACGGTCGCAGCGGGAGCTGGCGCCGAAGGATGAGTGGAGGAACAATGGTCACTACTTTTTGTGAACGCCATTCATCTCTTATTACCTGGGAATATCCTAGCTGAGATAGTCAGGCGTAAGGACCGGAGTGAGTCTTTAGGGAAGCTAAAATAACTAGGCAAGTACCTAGTACCTACCGCATTTGAGTACAGCTTAGAATTAATTTATTTACATGGCCACAAATACACCTAGGTACCTACTCTACGTCTTCTTTTTCTTCAAAGTCCTGCTTTAGGTATATCTTCATTATGTTTTCAGTTCTTGGGGGTTTTTACCTACTTGCTTGAAGCTGATAGATCTTTTTATGTCGTCAGCCCATCTCACCCGTGAGCGACTTGTTTCTTTTTTCAACCACGGACGGTATATTCGATGAAATTCGAATCCGAGGGTCATGGTAATCGCGAGCCCAATGATCAAAAAATCAATTGAAATATTATGATCTTAATTGATTTGAAAGAAAACTAATTTCTTCAATTTATATTTGGACTTTCGATTTCTAGGCCCCCAGACAGGCATTTTGTAAATGATTGATAAATTTCAATACAAATAAGATAAAATTGCACTACCTTTTTACGATATTTTAGGACACAGACACGCCACAACCTACTGCCTAATTGTGCCTAACCTTCAACCAAATTATTCCAGATAATTAACTGAGCTTAGCGAAGTCGTGTTTTAACTCGATCGTTTTGCATTTCGTAGGTCCGTAAATTAGTTTGTACCGGTTACGACACCGGTTCAAAATGGTGGCCGTTTTTATGGTTCAATAAATTTTTTTTAAAATGTGAAATCATCGTGTTTATTTGAACCTTCATATTTCGCATTTTTTTTCATATTATGGTAACCTACCTGCCTGAAGAATGTTTGAAAAAATAATAAAAAAAATCCTTAATAATAATACACCGGATGCAATAATAGATTTACTCATGTATTATTACAAGAATAATAAATAACGTAATCTAAAGAAAAAGTACTAATCCGTCCGCTACACCTGTGCGTTACCTGTCCGGGGTAAACGGGATCCCTCGTCCATTTTTCTCCACCAAATACTCAGGTGTTCACACAATCCCCGGTACCTACCGACACCAACAAGCCCCGCTACCCGCCACTCGCCACCCGACCTACCCAATCCGTGGGCCACCATTAGCGGCGGGTCCCATCCACCTCGGCCAAGCTAAAGTCCGAGCCACCCACACACGGCGAGTTCACATTCTTCAAAATCACAGAGTCATCCGGTAAAAAATACAGATAAATTTATCATAAAGATTACAATCAACTTTCAAGCATTTATCGTTTGAAGCTGGTGCAATCACAGGATTTTAGAATAAATTTAATATGTAACTAAACTAGCGTAGAAACGTGAAAAATCACGTGATATTCATAGAGGCGCAATAATTAATAATATCAAGTCGAAACTAGTTCTACTATTAATTATAACGCGAGTAGCAGTGCGTGGGGACCGGATTCGGTAGTTTAGGGAGCCTTGGAGCAAATTGGTCTAATTTGAGGTAAAAGAGTGAACCATTTTTTTTCATTCGTATCTCCTCTAATTTTTTTTTACATGAGCTCCACACAAGAGGCCCTGAGGAAAATAATTTCCCTTAGGGCTTATGTCATCTTTGGGGATGCTGTGTGGAGGGTTTTTTTTAGGAAAGGAAGGGAGTATTCTGGGAAGGAAAGAGTTTAAGGGGTGGGTAGGAATCTGGGGTTTAGTGTGCTCTGGTCATACGCCTAGATAAACCTCACCCCATGAACCCGGGCACCCCTGCTAAATCACCAAACGTAGCGAACCACTTGGGGTGACCTACGGCAGAGGTGTTGGTTATCCAATAAAGGTTCCCGGGGCGGCGGTACCCATTCCCGCCTCCCAAATGGGATAATCCACGATAATCTGAATTCTCGATAAATATGTAAAAAATTTAAAAAAGGCAATTAAAATATTTTTTTATTAAAAATATTATATTCTAGTAGGTAGGTAATATATTTAACTCTCCAAACAAAGACTCCCAATTTTTAAAAGTATTACATTCAAAGCAAAAGTTCCAACGTTCATTGAACCGGAACCGGAGTTACGGACAGAGCACAACCGAAATTAGTATTATGAAGTGAAAACTTCTTTAGCACCGTTGTGATTTGAACATCGATGAAACGAAAAATAGCGACACTAAAATGAGACAAACACATCCATCTGTGGGATTTAGCTTGCGAGAGAATGAGATAGTATAATCGGCCTCCTCTTTGCGCGGTGCTTCGTAGCCTATCGGTCTCCTCTTCGTAGCCTCTCCACTCTTGTCTACTTTGAAACGGAAACGACACTAATAAAAAAGACAAACACGTAAATCTATAGGAGATAGAATGAAATCTTACCGCATTGGCTGCTTTGATTATGAGCTCACTTTTCAAGGTTCCTATTGGCTGAGATTGTGTGGGCGAGGTGCTTCTACCGCGTGTGAACTGCACTCGATTTTTTTTAAAAATTTTGTATAGTTACGCGGAATATAATATAGGTAGGTACTTTAATAGGCATGGGCATAAGATTGTTACAAAGTCATCAGGGAATCAAGTACGGTCGATCGATAAAGATTTTATCGATAATATCGGTAACTTCTAATCGGACCCGAGTATGACTATAGACCGCCAACGAACCAAAAACAGTTCACATCGACAGTGTTCTTAATTTATTTGAAGTGAACTGTTGTTTTCACCCTAGTGGTCTGCAGTCGTGATCGAGAACAATGACAAGTTATCGACATTATCGATAAAACCTTTATCGATCGACCGTGCTAGATACCCTAAGATGTAAAAAATAGATATAAATGTATCTCTTTTTTACTTGTTTGCACATATTTCATTCAATTTCGTTTCAATACGCTTACATACCTTATATTTTTACAATATAAGGTATGTAAGCGTATATTTTTAAAAGTGACCGGCCAACTCAGAATGAAACCAACTCAGAACCACCTCACAAAATTGGTTAAATAGAGGGTTAACGGCTATTTTAAAATTATTTTTTTCATAGCTTTTAATGACTTTTTAAAGAGTTGTTGAGTTGACTTAATTCTGTTTTGGCGTGGAACCATTTTTAAGATGTATTGTAACCACTTCCAAATCTTGGTCAAAAAAAAAATAGGAGAATAGGAAGTAGGAACCTATTTTTATTACATCACATTGGTTGGACAGGATTCTAAATTCATTTACCTTGATCCGAGATGAGGTGTCAAAGATTGCAAAGATAATTTGAAAAAGATTTCTCATCATCTATTATCCGATTTCTGATCTTGAGGTTGATCATGTGTAAAGTATTTTAGTTTAACACATTTTAAAGGAAAATATTTAAATAGAACGCATACTTATCATTTTATAACATACATAAACGTGCAGATAGAACCATGTGCAACCAGCTCGGGCATAATAATTGCATAACGTTCTAACTACATTTCTCTAATGCCATTGCAAGATAAGGCCACGTTCTAATTAAATATTTTCATTTAAAATGTGTTAAATTAAAATATTTTATATAAGGTTGAATCTCAAAATAAGAAATTGTTAAATAGATTATAAGTATTCGTCTGCCAATTTTGCCCCGAGAACATGGTAAGGCGAGTTGGAACCCTATTCAACTAAAGTGACGAACTAGATTGCGCCTCGTAAAAACAATCAACTGTCAGATACCCACAAATAAAATGGCAACTGCAAAAGGTTCAAAGTGGTGTTAGAATCTTGTAAAATAGCTTTGACAACTTGTCAATGTTAGAACTTCGTCACACAAGTATCTACGGAAATACAATACAAAAATTATTTTGGTTATAGAAATGAGCAAAATAAATGGTTTTGCATTCAAAGGCCATTTCTGAAAAATATTTCGGTTAGAACCTTGTCCAACTAATTTTAGTCTACGGGTGTTCATTTATTACGGAGATAGTTTTAAAAAGTACGGAGATTATAATCACCTCTTTTTAGACGATCGTAATAATTTAAAGCATTTTTCTTTGTAAATTTGGTGGGTAAATTCGAATACATTTGTATTATGGTCCATTTTTAAACAGAAATCACTGAGTAGTACGTACGTGCGATAAAAAAACAATTTCACACCATAGAATCATACTTACCTACAGGGTAAAATATCGTATTTTATCTAAAAAAAATTACTTTTTCTGTCGCTACACGGAAAATAAGTTGTTTATTATGCAGTATGTACCTCTAATAGTTATACATACATATTGAATACTATTTAGTATTTACAGGAGACCGATATTAATAATGAGGATAAAACTGGATACATTATTATGGGTGGAATCAGGAACTGCAAATTGAATAGCAAGATACTATGGAGGCATTTAACAACAGGTTTCCTAAAATTTTTAATGTGCGAACAAAGGGGTTTCGAAAAGGCAAAAATGACAGCAAAACAAAGGTCATCTTTGCTTTACTGTCATTTTCCTTTCTACCTACTACCAATTTTGATAGAAAGCTTGAACAATGAACAAATCTTTTAGAAAGACAAATACAATTAATATTTCAAAGGTTACATACACTTAAAATCTGTACTGTAATTTTTGAAACCAAGGAAGTGGAAGTTTTGAAAATAATCCAAAGTCCAAAGTTCTCTTTCATCAACGAATATAACAACTGTGCATTGTGACCTTGTTACCAGAAGCAATAGTCTGTTGTCAATTCTGAATTCCTTCACGTTAAATTGAGTTGACCCGGAGTGTTGACAGCCACAGTGCCCGCAGGTCAGACTGGCAGAGAAATTGTGATCTATTCGGCAAATCTTTTTTATACAACGCACACATCGATACCTATACTTACATTGGCCGATGAACGCACGTTTCATTTTATTTAATTATTTATTGTTTCTTTACAATTAAATTGTAATGTTTAGCGTACAATTATTAATCCCACTAAGGTTCGCCCAATCTATTTTCTTTTCACAATTGAATAATTTCACAATAATTGAATAAAAGTAATAGATAAAATAAATAACGATCTTTAGTCATTATCAAATTAAAAAAATATATAAATGGAGGAAATTTGTAAAAAAATAACATATCTATAATAAATAACAACAAAGTACAAATGAAATATGTACATTGTTTGTTAATAACCACTTTATTTTATTCATAAACGTCGACTGGTTTCAGTTGATCCTAAACTTCCTCAGGACATAGATATACCTAAACTGAATGAATGTTTATATCCATATCCTGATGAAGGTTGAGATCAATCGAAACCGGTCAACGTTTATAAATAAAATAAAGTGATTTTAAACATAGAACAATTTCAATTGTATAATGTCAAGCCACAAAGTGTTTGCTTTCTTCGATAATTATTTTAACAACCAAGTATTGAGAGATGAAACAAAATGTTACTATTTATTATGTCATTAGTTCATACCCTGTTCAACAACAAAGAAAATCAAAAATATATACCTACGCGTTTTAGAAAAAATGTAAGTAAAAAATTACACCACGAAAACCAAAGATTTATAAGCGCCAACATATTAAAAAGCAAACCTTTCTTTGAAGGCAATAAGGGAATCTAATAAATGTATTAAAGTGAAGTATCAAATAGTTTTGAAATGATATGAAAGTAACCTCTTTGATATGAACATTGAATAGAGAGTACATTCTATTGAAGTGTCCGTTTTCATTGAAACATGATTGTATTTTAATATAGAAGTGACGCCTTAGAAATGTCACCAGTGTTTGACCTTTAGGTTTTGACAAAGTTGTGGGATAGGATAACCCCTAAATATTTATTTAAGTATTGTTTCCTTACATTATCATGCATAGTTGTCTAAATAAATACACACATCTGCATTTTGTTTTTTTATTTACCCACAGGGAAAAACTTTACTGAAAAGTAAACAATAAATTAATATATTACGTAATAAAACAATTCAACACGCATTTAGGAATTATTCAGGAGAGTCAGTTGAAGTTTTAAAATAATATTTTTTTTTTAATTTTGCCGGTTTTTATATTATATACTAAAGTTAATTAGTAATTTAGTAGAGCACCCATTAAGATGGGATTAAAACTACCACTATTAAATATTATTATTACCCCTTTACATCTGTCCTACTACCGTAAACAATAATCACCTCCTAATCTTAAATTCCGATGTAAAATGTGTCATAAAGTCACACAAAAAGGCTGTCGAGTTTAATTCGCTTCCCGCATTTAAAAAACGAGTCCTACTACACAGTGTTCTAGTGAAAATACATACCTTCCTACCTATCATTAGATAAAGCGGACCATAGACATAGCGGACCCATTATTCGGACTGTGTCACAAAAGCCATAAAGTGTGATGTTTGCCGCCGTTTTTTCTCCGGAACGGCCGTGGCTAACTTCACGGAGCGGTGATTTTAGGCCACAGGTGTTCGGCGCAGTCGCTCGAGATGTTGTTGTCTCCTTGTTCCAAATTTGAATAGGTATTTTCACCAATGTCGCCAGCGTTAAAAAACAACAATGGAACCTATCTGCGCTTTTAATTACATGAATAAATCGAAATTCTTAAGCGATTACCAATCAGTCTTAACCAATCGTGCTAGCCTTGTTCGACATATTTATGTTCGGTCGGGGGACGCTAGGGTAGATTTGATGGATACAAAAATTCATGGTTTTGGATAACTTGACTGACTAGGCCAGTCGCCTCCCTAAGTATTGGGCAAAAATATACAGTGTCAAGAGTCTAGATATATTTAAAAAAAAAAGACATTAAAAAAATTAATATCGCGCATTGGTCCCAGTTCCCCAATAATCTCTTAAATGTACAACGAATAATGTTAACACAACACGTTAACGCACAGCTTTTTTCACCATCTTTTTTTTCAGCCCGATTCCCATATTGAGACCAAAGACAAAATTTTTCGCTTCACACGATCGTTGTTTTCTTCTCTATTTTCATATCTATGACTTCAGTTGGCATCACTGCAAACAACATGGTTCGTGTGTTATTTATTTATTTATAAAATACATGTTACATGATTGTGATATTTACATAAAATAGGTAAAGTAGGTAGGTAAGTAGTAGTTATCTGATGAGATGCCTACTGAAATCGTAGATACGAAAATAGAGACGAAAATAGCGATCGTATAAAGCCCAAAATTTTGTCTTTGTTCTCTTCACGGGAATCGGGCTGAAAAAAAATATGGTGTAAAACGGCCATTAGTTAGTAAATACTTATAGTGCGAATTTTTTAAACCGATGAATGTTTTGAGAGAAAATTTAATAAGATTTTTTCAAATATATTTAAAATAATATTTTCGTTGGTTTGTATTTGTGTAATTCCGGTTCAATGACGTCTAGAACTGAGATTTGCTATACTTTTAAAATTGGAACTGATTGTCGGAACGATTCAGTCAAGCGATAAAGTTGGTATAAAAATTATTTTATTAATCAATTACAATCGAAATGTAATTTTCTGATCATCTTTCGAAAGGCAATAATCTCGAGGCAAACATTTTTTAAATAAATACTTTCAGCTTCACAAATTCTACAATTATAATATTCCGTGATTTTTTACGGGTCTGCTATAGAAATGTAAAATGCAAGTCAATACCATACTTTTTATTATCAATACCACAATTTCTCATACCATAATTTTCCATCGGTAAAAAAAACTAAGGGGGTATTTCACCATCCTCCTGATAGCTTATCCGTACGATAAAGAATATTAATAAATAAACAAATAAATATTCGCAACAGGTAAAAAAAACTCGGCTAACTTATCCCATATAGAGTAACCATTCATATGTAAGTTTTGGTGACCAGACAACTCGGAATGAAACCATCTCAGATAAGTCGTTTAGAGTGATTAAAAAATATGTATAAAAAATGGTTAAATAGGTTATGTTAGATAAGGGTTATAGGCTAATTTAATTTTTTTTTTTCATAGCGAGTATCTATTTGTTTATTTATTAATATTCTTTATCGTATGGATAAGCTATCAGGAGGATGGTGAAATACCCCCTTAGTTTTTGTAGCCGTGAAAATTATGGGATAAAAGTTGTTTGCTGTGATGCCTGAACCGAAATCGTAAATATGAAAGATGACAATAACGATGGTGTAAAACCTACATACGAAGTTTTTTTGTAGTTTTTTCTAACTCCTTACTATTCGTGGTAAAATCTGAAGACTGATTCTGTTTCTAGATTCTCCTCCTCCTCCCTCCTTTCGTGAACTTTTTGCGCATGAAAAGAGACACAAGTTTGCGCAGTGTTCAGATAAAAAAATGTATTTAGAATTACAATCCAAAACTATTGATATTTCGTGCACCCATTTACTGCACAGGTTTCCCCCTCAATCAATAAAATTAGATAAAATTAAACGAATGCTGCCGTGATCAATAATAGTAGTCGGTAGCTAAATGGATTCAAAGGCTCAGTCATTATAAACGGTAGATAAACACGCTCTAGATTGATTTATGAAGTGCTCTTATTTTGTCTTTTTTACACCTTTTTTTTATCACTGTTTTCAAGCTGTTCGAGGGGAGAGAGGAGCAAGTTACCGCTGAGTTCTGATTTAATTAATTCTGTTTTTTGTGCGAATAATGAATTCAAGTGAAAAATATTATGGATTAAAACGTTCGTATATAATAATTAATACCGATTCTGCATTTTATTAGGTATTCAGAGAAATAATAAATCGTCATTTAAAGATGAATAAAACACCATCAAACCAAAAGTTGGTTGGCGGCTTCTGGTAATGATAAAAGAATTATTATATTCATTCTGGTTTTGTACGCAATGTGCCGATTTTGTTTTGTTATCTATCGTCTTTTAATTTTTGGCGAAATTGAAACCTAATTTGTGCTACTTTAAGCTCGATAATTATTGTTAATTATAAAAAATAACAACTTGGGAGGCGGTAATGGGTACTGCCACCCTTGGAACCATTTATTGGATAACCAACTCCTCTGCCATGGGTCACCCCAAGTGGTTCGCTCCGTTTGGTGACTTAGTAGGAGTGTCCGGGTTCATGGGGTGAGGTTTGATTTTGGTGGGGGATGCGTCTGCCCACCGACTGCGTGGTAGCCCGGATCATAAGAGACTGGTTGAGGGAGACATTTTAATCTCTCCAGTAGGACTCCGCAGTGGGAGGGATGGATTTATATTTCCTGGACATACTGACCCCCAGATTCCTACCCATCCCTCAAACCTTCCCAGAACTTCCTCTCCATCCTTCCCTAAAAAACCTTCCACACATACTTGTGTAAAAAAAATAAATAAAAAAACAGTTTTTAATGAAGGAATTAGCAAAATCTACAACAAACCACCGAAATTACGAAAACAAATATTATTATTATTCTTGGAGTTAATATTTATAATGTAAGGTACATAACTTTATTACTTATGTTTAGTTATGGTTTACTATGAATTTATAAAATGATGCAAACCAAACGGCAAAGTTGAATTACATATCTACAAGATACCCATCGCACTTTATTTTGTTATCTATTTTTTTATATTATTCGATTACTGCTTACCTTCAATATGCATTGCCCCCGCCTCCCCGACGCGATGGTCTACTACCTAGGGACCTCCATCAATTTAATAATATATAATGCGCATGTATTTGGATCGAGAAATGTTTTAATCACGAGAATGGTCCACTCGCTACTAGTCATGCGCTGACCTCACTGCTGGTACCCAGGTTCCTGGTACATGCCTAAATTAAATGGCAATCAGCTCAGATTTATCGGCGGAGACGTGCCTCTCCGTCCTGCTTGGGCGAGTGGATAACTAGCCTCTCGTATAGAGTTGAAAGAAGAATAATGGAATCTATTAGCGGAAATTATTTGCAGTAGGTATCCGCATGTAGGTACGTGTAAGAAGCGTATATCGATACTCAAAAAAAGAAAAAAAACATTATAAACATCAACCTATCTCTTACCGAGGTACGAATCACATTTAGGAAGACGGCGGCCCGCGGCACTTTTAAGGGGCGGCAAAATTTCACAATAAATTATAATTTTTATTTTATTTAAAAAAATAAAATAAAATAATTCGAAGTGCAGTTATAAAATTCTAGTTGCGGACTATGTGTGTTTTGCCAGAATCAAAGAGAAACCATGTTCATGCTCTGAGTGTAGTTTCAATACACCGCATACAGATTTACTTTAAACCAGTTTTGTATTCAGAATGTAAAATTTCAGTTGTGGAATCATCTCCCGACAGGAGAAAATCAGAAAAATCAGAAATCAGAAATCAGAAAAAACAAAATCAGAAAATCATCATTTTGAAGGAAAACATTATCTTATTTGAAGTGCAGTGATAAAATTCTAATTGCAGACTAATATGAATGTGCTGCCAAAATTAAAGATAAACCATTTTCATGTATTGAGTGTAGTCTTAATTCACCCCATAGAGATTTATTTAAAACCAGTTTTGTGTTCAGAATGTAACGATAAATTAAATAACAAGTTACAGATTCATAGTGGACCTAGTCAAGTTTTACATTCGAGTTGCATGTCAAACGCTGCAAAATTTTTAAAATTGACTGTTCCATGTGTAACTATTATTTTGGTTCTCTAACGCAAAATCAATCTTAAGTTAAACCTGCTTGTGTTATAAACACATTGTAAAAATTCGAGATGCGAAATCCTATTACATGGATATCATTATCGATCTTCGAGAGCAGTTATAAATTTGTAGCAGAATTTAAAACCGTCGTATAAAAAATGCGGTCGTTATAAAAAAAGGAAATCTACGTTTAAAATACCTATATAGGGGGGCGGCCAAATTTTCCTCCGCCCCGGGCGGCTGACACCCACGCTACGCCACAGGCTCCTAGACTCCTAGTTATGTCCTCAAACCGTATGTAAATTTTTCTGAATCATCATGGTATAAAATGAAGTCGCTCCGGCTGTCTGTACGCTTAGATCTTTTGAACTACGTAACGGATTTTCATGCGGCTTTCACCAAGAGGTGATTAAAGAGGAAGGTTTATGTGTATAATACATGCATATTATAGTATTCAATTCAGGCAGCGGGCAGAGGGCTGACAAGCGGGCGGTGTGGATTTGACATGTACGCAAATTAACAGATGGCGTTGGTTACAAAGGTAAGGTAATGGCGTTGTGTTTCCTTAGCCACAGCAAATATGACGAAGAACGAAATATGGAATAATATGTATACTCGTTACATCAATGAAATTACGTGCTTTACAAATCTTTGTACAATTTCAACCATTCTAATTTTACGCTCTCATGCTAAAACACTTTAATTAGGAACACGTACATCTAAAATATGTTTATATTTTATCGATGAAACATTCGAAACAAATGATCTTCCAGTGCCACTTGTCATTTGGAGTGAAAATAATGACCATATGGCCAGCAACACCAATTAAACAGACCGTCAGTTATCGGTGAGACTGGAAAAAAGATATCCAACACTTAGATAAAAAAGTAGGTTTGTTTTTTATCACGTTGTCTTCGGCTAGGTATTTTTTGTGCCCGGCTCGCGTTTGTCGCTCTAATGGTGTAGGTACCATGTAATTAGGTAGGCATAACTTGTTTGCCTACATCTGTGTTATGAGTGAGGTAGGTACTGGGCGGAATGAATGCCCAGGTGTTTAGCCCGGCTGGAAGTGCTCTCAGACCAGGCTCTAACTAAGCCAGCCTTTTCTTGTAATCAGTCTTAAGTATAGGACAGCAGTGGTGTTAAACCGTAGGTCGCAAAAAAATAAAATATTAATGGTTGCTGGCATCTTTCCTTCATCCTTCCGCGTCGTATGTAGTACCTACTCCTTAGTAGGCCAGTGGTAAAATTAAATAATTTTTTTTTTCTATAAGTATTATTTTATCTAATTTTTCGTTTTATATAATTTTTTGTTTAATATTTTTTTTCGGACTCTCTCGACCCATCGCCTTGTACCGTAGTGGGAGCGATGGATTCGTTTATCCACTCGTACCCGCAAAAACCTTTTCCATTCCCAGAACTTCCTCACCTTCCTTTCCCTAAAAATACCGTCCACACAGCATCCTCAGAGATGACGTAGACCTCCAGGGAAATAGTTTTCCTTAGGGGCTCCAATGTGGAGCTAATGTAAAATTTTGTTTTGAAAATTTCATAATAACTTACTTGTTTTTTTTGCAAAACGAGTAAACTGAATTAAGGCTCTTGACTCGCAATACTCTCAGTATCGCCTTGTTTAAGACCACCATTTGGAATTGAAATGCTCCTTGAAATGGCTTTAGCCGTGTTTGATGACCAGATCTGAATAGCCACATACTTTTTACAAATCAAATAAACATAATATTATTCCAAATGAAAGAAACGAGAAGCTAGATTTACATCATAAATAAAGTAATGTAATAATATATTTTAGTACGCTAGTAGCATTTTTATGGTTCAAAATACCGTAGAATCGAGGCAGGTGCGGCGTGCTACTACCAAATCCACGGTGGATTTGCTGGGACCTGGCAGGAACGAATGTCAGAAATTCACGATGAATTTGCCGGCACACGACAGGAACGAAGGTCAAAAATCCACGGTGGATACGCCGGCACACGGCAGGTACAAACGTCACAAATTCACGGTGGATTTGTCGGCCCACGACACGTACAAACATCAGAAATCTACGGTGGATTTGTCGGCAAACCGCAGGTACAAACGTCAGAAATCCGCGGTTGATTTCTTAGAGATTAAGAGATTTTTGATTGTTTGGGTGGTTACACAAGAAGAGAATCTGGTTGACGTAGTTTGCAGCCTTTTTCGTTTCCAAGGCGTAACACTACCTACCTATTATTCCTTTTATTGGTATAACGTCATATTCTGTCTGCCAACAAACAACGAAAGCGGCGCCTCTTCCCAATTAGATTTTTTCTATTTAACAACGATTCCGTTCAAAATTTGGTTGACGACTGCTTCGCTTCCAACGATACGACGTGGATTAGGAAAAAATGTCAGAAAGTTAGTCAATTGTAAATAATACAGGAAAAATATTGATTAGTTGATATACAGTTTGATATACTTAACTTTACACGGGGGGGCAAAGGCCAAAAGAGAAACCTACGAATGGACTATTTTTAATACAACAAAAATGTAATCCACATTAATCCATCTGGAATCCACATTATAATATTCATGTACAAGCTGTTGAAAGAATACAAAACAAATTCTTACGTTTTCTAAAGTTTAAAACAGCAATTATGTTGAACTATAACACTCTGTTATAGTTCAACATAATTGCTTTATTATATGTATGTATTCCTCTTTGCCCAGAATACTAATGGAGGGAAATAATTATACCAAGTCAGTGGACATCTTCAATTTATCTTTAAACAAATATAAAATACTGTTACTGATGCAATTCAATTATGTACAATAAATACTGTTTATTTCTTATTATTCAAGGGCGTAAATAATTATTTTTTATTTTTTATTTGAATACCGCACAAGAGTCCCAACTGCTCCCATCTGGAGTCAGTGAGACTGTGGCATCCCCAATTGGGGTATGTTGTGAAGCTAAAGGTAGCGGGGAGGTGCAGGTGGTGGGGAAGAGGAAGGTGGGAAGTATCTGGCTATTCAGATCTGGTCACCAAATACGGCTAAAGCCATTTCAAGCAACGTTTCAATTCTGAATGGTGGACTTACACCAGGGCGATACTGAGAGTATCTTCCACTCTGGAACGTGCAGCAAATATACAATATATTATTTTTAAATGAATAAATTGTGAAATAACACAAATTAATCACATAAAATTTATTTGCCACGCCGGGATTCGATCCCGCGATCTTCGGAATGCGAGTCAAGAGCCTTACCGCTGGACTATGACTTACATCAATAAATAAATAAATAAAATGTAGTCGAAACGTCTAGATACATTGCATATAGCCGACTGCAAAATTAGGGTTGTCAATCTGTGGCGTAGTTTGGTAATATAAAAAAGCAAAAATAATGTGATACAAACTTTCTTAGATCATCACGATCATAACAGCGTACTGGAAATAAAATCTGATGTGATAAATATTGAATAAAGTCGTGAACTATTTCTACATTAATACGACGAACTTTCACGTAACGATCGGATTGAAACCACCCATAAGATTTAATTTAATGTATAGGTTCCTGAAATTTATAATAATAGGTCCGTTTATTGGTGTATTTTGCTGGTCAGAGCGCTGCCTCTTTGTTTTCCCAATATGGAGAAAACAAGCTGCATTAGTCGCATGAAAACTCACGTACAGTACTGTAGGCGTTTTTCAATCACAGCTCATTACAATCACAAAAGGAACATTAGCGTTTTCCGTCAGATTACTGTCTCAGTTAGATGCTGCTTAACCCGTCGGAGACTAAACGTTCAAATAATAAATAATTAACGCATAATAATAATTAATAAACGCATATGACATGTCTGCATGCACTGGACGAAGCATTTTTGGCACAACATGGCAAAGCATTCAGTTTTATTGTTCTTACTCCAAATTTATGCAATCAAACACGCGATTCAAAATGCAATTGTTCAATACGGTATTATAGGATGGGGAGGAACTTATGATGTTATTTTAAATCCTCTCGAAATAGTACACAGATTGATAATTAAGGTTATCCTGCAAAAACTATCTACATTTTCTACTGAAAAAATCTTTTCAATGTTAAAAATACCTACAATATAGAATTGAATATTATAAAAAAATATTCAATTCTACAAATTTTCAAAGAATTACAGCTAAAAAATTTACATTTCAGTATATCAGTACGATATCAAAACAATATTAAAATCCCAAAATTTATCTGTGTCTAGGTATAAATTATTTCAACAACCTCTCTTTAAAACTAAAAAATATCGAAAATAAACATGGATTCCAAATTAAATTGAAAAATTTCCTAAAACTACTGTGAGAGTTCATTTCTATGGTTAATATTTCATTTAAATCTTGAAATCTATTTATTGGTATATCTTGAGTTTTTCTTACATATCTTTTGTTATTAGTTGCAATATTATTATTTACTTACTCAAATGATTACAGTGAATGAATTCCCTCACCAAACACAAGAACCTTGCCTCTTTATGGTGAGGAAAGGCTATTGTTGTATTCATTTTACAACTCTGTTTAACATGTAAAAAAAATGTACACTTATTGTAAAAACATACAAATATTAAATAAAAAAAAAATAAAAAAACTCCATTTGGTTCTAATATCTGCACTGCATTTATTAAATTTATTGTTAAAAAGGAGTAACAAAATTAACCATCAAAAATCCAAGTTTCTTAGGAGTGTAACATAACGGTAGAACGTAAATAGATGTATCTTTTGAATATAGTTTTATTTCTGAATTCTCACGACTTACAACGGTGAGTCAGTTGTTTTATAATTTTTTTAATATTAACTCCATACGGGAGGCCCAGAGGAAAATAATTTCTCTCAGGTCCTAATGTGTCATCTTAGGGGAAAGGAATTTTAAGGAAAGGAAGGAGAGGAAGTTCTGGGAAGGGAAGTAGTATGAGGGGTGGGTAATCTGGGGGTTGTTGTGTCCAGGAGTGGCGGACGTATATATCCGTCACTTCAACTGCGGTGCAACGCGATGGGTGAAGAAATTCCGGACGGAGAGGTCGAAAGGCTTCCATCAATCAGTCCCTATCGATCCGGCACTCCGCGCATCCGCCAAGACCTAGATCATCCCATGAACCCAGGCACCCCTGCTCCAAAGTCCTAAGGCAGAAGTGGTGGTTATCCAATCAATGGTACTCGGGGCGGCCGTATCCATACCCGTCTCCCCTAATGATATCATGACATCCACATATCTAATCTTGATTTTTAGTAGCACCGCGTTAAAGAAGTTTTTATTGGTTAACCAAATTATTCCACAAACTGCCACCTCCTTAATACAAAGTTACTTTTAATCAATTATTTATCGGTGTAAAGATTTGTAGAGAAAAGGCGATCGATGATATATTTATTATGGTGGTTGTTACTTCGCACTGGCATCCCCATAAAATCGAAGGTACCCTAAAACGTTTGTCTCTCGGAGGGTTAAATGTTCGCCTTGGGTAAGTATAAGCAAGAAGAAGTTAAGTACAATAAGTTGGCACGCAAGTACAGCAGAGCAAAGTCCGCAGTACAAAGCAGCTAGCCATTATTTCGTGGAACATATCCAAGTCACGATTCGAGAAGCAATTCCCGCCACGGCTCGTCATGACTCCTGACAACCGAATTGTAACAGCTGCAAACATTTAGTGTGTGGTATCGCTCAATCAATCTGATCCATCTTTGGCCGGACAGGGCAGGAGGCAGGACGGCCGGCGGAGGAACACGGAACTGAATGATGAAATGCTAAAATGTTTCGTGAGGTTCTTTTTGCACGATATCAATCCGGGTTTCCAATGGTGTTGGTGAGGTGTGTGATATCGATGTACACTTACTTACTTCCGCTGCCTGAGGTATGGCGTGTGTGTGTGTGTGTGTGTGTGTGTGTAACACTGATTAAATAACTGAAAGATCCATTAGTATTCGTGAAAAATAAATAAATCATATGGTTGAAATGTAGCTGTTTTTTGTAGTTTGCCCATTTTTGTGAAGATTTCCTGAATGTCACTTGCAGAATAATCTTCTATGTAAATAGTTACAGATTCAATTTTTATTGCAACAACTCTCTTTTTATAACTTTTGAAGGTTATTCCCATCAATTTAATATATCAGTGAAGAAGTTAACACTAATAATCTAAATGAAAATATAAAACAAAACAACACATAAAAAGTTAACGATTGCAGAGATTCTGGGTTCGAGTCCCAGGACGACCGTTATCTTTTTATTTTTCTGTGTCTAGTTGTCTTTCATATTTACGTAAAGATTATCAGTTATTAGTGTAGCTTCTTCTTCGATGATATAAGTTACGGATTCGTTAATTTCTTAAAATTTGGTATATTTGGTATACTTTGATGTATGAATTATAAACAGTCTTATTTACTTTGTGTGCCTATCTGTTTTGAGAAATGGGACAATTTTGACTGAGTGATTGACAATAATTACCTACTAATTTAAGCATTTGAGTCTTTTATACATATACGAAATACACAAAAAGTTATCATCTCGCGTTTGAAGCTCACCGTTTAAACTTGGTAGACGGGATGCAATCATTTAAAAAAATGGGTTCATGTTTTTGCTGCATCCTTATTCCTTATACTCTAAAACAGTCTAATATTAGTAGGTATTGGTTTCTTGTGTATATTATTTAAGTAAGTACTAAATACATTGATTGTGGCTTACTCACCGGAATTAAGATCCCAATCGCCACAATACGTTACACGGTGCTAAGAGCCTTTGGATAACGTTGTATTTATAATCTTTATATTTATGTATTATAGCTTAAAGAGTGTGTTCAACATTTCAGAAACTACGTTTATAGTATAACAACTGGTTCCCGGCATGCGTTGTAATGCCATATTCGAAGAATTAAATTGTTTCTCCCAGCATGTCCTTTCCCTTCCACCTTTCCCGCCTTCCCTCTCCCCTTTCCCGCTCCCCCGTCCCGTTAACCCCCCCCCCCCCTTCCGCAATCCATATATTCAGTCCCAGTACATCCAGTTTTCAAACAGCTCGCGTGCCGCCTATTCCATTATTTTTATTAAAATTTTCAATTTTCACGTATTACAAATATTAATTTTTGTATATTAGGGGCCATCCATAAATTACGTCACACATTAAGGGGGGGGGGGAGTAGAGAAATGTGACATTGTATGACAAGGGGTATGGGTAAGTCATCAGTTCTGTGACATCACATGTAAAAATCTAAATTATTAAAACGCAAAAAAAATTTAGATGTAAAATTGCAAAATATGTGACGTCACACTAGGGGGGAGGGGGTCTCACAAATGTGAGGATGTGTGACAGGGCCGGGGGGGGGGTCAAAAAATCATGAAATTCGTGTGACATAATTTATGGATGGCCCCTTATAAGAACAATCAATTAAAACTGATACCTAACATAGGTACCTATTTAAAATATCTATAATTCTTGATTCGATTCAAAGTATTAGGCGGGTTCTACAAATAAATGCATTAATTTAAAGAGTTTCGAAAATTGAATTTTGATTTAAAAATCATTGTTTTGCAAAATGTCATTCTCAAATTTTGACGTTTTTGATAGTTTCGCAAGAGTTGTAATGATTAACAGATGTATTGTCATGTGGTTATAATAATTCAGAAACCTTTGGGGGAGTTTAAAGGGGGTAGTTTGAAAAGTCCAAACATTTCCTGCTAGACATCTCATAATGTGGCAAGAGCAAGAGACATCCTTGTTTCCTCCCTCATATAATCAGGGCCCCTTCAAGATCGCTCACTACCGACGAATCACTTCCTACAGCTTCTTCCCGAATCCTTACTTTTCCTTACTTCTTTAGGTTTTGATTAAAACCCCGTTTCGCTCCAGATTTCAATGCTTCTTTTCCTTATCGAAAGATTGAATATAAATCACACAATGTGGCTCCTTGGCGTGATATTTTCATTGTTTATAGTTTCACATCTTCAGAAATTACAATGGAAATAGGGCCTAGCTGTGTTCACAATTTAAGGGTTTTTGCTACCGATTGCTGTTTACTTTTTGCACACGTGTTCGTTTCTGGTATTTATTTAAAAAATAAGATATTATAAAACACTATTCAGTTTACGATCTATCCTATTGATTGTAATATTCATGCTGTCAAAACTCCAGTTAATCAAAATTAACCGGTATTGTAATAATATTTTTTAATCCAAGGTGCCAATTTAATTCAGTGACATGAAATGCTAATTATACCATTTGTTGTCAGGTATGTATTTTTTTAAATGTATATATATACAAGATAGGCATTTAGGCAGGTATGCAGGTAATTCTTCTGAACATTATTTTTGTTCTTTGTTTTTAAGAAATACAAACATTCCCGGGATAAGAATAACCTGATAACATTTGAAAATCCCCTACTACTATCACAGTAAGCGGAAAGTGTTTCTTATGCAATGGTGGAGGAATTAGGAATTGAACTGTCGATGCCTGGGTAGAAATCCGTCTCATTTCACCATTCGTGTCACCATTCAGAATTGAAACGTTGCTTGAAATGGCTTTAGCCGTGTTTGGTGACCAGAATAGCCAGGTACTTTCCCACCTTCCTCTTCCCCATCTCTTTCCCCTCCCCACTACCTTCAGCCTCACTACATACCCCAATTGGGGATTGGTGATGTCATAGTCTCACTGGCTCCAGACAGAAGCAGTTGGGACTCTTGTGCGGTATATTTAAAAAAAATGATCAACCCAGCCACCGACCGGTGCGTGTACAAAATACCAATACATATTATTAAATATTATTTTATTTCATGGCTTATCGAAAAGAATGAACAAAATAAAACATTCATTGCGTAGGTATAAACTGTCATCCGCAATAGAATAATTCTCAATTAGTCCTAATAAAGCCCTTTATCAAGATCTAAAGATCGTATATGAAAAAACCAACAGCAAAGAAAATTTTAAATTGGCGAGAGCTTCTACAAAAGCTCGCATATTTTATTACATTATAGCACTGTACTTACCTAAATTTTTCACTAAATGCATAACGTAGATTCGGTCTTGACTTTTTAGAAAGATTTGATTTCCATTGTGATTTGACCCAAGTACATTACACACTTAACATAAAAAGGACAACACTACTTTAATAATAATTTTTCTTTGATCATGGGAATGGTTTGACATTTTTACAATCGGTTGATACATTTTCTTGTGCCGCGTGTGCACGAGATGGGCTTTGTGTATTTGCACGTGCGGACCATACCAGATGGAGGCGAAAGGAGACGGTAGATAAATTGCCTCTGAGGGACAGAGACGGGAGGACACCCAGTGAGGTAGAAAGAGATGAGCGGTGGACAGTGCGCGAGAACGAGATGGATAATGAGTGCCATTTAGTGGACACTAGACCTACAGGCAACGTGAAGTGAAAATTACATCTGGGGAGTAAAACTTTTCTTTTGAATTTTCTTTTATACACATCAAATTTTTAATATTTTTTTTTGCATTTTGTTTAGCTTATACATACATATTATCGCGATCGAAATAATCGTTATTTAAACTAAATAACCATAATGTGATATAAACATCAATATTATAAAATGATGTATTTTTTAACTTAAAGCACTCTTAATTAGTGGAGTTTTTATCACTGCTTAACTAAACATGTCTGAACTACATAATATTTAAATTTATTGAATATACCATAGACTGGGGAGGAGCATATGGTATTACTTCAAATCCTCTCAAGTAGTTCAAAGATTGATAATTAAGGTTATCCTAAAAAAAACATCTACATTTTCGACTGAAAAAATCTTTTCAAAATTCAATATTACAATCTTTCAAAAAAATAAAGCTAAATAACTCACATTTCAATACATCAGCAAGATATCAGAATAATATTAAAATCCCAAAATTTAATTCAAAACACTGACCTAGGTATAACTTATTTCAACAACCTCCCGTTAAATTTAAAAATTATCGAAAGTAATCATGAATTCCAACTCAAATTGAAAATTTACCTGAATCTACCGTAAGAGTTCATATCTACTATTGTCTATTTTTAAAGAATGAAAATTTTCTTTCTTTATTGAGTTTTTCTTACTTGTATTTTTGTCACTATTTGAAATATTGTATCTTTAAATTACTTATATATAATCGAGCATGAAATCCCTCACCAAACACAAGAGCCTTGTCTCTTTATGGTAAGGAAATGCTTTCTTTATATTCATTGCAACACAGATGCAAAATAAATGTACTTATTGTAAAAACTTACAAATATTAAATAAAAAAATTTAAAAATGTAATACCCAACTGCCCGGAAATGGTGGATTCATGGTATCTGGAAAAGAAAGATTGAGAATCACCATGCTATTCCGATTTGGGCACTAAAAATAGCGAAAGTCATTTTGGTATTGAATGGAGGTCTTTCACCAGAATGGCACTGTGTGTCTTCTACCATAAACTTTTATAAAGTTCATTTATCTGATTGTTTATTAGGTTACAAACCACGTCTACAAGAACTATCTGGGTATCTAGCACGGTCGATCGATACAGGTTTTTCGATGATTTCGGTAGCTTGTCATCGTTCCCGCGCCAGACTGAAGATCGCCAATGAACAAACAACAGTTCAAAACGACGTTCTTAATTTTCTGTGCGTAAGCGATGCAGTCGTGATCGGGAACGAAAACAAGTTAAGGATATAATCGATGAACCCTTCATCGATGGACCGTGCTAGATATCCTAATAGTTTACAGTAATACAAATTCTAACAACTGACGACTACAATCAGATGGAAACACAATACGGTTGTTCCAAAATCGGTTTGCATTTTCGTTTGAATAAAGTGAAATACTCAGACTTATAGTGTTTCATTCAAGTATCATTTAAGTTTGTTATCATCTATGTTTGTTATCACTATGTTTATTATCATCTATGTTTGTCATCAAAATGTTTATTATCATATATGTTTGTCATCACTATGTTTATTATCATCTATGTTTGTCATCAGTATGTTTATTATCATCTATGCTTGTCATCACTATGTTTATTATCATCTATGTTTGTTATCACTATGTTTATTATCATCTATGTTTGTTATCATCTAAAACATATTTCGACAAATTTTGACAAGTTATCGATGAATCCTTGATCGATCGACCATGGTCGATACCCAGGTTAGGTAGCAGCAATACAAATTTTAACAACTGACGACTGCTGTCGATAGAAACGCGGTTGTGCAGAAACCGGTTTGGATGTTTGTTTGAAAAAGTGTGAAATACTCAAAGTTACAGGGTTTCGTTCTATAAATGCACTGGGTTTCGAACTATAAATGCACTGCCCAACTGTAACTGTAATTAATGTTTAAATAACTAAATTTAGTACTGATTTTGTAGGTGTATTTAATATTTTTATTGAGTTTAAATGTATGTTTTCTTTAATTTCACTATTGTAAAACTGCACAACTCGATACAGGATGTCCTAGTGAGATTTGCAGTTTATATATTAATGTATTATTTCATTTTCCAATAAATAAATAAATGATAATAATTGATTTGAAACTTGATGAAACGAAAAGCGACACTTAAAAGAAACAAACACGTACATCTGTAGGCTTTAGCCTGCGAGAGAATGAGATAGAATAATCGGTCTCCTCTTTGTGCGGTGCTTCGTAGGACCTATCGGTCCCCTCATTATGCGATTCTTCGTAGCCTCCCCACTCCAGACAACTTTGTTTTCTGAAGGTTTCACTTTAACCGCGTGTGAACGGCACACTTGTATTTTTTTTTAAAATTCAGTTTAATAATTAATATGACGCGAGGTAGATGGTCCATTCGGCAGCATCCTTGTGTACCGGTGCGGTGTGTGTAGTGTCGGCTAGGCGGCGGAATGTGACACGGCGCCACAGAGTCTGGCGCACACCTGCGCGGCCCTCCCTCCTCCCCCACCACCTCCCACTTCCCACCTCCCACCTCCCACCTCCCGTACCTTTCCACCTCACCTACTCATTCCTTCACAGCCTCTGCTGGCTGACTATGATGGAGGTGTTCAGTACAGGGTGTGACTGTGCGAGGTGGATACTATTGTCTGTTTTAGGGGTGGCTTGGAGAGGTAAATTGAAAAAAACCCTTAACTGCACAATTTTTTTAATATTCTTTATTTTTATTTTATTCAGAAGATGGGGAAAAGGAAAGAGACTACACGACTAAAGTCATTTCAATTCAATTTCAATATTACGATTCTAATTGGTTGTCTTTCACTAGGGCGATACTGAAAGTATCTAACACCCTTGAACGTTCCGCAAATGTACTATGTATATTTTATTTTTAATTAATAAATGGGGAAATAACACTTAATAATCAAATAAAATTTACTTGCGCACACCGGGATTTGAATCCGCGACCTCAGGACTTAAGAGCGAAGTAAGGGATATTTACGTAATGCATGAAATGGGATCAAACCTTAAAAAAATCTGAATTCTTTCTGAACAGATTACTCGACTTGAAAGGTCTTAAGTGAGTTACAAGTTGACGTTATTAATATTTCAAAAATTACTTACATGTTAATTTCTAATTATTAAATTTGAAAGCGTATTTCATCACCTCTCCAAAACAGTTTTTAGTTTTCAAATGCGTTCAGAAATATTCCATTTATTTGGATTTTATTGCAAAAGCGGAAATATTTTGACTGTCCGACAAAATAGACCCGAGACCTGAGGTGCTAACAGATTACCCGTCAAAATGTTTGCATAAAACTTCAAAGCAATTTTACCACATTCATTCTTCGAATCAGTAATCAAAAGATTTAGATGCACGCTTTTCGTAGCGTCACTCGGCGACGATATCCAAATTTAAAAAATTCGAAGGCTTTTTTCGTGGATCCATCGAGAGTCGTTGTCTGACTTTGTCTGAAGACTAACGAAACGTTCGAATTTGAATAATGGAGCACACGTGCTTTGGCGCTGGCTGAGTGGGTAGCACAACCGCCTACGGTCCTTCTTTCGACCCAGGATTCGACAGTGGGATACTTCCATTATTATTGTCATTTGGTTGTACCGTTAGTATATCTAAATTCTACAAAACACAAGCTTTACGACTCCAGTTTCAACGTTCTTTTGTATGCCGTCTTGTTATACGCCCCTGAGATGATATTTAAAAAAAAGTTCTTTATAAATATCTATCCTAGTACATTATCGGCCTTACTAATAATTTTATTTAAATTTTAACTGTGATGATATTTAAAAGTGAGATGATATTTAAAAAAAAGTTCTTTATAAATATCTATCCTAGTACATTATCGGCCTTACTAATAATTTTATTTAAATTTTAACTGTTGAAGTAGGGTAAATGCTTTTTATCAATTTTGTAAAATTTAAAACACGTTTATTAGCACATTCTTCTTCTTCTTCGTGTGCCTTATCAGGTCCCCCGACGTTGGCGATCGCTCTGGTCTCTCTATCTTGTGCTGCCCGGAATAGCTCCTCCGCATTTCTAATGCCGGTCCACTCTCGTATATTTCGCAGCCAAGACATTTGTCTCCTTCCAGGCCCTCGGCGACCCTCTATTTTTCCTTTCAATATTAATTGGAGCAAGTGATACTTTTCCCCTCGAAGTATGTGACCCAGATATGAAATTTTCCTGACTTTTATTAATGTGAGCAGTTCTCTATCTGCTCTAGCCCGCCTGAGAATTTCTATGTTGGTAATCATGTCGGTCCATGGAACCTTGAGCATTCTCCGGTGAAGCCACATTTCAAAAACCTCTAACCTGTTCATGGTTTTTACTTTCAAGGTCCATGTCTCACATCGATACAGCAAGACTGACCACACATAACACTTTAACATTCTCTGCCTTAGTTTTAAATGGAGTTGTCATTGCAGAAGAGGGATTTCATTTTACTGAATGCAGTTCTTGCTGCCTCAATTCTGCACTTAACCTCTACATCTGGGTCAAGAGTCTCGGTGAGAATGCTGCCGAGGTATCTAGCATATTATTAAACATTAAAACATATTGGAACATATGAGAAAAACGCTGCTATCTTTTCTTCGATACTGAAATGGTTTTTTTTCCAGAGCTGCTTTACACTTGATGGAAACGAATTTAACCCTTAGGACTATGAAAACCTTAAGCAAAAAAGGACGTGTAAATTTTATCGCCAAAGATCACCGTTCATTCCAGTTTTTAGTCAAAAATACAAAATGTTTGTTTTTCTGTTTTAAAGTTGACATGATTTTGGTGCCATTAATCCTAATTCCTCCGTCAAAGCCAAAGTAAAGTCAAATCTAATCTCCTTCAACGGAAGCAATCTTCCGAACAGGCTCTCCATTGATATGCTGGGTGTAACTCAAAGTGACCAGCTCAGGTACGAGGGCTCCATCGAAGCTAGAGTTAAGTTAGCCTCTCAAAAACCTGGGCGTAATGTACAGGGCCCGCAGATACTTTAATAGTACACAACTTCTAACCCTGTACAAATCACAAGTGCGCCCCACGGTTGAATTTGGTAGCCACTTCTGGTCTGGAGCTCCAAAATACCTGAAAAATACCAGATTAGATTAGATTCTCCCATCTTAACAGACGGATTACTTATTTTTAGAGCACAGGCGTCAGGTGAGAATGCTATCCTTGTTCTACCGGTATTTCAATGGAAGATGCTCCGAGGAACTAGCGTCATTGATCCTTTCGGCACCGGCGTGTAGTCGGGAAACACGCCAAACGCGTGCACAGCATACGTCCACGGTTGACATTTCGTCGCTCTAGTTCGTTTTTGTCCAACAGACCATTTTTAGCGAAATTGAGTTAAGTATGCAGTTGTTCTCAGAAAGTCTTTATTTATACAATAAAAGTGAAAAAAAAACATTAAAAAATTTCGTAAAGGGTTTTCAAAACGCAGTTTGTCTTACGTCCTCCAAAATGAAACAACATTTTGAGCGTGTCAATCCAACATCCACACGTTGGCCAAAAGAACCCTTCGTTTTTAAACCGGCCGTTCAGTTACATTTCATATAAATTTCTCCAACATCCAAGCGATATCTTGGCCTACGTGTGAAATTTCAACTCTCGGTTGCGGGCGTATCTCTCTAACAGACCAAACAGCCAATAGCATCGCAGTTGAGGACCACGTGATTGCTCTCATTTCAAACATTCGTTCGGAAGTAAATACCTTCACTTGTGATTTTACTATTTACGAAGTTATTTTAGTAGTTTTCTGGGAGATTTCTCCACACAGAGTTCCTAATGATGTACACTGTAGAAAAAAAACAAAAATTCCGAAGGAAAACAAAGCAGGAAATTAATATTTCATTATTTTCTCAGCAAATTGTTTCAACTGATCGTTCGTTACAGGGTGGTTATAAGTAATGACAATTTACAATATTTTATGTAAACATAATATATTATATAATCGAAATACCCAATGCTATTATAACCACTCTGCAACGAATATATTACCTATGTATACATAATATATTATCATACATGCCGAGTTCTATATGATAGAGAAATATCTTAAGATATGTTGTGTTTGTGTACCCATAAATATCTTCTTACTGAAATCTTCATGGGAGAATTGTACACTGAATGATAATGAAAGCATTTCTTTTTTTTAATACTTTATTGAGAGCCTTAAATTTCTGTGTTCGTTTATTTCTTACCTATTCCAGTTTTTTTTTTGTTCAGAGCTATTGAATGTCAATAAAAACCTTATTACTATTCGCGCATTTTTAATGTTCATCCTATACATTTTATTTATTTATTTCCTAGATCCATTTCCAGTTACTTTCATTCCAGCCCCTAATAACCCGTAACCCTTGTAATAATTTGGCCCAACTAAGTTGTGTCTCAAACACCGGAACACACTATTGTTATGGAGCTAAATGTGGTTAGAAAGGTTTTATGATCTCTTTTTGACAAGTCTATTTATTTCTATTACACAATATATTGTGTAGTAGAAATAAATCCCGTAGAAATGTATCCCATGTGTTTAAACATAGAATCATTTTTAAAAAGAATTCGTCGTCTATTGTTTTACACATTTCTAAAGAACTTGTAGCTATCTATTATGTTTCGAAATCCTTTGAATTATCTTTTTTTATATTTTTAAATGTTGGATACCACACTTCTGTTATAAGACGGCGGCCTCCCGTGGTCGAGGGGTAAGGCACCCGACTAACGTTCCGGAAGTCGTGGGTTTCAATCCCAGCGTGCACAAGTAATTTTTATTTTGATAGTTTTTTTGTAATTTGGGAGGCGGGTACGGGTACCGCTGTCCCTGGAACCATTTATTGGATAACCAACACCTCTGCCGTAGGTTACCTCAAGTGGTTCGCTACATTTGGTGATTTAGCAGGGGTGCCCGAGCTAATGGGGGTGAAGTTTGTCCAGGTCATGGCGGCGCACCGCAATTGGAGGGATGGATTCATACGTCCGTTACTCTCAGACACACCGACCCCCAGATTCCTACCCACCCCTCATACCTTTTTTCTTCCTTCCTATCCTTCCCTTATTTAAAAATACCCTCCACATAGCATCCCCTAAGATGACATAGAAACTGAGGGAAATTAATTTTCCTCAGGGCCTCCTGTGTGGAGTAAATGTAAAAAAATAATAATATTTCACAACTTAATTATTAAAATAAAAACGTACATGTATAAGTGTGCTTTTTAATGATCAAAAAGTGAAATAACACAAATCAATAAAAAATGATGTATATGTAAAATATGGTTCCATGCCAACTGAGAATAAAGTCGACCCAACACCTCTTTGAAAAGTCATTAAAAGCTATGAAGAAAAATTATTTTAAAATAACCCATAATCCTTACCTAACGTAACTTATTTAATCAATTTTTTATAATTTTTTTTCATCACTTCTAATGACTTTTCTGAGGTGGTTCTGAGTTGGTTTTATTCTGACTTGTCCGGTCACCGTAAAATATTACATATGGTGTATTTGCGGCACGTTCCAGAGTGGAAGATACTTTCAGTATCACCCTGGTGTAAGACCACTATTTTAAATTGAAGCATTGCCTAAAAAATCATTAGCCGTGTTTGATAACTAGATCTGAATAGCCAGGCACTTACCAACCTTCCTAACTGCTTCCCTTCCCCGCTACATTCAGTCTCACAAATACCCCGATTGGGTATGTCATAGTCTGACTGGCTCCATGCAGTTGGGATTTGGGATCTTGGGCGGTATTTTAAACTCGTTTCCCAAACAAGTGATAAATTATTTCTAAAAAAATTGTCGAATGTTCTCATAAACTATTTAAAAACCACACCCTAATATTTAGGTCTCACCTCGAAAACATACAACACCTAAAACTAAATCTTTGAGTATCAAAATTCAATGATTTGAAATTCTTTCCAATCTCCTTGTAATACCAAGCACGTTAGATAAAGCAACTTTACGCAAGAGTTAAGCACTCTTGTCCAATATCCAGCCTCCTTTATCCAATATCCAACTTTCGCAAACAAGAATTCGTCACTTTGGCCAACATCCAAATTAAAAACGTGTTTTCTGCGTAATTATAAACATTTAGAACTTATTGTTTATAAAAAATATAATTTCTAACACTTTAAAATATTTTAATAGACTAACAATTTAGCTTATTTCATTATATATGCCTTTTTCGTAAAAAAAACTTCAAAGCGCTATTTCTCACGATTTACGTTTTGGTCTGTTGGACAAAAACGAACTAAAGCGACGATTTGTCACATGCGAACGGGTCGCTTCTTCGACTCGTTCTTGTGTTCAACAGCTCAGCTGTGGAATGATTTGCCGGTCTCTGTGTTTCCTCCTTCCTACAACATGGGTCGCTTAAAGACCAATGTTCATTCCTTCCTTTCCTCAAAAAGACCCTCCACACAGCATCTCAGATGACATAGGCCCAGAGGGAAATTATTTTCCTCAGGGCCTCCTGCATGGAGTTAATGTAAAAAAAAGTAACGCCTCCACCCTTGCTATTAGTCTCCTGCTATCAATCTCCAGCTCTGTATGCCCATGTTTATGGTTTTGATCTCTTCACAATTCACAAAACTACCTTTTTCCGGCAGTTGTAATATGATTATTTAAAAAAAAATCACACTTTTGTAACATGGTTAAACCTGGTTTTATCACATAAACGGATCACGAATATTATTTATACAGAATTCAATCTATTTCCATCCTTCCTCTGCCGGTTCCGTGCCACGTTGTCGTACGTCGGCACTCCATTGTGGACTGCTAGCTTCGCTTCTTAGATATTTTTTTCTGGCGACTACCATCATTAATGGAGTTTAGTGCTTTCTCTTTTCTTCAAATGTAGACATTCCTGCACATGCAAAAATACATAAACTTCCCAAACACACAGTCTTTATCAATCGAAATCATCAATCTTGACAGTATCTACTAAAAGTCTACATAGTTTAATACGTCATGTAAATTTCAAATTCAATAATTTATGGTTTAACGATTTGACCAAGCATTTTTACAATCAATATGTAATCAGATAGGTCGTGTCATTAGCCAAGATGATTCTTGAATAATTCAACGGCCAGCTGATAAAATCAATGCAGCAAGTCGCGCGATTTCAAAGCAGGAAGATAGCGAAGGTATTTATAAACTTTTCCGTGAACATAAATCGCTGACGATTATGAAACAAACAAACATCTGGCCATCTGAACACTTGCAAACTCACACTCATACAATATTATGATTTGCACTGAACAGACAATCCGCAGGAGTGTTATCAATAGATACCAATACCGATTTAGGGAAATAGAGAAATCGCTTACCGCCAATTTATATTTCAACTCCTAGTCTCCGGACAGCCTAAAGCCTTCACAACAAGTCATCCTTTGACGTACCTAGGGTACCCAGCTTGGTTACGAGGGCTTCGTTGAAGCCAGAGTTAAACTCTATATTCTTTAATAGTACACAACTGCTAAATCATGTACAAATCTTAAGTGACCCACTGCCGAATTTTGCAACCACTTCTAGTCTGGAGCCCCAAAATATCTGAAAAAATAATTGATAAGATTTAGAGTACAGGCGTCAGGTTGACATGCTGTCCTTGTTCAAATGGTATTTAACTTGCGTCGATCTTCGGCACCGGTGTGTACAGCACGCAAAAAAGGCCAAACGCACGCCCAAACAGTTGTTGACATTCGCCACATGAGAACGGGTTGTTTCTACGACTCGTTTCTTTGTGATTCTGCTTCCTACTTCCTACAAGTACTTTGTCCTTTGCGGTTCGTTCCTAAAAAAAAACATGCTAATAAATTTCCATCAAGACCCATGGCCTTGGTGGAAATTATTTCTCCTGTGTGAAATAGGTACATAAAAAAGTTGTAGATCGATGCTTTAGACACATAGAAATAATGTTTAATCAATAAGCACATGAAAGCACTCAGTAAGGCTCACGTAACCAAATGTTTTATAAAAAATATTGCTAATGTATCAATAAAAAAAATAAATTACTACGAGTTAGGTAAATAAAGATCAGGTTGATTCGTGCACAAAAACACACTCACAATACACTTCTATTATTTAATCTCTTCAGTGATGTTTATCATATCAAGGTTCACTCATACATGCACGATTGAAAACATCACACCTGAAAAGGCGATTAAGTAAATCGAATGTCGATTTTATTCGATCGAATGAATTTTAAACTTCTTCAAATGTTTCAATTATTGAAATGGTCGGTACTTTCGAAATGGATATGTCGATTTTGATCATCTGTAGTTCCTTCCCACGGTAATTAAGCAGATTAGGCGGTTGAATTTATAAACCGGTGAACACACTAAACAGGTGCAAATAGTATATTATTTTTATGTACTTCAAAATCATCACATACCTTCACATAAACTCGAAATTTATAGGAACCTATCAAGAGAATCTGGGAAAAGAGAAAATTAAAATAAATTAAATTATGTATGCAATTGACAGCCGGCGTGGTCGTGCGGTAAGGCTCTTGACTAGCAATCTGAAGGTCGCGGGATCGAATCCCGGCGTGCCCAATAAATTTTATTTGATTAATTTGTGTTATTTCACAATTCATTTATTTAAAATAATATGTATTATATTTGCGGCACGGAAGATACTCTCAGTGTCGCCCTGGTATAAGACCACCATTCAGAATAGAAACTTACTTGAAATGGTTGTAGCCGTGTTTGGTAACTGTGTTGCCCTTATATCCCGCCAGAGCATGAGCGTGGATCCTTCTACGAGCTGTCAAATCGTACTTATAAAATGTACCTACCTACCTTCATGAAAAATGTTTGAAAAATAAATTTTCATTGAGTTAGATAAGTTTCTTTGAACAAATTGTATAATTTCATAATTGGAATAATAGAATTTTAAATCAAAATAATAAAAATTGTATCTACCATCAAAACCTTAATATTATTTATCAAGTGTTATATTTAAGTTTAAGACAATATTATAGTCAACACACTATTTATATGTAAAATATCTGTTCATTTTGACTGTTCTAAAACGGGCAAATTGCCTAGTTGGACAGCCAAAGCTCATTATAACAATGTAATATGTAATGTTTCTTAAAATAAATAAATAAATAAATAAAATCACAACCTTTTGTACATAACTTACATTAAAATTATATATATTATTTCAGAAGAAAATTCGGTTTTGATTTCATAAAAAAAAAATAAAAAACAGAAACATACCTCTTTGGACGCCACGTCAACTGTTCACGGAACTACTAGATACTGTTCACAGAACTATTGTTCACAGAACTATTGTTCACAGAGCTACTAATTATTTATTGTTTTAAAAAAGTGTGTGAAAAGATAACGTCTGACGTCTGTACAATCCTTTAATACACATGTACATACACATATTTTTTTTTGGTATAAAATAACACATTTTCGTCACTTACATTTTTTTTCATATAATTTAATTTTTTTTAACTGTTAAATTTTGTGACCTGATTGAATAACCAAGTACATCCCGTTTTTCCGTTTCACCATTTCCTTTAACTCTTCAATTCCTTCAGCAGATAAAATTGAACCATACAGCCATTCATGCTTTTAAGAAATAGAACAAAATTTATATGTATTTCTTTATAAATATTCGATTTTACAGCTCTTGGGGCATTTTTAGTCACGTTCATACCAGCGACGGTTTTCCAATCATATCTGGCGGGTTGGAGTGCCCTTTGAACTTGAGAATTTTTGTGTTTAAGGGTCCACTATTCGAATTTCAACCAATTTCTTACATATCTCCCTTAAACATTTGAAGTTTTTAAGCTCTTAAAATAAATGTTATTTTTGAAGATAATATCTAGACACGTTCCACGCCGAAACGCAAATTATATGAAATTCCGTCGAAAGAAAAAAATCGCAAAGTATGCTCCGAAAATTATTTAAAACAAGTCTATTTCTATTATTTTACAAGTTGTATTTGTGAAAAAATTCACAATGTTTCTTTAAATGATACTTAAGATACGTTCAACGAGATTTTTGCTCTATTTTAAACGGGTCATGTTTTATTAAGCTTTTTCGCGATTTTAGCTGCGATTTCATCACTTAAAATATAAGCGCGCTGTCCAACATTCGTAATTACACATCTCTCCATCTTCTTCTTTTTCAGCCGAATAGCGCCGCCTTAATGGGATTTACAGGAAGACAGATTTACTAAAGGAATAGAATAAAAGTAAGTAAGAAAAAAATTCCAAGTAAAGCAAGAAAATAACAAATTTTCTGCAGAATTACTGAAGATAACTGCAGCAAAATTTTAGGGAAAATTTTGATTCCTGTTCATACCTCAATAACACATTATATTCATCTAATTTTATACCATTTCAAAAACCTTTTGATTTTTATCAGTCCAAAAAAGAAACGTTCTCAGTGATCATATTAATTGGCGCCTAATAACGTAACGTATTACATACATATATGTTTATGATAGATTCATTAATATTTCGAACTAAGGAATTTTCAGTAAGGTCAAATAGTTAATGGTATCGGAAATAAATGTTGTTATTGCCTTCTAATTTTAACATTAATGACGAGCAAAGAGCAAATTATTTTTGTCCGCTTTTAAAATCAACTCAGGAATTCAAATGTTTGGAGTGGAAGGTGAAGGCCAACAACTAACCGTTGAATACACATCATGATTTCAGTTATAATAATGACTAAAAGTGCTTTGTTTAAAGTATTAGTTGGTTTATTTGTGGTATTTGATTGTATTTTACCGATACCTTTCTATACTTTTAACGAATAAGTTAAATAATTAATTTGGGAGGCGGGAATGGGTACTGCCGCCCCGGGAACCTTTATTGGATAACCAACACCTCTGCCATAGGTCACCCCAAGTGGTTCGCTAGGTTTGGCGATTTAGCAGGGGTGCCCTGGTTCATGGGGTGAGGTTTGTCTAGATCTTGGAGGCGGATGACCAGGACACCCTGAACCCCAGATTCCTACCCACCCCTTAAACCCCTTCCTTCCCAGAACTCTCCTCTCCTCTTTTTCCTTAAAAAAACTCTCCACACAGCATCCCCAAGGATGACCTTTCTGGCAGGAAACTAAAGAGGCTCTAACGAACGACGAAGAACCACTATGTCTAGGCCCGTAGCATCAATGCCACCTGGTTCATACAATGCGTAAAATCTGTATTTTTCTGTAATTGAGGAAAACGCCAGAAACTATCAGTATTAAAATTTTCTGTGGAAAAGCAGATTTATTTCTTTTTTTTGTACAATTATTCAAACTTTGGTGAATTTTGTTTGGTTGAAAGGAGAGAGATGGGAAAAAGATGGGGTGTAAGGAGGTAGGGAGGCACCTGGTTATTCATAGCCGGTTACTAAACATAGCAAAAGCCATTTTCACCAATGTTTTGGTCTATTCGGTGAAAAATTGGTGATCTCTCACCAGGCCCCCTAGCATAGTCGATCGATAAGGATTGATAGGATAACTTTCAGTAACATCTCATCATTCCCTAGCACGACTATAGTTGTCCTAGGGAACGATAAGAAGTTACCGAAAGTTATCCTGTCAAGCCTTTTCGCTCGGCCGTCCCAGGAGGCCATGGCTTCTGAGAGTACCACCCTGGAAGGTTGAATATTTATTCAATCTGATTCTAGGAACATTCACCGCCCACAGCGCGGAAAATTGCACGAATAGATTAAATAAAATGTCGGGACTGTTTGTATTAATATAAATAATAATGTTTTATTCCAGGATGTGGGGAGGATGGTGCAATCCTACACGTCCCATATAGTTACACGTATTTACACAACAGATTTTAAGTAAAAAAAATAAAAAAAATTGAAAAGTATTACATTTACGAGTTAGACAAACCCACTGGAGCGATTATGGTCGCAAAATGGACCACTTTTATTTTTCTGCGATTGATAGCTGTCCGAAATTGGACCACATTTTCCTATCATTCGTAAAACATTTATTGTAATCATTTAAAACATTTTCATAGCCAGCCATTTATTTTAAAACGAAGCTAATGAAATGCTTTATCTATTACGAACATATATGTCGCAAATCCGAACTTCGTAGACTATTTTAAAACGATGTTAAAAATATTTTTTTCGTGCAGAATTTCTGATCAGCTGTTTACGGTTAAAATAAAGTCCCATTTCCATAGAAATGCACCTTTCATTATCAAGTATACCACGGACAGCCTACAGACATCGAAAATATTATATGTTGACTCGAATAAGTACCTCTCACGGAGTTTCAAAGTAACAAACACGCAGGATTCGCGCTGTTGTAAACTTTATGATTTTTTAATATTTTTTTTATAGGTCTTACAAATATGAGACAAACGGTAAAATGCAGGTTAATTCATGGGTTATATAGCACTTTAATAAGTGTTTATGTCTCCATGTTAAATTCGAAGGTACGATTTTTTAATATTGGCGAAAAACATAAAAATTGATCTTCTGAAAATCTCGAGCAATCGAGGCAAATTTATTTATTTCGCGTGGTCGCTCCAGTGGATAACGGTTATTCAATTTATGTCCTTCTACTTGGCTATTATTTGTAATAAATTATTTCAGTATTGGTGAAACTCTATGTATTGGTGACAAATAATTTTCCCCACCGTGAATTTTCCTCGGTGAAATGAATTTAACGTTATGAATTTAACGTTTCTGGAACCCACGAATACTGGAATCATAACTAAGGAGCCTATCTCGCTAATATTCGTATTCATGTAGAGTAGAAGCTTGAACCCTGATAAACCAACAGCGTAGAAACAAGATACCTTTGAACTCGTCGCGTGCTGAGAATTCCTTGGACAGACCGAGTAACCAATATCGAGGTCACGACAAGAATGTCTAAAGACCGTGAAATTGCTGTCATTACAATTAAAAGTGCACACTACAGTCGATAATTTGGATATAAAGTAATGGTGGGTGGTTTGCTCAGCAAAACATATTGTCAATCGATATTCCCACTACAATTTATTTTTTATCGTTGTTTATTTAGTAAACTCGTGGATTTCAGTGCAGACCAGAGCAGACCCGTGGAAAATCAAAATCTATAATATATATATAAAAATCAAAATGTGATTGCTTATAAAGTGTATATAAATGAGTTGTCTGTGAATTGCTATATTAATCATATGAAATGTTTGAAACTTTCAAAATACCTTCTTTCCACCCCCGGAAAGCTTTCTGGATTATTACAAACAAATGAAAATACATCTGAAAAGTTTTTTAATCATTACAAAAATTCTTTCGAAACTGTCAAAAATGTCATAATTTGAGAATGAAATTTTGAAAACCATCGATTGTTTAATCAAAATTTAATTTACTTGAAGTACTAAGTAAGAATTAAAGGCATTTTTATAGGTACCGTATGATATACAAAGGTGCATTCATATATACATAAATGTCTAGCTGAGTCATTTGTCAATAGAATCGACATTAAATAAATAAGATATAATAAATTTGTAAAAATTTATTGACAAATAAATTTTTTTATTATTATTATTCATCCAAAAAAAATTTCACACATTTTAATTTATCGTTAAAATAATTTTTGTGAAAAAAAAAATTATATTGTCTTAGGTACTTTATCGTTTTACCTCTTTACAAAAATCAGTTCAAATTTAGAAAATGACACTCAAATTCAAAGCAAGTCCTCATTCCAGAGTTCAATGAACTAAAGTTACAGACGAACATACAATCCAAGATGGTCCTCTCAAAAATAAACACTTTGTAAATTTGTAATAGACACTAGTAATACATATTACAAATGATTTGTTTGTAAATATTACCCCAAGTGGTTCGCTACGTTTGGTCATTTAGCAGGGGTGCCCGGGTTCATGGGGTGAGGTTTGTCTAGGTCTTGGAGGCGGATGACCTGGACACACTGAACCCCAGATTCCTACCCCTTAAACCCTTTTCCTTCCCAGAACTCTCCTCTCCTTCCCTTCATTAAAAAACCCTCCAACAGCATCCCCAAAGATGACATAGGCCCTGAGGGAAATTATTTTCACCAGGGCCTCCTGTGTGGAGATCATATATAAAAAAAAACAGAAATCAGATAGATAGGGAAATGTCTAACATTTCCAGTTAAAAAAATTGTTAAACAGTATCATTTAAAATACACCAATTTTGCCATCAGAGAATTAAGTGGTTCCTTGTTTGATATATATAATAAAAGGTGTGTAAAATATAATAACTTAGTTATGTGTAAACTTAGTTGTGCGAACAACTAAAACAAAATTGGTATGTAAATAAAATAAATTTAATTAAATTAAAAAACAATATTAACAAATGTTTACCATATTTAAATAATAAGTTTTTTAGAAATCGTATTTCGATAGAAACTCAAAAAAAGTTGACTACAAAAGAGTGCAAGAGAAAAATGCACGATCTACGAGTAGGTACCAGATTTCAATCTCCCCTGAGTACCTACTTCGTGAAAGGCTAATTTGGACAACATTTTCGAATAACAATGACTTTTGACATTCTGACGGGTTAAGTCATCGAGTTTCTAGTTCACAATGTCACCCAGTTTCAAATCACAATAAAAGTGATATCATATCGGCGAGTGCAAACCACAATCAAGTCCTATCAATAGAAACCTATTTCACTTGGGCTAGATAAGGCTTTATTGCGCTTGTGGTTATTATATGCGACAGCTGTCAAATTAAAGGTTACATTCCGCAATTATGTGACGTAATTATTATACTAAAATGTTTCAACTTTCTTAGCAAATTCAGATTATAAAAAATGTGTTTAGATACTTCATAAAATATGAAAAATATTTTTTCGAATGCGAACGATGCGACATCTCAATTTTCACATTAAAGCAGAGAATCTGTACGCTGAAGCAGCAAAATTCCTCAAATGATATGTTGCGACGTCATTAAGTTGGCCTTTGAAACATCTTTTGAGTAATTTTTGTCAATCTCATATTTAAAATTATGAATTAACAATACAACATTCGAACTATTTTTGGCTGCTACCTTTTTAAATGATCAGTGTTCTAAAAAAATGGTTTGTAACCTAGATAGTGTCTCGGATAAACATATTCGATTTTATTTATATGGGACACCTTTTGACCCTTTTCTAAATGTCCCAATGAGTATTAAATTTTTATTAGAATAATTCTCCTTCATTTGAAGGTTATACCCATAAAATAAGATGTCCCAATGGCCGAGTTGGTTAAGGCGCTTGTCCCGATAAGATGAGAGATCTCATACATCTGCCCCGATGATGGACACTGTAACGCTGTCCGAAACATTAACTATAGAAGGAGGTAGCGCAACACGGCATAACACCCCAAAAACAAATAACGAAAATACTTTTGGCCGTGAAAATATAAAAATATATCTCACAAGAGATCCTGTGTTCGAGTCCCAGTTGCGACCGTTACCTTTTTATTTTTCTGTGTCTTGTTCTTTTTTATATTTTCGTCTAGATTTATTATTAGGTATAGTATTCTTCTTCAATAAAAATGGTGACCGGATAACTCGGAATGAAACCAACTCAGAACCATCTCAGATAAGTCATTTAGAGTGATAAAATATGGTTAAATAGGTTACGTTAGGTTAGGATTATCGGCTAATTTAAAATGATTTTTTGCATAGCTTTGACTAGTTGACTTTATTCTAAGTTGGCATGGAACCGATAAAAATAATAGTTTCGGTAGCCAGACGAGATTTTTGTTTACGAAATTTTTGCTATATTAAAAATTTTCATAATTTTCGCTTAATTATTATAGCTTTTAATATTAGCGCGCTCCCTCTAACATTTGTATTTACATATCTCTCCTTCTTCTTCTTTTTGAGCGCTTACAGATTTATGTAGGAATACAACATATTTACTTCCCAATATTATCATTAGATACCTGGTGTTCATAATATTATGATCAGCACTTTTGCAGTGGGCAGTTCCAGGAGATACCTACAGTTTAGTAATCCGATACTTGGCTCGACCGATAAGGTAATAAAGCGACCATATGCTCTGCAGGCTGGCGGAGTACCGGCTGGTGAAACGTAATCTGGAGACGAGAAAACAGCCCGCCGCATCTGTGGTCCTCTCGTCTCTCAGCTCCACAGGGTCCAACAGATAGGTCCACGTGTGCAGCATCCAGTTGTCTCGGGTTCTTTCCCGGCCGTATGTGATGGTTGTTGGTTATTATCACCGCGGAATTATAGCCAAGGTTGAAATGTGAAAAAGAAATACGATATTTTGTTGCATGATGAAAAATAATGGCATAACTGCAGGTATCTACAGATTCGCACACATCGATCTTAAATTTTTGCTTTTTAATTTAGGTGGAGAGTTTGTTAACGAACTGAAAAATGTTGTTTTGTAGTGTCTGTAACTTGAAAAAAATTTGCTAAAAACGTTACTGTAAACTGTATTATTTCCGGAAAAACTGCTCATGGATAAACTTTATTTTAATAGGTAAGAAAATTACCCTTTATTTTATGCAACATATAATTTGGAGGCATAACAATTTAGGAGGCCGGTATGGGTAACGCCGCCACGGAAGCATTTATCGAATAACCAACACACAGGTCACCCTAAATGATTCGCCGTGTTTCAAGGGTTGAAAGACATATTAATCCATCCCTTCCGCTGCGGTGCAAGACGATGGGTCGAGAGAACTGGATTTTCCCGATCTGGCCCGTCACACGTCTGGTGGGACAAATCTGAACACACCTCACCTGATGAACCAGGCAACTCTGCTAAGTCACCAAATATCCTAGTATAAGTGATGGTTTCACCGTGGTTCGATAAAGCTTAAATATTTGCGTAATTTGCATTAAATTTGTCAAAAAGACAGCATTAAAAAAAATCCATAATTTAAGATTATTTAAGTTAAGTTATTATATTTAGTTAATATTATTGAATGTATAAAAGAAATTAAAATGGATTCCTACAAATTAAACTTCCTCACAATAAATATATAAATATGTTTTTTCATTGTTGCAATACTGTAATTTTGAATGTTTGATTTGATATCTGCACAACTGCATATATCTCTATCAACATCTGTTTTCTATTTCTTGCTGTTTTATAAGCTCACTAGAGCTGTCTTTTCATGTTGTAGTAACTGATACTAGGTTATATATATATGTAAAAGCCGAAAGGCGTTAATATTATTAAAAAATATTCTATTTAAAAGAATTTTAATTGAGGGCCAGAATATCGGTCTTTGACATAATGTGGTCCTGAAATTAAAATCTTATTTAAGTAGCATTTTATTTAATATGTATTTTCGCACACGCGTACCAGCACTCAAAATTACCACTATTTCATCGTCAATACCTATGTGAGTCAAAGCCCATAAAAAACCGGACAAAATATCACCATGCTATGAAAATTATACTTTCAGCTTTTGACAAAAAAAATTTTTCACTTGAGCCACCTATACTTAAAACCTTAGACTTTCGCAGGGTAGTCATTAATTCATTCGAACTGACAATTTATGCAAACCTAGAGGTTGTTGTGGTAATGTGGTTGGTGAGTGTCTTAAATTGTTTACCGCCATCTCTGGTCCACGAGTTCCTTCCCGGGCGACCCCGGGGCATGAACACTGACCAGTCAACATTGAGCACAGGTGTTCATTATGGTCAGGACTGCACCAAAGATCAACTAATACTGCCAATTAAAGTGTTTCAATTTTGAAGCACTGCTGCTGAAAATTACCAGCATTTTCCTGTTAAAGCTGTTGAGAAAAAAGCTGAAAATCATTAATTAATGAAAATTTAAACCTTTTTTTGCTTGTAGATGTCGCATAAACTTCATTGGGGCTGTACAATTTTGACTACAGTCTACAGATTAAGTGGAACCAAATTTAAGATTTGTATGAAACTGGCTGAAATGGGCCGCGTAAACGTCCCTCTTAAAGCCCCATAACCGCTCTCGAAAAGAAGAAGATGGAGAGATATGTAATTACGAATGTTGGAGAGAGCGCGCTAATATTTAAATCGATAAAATTGAAGCGAAAATTACGAAAAAGCTTAATAAAAACATGACTCGTTTAAAATAGAGCAAAAATCTCGTGGAACGTATCTTTTAAAGTATCATTTAAAGAAACATTTTGAATTTTTTCACAAATATAACTTTTAAATTAATAGAAATGGACTTGTTTTAAATAATTTTCGGAGCATACTTTTCGATTTTTTTCTATCGAGAGAATTTCATATATTTTGCGTTTTGGCGTGGAACGTGTCTATCTATCTTCAAAAATAACTAATATTTTTTAAGAGCTTAAAACTTCAAATGTTTAAGGGAGATATGTAAGAAATCGGTCGAAATTCGAATAGCGGCGGCTTAAACATCCATTTACGGTAGGTACAAGATTTTTAAATTTTTTTTTCTAACGTTGGGAAAATAGGTAGGTATAAAAAAGTTTTAAGGTTGTTTAAAGAGTCACGTTAATGTGTTTTAGAAATTTTATTCAATAGCGCCATTTTTAAAACTGTTTTTATAAGAAAAAGCATTTTCTTCATGTTCTATGTTGGGGATGCTGTGTGGAGGGTCTCTTTTAAGGAAAGGAAGGAGAGGAAGTTCTGGGAAGGAAAAAGGTATGAAGGCTGGGAGTGATGGGCGGTACGAATCCACCCTTCCCCACGATCAAAAATCCACGAATCCACATTTCTATTAATGATATTAATGTATTTCTGTACTTAAATATTAAATACAACAGCAATCCTGAAACTAAATACAAATTTTTTAAAAAATTACAGACTGCCTCGAAAGAGAAAAACCTAGTAAGGAAGTTACCTAAACTAGGAAGAACCTAGTACAAACTTAGCCATTGAAACTAATAAAAATGGCTTAAATTTAATCCAGAGTAAGATTACAGTTTAGTACGTGGAATTTAGATATGCCCAATAATATATATTTCTTTCCGGCTCTGGATGAATGCAAATGTCCGCTTTTAAAAAGTCAAGCATTGTGGAAACGTAAAGTTTTACATTGTGTTCACACGGTAAAATGGCTTATTTCGGTAATAATGTTTGTGGTTTTGAGGTTAACGATAAAAATAAACCCTTTTTCCGAAAGCCACTCTTATAGGACCCGGTAGAAAAGTTTATCTACCCACAACATATGGGATACTATAAATGTGCCCATAGTATCCGCCATAGGATAGTTTTATCACTAGGAGTTTGATCTGCACCGATATGAAGGAAAACTGGTGTCGCGTTCGTGTTGTAATATTTTACCTAATTCAGTTTTTCGGCTCCAGAAAGGAAAATGAAAGTTCTCATTAAGAAATTTCGATAATTTGAAAAGTTTTGATCAATTTCCGCAGAAGTTAGTAAAAAAGTGCTTACTCAGCTAAAACTTACCGTTACAAACATAGCGTTTGGGTCAGTGCTATCTTAGACACTGAACGGTTTATATAATGTATACCTTCATTCGAAGAAGAAGAAAAGGTGCTCACAGAATATATAAATTCTTTCCTTTTTTTAAATCGCTTTTATATACCCCAAGTGGTTTGTTACGTTTGGTGATTTAGCAGGGGTGCCCGGGTTCATGGGGTGAGGTTTGTCTAGGTCCTGAAGGTGGATGACCAGGACACACTGAACCCCAGATAACCCCAGATAACCCACCCCTTATACCCCTTTCCTTCTCAGAACTCCTTCCTTGAAAAAACCCTCCACACAGCATCCCCAAAGATGACATAGGCCCTGAGAGAAATTATTTTCCTGAGGGCCTCCTGTATGGAGCTCATGTAAAAAAAATATATATATTGAACTGCCAATTACCGGGACCACGAACCGCCACTGCTTCAAACGGTTTATCTCTATCATAAATACGAGAAACACTGAACAGATATTTTCAAGAAGTGTGATCTATACTGATTCGAAGGCCAACACAAGCTTCTTCAACTCCTAGACCCCAGACAGGTCAATGAATGTTTTTATCTGCTCGTAAAGGAATCTCAATATTTGAAAATGGTTGATCAAATTTATCAAAGGTAGGACAAAATTGACCTAACTTTGGACATACAACGCACTACTACAGGTTATCTTGAGTGATAGCGTGCAAGACACGTTGGTCATCTCTGCTCGTCACGGTATCCTCACAGCTAACAGGTGTGTGTCCGTCACTGGTCAAGCAGGTACCTAATTACAACATTGTTTTACCCGAAAAAATGTTATTCAATTTAAAAAAAAAAAAATGGTTGATCAATTTTATCAAAGGTAGGACAAAATTGACCTAACTTTGGACATACAACGCACTACTAGAGGTTATCTTGAGTGATAGCGTGCAAGACACGTTGGTCATCTCTGCTCGTCACGGTATCCTCACAGCTAACATGTGTGTGTCCGTCACTGGTCAAGCAGGTACCTAATTACAACAGTTGTTTTACACGAAAAAATGTTATTTTGACAGGAAATTTGCAGTTTGTTGTGGTTCCTGTGCGAGACCGATTGACTTGAGTGATCTTTCGTGTGAAAATAGAATGAGAATGACGTGTTATAGTATGCAATATTTTTTTTTACATAATTGCGTATTGGTTGAATTATTTCGACCAACACTTTCGTTACCATCAACATTGGTATTAAGTAGGTAAAAATAATAAATAATAATAATCAAAAAGATGTATTATTTAAAGTAATGATGAATATGATGAATATTGTGACCCTGACTGCATGCACGTGTACAACCAAGTTTATGTAATAAAGATGCAATCACTTAAAAAAAAAAGAAATTATTATTCTTTACTATCAACTACCAAAAAATGATTGTCAAATTAAAAAATAATTAACAATATTTAATTTTTCTGGTATTTTAAAAATGTTAATGCTCTAGGTACCTAGGTACGTGAAAATAATTCGTTAAGAATATTTTATTAACAAAAGTTTCACATGGAACAATTATGTGTACGAAACATATTAATATGTCATATAAATGAACATTCTATCGATAATATGTCAATGGGAGATACTCCGAGGAACAAATGTCACTGACAACTCGCAAAACCATTATCATTGACAACTCGTATTTTTTTTTTGTATTCAACAGCTCAACTGTGGAATGATTACCTGCTTCTGTGATTCCCCCCTTCTACAATAGTCTTACTCTTCAAGAATCAAGAACGAGGTTTACTCCTTCCTCTGGTCCCAAAAAACTCGTTACACATCATCCCCAAAGATGAAATAGACCTTGATTTAATTTAATTTAATTTATATAAATATTAAGAGTTTTCTTAGGGCCTTCGCTCACGGAGAAACTGAAAAGAAACCAGTTCTCAACGCAATTGCAATCAACCTCCTTAACAAAATCGATATTTTTTCTGATCTGACACGTCAAAGCTTGACAGTTCGTGTGCCGCTACTATGGCAACCTATCAACAATGTAACTGAAAACAATTCAACCGAAAAACCAGCACTGCTGGTCGCCGCAGCAGTGGAGTTTCAGTTTCATCGTTGGCAGGTTACCATGGCAGCGACTCACGAACTGTCAAGTCTTGTCAGATCAGAAAAATATCGATTTTGTTACGGAGGTTGATAGCAAATGCATTGAGAACCGGTTTATTTTCAGTTTCTTCGTGAGCGGAGGCCCTAACTCTTGACGACACTGTTTCATTTGGTCAACCAAACACAATAAACAATTAAGTACATGTTTTAGTTCAGATGTTCCAAATTTTTCAAATTTTCAAATTCCTCTCGGCCCAAGTGGGCGTGCTGCGCGCTGTGCTCACGAAGTGTTAGCTCACCGTATATTACCGTGCGCATGCGTGCGTCCGAAATGATCTGTTTTTTATTATTTTAATCGGCCACCTGAGCAAAATCACGACCATAACACCGCCCTGAGGGTAGCGACCGGTTTGATTATCATCAATCTTGAGAAAAATACACCGACAGCCACATTACAACCACATCACCAAAAAGGGCCAAACCAACAATGTGGAAATTGTGTCCAGAGTTACATTTATAAATAAACATTTTACAATATATTATATTTAAGGTCATGATTGGTCATGTATACCTTATCAGAAAAGAGGAGAACTTGTGCCTGATAAGGGAAGTATATTTTACACTTGGCGTCGAATTTGAATTACAAATTCAAATTTAACAAAACAATGACGTTCAGATGACGTCACATCCTGACTTCGTGGTCGAGGGGAAGGCTCTCGGCTAGCAATCCGAAGGTCGCGATTTCAAATTCCGGCGTGCGCAAGTAAATTTTATTTGATTCATTTGTGTTATTTCACGATTTATTAATTTAAAATAATATTTAGTATATTTGGGGCACATTCTATAATGGAAGATACTAGCATTGTTCTGGTATAATACCACAATTCGGAATAGAAACGTTGCTTGAAATTGCCTTAGCCGTGTTTGGTGACCAGATCTGAATAGCCAGGTAATTTGCAACCTTCCTCACGCCCGTCTCCTTCCCCTTTTCCACTACTTTCAGCCTCACAACATACTTCGATTGGGGATGCCATAGTCATATTATAAAAAAACACATAGTTGTCGATCTCTTCACAAATTTGTTCCGACCGAAGATAAACTAAAGCGTTGGACTGTTTGCTGGATCTCTGCTCGTTCAAGGCCGGGCAAAATTCACTGGTTTTTAAATATTTTTAAAAATTAAATTTACATGATTCAGAAATTTTATCTTTTCTTGTATTGTTTTGTATATTTATTTTCATTGTACTGTTTTGTATATTTGTTTTACATGGTTTTTACGTTCTAGTGACGATCAAACCAGGCTCATGCCCATACCATAATAGACTTATTTGTTGTTCCCGCTAGATGAATATATTCCCGTACTTATATCACCGTAATCAATTCAAGGTTATTAAATTGAACTTTCTTGCTAAGTCACCAGTTACTTCTAGGTGTTTTTCAGCAGTGCAAATGGTATGAAAACTCGTTCACGCCACTCTTAGAGATAATGTTTTCAGTTTTTTGGCGGGATAATTTAACGTGTATTTTCGAGTTTTGAAATAACCGCCGGTTTTTTGTCGAATTTGCTGCCAGCATTTTTCGGAATGAATAAACAAAAAATATTTAATTCGGCTAGGTATAAAAAACACGTGAAACCACTTTTATGATTTTTGTGTTGTGTGAATGTAAAAAAGCCACAGAGAACCGAGACTTATTTGCGAAAAAGTAATTTCCTACTTGTAAGCGACCTTAATTTGAGAGGGTTCTAAAATAGAACTAAATAGCTTTTATTGTGTGAAACAAAAACGTTAATCGACATTATAAGTCGAAATGATGCATTGTGCATTAATGACATGTTCTAGAGATTAATTTAAGTAGGTGCTCGGTTATCTGGTGAAAGACCACCATGATTCTAAACAGTAAAACTATTTACGGATTCCTTACCAGTGGTAGAGCATAGGTAACTCAATAAAATCGTTTTGAAAATTTCAATTTTTCTTTTTTTTTTCTTTTTACATACATCCATTTGAATTACACTTTTATTTTCCTGCTTAAATAAATGTACAAGTAGAGTGAAATCTTAAAAGTGAAAAATAACCATCTTTTTGACAACCCAGCGAGCTGCAACTCGGCGGATAGACTCGTTGTCGATGACAATGCATACTTTCAACTTTGGTGGCAATCATGCACTCCCACGCGTGGACACATTCGCATTTCCCTGAAATTCGATGACATTACAGCATGCGCCCTTAAGATTATTTTTCACAAAAACGGTGCTCTGCAAATTGTTCCTTTATTATTATTATTGACATTATGTAAAGGCAGACTTAAATTAAAAAAAAAAGAAACATGATTGGCAAATTTAATGTAAATGTCCCTTTTCATTTATGTTCATAAATTATTAGTACCTACAGTGAGGTGAGCTTAAACATTGCTCCTAATAGCTTTGTTCATGCATAAGGACCAAACCTGAATAGCCAGGTCGTTCCTAATCTTACTCTTCCACGTCTTCTACGCCTTCACACTAACTTTCGGCCCAACTTAACCTTTCGCTTAAGTCCTCGGTATTTTTAAAACATTACATTCATATATATTAACGAATATTCATAAATTATTTGGGTAAGCTTCGTTTTACGGTACGAACTAATGAACTAATATAATATTTTGATCGCCCAGTTGATCAGTCACACATCTCCGAAAAATTTAAATCTAAGTTGAGAATGCATTTATACATAAAAGTGTACACCCTATCTGCTATCTCCCGATGTCATACACAAAGCCAAATCAATTATAATGCAGGAAAACTTGTACCTAGAATAAACAAAAAAAAAATGTTTTCTGGGTTATTAGTAGGAAATTTTAAAATGTCATACTAATATAGCGGACCGTTATGCTTCCCGGTGTTGTTTTATAGCATACTAAATGCGTAAAACACAGATGTGCCTAAATAATATTTGTTTTATGGTGATCATTCAATATTCTCATTAGAGAAAAGCAAGAGGATACTAAGCAAGCAAGATACTAAGATAATTCTCAAAACTTTGTTCTCAAAGTATTTGGAGATGTCTGACTAATCAACTGGACGATCGGTATGTTGGTATAAGATGCTTCACAAGATTATCTATTTTTAAAACGTGCTATAAAACCGAAGTTTAAATTAAAGGTCGCCATTTATTTGACTTATCGACTAAGATATATGTTTTTTTCTTTTTGCTCGATTGCTTCAAATTTCTTTATTTTTCGATTACCTATATGAAAAACCTAACTGCTCGAAGCCAGTGGACTATGGCATCCAAAATTGGGGTATGTTATGAGGCTGAAGGGGTAGGGAGGGGAAAATAAGAGGGAAAGGAAGGTTGGAAAGTACCTGGGTATTCAGATCTGGTCATTAAATGCAGCTAAAATCATTTGAAGCAAAGCGACGATTTTAAATGGTGGTCTTCCTTATGTGGTATTTTGTAATGAAAATTAATGTAGCTACAAAATATCTAATTACTGATTGATTTTTGGACTGACATGGTACAAATAAGCAGTCTTTGTACTTGACGGTGCAAATTATTCAATTGATGACGTTAGTAGTTGATTGGTAAAAGTATCTAGCAACACATTAGGCGATTTCTTGGAGGCCTGCCTGAAACCGCCATTGCATAAATCGATAGTAATTAATATAAGAAAGCCGATGGCAGTGTACTCTCTAATCTCTCATGCTTCTTTGGTAATAATTAATATGCCTATGCTCAGTGGTGTAGCGACAAACTACCGACCCCCGGAACTTACTTGCATCTTGGGGTTGCTCCTGAAACCTAACGCTACTAAAAGTAGTGACCGACCGAAGGTTCGGTTTCGGTTTCGGTTTCGGCAAGTTTCGGCAAAAAAATCTAGTTTCGGCATCAGTTTCGGTTTCGGCAGAATATCTGCCGAACCTTCGGCTGCACCGAAACTCTGCGTTCGTGAATTATTGCGCGTCGCTCGGCCAACTTCGGATGAGTTCGTGGCTTGTGTGTCACCCGCCACCATTAGCTGAGATTGCCTGATTGTGTTGTAAGTTAATGTGTTATTTCTCGCGATTGTAAATGCAATTAAAATAAAATACTTAATTAATGAAGTCCTTCCTTCATGTAATTTTTTTTTTTTTTACAGTTAATACCGCACAAGAGTCCCAACTGCTCCCGTCTGGAGCCAGTGAGACTATGGCATCCCCAATTGGGGTATGTTGTGAGGCTGAAGGTAGTGGGGAGGGGAAGGAGATAGGGAGGAGGAAGGTGGGGAAGTACCTGGCTATTCAGATCTGGTCACTAAACACGGCTAAAGCCATTTCAAGCAACGTTTCAATTCTGAATGGTGGTCTTACACCAGGGCGATACTGATAGTATCTTCCACTCTGGAACGTGCTGCAAATATACTATTTATTATTTTAAATGAATTAATTGTGAAATAACACAAATTAATCAAATAAAATTTTAAAATATAACCCCGACCTTCGGATCGTGAGTCGAGAGTCTTGCCTCGGGACCACGGAGGCCGTCAAAAATAAATGTTGATTATTGACAAATTTTTGTTCCAAGAAGTAGATGTTTTGTTAATTTTTATAATGTTTGTTTGTTTTATAGCAGAAATATAAAAAAAATACGCTTACTTCAATTAATGTTTATAATTTCATTTAAAACGTGTAAAACTGTCTGTATAAGAGTAAAAAATAAGCCAAATTTCAGTAAACAATAGATTTTAACATGTCGAAAAAAGTTTCGGTTTCGGTTTCGGCCGAAAATGAGACAGATACCATAGATTCGGTTTCGGTTTCGGTAGAAAGTCCTGTTTCGGTCAGACACTAATTAAAATCATGTTTTGCATGTAAATACAGTGAAGTGTGACTGGGTTAACATTTTACAATTGATTGCACAGAATAATATTTGAGTTCACCATAATGCGTCGGTAATATGTTTCCTTCCAAAGATAGCTAACTGGTAATCAGAACATTAAATTAATGGAAAAAAGTGTCATTTCATTTCATCTTTCTGTTTTTTTTTTTTTTATGGTGGCCGTTAAGTAAACCCTATAAGTTAAGATTTAAGTAACCCTGAAGTTTGCTGACAATGTTGGTTTTTAAACAAAAAAAGTGGTTAAAACTAAGTATTTTATTCATTTAAGCATTCGAGTCAATGAAGCCCCATAATGTGAAGTTTTCCGTAGATAATAATGTGTAATATTCACCTATTTTGTCGATTGCATTCGGCGGTGACTACGCCACTGGCTGTGCTATACGAAACAGAAAGTAATAACAACAATAATTGCAGATCCACGATGGAGAAATGTTTCAATTATAGATTACGTGTGACGAATGCATTCTCAGGTGGAAAACTCGACGAGTAAGTGCATTGGTTTAGCTTAGGGGCAAGGTTCTTTATCATGCGCTGCCATCTTAGAAATAACTTCAAATGTGTGTGAATTATTATTAATCATTTGCGGTGGCATTAACGACGGGTAAAATTAAATGTTTAATCGTATCAGGCATCGACCGTATTTTATTAGACGGTCAAAATATTTCCGCTTTACAATAAAATCTAAATAAATGGAATATTTCTGAACGCATCCGAAAACGAAAAACTGTTTTGGAAAGGTGATAAAATAAGCATTCAGTTTATATAAATTGAAATAAACATAAAGGTAATTTTTTAAGTGTAGAAAATTTGCATGCAAACAAATATATATATTTTTTAAAATGGCTTAACTGATAATGATAATAATAATAAAAAAAACATACACATTTTGTTGTATTACAAACGTTTTTCCATGTAAAAATAATTATTAAAAAAATTCGCAAATTTTCGTAAAGTTTTTTCAAATTACAATCTGAAACTTTGGCTTCATAAACGTCTGCATTTTACTTCTTTTGTGGTTAACTTTTATATTTGTTTAACACCATTTATATCATGTTTCTTAATATGATAGTAGAGGAGACAACGATTTCTATGAGACCTGTATCAATCGTTCCGAAAACCGAAAAAATAGACTTGACGGGTTAAAACAAATAAAAAACTTTTTTCCATTTAATTTATTGGTGAATGTAACCGTTTTCAGCCCGTTAAGGCTATCTTCAGACTGATACAATTGTTTCTGAATTTAAGTTTTATAATATACATAACATAAGGGGGAGGGGGATTGAATACAAGGATTTTATTCAATTTATTTGTAGAAAATAACTACAAATTCAATAGTCAAAGACGACATAGCAACAAATATGGGAAACCCAAATAAACTGAATAAAAACCTTGCAGACTATCCCCTTCCCCCACATATGTTGTGAATATAAACAGTAGATTGAGAAACAATTGTACCAGTCTGATGATGGCCTTAACAGGCTGAAACCGGTCGTAACGCCACACCTGGGAATCGAACCCAGAACCCCTGTCTTACCGAGAAAATACTAACTGAGCCAATGAGACTTAATTATTTTTCGTAAATTTTATCGCCTCATGCTTTAATTCAATAAATATTAATAATATTATCAGCACAAATTATGAATTCCGTTAAAAATGTGTGGAAGATTTATTTTTGTGATTCTTATTTTTGTACTCAAATGTGTAATTTCAATATTTTCATTCATCTTGATTTTTAACACTGTTCCAACTGGCTGTAACGTCGTTGTGACGTAGAAAACGCTTCTGGCTACTAAGACGGGTGTCACCAATGTTGCCCGGCGTGATGTCAACGCCGCCATATTAACGAATGAAAACAAATATGTGGTTTTGGCGGCAAATCGAAAATGGTACAAAAAAGACTATTAGTCAACATAGAAATACCTTCGTTATCATAATTTTTTTCTTAATATTTTTCTAGAATAAAAAAAATTGGAAATACCCTAACCTTCTTAACGTACACACTATTTGTTGTATTTCTTATAAAGGGTTTTCCAATAAGAGGTGTTATTTTGAATATGATTGCGCTATCGAGAGATGATTAATGATTTTTTATGGCTGGAATTGGATGGTATTGATCTGGACAACGTTTACTTTCAACAAGACGGCGCTACGTCTCACACAAGCAACGAAACCATTGATCTTTTACGGGAAAAGTTTCCGGACCGTGTTATCTCTCGAAGAGGTGATTACAATTGGCCACCGAGATCTTGTGATTTAACACCTTGCGACTTCTTCCTTTGGAACCACGTGAAAGAGAAGGTCTACGCCAACAGCCCAGCGTCGATTCAAGACCTCAAAGATGGAATTCGTGAGGTTATCGAGGACATAGGGCAGCCACTTTGCGATTTGGTTATGGAAAATTTTATGAAAAGGATATGGTCCTGTAAGCGTGGTCGCGGTGATCATTTGCCTGATGTTATTTTTTACTATTAACGGCATACTTTTTTCTTTATAATAAAATAAATATCCGATCATTTATACTAAAAAATGGCATTTTTATTTGAATATCAAAATAACACCTCTTATTGGAAGCCCTCTAGTTTTTGGGTGACCACAATAAGATAATATAGGAACTAAAGAGCGCCAATAATAGTTGCAGTAAAGTAATTATTTATATTAAATAAATAGCTAATTACTGATAATATACAATGTGATTACGAGTCTACATAAACCATGCACCGTACCTACCTACAAAACTTTAAGTAAAACTGGAGGTTTATTTGATTTATTTTTTAAACCGTTATGAAAGTCTTAAAAGGTCGTGATGAGATGTGATCAGCGAACCATAAAACCACGAAAATAATTTAATATAAATTCCTGAATATTAAGGTCGAGATACGAAACACTTTTTGCGTAGGGATAAATTTGTTTGATGCACACAATTGATAATAATAATATATTTCGATATAGAGACTGAAATTCTGCACGATTCTTCAGACTAAAACTCAACTTGTAATTTAACCTTCATCGGGTCGCTGGAGCGGCAGATTGACCGCCCTTAGGAATTTTCGCGCACGTTCCTTTCCAGAGTGTCTTCGGAGCGATGAGGGAGGGGGAGGCATGAATTATCTAGTTACACTCTTCTCTGCTAGAGCGTGATCCCGTTAGGTCTGGCCAACTTGACCTACTCACTACGTCACATCGAATTGGTCAATTTGCCGCCCAAGCGAGCGAATACGGTAATTTTTTCATCACTACATAAAATGTAAGTAAATATTTCCTTATTTCGTGCTAGAATTTTGCAATCGTATTTATTTCACAATACTCTAGACTAGATCAGCAGTTTTCAATCTTTGGTACGCATACCCCCTGGAGTACGCGAAACTAAATTTGGAGGTACGCAATAATCGTGGCACGAAAGTAGGTTTTAAAACTTAGCTCAACGTTTTCAAATTTATTTGTGATTTAAAAAGTTATTTATGTGACCTGATTGTTAGATTCATGCAATAATGAGAGTTTTAAAAAATTACAAATGTAACATGTCTTTCATTACATGTGTACACAAAGTAGATAGAGGGTAAGGGGTAAAACAAATTTTTAATAAGAGTCAAAGGGTACGCAGACTTAAAAAGATTAACAACCGCTGCTCTAGATTGTAGTACTTTTTTTTTTCTCTGCTTTTTTTTACCAGTTTTTCTATTTCCTTCCATGTTATGATATATATATTTTTTATTCACACTATATTTCATACTGAAAGCAAATTTTGGGTAGATCATTCTTGATTACCACTGACGAAGAAATCGCCCGTGTCCTGGCCGATTTCGATATTGAGGAATCGGAGAATGGAGGACTGATATTTTAAAGTATCATTAATTTTTGTATTTTAACGATTTCGAATCGGTCGAATTACCGCCCTAGCGAGCGGAAGCGTATCTTTAGTAGACGTGAGCGGATGAAGGTTAAAGCAAACAGATTGCATCCATCAGCTTGTCAGTCAATTATCTAAAAAAATATATATATTTATTGTTCCGTATCACCAGTGAGCGTGATGCAGTGACAGTAATATTCAGGAACACAAAACTTACCAGGTACTCGATTAACGCCTTGTTATCGAGTAATGTTAATTTATCTTAAATTAAAAAATAGAAAAGTTAAATTTTCTTTCTTGGCACGGTTAAGTCTAGACTTCGTCGTTAATGTTAATATGAATAAATTATTTAAAACTAAGTTTATATAACATAATGTTTAATACTTTGCTGGATAACAAGCACTTTCTGTGGTTTGGCATTATGATGATAAATAATTAATTAAATAAACTATGCTTTCATTTACCTACATATTCATATATAATATCCAGAATTTGTTGGAGTATTTAACCGCTTCCCGGGCGTTCAGGCAATAGGTACCAACTTAGTTAAATGTACATTTGGATTACGTTAACCTTAAGATAGCAGCACGTAGACGAATTGTGAAACAACACAAAAAACGACAGCTGCTTCTAGAATCGGAAATCAGACGTGATTTGTAATTTTTGCAATACGTTCTAAAGTAATACCTATCTGTAACTTCAAGGACATGGCGTGCAGTGACTAAAGCAATTTGGTCAATAGACATCTGCCAAGTGGGACCAACAACTCTCAGCAGATGATCATCGGGATATGGATTGTGGGCAGATAGTAGATAGCAGATCTCAGATGGCAGATTGGATATCATCAGGTGGCAGATGATGGCTTGTTTGCTTGATGGTTCAGGGTCGGTAGGAAACAGGCGATGACCTTATCTAGCGCAGGTGGCCGATGGACCAAATCACAGATCAACAAAAATCGTGAATAGTTAAATGTGTTATTTGTGATTGGATTATGTTTTTCAGATATATGGATTTATAGCGACGGTAACGGGTAAAGTTTTTTGGTAAAGTGAGAATCGATTCCCAGGTTATTCAATCCGATGTTTTTTAAGTGGTCTTGCATGACCCTTAGCCCTAACAATGGTAGAGTTGATGCAAACATACAATAATTGGCTTTCGAAATTCTGCTTGTAAAATCCCCAATCCCTGTGACTAAACCCACAAAGCCTTCAGTTCGTAGATTAGAGGATTAGAGGCTATATATCTACCTACGTTGAAAGAGATTATGTGTGCCTTATACCTAAGTATAGTCGTGGGAGATCCCACGCACTTTTTATGCTCCGAAAGCGAGGACTTCTGCCTTTCAAAACGCGTCAAGCAACAGAACGACTCAACTGCTTAATGATTCTGCATTGACCATCGCCATTTTCTAATCACTTATAGAAATTTCAGCAACTATATTTTGACGCACGTCACAAATTACTAAACCTGTCACCGTGACATTTTTATATTTACGTGTACTACTACCTACCTACGTTTAAATTTGTAATCTTCTCAATAATATATTGGTGCACAACCAATGACGGTGGAGAACATGAATTACAATTTAAATTTAAACTTAAATATAATTTGTAACAACTTAAAAGTGTACACAACTTATGCTTAATTATAATTTATTGAATATTTTGGATTTCATAAAAACCCACTCAGTTTTGTAAGGTGATACCTGAAGGAATTCATAATCTGCTCTTTTATAGTTGGCACAATTTTAATTATTTTAGGATAAAACACATTTTGTGAGTATTGATTTAAAATATTCAGATGAATTAATTGTTTGCAATAAATACGCAATATGAATGAATAGTTTTGTCCAGAATAAATAAACAAATTCAAGTATATCAAGAAAAGCTCACAAATAATACAATATTTGGTTCCATGCCAACTCAGAAACAACTCAACTCAACACCATTTTGAAAAGTCATTAAAAGCTAACAACCAAATTACAAAATAGTCAATAACCTAATGTAACATTTAACAATTTTTTTTCATCACGTTTAATGATTTTTCAAAGGAGGTGCTGAGTTGCGATCATTCGAAGTTCACAATATTCGATTAAATCACTAATACAATGCAGTGGAATCCGTTTATAATGACACCGAAGGGAAATGACTAACACGTCATACTAAGCGAACGTCATACAAAGCATTTTGTAGAAAATAAACCTGTTTTTGTTAGGTATAAATGTATGTATTTATTTTAATAGAGAGAAACACAGCATATTAAGGGGGTATTTCATCATCCTCCCCATAGCTATCCAAAGACATAACGAATATTAATAAATAAATAATCCTGTATGATTCATCTAAAAGGTACGTTACCTTATGAATAATCTATGAGGAGGATGGTGAAATACCCCCTAAGATTGTGACGCGAGAAAAGAGCATATTAAGACTCGCGACGCGACGAGAGAAACACGGCATATTCAGGTCGTCGGGCGTCACGTGACTCTCCCGAACACCGCCGGTCACTATAACCGACATAATTTTCCATGAAATTAGGACATAATTTATTAAAAATGGGTCATAATAAGCGACACATTAAATCCGACTTTGTTATAAAGAATATTATATGAAAACCAAACTTCGCTTGTAATTACGCCATATTAAGCGGTTGGTCAATTATAGGCAGAGTCATAATAAACGGATTCTACTGTATTGTATTTGTAAGCCTTTCCTGAAAGATTTGAATTTGTTTGTGGACAATACAATTTATGTATGTATGATTTTAGATTTTCACGACCAAAAGTATAGATGATAAATATCTTTGGTTAATAATTGGGCTAAAAAATAATGTAGCACCGATCAAAATAATTACTATAAAACTCGAAATATGGCAAATTTTTTATTCACATTGTTGTTGTTTTATTATAAAAACAATTTAAAAAATAGAATGAGATCACTAAAATGATAAATTATCAATGATGACAGTGTTTTCTTGGATACTTCTCAAAGGCAATGAAGTGAAGTGAAGACGATGGCATTTCTAGTAGTTTCCTAAGTGCAACCACTCGTGTGACGTGAGCTATTATTTATTTAACGATATGATTAGAAGGGCAAATAAGAATTCTTCAAATATTTGCCACGTGGAGTGTCACTGTCTCCCAAACACGTGGGAACATTTTCCGGTAGAATTCTTACAAATAATAATATGTCTATTTAAACACAAGGTCTTGAGAGCAGAGATAAGGTAAGTAAAGGCTTGATCAAATATTAGCACGTAAAAGGGAATGTACAGTACACTGTACAGGTGTGTTCATACGCTAATAGACACATAAAATGGGCTTATTACAATATGTGACCACTTGAGCAATAGCTACCCAAATTTAGGTAGGAGATTTATATAAATTAAAATTTTTATTTTTATTTATTTATTTGTTATCAAAATACATTAACAGTACGAGGAAGCTTTTGACTGTCCAACTAGGAAGGACTCCCGTTCTAGGACAGTCAAATTGACAGGTTTCGTATATATTAGGTACATGATGATTAATATATGTAGTATTAAGTAAGATTCACACACAAATTCCGTTTACCTAATTATAATATATGATACACCAGTACGTTCTAGGATTAGTTAAGCATCGACTATACAACATGAAGTGTTTTCGAAGTAAGTATACAAGAAAAACAGCAAAGGAAAAGAAAATAAAAACAGTAAAGGAAAAGATAGTAAACATTTGGGAAACAAAAGAAATATAGTAAATAAAAAGTAAGTATGTATACAATATAAACAGTAAAGGAAAAGAAAATAAACATTTGGGAAACAAAAGAAATATAGTAAATAAAAAGTAAGCATGTATACAATATAAACAGTAAAGGAAAAGAAAATAAACATTTGGGAAACAAAAGAAATATAGTAAATAAAAAGTAAGTATGTATACAATATAAACAGTAAAGGAAAAGAAAATAAACATTTGGGAAACAAAAGAAATATAAGGCGCTCGTAATACGTAATTATCAAATAGCATTTTTTTATAGTATTTCTGACTCCGTCCTGCCTAAATGTAGTAGTAATTTTGTTATTTTTGAATACTAGAAAATCAGTATACAAGAAAAACAGTAAAAGAAAATAAAATAAAAATTTTGGAAACAAAGAAGCTACATAAGGCGCTCATAACATATAATTATCAGATAACATTTTAAAATAATATTTTAAAATGAATAGTAAATTTATTAAGTTTTTTTTATAAAACCTAAAAAATGGGATAAACGGTGAATTTTTGTCTTTAAGCAGTTAATACGGGCTTCAGTATTAGTATATTGGAGGTATGATATTAATTAAATAGTAACGGCACTTTTATAAGAGAGTACGTACCATTCAAATCGAGATGTGGTGTGAAACAGCTTTAGCTGCTTTTGTGCCTACAATTGCCAGTTACTAACCTACTTCCTCTTCCTATTTTCGGCTACCACGATAAGGAACTCCGGTGAAAATTATTCAGCTTAAAAAATAAATAATTTTTATGTAGATCATCAAATGCTTATTTCGAATATATTAATTTTATTTCATATAATAATTAACGCATAATCATTATATCGATCAATAAAAACGATAAGAAGCATAAGAGATTTAACATTATGACATCATGCGTACTACTCCAGATTTCTATCATTTTGGTAGGATTTGTAAAATTATAACTTTGATAATAATTCGAACCATGAAAATGACATTCATAAAATTTTTGATTCTTGAAAAAGGTGAACATTCCTTTAAAAAAAAATTATGGAGTCTGGTTCGAGAGGCGGAACTATAAAGCTTTGTCCCGATATAGTACCGATGAAGGCACATACCTAAAGTTTTGTTTTACTTAGTTTTTGAAGATCAAATCAGATAGATGACGTCCACCATTCTCCATACACTGAATAAATCGATTTCTGGTATTTTTCATGACTCAAAGTAGGACTCAACGGCAAACGCACGCTACTCACTGTTCCAACGCAGGATGGCGACTAAACTGTGTCGGGACAAAACTTTATAGTTCCGCCTCTCGAACGAGACCAATGACGCTCCACTACGACATCAACCGACTGAATGGCGCGCATTTTGAAAAAGAAGTTGTGCTGCCGCACCTCACATAATAAGCCCACTTCTTTCATAGACATGACACAAAAGTTATAGATATACTAGCTTTTCCCCGCGGCTTTGCTCGCATGGTATTACGGGAAATTACTGTAGCGCTTGCACTTATCAATTATATCCCCCCCCCCTCCACCCCCATCCCCTCCCGCATTCCATATATTCATTCTCTTACATTCAGTTTTCAAACATCTCGCCTACCACCTAAATTTCATAATGCTATAGCTCAAAGAAAAAAAGAATTACTTATCCAATTTTGTTCATTCGTTCGGAATTTATGCGCTTACAAACATTTCGGATGTTTACTTTTATTTAAATATTTGGAAGTTCATTAATATAATAAAAAAATACTATATTTATCATTCAGTCTTTATAATCGTTACGAATTATATTTTTAATATAGGAACTCTCATCTGACATTTATTCCAAGCTTGTCCAAAAAAAAAAACCGAATTCTAAAATTTGAATTTTCTGCAGTAGTAGCTGACCAGTAGACTGAGTACCTACCAGCACAGAGCCCAAAAATATATCAACATTGTTTCCATGGAAAAGATTTTTTTCTGACGTTAGCAAAAACTCGCTTTTGTTAGCGACAGAAAACGTATAACAAATATAATATATTAATATTTATAATTTCATAATGCCAGAGTAGTCTGCGCATATAATTTAGCTTTATATTGGTGAAAGAATTATCAAAGTCTTTATATTGTGTTATGCGTGAAAAGGTCATAAACAAACTCGAGCAGTTTCGCATTTATAATATTAGTATGGATATAGATGTATACACAAACTTCCTCTTACAATCATTATCAACCTAGGTAAAGATTGAAAATAATAAAAATTTATTTAAAATATATTTTTATTACAGGGACCTAATTTAAGATCATTGAACCACATTTTTGGTATTTTGAATAAGGTCACTGTAGTTCCAAGCTCCATTGCAAAAATGCATTCGCTCATGAAAAGTCTGGTTTCAAAATAAAAGTAGATTTTAAGTTTTAAATAAGATAACCACACATCGTGTTGACACAATGAAACCTGCTCCTCGGCCGAGGACGGCTTGTTGACACAGGTGTGTTTATTTTAAAGATTGCTCGGATACAAAATACAAATTCAAAAACGTCTGTGTTAGTATAACGTTTAATACCAGTCCATCAGTACCAGTGGGAAGTTGGAAATATGCCTGGAGTCAGAGATAACGCAACGATATGACTCAATTACTTCGAACGAAAAACGGAATTTATTACCTACAATGTACACAAATCAGATACTCGCAACTTTATTTTTATTTGTTCACTAAAAGTTCTCATACATTTATCGTGTGTCTGAGAGTTTTGAAGGTGATTTTCATGGGCGTGTCTTCTAATAAATGTCATGTTTTAAAATTTTAGGTAGTACTAATCTACTAATACTATCAGTTCCATGAACAGTGGATCCCTCGTTCAAAAAAGTATGTTTGTAATGTTGTCTTATTTTAATAATGTAGATGTATCTTTTTATTTTTTTTATGCGAAGTTAAGAGGGAGAGAAAAGGTGCTGAAAAGGTAGGTGGGAAATTACCTGGTTAATCAGATTTAGTCACCAAATATGGCTAAAGCCATTCTATACTACGTTTCATTTCTGAATGGTGGTCTTACACCGGGGCAATACTGAGAGTATCTTATATCGGTAAATATTTCTCTATTAGGGACACGCTCAATACGCACTTTTTTATTACAAAAACACTTAAAATCAGTTAGATAATAATGGGAAGTAAGTATTTCAGTTTCCGGAATTGAAAAATAATGAATTTTAATAGTTATTTCGTTAAAATTAAAAACGAATATTCGCTTGGCGGCCATTGTCATTGATGTCAAAGTTTTGAGGTTAGTTTTTTTTCTTCTCTTTTTTAATCTAAAATATTAACATATGACCCTAAAATAGGTTCTTAGGTTCTTAGTTTGGGTTTAATTAAAAAACAAAAAAAAACTAGCCAAAAAAGCTATTTTAATATCATTTTATCAAAACATGGCGTGAAGAAAAGATGTGAAATTGTCTGCTTTTTAATGAAATATCTACTAAAATGCATTATTTTCCAATTCTGGAAACAAATACTTACTTCTCATTATTATTTAACTGATATTAAGTGTTTTTGTAATAAAAAGTGCGTATTGAGCGTGTCCCTAATAGGGAAATATTTACCCTTACGTAAAATATCTGGAACGTGTTGCAAATATACTTTATATTATTTTAAATAGTTTGATTGTGAATACACAAATCAATCAAATAAAATTTATCTGCGCACGCTGGGATTGGAACCCGCGATCTAGTATCGGACTGCTAGTCAAGAGCCTTGCCTCACAACTATGGAGGCCGTCGAAATAATAATATTTAATAAATATAATTGATACAACTTGTAACATAAATTAATTTAATGTGTTAATTAAATTACTAACTTAATTTGTTACTAAATATGTTACTTAAACTACTTAAATGAATTGCATAAGTTAATAGCTGTACACTGTACCTACACAATCTGTAAACTTCATCCGCCATAACACAGGGACATCCCTAGCATGGCTGATGAATTAACACAATTTTTTTTTCATTGTATAAACTTCTTTTAATAAATAAATAAATTAAAACCAAAACTTCCTTCAAAATCATAAGAATTGTAAGTGCGTATTTAAATACCTCCCTACTTAATTAAAACTGTATATTTCTTGCTACATGCTTTTAAATATTTCAAATGAGGAATTAATATACAAATTTTTGTCCAAAGAAATGTCACCGTCATATCAATGTAATTATTTTTTCAAACTTCAGGCATGGCAGTCAGGTAAAATAATATTGAAAAAAATGCGAATAAGAAAGTCCAAACAAATACGACGATTTCACGTTTCTGAACCGAAAGGTATCTTTCTGAACCGTAGTGCAAGGTTCATAGAAATTATATCTAGTTAAGTATATATTTTCAAAGAACCTTGACAGTGGTCAAGTTTAGTTTAGTCAAAGTAAGGCTTGCTTGAAAAATAAAGTAGATGTGGTAGATTTTCGAAAAGGGAAATGAAACACACAAACAAATTTACAGAGAGATGAAATGCCGAATGGTTGAGTTAAAACATAATAAAATTTAACCAAACCTTTTAATTTAATTTTTCAATTAAATTAAACCCAACATAATAAAATTGCAAACTTTATTATTATATGTAAAAATGTTTTCAAAATTGATCTATTATGTAAAAATGTCAATTGATAGGTAAATACTGTAATACATAGAAATAAATAATAAAAAAACAGATTACACTTAATTATTGATAAACATTAAAAATAAAACACAAAAATCACCATCCTCATCTCACCAGCCAAGTAACCATCAGGCCATTTCTGCAGGAGTATGCAGAATTGAACTAAAGCCACACAACTTTGTCCAGGTTTGCACTTATTTTTTAATTAATTAATTTTTTTAAATTTTACTTTCTTGATTGAATGAATGATTGCGTCGGGATCTTGCAAGTGGAAATTAACCCACTTCCCGACATTGAGCTGAAACTCGGCAGATAAACTCGTTGTCGATGACAATGTATTCTATCATCTGGTGGCAATAACTCACAAAAACAGGGACATATGGGCATTTTTCTGAAATTAAAATAAATTTAAGCGCTCAACAAACTAAATAAATGTCGAATAAAAATCATAATTTAGCCAAGTTGGTAGCGCGGTTGATTCTGATCACTGGGAAGGAAGGTTCAAATCTCAATCAAACCAGATTTTTTTTAAAGAGAAGACTTCTTTAGCAGCGTTGTGATTTGAAACTCGCTGAAACGAAAACTATTGACAATAAAAAGAGACAAACACATACATCTATATGCGAGAGAATGAGATAGTATAATCGGTCTCCTCTTTGTGAGGTGCTTCGCAGCTTCCCCACTCTTGTCTACTCTAGTTTTCTGAAGGTTTCACTTCTACCGCATGTGAATTGCAAACTCTGTTTTTTTTATTTATTTAATATACATTTGAAAATAGATGTAAAATAGTAAAAAACCTTGTTTTTAAACGCGTTGGTTGTTTTACATATTATTCATAATTCCGTTATTCTGACTTTTGACAAGAACTAACTTAGGTATAATTTGATTCTGTTGATGGTACCATGTCTTCACGTGACGTCTCTGACTTCTGTTTCCATCAACTTATCTGTACTAATATTATAAATGCGAAACTGCGTATGTTTGTTTGTTACGCTTTCACGCATAAAACAATAAAACGATTTTAAAAATTCTTTCACCAATAGAAAGCTTAATTATATACAAGTACTATAGGCTGTATATAATGGTAAGCTCTGGCGTTATGAAATTATAAATATTAATATTTATATTATTTTTTATACGTTTTCTGTCGCTAACAAAACCGAGTTATTGCTAACGTCAGAAAACAAATCGTTGCCGTGGAAACGATATATGTGTTGCCGTGAAAATGTTGATATATTTTTTTTTATTTCAGGTGCCATAGTTAATATCTATCTATCTATATACCTAAATAAAAATGAATCTTCGAAATGTTGGTACGCGCATAACTTCTGAAAGACTGAACCAAATTGGATAATTCTTTTTTTTTAATTACTGGTGAGCTCTGGCATTATGAAATGTAGGTGATACGCGAGCTGTTAAAAAACTGAATGTATTGAGAATGAATGTATGGAATACGGGAGGGGGGAGGGTGGGGGGATAATTGATAAGTGCAAGCGCTACAGTAATTTTCCCCTAATACCATGCGAGCGAAGCCGCGGATAAGAAAGTTAGTAATATATATAACTTTTAAAATCATTGGTGATTCAGATTTAGATCTGTCAAACATTTAATAAAATATATACAATTTTCAAAAACAGAATTATTAATTAATACTTAACTAACTAATTCTACTTAATTCTAATTAATACTTAACTACCTAATTAACTAATTCTTGCACCGACACCGACAATAAACAAAAAAAAAAATTATATCAGAAACTAATTTCATAGTAGGAATATTAAGAACCGGCAACCCTATCCTGATTTTGCAATTTGAGAAACGCCCACCTCTAATACTTCTTTTTTACTCATACTTACACTTATTGAACTGCTTTGTATGACTGTACATAATAATTAAACTACATAGCTACTTGTTTTGTATTTACTTACATCTTTCAAATTCTTCAACAAATAAAGAAATTTGACAATATTTATTTTTGATAGGCGTTGTTGCTGGGACAAAATTTTAAATATTATTCTAGTTTCTCAAATCCTACAATTACATCATCCCGTGAGTGAGTTTCAGGGGTTTGCGCCAATATTTATTTTATTCATAAGTGTCGTAGATCTCCCCCCATAATGTCCTTCTTTCAGAATATGTTTCACCGTCCTCCATTGTAAGATTGTCTCCAATGCTCAGCAGTCGAAACTTGTCTACTGACAAGGGCAACCATTTTACTTTCACAATATCTTCAGCTGTCTTCTGCGGAGTTGGGTCACTATAAAGATAAAATACAAACACTTATATGTAAATTTGAGAGAAGGGAATGTGTTCCGCGGCCCGGGAACCATTTATTGGATAACCAACTCCTCTGCCGTAGGCAACCCCAAGTGGTCTGCCCATCTGCTGCGAGAGGCTAGTTGACGGATATATTTGACCTCTCCATGGCGTTGCAGAGGGAGGCATGAATGCATACATCCGTCACCCCTTGACACCGGATTCCTTTCCATCCCTCATACATTTTTCCTTCCAAGGCCCTCTAGCATGGTCGATCGATAAGGATTGATAGGATAACTTTCGGTAATTTCTCATCGTTCCCTAGCATGACAGCAGATTGCCATCAAATAACTAACAGTTCAAAATGATTAAATGTTTTTAATATATTCGACGTCAACTGTTGTTTGTACTTTAGCTATCTGCAGTTGTCCTAGGGAGCGATGAGAAGTTACGGAAGTTATCCTATCGATTTTTAATCCTTTTCGATGGACCAAGCTAGATACCTAGATCTTCGTCTCCTTCCTTTCCTTAAAAATACCCTCTGCAGAGTATCCCCAAAGGTAAAATAGGCCCTGAGGGAAATTATTTTCCTCAGCGCCTCCTGTGTCGAGCTAATGCAAAAAAGGAAATTTGTAAATTGACAAAAAAGATCGATTAAATTTATTACCATTACTCGCCGATTCTCAAAGGAGATCTAGAAAATCACTTAAACAAATTTAAACGCCTATCTAAAGTTATATTTAATTAATCGGTGACAATTGGTCCGGCCACAATTAATCGGTGACAATTGGTCCGGCCACAATTGATCCTCCGACAGTTGGTCCGCCAACAGTTGATCCTTCCTACAGTTGATCCCTCTGACGGTTGGTCCGGCCGACAGATGATCTCCCCGACAATTGATCCCTCCGACAGTTGATCTTTTAAAAGATTTTTCTTCAAGTAAATATGCAAAGAGGATATACGGCCGTACAACCAAAATCTATATATCTATATCTGAAGGCACCTTGAGTGAAAATCCGCTGTAAAAATATTTTTACTAACAATAATTTCGACTCTCCGAAGGAGCATGCGGCAATAACACTCACTGGCTCGAGCAGTTTGAGCAGTGTTTGCGCTTGTGTTACATTTAGATAAAAATATTTTATGCAAGTAGGAATCTTTAGCGGTTTTTTGCTAAGCTGACTACGCGTATAAGTATGTCATATTTTGTTATTACCGCATGCTACTTCGCAGAGTCGAAATTAATGTTAGTAAAAATAGTGTTACAGCGCATTTACATTCAAGATGCCTTCAGATATAATTATATCGACTTTGGTTGTAGGGCCGTATATCCTCTTTGCATACTTACTTGAAGAAAAAATCTTTTAAAGGATCAACTGTCGGACGGGATCAACTGTCGGGGGGATCGACTGTCGGGAGGATCAACTGTCGGGGAGATCAACTGTCGTCGGATCAATTGTCGAGTCATCATGAAATACATGTATGTAGGTTCTTACCCTGTTTTAGCAAAATCAGTCCACATCTGTACCATTTGTTTTCTAACAACGACATCCTTAGGCAGAGCATTGCTAGCTCTGACGGTTTCATTGGTTCCCAAATAAGTCTGGTCATCTGCATGGCAAGCTCCCCTTTCGGTAAAACCAGCTTTGGCTTTAAAATAGTTCATGTTCCCGTCATAATTAAAGCAATAGAAGTACTCATCGCTGTGATGCTTTAACTTAAGCTCAGTTGATTTGCAAAGTCCTCCGTGGATTACCAGGTCCGTTAGATAATCCAAAATATGGTCGTCTTGATTTATATCATCATTTCTGGGCTTGTAGATGGATTTAAGCTTTTCGTCAAGTATTTTTCTATCCATTTTGAATTCGATCGGTAAACATTCAACCAATTTTCCTTCATCCAATAGAGCTTTTGTCTCGTTTTTGAAAAATGTTTTCATTAATATACCTTCTTTGTTGCTAAAACCTGAGATGGTTGGAACTTTCTCAAAATTTCCTTTCTTCAAAAGTTCAATTGGTATCTCGCTTAAAAAGTTTTCATAGCCGGGAATCCGACAGACTACTGGAGTAAATCCACAAAATTGTGTACGCTGAATGTGTTTATCAGTTATTATATTGGTACTTTCTGTAACTAATTCTTTGGCTGTTTTACTTTTGAAGAAGTCATACAAATCTTTAGGTTTCTTTAGTGTCTCTCCTAAACCCTTAGCAAGTCTGATGGGGTTGTCAAGGTGGTCTCTGGCTAAAACGAATGGATTTAGGATGGAACCTGATTGTAGTATAGCTTTATGAAATAGTCCTTTTGAGCATGGTGATAGTAAATGCGATTCTATTGAGCAAGCTCCTGCACTTATCCCAAATAATGTCATATTTTTTGAATCACCATTGAATGCACCAATATTGTCGCGAATCCATTTGATTGCCAGACTTTGATCTTTAAGTCCCATATTCCCCGGTGCAAATGCGGCATCAAGACACAGAAACCCCAACACGCCAAGTCTATAGTTTAATGAAACCAAAATACAGTTTTTTTCAACTATATATTCTGGTCCGAACTCACTGCTATTTCCTGAGCCATAGTTAAAAGCGCCTCCGTGTATATAAACCATGACAGGAAGGCGATTTAATCCGCTGGATGACAGATGGGGAGTGTGAACATTAAGGAAGAGACAATCTTCATCGCCAATACATTTTTTTTTCTCTCCGTCAAACTGTAGTGAAATATTCCCTTCTTTGGAAGCATCTTTTATCCCTTCCCATGGCTCAGCAGGCAGCGGATCCTGTGAATTTAAAGAAAAAAAAATAATCCAATACTTTTTTTTAATGCTATTTACAGATTTGTTTGTATTGTTTGTTTCATAATAACAAACAAAACAAATAATATAAAAACATGTTTTAAAAAGTTCCCAAGTAAAAAAAATCAACTTTGATTTTCAACATTTTGACCTACGAAGAAAATCGATACAATAAATTCCGCAGAAATAAAACCATACAAAATATATACTGTCTTAGTTAAACAATGACATTTCTCAGTAAATCAATTAGAAACTTTTTAGAAAAAATGCGTAAAGCGAACGAAAACGAATGCGAGCACTGAACTTTGCACGATTTGAGTGGTACAAATACGAGTGTTCGATGAAATTAGTATGTGAGTACCTAAACGTCTCCGTATCTGAAGAGTATTCTGCGCGCTTGAGAAAAGACCGAACGTTGTGTAAAAGTCCAAACAATGCGAAAAAAAATCGAAAGAATTCCTGAAGAGTAAAAGAAATAACGCCCAATTTTCATTGTGTATCGTTATCGGAGATACACTATAACTTTGTAATCATATTTTTTTTTGTTTCTTCATTCATTGCATCTCAGAAGTACTACGCACTATACTATGCACAGATTTCCCTTTTTTTATCGGTTATGTAGGCGTTTGTAGATTTAGGTATTGGAGAAGTGAATAAAGATTAGTAACGCCCTCTTTTGCAAAAAATATGTTTTTGATAAAGAGTAAAACTACTTCTCTTTTATATAAATTGTAAATCGAATATTTAGTTTAAAAAGTTTTAATAATATTGACCATTAGAGTGCGATCATGCACACTTACGTAATGTAATGCAGTGCTCGGCAATCTTTTCTCTCATTGACATTACTTAATTCTATAAAATCCTTTCGAATTTGATAAGACAGTGCTTCCATAAAATTTATTGCATTGGTTGCAAAAGGACTTCGAATCCAATCGTATTACTCCTTATTAGTAGAATAAAAATAGTGATCAAATTTCTGCTGAAGCATTCTTAAATATTGTTGGGCCAGATCCACAATTACTTGCTTGTTTTCAATAGTACTATGGTTGTGAATATGTCTTTTAACAGTATCGGCAAATCAACAAAACTTTATTCACTTCATTGGGCCCAAGCATAAGTCGAACAATTTCCCTGCATGCTGGTTTAAGTGTTTCACCGACAGTATGTGATTTTTTCTGAAGTACAATTAATTTTGCAACATGGTAGCTAGTTTCTAAGATTTTTTCAGAAACCACAACGGTCGATTTCACAAATTGCTTCTGTTTTTTTTATTTTGTTCTAAGCGCCTCTTAAAATGTTGTCTGTCCTCTTTGGTAACTGGGATGAATTGAATTTAGATGGCGATTTAGTTTACTGGATGCCATTGACTCATTTGATAGCTGTTCCCCGCAAATGATGCATTGTGGCTTTGGAGCCGTTTCGCCATCACATCACGAGAATCCACATTGAATATAGTCTTCGTTGTACTTTCTTTTTACAATCTTATTTAGTTTTTTGGCAATACTTAGGCTGGGTTCTTCATCATCTGTACGTGAAAACGAATCTTTTCCACGTAAAAAGTTATCCATATTTAAAGAGGGTAAAAAACTAAATATGAATATGACCGAACACGAAGAACGCTAACCATACATAATTCAGCAACACAACTAATAGCAGCAGTACGTGTTGTTAATGGAAGAAACTTGTTTATTTAAATTTGTTGTTCTTAATACAGAGACAACTCTGCACACGGCAGTAGCGAATGATAACTACCTATTGCCGTAAGTCACGTTGCCACGTGCATCCGCGTAACTCACGCGCATGAGCCCTCGGCGGCGCTGTTCTGTGGCTCATTCTGTCTCTCTGTTCTGTGGCTCATTTGGTCTGGACGTGGGCATGTACAAAGCATACTACCAGTTGGCACCAGGTGCTGGAGGACCATTGAAAAATTGTTTAGTTGTAATATTTATCAATATAATATTTTGAAGAATAGACAATATTACAACTGAATAATTTTTCATTACACATTTGACCGCGTCACACCTGAATCCGTCTGATGGCACACCAGTGTGCCGCGGTTGCGAAGCACTGCTGTAATGAACTAGCATACAACACTGAACGAATTGAAACAATTATCGCAAAATAATTTTGCGCCTTTTATACCTAAATACCATAGATATAAAATTGTACATTACTTTGAATCTCAGATCTCCAACAGGTGGTTTAGCATATGGAATGCCCAGAAAACTGTAGTATTTCTTTCCATCTTCCGTCACTGACTCAATTCCTTCGAGTTCTCCTTGAACGACCTTAACTTTAGGACGTGACATCATGAAAATAATTATTTATTTTCTTAAATCACCATGTAGTCCAGTTAACCACAGTAAAACATAACACAGTACATGCAAGATATTATCAGGAACAATCTTTCGCGGAGCACTCTATGAGGAAAACTGACACTGAAACCTTGCGTTTGTACTTTATCATGTAGATAATGTACAACATAATTTATTATTAACATTGCTTTACAAATAATAACTTATGAATCTAAATTGCAACTACATTGAACATAATACTCAGTAAATATAATTGTTGACCGTGATGCTAGCACTAGATAAAACGTAAATTAAAATAAATATACATAATACATTACGTAGTGTTACTGACAGTGCCGGATTTAATGTTGAAAAAATCGAACGTATCCATACTAATATTATAAATGCGAAACTGCTCGAGTTTGTTTATGACCTTTTCACGCATAACACAATATAAAGACTTTAATAATTCTTTCACCAATATAAAGCTAAATTATATGCGCAGACTACAGGTTGTATATGATGGTAAGCTCTGGCGTTATGAAATTATAAATATTAATATTTTATATTTATTATACGTTTTCTGTCGCTAACAAAAGCGAGTTTTTGCTAACGTCAGAAAAAATCTTTTCCATGGAAACAATGTTGACATATTTTTGGGCTCTATGCTGGTAGGTACTCAGTCTATGGTCAGCTACTACTGCAGAAAATTCAAATATTAGAATTCGTTTTTTTTTGGACAAGCTTGGAATAAATGTCAAATGAGAGTTCCTATATTAAAAATATAATTCGTAACGATTATAAAGACTAAATGATAAATAGAGTATTTTTTTATTATATTAACGAACTTCCAAATATTTAAATTAAAATAAACATCCGAAATGTTTGTAAGCGCATAAATTCCGAACGAATGAACTAAATTGGATAAGTAATTCTTTTTTTCTTTGAGCTATAGCATTATGAAATTTAGGTGGTAGGCGAGATGTTTGAAAACTGAATGTAAGTGATTGAATATATGGAATGCGGGAGGGGATGGGGGTGGGGTGGGGGGGGGAGATAATTGATAAGTGCAAGCGCTACAGTAATTTCCCGTAATACCATGCGAGCGAAGCCGCGGGGAAAAGCTAGTATAATTGGATAATTTGTTAAGTGTGAAAATTTCACCTCAGTGGAGGTGTACAATTTATTTTGAGTTCACAGGCTCAATCCAATTTTATTATTTACAAACTAACAGACACAGAAAACATACTTACCTGGCAGGTCTCTTTCAATAAACATACTTTTATAAGAACGTTTACGCTTGGAGAAGATGCGACTCCCACATAGGATACCATATTTAAAAACACTGGACATTGCATGATTTTACGTTTTCTACCCTTCATAACTATTGATATTTCTTGTATGTGAAGATTAATGGCAAAAGTAAAGTTGATATTTATTTTAAAATACTATAGAATTTAGGATTCTTTAGAACTAGAGAATTTTGCGCACAACACAATTCTTGGCAAAATCGCAATCTTTTTAAATATCTCCGGGTACATTTTTGGGGGCAAGTGAATTGGTTTGGATAGGATTTACGATCACGAGTTACGGGAGGGCTTGGAAAGACACATTTAAATAAAGGTGAATAAACTTGATTTAAATAATGGAGAACAGAATGTAATAATTATTTGAGAGAGAAAACAGTCCACAAAGGAATCCTGATACCAATAAAGTTAGTTTTTATGGCTGAAGTATATAGATTAAATGCAGATCCCAAACTCATTTGCGAAGAGACCTGCCCATTTACGATATAATTTTTCGTATTTTTCGTTTATGCCAATCCATAAAATTAGATATTTTATTCACGTACAAACAAACGTAAACATAAATATACTTATCTCGGTTGAGTGATGTGATGTAAAATATCTAATATTATGTACATAACATAACAAAAGTATTAATATCGGTGATGTGATGTAAAATATCTAATATTATGTATATAACATAACAAAAGTATTAATATCGGTGATGTGATGTAAAATATCTAATATTATGTATTTAACATAACAAAAGTATTAATATCGGTGATGTGATGTAAAATATCTAATATTATGTATATAACACAACAAAAGTATTAATATCGATGATGTGATGTAAAATATTCATGAGTAATCCAATCCCGCGTGACATTATTTACGTACAATTAACTTTTCATTTTCAAATTTGGAACTGATTGTGGGAATAATTCAGACAAGTGATAAACTAGGTATCACATTATTTTTACCTTATTAATCAATTAAATAATAATTCAAAATTTTAAATGCATATTGTTTATTCAATTTTTGATATATTATTTTCACCGATGGTGTTCATTCAAAAGTGAAAATAAAAATAAAAATAATTATATTACACAATTCCATTATTTACAATTCATATGTTTACGTCACTAATTGCTTATTCTCTGATTTCGTGGAATTAAAAAATGTTTATTTAAACCGCAATGTTTAAATTTTTACCACCAATACCTAACCGTTCCAGATATCTCAGGAAGTTCACCTTCAAAACCACGAAAATTCCTGCAAATTCGTTTAGACAGACAGGGGAATTATTTTCTTAGAGATTAAAAAGTGGCACAATTTGTGGTTTTTAAGAATTAGACACTGATGTACATATAGGATTTTATTTGTTTATACTAATTACTGACGTAATAAGGATAATGATATTATAAGTATCAGAAATGCGACGACAGAAAAAATATAGGAATTGGTTTTAAGGCCCCGTATCCGAGCGCGAAAAGAAGAAGATGGACAGATAAGTAATTACGAATGTTGGAGAGAGCGCGCTAATATTTCAAACGATAAAAGTGAAGCGAAAATTGTGAAAATGTTTAATAAAACACGACTCGTTTAGAATAGAGCAAAAATCACGTTAGGGTTGTCTAAAACAACGTTCAAAGAAACACTGAATTTTTTCATAACTTGTTAAATAATAGAGACAGGCTTGAAAATAAAAATTTTCGGAACATACTTTGCGATTTTTTTCTATCGAGGGAATTTCACATAATTTGCGTTTCGGCGTGGGGATTGTATAGATATTATCTTCAAAAATAACATATATTTAAGAGCTTAAAAACTTCAAATGCTCAAGAGAGATTATGCAAGAAATCGGTAGAAATTCGGATAGCGGCTATACCGCTGATGGATCTGGTCAAAACTTACAATTATTGTTTGACTTAAGTACATAATGATGTACATATGTATCACACAAAAATGAAAACAACTGAACTGTCAGGGGATGGGATATATTTTTTAACGATTTTCTTCCATTTGATTATTCTATTTTAAAGTAGGTAGGTATCTAGGTACTAAATGAAAAAAGAGTTGGACAAATCAACTACGTCATGGAAAGAAAACATGGTTTGGAAGGGAAAACCAGGTTTAGGAGAGGAAAACCAGGGAAAACCAGGTTTAAAAAACACAACTTGCTACAAAAAAAATGATTTCAGAAGTCCAAGTCGTCCAAAATAGAGCCCTGCGAAATATTTTCAGTCTACCTTGGGACACACATGTTAAAGACATCTACAGAAACACCCAAATACATACTTCCTTTTAATACCATTCCCACTTTTGAAATAACTAAAACTATATTACAAGTAATTCAACACTCGGCACATTCCAACACTACACTCTATTACAATTGCGACGTACACCAACACAACACAAGAAATCACAACAAACTTCATATACCAAAAATCAAATCAACAAAATATGGACTAAGATCCCTAGAATACATAGCTCACACAAAATATAATCAACTACCCAACGAGATCAAACGTGCAAGTCAATGTAAAAAGACCCAAACTAACATGCTCAAACTTCATCTTATTAATGACTATCTGAAATAATAATGTTGTGTATGTCCCCATCATATGTCCATTTAATACATACAGCTATATGTTTCATGTAATGCGTATCATTCCCGCAATGAGTTTATTAACTCCTGGGAGTACAATGCTTTATATAATATACTATATTCTGTATTGTATACTTTTGATAAATAAAAAAAAAAACTTAAGAAAACCAGGGAAAACCAGGTTTAAAAAACACAACTTAGAAACAAATATAATATTATTGATACATGAAGTATATTACAACACAGAAAAATAAAAAGGTAACGGTCGCAACTGGGACTACAATCTAAGATCTCCTTTCTTGCCGGGACTCAGCGCCTTAACCAACTTGGCCATTGATACACATCGATTGTCCAGTTGATTAGTCAGACATCTCCTAATCTCTCTAAATTTGAGTTGAGTATGCAGTTATATATAAAAGTGTACTCTATATCTGGTACAATACTCAGACTACTCATAAACACCACCAGATTAATTATAATGCAGAAAAACTTTTAGTGAATTAAACAAAATGTTGATATTTTCTGGGTCAATAGTGGGTTATAATATTCCAAAAAGATGTGTGATTTATGGTGGGCGTTCGAATATTGGTGAAGTGTAGGACTAATAAGGGGGGGGGGGGGGGGGGGAGGGGCGGCCCGCCCCGGGCTTCTGGTCCTGCGGGTCTCCAAACGCCTCCATGTTCCCGAGATCAAATCCTAAACAAGGCTTTAAGGCACCAGGACATTATAAAAAAAAATTATTTCATTTCTTTTTATTTCATTTTCTGAAAGATACATTTGCCAAGAATGGTTTAAAGAAATTCGAAAAATTGACGGAAATATATCTAACACCGTTTGAAACAGTTTGAATGTTGAATTATCCTTCAGCAAAACTTAGAATGCGTTTTTCTCGAAACTTTTTAATGCGTTTTTCAACCTGGTTGACAACTAACTAACTAACTAACTAACCATCACGCCGTTTCCCCGCAGGGGTAGACAGAGAGGACGGACTGCCAAACAACGCGGTCCTGGCACACACTCTTTGCTTCACTCACATTCATACATCGTCTCATACATACTTTTCTATTATTCTGACTTTTGACATGGCCCGACTCAAGTATTTGATTCACTTGATCGTGCCATGTCTTCCTCGGGCGTCCCGGACTTCTTCTCCCTTCACATTTGAGTCATATATTCTTCTTACACTACTTTCTTCGTTCATTCGCTTTACATGCCCAAACCATCTGGTTGATAACATATTAAGAAAAACTATACTTCCGGTTTGCATGCACCAAGTAGTCTTAAACTGTTTGAAAATTCAGTACCTATGGCACCGTGTAGGGGAATTTCGATATCTAAAAAAAATAAAAAAATACCGGATCAGCGAATTTAATTTTCCATTTTTAATGGAAAATTTTCATCGTTCATAAAAAAATAAAAAAGTAGGGAGCCCTCTATAAAAATTTTCCTACGTGGTGCCATATTAGTTTTGAGAAAAACGCATCCAAAGTTTTACTGAAAGATAATTCAACATACAAACTGTTTAAAATGGTTTCATATAAAAACTCCGTCGATTTTACGAATTTCCTTAACTTAAGGAAATTTGCATCTCTCAGAAAATGAAGCAGGACCAGAGGCCCGTCTAAACTGAATAAAATGTTTGTAAAATTGGGAAGGGGGGCACATTTAGCTGTGCCTCCCCGTGCCGATGATGGGCTTAGTCCGCCACTGATTTGGAGATGTCTGACTTATCGGCTGGACGATAACTGACTAGTAACTTTTGACGGGTATAACCTTCAAAAGTTATTCAAATAAATAATATAATTTTCATAGTTTAATAAAAAAAACGAGAAGTAAAATAAAACTGGCCGATTTATGGAATTTAGCGAAACTATTAAAAAAAGTAATAGTTGGAAAAAAATTAATAAAGTAGGCAGAAAGATGCTTCCACATTTTACAATTCCTATCACAAAGATCCGCGTATTGACTTATATCCTACCTTATACCTTTTTCATCAACATGATTATAAAGTGATAGATGTAATAAAAATGTCTCTCATGTATTTTGTAAAATAATGCTTTCCGTTCTTTCCACCAAGAATTATTGAATAGTACAAATAGCTGTATCATATTCTTTGAATCAGCTCACGTGGATAATTGTATGCAAGAATTGAAAGAGATGGGATTGGGCGCGAAATTGAGTGATCTAGAAGTATGTTGTATAATTACGAATACTTGGAGCAGGTGGATGAGTTTGTGTATTTGGGAAGTATGTTTACAAGAGATGGGAAGACTGATACAGATATCGAAAGAAGGGTAAATGGCGATAACTCCATTAATGGAGGACTGAACGCCGTTGGCGGCAACAAAAAACTGTCAAACGACGCGAAGCTAGCCGTCCATAATCGAGTGCTGGTACCTACCTTGATGTATGGCAGTGAGGCATGGAACTGGCAGAGAAAGGATGAAAGTAGACTGAATGCTGTAGAAATGAGATCCCTGAGACGTATGTGTGGTAAAACCAAGTATGATCGCGTGAGAAATGTGGAGATTCGCAAAGAATGCAAGGCTGATGTAAGCGTAATGAATAAGATTAAGAAAGGGACGCTCAGATGGTTTGGGCATGTAGAGCGAATGAATGAGGAAAGGGGTGTAAGGAGAATATATGACGCAAATGTGAATGGTAGACGAAGTCGGGGACGCCCGAGGAGACATGGCACGACCAAGTAAATCAGATACTTGAGTCCGGTGATGTCAAGAGTCAGAATAATAGAAGAGCATGTATGAGACGATGTGTGAATGTGTACGAAGCAAGGAGTGTCAAGATCGAGTTGTTTGGCGGTCCGTCCTCTCTGCCTACCCCTGCGGCGAAACGGCGTGATGGTTAGTTAGTTAGTTAGTTAGCTCACGTTTCACGTAAACGTGTCGACAATTTTTATATTGAGATTATTGTGTCTAGTGTTGCCAAATTATCTCGTTAACTGGGTGTATTTTGAAGACCTTGTGCATCGACTTGACAGTGTAAATTGAATAATTCGTGTCTTTGAATAGACACTCGCAAGCGGGCAAGATCAAGAAGATTTTTAATCAACGACTTTGATGAGTGACAATAATATGATCATGGGGCGGCTCGTGGAGACTAAAAAAGAATGGTAATAATATGATTTTTAAAAAGAAAATTAATTAACAACGACGAAAAAATATATATTACCAATCAACTCTTAATAAGTACATAATTAATTTAGTGAAGTTAATAGGCGGTAGAGTAGTTTCACCATTATAAGATCCTCGGGGATTAAGGGAAGCAATTGATAACACTGAGCAAAGCCATTACATATAATGCAAAATAGCCGCCCTCGTAGTTGAGAGGAACGTATGCGCGGCCCATTTTTCCCGTTTCATACAAATCTTAATTCTGGATTTGTGATCAAAATACCCAACCAAACTGAAAAATTATTTTTGTAATCAAAAGGTAGATAGGTATATCAAATATCTAGTACGGATGTGAGCTACTTTATTCATTTTTGCTTTAAATTATAATATATAGGCCTTTAAAGATTTCAATGTTTCATGATTTTAGAGGCAATTTGGACAATTATTTTGTGAGTAAATGAAAAACAATAAAAAAATAACTTTAATTTATTTATCATAAAAAAAATAATAAAAAAAATCATTTTGATAGATGTAAAGTTAAAATACAAATTACATATTTACGGCGGAACAAAAATTTGTTGTTGATATATTTAAAATACTACCCAAAAATGCATTTTTAACGTTTTTTAATTTTTTATTTTATTTTTCATCGTATTTTGAAAATAAATATAGTAACATTATTTTTGTTTTTTCATTTACTCACAAATAATTCTCCAAGTTGCCTCTAAATTCATGAAAAACTTAAATCTTTGATGGCCTGTATCTTATAATTTAAAGTAAAAATAAATAAAGTAGCTCACATCCGTACTAGATATTTGACATACCTTTAGATTACAAAAATTATTTTTCAGTTTGGTTGGTTATTTTGATCTCAAATCCAGAATTAAGATTTTTTATGAAACGAGAAAAAATGGGCCGCGCATACGTTCCTCTTAAGTTGTCAGCATAATTTTCCATATCGCGAAGTCGCGCCACTTAAATAACAATAATATTATTGTAGAAAGCTATCACTTTGTGGTTTAACACATTTAAAAAAATAAAACAGATAACGGCTTTTAAGAATTCGCCAATCACCTGATTGATAAGGATCATAGTTTCTATTATAAAAACGGTGCTAAAATCCTTCACAAAAATGGACATGGTAACCGTGTAAATAATTTGGTAGCACTAGAAGTAAAAAAAAACAATAAAAACCAATTGTCGTAAACTTAATAATCAATTAGACGTATCTAGTAGCCTATAACACTATTGGAAATAAAACAGAAAAGGGAGGTATTTTTTTTGCGCGTATAAGCAAGTTATTAGTTATAAGTCATAAGGAGTGATAGGTTGTAAATAGGGCAAATATTTTTTTTCTTTAGCCAACGTTTAAAAAAGGCGGGCAATAAAGCAATGAATAACTCACGAACGGTCACTTCTCATCGGAACCAATTAGGTATGTTTCCAATAAACCATTAAAATTTTCACAGTAAATGTCTCTTATTTATCGTTATCAAGTTTAATTTGTAGAACTCCATTTTTTAATTTTTTATTTCTTTAATATTTTTGTTCTTTAGACTTTATGTTCTGGTCAAATCTTTCCCACAGGAAAAACTTAACCCTTCCACACACTTTTCCACAAATGAGCATCTAGTCAATCCACGCTATGCAATTGCACTGTATAAGTATAACTTTTTTAATTTGTTCTCTAGATTTTATGTCCGGGTTAAATCTTCCCCACAGGAAAAATTTAACCCTTCCACACACTTTTCCACAAATGATCATCTAGTAAATCCACGCGATGTAATTGCATTGTATAAGTATAATAAATACAAAGCTATACAAGAACAAGACGTCAACCTACCAGAGACCATATGGGAAAATACTTCACCGACTCCAGATATTTTCATATCAGAGGGTTCGGCTCGATAGAACTCCTAACTGGACCGATAAATCCTACTGATCCCTCAATATGAATATTTAAAAAAATCTTTCGTAATCCTACATGTGTTTAATATGACTGATTTTTGCATTTTTATATAAAGATTAGTTATTTAGTTAAAATTCAAAATAAAGTTCTGCTAGGTAATTATTATTACACGTGATGAAAAAAAATTATAATTTTAAAATAAAAGTAATTATTATTACACGTCTAAAAAAAAATAAAATGGTTTGTCTCTTTCGTTATATTATTGTAACCGATTAGTCCGCATAATTATCTGTCAGTTTTTTCCCATTTTCTTTTTACTGATGTAAATATATCCTCACTGTTTGTTATATTTTTTATCTTATTGTCTCCCTTTGTATTTACGTATAAGTGCCCACTATGTATTTCTTGTTTAGAATGTTTGGGGAGAGCGCGCCATGGACCAAGTCAATGAAGTACTTGGGACTTATTTTAGACTCAAGACTCACTTGGAAAAAACATATCCAAGAAAAAGTTAAATCCACTTATCGCTCCATAAGTTCTCTCTATCATAGGGTAAGAACAGTAAATTATCTACAGACAATAAAACAACCCAAGACAAGACCACTATCAGAACCCTATTGTCGTACGTTGCACCCATATAATTCAAACATAAAACCCTGCAAAACAAGGTCGTTGTAAACATAAAATACAAAACACTTAATCTGCCACTGCTTATTCCTTTAATAATAAATCATTTAGATAAAATAGCAAAGCGTGCGATGACAAAAAGAAAACAGATTGGCCTTTCGAAAAATATCTAATTGAATTATTTCCTGTTTGAGAGGCGAGTATGGGTACCGCCACCCCTGGAACCACTTAATGGATAACCAACACTTCTGCCATAGGTCACCCTAAGTGGTTCGCTACGTTCGGTGACTTAACAGGGGTGCTCTCCAGCTGGACTCTCTAGACTATAGGTTCTCAACCTTATTTTGCCCACCGCCCACTTTGAGAATTAGAGAATATTTTTTTTTCTAGAGCCCCCCAATATTTTTACTTAAGGCGGTACACAACCCTAATGTTTGCTCAAAACTCACATTTTAATCAATTCTGGCGAATTCGTAACTATAATAGCTTTTTTTATTCCAACAGACCCCTTAAGTTCTTTATATTTAAAATTAATAAAAACAGCACCTTATTATTAATATATTTTGCGTACAACTATTTTTAAATTTCTTAACCAGTTTTTCAATTATAAAGTTAGCGGTAAACACCAGAATTTATTTTTCTAGACGATGAACCTTTTTGAACGGTCAGTGGTTGAGTGTGCATGGCGTTCGGGTCCCACCCGGGCGTCCCGTGTTCCATTCCTCGGCTGGCTAAGTCCTCCATCACAACACAAGCAACATTTTCGGCTTTCTGTGGTAGTAGTAAGAGGTTTTCAAACATTATTGGATTATTCGTTGCCCGGGAATGTTTGTCTTTCTTTAAAAAAAAACAAAAACAAACAAACTTCGGGAGGTATTCATTTAGAAACATCTTTAATATTTGTAACACGTTCTTCAAAATCGCGGCGGAAAGGTCGAATCTCCAGGCCCGCTAGGGCGAATTCGACCGTACGTTCGTCTAATATGCTGTGCCACAGGCGTATATTTGTTTGCACGCTTTCTTCACTTACGTCGTTAAGATTCTCACATATTTGTCGCCTGTGATCGGCCTTTGTTAGACAGGCCAATAGGACTAATTATGGTTCATAGATAAAAAGCCTGATAATACGACGCGGCCTGTGATCGTCCTGTTTCAATTGCGCCTGCACGAGACACCCCAGACCACACCATCGGGTCTGCACTGTACGTAATTCTTCGCTTCCTAGTTACAACAAGAAAACTTCTAGTCTCTTTTATATCAGTGCTTGCATAATAAATTACCGCACAATTGCTCGGATCCTCTTGAATACATTCACATCAATTGAATAACAGATTATTCAGCCCAAGACCGTCATTTAATCTAGTTATTTCCTGCCTTCAGACTAGTCAACAGCTAATTTTTAAAAATCTGCCCATCTTTTAAAAAATCTAACAAACAAACGAAATAAAAGTAATTTTTAACCATGACTAACCCTCAGGTTAAAGTTAACGAGGGGGAGTTGTTTGGAATTTCCTCTACAACTGTCAACGGAAAGGAGTATGTCAGTTTTAAAGGAATACCATATGCTGAAGCCCCAGTAGGTAACCGGAGATTCAAGGTAAACTTTATTTGTTAATTTATTTACTAACTAGCTTTTCCCCGCGGCTTCGCTCGCATGGTATTACGGAAAATTACTGTAGCGCTTGCACTTATCAATTATCTCCCCCCCCCCCCACCCCACCCCCATCCCCTCCCGAATTCCATATATTCATTCCCTTACATTCAGTTTTCAAACATCTCGCCTACCACCTAAATTTCATAATGCTATAGCTCAAAGAAAAAAAAGAATTACTTATCCAATTTTGTTCATTCGTTCGGAATTTATGCGCTTACAAACATTTCGGATGTTTATTTTTATTTAAATATTTGGAAGAAAATACTCTATTTATCGTTCAGTCTCTATAATCGTTATGAATTATATTTTTAATGTAGGAACTCTCATCTGACATTTATTCCAAGCTTGTCCAAAAAAAAAACGAATTCTAATATTTGAATTTTCTGCAGTAGTAGCTGACCAGTAGACTGAGTACCTACCAGCATAGAGCCCAATAATATATCAACATTGTTTCCATGGAAAAGATTTTTTCTGACGTTAGAAATAACTCGCTTTTGTTAGCGACAGAAAACGTATAACAAATATAATATATTAATATTTATAATTTCATAACGCCAGAGCTTACCATCATATACAACCTGTAGTCTGCGCATATAATTTAGCTTTATATTGGTAAAAGAATTATTAAAGTCTTTATATTGTTTCTTCAAAATAAGCATATTTACTTTGTGGCGTCATCATTAATTTAATGACAAACAAATACCTTTGTGTAACACCACTATTTTATTAACAATATCAACATGTTTCGAAAACTATGTTTTCTTCGTCAGGATAATAAGTCAATAAAAAATAACAAAAGACAAACAAGTATAGACTAATTAGAACATAGACAAAATATTAGATAGGAGAGGTGATTAATTACCTAAAATATATCATAAAAAACAATCATATAAAATAAAATATAAAAATTATTTTAGAATGGGTAAAAATTACATTAACATAATAAAAAATCTTTTAAAAAGAAAACAAGAAGTCTAAATAAAAAAATAAATTATTATAAATATAAGTATTAATACGAAAATAAATTTAAAAGATGGCTATTTTAAAAAAAAAAACGTTTGGTTATTTATAATATTTAATTTACTATTAACACTTTTTCTAATTTCTAAAATTTCTAAATTATCTAATTGTATACCCGTTGTGTTAGTGTGTAAAATTTTTAAACCTGTATTAATATCAAAAGAATGACCTGTTTCCAAAATATGGTTTGCAAATTCTGAATAATTATTATTATTTAAACATCTTAGATGTTCCTTAACTCTAATGTTAAAATTTCTAGAAGTCTTCCCAATATAAAAAAGTTACAATCATTACAAATTAATTTATAAACCCCAGATTTGTTCAAAAACACACCTTTGTCCTTGTTATTTAATATATAATTTTTTAATTTGTTATTGGCGTAAAAAGCTGGTTGGATATTATCTGGCATGTTTTTAATTATTAAATTTGAAGTGTTATTATTTAAAAATACAATTTTTCTCCAATTATTATTCTTGTCAACTACGTGTGGATAAACAAAAGATCTAAAAAACTTTTTCTTATATTTTTTGTTTAACATATTATCTATTAATTGTGTAGAATAACCGTTATTTATTGCAATTTGTTTAATTGTATTTAATTCTGTTTTAAAATTTATTAAAGATAGGGGAACATTAATTAGTCTACTTAGTAAGGTATGAAACGCTGCTAATTTTTGTGAAAATGGATGATTAGAAGTTTCATGTATAATGATATCTGTATATGTGTCTTTACGAAAAATGTTAAATTCAAATTTATTATTGACAATAGAAATACTTAAATCCAAAAAATTTAAACTGCAATTTTTTCCAATTTAATAATTAAAAACATGCCAGATAATATCCAACCAGCTTTTTACGCCAATAACAAATTAAAAAATTATATATTAAATAACAAGGACAAAGGTGTGTTTTTGAACAAATCTGGGGTTTATAAATTAATTTGTAATGATTGTAACTTTTTTATATTGGGAAGACTTCTAGAAATTTTAACATTAGAGTTAAGGAACATCTAAGATGTTTAAATAATAATAATTATTCAGAATTTGCAAACCATATTTTGGAAACAGGTCATTCTTTTGATATTAATAAAGGTTTAAAAATTTTACACACTAACACAACGGGTATACAATTAGATAATTTAGAAATTTTAGAAATTAGAAAAAGTGTTAATAGTAAATTAAATATTATAAATAACCAAACGTTTTTTAAAAATAGCCATCTTTTAAATATATTTTCGTATTAATACTTATATTTATAATAATTTATTTTTTTATTTAGACTTCTTGTTTTCTTTTTAAAAGATTTTTTATTATGTTAATGTAATTTTTACCCATTCTAAAATAATTTTTATATTTTATTTTATATAATTGTTTTTTATGATATATTTTAGGTAATTAATCACCTCTCCTATCTAATATTTTGTCTATGTTCTAATTAGTCTATACTTGTTTGTCTTTTGTTATTTTTTATTGACTTATTATCCTGACGAAGAAATCATAGTTTTCGAAACATGTTGATATTGTTAATAAAATAGTGGTGTTACACAAAGGTATTTGTTTGTCATTAAATTCTTTATATTGTGTTCATAAACATACTCGAGCAGTTTCGCATTTATAATATTAGTATGGATGGATAATGCTAAAATTAAAGCTATTGCTTGTCATTTTGTTAAAAAATTGGGCATTTTGTTCCAATTTTAAAAATACAAACAAAGAACATTACATATTAATAAATGCGATTTAAATGTTACACAGCTGATAAACAACCATTAATGTTGACTGGTCAATGGCTGAGTGGCATCGCGTTTGGGTCCCACCCAGGCGTCGCGTGTTTGATTCCTCGGCTGGCTAAGTCCACCATCACGAAACAAGCAACATTTTTGGCTTACTGTGATGGTAGTAGAAATTTCAAATTTTTTTAAGTTTTAAGTTTTCTTTATTCATTGAAATTGTTTGTTACATCAATTTTAGAATTTTTCGAACACCATTCTAGGCACATGCCCGTGTTGTGGTGGTCGATACACGTTGTCAGGTTGTTCGTAATTTGTAATGGTTTTTTTCCTGTTGTATACAAATGGTGTCCGAAATCTTACAACAGCTATAATACAAAAAAAAATTGTCGTCTAGAAAGTCGGTTTACGGACGATAATTTTACGTGATAACGTCATATAATAACGATGGAGTGGAAGAAAGATAGATGCGTCACAAACCGAACGCTTAGGCCGAACGTTTGTTCCGCGCTCTCGCTTGCACGCTCGGCTCAGGTGTAACGTGATAATGAGTCATGCTTTTTCATGAGTGCAGCCGGCGTTCATCGATTTATAAGACGTTATCACGTCAAAAATATTTTGTTTGTCCGAATCCGAAGATGCAAAACTTTTGGACAGTATGCTCCATCTGAAATTTTGTAGATTAATAAAACTTTCCTAACTCGCACTATCATTTACATCAGAAATTATAGAGCTTTGAAATATTCTTGTAAAAAAATAAGAAAAATTCCATGTTACAGTCAGCCTAGTAAATTTTTCTATGTAAAAGTAAAAAGCATCTCTTGACAAAGTACTTAAGAATTATTTATTTTATTTAGTGACTTAATTCTATTTTGTTTTATTAATATCTTTGTTTGTTACATTTTTCGTTACAATGTTTTTATAAAAGGTTATAAAATAAATTTAAAAAATTGCGAAAATATTTTGAGATCTGAGTAAATATAAATTTAAAAAATACGAAATAACAAAAATACGAAATAACACAAGTCAGCCTAAATAAAAAATAGTAGTTTAATTGGGTGACCGGATAACTTAACAAAGTGGCACTTCATCACTCTTCTAAAAAGTCAAAATGATGAAAAAAAATTATCGGTATAAAAAAATTAGGTTTCGTCAGGTTAGGTTATGGGTTATTTTTTAATCACTCTTGGAGATATTATTTATGTTCAAAATTGTAAATGGTAGAATAGACAGTCCTGATTTAACTAAGCTCATTAAATTTCATATACCCACGAGAGCCACTCGTTCTAAAATCCTGTTTAAATGCTACAATAACCGGTAAAACCAGTATACGAAACACTCGCTTGCACCTAGATTACATGAAGTTAATAATAGATATGCAGACGTGGCAGATCTATCTAACTGCACGGAAGGTACACAAATAAAAGGAAGGTAATAAAATCTTTTCAATCAATATTAATTTTATTTGTACTATAGATTTTTTATGTTATCGCATCTCTGGTGTCATTTCTTTTTCAAACGCCATAACTATCTGTTATAATCTTTATTTACTGTTTCTAATATGATTTTGTGACATGTGTGCTTATGGTATATTTATATCGTTGATATCAAATAAATAAATATTTCAAAGGGGTTTTGAAATGTCACTGTATTCAGTTTTCATGGAACTCTCTTTCCCCTACCTACTATATTCAGCCTCACAATATACCCGAATTGGGTATACCATAAATTCATTGACTCCAGATGGTTGGGAGCAGTAGGGACTCTCGTGCGGTTTTCACACAATTAAAAAAATAATAATAATAACGCCGGTGACGTTATACTCATCCTAATTATATCCACGTAAGCATTCAATTACAGACATTAATGATAGTTTGTAAAAAGGCGTGGGCTACAAAACTTGTAGCCAATTACTCACGTGAATCTTGTCAAAATTGGTGAGCAGATACGTCAATTTAATTAACCTTTCAAAACAGTTTTTTTCATCTAAAATGGGCGGTGAGGTTCAAAAACAAGTAGGCACCGACAAACTCATTTGTTCCAGTTCCTATTAACTGTTTTATGCAATCTCACGATTAGTAGTTATGGTCTTTATTATTTTTGCGATTAATAAACACTGTTATTCCATGAACTGGTCATACAGTGCAGACTTATAAATAACAATAAGGCAACTTGTTGGTTCATTTTAGGCAAAAAAAAATTATGTAGGTACCTACTAACAGAACACGTATTACATGGGTAAGAGGTCATATCAGGGAAAAATGACTATGAAAAAAATGAGCGTTTTCGCAAAGAGAAATATCCACAAAAAAAAATTTATGCGTCAGTTTTAAGTGAATATTTTATGAAAGTCTTTGAATGTGCATTTAATTGACCGTTAGACATGATGAATTAATAAGAAACTCAATTCGTTTGTGAAATGTAATCTTTATTTAATAAAAAGTCCACAAATGCGAATTTTTACAAATGTTTTTATAATTTTATACTCATTTGTCAAAAAACATTTTAGATCTAAAATATTTATATATATTTTAAAATAAAAATCATAAATTTGGCAATATCTTTCTAGGTACCTACCACACCTAAAAAAATATCATCTATAAATACTCGCAAATAACAAAAAAGTACGAAATTCCGAGCGTTGGTTCGTCCATACAAAAATGCAAACGTAATTGCTAGGCAAACAGTAACTGGGGGGTTATTCAGATATATTGCATTAAGATAATAATGGATCTTTTACATCATATAAAAACCTAGTTATTTCACTTTATAGATGTAGGCACGTGGATATTTCACTTTTGTCATTTTCTATTACACGTAAAATAGGTAAATATATTGATTTTTGACAATCTAAAATAGCCATTTCGTGGGCCTAAACAGATAATAATATGAATGACAAACCGTTTGAGGAAGAAAAAGCTCCCCAATTAAACTAGGGTCTGTCAAAAAGTAATGCCTCCTATTTTTTGTAATTAAATAAAGTTAGTTAAATGAAAAAACAAAGAATTTGACGCTATTCCTCAAACCTTCATCTACAATCTACCGCAATAGTAGCTTTCTGCGTCAAAAGGTGGCAGCACTGCAGTTGCTTGCAAATTGGCCGATATCGAAGCTCGTATTAATCAGCGTTCTGTGGTTGTATTCTTGAATGCAGAAGGTGAAACGCCTATTCATGAAAGACTGAAAAATGTATACGGTGATGCAACTGTGCAAAAATTGTGACGGATGTCGAATCATGGGTCCATCTTTTTGAACCTGAAGAGAGGCAGTCAATGGAATGGCAACACACAAGCTCACCGAGGACGAAAACATTCAAAACTGTGTGTGCTATTGGCAGGGAAAGTTATGGAGACAATGCTCTGGGATGCAGGGGTTTGATTGTGGTTGATTTTTTGAAACAGGGATGCACAATAAACTCTGTACGTAAAAAATAATAAATACGTCACAACCCTTGAAAAGCTTAAAGCACGTCTTTCGCCCAACAAACGCTATGACGGATGTTCTTCTTTTGCATGACAGTGCAAGACCGTCGTCACACCTCTGAAGAGATTGTGAAAGTTGGATGGATAGTTCTACCCTATATAGTCATCCTCCATCCTGAAATGGCGCCATCAATTTCCACCTGTTTGGGCTGCTAAATGAAGCTCTTCGTGGGATTCACTTTGAAGTCAATGGTTTAGGAAGCAAGACCGTGCTTTTTACCACTCTGGGAAACATGCCCTTGTTAAAAGATGGACCAAAACTTTGGAAATGGACGGAGATGATATTTAAAAGTGCAATTTAAACGTCCAAAGTGTGGTTTTCGACCTTAATATAGAATTTTTAATTTCTTGACAATTATATGAGAACAAAAAGGAGGCATTATTTTTTGTAGGAGGCGCTTTCGTACATTATATAAATATAATTATTCACGTCATTTTTCCGCACAGAGTACACGACTTTGTGAAAATGTAATAAATGCTGAAAAATAAACTCGAGGTTAACAAAATTGCTTATCACAGTTTATCAAGTTACTAACTCAATACGCTCTCAAACTAATTGTTTTTAAATTTAAATGAGAGCGAGTTTTGTTTACATATTTTTATTTATTTTTTATAGGATCCAATCCCGAAAACACCTTGGGATGGTATCAGAGATGCAACGAAGGACGGGAGTAGATGCGCTCAAATAAGCTTTATTGATGAGACCTACAAGGGAGATGAAGACTGTCTTTTCTTAAATGTCAGCACTCCCAGCCTACCAGATGTAGCTGAAAAGATCCCTCCTTATCCAGTGATGGTGTATATCCACGGAGGCGCATTCGTGGGTGGAAGTGGACACACTGAAGAGTATGAACCAGATTTTCTCCTGGAAAAAGATGTCTTGTTCGTATCCATCAATTATAGACTTGGACCCCTTGGTTTTCTGTGTCTAGACACACCAGAAGTTCCTGGAAATGCAGGACTTAAAGATCAAAGCCTTGCTATCAAATGGGTTAAAGAAAATATTCATGTTTTCAACGGTGATCCTAAAAATGTTACAATTTTTGGCGTCAGCGCAGGATCCGCTAGTGTGGAGTATCATTTGATATCGCCGATGTCTAAAAATCTATTCCAGAAGGCAATTATGCAATCAGGGTCTTCGCTGAATCCGTGGGCACTAACCAAAGATCACCAAAGTCACGCCAGAAAATTGGCCGCTTCTTTAGACATCGTTGAAGAATCTCATGATCTTTTGGAGCAATTGCAAAAGGCTGATTTGCAGAAGATTGTTATGATTGGTTGTACAATGTTGATGGGACAACCATTGAGAGGAGAAGTGTATGCTTTCACACCGGTTGTTGAAAAGGTGTTTCCAAATGTTCAAGCGTTCTTGCCATCTGATCCAAAAGATCTTCTACGATCTGGAAGCATGATGAACATTCCTACCATTACTGGATTTTGTAGCAATGAAGGATCGTTGATTAAAATGTTCAACAAGGAACAGGTAGAAAAAATCAAACAAAACAACTTTGTCGATGTACTGCCAATTCTGACAGATGTTAGCAAAGCTGAACTGAACAGTTCATTCTCAGCTATTTACACACCAAGTGAAACAGATGAATTTAAAGTGGAGGATGAATTTTACGCTGACCTGGCGTTTGTCTACGGAATATATGAAGCCCTCAAATACCGCGTGATGCACACCAATAAAATCAATTACGCATATGTCTTTTCATTTGTGGGTGGATTCAAATTAAATATCCAATCATTTGAAACCATTAAGGGAGAAGGCGCAGCCCATGGATCCGATATCCCATATCTTGCTAATAGTGCTTACTATACTGAAGAAAAAGACTTAGATATGAGCACAGAGCATCTGATGAGGGATCGTATGGTGACATTGTGGACAGATTTTGCCAAATATGGGTTGGTTTTAACTTGATTATTGTAACGGTGAGATGACATTTATAATTTTTCAATTTTTATTTATGGTGTCTCTTTCCTGATTCCAGGAATCCAACTCCCGAGGGGTCTAAAACAGAAATAGAATGGCTGCCAATCACCGAAAATGATTTCAATTTTCTTGAAATCAATGATCCATCTTCCATGGTCGCTTTTCCTTACAAAGAGAGGATGGACTTGTGGGAAAAGTTTTACAAGTAATAAGAACTACACTTTTTTGCATTACTAATTATTACATAATCAGGAACTTTCCGAAAAAATACGAATTCATTCAAAAACATTTTGAGGTAGGTATATGGCTGAGCGATTAGTGCGGTAAACCATTCATAATTAAGTATTTACCATCACTAACTAACGTAGTATGATTTTTTTAAATATTTGTTGTATTTATTTTTAATCAGATGTAAAAACGATTCATTTAAAAAATTTAATGATTATTTTCGAGTATGAATGAAATGAACCATTACGATTACGTAGGGGCATATGTATATAGGTACTCGAATAAAATTTGTCATTATTTATTTCGCGCCCGTGGAATACCAAAGTTCTATCTACCATTTCTATGAAACTGAGATATTGAGGTTGAAAGCTTGAATACCAAATAAAAATCACTTGCAATTGATGAGTAAGCTAATTTGTATGTAAAGCATTGTAATTGATTTTTATTTATTGAAATGATTAAATATAATATTGGGCATTCTATGCAAAACACGCGGTATTTAAACAAACAACCAAGAAAAAAACAATAGGACCTTGTTGCTTGAAAATGACACGTTTTTTTGCCAAAAGGACATGTGGAATTGTGAGCTTTCTTAAACCTAAAGATGATTCAATTACAATATATTCTGCTCATTCACATTTCAAGCATGTCAATTTTATTTTTTTCTCAGTTTCACGCAATTGACAGATGGAACATCGTTGTCCCAAGCGAATGCTTTTGAAGTACTAAGCAAATATTACTCCCAAAACATTTCATCTTTAGCGGATAGAACTAAGTTGCGGTGAATTTGCTCTTAAATTGCAAATGGAACCTTGTTTTTCGAAAAAATATGCATAGAGTAATAATTTAAAGAGAACTTTTTTTGCATGATTATCTGTGAACTTACATATTTTTTTTGTTTTTGTTTTAAAAAAGAAAGACAAATATTCCCGGGTTACGAATAACCTAACAATGTTTGAAAATCTCCTACTACCACCACAGAAAGCCGAAAATGTTGCTTGTGTCGTGATGGAGGACTTAGCCGGCCGAGGAATCGAACACGGGACGCCCGGGTGGGACCCAAACGCGATGCCCACTCAACCACCAACCAGTCTATTATATAAGTTTGTCATATTTTATGATTTGAAAGGGATAAAAAAAATCCTTGGAACTTCGTGCAAATAAGTCAATTTTGGCCAAAATGTCAGTTAAAACCTTGTTATTCCAAGGGGATGAATTGGCTGCAAATAATGTTATTAGTGTCCACAACATGTTGGTTTCATATTAAAAATGATAAGAATAATTGTCGGGCTTGTGATAGTTATTTAATGAGATATATATGTTATCTAATTGTTATCACCACTGGTAGGTACAGCGTCGAATAGCGTATTCAAAGAATTGGCAAAATATGCAAACAGTCGGGTGATAACTGTTTACAAGACGAAACTGCCTGAGAGTAATCATTTTGTGAGCATCCATTTCAACTTAATTGTGCCTGAGAGTAATCATTTTGTGAGCATCCATTTCAACTTACTTACATTGATAAATAGCAAAAAATAGTACAGATTTTAGACAAACTTATCTTTGCATTCCCTTAACGGTAGAAAAGGCAGGGTTGTTGGTATATTTTTTAACAGTACATATACTTTTTAAACTTTAAGTTTGGACAAAGTTTAAAGATCGCGCTTTCGGAGTATCTGGGCCTAAGGCTTGGAATAAACTCCCTCCGGAACTAAGACGCATAACAAGCCCAACAGAATTTAGGTCAAAATTAAAAACCTTCCTTTTTGGGCTCTCATATTCTTAATTTAAATATACCTCTCTGAGAGTATCATACTTGTATTGCCTATGATATGTCTTAATCATACTTTTCTTATTGAATAAAAATTACTTGAATCTTCACACATCAATCTGTCTCCTGACGAATCACACTCAGGAAAATCAAATCCTTGTACTACTGTACCGCCCACTATAAAATGTTGCTTTTGATTTCCAAAATACACTCATTAAAGAATGTATTATATACTAATATTAAAATATATTTCAGGATTAAATACATGTAACAAGCGTTCACAATAATGTCCTCTGCGTGCGAACTCTATCTAAATTTCTTACTAGACAATAAACAGTGTTAATTTAAGCGATCTCCCAGGTAAGTATGGTCCTGTATACATTTTTAGGAAGCATCGCGTTCATTGGTCGAGACATTGTACATATATTTTCGTATGAACCGGTGAATGCAATTTTTAGCCATAAGGTGTTTTTAATTGTTTGTCTAGTTAGTAGTTTTTCTAGATTTTAGAAATATTCTGTAAGTTTGTACAGCGCCTTTGAGGTGATTTTTTTTACAAAAACGGCGCTATATAAATCATCCAAATATTACTATTATTTATATATCGTACATTTTGTGATTGCGAAAGTGCAAGTAAACTTTCATTCCTTGTTAGTGCATCCTTTGGTCACACGCTGAAATAAGTTCATAATCTTTGCAAGTTGTTTTTGATACTTATTTGGACATTTTTGACGACAGAATGGCAGGCCCAGTGATCACAGTGAAACAGGGGGAGTTGGAAGGTGGAGAGGCAATTACAGAAAATGGAAAGAAATATGTCTATTTCAAAGGAATTCCTTTCGCCGAGCCTCCAATTGGAGATCTCAGATTTAAGGTAAGTTACATGCTATAATCTGTTTCGTGACAGTTGATCACCCGACCGTTAGACCCTCTCATACTTATATACAGTTTGCAGTCGTTATTCATTTTGGGGTGTTATGCCGTGTTGCGCTGCTTCCTTCTTTAGCCAACTTTTCGGACAGCGTTACAGTGTCCAGCCCCTAGTTCTAGATGCGACGGGGATTCCCCTGGCAGAGACATCACGTACACTATGCGCGCGTTCAAAATCGACTTAGGATGTGTTGAAAAACCACCCCCTCTATATCCGGGGCTGCAACTTATTATTAAATGTATTTTAGGTGATTGTAGGTTTGAAATCAATAAATATAATTTTATAATTATTAATAATTGATCAACTGTTGGGGATCAACTGTCGGGTGACCGCTATAATCTACATCACTAAACAGTCAATCTCTGGAAGTGTGAGATGAGCCGTCAAATTGTATTACCATTAAGATGAATGAATCCTGACACACACCACTTTTCATGCCGTTATTGCGTAATTTATTTATTAATCAATTTATTTCCGTTATTTTAAAACTTTTAACATGATCAGAGATATGAATAATTTGATTAACTTGATCCATGCTCTATCTTTCTGAGGCGTTATCGATTTTTTTTTGCATTCGTCGTAAATATACATATTTATTTTTGGGTTTAAATGTAAAATTACTTATAACAAAAAACCAAGGGTTCAGTACCCGTGTGATAAAATATTTACAATAAATGCGAAAATTGTAAATGTAAAATAAAACAAATGAAAAATTTATAGCACCATACTAATAACACAAATAATCACTATTATAAACCTTATACATACAACGGCAATAATCACTTACATGTACATATATATATACATAAAAGAGATAACAAATGCATATTTCGGGGCTATCTAGTTAGATAAAATTTTCTCAAAAAGAATCCATCTGTTGTCAAAATTGTCTCTTTTCTATTTGGATATATCCTTTTTATTTGTCGAGCGCCATTTTAAGTGTAATAATATTAGTTGTAATAAGTCAGGTACGCCTCAAACGTCATACATATATTATGTATGGTAATGTTATATTATCGTGAAAAGGTACTTATGGATATGGATCCAAGTGGTTTGAAAGGCACTGAAAAATAATAATACAAGATAAAGAAATTGTCATAATGCAAACATTTTTATGCATGATGCGTGCAAATAATACGTATTGAAAACATTCTGCGGATCGACTCTATTTTGTAATACTTAAAGGTACATTTAAGATAATTAGAAAATGAATAATGAAACATGGTAAATTATTTTTTTTAGGACCCTCTTCCAGTAAAGCCATGGTTAGGAAGAAAGTTGGCTATAAAGGAAGGAAGCCAATGTACCCAAGTGAACATGTTTGTAAATGGCGAGCTGCTTGGAAGCGAGGATTGCCTCTATCTGAACGTGTATACGCCCAGTTTACCAAAGAACCCTAGTGACGAGAAATACCCAGTGATGGTGATGATACATGGTGGAGGATTCAGAGGCGGTAGTGGAGGCGCAGAAGGATTTGAAGCAGACCTTTTACTAGAAAAGGATGTAGTTTTTGTGTCCATCAATTATCGGCTTGGTGTTCTTGGATTTCTGTGCCTCGATGCTCCCGAAGTTCCGGGAAATGCTGGATTAAAAGACCAGACTCTTGCCATGGCTTGGGTTAAGGAGAATATCGAATCGTTCAATGGAGATTCGGACAATATTACCATTTTCGGATGCAGCGCTGGTTCCGCTTCCATAGATTACCAAATGCTTTCTCCATTGTCGGAAGGCTTATTCCACAAAGCGATTCTTGAATCTGGATCATCATTGAACCCTTGGGCAAGGATTAAAAACCCAGCACAACAGGTTGAAAAGTTTAAAAGGGTCTTTGGGATAACAACAGACGATACTGTTGATTTGATTCAACAATTGCAGAGCATCGGCGACAGAGAGCTTGTCGCAGCAATGGATAAAATAATTGATGACGATTCATTCAAATCTGGCGAACTATTTGGATTCGCTCCGGTCGTAGAGAAGCCTTTTGAAAATGTCAAAGCTTTTTTAACAACCGAGCCCCTCGAAGTCCTGAAACAGGGGAGTTTCCACAAGGTTCCGATAATAATGGGATTTTGCAGCAATGAAGGTTGTATCTTTAAAATGTTTTATGGAAAGCAGTTGCCAAATATTATTGCAAGGCAGTATACAGACTACATGTCATCATTCAGCGTTGGCGATGTCACAAAACTGAATAAAGATTTGACAAATGTTTACAACGTCAGCAATCAATCAGAGACTGAACAAGTGGATAACTTTCTCTCCGACTTGCTGTTTGTCGCAGGAATCGAAAAATCCTTCCATTATTACGTTCAGCACGGTATTCGTGCTTACGGTTATCTCTTTTCATATGAAGGAAGTTTTGAATTTGACATGGAAATATTTAAGGCATTCAAGGGGAGCGGAGCGTGTCATGGTTCCGAGTTAATGTACCTAACAAAAATGGCTAATATAAAGTACGATAACGCGACGCCAGCTGATTTCAAAGTTCGACAACAATTACTTGAGATGTGGACCAGCTTCGCGAAGTTTGGGTAAGCTTACATGTATTTATTTTCTTTCATCCTTACACAGGAGTAATAAACAATCACTCGCGAATTGGAGCCTTCAACAATTTAGCGGTACCGCACCCATAACATTTACGTAACAATCCTAACAATCTTTTCCGAGACAATTATTTCAGTAATACTGTAATTCTCTTTTATCATGATAAAATAATTTTAGTTAATATAAAAAAATTTATAATCAATAAATAAAGATGTGCCCAAGATTTGAGCACATATAAATTTGGAAGGTTTCTTCGTTTCACATCTAAATCGCATTTTTTATCTCGTCTTGTTAGTTTGAGGGTTTACCTATTGATCTTAATTTCAAAAACTTCAATACATAATGTCAAACCGTGGCTAAACATGATTCATTAAAATTCATATAGTTAGTTAAAGGATACTGTTACGAAGCAGTTTCTTCATTTTTTGCCTTGACTCCTTGCCTGAACCCTAGAATATTTAGATGGATGTTACGTTTCGGTGCAGTTCATGAGTATTTATTTTGAAGAACATGTTCTCTTAGTAAGTTGTTTGCTTTGTTTTAATTTTGTTGTTTGTTGTTCTAACAGGAATCCCACACCTGAAGAACCTAATTCTGAACTCATAACGTGGACTCCAGCGACCAAGGAGAACTATGAAGTGCTTGAAATTAACAAGGATTTGACAATTATACCTTTCCCATGGGAAGAACGAATTAAGTTGTGGTCGGAGATAGAATAAAGATTAAAAACCTACTTCTTCCTGATTAATACAGAGAATGACCTTTCGTCTGAATAATTTCATACAAAAGTGCCTGGCTACGTAATATAAACATATTTAGTAAAAAAATAACCTACTTTGTTAAACAATTTTATATAAATAAGAAAAACCGCAAATCATTGATAAAAATATTTTGCCTCATCGAGAAACATAATTTTAAATATCGAAATAATAAATAGGAGGCTTTATGGCATTTAAAAAAATACTCGATGGTATTTCTCATGGTTGTCGCAGTGACGAGAAACTGAAAATGTTGTAAAATTTCCCAAAATGATCCATCTTAAAACGTTTTAATAAAATTAAAAATTGCTTGTAAGAACACATATTTTTATTTATTAATGGCACGCTATCTATGCACTGCAAACCTTCCTGGTTGGAGGTTCCTTTGCCAAAAAGTCCTATGGTTAGGTAAGTATTTTGATTTAAAAAGTAATACAAGTACATAGTCACAACAGTGTTGGTGGTTTACCAGCGCTTTGTTAGTACACCGTCTAAAGTTGCTTTCTGCCATACTTCATTAAAAAAAACTTGGCCTATTGTAAAGCCGTCAGAAAAAGGAACCTAGAAACGTTTTGTGCAAAACATATTTGTCTTTAAATTTTGTCTAATTATGGTAAACCATAACGCAACTTTTAGGATCACGACCTATAAAATTAGCTCTTCGCTATGTTGATATATTATTGATTTCTCCTCTGCTGTTGGCAATAGTTGATCAATCCTGATGTTTATATTCTATCATTGTATAAAACGTTACTAGAACTTCAAGTCCGTTCTTAAAGACCAATCTTCTAATGGCGTTACATCTTGTATTTACCACTAGGTGTTAGTTAATAAATTTGCCTTATGTAAATAGATGACTTGTGTATTTGGGCTCTAAAGTCCATCAGACACCAGAGAAAGCCCATTAGATGCGCAAGTGACTTCAGAAAATGTATTTCGAGAATGAGTGAATTGTGTTATTCTTAACTTTGCGACTTGGGCGACATGTTCTTCTTCCTGATTGATTTTTCGTTATTTTTAAGTGCTCTTGCAAGAAAAGATCAACTACCACAGAAATTCCCCAGATTTCAAGTACGCCATACCTCACAACGAATAAGGCTTCTGGTTATTGAAATTCAATAACGGATTTTTCGAGATTTTCGTGGTCATGTTACATGGGATTCGAAAGCTTATACTATACTATACTATATAGCTCTTCCATACCCCACAGCAAATAACACTTTTGATTATTGGAAATCAATAATTGATTTACTAACTATTATTGATCTTTTGGATGTTACATCGGATTCACCACCTTACGCTACCGTTACTCTGAGCCCAAGTGTCTCTAGATGTTTGGCCATTAACATCACAGCTGTTCCAGAAGATTGCGGCGATGGACATAAATTGGATCATTTTGGAGAATGCAGAGAAGTTATGTAATAAGAAAACAGGTTCTTATAAGTATTAATAAACATACATATTTGGTTTAAATTTATTTTTAACTTAATGAGTAATGATTAAATTGTAATATTTAATTAAATGAAGACAAGATATTAGCGAAACAAAATGGAAAATCTGATAACAGAAAATCAGAAAAAGATACTATTACATAAAAGTACTTGTAACAAGATGTGGAAAACACACTTTATTTATGGTTTCGGTGTGTGGCACCTCTAGTGCTTACCAATTCACATTTGGGCATTGGTAATATTGCGAGCCCTGCAATATTTTGGAATGCAACAGTTGTTTTCGTTATTTGCTTTTGGGGTGTTATGCCGTGTTGCACTACCTCCTTCTTTAGCCAACGTTTCGGACAGCGTTACAGCGTCCATCATCAGGCCAGATGTGTAATTGTGATCCAATTGTTGATGCTGCACAGATTCAAATCAGCAGATTTGATGGAGCAGCCGAGAGTTTAGGGCGGTCCTCTCGAACGCAATACGACGGATCCTTTTTTAAGATCACTACGATCGTGATTGTGAACCTTGGATGTCGTACTCGCCATCTTGGGAGCTGACTGAAAATCATCCTGGAGGGATGATTGGCATCCAGAATCATCTGCCTCTTCTGCTTCTGGAGGGTCCTTTGGCTGGGAGCCAATTATCTGAAGTCCTGCCCTTCTCACAATGTGAGATTCGTTTCACAAAAGAAGATTTTATCATGCATCATTTCACCTTAACACGGTATCAACATGAACTATTTAAACCGAAGGAAGCCCTTTCCAGACAGCCTTAGTTTCAGGATGTCATTATTTTAGTTTTTAATATATATTTTTTGTATTTCTAATACCTTCTTTTCTTTGAAAATCTTTAACCTACTCCTTACATCTGCCATGCGAGCAGTGGCGTAGCTAGCATGTGTGGCACCCGGGGCGGATGCTGTGGTGTCACCCCCTCCCCTCCCCCACGTAGATCCTTTTTTTGAGAACACTATCTTTTCTAGCGCCTCCTAACTTAATTTAATTACCATCTGTGGTCGTGATCTGAAACAGCTATAGTCACGATCATATTTATCACAACGGGGGCGGGGGGGGGGGGGGGGGGGGAGAATAATGGGATAGGATGGGGCGGAACGGGAAGATTTTACTTAGTAATTTTTTATTCAGTGTCACCCCTCATCGGGCGGCGCGGCACCCGGGCGAATCGCCCCCACTGCCCCCCCCCCCCCCCTCACCCCTTGCCAAAATCGTAATTTGTATGTTTGATTTAAAAAAAAACTTTCACAAAGCGCCTGGCGTCCAGCGCGTGTCCTTTTATCGATTATTCATTGAACACATCCTGAGTTGATTTATGAACGCATCCTAAGTCGATTTTGAACGCGCGCAAAATGTATGGCATTGGTTCTCAACGTGGGCGATAACGCCTCCTTGCAGGCGTTTGAGACTTTCAGGGGGCGGTAGAAGACCCAAAGAAAATTAGGGGGCGCTAATATATAATCACTTTTATCACGTGTGCGAAAATGCACAAAAATCGATAGTCCGGGAAATGGATGAAAATAGAATTGAAAGATTTAAATTGGAAATTCTATATTAAATTGGATGAAATGAAAATTTTTTTTATTACATAATTTTATCATCCTACGTGTTTTATTATTAATAATAATTGACACTATATCATGAATACAAGAAGGAAGGATATAGCAACCCGGTACTTAAAATACCAAAGAGATGCTTTTGAACTTGCTAAACAAAAAGATAAAATAAATAATCTCATATATTTTTAATCGAATTATTATTGTTGAGTTGAGCCCTCCCGCTAGGGGGCACCATTATCAAATTTCTGCCCCGGTTTGAAAAAATCGTAGATCAGGGCCTACATGTTTCATCAACAATTATGGATTTTCCAGACTCAAAATCACAAAATTTTATTACCCGTCGATTGAGAATAGACCTATCAATAGTATCGTTACCATAAACATCCTTTGAACGACGATGAATCTCAGTAGGAGTCACTTTTTGGCGTTTAAAAAATCGATAATTTTACGATTTTTAACTCGCGTTGACAGCACAAGATATTTCCATTTAGCTCCATATTTCTCAAAATACACTGAATGAATTCAGCGACCTCAAACCTATGCATGTGTAAAGGGGAGTAACGCCACCACCACATTCAAGAGCCAAGAAGAGCCAATAATAGAAGATAGAGAGGAAAAAATACGAGAAAGGGAAAAGAAGTCAAGAAGAGACGAGAATATCCAAGCAGAGATAAACAGAGACAAGAAGAATTAAAAAAAGCCATGAAGTGATAAGTGATAAAAAGAGACAGTAAGAGGCAAGAAGAGCCAAGAAGAGACGAAAAGATCACAAAAAAGACAAGAAGAGACAAGAAAAGGCAAGAAGTGATGAGAAGATCCAAGAAGATACAATAAGAGACAATAAGGGTCAAGAAGAGCCAAGAAGAGACTTGAAGATCAAAGAAGAGGCAATAAGTGCCAAGAACATCCAAAAATAGATAATAAAATCCAAGAAGAGCCGAAAAGAGGCAATAAGAAAGGAAAAAATAATTATAAAGCACACTCCATTCCTTCATTCCTGCCCATCCTAAATTCCAATATTGGCTTATTAAGTTGCAACGTATACCGGTCGATTAAACTCCAACCTCCTGCCCATCCTCAGAGGACGTGCTCCAAGTTCTTACAAATCAGTGCTCCCTATTGTACCGGGACAGGAGTGCTCCTGGCTGGGGTGGTACAATCCTATCGTTTATCACTAACTCGTGTAGCATTAATTTGGTTATTTTTGTTGTATTTGTCTAGATTCGGGTCAGAGGTTCAAAAGATTCAGATAAAAAAAATTAATGATTATTCTCGAGAATTAATAAAATAAACCATTACGATTACGTAGGTGCATAGGTACTCAATTAAAGTTTATCGTTTATTATCTCGTGCCCTTGGAATAACAAGAGTCTAACTGCTATTTCTATGAAAGTGAGATATTGAGGTTGAAAGCTTGAATACCGAGTAAAATCACTTGGAATTGATGAGAGCGTGAATTTGTATTGTAATTGTTTTTTTTTATTGAAGTAGTAAATATAACACTGTTGCAAATGGAACCTTGTTTTAAAAAATCAATTTAAAGCATTATAAATAGATCTTTTACATGATTATCTACGAACGTACTTAGAACATATTTTATCCTCATCATTGAATCCCGCCTGACGAAATGAGACGAAGTCTCCGTGACCCCTTATGGTTTTTCTTGCCAATAGATTCCTGAAAAGTGTTCAATGCACGTATTTTAGTGCATTAAACACTTAGTTATTTTTTATAGTGCTTACCTTCTCACGTCGCGAAATATGTGTAGTTTGTCATTTAGCCATTGTTTTAAAGTTTAAAACCGATTAAAAATTTGAAAGTAGAACTAAGGAACAAAGAAACTATCGAAGAGCTGTATTGTTTACATGGCCCGTCAAGTGTCCATCCGTTTAGAAATTTATGAGACCTCTTCAACCAAGCTGTGTTCGAAAGATAAAGAGATAAGCAATAATTTGTTAAATAATTTTTATGTTTTGTATCAGATGAGTTGTATTATATTTTTTAACAAACATTTTTTTGTCCGAGGCAGTGGTATTCAACTGGTTGTTAGAAGATTCTGGATACATAATGACGTGTACGCATAATGTGTTGCGGTCCTTTTGCCAAATTGCTTTTTCTGGGATGGATTGTGCAAGTGGAGCGGATGGGTAAAGAGGTGAGTGCCTGGAGAGAATATGATCCGGAAGAAAAGGGCAGCGATGCTTTGGGAAGCCCGAGGGAGACATGGCGCGATTGGTTGCATCAGGTGCTCGAGGAAAGAAGCATGAAAAGATGTGTGAATGCGAGTGTGGAGGGATGCGAGTGGTGCGGTGGTATGTCCCCTCTGCATGAGGATTACTAAGATTCAAAAAGAGCCAGAAAGAGGAGAGAAATTTTATAAAACGAAAAAGGATTTGGAGCGTGCCAAGAAAAGCCAAGAAGCGCGAGAAGAGCAAAGGCGGTCAAAGAAATGCCAAGAAGGAGCGAAAAAAGCCAAGGAGAACTAATAAGAGCCAATAGAGGTTATCCACCACTTACCCGCCCTGGTATAAGGAACAGATGGTTACTCCTCCAAGGCTCAAAGAAGAAGAGCCAGAAAGAGGAGAAAAAATTCATAAGACAAAAGAGAATCTGAAGTGTGCCAAGAAAAGCCAAGAAAGGCGAGAAGAGCCAAAGCGGGCAAAGGAATGACACGGAGGAGCGAGAAGAGCCAAGAATAGACTGAAACAAAAATAGAAAGAAGGGTCGGTGAGTAGTTGGAAGATTTAAGAAGAGCCAAGATCTGTCAAGACAAGACAAGACAAGACAAGACGAGCCACGAAGAGGCGAGAAGACCCAGGAAAAGGCAAGAAGAGCCGAGAAGAGCCAAAAAGAGACGATAAAATCCCAGGAGAGATAAGAAGAAGCAAGAAGAGACACGAAGTGTCAAGAAAGGCCAAGAAGGACCGTGAAGATCCAAGACGAAGCAGGAAGAGAGGTGAATAAGGGAGCCATAAAGAAAGGAAAAAAATAAAGTCATAATGTTCAATCCATTCCTTTATTCCTGCTAATCCTAAATTCCAATGTTAGCTTACTAGGTTGCCGTGTATATCGGCCAATTAAACTCCAACCTCTTGCCTATCCTCAGAGCACGTGTTCCAAATGCTTACAAATCAGTGCTTCCTGGTTTCCCGGTCTTATCGGGACAGAAGTGCTCCTAGCTGGGGTGGTACAATCGTATCGTATTATAATATATCATCGAACCCTGCCTGACTTCGGGATCGAGCATAGAAGAACATTGGAGAAAAATACTAAAATACTAAAATACTAAAAATACGGCTCCCACAATCTCAGATCCGGTAGACCAATAAGAGCCCAACAAATGATTTTATTTTATTTTAAAAGTAGTATTTATGTTACACTTATTATAATAATTTTTATTTTATTTTATTTGTTAGCGTTATATACAAGTTCATATATAACAGTGTTAGAGATAGTCATATCATTGACCAATAAAATAACGACATAAAAATTTGAGACCATAATAAAAAGAAAAACAAACAAAACAATATATGTATGTAATATAAACAGTTCTGAAAAAGTGCATCTATTCACTTATATCTACAAAAAATGTATTTTCAAGGGTAATATATACTGTAAAATTTTTGAAGAGGTTATTTATTGCAAACTGCTGAAATCAATAAGAAAATGTAATGAAAATGAAAAAAAAATGAAAATGAAAACTGAAAAAGAAAGATAAGGAATTAATGAAACATTAAGTTTTCCGTTGAATATTACTTTTTACGAATTTTATGAAGTTAGCAAGGTTCGTGTTAAACATGTCAATGTCTGTGCATAATCTATTGAAAGTGCTACAGCTTCTTCTTATAAACACATTTTGAAGATAATTAGCATTGCTCTTAGGAATATAAAATATGTCTGGAGATCGAGTGACTCTTATTGGACATCTGAAATTAATATTCTGTAATAAGTAAGGGCTATCAATAAAATTGTGGATTATCTTATAAAGCATTACTAGGTCTCTGATATCTCTGCGTTGATCAAGGGTTTTGAGGTTCATAGAGACATAATTTACATCATTTCGCATGCGAAACGAAACATATTTCAGAAACTTTTTCTGGACTCTTTCTATATTTGATTTATATGTAGAACAATGAGGGTTCCATACTGTTGAAGCATACTCTAGGTGGCTTCTGACGTGTGATATGTATAGAATCTTAAATGTTTGTGGATTTTTGAAAACAGAACTTACTCTAAGTATAAATCCTAGCATTTTCAAAGCCTTAGACGTGATGTGCTCGACGTGAGATTGAAAAAGAAGCTTACTGCTTAACCTTTTCGTCCCGGAAAGAAAAAAATCACACTTCATCCGAAGGGGGGTCACTCGGGGACCCCAATTTGTTTTGCTTATTAAAGGGTGTTAATGACACAATTTTTGGAAATTTGTTTTGGTAATAATTAGAAAGAAGCATATTCATCTTATTTCAATAGTCATTATCTAAATCGTTTCATAAATAAAGTCATAATTAATATTCTAACGAATTTAGACCACAACGCGTATTTCTCCATAGAAAACAGAGAAGGCGGGTCGATAGCCACCATAACGCTTTGTTTCCGAATGTTGACTGGCGATTGGCGCGTAGCGGAAACGATCCAGACCGAATGATCTTTGACCGGCAAGCGAACATTATAGCATTGTAAAAAGAGCAAACTAGATGCGCAGTGTAAACAAACGGGATCTAGTCCTTTCCACTAACAACTCAGAAATTACTTGCTATCGCTTAGAATCGTCCCGATACTTCCAGCGGATGGATACGGGGTAACGCCCGAACGGAGGGGAAGGGGGGCGGGCTGGATAGATTCTCGACCGGAATTTGATATAAATGAATTGATATTAAGAAAAGTAGTAATGCGATATTAATTTTTTTAATGCAGATCGATAACCAAATATTTTTTCTAGGATTACCCAAATTATTGAGTATGTGGTTTAAAAAACAACTTAGATACAGCGTAAAACTCTCGTTAGTGTAAGTGCGTTCCCCTGGTCCGGTACGGAAGTGTTAATGACACTACTATCTATTCTTACTTTCTTCTTTATTTAATTTTTCTTTCTTTCCTATATTTCTTTGTATCCGTTACCTTATTTTCTTTGACTTTTTTATTTTTATTATTTTTTTATTTATTTTGACTTTGTTCTATCTTTACTCTTATTTATAAATACCTATGTTTTCAGAATACGCACTCTCTACGGGAAGTGCAAGATTACACTTACCTCCCCACATTCTGGATTAAAGACAATTATTTTTATTATAATATAAAATTTCTTCAAGGAAAAAAAATCTAAAAAACTTGGTATAAATCAGTCAATTTTGGCCAAAATGTCAGATAGAACCTTCTTACACCAATGAGATGAAGTGCAAATGATGTTATTAGTATCCATAACTTGTTGGTATCATATAAAAATTATATGGATAATTGTCGGGCTCGTGATAGTAATGTTATCTAATTGTAATCAGCACTCGTAGGTACTGCGTTGAATAGCAAGCATTTTAAAGAATCATTGCAACCGGTCGGGTGATTAATGTTTACAAGACGAAATGTGTCTGACTAATATAAAGAGTAATCATTGGGTGAGCATCCATTTCAAAGACTTACATTGATAAATTTCTTAATATACTACAGATATTAGACAAACTGACTTTCGCAATTCCAATGTGGGTAGAAACAACAGGGCTGTCGCTACATGTCGTACATTTTATGATTGCCCAAATGGAAGCAAACTTTCATTCCTCTTTAGTGCATCCTTTGATTACACGAAGAGATAAGTTCACAATTTTGTTATATTATATGACCGAGCGATTATTGCGATAAACCATTCGATTATTTCAATGATTCTATTTTTATAATTAAATTTTTTTACCATCACTAACTCACTCATGTAGCATGGTTTTGTTATTTTTGTTGTATTTATCTAGATTCGGGTCAGATTCAGATAAAAAATTAATGATTATTCTCGAGTATGATTAAAATGAGCCATTACGATTACGTAGGTGGAGAGGTAGTCAATTATAATTTATCGTTTTATTTATTGTGCCCTTGGAATAATAAGGTTCTACGCACTTTTCTATGAGAGTGAAATATTCAGGTAGAAAGTTTTAATACTAATAAAATAACTTGGAAATGATGAGTAAGTGAATTTGTGTGTAACGCATTGTAATTGATTTTTTTAAATTAAAATAATTAAATATAATATTGGACATTCTTTGAAAAACACGTGGTATTTAAACAAAACTAAGAAAATGTAGATAGAACCTTGTTGCTTTGAAAAGGATTTTTTTTTTGTAGAATTGTATGCTGTCTTAAGGGTCCACTATTCGAATTTTGACCGATTTCTTACATATCTCCCTTAAATATTTGAAGTTTTTAAGCTCTTAAAAAATATATATGTTATTTTTGAAGATAATATCTAGATAAGTTCCACGCCGAAACGCAAATTACAATGTAATGCGATTTTTTTCTATCGAGGGAATTTCATGTCATGAAATTCCCTCGATAGAAAAAAATCGCAAAGTATGCTCCGAAAATTATTTAAAACAAGTCTATTTCTTTTATTTTACAAGCTATATTTGTGAAAAAATTTACAACGTTTCTTTAAATGATACTCAGATACGTTCCACGAGATTTTTGCTCTATTTTAAACGAGTCATGTTTTATTAAGCTTTTTCGAAATTTTCGCAGCTATTTTACGACTTGAAATATTAGCGCACTCTGTCCAACATTCGTAATTACATATCTCTCCATCTTCTTCTTTTTCAACGCCGTGCGTTTCAAGAGCGCCGCCTTAAATTTTAAGATAATTCAATTATGTTCTGCTTATTCACCTTTTATATTTGTCATTTTTAATTTATTTTATCAATTCCACGCATTTGTCAAATGGAACTTTTTTGTCCCAAGTGAATGAGCTCGAAGTATGACGCAAACGGAACCATGTTGCTCCAAAAATATTTTTCTTTGACAGATAGATAAGTTGCCGTAAAATTTGCAAATGGAACCTAATTATTTTAAAAATAAAAATGTGTTTTCTTAATTTCTACAAAGTTGCTCTTAAATCGCAAATTGAACCTCGTTTTTCTGAAAAATTACCTTAAGGTATTTTAAATCGAACTTTATTGCACGATTATTCACGAACGTATTAAGAAGTTGGGCATATTTTATAGATTTAAAGGGAATAAAAAATCTAATAAACTTCGTGTAAAGAATTCAATTTTGACCAAAATGTCAGATAGAACCTTGTTATCCCACGGGGAGTCTTATCTGCAAATGATATTATTATTGTCATATTAAAAATGATTTGGATAATTGTCGGGCTCGTGATATTAATGTTATCTAATTGTTATAAGGCAGGTACCGCGTTTATATTCAAAGAATCAGTACAAATAGTCGGGTGATACCTGTTTACAAGACGAAACGTGTCTAAGTAATATCAAGTGCAATCATTTTGTGAGCCACAATTTCAATAACTTATATTAATAAATTTTCTTATATTGTACAGATTTTATACAAACTTATCTTTGCAATTCCACCAACATCAACGCAACGGTAGAACGACAGGTTTGTGGCTACGTCTCGTACATTTTGTGCATGTACAAGCAAACTTTCATTCCTTATCAGTGCATCTTTGGCTACACGCAGAGATAAGTTCTTTATAAGTTATTTTGTTTTTGATATTAATTTGAACATTTTTGACTTCAGAATGGCGGGCCCAGTGATCACAGTGAAACAGGGGGAGTTGGAAGGTGGAGAAGCAATTACAGAAAATGGAAAGAAATTTGTCTATTTCAAAGGGATTCCTTTCGCCGAGCCTCCAATTGGAGATCTCAGATTTAAGGTAAACTATACGCTAAAATCTATACTACTAAACAAAAAACATATTATTTTTTGAAGAAGAAGATAACACTTATAATCTAAATGAAAATATGAAAGAAAACAAGACACAGAAAAACAGAAAAAAACAATGGTCGCAACTGGGACTCGAACCCAGACCTCTCGTCTAACCGGGACGTGCGCGTTTTCCAATTTCGCTATTGCCACCTTTTGTCAAACCGTCATATTTAGATTATAAGTGTTATCTTCTTCTTCAATGATATATTACGTTGATGGGAATAACTTTCAAAAGTTATAAAAAGAGAGTTTTTTTCATAAAAAATTGAATATTCATTTAGACTTTCATAAAGTCCGAATTTATTCATATGGAACTATTCCATATGAATAAATTCGGATACATTTATCCGAGACGCTATTCAGGTTACAAACCAATTCTTAGAATGATTGTTTCCAATAAAAAGAATAGTTGCCTATAATATGGAAAAAGAACTAGTTGGAGATAATATTAATGATTCTAAATATTTGAAATATGACATTGACAAATATGACGGTTTGACAGAAGGTGGCAATAGCGAAATTGGAAAACGCGCACGTCCCGGTTAGACGAGAGGTCTGAGTTCGAGTCCCAGTTGCGACCATTGTTTTTTTCTGTTTTTCTGTGTCTTGTTTTCTTTCATATTTTCATTTAGATTATAAGTGTTATCTTCTTCTTCAATGATATATTACGTTGATGGGAATAACCTTAAGAAGTTATAAAAGAGAGTTTTTCTCATAAAAAATTGCATATTATTTTTATTTATTATTTTATACTATTTTTATTTATTTTGGAAAATCTACACATTTTTTTACATCCATATATGATAAATTTATCAATAATACAAATAAAATCTAATAACATATTTTCACACAAACGTAAAATTATAACAAAAAATTAAGGGTCCCGTAGGTACCCGAGGGTTAAAATATAAATAATTACAAAAATTTTGTATATAAAATAAAATATAAATAAGATATTCTCGTACTTCTATTTTTGATACTGACAATTCGTTGTGGAACTCAATTGTAATAATATTTTATTGCTTTAATATATGTATTATTAAAATAAGATATTATAAGAACACAAATAAATGACAATATATAAGATGATTCATTTCTCTTGTTAGAAGCATTCTTGAATATAATTCAACAATTTGGTCACCTGTCTTCAACAATCACATCAATACCATTGAAAGAGTCCAACACAAATTTTTGAGGTGTATTAATTTTAGACTTGGAATTCCCTTAGAATCAATAAATTATGATCTTTTGTTGCACTCATTAAAATTGTTGAAATTAAGTGACAAGAAAAATTTTTGATCTGATATTTTTGTATAAAATCGTTAACTATCAATTGGATAGCCATGATATATTCAAGTTGATTCACTTTCATATACCTACAATAAGATCAAGGTTCCCTAGTTTGTTTTATTGTGACAACTATATGTCGGTATCAGGCTCCAATTCAGTTGTAAATAGATTACATACCATTGGAAATTTTTATGCCAATGTGGCTGATATTTTTAATATTTCCATACTGAAATATAAGGTTTTACTGATCGAACATTTCAGCCAATTATACGTTAACGAGGTCACTACATAATGATTTTTTGATATTATTGTTTATTTTTAATGTCTGTATAATGTACCATGACTGTAATTAAATATACACAAAATAAATAAATAAATAAAAACATAAACGTCATACTAAAAAAAATTATCCGCACTGCACTAACAATAGCATTAATCATTTATCATTAATATATAACTTATAGCAATAATTCCTTACTAGCAGTTAAAAACCCGCTCAGCTGTTTTCTACTGCTAGGCCCTGCTTGCGGCGGGCGATGCGGCAGTAGCTTTGTAACTAACTTCACATACGAAGATGGTTTTGCATAATGCGCAGCGTCAGAGGTGTACTCGAATTCGGGCTCTTAAATCTCAACCGTACTGAAGATAGCGTATTAACACTATCAAATACGTACGTATACAAAAAGATCATATAAAATAGAGATCACAAATGAATATTTCTGAACCATCTAATTAGATAAAATTATCTCAAATGATCCATCCATTTTCTAAGATGTCTTCTTTATGTTTGGATTACATCTTTTTTAATAGCCGAGCGTCATTTTCAGCTTCATAATATTAGTTGCTAATGGTAAGAATAAATAAAGATAAAGAAATTAATAATAATAAAGTTAACGAAATTGTCTAGATGACGAAGCACATTCGCTTCGTTTTACTAAAGCGCAAACATTTTAATGCATGATCAGCGTGATGTATGCAAATAATATCAAACAAACAAATTTGCAGATCAAATCTCTTTTTTATAATACGTATACGTATACGAAAACGCCTGTAATAGGGACGTTTAAGATAATGAGAAACTGAATAACAAAAGATGGTAAATTACATTTTTAGGACCCTCTTCCAGTAAAGCCATGGTCAGGAAGAAAATTGGCTATAAAGGAAGGAAGCCAATGTACCCAAGTGAACATGTTTGTAAATGGCGAGCTGCTTGGAAGCGAGGATTGCCTCTATCTGAACGTGTATACGCCCAGTTTACCAAAGAACCCTAGTGACGAGAAATACCCAGTGATGGTGATGATACATGGTGGAGGATTCAGAGGCGGTAGTGGAGGCGCAGAAGGATTTGAAGCAGACCTTTTACTAGAAAAGGATGTAGTTTTTGTGTCCATCAATTATCGGCTTGGTGTTCTTGGATTTCTGTGCCTCGATGCTCCCGAAGTTCCGGGAAATGCTGGATTAAAAGACCAGACTCTTGCCATGGCTTGGGTTAAGGAGAATATCGAATCGTTCAATGGAGATTCGGACAATATTACCATTTTCGGATGCAGCGCTGGTTCCGCTTCCATAGATTACCAAATGCTTTCTCCATTGTCGGAAGGCTTATTCCACAAAGCGATTCTTGAATCTGGATCATCATTGAACCCTTGGGCAAGGATTAAAAACCCAGCACAACAGGTTGAAAAGTTTAAAAGGGTCTTTGGGATAACAACAGACGATACTGTTGATTTGATTCAACAATTGCAGAGCATCGACGACAGAGAGCTTGTCGCAGCGATGGATAAAATAATTGATGATGATTCAATTAAATCTGGCGAATTATTTGGATTCGCTCCGGTCGTAGAGAAGTCTTTTGAAAATGTCAAAGCTTTTTTAACAACCGAGCCCCTCAAAGTCCTAAAGCAGGGGAATTTCCACAAAGTTCCGATAATAATGGGATTTTGCAGCAATGAAGGTTGTATGTTCAAAATGTTTTATGGAAAGCAGTTGCCAAATATTATTGCAAGACAGTATACAGACTTCATTTCATCATTCAGCGTTGGCGATGTAACAAAACTGAATAAAGATTTGACAAGTGTTTACAACGTCAGCAATCAATCAGAGACTGAACAAGTAGATAACTTTCTCTCCGACTTGATGTTTATCGCAGGAATCGAAAAATCCTTCCATTATTACGTTCAGCACGGTATTCGTGGTTATGGTTATATCTTTTCGTTCGAAGGAAGTTTTGGATTTGATATGGAAATGTTTAAGGCCTTAAAGGGTAGCGGAGCGTTTCATGGTTCCGAGTTAATGTACCTAACTAAAATGGCTAACGTAAAGTATGATGATGCAACGCCAGCTGATCTCAAAGTTCGACGACAATTTCTTGAGATGTGGACCAGCTTTGCGAAGTTTGGGTAAGCTTACTTGTATTTATTTTCTACTTGCTTTTCCCCGCGGCTTCGCTCGCATGGTATTACGGGATATTACTGTAGCGGTTGAACTTATCAATTATCCCCCCTTCTCCTCACCCCCACCCCCTCCCGCATTCCATACATTCATTCCCTTACATTCAGTTTTCAAACATCTCGCCTGCCACCTAAATTTCATAAAGAAAAAAAGAATTATCCAATTTTGTTAATTCGTTCGGAATTTATGCGCTTACAAATATTTCGGATGTTTATTTTTAATTAAATATTTGGAAGTTTGTTAATATAATTAAAAAATTACACTATTTATTATTCAGTCTTTATAATCGTTACGAATTATATTTTTAATGTAGGAACTCTTATCTGACATTTATTGCAAAACAGAAGCTTGTCCAAAAAAAAAACGAATTCTGATATTTGAATTTTCTGCAGTAGTAACTGACCAGTAGATTGAGTATCTACCAGCCCAAAAATATATCAACATTGTTTCCACAGAAAAGATTTTTTTCTGACGTTAGCAAAAACTCGCTTTTGTTAGCGACAGAAAACGTATAACAAATATAATATATTAATATTTATAATTTCATAACGCCAGAGCTTACCATCATATACAACCTGTAGTCTGCGCATATAATTTAGCTTTATATTGGTGAAAGAATTATTAAAGTCTTTATATTGTGTTATGCGTGAAAAGGTTATAAACGAACTCGAGCAGTTTCGCATTTATAATATTAGTATGGATCATCCTTACATAGGAGTAATAAACAATCACCTGCAAATTGCAGCCTCAACATTTTAACGGTACCGCATCCATACAAGTCACGTAACAATCCTAACAATATTTTTCGAGATTATTATTTCAGCAATGATAAAATAATTTTAATTTATTTGAAAAAAATTTAAATTAATAAATAATGATGTGCCCAAGTTATGGAAGGTATCCTCATTTCGGTGACCGGACAACTCAGAAAGAAACCAACTCAGAACCACCTCAGAAAAGTCATTAAGAGTGATGAAAAAAAATGGTTTAAGAGGTTCCGTTAGGTTAAGATCATGGGCAATTTTAAAATATTTTTTTATAGCTTTTTATGACTTTTTAAAGAGGTGTTGAGTTGACTTTATTCTCTTTAGTTTGTATGGAACCCTTCATTTCACGCCTAATTCACATTATTGACTCGACTTAATATTTCGAAGGTTTACCTTATTAAGGATTTTAATTTCAAAAGCTTTGCTAATGGAAGTTCAAGAGAATTATTTTGAGAAAGTTATTTATTTGTTACTTTACTTAAATGTTTGTTTTGTTTTAATACGTTTTGTTGTTCCAACAGGAATCCCACACCTGAAGAATCTAGCTCTGAACTCATAACATGGCCTCCAGCGACTAAGGAGAATTATGTAGTGCTTGAAATTAACAAGGATTTGACAATTATACCTTTTCCATGGGAAGAACGAATTAAGTTATGGTCGAAGATAGAATAATGATTGAAAACCTACATGTGTACAGAGAATGACTTTTTGTCTGAATAATTTCAAACAAAAGTGCCTGTCTAATATATAAAAAAAATTGTTAAAAGATAACCTACTTTTGTTAAACAATTATATAATAAGCGCCCTTGAGGTGATTTTCTCACGAAAATGGCGCTATAGAAATCATCCAAAAATTATTATTAATACATATCTACCTAGAAAAACCACAAAACATTATTTTAGTTTTTTATGCACAAATTTCACGGTAACTAACTGATAAAAATATGTTGCCTCATCGAGAAACACAATTTTCAATACCGAAATAATAAACAGGATGCTTTGTGGTATTTAAAAAAATACACAGTGGTATTTCTCTTGGAAGTCTCCAGTGACGAGAAACAAAAAATAATGCAGTTTTTCGCAAAATAGCCCATCTTAAAACATATTAATAAAAAGAAAAAGAAAAATTACTTATAAGAAAACGTTTTTTTAAACGGTTTCTATGCGCTGCATGCCGCTGGGAGGTTCCCTTGCCAAAAAGTCATAAAGTTAGTTATATATTTTGATCTAAAAAGTAATGCAAGTAACATAATCACAACAGTGTTGGTGGCTTTTCAGCGCTTGGTCAGTACACCGTCCTAAGTTGCTTTCTGCTATTCTTTAGAGTTACAAAAAAACTTGGCCTATTGTACAGTCGATAGAAGAAAGACACTAAGAAAGTTTTAGGATAAAACACATTTTGCCTAATTATGGTAAACCACAATGCAACTTTGGCGAACACGGCCTATAAAATTAGCTCTTTACTATGATTTTCACCTCTGCTGTTGCCAATAGTTGATCAACCCTGATGTTTATATTCTATCATTGTATAAAACGTTACCAGAACTTCAAGTTCATTCTTAAAGCCCAATCTTCTAAGGCGTTACATCGTGCCACTAAGTGTTAAAATCGTGGCAAAAATGAATAAGTTAGCCATAATTTTATTGTTGAGCTTGTGTATTTGGGCTCTAGTTTCTTCAAAGTCCCTCAGACACCAGAGAAAGCACATTAGATGCGCAAGCGACTACAGAAGATGTATTTCGAGAAGGTGTGTTATTCCAAACCCTCGCAGGGGTTCAGGAAGAAGAACATGTCGCCTTTGGCGTCCAATTTTTAAGTGCTGTCGCAAGAAAAGAACAACTACCACAGAAATTGTCCAGATTTCAAGTACGCCATACCCCACAGCAAATAATGCTTCTGGTTATTGGAATTCAACAACGGATTTTTCAAGTTTTCATGATCTTACGAATGTCACATGGGATTCTACAGATTTTAGTACCACCGCTCCTCCAGACCCTACAGCAAATAACACCTTTGATTATTGGAACTCAACAATTGATTTACCAATTGATCTTTTGGAAGTTACATCGGATTCACCATCTTACACCAACTCTAGTCCGAGCCCAAGTGTCTCTGGAATTTTGGCCATTAACATCATAGCTGCTCCAATAGATTGTGGCTATGGACAAAAAATGGATTATTTTGGAGAATGCAGAGAAGTTATGTAATAAAAAAACAGGTACTTTTGAGTATTAAGGTGTTAATAAACATACATATTTATATTTCTTAGTTATGTTTTTACAAATGTCTTGAGATGTGTGAGGTCTTCAATAATTGTTTTTTTTTTTCATAATCATAATATGTCACACTGCCCTTGGGGTGATTTTTCATAAAAACGACGTTTTTAAAATATTCAAAATATTATTATTATTTAATAGTAATATTGAAGCTTGGCTAAGATTCATTGTGCTACTGCTGTGAAACATTTCCTCATGGGCTTAAGTGTTGAACCTGTGAGTTGTGAAAATATTTCATTCTACCTGCTTAGATTATCTAAGCCTTTATGAAAAAAAGTTATAATAAGCTTTTACAGATTTTGCGGGTTGTGAATAGGTTCAAAGATGTAGGATATATGACTGCCAAGTATGAAATAATTCGAGGCAATCATTTACACAAACAATTTTTACAAATAAACAATCGCATTATTTGTATGTTGAAACATTTGAATACAATATTGGCTGTCCTCCAAGGTTGAAGCCTAATTTCGAAAACATACCGCTGAACGCTTCTGGAAATTGAAGTACCCAACTCATTTCTCCAATAACTAACTAAAGTGATGTTTCAAGAAATTATAACTTATCCATGATGGAGCCCTTATGACAAGCAAAAACTATTCGAGTGTACAGTTCCAGTAAGGAAATCAGTAAAGAAACTGCGCACGTCTTCAGGTGCCTACGTATTACAAGATTTTTAGAAATATGTATTTGTATTTTTATGTATATTAAAAAAAATTACAATGCATCTGTGTTTTAAATTTGTAAAAATTTATTAAAAAAATAGAATTAAACTTCTTTAGGTAAGGGTTGTATGACATTCATAAATATGTATTTTCACAGGTTCCAAAGATTCTATGTTCAGAAAAATTTAATTTTCTGGGGTCTGTCCGTGGAAGGAGATTAACCAGCTTTCGTGTAATTTTCCTCTAATTGAAAATGGCTATCGAGAAGAAAGTCAAAAGTGTTTTGAGCACGCCATTAAAATACAGTGTAGACTTTAAAGAAAATTATGTAACAACTTGTAACGTACAGCGCCCTTTGTCTTTTCTCAATGGTTACATTCTTTATTTATTCAAAAGTTATACCTTCATAATATTTATAAATAATTTCGTGGTATTTAATGTTTCAAAGACCCAATCATGTCTGATTACGTCTAAAAGGGAACGAAATGAAAATCTAGTCTCCTTCAACGGAAGCAATCTTCCGAACAGGTCCTCCATTGATATGCTTGGTGTAACTCTAAGTGTCCAGCTCAGGTACGGGGGCTCCATCGAAGCCAGAGTTAGCCACTCAGAAACTGGGGTGTACAGGGCCCGCAGATACTTTAATAGTATACAACTCCTAACCCTGTACCAGTAACAAGCGTTAAATGGTGAATTGAGTTAACCTTCAAAGGGGAATGCAGAGAATAGAGTATAGAAAAATAAACGAGAAGATAGAAGATAGCAACTAGTTAAAATACAAATTCAAATACCATTCACGAAATCAAATAAACCCGTTGGATAACAAGTTCCTTGGTAAACCTCGTGTTTCACATGCACGAGATAAGGTTTTCTGAATAGCAAAAAATATCAACAGGAAGTTTTGCGGTGTGAAATAAAGTTAGGTAGCTACGTGATACTGATAACTTATGCCGTCCGATATGGCAGTGACAAAAAACAATATAATTCAATGAAAGGTCCACAAAAATGCATTTTAATGTAATGCGATAGGTAAGCTTTTTCTTTTGGGAGTGTTGAGAAGTTGAAGATAATTGAAGAGGGGAAATAGAAGTGGAATGTTTATCTTCCTGGCTATTCTGATCTGATTAGCAAACAAAAAAAGTTAAAGCATTTTCAAGTAATGTTTTGATTCTGAAGTCTCTCGCCGGGGTGATGCACCGGAAGTAATTTGTCACTTAAACTGCGTTTGACGCTTGCAAAAGATAGAGAACATATTTGTTTAATGTATATGAATAAATATTTCCAATGGTTTCTTATCTCTGGTGTTCCTTTTATCGAAATGAAAAAATATATATAAGAACTTGGTGTCGTTTCTTCAAGTTCATTCTATCAAGACAGTATATCGCATGTGTTTAAGTGCAAAGTGAAAAAGCCATGGCTCCATTGAATAAGATCGGGATCTTTTTAATTTTAAGCTTTTGCATTTGGACTCTAGTTGAATCCAAGCCATTGAAAAAATCAAGTCAATTGAGGTATGCAAATGGTTTAAATTGTACCTGGACCTACAAGTGTATCGATTTCAACCCTTTACGGAGACCAAACCAAAAGAGATGTCATCTTTTGCGACCAGTAAGGAAATGTACTTCAATTCAAATACCAATTGCTGAGAATCCGGGAGCAGTCAGTCCGCAGCATCCTACAGGGGGAATTCTCACCGCTAGCGAGAATCCAAATGGAATTTTGCCAGTCAATATCATCATTGCCCCTATGAATTGTGGGGAAGGATATAAAACCGACGCATCAGGAGACTGCAGGGAGATCTTTTAAAACTATATGCCAGGTATTTAATGTTTTTGCATTAAATGACTCACTAACAATCACGTCATCCACCGAAGATGATGCAACTTCATATAACTTTGTCTTTACATACATTCCTAGCTTCATTAACATTCGTGCATCATCCCTCACCCTTTTCAAAATAGGTACAACAAAAATAAATTATCGTAAGGAATTCCAAAAAAGTTGCACTAATTCTTTTGGTATACCGTTTTGGTAAACCATGACCCTAACCAATCCTTTGATGCTTACAGAGATCGTGCGATGTGGGGCAATCCCGACTTTTTTTTCCATACGTTTTCATGTCTTATATTAATCTTATACTCCTTTCTCCATTCATTCATTTTAAACTTTCAAATTCTATGGTTATAACCGTCTAAACTTCCCCTTTCAATCTACATAAGTATAGCACTCCGCAGATAAACTCCTTTCCTCTGCCAGTTTCATGACTCACTGTGGCAAACATCACTTTTGTCATACAACTCCATAGGAGACTGCTAACATTGCTTCATTTGACAACTTTCATCAGCACTTTAAATATTTTGAATCTTTCAAATGATTAACAAATAATATGTATGCATTTGTTTCAGAAATGGGGAAATCCACAAAACTTATCCAATTCACAAATCGCTGTAGGAAAACGACAATATTAATGTGTAATCTCTTCGTGAACAATCTTCAGTGACTATAATTTAACCATTATTATTCCTAATTAAAATGATCGTAATTTGTTCATTTTATTTAATATTTCTGGTACATAACGGTGTTCCAGGACATTGCGGTTACGAGGAATGAACGGGAGTTTCCTAACACGTACATTAAATCGACCATAAAAATGATGACAGATTGAATTATAATTCACTTCAAGTTTGACTGCAGAGTCAGGAAGATCCAAAAAAATTAAAAAGTAACTAAATATCAAACTGAAAAAAATATTAAATTGTCTTTACCGGATTCATAAAATAGTATTAAAATGTTCGGAAAGATAATAGTTGCAATTTTGGTTCTTACTTTGGTCCAATGTGTTCAACCGAAGGCAGTTCGTGGTATCCTGGAAGATGTGGAAGACAACGACTTATACGGAGAAAGATCTTTTCTTGAAGACCATGGCAATTACATTGACAATTCTGTTGAAGAACCCGAACCCGAAGCACCAAAGGAACCCGAGTACAATTATGTGGATGAATATGGTGAAGCCACTTATGCGGAAAATGGAGAAGATTGTCCAAAAGGAATGGAAAAGGATCTTAACAATGTCTGCAGAAAGGTCTGGTTTTGATCCGGAATAAGTTGTTGACTTAACTGGTTTAGTGTTTTCAGTTCGTCCGTCAGTACCTTCTTATCTTATCTTATTCGTACATACTTCTGTGTTTTCGATAACGGGGTGAAATGTTTTGATATTTTTTAAATAGTATTCAATAAAAACACATTTCAATAGTATTTAAAAATAGCAAAACATTATTATTACTTTTGCGCCACATCTTGCGTTTGCTAGGTTTGGTTACAAATTATAATGTATAAAATTAATCGATGGCATAATTATTTTTCTAAGGTGTGAATTTGAATCAGTGGTTTGGTATATTTCTTGTATTTTTTGACAATAAGTAAGCTTTTAAATAAAATATATAATTTTAATGACATTTTTTTAAAAAGATATTTTAAAATAAAAAAAATAAAAAATTTGGTAAGCTTTCCATGGATATATTGGTTCTGATTTATTTTTTTAAGGCTATTTGGAAAACATATTGCTACTATTTTTATTCATTAAATAATGTTTTTGTCCTACTTGTAATAATCATTTATTTTTGTGAGGAATCTGTGATTTGTTTTAGTTGTGAAAGCGAGTAATTTGTACAAGATTGTTGAGTGGGTTCATCAGAACTTTTTAAACCACAAATAAGTGTCTTGGGTTAGAAAAGTTCCATTGTATTATGAAAACGGATGTTTATTAGACATTAAAAAAAAAGTAATTATTATTCTACATCATTTACGCAATTATTTTTAATAATTTTGGAGGTCATAAAGTTAAAATTTAAAATAAAGTTGGAAATTTAAAATTGTCATATTCAAATAAAATTCACTACTCTCATCATCGATGGTCGCTGTTATATAATCATTAATACTGTGCGACGATTTAAAAAAAATGATCTCTTTGTTTTAGTTCGTCTTCATGGGAGTTCTGTTATAAATATCGAAATGTTATGCTTTGTTCCCATTTAATAAAAACATATCTTGAAAATATTTAAATTAATATTTTTACAATAAAAAGTTCTCCAATTAAAAAATAAAAATAGAACAATCAATACAACTGATGACTGCGTGGCAGAGTGACAGCCTTCTTGAGACCGGACCAGGATGTTAAAGGACCAGGAAAAAAACTTTTTTTTTGAAAATTTTCCGCATAAGATTCCCAACCGCACCAAACTCTCTGGAGCCAGTGAATATAACTTCCCCAATAATTCGGGTTTGTTGGGAGGCTGAAGGTAATAGGGAACGAAATGCAATGATTTTGTTATCAAATTTCAGACATGTCCTTCCCCTCACTTTCTTCATTCTCTAGATTTTTATGGGACTCCACTGGTTTTGGGCAGTTAGATATTTTGTGCGTAAGATGATATATAAAAGAACAATATACGTAAAGGAAACAAGTGAAAGTGAAATGTAAGTATTTTTAGAGTAATTTTAACTACGGCTTTCTACTATTTTGATATGTAGGTACCCTTGAGGAGTTTCTCAAAAAGGTTCTATAAAAAAAGGTGAAGAATCTTTAATCGATTTTGAATAATTTATTTATTTGAAAGAGACAAACAGCTTATACATAAAATGCAGAGATAAATATGTATTTTAAGTTAACTGAAGTCAAGCCAAAAAATATCTCTCATGTTAATGTTGCTTGGAGATGGAGTTTTATTGTTACCTTAAAATTAATTTTAGGTGAGAGGGAGAGGAAGAGGAATATAGGAAAAGGATAGGAGAGATAGGATAATATTGCATACGTTAGAAAATTTTAACCAATAAAATTGTTCCGTGTCTTGAATGATTTACCTCAAGACCGTTTTATGTTCAACAAAAAAAGCAAAGATTTAAAAAAAAAAATTATAATTTATGTGTACCTACGAAAATGATCACCATTAGTAATAGTAATTGTTCCCGCATCACAAAGAGTAAATGTCAAAGGTCTTCAACTATTTGAAAAGCGTAATAATGGGCATTCTTCTCCCTGTGGTGATTAGACTGTGACCTTAACCTTTTTGTCCCGGAAAGATAAAAATCACCCACGATCCGAAGGGGCGTCACTCGGGTCCCACAATTTGTTTTGCTTTTCAAAGGATGTTAATAACATATTTATTGTATTTGGTTTGGGTAATAATTAGAGGGAAATATAGTCATAATATTTCGGTAGTCGTTATCGAAATCTTTTGATACATAAAGTCATAATTAATATTCTTATGAATTTAGATCATAACGCGTATTTTTCCATAGAAAACAGAGACTCCTTGTTTCCGAATCTCAATTAGCGATTACAGCGTCCGCGTTCATGAATAGTTTGTTTCACAGGGTGGAGGGGATAGGAACGGGGATATGAAGAGACGAAGTGGGGCGGGCGAGACAGATAGCCGGAATTTGATAGAGATTATTTAATATTTAAAAAAGTAGTATACGATATGCATTATTTAAATGCAAATCGATAACCGAATAGTTTTTCTAGGATAACCTAAATTATTGATTACATATTTTTCGGTAAATTTCCGAGGTACCTACAATAATTATAATTATCATAAACTTAATTTTTTTTTTTGATAAAATTGTTGTATTTTTTTTTTAAATGCCGAGGATTTCGGAAGAAATTTCAAATGATCAACCGGATCGAACGCTTGTCTTGTTAATAGCAAAAAAGTAAAGGCTTTTCTCACGCATTAATCACGATTTATATAAAATTATCGAAGGAAGCAAACACTTTGTGGCTTGACATTTTACAGAATGAAACAAGTTCTTTGTATAAAACCACTTTATTTAAATTTATATTCGTCGACCGGTTTCGGTCGAACTCGACCTTCTTCAGGACAATAAATACTAGGAAAATAATACTTTAATTTAGTTTATATGTTTATTGTCCTGAAGAAGGTCGAGTTCGACCGAAACCGGTCGACGAATATAAATTTAAATAAAGTGGTTTTATACAAAGAACTTGTTTCATTTCGATTCCAGAAGGAATGAAATATTCATGGTTCAGTCCAAAATGATTGATCAAATGAAAACTCGGTTTGAAAGCGTTATTGACCATATTAATGTCAGTTGGCTGTAAATCCAGGTTTTTAACCAGATTTTCAAACTTTGAGGATCTTTTTTGAAGGTTAAGCGGACCCGTAATAAGATTCAAGCCACGGAGATTTTATCCCGTTCGAATAATTATAAATATTTCGTCACGAGTAATGAGAATTTACCTCGAGTACCAACTCCGCCCTCGAAATCTTGTATGTTTTGGAAAAAAACAGATCATGCAATTGCTGCTTGCTGTCAGTTCAAAGGGATGAGTTCTCCACGAGCTCGTTTTGAATTTATAAATGTGGAGTCCGCAGCTGCGGTCGCACGCTTTCTAATCCCTGGAGCAGGGCCATCATCAGCGCGGCGTCTGGATCTCTGGAGGCTGCAAATCCTGCGGGCTGCTGCGTGCGGGTTTGCGAGCGGGGCTTTGGCTAAGGCTGAGGCTCGGGCTGCGCCTCGGGATGCTGGGTGCTGGCTTCCGCCGGCTACGTGGGCCCGTGAGCGTCCATAAGTCCTCGTCGTCTTCTGCACCTGAGGATGTGGCCTGCTGGCTCCTGGTCCGGGGCGATGGCGACGTAGGCTACCCTCTTCGGGCAGCCTCTGAAGTAGGCGGGATGGGGGCCTCCGCTGCAGCACGAGGCGGGCTCGTCCCTGGTGGTCTTGGGGCACTCGGCCGAGGCGTGCTCCACCAAGCACTTCACACACCTCGCGGTGTGCGAACAGTTTCGGGACCCATGCCCGAAGTTTTGGCAGCGATATTGATCTTTTGGATCTTACATAGGATTCACCATCTTACACCAACTCTACTCCGAGCCCAACTATCTCTGGAATTAACATCATAGCTGCTACGGAAATAAATTGAATCATTTTGGAGAATGTAGAGAAGTTATGTAATAAAAAAACAGGCACTTTTAAGTATTAAGGTATTAATTAACATAAATATTTAGATATCTAAATTATGTTTTTACAACTGTCTTCAGATTTTTTTTTTTTTACATTAACTCCACACAGGAGGCCTTGAGGAAAATAATTCCCCTCAGGGCCTATGTCATCTGGGATGCTGTGTGGAGGGTCTTTTTGAGGAGAGGAAGGAATGAACATTGGTCTTGAAGAGACCCATGTTGTAGGAGGGAGGAAACACAGATGCCGGCAAATCGTTCCGCAGCCGAGCTGTTGAACTCAAGAACGAGTCGAAAAAACGACCCGTTCTCATGTGACAACCGTGTACATATGTTGGGCGCGCGTTTGGCGTGTCTCCCGACTATGCACCGGTGCCGAAGGGATCAATGACGCTAGTTCCTCAGAGCATCTTCCATTGAAATACCGGTAGAACATGGATAGCATTCCCACCCGACGCCTGTGCTCTAAAGATTGCAACCCGTTCGTTAAGATGGGAGAATCTATCAAACGGACCGCCCGTTTCTGCACAGAGTCGAGGGTAATTTTCAAGTATTTTGGAGCTCCGTGAGTGAGTATTTTGGAGCTCCTGGAGATGTGTGAGTTCTTCAAAAGTTCTTTTTATCATAATGTCACACCATCACGTGATTTTTCATAAAAACGAAGCATTAAAAGTATTTAAAGTATTATTATTTAACTCTAATGTCGAAGCTTGGTCAAGTTTCATTGTGCTATTGCCGTGAAATATTTCCTCAAGGGCTAAGTGTTGAACCTGTCAGTTGTGAAAATATTTCATACTACCTGCTTAAGGCCTTATGAAAAAAATGATAATTGGCTTTTACAGATGTTGCGGGCTGTGAATAGGCCCAAAGATGAAGGATATATGACTGCGAAGTATGAAATTGAAGGCAAACATTTGAATAAAATAATGGAGGTTGAAGCCTAATTTCGAAAAAATTCCGCTGAATGCTTCTGGAAATTGAAGTACACAACTCATTTTTCGGATAACTAACTAAAGCACTGGTTCTTAACCGGTGGTCCGCGGATGACTGGTGGTCCCTGGAGGCATCCGAAAAATATTGAACGTGACAGTTGATATTTGTGCTATTGCTACGGGTGAGAGAAAAAGTCAACTCTACCCCGTGACCATGCCTGCCCCGCGCCCGGTTCCGTCCACTGTCCACTTCGTAGCTTGACGCGACATACATCATTCGTTGTTTTGTTTTGAGAACTTGCTTATTTTCAATTTAAATGTTGAACAGCGAAGTGCAAATATTCAATTAAATAAGTTGGTTTACGAAGGTCTTGATAGTAAATAATTGCTCAAGATTTATTCAAATAATCGTAAACATTGTTTGTTTTGTTTATTTCAGACTTTAATTTCAGGGGACGTAACAGGTCAGTAAAATCAGTGCAACTCAGTTTTTTCGTGATAAGTCAGTTCTTGCCCTCAGTTATTATTTGGGTAACGATGTTTATTTGTGTCCAGATTGGATTAAGTGATTCGGTAATAGTTGTGATGTACTTTGTTCATTAAATTTAATAAAATTATCTGACCGTAGAATCATTTCCGATTTAACCTGTTTATATAAAATCGTAAATTCAATGTTTGATACCCCTGATTTATTGTATGTAATCTCTTTTCACACTCCAGGCAGGCCAGTTACAAGACAGTACCTACCTTATTATTGTGACAATTCTACTTCAACATCGCAATATTACACTCCTATGCGACGGATTCAACAGCTAGGAAACAAATACTCCGATGTTGTTGATATATTTAGTACATCAATTTCAATATATAAGCATACTTTATTGAAGTATTTTTTATCAAGTATGGGAATACCTTGATAAAGCTATTTATTTGTATTTTGTCTGCATAAAGAAAAAAGCTATTTTGGATTTTTATATTTTAAATATTTTTTAAAAATATTTGGTACCTACATACTGTGTGGATCTAATTCAATAATGTTTTTACTTTATAATTATTTTTGTGCAATTGTCTTAAACAGTTGTTTCCTGCACTATTTATAAGTATAATTTCATAAATATGTTATGTTGCCTCTTCCCGTAGTGTGTTGATCCAGTAAGAAGTTATAAGCCAAGTTGATCCACCTTTAACACCCTATAACTTGGCTGTGATGGAATACATCTGTATGATTTTGCAACATTATTACATTAGTTACCAAGGTTGCCATTTTGCAAGAAAAAATATTTGATGTACTTATCATAAAATTTTAAAAATTTGTATGGGAATCGCTTGCAAATTAACATGCTTTGTTGATCTGTCGCTTGTAAATCACCATACTTCGTTGATCCACATAATCGTATAACTTATGTACCTATATGTCGTTTTACAGTTCTTTTGCTGATCCGATTTAAATGACCAATCAGAGAGGTTGTGAAGGAAGCCTTCTGATTGGTCATAAAAAACATGTACCTATATGGAGTTTTACTGTTAATTGGTTGATCTGATATATAATGGCGCATTCTAGGGCTGCCACAGAGTTGTGACATTATTCCAGGGCTGCTACATACTCTAAATTATGTATTATTATTATTTGACAATAAATATTTTCGATAATACGAAATGCGGCAAAAAAATTCACGGAGAGGGAAGAGACGAGGGAGGGGGAATGCGGGGAAGGTGGAAGGGAACGGAGCGCACAGGAAAGGAAATGCAGGGAGAATCAATTTGAGCGAGTGAGTGAGTCAGTGAATGAAGGCGCCGATACCAATTATTCCGCCGCCCCGGGAACCATTTATCGTATAACCGACACCTCTGCTAAAAAGTTAATAACTAAATAAAATGTTTCCATGACAGTCGATCCGGCAACAATTGCCCTCCCCCCCAACAGTTAGCCCGCTGACAGTTTATCCCCTGACATTTGATCCCCCGACATTTGATCCCCCGACAGTTGATCCCCTGACAGTTGATCTGACGGACGGTTGATACCTCGGACAATTGATCCCCTGGCAGTTTACCCCCCGACAGTTGATCCCCCGACAGTTAACCCCCCCCTGACTGTTGACCCCCCACACCGACCGTTGACCCCCCCCCCGACAGTTGATCCCCCGACAGTTGACCCCCCCCGACAGTTGATCCCTCGGACTCGGAGGGATCAACTATCGGCGGACCAATTGTCGGAGGATAAATTGTCGCCGGACCAAACGTCGTGAAACCGCTTTTTTCAATGACACTGAATGTACAGAACACAGTAAACCACATTTTAAAAAACATTTTTTGTTCTTAAAGAAAAAAATTACATAAATTGAAATTAATTACATAAATATCAAATCGAAGTGGGCGATATAAATGTAAGACAATTTTGAAACAATAATTTTACAAACTTAAAAGTCATAATATATTAGTTTAATATAACGAAAATCTATAAATATAAACATTTTGGTTCCGTATGTTTGCGTTCGCTAATCTTGGAAAGTAATAAATGGATTTACTCAAAATTTCTACAGAACATTAAATTTTAGCAGAAGAGTGTTTCTATGTACACTGGTGAGCTCTGGTTTTATGAAATTACTATAAAAACATAGTAAGTGGTGCACAAGTTGTTTGGAAAAGTGAGTGTATATCATGTATTTTAGCGGCAAGGAGGGTAGGCGGGAGGGGGAGGGGAATCCGGGACTGGCGGACGGGAATGAAGGGGGAAAGATTCGCGGGAGAAAGGGTCGAAGGAGGGGGGAAGTCGGGAAAGTGGACAACGGAGGGGGGGGGGGGGGTCGCGGACGGAGCGAAGTGGAAAAGGGGAGTGTGAAAAGCGAAGAAGGTGGAGGGGGATCGCAAGAGGGGAAGAGGAGGGAGGGTAGGGGAACGGGGGCGAATTGAAAAAAACACTCAGGGAGAAACAATATCTTTATTTAAGTGGTATTGCAACGCATGCCGGGTTCAACTAAGAACGGGGACGCAAGCGAATGTACGTGCAGGGAGAAACAATTCATTTCTTTGAATGGCATTGCAACGCGTGCCGGGAACCAGCTAGTATTTTTAACAATATAATGCCTTAAAAATAAGTTAGCCATATTTATTTATTTACACATATTCGGCATAACACGTGCGATTAACATAATTAACATAACATTTAAATACCTAGTAACTAACCTAATAATTTTGATAATTTTTTATCAATTATTTTTATACGAAAAGACCAAAAATGAGGTGACAGTAACGTTAACAATACATTTGTCTAAGAAAATATGTATGTGTTTATTTTTTTTCATTATTTGTAATTTTAGTTAGAAAAAGCGTAAGGTGAGCTATTTTTTAAACTTTTTTATGTTTGCATGACAAATTTTTATATTTAAAAAATTATATGTTTATTTTTAACTAAAAAATTTGAAAGCGTGTTTCATGACCTTTCAAAAACAGTTTTTAGTTTTGGGATATGTTCAGAAATATTCCATTTATTTGCATTTCATTGTAAAGCGGAAAGATTTTGACCATCTGAAAAATACGCCAAAATTTTGAAGGGTTTAATAGGTTACCTTAGGTTAGGGTTATCGGCTACCATCGCGTCATCACGCGTCGATCACGTGATGACGCGATGACGCAGATCGTTTGTTTACATCCGCTCCAACAAAGAACCGACATGTTTTACCTTGCCTTGCCGATATTTCGTCGCCTCATTTGAATAGGGTTCTAACTGACATTTTTTTCAAAAATGACCTTTGATTGCCAAAGCATTTTTTTTGCTCATTTCTATACCCAAAATAATTTTCAGAACCATCCGTGTTGTATTTTCGTTGATATGTGTATGACGAAGTTCTAACATCAAGCATTTTCAATAATAATTCATTTTACATTCTCACTACACTTACACTCTCTATTTTTCTTGTATCTGACAGTTGATCTTAATTAAGAGGCGCATTATGGTTCGTCACTTTATTTGGATAGGGTTCTAACTGTGTCTTCTCTATCATTTTCTAAGGTTTCTAAGTTTCCAAAGACGAATTTTCGTAATCTATTTAACAATTTTAGTTAAAGTATTTTAGTTTATCGTATTTAGATGGAAAATATTTAAATAGGACGTAGCTTGGAATTGCATTAGTGAAATGTAATTAGAACCTTGTGCAATGTATTATTATGCCTTAGCTGGTTGTACAGGGTTTTATTTGCATGTTTAGGTATGTTCTAAAAGGGTAAATATACGTCATATTTAAATACTTTCCTTCAAAATATGTTCAATTAAAATACGTTAAACAAATTTCAACTTCAAAATCAGAAATTGGTAAATAGATTATGAGAAATCGTCTTTGCAAACTTTGACACCTCATATCTCAGAACAAGGTGAAGTGAAGTTAGAACCCTATCAAAAGTTGCCTTCTTTTTTGAGTGTATTTCTAGTAATAATTTATACTAGTAATAAGTTATTTTGTTTAAGTACAAAATGTAATAAATAATTAATAAATACATAATTAAATAAATCCTTCGGTACCGGTAGAAGTGAAACCTTCAGAAAACGTAAGTAGACAATTTTCATTAGTGAAATATATTTTTTTAATTATTTAATATTAAGAAAAGAGAAATGCGATATTAATTCTTTTAATGCAGATCGATAACTTAATAGTTTTTCTAGGATAACCCAAATTATTGAGTATTTGCTTTACAAAACACATTAAATACAGCGTAAAACTTTCGATAGTAAAAGTTCACATTTTTTAAGTGAAAATTTCTTTAGCACCGTTGTGATTTGAAACTCAATGAAACGAAAAATAGCGAAAAAGAGACAAAAACATCCATTAATAAGAGTTACCTTGCGAGAGAATAAGATAGTATATTCGGTCTCCTCTTTGTGACGGCTCTACACAAGGAAACATGTAGAAACATGTCCGAGTCCAACTACAAGAAAGCGGAGTATTTCTAGTATTAATTTATTCTAGTACTAAGTTATTTTATTTAAGTACAATAAGTAATAAATAATGAATAAATACATAATTAAATAAATCCTTCGGTACCGGTAGAAGTGAAACCTTCAGAAAACTTAAGTAGACAATTTTCATTAGTGAAATTTATATTTTTTTATTTAATATTAAGAAAAGAGAAATGCGATATTAATTCTTTTAATGCAGATCGATAACTTAATAGTTTTTCTAGGATAACCCAAATTATTGAGTATTTGCTAAAAAAAACAACTTATATACAGCGTAAAACTCTCGTTAGTAAAATTATACTTTTGGAAGATTTTTTTATTGATTCGTGTACAAACCGTGCTCTAAAGTAAGAATCCAAAATTTCAGTGTGTTTGGTGCCATAGGGCTAGAGTTGTGACCGATTCCAAGTGTAAAACGTGCCCTGAAAAACGATGAGTTTTCTAACAACTATACTTTTGGAAGATTTTTTGATTGATTCTTGTACAGACCGTGCTTTATAGTAAAAATCTAAAATTTCAGTCTGTTTGGTGGATGATGGCCCAAATTATTGAGTATTTGCTAAAAAAAAACTAATATATACAGCGTAAAACTCTCGTTAGTAAAATTATACTTTTGGAAGATTTTTTTATTGATTCGTGTACAAACCGTGCTCTAAAGTAAGAATTCAAAATTTCAATCTATTTGGTGCCATAGGGCCAAAGTTGTGACCGATCGCAAGTGTAAAAACTAATACCTACGAACGATGAGTTTTCTAAAAACTACTCTTTTGGAAGATTTTTTTGATTGATTCTTGTACAGACCGTGCTTTTAAGTAAGAATCCAAAATAATCGTCCTGTTTGGTGCCATAGGGCCAAAGTTGTGCGATCGCAAGTGTAAAAACAAATATCTCCAAGCGATGAGTTTTCTTAAAACTATACTTTTGGAAGATTTTTGATTGATTCTTGTACGGACCAAGCTTTTAGGTAAGAATCCAAAATTTCAGTCTGTTTGGTGGATGATGGCCCAAATTATTGAGTATTTGCTAAAAAAAACTAATATATACAGCGTAAAACTCTCGTTAGTAAAATTATACTTTTGGAAGATTTCTTGATTGATTCTTGTACAAACCGTGCTTTTAAGTAAGAATTCAAAATTTCAATCTGTTTGGTGCCATAGGGCCAAAGTTGTGACCGATCGCAAGTGTAAAAACTAATACCTACGAACGATGAGATACTTTTGGAAGATTTTTTTTTATTGATTCTTGTACAGATTGTGCTTTTAAGTAAGAATCCAAAATAATCGTCCTGTTTGGTGCCATAGGGCCAAAGTTGTGACCGATCGCAAGTGTAAAAACAAATATCTCCAAACGATGAGTTTTCTTAAAACTGTACTTTTGGAAGATTTTTGGTTGATTCTTGTACGGACCAAGCTTTTAGGTAAGAATCCAAAATTTCAGTCTGTTTGGTGGATGATGGCCCAAATTATTGAGTATTTGCTAAAAAAAAACCAACTTATATACAGCGTAAAACTGTCGATAGTAAAATTATACTTTTGGAAGATTTTTTTATTGATTCGTGTACAAACCGTGCTCTGAAGTAAGAATCCAAAACTTCAGTGTGTTTGGTGCCATAGGGCTAGAGTTGTGACCGATTTCAAGTGTAAAACGTGCCCTGAAAAACGACGAGTTTTCTAACAACTATACTTTTGGAAGATTTTTTGATTGATTCTTGTACGGACCGTGCTTTTAAGTAAGAATCCAAAATGTCAGTCTGTTTGGTGGATGATGGCCCAAATTTTTGAGTATTTGCTAAAAAAAAACTAATATATACAGCGTAAAACTCTCGTTAGTAAAATTATACTTTTGGAAGATTTTTTGATTGATTCTTGTACAAACCGTGCTTTTAAGTAAGAATTCAAAATTTCAGTCTGTTTGGTGGATGATTGCCCAAATTATTGAGTATTTGCTAAAAAAAAACTAATATATGCAGCGTAAAACTCTCGTTAGTAAAATTATACTTTTGGAAGATTTTTTGATTGATTCGTGTACAAACCGTGCTCTAAAGTAAGAATCCAAATTTTCAGTGTGTTTGGTGCCATAGGGCTAGAGTTGTGACCGATTCTAAGTGTAAAACGTGCCCTGAAAAACGATGAGTTTTCTAACAACTATACTTTAGGAAGATTTTTTCATTGATTCTTGTACGGACCGTGCTTTTTAGTAAGAATCCAAAATTTCAGTCTGTTTGGTGGATGATGGCCCAAATTATTGAGTATTTGCTAAAAAAAAACTAATATATACAGCGTAAAACTCTCGTTAGTAAAATTATACTTTTGGAAGATTTTTTTATTGATTCGTGTACAAACCGTGCTCTGAAGTAAGAATCCAAAATTTCAGTGTGTTTGGTGCCATAGGGCTAGAGTTGTGACCGATTCCAAATGTAAAACGTGCCCTGAAAAACGATGAGTTTTCTAACAACTATACTTTTGGAAGATTTTTTGATTGATTCTTATACAGACCGTGCTTTATAGTAAGAATCCAAAATTTCAGTCTGTTTGGTGGATGATGGCCCAAATTATTGAGTATTTGCTACAAAAAAAATATATATATACAGCGTAAAACTCTCGTTAGTAAAATTATACTTTTGGAAGATTTTTTGATTGATTCTTGTACAGACCGTGCTTATAAGTAAGAATTCAAAATTTCAATCTGTTTGGTGCCATAGGGCCAAAGTTGTGACCGATCGCAAGTGTAAAAACTAATACCTACGAACGATGAGATACTTTTGGAAGATTTTTTTTGATTGATTCTTGTACAGATTGTGCTTTTAAGTAAGAATACAAAATAATCGTCCTGTTTGGTGCCATAGGGCCAAAGTTGTGAGCGATCGCAAGTGTAAAAACAAATATCTCCAAACGATAAGTTTTCTTAAAACTATACTTTTGGAAGATTTTTGGTTGATTCTTGTACGGACCAAGCTTTTAGGTAAGAATCCAAAATTTCAGTCTGTTTGGTGGATGATGGCTCAAATTATTGAGTATTTGCTAAAAAAAAAAACAACTTATATACAGCGTAAAACTGTCGTTAGTAAAATTATACTTTTGGAAGATTTTTTGATTGATTCTTGTACAAACCGTGCTTTATAGTAAGAATCCAAAATTTCAGTCTGTTTGGTGGATGATGGCCCAAATTATTGAGTATTTGCTAAAAAAAAACTAATATATACAGCGTAAAACTCTCGTTAGTAAAATTATACTTTTGGAAGATTTTTTGATTGATTCTTGTACAGACCGTGCTTATAAGTAAGAATTCAAAATTTCAATCTGTTTGGTGCCATAGGGCCAAAGTTGTGGCCGATCGCAAGTGTAAAAACTTATACCTACGAACGATGAGATACTTTTGGAAGATTTTTTTATTGATTCGTGTACAAATCGCGCTCTGAAGTAAGAATCCAAAATTTCAGTGTGTTTGGTGCCATAGGGCTAGAGTTGTGACCGATTCCAAGTGTAAAACGTGCCCTGAAAAACGATGAGTTTTCTAACAACTATACTTTTGGAAGATTTTTTCATTGATTCTTGTACGGACCGTGCTTTTAAGTAAGAATCCAAAATTTCAGTCTGTTTGGTGGATGATGGCCCAAATTATTGAGTATTTGCTAAAAAAAACTAATATATACAGCGTAAAACTCTCGTTAGTAAAATTATACTTTTGGAAGATTTTTTGATTGATTCTTGTACAGACCGTGCTTTTAAGTAAGAATCCAAAATTTCAGTCTGTTTGGTGCCATAGGGCCAGAGTTGCAAGTCGATGGGTCGAGAGAGTCAGGCTCAAAAGGTTAAAATGCCTCCCTCAACCAAACGTTTTTGACCCGGTCCGCCACGTCGCAGGTGGCCAGACGCATCCGCCGCCAAGACCTGGACAAACTTCACCCCATGAACCCGGGCACCCCTGCTTAGTCACCAAACGCAACGATCTTCTTGAGGTGACCTATGGCAGAGGTGTTGGTTAACCAGTTAATGGATCCCGGGGAGGCGGTACTCCGTATTCTAAGATTGATACCCCCCCCACCCTTCCCAGTCCCCTGCAATTCTTCGTCTACAATTATACAATTATTCCTTACATAAGTCATTTCTTCACCCCCCCCTACCCCCTCCCTACCGCCACCCCCTACCCCCCTCCCCCACCACCCATCCCCGCCCTTCCCACTCCCATGGAATTACTCGTCTACAATTATACAATTAGTCCTTACTAAAGCTATTTCTTCACCCCCCCCTACACCCCCTTCACTCCTCCCTACACTCCCTCCATACCCCCCCTACCCCCCCCCCCCTGCGGCGGTATAATTCATTCACTCAATCACTCAAATTAATTCTCCCTGCATGTCCTTTCCCGTGCGCCCCGTTCCCTTACACCTTTCCCGCCTTCCCCCTCCCTCGTCTTTTTCCTCTCCGTAAAATTTTTGCCGCATTTCGTAATACCGAAAATATTTATTGTCAAATAATAATAATACATAATTTAGAGTATGTGGCAGCCCTGCAATAATCTCACAACTCTGTCGTAGCCCTGGAACGCGCAATATATACTAGATCAACGAATTAACAGTAATGTTCCATATAGGTACATGTTTTTTATGACCAATCAGAATGCTTCCATCTCTGATAGGTCATTATATAAGATCAACATAGACAAAATGTGTAAAATGTATATGCCACCGAAAAATGGGCGTGGCTTACAGCAAAATCTTGATGACTTAAGTTGATCCATAAGGATCCACATATGTATGCCAGCTTCGGTAATAGATCAACTTATCCGCTTGGATCAACAAGAGCAAACGGATCAACTAAAAACTGGTCTACCGTCACGCAAGATCAACTTAGTACGAGAGGGTATAAATATATATATATATATATTTATACCCTCTCGTATATATATATATTTATACCCTCTCGTACTAAGTTGATCTTTCGTGACGGTAGACCAGTTTTTAGTTGATCCGTTTGCTCTTGTTGATCCAAGCGGATAAGTTGATCTATTACCGAAGCTGGCATACATATGTGGATCCTTATAGATCAACTTAAGTCATCGAGATTTAGCTCTAAGCCACGCCCATTTTTCGGTGGCTTATACATTTTACACGTTTTGTCTATGTTGATCTTATATAAATGACCAATCAGAGAGGGAAGCATTCTGATTGGTCATAAAAAACATGTACCTATATGGAACATTACGGTTCATTTGTTGATCTGATATATATTGCGCGTTCTAGGGCTACCAAAGAGGTGTAAGATTATTGCAGGGCTGCGACATACTCAAAATTATGTATTATTATTATTTGACAATAAATATTTTCGGTAGTACGAAGTGCGGCAAAAAAATTATACGGAGAGGGAAGAGACGAGGGAGGAGGAAGGTGGGAAAGGTGTAAGGGAACGGGGCGCGTGGGAAAAGACATGCAGGGAGAATCAATTTGAGTGAGTGAATTATACCGCCGCCCAAGGAACCATTTACTGGATAACCAACACCTCTGCCATGGGTCACCCCTGAGGGATGGGGGGTAGGGGGAGGGGAAGTTGGACAGGGGGAGGGGGTAGGGGGGGGGGGGGGAATAGAAATTGCTTAAGTAAGGACTAATTGAATGATAATAAATGAGGAATTACAATTTGGGAATACAGGGTACCGCCACCCCGGGAACCATTGACTGGAAAACCAACACCTCTGCCATAGGTCACCCCAGGGGGAGGGGGAAGTGGAGTAGGGGGGTAGGGGGTGGGGGGTAGGGGGTAGGGGGGGTATGGTGGGGGTGTAGGTGGGGTGAAGGGGGTGTAGGGGGGTGAAGAAATAGATTTAGTAAGGACTAATTGTATAACTGTAGACGAGTAATTCCAGGGGAGTGGGAAGGGCGGAGGTGGGTGGTGGGGGAGGGGGGTAGATGGTGGGGGTAGCGGGGGGGGGGGTAGGAGAGGAAGATCATTGCGTTTGGTGACTAAGCAGGGGTGCCCGGGTTCGTGGGGTGAAGTTTGTCCAGGTCTTGGCGGCGGATGCGTCTGGCCACCTGCGACGTGGCGGACTGGGTCAAGAACGCTTGGTTGAGGGAGGCATTTTAACATTTTGAGCCTGACTCTCTCGACCCATCGACTTGCAACTCTGGCCCTATGGCACCAAACAGACTGAAATTTTGGATTCTTACTTAAGAACACGGTCTGTACACGAATCAATAAAAAATCTTCCAATAGTATAATTTTACTAACGAGAGTTTTACGCTGTATTTAATTTGTTTTTTTTAGCAAATACTCAATAATTTGGGCCATCTTCCACCAAACAGACTGAAATTTTGGATTCTTACTTAAAAGCACGGTCCGTTCAAGAATCAATCAAAAAATCTTCCAAAAATATAGTTTTAAGAAAACTCATCGTTCGTAGGTTATTAGTTTTTACACTTGCGATCGGTCACAACTTTGGCCCTATGGCACCAAACAGGACGATTATTTTGGATTCTTACTTAAAAGCATAGTCTGTACGAGAATCAATAAAAAAATCTTCCAAAAGTATAATTTTACTAACGAGAGTTTTACGCTGTATATAATTTGTTTTTTTTAGCAAATACTCAATAATTTGGGCCATCATCCACCAAACAGACTGAAATTTTGGATTCTTACTAAAAAGCACGGTCTGTACAAGAATCAATCAAAAAATCTTCCAAAAGTATAGTTTTTAGAAAACTCATCGTTCGTAGATATAGGTTTTACATTTGCGATCGGTCACAACTTTGGCCCTATGGCACCAAACAGACTGAAATTTTGGATTCTTACTTAAAAGCACAGTCTGTACAAGAATCAATAAAAAAATCTTCCAAAAGTATAATTTTACCAACGAGAGTTTTACGCTGTATATATTTTGTTTTTTTTTTTTAGCAAATACTCATAATTTGGGACATCATCCACCAAACAGACTGAAATTTAGAATTCTTACTTAAAAGCACGGTCTGTACAAGAATCAATCAAAAAATCTTCCAAAAGTATAGTTTTAAGAAAACTCATCATTTGGAGATATTTGTTTTTACACTTGGAATCGGTCACAACTCTAGCCCTATGGCACCAAACACACTGAAATTTTGGATTCTTACTTTAGAGCACGGTTTATACACGAATCAATAAAAAAATTTCCAAAAGTATTATTTTACTAACGAGAGTTTTACGCTGTATATAATTTGTTTTTTTTAGCAAATACTCAATAATTTGGGCCATCATCCACCAAACAGACTGAAATTTTGGATTCTTACTTAAAAGCACGGTCTGTACAAGAATCAATCAAAAAATCTTCCAAAAGTATAGTTTTTAGAAAACTCATCGTTCGTAGGTATAGGTTTTTACATTTGCGATCGGTCATAACTTTGGCCCTATGGCAACAAACGGACTGAAATTTTGGATTCTTACTTTAGAGCACGGTTTGTACACGAATCAATCAAAAAATCTTCCAAAAGTATTATTTTATTAACGAGAGTTTTACGCTATATATAAGTTGTTTTTTTTTAGCAAATACTCAATAATTTGGGCTATCTTAGAAAAACTATTTATTTACCGATCTGCATTAAAAGAATTAATATCGCATTACAATTTTTCTTAATATTAAATAATAACAAAAATTATTTCACGTATGAAAATTGTCTTTTTTAGTTTTCTGAAGGTTTCACTCCTACCGGTACCGAAGGATTAATTTAATTATGTATTTATTAATTAATAATTACATGTTATACTTAAACAAAATTACTTATTACAAGAATAAATAATTACTAGATATACACTCAAAAAGAAGACAACGTGCCCGCTTTCTTGTAGTTGGAGACACTCAGACATGTTTCAACATGTTTTTTTGTTTTAGAACCGGCGGGTTGAGGAGCTGTGGGGAGAGGGCCCGCCAAAGTGGGTATGGCGGTGAGCGGGGAGGGAAAGGTGATGGAGAGAGGAAGGTGGGGAAATACCTGGCTATTCGGACCTAGTCACTAAAAACGGCTTAGGTCATTTCAAGTTAGCTTGGGGTACCTTTTTACTAATGAGAGTTTTACGCTCTATATAAGTTGTTTTTTAAAGCAAATACTCAATAATTTGGGTTATCCTAGAAAAACTATTAAGTTATCGATCTGCATTAAAAGAATTAATATCGCATTTCTCTTTTCTTAATATTAAATAATAAAAAAATATATTTCACTAATGAAAATTGTCTTCTTAAGTTTTCTGAAGGTTTCACTTCTACCGGTACCGAAGGATTTATTTAATTATGTATTTATTAATTATTAATTACTTATCGTACTTAAATAAAATAACTTATTACTAGAATAAATTATTACTAGAAATACTCTCAAAAAGAACGTGACGTGTCCGCTTTCTTGTAGTTGGACTCAGACATGTTTCTACATGTTTCCTTGTGTAGAGCCGTCACAAAGAGGAGATCAAATATACTATCTCATTCTCTCGCAAAGTTACTCCTATTAATGGATGTTTTTGTCTCTTTTTCGCTATTTTTCGTTTTATTGAGTTTCAAATCACAACGGTGCTAAAGAACTTTTCACTTAAAAAATGTGAACTTTTAATATCGAAAGTTTTACGCTGTATTTAATGTGTTTTGTAAAGCAAATACACAATAATTTGGGTAATCCTAGAAAAACTATTAAGTTATCGACCTGCATTAAAAGAATTAATATCGCATTTCTCTTTTCTTAATAATAAATAATAAAAAAAAATATTTCACTCATGAAAATTGTCTACTTAAGTTTTCTGAAGGTTTCACTTCTACCGGTACCGAAGGATTCATATAATTATGTATTTATTAATTATTAATTACATTTTGTACTCAAACAAAATAACTTATTACTAGTATAAATTATTACTAGAAATACACCCAAAAAGAACGCAGCTTTTGATGGGGTTCTAACTTCACTTCACCTTGTTCTGAGATATGAGGTGTCAAAGTTTGCAAAGACGATTTCTCATAATCTATTTACCAATTTCCGATTTTGAAGTTGAAAATTGTTAAACGTATTTTAATTGAACATATTTTGAAGGAAAGTATTTAAATAGGACGTATATTTACCCTTTTAGAACATACCTAAACATGCAAATAGAACCCTGTACAACCAGCTACGGCATAATAATACATTGCACAAGGTTCTAATTACATTTCACTAATGCAATTCCAAGCTACGTCCTATTTAAATATTTTCCATTTAAATACGATAAACTAAAATACTTTAACTAAAATTGTTAAATAGATTACGAAAATTCGTCTTTGGAAACTTAGAAACCTTAGAAAATGATAGAGAAGACACAGTTAGAACCCTATCCAAATAAAGTGACGAACCATAATGCGCCTCTTATTTAATATCAACTGTCAGATACAAGAAAAACAGAGAGTGTAAGTGTAGTGAGAATGTAAAATGAATTATTATTGAAAATGCTTGATGTTAGAACTTTGTCATACATATATCTACGAAAATACAACACGGATGGTTCTGAAAATTATTTTGGGTATAGAAATGAGCAAAAAAACTGCTTTGGCAATCAAAGGTCATTTTTGAAAAAAATGTCAGTTAGAACCCTATTTAAATGAGGTGACGAAATATCGGAAAGACAAAACAAAACATGTCGATTCTTTGTTGGAGCGAATGTAAACAAATGATCTGCGTCATCGCATCATCACGTGATCGACACGTGATGACCACTTGCTCTGCTAATGCTACATGTCTCGCTCTAATACTGTTGAGTTCAACGTATGGTAGTATGTGTTCCGCACAACTACTCAGAACAATAAGTTCATAGGAAAAGACAGAAAGGAGCAATTACTTTCATTCGTTAATATTTGTGCGTAGCTGGTGAAAGGCCCTTTTGATTAGTTTGTTAACATTAGCAGTTACCAAGTAGCGAATAGGTGGACGGTTTCAAGATGGGCGGCCTTCAAAATGGTTTCATGCCAACTGAGAATAAAGTCAACTCAACAACTCCTTGAAAAGTCAATAAGAGCTATGAAATTTTTTTTTAAATAGCCGATAATCCTAACCTAACGTAACCTATTTAACCCTTCAAAATTTTGGCGTATTTTTCAGATGGTCAAAATCTTTCCGCTTTACAAAGAAATGCAAATAAATGGAATATTTCTGAACATACCCCAAAACTAAAAACTGTTTTTGAAAGGTCATGAAATACGCTTCCAAATTTTTTAGTTCAAAATAAACATATATTTTTTTAAATATAAAAATTTGTCATGCAAACATAAAAAAGTTTTTAAAATGGCTCACCTCACGCTTTTTCTAACTAAAATTACAAATAATGAAAAAAAAAAAAAACATACATATTTTTTTAGACAAATGTATTATAAATGTTACTCTCACCTCTTTTTTGTCTTTTCGTATAAAAATAATTGATAAATTATCAAAGTTACTAGGTTAGTTACTAGGTATTTACATGTTACGTTAATTATGTTAATCGCACATGTTATGCCGAATATGTGTAAATAAATAAATAAATAAATAAATCTGGTAAACTTTTTTTTAAGGCATTATTTTATCAAAAATACAAGCTGGTTCCCGGCACGCGTTGCAATGCCATTCAAAGAAACGAATTGTTTCTCCCTGCACGTCCATTCCCTTGGGTCCCCGTTTTTTGTTGAACCCGGCATGCGTTGCAATACCACTTAAATTACTTTTTTTTTTTTTTAAAAGAAAGACAAACATTCCCGGGTTACGAATAACCCAACAATGTTTGAAAATCTCCTACTACCACCACAGAAAGCCGAAAATGTTGCTTGTGTTGTGATGGAGGACTTAGCCAGCCGAGGAATCGAACACGGGGCGCCCGGGTGGGATCCAAGCGCGATGCCCACTCAACCACTGACTGGTCAAATAAAGATATTGTTTCTCCCTGAGTGTTCTTTCTTATTCATCCCCGTTCCCCTTTCCCCCCTCTTCCCCTCTTGCGATCCCCTTCCACCTTCTTTGCTTTTCGCACTCCCCTTTTCCGTTTCGCTCCGTCCCGCGAACCCCCCCCCCCCCTCCGCTGTCCACTTTCCCGACTTCCCCCTCCTTCGACCCTTTCTCCCGCGAATCTTTCCCCCTTCATTCCCCTCCGCAAGTCCCGGATTCCCCTCCCCCTCCCGCCTACCCTCCCTGCCGCTAAAATACATGATATACACTAGCTTTTCCAAACAACTTGTGCACCACTTACTATTTTTTTTATAGTAATTTCATAAAACCAGAGCTCACCAGTGTTCATAGAAACACTTTTCTGCTAAAATTTAATGTAATGTAGAAATTTTGAGTAAATCCATTTACTAAACTGTGTTCTATACATTCAGTGTCATTGAAAAAAACGGTTTCACGACGGTTGGTCCGGCGACAATTGATCCTCCGACAATTGGTCCGCGACAGTTGATCCCTCCGAGTCCGAGGGATCAAATGTCCGAGGGATCAAATGTCCGCCCAATGTCCATGTCCATCCAATTGTCCGAGGGATCAACTGTCGGGGAGTCAACTGTCAGGGGATCAATTGTCCGAGGTATCAACCGTCCATCAGATCAACTGTCGGGGGATCAACTGTCAGGACTGTATTATATAACTGTCAAATTATTAACTTATTTTCATTTTATGTTTTAATTGGGTACCTACTTAATATGTTAGCACATTTTATTTATATTTTTTTCTTTGATTATTTACTCTCATAAATTATAACATTATAATTGTTTACGAAATATGATGGCAGACTGGGATTGCTCTGCTCTCCCAGTCCTGCTGGAATAAAAACTTTGATAAAAATACAATTATAAAACAAACGTTCGGCAATAACTAAGGAAAGTGATAATTCGTGTAATTATAACAATTATATTATTATAATTTTCTGCATCATTCATTTACTTGCGCACGCCATAATTTGAACTTGCGACTTCTGAATTCTTAGTCAAGGATCGTAAAGCAACGCATTTTCATAAAATAATACAAACTTATCAAAAAAAAATTATTTGCGCACGCCATAATTTTAACCTGCGACTTCTGAATTCTTAGTCAAGGATCGTAAAGCAACGCTTTTCGTAAAATAATACAGACTTATCAAAAAAATTACTTACGCACGCTCTAATTTGAACTTGTACTTGACACGCAGTAGAAGTGAAACCTTCAGAAAACTTAAGTAGACATGAGGTAACCTATGGCAGAGGTTGGTTATCCAGTAAATGGTTCCCAGGGCGGCGGTATAATTGATATCGCCTCCTTCACTCACTCACTCCAATTGATTCTCCCTGCATGTCCTTTTCCGTGCGCCCCATTTCCTTCCACCTTCCCCGCCTTCCCCCTCCCTCGTCACGTTCGTTTCCTCTCCATGAAATTTTTGGCCGCATTTCGTAATACCGAAAATATTTATTGTCAAATAATAATAATACATAATTTAGAGTATGTAGCAGCCCTGGAATAATGTCACAACTCTGTGGCAGCCCTAGAATGCGCCATTATATATCAGATCAACCAATTAACAGTAAAACTCCATATAGGTACATGTTTTTTATGACCAATCAGAAGGCTTCCTTCACAACCTCTCTGATTGGTCATTTAAATCGGATCAGCAAAAGAACTGTAAAACGACATATAGGTACATAAGTTATACGATTATGCAGATCAACGAAGTATGTTAATTTACAAGCGACAGATCAACATAGCATGTAAATTTGCAAGCGATTCCCATACAAATTTTAAAAATTTTATGATAAGTACATCAGATATTTTTACTTGCAAACTGGCAACCTTGGTAACTAATGTAATAATGTTGCAAAATCATACAGATGTATTCCATCACAGCCAAGTTATATGGTGTTAAAGGTGGATCAACTTGGCTTCTAACTTCTTACTGGATCAACACACTACGGGAAGAGGCCAATATATATATATATATATATATATATATATATATATATTTATACCCTCTCGTACTAAGTTGATCTTTCGTGACGGTAGACCAGTTTTTAGTTGATCCGTTTGCTCTTGTTGATCCAAGCGGATAAGTTGATCTATTACCGAAGCTGGCATACATATGTGGATCCTTATGGATCAACTTAAGTCATCGAGATTTTGCTGTAAGCCACGCCCATTTTTCGGTGGCATATACATTTTACACATTTTGTCTATGTTGATCTTATATAATGACCAATCAGAGATGGAAGCATTCTGATTGGTCATAAAAAACATGTACCTATATGGAACATTACTGTTAATTCGTTGATCTAGTATATATTGCGCGTTCCAGGGCTACGACAGAGTTGTGAGATTATTGCAGGGCTGCCACATACTCTAAATTATGTATTATTATTATTTGACAATAAATATTTTCGGTATTACGAAATGCGGCAAAAATTTTACGGAGAGGAAAAAGACGAGGGAGGGGGAAGGCGGGAAAGGTGTAAGGGAACGGGGCGCACGGGAAAGGACATGCAGGGAGAATTAATTTGAGTGATTGAGTGAATGAATTATACCGCCGCAGGGGGGGGGGGTAGGGGGGGTATGGAGGGAGTGTAGGGAGGAGTGAAGGGGGTGTAGGGGGGGGGGGGGTGAAGAAATAGCTTTAGTAAGGACTAATTGTATAATTGTAGACGAGTAATTCCATGGGAGTGGGAAGGGCGGGGATGGGTGGTGGGGGAGGGGGGTAGGGGGTGGCGGTAGGGAGGGGGTAGGGGGGGGTGAAGAAATGACTTAAGTAAGGAATAATTGTATAATTGTAGACGAAGAATTGCAGGGGACTGGGAAGGGCGGGGGGGGTATCAATCTTAGAATACGGAGTACCGCCTCCCCGGGATCCATTAACTGGTTAACCAACACCTCTGCCATAGGTCACCTCAAGAAGATCGTTGCGTTTGGTGACTAAGCAGGGGTGCCCGGGTTCATGGGGTGAAGTTTGTCCAGGTCTTGGCGGCGGATGCGTCTGGCCACCTGCGACGTGGCGGACCGGGTCAAAAACGTTTGGTTGAGGGAGGCATTTTAACCTTTTGAGCCTGACTCTCTCGACCCATCGACTTGCAACTCTGGCCCTATGGCACCAAACAGACTGAAATTTTGGATTCTTACTTAAAAGCACGGTCTGTACAAAAATCAATCAAAAAATCTTCCAAAAGTATAATTTTACTAACGAGAGTTTTACGCTGTATATGTTAGTTTTTTTTAGCAAATACTCAATAATTTGGGCCATCATCCACCAAACAGACTGAAATTTTGGATTCTTACTTAAAAGCACGGTCCGTACAAGAATCAATGAAAAAATCTTCCAAAAGTATAGTTGTTAGAAAACTCATCGTTTTTCAGGGCACGTTTTACACTTGGAATCGGTCACAACTCTAGCCCTATGGCACCAAACACACTGAAATTTTGGATTCTTACTTCAGAGCACGATTTGTACACGAATCAATAAAAAAATCTTCCAAAAGTATAATTTTACTAACGAGAGTTTTACGCTGTATATATTAGTTTTTTTTTAGCAAATACTCAATAATTTGGGCCATCATCCACCAAACAGACTGAAATTTTGGATTCTTACTATAAAGCACGGTCTGTACAAGAATCAATCAAAAAATCTTCCAAAAGTATAATTTTACTAACGACAGTTTTACATTGTATATAAGTTGTTTTTTTTTAGCAAATACTCAATAATTTGAGCCATCATCCACCAAACAGACTGAAATTTTGGATTCTTACCTAAAAGCTTGGTCCGTACAAGAATCAACCAAAAATCTTCCAAAAGTATAGTTTTAAGAAAACTTATCGTTTGGAGATATTTGTTTTTACACTTGCGATCGCTCACAACTTTGGCCCTATGGCACCAAACAGGACGATTATTTTGTATTCTTACTTAAAAGCACAATCTGTACAAGAATCAATCAAAAAAAATCTTCCAAAAGTATCTCATCATTCGTAGGTATTAGTTTTTACACTTGCGATCGGTCACAACTTTGGCCCTATGGCACCAAACAGATTGAAATTTTGAATTCTTACTTAAAAGCACGGTCCGTACAAGAATCAATCAAAAAATCTTCCAAAAGTATAGTTGTTAGAAAACTAGTCGTTTTTCAGGGCACGTTTTACACTTGGAATCGGTCACAACTCTTGCCCTATGGCACCAAACACACTGAAATTGTGGATTCTTACTTAAGAGCACGGTTTGTACACGAATCAACAAAAAAAATCTTCCAAAAGTATAATTTTACTAACGAGAGTTTTACGCTGTATATAATTTGGTTTTTTTTTAGCAAATACTCAATAATTTGGGCCATCATCCACCAAACAGACTGAAATTTTGGATTCTTACTAAAAAGCACGGTCCGTACAAGAATCAATGAAAAAATCTTCCAAAAGTATAGTTGTTAGAAAACTCATTGTTTTTCAGGGCACGTTTTACACTTAGAATCGGTCACAACTCTAGCCCTATGGCACCAAACACACTGAAATTTTGGATTCTTACTTTAGAGCACGGTTTGTACACGAATCAATCAAAAAATCTTCCAAAAGTATAATTTTACTAACGAGAGTTTTACGCTGTATATATTAGTTTTTTTTTAGCAAATACTCAATAATTTGGGCAATCATCCACCAAACAGACTGAAATTTTGAATTCTTACTTAAAAGCACGGTTTGTACAAGAATCAATCAAAAAATCTTCCAAAAGTATAATTTTACTAACGAGAGTTTTACGCTGTATATATTAGTTTTTTTTTAGCAAATACTCAATAATTCGGGCCATCATCCACCAAACAGACTGACATTTTGGATTCTTACTTAAAAGCACGGTCCGTACAAGAATCAATCAAAAAATCTTCCAAAAGTATAGTTGTTAGAAAACTCGTCGTTTTTCAGGGCACGTTTTACACTTGGAATCGGTCACAACTCTTGCCCTATGGCACCAAACACACTGAAATTGTGGATTCTTACTTAAGAGCACGGTTTGTACACGAATCAACAAAAAAATCTTCCAAAAGTATAATTTTACTAACGAGAGTTTTACGCTGTATATAATTTGGTTTTTTTTTAGCAAATACTCAATAATTTGGGCCATCATCCACCAAACAGACTGACATTTTGGATTCTTACTTAAAAGCACGGTCCGTACAAGAATCAATCAAAAAATCTTCCAAAAGTATAGTTGTTAGAAAACTCGTCGTTTTTCAGGGCACGTTTTACACTTGGAATCGGTCACAACTCTAGCCCTATGGCACCAAACACACTGAAATTTTGGATTCTTACTTCAGAGCACGGTTTGTACACGAATCAATAAAAAAATCTTCCAAAAGTATAATTTTACTATCGACAGTTTTACGCTGTATATAAGTTGGTTTTTTTTTAGCAAATACTCAATAATTTGGGCCATCATCCACCAAACAGACTGAAATTTTGGATTCTTACCTAAAAGCTTGGTCCGTACAAGAATCAACCAAAAATCTTCCAAAAGTACAGTTTTAAGAAAACTCATAGTTTGGAGATATTTGTTTTTACACTTGCGATCGGTCACAACTTTGGCCCTATGGCACCAAACAGGACGATTATTTTGGATTCTTACTTAAAAGCACAATCTGTACAAGAATCAATAAAAAAAAAATCTTCCAAAAGTATCTCATCGTTCGTAGGTATTAGTTTTTACACTTGCGATCGGTCACAACTTTGGCCCTATGGCACCAAACAGATTGAAATTTTGAATTCTTACTTAAAAGCACGGTTTGTACAAGAATCAATCAAAAAATCTTCCAAAAGTATAATTTTACTAACGAGAGTTTTACGCTGTATATATTAGTTTTTTTTAGCAAATACTCAATAATTTGGGCCATCATCCACCAAACAGACTGAAATTTTGGATTCTTACTATAAAGCACGGTCTGTACAAGAATCAATCAAAAAATCTTCCAAAAGTATAGTTGTTAGAAAACTCATCGTTTTTCAGGGCACGTTTTACACTTGGAATCGGTCACAACTCTAGCCCTATGGCACCAAACAGATTGAAATTTTGAATTCTTACTTAAAAGCACGGTTTGTACAATAATCAATCAAAAAATCTTCCAAATATATAGTTGTTAGAAAAATCATCGTTTTTCTGGGCACGTTTTACACTTGGAATCGGTCACAACTCTAGCCCTATGGCACCAAACACACTGAAATTTTGGATTCTTACTTTAGAGCACGGTTTGTACACGAATCAATAAAAAAATCTTCCAAAAGTATAATTTTACTAACGAGAGTTTTACGCTGTATATAAGTTGTTTTTTTTAGCAAATTTTTTTTTTTTTTTTTTTATTTTTTTTTTATTTATTTATTTTTTTATTTATTTATTTATTTGAACAAAAATACATACACATTATAAGAAAACTTTGACTGTCCAACTAAGAGATTTCCCGTTTTAGGACAGTCGAATTGCCTGGTTTAGTTCACATTAGGTAGTTAGTAAATACTAGTAAATGAATGAGGGCATAAGTGCTGATTACATTTGTATTTGTTAAATCTACAGTCAAGTGCAAGATTAAAAGCAATAAAACAATTAAATTTAATATTAATAGTAAAAAGCTACTGAGAAGAGTTACCAAGTACAAAAAATTTGAATGATAATATATTAAAGCTACAAAGAAAAAAATAAAAATAAGAACTCATTGGTTTGTGAAACAGAAAAATAAAAACTAAATCTTTCTTCGATGTACAATTTTTGATAGTACATAATATTTTACTCATAATTTAATTTTATCAATACTACAACTTTTAAAATATTTTTTGTACCTATTTTTGTAACCTAGTAACTCTAAGTTTGAAGATAACAATATAAAAAAATAAAGATAATATTATACAACCTATATTATACCAGCTAATTAGATGAGTACTTATAAGATTCTTATGGATTAACGTAAACCTGATAGTACATATTATTAGGTAAGTGAGTTTGTGTGAGCATGTGTTCGCTCTCGAGTCTCCCCATGTCCAGAAGCCAATTGCTAACCCATTTGCGCAGAGTGCTTGCACTTTTCAATTTCCATGCATCGGGTACGAGGTTGAACAATTTTGGCCCTAAGTAAGAGTATTGTCTTTGTGCATGTGATGTGTTGGTATTTGGTGGAACTACTGGATTCCTCCTTGCATGACGGGTGTTGTGGAGATGATCAATGGATGAATAGTGGTGTCGATGTTTTTGAGTATGTAGAATAGTTTTTCTTATGTAAAGTTGCCGTACGTCAAGAACTCGTAACTCTTCAAATAATAGATCACTGGGATACCTGAAAGGTTTCTTAAGGATGACCCTTAGAAGCGATTTTTGTGCTTTTGCTAAGGGATCAAGAATTGTTTTCGAACAGCCGCCCCATCCTAAGGATGCATATTCTAGCAAAGAATTACACATGGCATGGTACATTTGTTTCAGATCTTTTACGCAAAGAATATTTCTAACAGACATAAAAAGATGAGTAAGTTTTCTGATCTTTGTGGTGGTAGAGTCTATGTGTTCCTCCCATCTCAGAGATTTATCTATTATGATTCCTAGATATTTTATGCTATCGACACATTCTAAGTTATTGCAATTACAAGTGGTAAGGTCATTACAGTGGTGTATAATGATGTTGTGTGTTTCTTTTGGTTTTCCTGCTTGTGTTGCACTGAAACGGATGTATTTAGTTTTATCTAAGTTGAGTGTGAGGAGATTATTGTCTAGCCATTGTTTGACCTTGTTTAAACCTATTTCTGCTTTATTATGAACAATATTCCAGCTTTTGTCTTCATATAGTAAAACTGTATCATCGGCGAAGGTAATAATGTGGTCGGCAAAGGAACTGTTGCATAGTTCATTAATATATATGTTGAATAAGAGTGGCCCTAGAGTACTTCCTTGGGGTACACCGAATTTAATATTAGCTGGATCGCTTATAGTGTCGTTGATAAGTACTCTTTGGCTCCTGTTATCTAAATAGCTACACAACCATTTGAAGAGCTGACCTTGTATACCAATACGCTGTAATTTATTCAACAGAATTTTGTGAGAGATAGTGTCGAACGCTTTGGCTAGATCCAGGAAGAGAGCAATGCATTTTGTACCTCTATCGATGTTATTAGAGATAATTTTTGTTAAATTAGCAATGGCATTTTCAGTCCCTAAACCTGGACGGAAACCGTATTGTCTATTGGAAAGGATGTTATTGTTTTCTAGATATAGACTGAGCCGATTCTTAACAATTTTCTCAATAATTTTAGATACAGAATTGATCAAAGAAACCGGTCGGTAGTTGTTAATCTGAGATTTATCCCCATTTTTGTGCAGTAGAATAACATTTGATTGTTTTAAATTATTAGGGAAATTTCCAGAGTTAAAGCTCAGATTGCATATGAACGATATCGGTGATGCTATGACGGATTTAATATTTTTTAATAGATTTGATGAGACCTTATCAGGACCGCATGCATTGGATGACTTAAGCTCGTCAATTATTTTCATCACTTCGTGTGACGTAGTTCGAATGTTATCTATTTTGTGACGGAAATAACAGCCAGTTTGCTTCGCGAGATCTTTTTCAGTTGTGTTGTTTTTATCTAGGATTTTTTTTGCCAGTGTGTTTCCCACTGACGTGAAGTAGTTATTTGCAAAATTTGCCATCTTTTTTGGATCTGACGTAATAGTGTTATCAATGTACAGTGATTTGATATCGGAAGTTTTATTAGTTTTAGTTTTAGTTATATTACGGAATGCTTCCCATAGCAGTTTTGGCGTATAGTTATTTTCGTAAATAATTTTTTTAAAATAGCTTTCTTTAGTTGATACGATTAAATTTTTGCACAAGTTCCTATACTTTTTATAGCGAGTTTGTAATATTATATTATCTGGGCTCCTATTTGCCTTTTTGTGGAGTTGGTTCCGTTTGTGAATTGACTTAACTAGACCAGGAGTGATCCATGGCGTGATTTTTAATTGCTTATTAGGTATGAGTTTGTTACTCGTGTGTTTAAATATATAATCATGTAACTTTGAGATGAATTCCGTCATTGCTGAATCAGTATCCCTTTGGTCTAAAACGTTTCCCCATTTTTCTGAACTTAAGTCCTGAAGTAAGTTAATGTAGTTTATTCGAGGTATGTATTTAGTTTTGGCAGCGGTGGGAGGCTTATTTCTAAGGCAGAGAGCTGTGGTGTAGTGGTCAGAAATTGTGGTGTGGATAACAAATGAGTCGATATGTTTGATTTTTTTAACGTTGATGTGGTCTAGACAAGATTTACTTGTACCCTGTTCTCGAGTAGGACTGTGAATTGTCTGCATGAACCCATTTTCCGTAAGCATACATAAATAATCTTCGCATTGACGGTGGTACTCAGGGATCGTGTTTATATTTAAATCACCTAAAATAATTTGTCGTTCAACTTGTTTTGAACTGTTGATGAATGTTTGTAGAGAATTCAAAAAAGTGTCAATATTTTGGAAAGAAGGTGACCTGTAGATTGCAAAAATACATAAATTATTGTTCAATACAATTTTCATACAGTTAGCTTGTGATAGTGAAATTTCGTCAACTTGTGCATGTAGACCGTCTCTGATATAAACTACGATTCCACTGGATTTATTTAAATTTATGTTTGTGTGATGTTCTGAGTAATTGTGAATTACTTTGGAGGTGTACTCTTTATTTATCCAGCATTCCGACAAAATTATGACATCGAATGCGTAATCAAATTGATCTAGGAAAATTAAGAAATCGTCAAGTTTAGATATACTTCTTATGTTTTGATGGATAATTTTTAGGTTGTAAGAGCCCCAATTATAATTTTTTATTTTATTCAGATCATCAATAGTATTCATGTTGCAGAATATATCTGAATGGTTACCAATATCACAAGTTAAATCAAACATAATTAAATATTAGTTGAGTGTGGAAAAGCGAACAGTTTACCAATAATATATTATTAAATCCATTACTAACGTTGATGCAATTAGGTGTGTATGGAAATAAATTGACGGTGATTTGATAATATAAAGCAGAATGTTTAAGGACGCTGAAACGCCGTGCAAACAAAATATTATGTATAAATGATAACAATTTAATATTTATGAATGATAACAAACTATTAAACGTAAATGTAAACAAAATATTATATATTAATAATAATAAAATTTTATATATAAATGTTAGCCAAGTATCATATGTAAACGAGCGAGACAGGGTGTACTCGTACCTTCTTAATATAGTGAAATATGAAATTAACGCTAATCGATTTAAACCTTGGTAAATAGTATAATAAAGACAGATAAATTCGCTGGTTCGCCGTGTTAACAATTTCATGGATATACCTGAAAACGAGTGAGACGGTACATACCTAGGTAGTGTAATTTGTTCAATTGTATCACATAGATTCAAGTTTTGTTTCATCGGATATACAAATAGCATAAGTTCCCGTAGCTCGTCTGACGTATATCTGTCCTTAAGTTGATAAGATATATGTTTGTGTGGTGTTCAGAGTAGTTGTAAATAACTTTTGGTTCCCGAGTAAAAAATGATTAAATGCGATTCCAAATGTAGTTACAATGGTAAATGTGCTTAATATAGATAATATAGTATAAATGATGTAGTTAGATGTAGTACTATGAATGAGATAGCAAGGAGTAAAAACAAAATGGCAGCAAGAATTGCGCGATATCAAATGAATTTGAAAACGGTAGAAAATGATACAAATATGAATAATATATAATAAAGTATAGATAATATAATTAGATATAGTAGTAAGAAAGAGATAGCAAGAAACCAAAACAATAATAAAAATAAAAATAATGTAGCAAGAACTGCGTGATAACAAATAAATTCCAGAAAGGTAGTAAATGAAACAAATATGAGATAGAGACATAAATGCACGGGTCAAGACATACCTCGAAAGAATGGCCATTAATTCAAATATATCAAAGCTCAGCCAATTTGCTTTCGTCTGAGATAACAATGGCATTAGTTCCCTCGTTTTTACGAAGATAAATTTGCCCCCGTTTAATCCAAGCAAAGCGAAATTGTTTGTCCTTCGCCGCTGTTCGTGTCTTGTACCATAGCTGTTTACCGCGAAATGTTAGTTGTTCTGAAATGAAGATCGGAGAGCAGGAACCAGCTATACCGATGTTTGAGGTGTTCAATTTGTCTTCAAGATTTTGTTTGTTTTTGTTGAAAGTTTTTACGTCTGTTAACAGATGTTCTCTTGCTATGTTCGTTTTGAATTTAACAATGATTTCTCTCGGATGAGTATTGTTGTTTTTTTTTGTTGCGCGATGAATGGCATCAATGTCCTTTGTATCGGTGGAGGACTTTGTTGTTTTGCAGATATTGAAAAAAACGTCTTGCAGATTTTCTCCTTTGATTTCTGGGATGCCTCTTATTTCTATGTTGTTCGCTTTGAGTTCCCTTTCCTGCATGTCCACACATTTTTCCAAGACATAAATCCTAGCTTCCAAGGTTGAGTTCTTTTTAGTGAGTTCATCATTCTTTAGTTCGATGTCACGGATTCTAGCCATGAAATCCTCATATTGAGAACTCATAAATTGAATACTTTCAAGTATTTTGTTATTTTGCTCTAGAATATCATTTTGTGTTTTTTCCAGATTAGACGTCTTGTTCATGACTAGATCTTGAATATCTTTAAAATTTGTCGGTGTCTGAGCGGCGAGCGCTGAACTAATATCAGTAACTTTTTTAATCTGCTCCAAAGGTTCAGTATCACTGATTGACTGCAACGGGCTAGCAGCGCCGGGCTTAGCTGAATTGCAATGCTTGCACACTTGTTGAGATCGCCGTTCTTGATTAAGTCGACGATATGAGTTCTCCATAATACCTCCGCAAGCCAAATGAAATGCGCCTTTGCACGCGGCACACGTGAATTTTAGCTCATCAGTACGTAGAGTTACTGAGCACACTCGGCAATGCATCTTGAATTAATGTATTTTACGTACTACCCGTGTTAAAGCAAATTGTATTGTTATAGTTTTGCCGATAAAATTCGGAAGGAACTTTAAATCACACGGATATTATAAAAATATTTTAGAACTTTGTAGTACGAACACGTAACACTCCAAGTAACTTTATAAATTGAGCGTTATAGTTTTTAAAAATACACTTTACTACGGAGCAAGTTAATATGAACTAGTCACAGGTATTGATTGTTGTTGTCTCAATAATTTGGGTTATCCTAGAAAAACTATTAAGTTATCGATCTGCATTAAAAGAATTAATATCGCATTTCTCTTTTCTTAATATTAAATAAAAAAATATAAATTTCACTAATGAAAATTGTCTACTTAAGTTTTCTGAAGGTTTCACTTCTACCGGTACCGAAGGATTTATTTAATTATGTATTTATTCATTATTAATTACTTATTGTACTTAAATAAAATAACTTAGTACTAGAATAAATTAATACTAGAAATACTCCGCCTTCTTGTAGTTGGACTCGGACATGTTTCTACATGTTTCCTTGTGTAGAGCCGTCACAAAGAGGAGACCGAATATACTATCTTATTCTCTCGCAAGGTAACTCTTATTAATGGATGTTTTTGTCTCTTTTTCGCTATTTTTCGTTTCATTGAGTTTCAAATCACAACGGTGCTAAAGAAATTTTCACTTAAAAAATGTGAACTTTTACTATCGAAAGTTTTACGCTGTATTTAATGTGTTTTGTAAAGCAAATACTCAATAATTTGGGTTATCCTAGAAAAACTATTAAGTTATCGATCTGCATTAAAAGAATTAATATCGCATTTCTCTTTTCTTAATATTAAATAATTAAAAAAATATATTTCACTAATGAAAATTGTCTACTTACGTTTTCTGAAGGTTTCACTTCTACCGGTACCGAAGGATTTATTTAATTATGTATTTATTAATTATTTATTACATTTTGTACTTAAACAAAATAACTTATTACTAGTATAAATTATTACTAGAAATACACTCAAAAAAGAAGGCAACTTTTGATAGGGTTCTAACTTCACTTCACCTTGTTCTGAGATATGAGGTGTCAAAGTTTGCAAAGACGATTTCTCATAATCTATTTACCAATTTCTGATTTTGAAGTTGAAATTTGTTTAACGTATTTTAATTGAACATATTTTGAAGGAAAGTATTTAAATATGACGTATATTTACCCTTTTAGAACATACCTAAACATGCAAATAAAACCCTGTACAACCAGCTAAGGCATAATAATACATTGCACAAGGTTCTAATTACATTTCACTAATGCAATTCCAAGCTACGTCCTATTTAAATATTTTCCATCTAAATACGATAAACTAAAATACTTTAACTAAAATTGTTAAATAGATTACGAAAATTCGTCTTTGGAAACTTAGAAACCTTAGAAAATGATAGAGAAGACACAGTTAGAACCCTATCCAAATAAAGTGACGAACCATAATGCGCCTCTTAATTAAGATCAACTGTCAGATACAAGAAAAATAGAGAGTGTAAGTGTAGTGAGAATGTAAAATGAATTATTATTGAAAATGCTTGATGTTAGAACTTCGTCATACACATATCAACGAAAATACAACACGGATGGTTCTGAAAATTATTTTGGGTATAGAAATGAGCAAAAAAAATGCTTTGGCAATCAAAGGTCATTTTTGAAAAAAATGTCAGTTAGAACCCTATTCAAATGAGGCGACGAAATATCGGCAAGGCAAGGTAAAACATGTCGGTTCTTTGTTGGAGCGGATGTAAACAAACGATCTGCGTCATCGCGTCATCACGTGATCGACACGTGATGACGCGATGGTAGCCGATAACCCTAACCTAAGGTAACCTATTAAACCCTTCAAAATTTTGGCGTATTTTTCAGATGGTCAAAATCTTTCCGCTTTAAAATGAAATGCAAATAAATGGAATATTTCTGAACATATCCCAAAACTAAAAACTGTTTTTGAAAGGTCATGAAACACGCTTTCAAATTTTTTAGTTAAAAATAAACATATAATTTTTTAAATATAAAAATTTGTCATGCAAACATAAAAAAGTTTAAAAAATAGCTCACCTTACGCTTTTTCTAACTAAAATTACAAATAATGAAAAAAAATAAACACATACATATTTTCTTAGACAAATGTATTGTTAACGTTACTGTCACCTCATTTTTGGTCTTTTCGTATAAAAATAATTGATAAAAAATTATCAAAATTATTAGGTTAGTTACTAGGTATTTAAATGTTATGTTAATTATTTTAATCGCACGTGTTATGCCGAATATGTGTAAATAAATAAATATGGCTAACTTATTTTTAAGGCATTATTTTGTTAAAAATACTAGCTGGTTCCCGGCACGCGTTGCAATGCCATTCAAAGAAATGAATTGTTTCTCCCTGCACGTCCATTCGCTTGCGTCCCCGTTCTTAGTTGAACCCGGCATGCGTTGCAATACCACTTAAATAAAGATATTGTTTCTCCCTGAGTGTTTTTTTCAATTCGCCCCCGTTCCCCTACCCCCCCTCCTCTTCCCCTCTTGCGATCCCCCTCCACCTTCTTCGCGTTTCACACTCCCCTTTTCCACTTCACTCCGTCCGCGACCCCCCCCCCCCCCCCCCCTCCGTTGTCCACTTTCCCGACTTCCCCTCTCCTTCGACCCTTTCTCCCGCGAATCTTTCCCCCTTCATTCCCGTCCGCCAGTCCCGGATTCCCCTCCCCCTCCCGCCTACCCTCCTTGCCGCTAAAATACATGATATACACTCACTTTTCCAAACAACTTGTGCACCACTTACTATGTTTTTATAGTAATTTCATAAAACCAGAGCTCACCAGTGTACATAGAAACACTCTTCTGCTAAAATTTAATGTTCTGTAGAAATTTTGAGTAAATCCATTTATTACTTTCCAAGATTAGCGAACGCAAACATACGGAACCAAAATGTTTATATTTATAGATTTTCGTTATATTAAACTAATATATTATGACTTTTAAGTTTGTAAAATTATTGTTTCAAAATTGTCTTACATTTATATCGCCCACTTCGATTTGATATTTATGTAATTAATTTCAATTTATGTAATTTTTTTCTTTAAGAACAAAAAATGTTTTTTAAAATGTGGTTTACTGTGTTCTGTACATTCAGTGTCATTGAAAAAAGCGGTTTCACGACGGTTGGTCCGGCGACAATTTATCCTCCAACAATTGGTCCGCCGATAGTTGATCCCTCCGAGTCCGAGGGATCAACTGTCGGGGGGGGTCAACTGTCGGGGGATCAACTGTCGGGGGGGGGGTCAACGGTCGGTGTGGGGGGTCAACAGTCAGGGGGGGGGTTAACTGTCGGGGGATCAACTGTCGGGGGGTAAACTGCCAGGGGATCAATTGTCCGAGGTATCAACCGTCCGTCAGATCAACTGTCAGGGGATCAACTGTCGGGGGATCAAATGTCGGGGGATCAAATGTCAGGGGATAAACTGTCAGCGGGCTAACTGTTGGGGGGGAGGGCAATTGTTGCCGGATCGACTGTCATGGAAACATTTTATTTAGTTATTAACTTTTTAGCAGAGGTGTCGGTTATACGATAAATGGTTCCCGGGGCGGCGGAATAATTGGTATCGGCGCCTTCATTCACTGACTCACTCACTCGCTCAAATTGATTCTCCCTGCATTTCCTTTCCTGTGCGCTCCGTTCCCTTCCACCTTCCCCGCATTCCCCCTCCCTCGTCTCTTCCCTCTCCGTGAATTTTTTTGCCGCATTTCGTATTATCGAAAATATTTATTGTCAAATAATAATAATACATAATTTAGAGTATGTAGCAGCCCTGGAATAATGTCACAACTCTGTGGCAGCCCTAGAATGCGCCATTATATATCAGATCAACCAATTGACAGTAAAACTCCATATAGGTACATGTTTTTTATGACCAATCAGAAGGCTTCCTTCACAACCTCTCTGATTGGTCATTTAAATCGGATCAGCAAAAGAACTGTAAAACGACATATAGGTACATAAGTTATACGATTATGTGGATCAACGAAGTATGGTGATTTACAAGCGACAGATCAACAAAGCATGTTAATTTGCAAGCGATTCCCATACAAATTTTTAAAATTTTATGATAAGTACATCAAATATTTTTTCTTGCAAAATGGCAACCTTGGTAACTAATGTAATAATGTTGCAAAATCATACAGATGTATTCCATCACAGCCAAGTTATAGGGTGTTAAAGGTGGATCAACTTGGCTTATAACTTCTTACTGGATCAACACACTACGGGAAGAGGCCAATATATATATATATATATATGTAAAAGCCTAAATAGGCGTATATCAATAAATAAATAAATAAATAGTATGTTCTGGTGCGCTTCTGATTCGACTGGTTAGACTCGTCCTTCTGGGAGGCTAGATGCGCAGTCTCAACATTGGATTGGTTTATATTACAAATCGGCTCATTAGCCACAATCGGTTGGTTTTGGACCGTAGAGAAAGCAGCCGGAATGTTGGTGTGGTTTGAGGTTATTGGCGCAGTCCCAACATTGGATTGGTTTATGTCAAAAATGGGTACATTAGCAACAATGGGTTGGTTTTGGGCCTTTAATGAAACAGCCCGAATGTTAGGGTGGCATTCGTTTATAGAGCATTTCCAACATTGGAATGGTTTCTGGCCCTAGTAGTAGTCACGACATAGGATTGATTTTTTGCCTTGTTGGCAGCCACATCTCTGGATTGGTTTGTAAAAGCTGAGGTCTCCATTAAGCTTGCGGGGATTTGTACAGGTAGGGCTCCTGATATACTTGGTTCTCACTCTGGTATTGCTGCGTTGATTAAAAAAAATCCTTCTGCAATTACGACTCACTGCGTTATTCATCGCCAAGCATTAGCCACCAAAACGCTCCCGGAATGCTTTCGTATTGCGATTAAAACTGTTATAAAAGTAGTAAACTTAATAAAAAAACATGGCACTTAACACACATCTCTTAAAAAAAAATGTGCTCAGATATGAACTCTGAACATAAAACTCTGCTATTTTCACACGGAAGTGCATTGGCTTTCTAAAGGGAACACGCTGTCGAGGTTGTACGAACTGAGAGAGGAAGTACAAATATTTTTAACTAGCAATAAAAAAGATTTGCTGGATTAGTTCTATAAACCTGAACTTCAAATACTTTTCGCACAACTAAACAAATTGAACGTTCAACTGCAAGGGTCAGGTAATTTGAAGTTGGAAGACACAAGTATTGTCATACGAAGATAAAATCAGTGCATTTATCGCTAAAATCGAGCTATAGACCAATAAAGTCGAAAGAGAAAACTTTTCTGCGTTTGAGACAAGTTATCGAGAGAAAGTGTGCTGAGATTAAAGGCGAAATATAAAATAATGTCAGACTCCTTTTAAAAAACTTAAAAGGTGAATTCAGCTTTTTCCTGACTGCAAGGACAAATGTATTCGGAAACTGATTCGCAATCCGTTCATTGCCGATCTTTATGAGGTGCCGGATGAAATTCAAGGAGAAGTGATTGAAATGCAACACGACAGGAACCTGAAAGATTCAATTGAGATAAAAATTAATCTTGAAAGCTTTTGGACCCAAAAGGCGCTTTCTTTTCCAAGGATTCGAGAAATTTGAGCAAGGGTTTTTGGCGCTTCTGATAATTAAAAACAAGCACCGAAATCGGTCGGATGCTAGAGCCGACATGCGTCTGGCTTTGGATTCAGAAAAAAAGGATTCAGAAATTAGTTAAGAGCATGCAATCACATTAAAATGATTTTATTTTCGGAATGTAAAATTTTCATTTAAAAAAACGCCGTTGGCTGTGACCAATTTAATTGTACGCATGATTTATTTATAGCTTTATATAGATAGAAAAACTCTTTATTCATTTACTGAATATTCCATAGGTCCATGGGTGGACAGATATTTTGTAAAATGGTCCCTCATCAATAAAAGGTTAAGAACCACTGAACTAAAATGATGTTTCAAGAAATTATAACTTATCCATGATGAGCTCTTATCACAAGCAAAAATTATTCGAGTGTACTGTTCCAGTAAGGAAATCCAGTAAGGAAACTGCGCCCATCTTCAGGTGCCCACTTATTGTAAGATTTTAAGAAATATGAATTTGTATTTTCATGTGTATTAAAAAAAATTACAATGCAACTGTGTTTTAAATTTGTAAAACTTTATTCAAAAAATTAGAATTAAACTTCTTAAGGTGAGGAATGTATGAGATTCATAAATAAGCATTTTCATGGGTTCCTAAGATTCTATGTTCAAAAATTTTTATCTTTCTGGGGGCTGTCTGTGGAAGCAGATTAATAAGCTTTCATGTAATTTTCCTCTGTTTGAAAATGGCTATCGAGAAGAAAGTCAAAAGTATTTTGAGCACGCCATTAAAATACAGTTTAGACTTTAAAGAAAATTATGTAATGATCAATAACGTACAGCGCCCTTTGTCTTTTCTCAATGGTTACATTTTTTTTATTTATTTAAAAGATAAACCTTCATAATATTTATAAAAAATGTCGTCGTATTTAATGTTTCAAAGACCTAATCATGTCTGATTACGTCTAAAAGGGATCGAAATGAAAATCCAGTCTCCTTCGACGGAAGCAATCTTCCGAACAGGCCCTACATTGATATGCTTGGTGTAACTCTAAGTGACTAGCTCAGGTACGGGGGCTCCATCTAAGCCAGAGTTAATTTAGCCTCTCAGAAACTGGGCGTACTATACAGGGCCCGCAGATACTTTAATAGTACACAACTGCTAACCCTGCACAAATCGCAAAATACCTGAAAAAAAAACTCGACTCTGTGCAGAAACGGGCAGTCCGTTTGATAGAATTTCCTTACTTAACAGACGGATTATAATCTTTAGAGCACAGGCGTCAGGTGGGAATGATATCCTTGTTCTACCGGTATTTCAATGGAAGATGCTCCAAGGAACTAGCGTCATAGATCCCCTCGGCACCGGTGCACAGTCGGGAAACACGCCAAACACGCGCCCACCATTCGAACACGGTTGACGAGATCTGGTCGTTTCTACTACTCGTTCTTGAGTTCAACAGCTCGGCCGTGGAACGACTTGCCTTCAAGACCCATGTTCACTCCTTCTTCTCCTCAAAAACACCCTCCACATATCATCTTCAAAGATAACACAGGCCCTGAGGGAAATAATTTTCCTCACGAAATCAAACATACTCGTTGGATAACAAGTTCCTTGGTAAACCACGAGTTTCACATGCACGAGATAAGGTTTTCTTAATAGCAAAAAATATCAACAGGAAGTTTTGCGGTGTGGAACAAAGTTAGTTATCTACGTGGTACTGAAAACTTACACCGTCCGATAACGCAGTGACAAAAAACAATAAAATTCGATGAAAGGTCCACAAAAATGCATTTTAATGTAATGTGCATAGGTAAGGCTTTTTCTTTTGAGAGTGTTGACAAGTTGAAGATAATTGGAGATGGGGAAATGGAAGTGGAAGGTTTATCTTCCTGGCTATTCTGATCTGATTACCAAACCTAGTAAAAGCATTTTCAAGTAATTCTGAAGTCTCTTACCGGGGTAATGCCGACTGAAAGTAATTTGTCACAAAAGATATATAACATATTTGTTTATTGTAAATGAATAAATATTTCCAATGGTTTCTTATCTCTGGTGTTCCTTTTGTCGAAATGAAAAAATATATATAAGAACTTGGTGTCGTTTCTTCAAGTTCATTCTATCAAGACAGTATATCGCATGCGCTTAAGCGCAATGTGAAAAAGCCATGGCTCCATTGGATAAGATCGCGGTCGTTTTAATTTTAAGCTTTGGCATTTGGACTCTAGTTGAATCCAAGCCATTAAAATCAAGTCAAATCAATGCAAATGGTTTAAATTGTACCTGGACCTTCAAGTGTATCGATTTCAACCCTTTACGGGGACCAAACCAAAAGAGATGTCTTCTTTTGCGATCAGTAAAAAAATGTACTTCAATTCAAGAGATTGCAGAGAAACCGGGAGCAGTCAGTCCGCAGCATTCTACAGGGGGAAGTGTCACCGCTAATGAGAATCCAAATGGAAATTTGCCAATGAATATCATCATTGCTCCTATGAATTGTGAGGAAGGATATAAAACAGACGCATCAGGGGACTGCAGAGAGATCTTTAAAAACTTTATACAAGGTATTTAATGTTTGTATTAAATAACTTACTAAAAATCGCGTATTCCACCGTAAGATGATGCAATTCCACATAATTTTGTTTGTACATACACTCCTAGCTTCATTAACATTCGTGCTTCATCCCACACCCTTTTCAAAATAGGTAGGTAGAACAAAAATAAATGCTTACAATTAATGCTTTGATTATGAAGTCTCTCGCCGGGGTGATGCCGACTGGAAGTAATTTGTCACTAAAACGGCATTTGACGGTCGCAAAAGATAAACATATTTGTTAAGTGTACCGATGTGAATAAATATTTATAATGGTTTCGTTCCACTGGTGTTCCTGTCATCGAAATGAAAAAATGTATATAAGAACTTGGTATCGTTTCTTCAAGTTCATTCTATCAACACAGTATATCGCATGTGCTTAAGTGCAATGTGAAAAAGCCATGGCTCCATTGGATAAGATCACGGTCGTTTTAATTTTAAGCTTTTGCATTTGGACTCTAGTTGAATCCAAGCCATTGAAATCAAGTCAAATCAATGCAAATGGTTTAAATTGTACCTGGACCTTCAAGTGTGTCGATTTCAACCCTTTACGGGGACCAAACCAAAAGAGATGTAATCTTTTGCGACCAGTAAAGAAATGTACTTTAATTCAAGAGATTGCAGAGAAGCCAGGAGCAGTCAGTCCGCAGCATCCTACATGTGGAACTGTCACTGCTAATGAGAATCCAAATGAAATTACGCCAATCGATATCACCATTGCTCCTATGAATTGTGGGGAAGGATTTAAAATTGACGCATCAGGAGACTGCAGGGAGATCTTATAAAATAATATACCAGGTATTTAATGTTTGTATTAAATAACTCACTAACAATCACGTCATCCGCCGAAGATGATGCAACTTCACATAACTTTGTCTTTACATACACTCCTAGTTTTTTAACATTCGTGCATCATCCCACACCCTTTTCAAAATAGGTACAACAAAAATTAATTATCGTATGGAATCCAAAAAGTTGCACTGATTCTTTTGATATACCGTGTTGGTATACCATGACCCAACTCAATGCTTTGATACTTACAGAGATCGTGCGATGTGGAGCATTCCCGACTTTTTCTTCCACACGTTTTCGTGTCTTATATTCATGTTATACTCCTTCCTCTATCCATTCATATTAAACATTCAAATTCCATTGTTATAACCGTCTGAACTTCTCCTATCAATATAGCAAATTAAACTGACATTGCCCTTGCAATCTACCTAAGTATATTGCACTCCTCAGATAAACACTTTTCCTCCGCCAGTTTCATGACTCACTGTGGCATACATCACTTTGTCATACAACTCCATAGGAGACTGCTAACATTGCTTCATTTGACAACTTTCATCAGCACCTTAAATACTTTGAATCTTTCAAATGATTAACAAATAATATGTATGCATTTTTTTTCAGAAACGGGGAAAACCACAAAAATTTATCCAATTCACAAATCGCTGTAGGAAAACGACAATATTATTGTGTAATCTCTTCGTGAACGATCTGCAGTGACTATAATTTAACCATTATTATTCCTTATTTAAATGATCGTGATTTGATCATTTAACTTAATATTTCTGGTACATAACGGTGTTCCAGGACATTGCGGTTACGAGGAATGAACGGGAGTTTCCTAACATGTACATTAAATCGACCATAAAAATGATGGCAAATTGAATTATAATTCACTTCAAGTTTGATTGCAGAATCATTAACAGCCATAAAAATTAAAGAGTGACTAAACATCGAAGCGAAAAAAAAATTGAAATTGTCTTAAGCGGATTCATAAAATAATATTAAAATGTTCGGAAAGATAATGGTTGCAATTTTGGTTCTTACTTTGGTCCAATGTGTTCGACCGAAGGCAGTTCGTGGTATTTTGGAAGATGTGGAAGACAACGACTTATACGGAGAAAGATCTTTTCTTGAAGATCATGGCAATTACATTAACAATTCTGTTGAAGAACTCGAACCCGAATACCGTGAACCTAAAGACCATGGCAATTACATTGACAATTCTGTTGAAGAAGACCATGAACCTGAAGACCATGGCAATTACATTGACAATTCTGTTGAAGAACTCGAACCCGAAGCACCAAAGGAACCCGAGTACGATTATGTGGATGAATACGGTGAAGCCACCTATGCGGAATATGGAGAAGATTGTCCAGAAGGAATGGAAAAGGATCTTAACAATGTCTGCAGAGAGGTCTCGTTTTGATTCCGGAATAAGTTGTTGACTTACCTGGTTTAGTGCTTAAAGTTCGTCCGTCAGTACCTTCTTATCATTATCTTATTCGTGCATACTAACTTCTGTGTTGTCGATAACGGAGTGAAGTGTTTCGATGTTTTTTTTAAATAGTATTTAATAAAAAAATATTTATATAAATTAAATAATATTTAAAAATAGCCAAATATGATTATCACTTTTGCGCCACATCTTACATAGTTCTAGGTTTGTTTACAAATTATAATGTATAAAATTAGTCGATGGCATAATTATTTTTCTGAGGTGTGAATTTGAATCAGTGGTTTGGTATATTTCTTGTATTTTTTTGACAATAAGTAAGCTTTTCAAGAAAATATATAATTTTAATAACAATTTTTTAAAGATATTTCAAAATAGTTAAATATATTTTTGGTAAACTTTCTACGGATATATTTGTCTTGATTTAATTTTTAAGGCTATTTGGAAAACATGATGCTACTATTTTTATTTATTAAATAATATTTTTGTACTACTTGTAATAATCTTTTATTTTTTTGAGAAATCCGTGTTTTTTTTTAGTTGTGAAAGCGAGTAGTTTGTACAAGATTGTTGAGTGGGTTCATCAGAACTTTTTAAACCAAATAAGGGTCTTGGTTAGAAAAGTTCCATTGTATTATGAAAAATGATGTTTATTAGACGTTAAAAAAAGTTATTATTATTATACATCATTTTCACTATTATTATTAATACATTTTGGGGGTCGTGAAATTAAAATTTAAAATGAAGTGGGTTATTTAAAACTATTGGTAATTTATAATTATCAAAATGTTTTGCTTTGTTCCCATAATAAATTTATAAAAACATGGCTTGATAGTGGTTAAATTAACATTTTTTTAAATAAAGAGTTCGACAAGACAACTGATGACTGCGTGGCAGAGTGACAGCTTCCTTGACATCGGATCAGGATGTTGCGGAATCAAAAAACGCGGGGAAAAAAAAAAATTTTGTGAAAATTTTCGGCACAAGATTCCCAACCGCAACAAACTCTCTGGAGCCGGTGAATATAACATTCCCAATAGTTAGTATTTGTTGGGAGTCTGAAGAAAATAGGGAAGGAAAAGCAATGAGAAAGAAAAAGGTTGGGAAGTAATTGGATTTTCAGATTTTGTTATCAAACACAGCTAAAGCCATTTCAGATATATCCTTCCCCTCACTTTCTTCATTTTCTAGATGTTCACGGGGACGCCTTAGTTCCACTGGCTCTGGGCAGTTAGAGATTTTGTGCGGTAAGACGATACATAAAAAGAACAAGATACGTATAGGAAACAAGAGAAAGTGAAATGGTAAGTATTTTTACAGTAATTTTAAGGGGTGGGGGGGGGGTAAGGTTATGATACTATTTTTGCATTTTTTAACTTTTTTCGAGGCGCCTCCGGAGATTCGCTCTCACGTACTTATTTATTGATATTTTTAATAGAAATTTTTTTAAAGATACTTCTGATGTTAAATATTGCGTATATGAAATAAATTAACCAACATCACTCATCTCAAAAAAAAAATTCATGAAAATATGCCTTTTTTTCGCCTTTAACCTTACCCCTCTCCTTAACAACAGCTTTCACCTATTTTGTTATGTACCCTTGGGGAGATATTTCTCAAAGAGGCTCTATTAAAAATCTTTAATCGATTTTGAAAAAAATATATATTTGAAAGAGACGAACAGCTTAAACATAAATGTATATTTTAAGTTATGTGAAGTCAAGCTAAAAAAATGTCTCTTAGGTTGATGTTGCTTGGAGATGGAGTTTTATTGTATCTTAAAATTAATTTTAGGTGAGAGGGAGATGAAGAGGAAAATTGGATAAAGATAGGAGAGATAGGATTATAATGTATACGTTAAAAAATTTTAACCAAAAAAATTGTCTCGAGTCTTGAATGATTTACCTCACGACGGTTTTACGTTCAATAAAAAAAGATTTAAAAAATTATAAATTTTATATAATTTATGTATACATACGCAAATTATCAGTATTAGTAATAGTAATTGTTCCGACATCACAAAGAGTAAATGTCAAAGGTCTCTAACTTATCTGAAACGAGTGATAATGGGCATTCTTCGCACTGCGGGGATTAGACTGTGGCCTTAAGCGAGACCAAAGCAGCCCAACACCTCAAAGATAAACGGTTTCATTATGACAAGAGGAATGGTCACATTATAAACATGGCAAGACTGAAAAGTGCAAGACAGTATACCGCGTAGTGTAAAGAAAGAGGCTATAATAATAATCATTATTGTTAGATACTAGCATTGCAACGCATGCCGGTACCCGGCATGCGTTGCAATGCCATTCAAAGAAATAATTTGAATCTCCCTGCATGTCCTTTCCCGTGGCCCCCGTTTCCTTCCACCTTCCCCGCCTTCCCCCTCCCGCGTCTCTTCCCTCTCCGCGAACCCCACCTCACCCGTTCCTCTTCCCCACGACTTTCCCCCTGCCGCTAAAATATATGAAATACACACATTTTCATTTATACAAATTTCATAACGCTAAAGCTTACCATTGTGTATAGCCTGTATGTTATTGTAAAGTTTAATTAAAATACATTTAGTAGTTTTGCTTGAAAAAGTAACAAACACACATACATCCATAGAAATTTTCGCGTTTATAATATCAGTATTGTAAGATAGTTCTACGGAGAATATATGACGCAAATGTGAATGTAGAAGAAGCGGTGGCGCCTGAAGAAGACATGGCACGAACAAGTGAATCAGATAGTTGAGATGGGCCATGTGGCAGAATAATGAAAGAGTATGCATGAGACGATGTATGAATGTGAATGAGGTAAAGAGTGTGTTCTAAGACCGAGTTGTTTGGCGGTCCGTCCTCTCTGCCTACCCCTGCGGGAAACGGCGTGACGGTTAGTTAGTTATACATATTTAACTTTGCAGTCGTTGAAGTCGCAAGAGTCGTGTAGTTTTTTGAATACAAATGATGATTATTTTGTTTTTTAGTTACCCTCTCTGGCCGCCTGCAAAGCTAAGTGTGTCAAGCTGTTTATAAAAGTCCGTTCTAGACCCCCTCTTTGCCTTTTTTGTCTTTATACTTATGCTAAAGATGTGGAAACTTCGCCATAGTAGCCGCCTGAAAAGTAGTGAGGCCCTACTTTCATAAATTATTCTGAAAACCTAACCTAACCTAATTCGAACTATAAAAAGGAGAATCTTTGCCATATAAGCCATCCATTAAGTAGTTACGACATCAATTACATTTGGGAGGCGGGAATGGGTACCGCCGCCCCGGGAACCTTTATTGGATAACCAACACCTCTGCTATAGGTCACCCCTAGTGGTTCGCTACGTTTGGTGATTTAGCAGGGGTGCCCGGGTTCATGGGGTGAGGTTTGTCTAGGTCTGTGAGGCGGATGACCAGGATACACTGATCCCCAGATTCATACCCACCCCTTAAACACTTTTCCTTCCCAGAACTCTCCTTTCCTTCCTTTCCTTAAAAAACCCTCACACTGCATCCCCAAAGATGACATAGGCCCTGAGGGAAATTATTTTCATCAGGGCCTCCTGTGTGGAGCTCATGTAAAAAAAATCAACATTTTATGAATTTTTCTGAAAACATGGGTTGTAATTTGGTTGTTTTTCTAAAAACAAATGACAAAACATTGACATTTGTTTCATGATTGTGTAGCAATTGTTTGTAAAACATGCAAAACAGGAATGATTTTTTATTAGTCATTTAAGTAAGAAAAATAATATTTTTGGGATAGAAATTCTTTAAAAAATAGAAGTCCGTAAGGCATTATTTAATAATAATAATAATTGGACAATTTGTAGAGCGCCGTTTTTGTGAAAAATCACCTCAAGGGCGCTTTACAGTTTTATTATTATTATTTTTTTTTTTTTATATTCTTAAAATCTATCTAATTTTATTATTTACAAAAAGATACAGAGCCATACTTACCTGGCAGGTCACTTCCGATAAACACACTTTTTTAGAAAGTTTATGCTTGGGGATGATACGACTTTGCACGTGGAGGACATTATATTGAAAACACTGGACATTGCATGAATTTACCTTTGCTACCCCCATCGCTGTTGCTTTTACATTTATAAGAAGATTAATGCCAAAATTGAATTAGTATTTATTTTGAAAGACTTGTGAATTTAGAGCTCTCTGGGACTGGAATTTTTCATAAAATGACCTTTACAAAAGATTAAAATAAGAATTTGGTTATATTTTACACAATTAGTTATTTACAACGTCGTGGGCCGTGAAGGCGAAGGTGAAAGGTTTTTTTTAACTTATGGATAAGACTGTCTGAAAAGATAAGTTTTGAGTTTAGCTCTAAATTCCGCTGAATCTGTGATCATTCTTAACTCGTGTGGCAGTCCATTCCAGGCTTTAGGTCCTGACACTCCGAAAGTTTTAATTTATTTTAATTTTAAAACTAATAATAATATCTTAAGAGGAATAAAAAAACTAGTAAAAAGTCTACACTTTTGTACGATTACAGTATTTATTATTAGACCACTAGATTTAAGGGTGCATTTGTAAATTCTTAACAAATTTAAGAATTATGTTTGAGTCATTTGGGTAGACATAATGACATCAAGCTTGTTGTGTGTAAGTCGCATTTGAACGCTGTCTACAGGAAATCAATAATATACCACAACGGGCATGCGCCTAGCATGGTGGTCGTAAAATCTTAAAATTCATGTAACAAACAATTCAATGAATAAATAAAATGTAAAAAAAAAAATACTAGTACATTTTCTAAACCGCGTAAAACAGAAATCGCGTAAACCAAAACCGATCTATTCAGTCCCAATAAATTCGTACATATAACATGGGTAGGTACCCGACCAGCTATTTGAACGCGTACTGAAAAGGAGCATTCTCAAGTTTACGCTTAGCATGTGCTTTTCCATTTTTCAACACTAGTCTACATTTCTGTATGGCTGGTAGAGCGTCACATGCTGAGCGCGTTCACGGTGTTAGGTGGCATTCTTAGAATAGGCCGCTTAGCATGTGAGGCTGTGTGATTTGAATGGAGTTGCTTGCAGGCGACGGCGGGTGTAGGGTCACATGCTGAGCGGAGCCGCGGTGTGGTGGCCGGCGCCAGTCTGTCGCGAGGTGAAATACTCAGGTGCATCCAAACCTGCCCACGCGGGACATAACGGTTTTAGATACTGCGGCAATGTTTATTATTATTAAATTTATTTTAATTTATTGGTTGTACATGTCGTTTTTTTTGAAATGCCAATTTTTTCAATTATTTTTTTATTTTTATTTAATATTTGTATGTTTTTACAATAAGTATACATTTTTTTTACATGTTAAACAGAGTTGTAAAATGAACATAACAATAGCATTTCCTCATCATAAAGAGACAAGGCTCTTGTGTTTGGTGAGGGAATTCAAGCTCAAGTAAATGTAAAATTTAGTAGAAAATAATAATATTGCATCTAATAACAAAAGATATGTAAGAAAACTCGGGATATAACAATAAATAAATTTCAAGATTTAAATGAAATATTAGCGGTAGAAATGGACTCTTACAGTTGTTTCAGGTGATTTTTCAATTTAATTTGGAATTTATGTATATTTTCGATAATTTTTAGTTCTAAAGGGAGGTTGTTGAAATAATTTATACCTAGATACAGATAGGTATTTTGGATGTGCTTGGTATTAAATTTAGGGATTTTGATATTGTTTTGAAATCTTGCTGATATATTGAATTGTAATTTTTTTAGCTGTATTTCTTTAAAAGTCTGTAGAATTGCATATTTTTTATATATATTGTCTGTTGTAGATACTTTGAATATTGAAAAGATTCTTTCAGTAGAGAATGTAGATGGTTTTTTCAAGATAACCTTAATTATCAATCTTTGAACTATTTTCAGAGGATTTAAAATAACATCATAAGTTCCTCCCCACCCTATAATACCGTACTGTAATATAGATTGAACAATTGCATAGTACACTTTTTTGAGGTTTTCTAGTCTAAGAATATTTCTAATTCTGATAAATATATATATATACATTTCCTAATTCTTTTGACAAGTTCACAAATATGTGTTTTCCATTTAAAATGTTGATCTATATATACACCAAGATATTTAATATTTGAAGTCGAATTAAGTGTAGAACATGTTTGATTACAATTAGTTCCACCACATTTACTCTGATGTATTACAATTAAATTTTACTCGGTAGAATTCCAATGAAACCAATTTTAAACTTCAAATCACTTTTTTCTTACCGGACTGGTTTCACACAATCACGTCCATCTTCACACTAAGACTTGTCTATTACTAGTGCTTTTAAAAATTAATTAAATAACTATTAATTATTTATAATCAATTTTAAGGAGATGTCATAGACTTAAGAGAAATAATGTTTTAACTTGTACAGTAGTTGAATAAGAAATTAATGCCGTGCTAAAAATAAAATAATTATGCTTGTTGCTAAAATTAAAAAGATTTTATAATGTTGTCACCGCACTAGACTTCTAAACCCTTGACTGAAAAAATATGCATTTTATATAATAATTCATAATTTCTAAGCATTTTTTTTCTACCTCGTGGACTCGCTTGGATTCCGTTACGGGTTTTTAAAATACCAATCCACACGATCGATACCTTCAATCATAGTTATAATTTATTATTTTGCAAAAACAAGCACTTTAGGTGATTTTTATAAAATTACAAAACAAAGAAGGTGTTTTAGAACAAATTGTATTTGTGGAAAGAAAATTCAATAATGCCCTGTTTTTTTCCCCAGAAGAGACAGTAGACTAGCACGTATTGCGTAGCACGTAATTACGAGGTAAATAATGACGCCAAACAATCATTGGATCCACAGTTTGATAATAGCCTTAGAAGGCGAAACAGCTGTCACACATAATAATAATAGCAGAACTTGTTTATAAATGAAATAATAATATTATTGAATAAATAAAAGACATAAAAATTAGAATGGAGTTCTACAAATAGAATTTGATATAAAAAAACCTCTGGATCGAAATATAACATCTAGATCCATATATAACACGTAATAATAAGGGGCCGTCCATAAATTACGTCACACGAATTTCATGATTTTTGACCCCCCCCCCCCCCCGTCCATGTCACGCATCGTCACATTTGGTAGACTCCTTCCCCCCCTAGTGTGACTTCACATATTTTGCAATTTTACATCAATTTTTTTTTTCGTTTTGAAAATTTAGATTTTTACATGTGACGTCACAGAGCTGAGGACCCCCCCCCCCCCCCCCTACACCTTGTCACACAATTTCACACTTCTCTACTCCCCCCCCTTAAGGTGTGACGTAATTTATGGATGGCCCCTAATAGCAGAACTTGTTTATAAATAAACTGTTTTTATAAATTAAACAATCATATTATTAAATAAATAAAAGACATAAAAATTAGAATAGATTTCTACAAATAAAATTTGATATAAAAAACCTCTGGATCCATTTCTTTTCTGATGATATGCCTCCGACAAACATTAACTGAATTTAGTTGAAGTAGAAGAAATAGAACTTGGAAAATAATTGGGAAAGATAAAAAACATACAACACATAATACATAATACAAAAGTTCCATTAGTTTTGCTCTGACGGTCGTGTATGCGAGGGCTGTTGTTTCCAAATGTGCTTTTGGTTTTTAAATGAGTTTCCCTCTTTCAACGAATTTTCATGCGTTTTACAAATGTAACATATTAATTAGAACAAGTTGAGGTTAGAAACTTTTGGTTACTGGAAAATACAGGATAAGTAGGTACCAAAGATGGGGATATATGTAGTCAAAAATGTTGATATTAGCGGCCGGCACATGTACGTATATGCGTGGGGGTAATGCAGCATTGCTATTTGGATAAGGAATTGTACTGAATCTTGTATGACGTCACGAGACACCATTGCGTAGGTTTTACCCAAGTTTTGGGAAACTAAAGTATTGCCGTTAGTAACTCTTTAAATATTATATATTTCCGTAAAAATAAAAATTAGGAGACCTTCTCTTCTCATCCAGAAGGATATTGTGAGTGATTCACAATGGTGAGTTTGAAATTCAAACAACTTATCAAACTTCTTTAAATCATAAGTAAAAACATGTAAATAATTGGGTTGATGTTGTGCAAAGGTAGTTCATGTTGCTAATTATCAACGACACTAAGGACGGGTTGTTTCAAAAAATTTGATGGATTCATCAAATATTTGATGTTAATTTTCACGTTCTGTGTAAGTTCTATTCAAGTTCTGTGATTATTTCAGTTTTTTGAACCTATAACGATATAATAACAGAACTTGAATAGAACCTACACAGAACGTGAAAATCAACTTCAAATATTTGATGAATCCATCAAATTTTTTGAAACAACCCATCCTAAGTTGTATGAAGTGTTTATTTTATTTATTACATTATTCAAAAGCCGCTGTAACCAAACGCGTCGCTCCTTGACGGTGTGAATCGTGATTTGATTCTCACAACTCACTACACACACGACACTGTTTTGTACGGTTGCCTCGCTCTAACCCGCGGCACTGGGCGTAAGTGTCTCTCACTCACACCTGTTGTGCGTAACAGACCAATCTACCTTTTTCACACACTTCTTCGAACAGAAACTTTTAGAGCGGAAATATTATTAATACGTACTACATAGTTTTATTAATCAATATATTAATACGTGAAGCCAAAACTTTGTACCCCTTTTTACGAAAATTGCGCGGACGGAGGATTATGAAATTTCGCACACTTATAGTTTATATAGAGGAGGAGTGCAGAATGCTAATATTTTTTAAAAATTATGCATAAAAATACATTAAATCAATAATAAAAACATTACACACACTACCATGTATTTGACACACACACTGTTGTGTCTTTACTCTATTGTTTATTGTTAAAGTCTATGGTCAAATTGAGAATAGATTAATATTGTTTGTCTTTAATATTATTTGTCTATGGTCTTACTGAATGTCGAACATTACAATTATGGTCGAATTTCGACCATTGGGCGACCACTAGTTTTTATTAATACTAATTACACTACAGCGTACGTTGGAGGATAGAATACCATATTACGGCTGTTTCAACTGGAATCCTAAACGTTAATTTCCTCATTAAATCTTTCCTCTGAAGAATTATTGAGTACTTACTTTGTTATGTGTGTTTATATTACTATGTTTGCTCGTGTGGAATTTATACGATAATGGGTATTTTCATGCATTTAGATGACAACCAATGGAAAAATTATTATGGAATTTGAATCAAAGAATTAATTTGGTTTTGATTCTTACATAATTTATGAAAATGCAGAAGGTATTTTCTGTTCTTAGCTTGGAGATTTATTTTATTTTATGTGAATACTGCACAAGAGTCCCAACTGCTCTCAACCGTCTTTTTTAATGCGAATACCTACCTCACAAGAGTCCCAGCTGCTCTCAGTGAGACGATGGTATCCCCAATTGGGGTATGTTGTGAGATTGAAGATAGTAGGGAGGGGAAGGAGATGGGCAAGACGAAGGTGGGGAAGTACCTGGCTATTCAAATCTGGTCACTAAACACAAATCTCACGTCAGAAGCAAATGAGACAATGGCATCCATAATTGTGGTATGTTTATGTTGCGATGTTGAAGGTTGTGGGGAGGGTTACTTGATCTGGTCACCAAATACAGCTAAATCCATTTCTGTAATGGTGATCTGAATGGTGATCTTTCACCAGGACAATACTGAAAGTATCTACACGGAACATGCTTACGCACAACATACTATATTTTATTATTTTTAGTGAATAAATTCGGAAACAACACATAAAATTTACTTCCGGGATTTGAATCCGCCACCTCTGGATTCGCAGCCGAGGGTCGTAATCACCCAACCACGGAGATCCTCAAATGACTAGCTTTTTACAATACTGATTTACATAGTTCAGTTTTTGCGAAAGACCTCTTCCAAAGCTAACGAAAACTTATGCTAACTCTCGTTTTTCGAATGGTTTTATTTTTTTTTATTAATAAAACTATTTTTTTAATTATTGAGATATCAAATTTAATGGTAAATTCACCATAAGATCTACAACAAGCAGATGAAGGCATTTAGTAATTTTATGGTAATTTTTTTTCCAAATATATCAAATATTTAATATTGAGGTACGCTCAAAATTTCGTGAGAATTTTCAAAATTCTGCTTTAAGGGATGAGAAAATGGGTGGGGGTGGTTTTTAGAATTATCGTGAATACGGTGACCTTTTTCTTATCTTGAAGGACAAGTTTGCAAAATTTCATCAACTTTCGAATAAAACTGTAAATTTTTATAATAAATATCGCAAACTGTAAATTTTTATAGTGACACCGCTTGTCACAGATACTCTTCTTAAAATAAATAGAGAGACATATGAATAACTCTAAAAAAATTACGAAGATAGTGTTATTATAGTAGGTAGGTACCAGCTTGGTCATGAAAAGGGTCGAAATAACAGAAAGTACGTGGGTATAACATCTAGAATTGTTGAGTTGTTGAGCATGTAGAGCAAGTAGAGACTTGTAGAGACTTGTAGAGTTGTTGGTTAGTTAAAAAATAGTTAAGTAAAATGAATTCTTCAAATACACAGATTATATTAATTTACGTTCGTCGCTTACCAAGCCTCACGTTCTTTTATATGTATCCCTTTTATCTTTACGCTAAAATATAATCTTCGTCTCTTTCTTACAGAAAATTACGTCGGTTCCTGAGATTTGAACGCTTTCTCACCTGCACACACTGGGCTGCGTACAGCGCCATCTCACCTGAATGCACGTGTGATAGGTGGGTTGACCACCCTGGGAACCGACCGACTATTTTATTAATGGAGTATCCGAATTCCATAATATTATATGTCGACCGTATGGGAACAAAAACTTAATTTTTGCATCTATTTGGTGGATATTAATTAAATCACAGTGATTCGAAGAATGTTCAATTAGAGATTTGCGCATCTTTCTGAACGGATGAACGGATCAAGTTCGTCGAAGACAATTTTTAAGAATATTAAATTTACAAAACTCATACCCACCCTCCTTACTTACAAACGCGGTGAAAATATTACGCTGCGCTTAAAGAGGGAATAGTAAAAAGACTTGAGTTATTACCACGGCATTTGTATTGTTAAAACGGCCATACGGCTGGCTTTACCATACCAACGTTGAACTTGGTGTTAAAGAAAATGTCGAGTTTCAAAGGGATTATTTTGGTTATCGACATAAACGAATACAATTGAAATGAAACCAAAGTTTCCATCTGCAATTCGAAAAAAAATTTGAGATTTTTTTTACATGAAATGACGAAAAAGCGAATTAAAGATAACATTTAAAATAAACAAATTTGCCTTATACAATATGTATGTTTTTTTCGATTTCCATAATTTTTGTTAGAATAAACGAATAGTGATTTTAAAACAATTTTTTTTTAAAACTGATACTAAAAATTTTGAACACTTTTTTATATTTTCATTCAAAATGTTTATATTAAATTTATTTATTTATTTCTATATATTACAGTATTTACCTATAGATCAATTTCGAAAACATTTTTACATAATATATTTTGTAATTTTATTATGTTGGGTGTAAGGTAGGTTTGTGAAGGTGAAACTGTGGATAGGTATTGTTGTATGTTTCGTGAACACCTCACTAGGAGAACCTGTGCTGAGGTGTTTACGTGTTTATTTATGTTTATGTATGACAAGTATTTATGTGTTGTAATAGAAAGTTTTATATGTATTTTTTTTTTCAAATTTTAATAGTTATTGTACAAAATAAATTACATGATTATTTCAAATTATAAAATTTGAAAGCGTATTTCATCATTTTTCTAAAACAGTTTTTAGTTTACGGATGCGTTCAGAAATATTCATTTATTTGGAATTTAATGTAAATCGGAACTTTCGACAAAATAGGTCTGAGGCCATGGGGGTCAATCATTGTAATGTCTCACAGAAACAGAATACACTGTATCAATCGATAATCACTTCATTGGAGAGAGATTGGTTTGTACATGGAAGTGATTCGCGTGTACCTAATGAATTGGTTGTACAAAAGGTAGTTGCGTAGGTTTCGTATTACCAAACGTCAGGAAAAAAATAACAAAAAAGTTGAGTAAGTGACTAACGGCTTTCTAAAAGTAGAGCACACTTTATACAGTGGCAATATTTAATTTGTCCATGCTTCAACACGATACGACGAGACCAGGTCCGCATCAGCAAGAAATAAAATTATTTTGTGTACTTACATTACGTCGATCCGCTGAATATGTTCGAACCATCATAATATCTCTTTCTTAACATAATTTATTATTCATTATGCTTATCTAGCATTTCTAGTCGGATATCCATCGAGTGTTATTTATCGATGCGGACGACCTCAATCGTTTTTCGGTCCAATAAGGTTTTACCACAGATTCGCCAGTGCAAATTCTCAAAGATTGAAAATGTAGCCAGGAACATATATATTGGAACGATAGGCGTAACTTCCGTTGATTTTGACAGCTGAACCGATATTGAAGGGAAATAAATAAGAAATCGATATACGCTGGCAACACTGAATTTGTTTTCTATGAATTGATACCACGAAATATCAGACGTCAAGCAATTACGTAAAATTATTAAGGCAATGCTTCCCGGCCCAAAAAGAAGAAGATGGAGAGATATGTAATTACGTATGTTGGACAGAGCGCGCCAACATTTTCAATGACAAAATTGATGCGAAAATTGGGAAAATGCTTAATAAAGCATGACTCGTTTAAAATAGACCAAAAATCTCGTGGAAGGTATCTTAAGTATCATTTAAAGAAACATTGTGAATTTTTTCACAAATATAACTTGTAAAATAATAGAAATAGACTTGTTTTAAATAATTTTCGGAGCATACTTCGCGAATTTTTTCTATCGAGGGAATTTCATGTAATTTGCGTTTCGGCGTAGAATGTAGATACATTTTTAAAGATAATATCTAGATAGATATTATCTTCAAAAATAACATATATTTTTTTAAGAGCTTAAAAACTTCAAATGTTTAAGGGAGATATGTAAGAAATCGGTCGAAATTCGGATAGCGGCGGCGTAATAAATTGACAATGTTGAATTGAAATACTAACCTAAATATGTATTGGCAGTCCGCAATTAATTTGGAGACTAAACTGGAGTTAATTAGTTAATGAGGTCTTTATTATTATTTCAACCATTTTCGTTTCTCAAAGATCGAACGGAATGAATTGATTGCGTCTTAGATGCATTATTCGTATACGACTTCTTTCATTTCTATGAGCTTCGTTAGTTACTATTTACATACAGTTACGGATCTTTAGCATGTTCTTTTCTTATTACCAACCTAATATCTATGTAAACTATGTAATTATTTGTAAAGTGTATGTACAAGAATAGAAATAAATAAATAAATAAAGTTATAAAATACGTTCATTAAATAAGACAGATGATTTGCATAATGAATATATTATGTATTTTGATAGTTAATCGAATCTTATCTGATATCATGGAGGCCGCGCTAAAATATGTCCACCGTCGTCGGTCGGAATATCTAGTAGACCGTGTACGCAAATATTGTTAAAGCCTCGATTACATTGAGCGAGTTTACAAGCTACTAGCCGGAAAGTTTAAAAGCGAGTGAATCGGCGAGTGAGATTGTCATGATGACACACAAAACTGTCTACTCGCTCAGTAGCGACAGTAGCAGCTAAAATAACGACTCCCGCGCGAACATTCGGTTGACATTTTGTGAAAATCTTGAGCTCGCAGCTAGCGCTACACGCTAACCAGTAGCGAGAATTACGGCTCCTGCGCTAACTAATTCGACGAATTCAGCTGTTGGGAGACCGCCATCTTGAGCGAGTAGCGAGTAAAGTTGACCACCTTTCAACTTTTTTCGTAGAATGTCCACAATCTGCTACTTAGCAAGTAATATGATGACACTGAGCGAGTTTACTAACAGATAGGAATTTCCCAGATAGTAGCTTGTAAACTCGCTCAACGTCATTGAGGCTTAACTGACCTTAGATGACGGATTTGGTCAATATCGTACGTATTGATAAACGGTTTTATTGATCAACCACCTTAGGCCTTCTGCTACCTACAAAAAAAAAAAGGGTGTGCTTTAGACCACACGACTGAAGTAAAACTTCTTTATGCTTCGTTCACCTCGCCCGATCACACTTTTCGTAACGCTCTCGTCACGCATTCACCAGCTGTCAAGCGTGCGTAGAGAAGTTTTACTTCAAAAAGACTTTAATTTCATACAAAATAAAACACAAATCTTGCCGCTTAAAAACGCCAACAAAAAACGTCGATCTCTTTGAAAATTTGCGACTATCTCTTCAATTCATAGATATTTTTCTTCATTCCTTTTTTAACAAAATGAAATTACTGTAAAAATGTGCAGAAAAACAGTTTTAATTACATTGAGCGAGTTTACTAGCTATTATCTGGGAAATTCACTATCTGTTAGTAAACTCGCTCAGTGTAATCGTATTACTAGCTAACTAGCAGCTTATGGACAATCTGCGAGAAAAGTTGAAAGGTGGTCAACTTTACTCGCTACTCGCTCAAGATGGCGGCCTACCAACAGTTCATTCCGTTACTGTCAGAATTAATTCGCGCGGGAGCTGGAGCGGGAGTAATTCTCGCTACTGGCTAGCGTATGGCGCTAGCTTCGAGCTCAAGTTTTTTACAAAATGTCGACCGAATTGGTTCCCGCGAGAGTCGTTATTTTAGCTGCTACTGTCGCTACTGAACGTGTCGACAGTTTTGTCTGTCATCATGAGTATCTCACTCGCCGATTCAACTGCTTTTAAATTTACCGGCTAGTAGCTTGTAAATTCGCTCAATGTAATTGAGGCTTTAATGGGAAATTTTGTAAAATCTTTACGATGGCATGCCCCTGCAAATTAATTATTAGGCCACCTATGTTCGTTAAACAAATAGCTCTAATAAAATACAGCCCTGAGTACGATAAATTCACGAATGATAAAAAATTCGAGCAACGATAATGAGACCGATAAAATGGCGGATCAACGCGGTTTCCCGCAGGGAGAAAGCTACCGTATTACTTGCGTTCATTTTTTACATTGGATTCGTCTGTATGGAGCCGGGGTCATTATTAGCGTACGGTCCTCTGGTCTTTCGCTTCAAATTTAGCATAACAAAATAAATGATAATGGCCCGACTTCCGGAACAAATTAATGTGGTAGGAATAAGTATGCGGATCTGTGGTAAACGTAATTTACCTATTTCTTGGGATAAATACATACAGTCTGTCAATTAAGAGTAGAAAATATTAAAAATGGAACTACAAAATTTGCAGGCTGGTAACACCAATTTAATTGTCAAATATTCTTTTAAAGCGCAATGACACTGAATATGAAGAACACTGTAAATCACATTTTTTGTTCTCAAAGAAAAAAATTAGAATCGAAGAAGCACTGTTGTTAAGATTTATTTTTTTTACATGAGCTCCACACAGGAGGCCTTGAGAAAAATAATATCCCTCAGTGCCTATGTCATCTTTGGGGATGCTGTGTGGAGGGTTTTTTAAGGAAAGGAAGGGGAGGAGAGTTCTGGGAAGGAAAAGGGTTTAAAGGGTGTGTAGGAATCTGGGGTTCAGTGTGTCCTGGTCATTCGCCTCCAAGACCTAGACAAACCTCACCCCGTGAACCCGGGCACCCCTGCTAAATCACCAAACGTAGCGAACCACTTGGGGTGATCTATGGCAGAGGTGTTGGTTATCCAATAAAGGTTCCCGGTACCTACTTAATGAGATAAATTTGATTAAATGGTGTTTTACAAAATGATTTGCTTTCATTTAATTTAACATAAATTTGAATTTAACAGTAGGTAGAAAGGAAGAATTAATAACGGTGAGTTTAGTTACACTACTTTTAGATCTGAATGAGTTGAATATATTCAGATATAAAATTAGAGACATGATCTAAGACCCGAGCAACGCTAGGTAGGTACTTAAGTTAGTATTAAATAAATGTGAGCAATTTCTAAATTATACGTTATGTTTTATTACAATAACGTTATTCTTCATTATGTTAACATAAATTGCAAAGGTATGAAATACCTACACGCAATTCTAATTTTGAGGTTGTGGGTATCTCTATATTGCAATGAAAAAATAATTTTATCATTTTTATTATGCCTTGTTAATTTTTTATTAAAATGTAGGTTACACATTACATTTCCACCATGAGTTGTATTTTTAGTATTGCCATTTGAACAACAGTGGCGCCCTCCTATGTTTATTACTCTTATTTACAAGCTGTAGATGTCACTTTTGATGCTAATAAATAACACAGACATTTGAAATAGGAATTATTAGTTAATACAATTTAGAGAAGTATCCAACATTTCTAATCTTTTAAAAAAGATATACAAACGTTCCGGATTACGAGTGTTCCATGGGAATCCGATGCTTTTGTCAAATTAGCTACTAACATCTTTTTGGCACTAATATACTAGTAAATGTAATATTAACATTAGTAATGGGGGGTAGCCAATGTAAAATCGTGCAATGTCTGGTGTTTTAAATGGTTCCATGCCAACTCAGAATTAAATTAATTCAACTCAACACCTCTTTAAAAAGTCATTAAAAGCCATGAAAAAAATAATTCTAAAATAGCCCATAACCCTAACGTAACCTATTTAACCAATTTTTTATATATTTTTTTAATCACTTTTAATGACTTTTCAAAAGAGATTCTGAGTTGTCCGGTCACCGTTTTAAATATACCTAGTGCCTTGTCTTCTCCAAGCATTAACTTTCTAATAAAAATGTATTTATCGTAAAAGACCTGCCAGGTAAGTATATTTTCTGAATCTTTGTTAATAATGAAAATAGATTGAGCCTAAGAAATCATAATAAATCGGACAGCGCCCTTGAGGAGATTTTTCACCAAAATGGCGCTCTAAAAATTATCCAATACCATTATTATTATTAACCGGTTTGTGTAGAATCAGTAGAAGGTAGAAAACGTTCATGTGCGTCTAGTTAAACCCTAATACAGAGATAGCTCTCCGGCCCCCGTTAGCAACTTTTTAACCCCCCCCTGGTAATATGTGGTGAGGTTTTAGAATATCCCCCCCATACCCAAAATCACGTGTATTTTTAAGTACAAAGTATGTTGAAATTTTCAGAATATTATCTTTAAATACACGTATAATCTGATTAAATTTTGAAAAATTAAGCATCGTGATAAAAATGTCCAGACAGACATTAAGGTTGCAGGATGTTTTTGACTGGCATAAAAATAATAAAGAAAGGTGTAAAAATAAACATATATTTTTCTTCTTCTTCTGTGGTATATCTTTGTTTCGCATCAGCCCACAACTCATTAAATTCTTTCTGAGCTACACTAGTTTTTTTTCTCAATATTTATACTCTGCAAATAGGTCTTTCTACAGATCTCCTAGTTTAGACATTGTTCCATTGTTTTAAGGCAAAACATACGCGGCAACGATTTACGCATGTATTCGGCGTCAAAATCACAGACTTACTGGTGAGTCAAGGCCACGCGCCGCTGTTTGGTTTAGAAATCGTGCGTTCAACGAAAAATAAATACACGTGATATTTCATTATATCCCTCCCCTCCTTGTGATATTTGGTGATTTTTTTCCGACTCCTCCCCCCCCTTTCGAGCCTCACGTGATTAATGGACGACCCCTTACAAGTTCTTTAAATTAATGTAATATAGCACCTATATCGCTGCACGTTCCACAGTGGATACTCTAAGTATTACCCTGGTGAAAGATCCCCATTCAGAATCGAAACGTAAGTTGAAATGGCTCCAAATGACCAGATCAGAATAACCAGGTACTTCCCTCATTTCTGTTACTCTTTCTAAATTTATTTCGTTTAGTATTCTAGAGAGAAAATACAGATATTTAATGTACCTACATTCAATCTCGCCGTCTTTCAGTATGACAAACTTTGTATGATTTGTAATAATTCTACAGAAGTTGGAAGGGACATTCCCACACAAAAAGTTGTACTTGGTTACGCGGTAATAACGTTTAACTTTTTGGAAACTTTTCGTGTACTTCGATTTAATTTGGGAAGGAAACGATCTTCTTGTCAATCAAAGCTTAACAGTGTAATAACCCTGTGAAATAAATTGCTTTGGTCAAATGAAAATGGACGTACATTTGTATTCATGGATAAGTACCTACTGCTTTAAAATATTTTGTGACAGTGTGAAAGAGAGCAGTGAAGACATTCTTTTGCAGATTGTTGGATCGAAATACGAAAATCAGGTGAAGCAAGTTTAGGTGAATGGCGCGGATGTGAAATAACGTTCCAGGCGAACTCTTGAATAGCCGCTTTTGTCATGTAAGTAGTCCAATGGCGTTATCGCCGACATCCCCGTAATTTGTACAAAACGGATTCAGAGGTCTGCGAAGTCTTAATTACTGAGTTAAACTCAAAACATATTATAAGGTGGAAATACGGTCGAGGGTATCTACACGGTTTTACCACACACGCGTTTCAGGGATCTTCAATCTGTTATAATCCAAAAGTGCGAATATCTTAGCAACGTGAACAACTTATTGTGAAACAATAACTTCTAACATTATTCAGGTTCATTGTGTAGATGTGTGGCAGATGTGTAAACACAATTACACATATGCCCTGATGATGGACACTGTAACGCTGTCCGAAATGTTGGCTAAAGAAGGAGGTAGCGCAACACGGCATAACACCCCAAAAACAAATAACGAAAATACTTTTGGCCGTGAAAATCTAAAAAACTTATCTGATTATAAGACATTTCCACTTTGGGAGGCCGGTATTGTTACCGCCGCCCCGGGAATCATTTATTGGATAACCAAAAGGTCACCCCAAGTGCTTCACTACGTTTTGTGACTTAGCAGGGGTGCCTGGGTTCATGGGGTGAGGTTTGTCTAGGTCTTGACGCGGATGAGATGATGAGAAACGACCCGCCTACTGCGTTGTTAGTCGGTTCGAAAGAAACTGTCGGACTATCTCGACCCATCGCCTTGCAATGCAGTTGGAAGGATGGATTTATACGTCCGTCACTTCATACGGACACACCGACCCCCAGATTCTTGCTCACACCCTTTTCACCTTTTTACCCCTCATAACTTTTTCCTTCCTAAAATCTCCCTCTCCTTAAAAATACCCTGCGCTCAACATCCTTTAAGAAGACACAGGTCTTGAGAGAAATTATTTTTCTCAAGCCCTCTTGTGTGGAGCTATGTAAAAAATACTATTTTAGAGGTATATTTAATCATTTTTAAAGCACTTTGATTCAATTTTTTTTTTTACATGAGCTCCACACAGGAGGCCCTGAGGAAAATAATTTCCCTCAGGGCCTATGTCATCTTTGAGGATGCTGTGTGGAGGATTTTTTAAGGAAAGGAAGGAGAGGAGAGTTCTGGGAAGGAGAGGGGTTTAAGGGGTGGGTAGGAATCTGGGGTTCAGTGTGTCCTGGTCATCCGCCACACTGAACCCCAGATTACTAAATAAAATACTATAAACATCACATTCCTTGTTTACTATATGACAATAGTTTTGTACCTATGTTTATGTACACTCTGCATGAAGTTTATAGTCGTTTAAGATTTACCTAAGAGGCATTTGCCCGTAATGAATAAATTCAATTGAATACTCTTATAATATGAAATTTCGTCGGTTATAAAAAGGTATTGTTGTGGCACTAGTTTTAATTAGCGCAATAGAAGTGTTGTAATAGTAACGTGTTGTAGCAACTTTTTGTTGAAAGCCTCGAATTGCTTGCTGTTATGGTGTATAGTTTGTAGTGTGTGTACGAAATTTTAGGCGCAGCTGGGTTCCTCCCACGCACTCGGTAGTTACTTCAGGTGTGTGGAGGATTTTGTCAGGTTCCACCACGTGCTTCAAGGAAGGAATCAAAAGACGGACGCTAGTTCAATGGTCGCTAGATTTGGTGAATATGATATACTAGAAAAAAAGGTAATGAACATTGTTTGTTCCTTCAAGGTACAATAATAAAATATATTGAACTATATTACCCACGCACAGGCTGCGCCTTAGTGGGTTTCCATTGTTCTTATTATGTCATAATATTGTATACATAAATTGTAAAATTTGGGAAAATAAAGGAAAAAAAAAAAAAATAAATAAAGAAATACTTACAAAGTTTAGATACGACTACTAACCAGACAGTATTGTTTAAAAATGTGGGGAAAAAAACGGTGACCGGACAACTCGGAATGAAACCAACTCAGAACCATCTCAGATAAGACATTTAGAATGATAAAAAAATATATACAAAAAAATGGTTAAATAGGTTACGTTAGGTTAGGGTTATCGGCTTGTTTAAAATCATTTTTTTCATAGCTTTTAATTACTTTTCAAGGAGGTGTTGAGTTGACTTTATTCTCAGTTGGCATGGAACCGAAACAACAAGAGAAGGAGAAACACTATAGACAGATTTAGCTATAAAAGCGACAGCGTTATTTGGCTTGGCCTATATCAGAAATAACGCTGGCGCTTTTATAGCCGAGTCTGTCATTAGCATTAATCGTCGGAGTAATTTTCTGATCCAAAACTAAACATGGAAATATTTTCTCTATTCTTCTGTATGGCTCCGAAACCATTTTTTAAAAGTGAGTCAATTCTGAATGTCATCTTCCAACCATCTGGAGCCAGTGAAACTATGATAGCAATGAGGGGAAGGAAATGGGGAAGATTGAGGAGGGGAAGTATCTGGCTATTCAGATCTGGTTACTAAATACGACTTAAGCCATTTCAAGCAACGTTTCAATTCTGAATGGTGGTCTTACACCAAGGCGATTCTGAGAGTGTTTTCCACACTGGAATGTGCCACAAAAATACTATTTATTTTTTTGAATGAATAAGTTGTGAAATAATAATATAATTAAAACATAAATAATATAATATAAACAATATAAACATAAATAATATAATAAAAATTACTTGCCTACTCCGGATTGCTAATCGACAGCCTTACCTGGACACCAAACACTTTTGAAACGTGGATTTAACCACTCGGACCCATAAGCTTGTTTTCAAGACAATTTAACGTTGTCCGACATACGTAAGACGTAGGAGGCGTAATTGACTTATTCATGGCGCATACTCGAAATACACTTGACTAAAAGAGTAACCAATTTAAAAGTTCTTCGGCAAATATCAAAAAATATTATCCACTGGAGCGATTATGGTCGAAAAATGGACCACTTTTATTTTTCTGCAATTGATAGCGGTCCAAAATTCGACCACATTTTCCTTCCATTCGTAAAACATTTATTGTAATTATTTAAAACGTTTCCATGACCAGCCATTTATTTTAAAACGAAGCTTTTGAAATGCTTTATCTATTTTGATCATAGATGTAGCAAATCCGAATTTTGTAGACTATTTTAGAACGATGTTAAAAATAATTTTTGAAAATATTTTTTTCACGCAGAATTTCTGAACACCTGTTTACGGTTAAAATTAAGTCATTTTTCCATAGATATGCACCTTTCATTATCAAGCATACCACAGACAACATACAGAAATCGAAAATATTCTATCGACTTGAATAAGTACCTCTCACGGAGTTTCAAAGTAAAAAACACGCAGGATTCGCGCGGATATAAACTTGACGATATTTTTGTATTTTTTTTATAAATCCTACAAATAAGAGATAAACGGTAAAATACAGGTTAATTCATTGGCAATATAGCACTATAATAAGTTTTTATGTCTCCGTGTTAAAATTCGAAGGTGTGATTTTTTTTTTATGTTGGCGAAAAATTTAAAAAATGATCTTTTGGAAATCTCGAGTAATCGAGGCAAATTTATTTATTTCGCGTGGTCGCTCCAGTGGTTATAAAATTGTAGAAGCCAGAACAACATCTTAATCACGTAATGAAGGGTGATGTAATCTAGTAGAGGATTGTTGGAAAACATGTGGAAAGCAATTTTATATGGGATTGGTTGGGTATTGCATTCGCGGACTTGATGGGTAGATATGTCAAAATCCTGAATTTATCCCACCTACCTAATCTTTCCCTCCTAAATATCACCATAAAAATTGTTGCAAAAAAGTACTAAACTTTGGAGAGGTGACAGTGTGATTTGCTGCTCAGTACAAAATAACATCTCAGACAGGGCGCATGTATTGTTATAAGAATATTGCGAATTGTAAACAGTGAGAAGTGTACACCAAAACTGGAGATCAGCGAGGCCCCATCTGCAACGGTGAGTCCTATTTTCCTTATTCCAATCTGGGCTTATCTAATTTTCCAAAAGCCCAGATCTGAACTATCGACTGACTATCCATCGGGTTTTGCGAATGTATGCTATCTAATCGTCCCGTATAACTTAGCGATTTCACGTAGTTTCGGGACTGGTCCTTCGAGGGCTGCATAGGCTTTGTTTTGCAGCATTTACCGCCGATTAACAGTGGAGTCGCAGTTTCGCGACACCAACATGGCAGAGACACACCTCAAGGCTTAGAAACAGGACTGGTACAAATGTAGTTCAGACGATTTATTCTGGACTGTAGCTTACAGATTCAAGATCGATATTAATTGAGTCAACCTCTAATCTTTAAAAATAATGAAAATGTACTGTAAAACTCCTTCACGAATTTATTTTAATGGTTTTCCCCTACTCGTATTTAAAATTTATCAATTATTTTCAACTCCATTTGTCTTATCGTTCTGTAATGCAAGAGTGTATCTGACCACCTGCGCCTCCCACGCGCGGCCGAATTGCTAAGGACCAGATCGTGCCGTATAAAAAAGCGCCATTACAAAGATGTCAAACACCTCTGCTGATGTGTGCGATCAGATGTTTACTCTTATCTTACGGCAGATCGTCAGCTGTCACGTCTGATACATTGTATTTTTAAAGATACTTGCATTAATAAGTTATTATCAACTGTCTGCCTTCTGCGTACTCTAACATACTTTGGACACGTTGGTTGCTCGCCAAACTAAGAACTTAAACCTGGTGAAACTCAAGGTTTGGCAGTGGCAGCATCAGACCAAGATCACCGTTCGTCGAATATCAGTGTCCTTGGTTCTTCATTCTGCGCAAAACCGCGAGAAGTGCAGGAGCCATGTCCAACTTGGAAATTGAATTGGCGTCACGATCTCCAGCAATGAAGAAACTGTAAAAGAAGAAAATATTTACGAAAAAGAGCAATTTGCGACTGCAATGTAACTTATTGATTAGAAAGAATTTCAAGTATCTTTTAGAAATTAACGATAAAATATCTAGGAATTCCATCCTTTTCTGACTATCGAAAAGAACGGAAATGCTATTTGATTCGTTTTCAAGATTAATCAAGTTATCTTTGAACTTTACCTCTGTAACTAAATCGCAAATGCGCTTGACTTTTTTTTGGTTGATACGGATGCAAGTTCAAAATACGAAATGTTCGGGAGAGCCGGAAAACGACGTTATTTTAGTAGATCTCTTGTAACTTCTATTTAAAGATAAGTAGGTTATTGAAAAAAGCAATGGTTTTTTCAATTATCTATGAAAATATTTGTAGAAGTTACGAGAGATTTGCTAAAAAAAAACTGGTTTTTCGATTCTCCTGAAAATTTTGTGTTTGGGGGTTGCATCCGATTCTCGGGTACAGACATTTGTTATACTAGTTGACTTTCTATGAGATTCTTTTTTACATTATCTCCACAAAGGAGGCCCGGAGGAAAATAGTTCCAATGTCAACTTTGGGGATACCATGTGTAGGGACTTTTTATATAAGAAAGGAGAGGAAGTTTTGGGAAGGAAAAGGTATGAGGGGTGGGTAGGATTCTGGGGTCAGAGCGTCCAGAGTGACGGACGTATGAATCCAACCCTCCACTGCGGTGCAAGGCGATTTCCGAGAGAGTCCTGCTGGAAAGATCAAAAGAACTCCCTCGACTAGTCTCTTCCGTTCCGGCTTGCCACGCAGTTGGTGGATAAACGCCTCCACCGCCAAGACCCGGACAAACCTTACCCCATGAAGCCGGGCAACCTTGCTAAGTCACCAAACGTAGCAAACCATTTGGGGTGACCTGTGGCAGGGTGTCGGTTATCCAATAAATGGATCCCGGGGCGGCGGACCAATACCCGCCTTCCGAATTGAAATATCTGTTTTCCGAATGAATAATATTTCCCAGTATGTAACAAACAACGTAACGTTTTGTGTTATTATTTTGACAAAAAATTGGCATTATGGGAATATTATTGCGAGCTGATAAAAAACTGTTGAGAGCTGCGCAAACTAACAAACCCACTGTTTTTTCACAAATACAACTTGTAAAATAATAGAAATAGACTCGTTTTAAATAATTTTCGGAGCATACTTTGCGATTTTTTTTTCTATCGAGGGAATTTCATATAATTTGCGTTTCGGCGTGGAACGTGTCTAGACATTATCTTCAAAAATAACATATATTTTTTTAAGAGCTTAAAAAATTCAAAAGTTCAAGGGAGATTTGTAAGAAATCGGTCGAAATTCGGATAGCGGCGGCTTAAAGTTAGCTAGAATTTCAAGTATCTCGACCCTTTTCTGAATAATGAAAAGAATGGAATTGCTGTCTGATTAGTGTTCAGGATTCGCAAATGTGTTTGACTTTTAGTCAGAAGGCTTTTTTTGGGTTCGATTCCCGCCAAAATGAGAAGATACTTACGACAGCTTACAACTTGAGAATTGATAAGTTGTAGAAAATGATACATATTTTGAAAAGAAGTCAATTTTGAGTGTTGCAAATATATTACATAGGTGAAAGTAAACTAAATGCTGTGAAAGTGAGATCCTTGAGATGTTTGAACCATGTACGACCATGTTAAAAATGTGGAGACCGGGAAAGAATACAAATCTGATGTAAGCGTAATGGATAAGATTATGAAATATGACTTAGATTGTTGGGGCAAGGCGTGTAGAACGGATACAGAGAGAAAGGAGTGTAATGAGAATGTATAATGCGGAAGTGAATGGTAGAAGAAATTGGTAACGTCCGAGGAAGACGTGAACGAATGAAACAAAATTTGAGTCAAGTAATGTCAAGAGTCAGAATAACAGAAGAGTACCTACGTGAGAACAAATATAAACGAATAAAGTGCGCTAAGACAGAGTTGTATGGCAGTCAGTCCTCTCAACCTATCCTTGCCAAAAAACGTCGTGATGGTTAGTTAGTTAGTCAAAAGCACTAAAAACGAATAATAATAAAATAACGAATAACACAAATTGAATCAATTGCTGTTCCTCAATCAACATTAAACTAATTACGGATATCATTCTTCTTTATCCAGAATGTCGAGACTTGTTAACGCAAGTCGCATTGTACCTAAGCATACAAATAAATATGGACAAAGAACGTTAAATAACATGATTCCCAGTTGTTTAAATATGTTACCTGCTGAAATTATAAAATGTGCCCAAAACAAACGATTGATGATTTTACCGAAGACTTGGCTTACTGAAAGAATTAATTTGTATTAGCTTACAATGACATATTATTCCAAAGACTTTAAAATTGTTATTTATGTTTTCAAATTATTTTTTTCTCCATATTTCTGTAAAATTTTTAGTGTTTATTTTATAAAAAATTTAACCATTAACTCACTACAATAAGATTTTTTAATGTAAAGAACCCGTTAGACAAACTGCTAAAAAGCAGTTTATCGGGACTTTTTCTCTTATATTTGTAAAGTGTTTAAAATAAATAAAAAAATAAAAAAAAGTCAAAGCGTTGAATTTTTTGGTGTTAGCCTAAATGACTTTCGGCAGTCTATACGAACTGTGTAATTTTTAAAGTCTTTAAATCCATCTTCAAGCTTTGACTTGTAGTCTTCCACATGTTCTTTAAATTATAATTAGTCAATGCTCTTCATTTATGTGTACTTTCCTTTCATTGTTATCTCTTTTTTTATTCGTGTTATTGTTATGTTATTAACGGACTATTTGTCCGTAAATAAATAAATAAACATTAGCAAGGTTTTCTGTGTATGATTTGTCAAACCCAAATGGGCCATCCAACCTCTGGTCAGTCAAGTTTTAACTCGTGCCCATTTTCATAAACCTCTTTGAAAGTTTTATTTGATCGTGGAGCAGGTGAAGTCATTAAACATAAGAATAATCTCTCATTTAGCATTTCCTTTGGGATACGGCGGTCATTACAGCCCACGTCTGCATTTAGCCTGACCCCGGACCTCCGGGCCGTAAGTCAATCAGCCCATATTCGGTAGTTCACATTCTGAATACTTACACATACACAATACATTATACTTCTGTAGAGTCTTCTGTAGGCGGTACAGATCATTATCTCTCATTCTTCCTTCTTTCTATAGTCACTACAACATCTGCCGGCCCCAAATTTATACTTTACGTTGTTCATAATAATATGTACGTAGTATATCATCTATTGAATTTGTTAATGACCACTGAACAACTTCATTGTTTATGTTAACAAATTTTGTAATCACTCAGTTTGGATAGGAAAAATAAAATATTTTTTCACTTTTAACCTGAGTAGATTCTAGATTGTAAATAAATCGTTTCCGGAATTAACAAGTTTCCTTCCCGAAATGGCCTGTGATATTTTCCATAAAAAAATATATTTGATTTAAATACCCGTCAGAGGATGAGTTGGCATCGAGTCTGGGTCCCCCTACGCGTCGTGAGTTCAATTCCGCGGCTGGTAGTCCTCCATCACGATACAAACAACATTTTCCGCTTACCTACTATGATGGTAGTAGGAGATTTTCAAATTATTGTCGGGTTGTTAGTAACCCGGGAATGTTTTCTTTAAAAAGAGAAAACTTTCTAACAAAAATGACCTATTGGTAAAATGTTATTAGTTTTTAATAACTTAACAAACGGATTGCAATCTTTAGAGCACAGGCGTCGGGTGGGAATGCTGTCCTTGTTCTACCGGTATTTCAATGGAAGATGCTCTGAGGAACTAGCGTCATTGATTCTCTCGGCACCGGTGCATAGTTGGGAAACACGCCAAACACGCGCTCCACATGTGTACACGGTTGACATTTTTTTTGAGAAAATTTAAGAATAAAAATCGTCACCTTGGATCAGTTTTTCGAACGCCATAGTTACAGTTATAGGTTACTTGTTTCAGTTATAGGTCGGTTGTTACACTGTTACAGGTTGACTTTTAGGATCCCCTTTACAATTAAGATATCCAAAACTGTTGACTTCTAAAAAGTAGTCTTGAAGAATTTAAGAGGCATTTAAGTGCCACACATTACCCGCTACAATGTATCTCATGTTATTATTTACCTTTTCTATTATTTATCCATAAATGGGTAGTTTGTATCACGTGTATTGTAAATGGACACACAGTCTTTAATATACAATTAAAACAAAAACAAAAAAATTAAATTATTTTTTGTGTATACTAAGTGCGTATTTTACAATGTTCGTGGATGTTCCTTTTGTAATCGTAATTTATTTTTAGGTTATTACGCCTTACTGCATTATCTCCTTTAGCCAATATTACCGACAGTCTAAAGAAGTAGGTTGAGCAACACGATTAAATGACCCAAAAATAAATCACGATAACACAAAAGTATTATCGCCAAATTAGGCCAAAGGCCTTGAAAATCTCAAATCTTTCCTTCCTTTTATAAATTCACTGACATATGAAGGTATAAAAATGCTGTTTTTTATTAAAATAAAACATTTAACACTACATACTTCAATATTATTTGCCGACAGGTGATAAATCTAAATGAATGTGTTCGTATCATAGTTTCATACAGTAAAATTGATAATGACATAGCTCTCTAAAGCTATAATCAGACCCCATTGCTTGTTAAGCGTCTGCTACACAATGCATCCCCTAATAAATAAAATGCCCTATTAATAAAGGGAGCACCTTTTTAATATAAAGGGGGTGGTCCTCGTATGTGATACACTGGCTATAATCATAACGGTAATATTTGTAATCCCCTAAACACATTTTTTGTGACATTGATGCAACAAATAATAATAAGGTTAAGGCTTAATCTTTTTGTGAAAAAATACAAGTGTTCCCTGAGTCCAGAAAGGACGCGCAAATCAATTATTATTAAAATTATTTTCCATTAGATATTCGAATATTTACTTCATTTTGCAGAATTTTTTTGTTGATGTAACAAATAAAACAGCGAATTTTGGAATCATGAAACTTCAAGAGTTTTCAGTCAATTTTCACTTTAATTTCCTTCCGCTCCTGAAAAAAACACAGGACATACGTTCCTATGGTATTAGATAAAAAATAAAGTTATCAATTTCCGTACTAGGGGTTGCATACAACGAATCCCTGGACAGCTTGTGTGTGATAATACTGATAATGAAGTCGTCTTATAGTGTTGGAGTGAGATGGCTATTGAAAATATGCTTTATATACAGTAGTGCGCACTCGCTCATTTTCTATCTTTCCCATATCTCCTCCATTATACTAATTGTTAAATAAAATGTAAGTCCGGCTCCCAAACATCTAAATAATATTGACGCAGCCGGTAAGATCAATAATATTTAGGTGTTTGAGAGTAGAATCGGAATAAATTTTCAGATATGTACTAGCATTTAAAAACCCGCTCCGCAGGTTTTTGCTGCAAGGCCCTACGGGCGGATTTTGGTTCGACTTCGCCCAGTTTGAGTGTTGGTGACCATTTCATAAATCAATAGGAATTGCTTCCAAAAATAACCGGTTCCTCGGATCCACTGTGATCGACAGCTAGTTACCGGTACTTGAATTCAAAACCGAATTACAATAGTTTTTTTTTTTAACAAACTTCAAAGTAGGAAGTTTGCTTTTGCGTACGGCACGGCATCAAAGTTGCATTCTTAGCTGGATTCTTAAATTTCAACCGTACAGACGTCAGCGTAATAATAACGCCCGATGTAGTTTTTTATCAAACTAACGACTGAATATGAGGTGATCTGGGTATAGAAAGAAGATAGTGTGCTTGCACTACTTTGAATAAATCATTGCCTATTGCCGTTTCACTAAATAATCGAAATTTTGTTCGTTAATATTTTTTTTACCTCCGTGCATCTATTTACTATATATGGCTAACCACTACCTACTTGCATATAAAGCAATATCCAGTCATCATTTAATTTGGTCACACTTCTGCGTCGCTCTCGTCTCCCGCGACTACTTCCACCAGATGACACTGATGAGTTAGACGCGACCGGAGCGTGACATTTGGCGCATTGACTAGGCTCGTACCGCCAGGGACCCTCGTGACATTTGTTTGGCAACCTGCTCGCACATTGTTACCCCATTGTTTGGTGCAAACAATTTTATTATTGCGCTGTAACACCCCACGGACGGCTTTAAAATAAGACCAATTTACATCATTCTCGGATTTAAATTAGTGAATAATATTTGGAGACAACCTAGAGAAATTTAGAATTACACAAATAACGTAATTCTTTCATGCCCAATACCGTGGCTCTTGCCGATATGCCTCAAATAAATCTATTAACTTTATGATTCCATGTTTTGTCCATAATGTATATCTCTCAGTACATCCATAATTATTTTTCTTTACATTGCCTGCTTCGTCGTTTTTTCAATGCATTTACGTAAAAGCCAAACAAACATAACTTTCTTTGTCCAATTACTAACGCTCACTTTGACATTATATTCTCTGTTCACGTCAATACTGTTCAAATGACACGATAAGATTATACCATCCCAGCCAGGAGTACTAATGTCCCGGTTCGACCGGTACAACGAGGGGCACTACTTTGTTAGGACTTGGAACACGTGCTCTGAGGATGAAAAGGAGGTTGGAGTTTAAACTCCCGGTAGTTTAAAGGCATTGCCCGGAAACCTAATTAGCAATTTTTTTAAGATGGGAAGGAAAGAAATCGAATTTTTTCTTTCTTTCTTTTTTTATGTCTTATTCTTGCTTCTTCTCGGCTTTTCATGAATCTTTTTGTCTCTTCTTGTACCTTCTTGTTTCTTCTTGTCTTTTCTTGTCCCTTCTTGTTTCTTCTCGTCTCCTCTTGTCTCTCCTTGTATCTTCTTGTCTCTTCTTATCTCTTCTTGTCTCTTCTTGTCTCTTCTTGTCGCTTCTGGCTCTTCTGGCTCTTCTTCTTTTTTATTGTCTCTTCGTGTATCTTCCTGTCTCTTCTTGGTTTTTCTTGACTTTTGTTCACATTGGAAATGTTAGAAAAAAACTGTGAAAAGAAATAGATTATCTGGATTATCGGTTTTCTGCAGTATGGATTAAAAAATATCTAATGCATGCTGATCCTTTTGAAATAAAAAAAATACTGGAAGACAGAAAATCTGCATTTTTAAAGAGATAACTTTAAGAACTATGGATTTCAATGTCATACCATTGTTCCCCAAGGGTTGGCCAATCTATCGAGTACATTATAAGGGCGCGGTTCTTCACATTGGCCATATGGGCGAGGCCCTGTGGTACACTGAAGGGCTGGGGCGGCCCTCGAGTCAGGGGCTTCAAACTTTGCACCCAGAGTCTTAGGAACGGCGCAGTAAACATTCATATTAATCCGTATCAAAACGATATTCATCGCAAAATCTTTGAGCATTATATTCTTCCACATAATGTTTTGGTGTTAGAAAAACTATAAAGTTTCATTTTTTAAACTTATCATGACATTTAGATAACAGCTAAATTTTATCTTGTCTGAAAATTATGTCTATTTAAAAATTAACCGACACAACCAAACAACATTCTTTGTTCGAAAATTACTTCTATTAAATATGCGATTAGCTATGTCTGAGTGAAAGTATGTTTCAGGCCTTGCATTTATTTTTTTGTGTTTTTTTTATATATTTTAACATTTTTGGGCAGATTATTAAAAAGATTTTATCTTAGAAAATTAAATTATTTTGCATTTGCCCTGTGTTAAATTTCTGAATTTTGATGTTCCTTTCAGATTTCATTGAAAATTAATTTTAAATTTTGTAAAGCTATTAATTCGCAGATTTTGATAATTTGATAATTCTCTAGCTATCTTCTACGTTTGGAACCATGCATACCGTCAATAATGTTTTTGCTAGGAACCTAAATGTTTTTATTTCTCTGAAGATCCCGAACATTTTGAAGATTTTCCTCAACCAATGAATCGATAGTGTACTAATGCTTTCATTAATGTGGACTAACATGTTCAACCAATCTCAGACTTTGGGATCTACAGAATCTTACGATGATTTCTTGCTGAATTCTCGAGACCATTGTCCTTTTCAATTCTGTAGGTTCAATTTTGTAGCAAAGGTAAACAAATTTTGCTGAATTGGTTTCTTCATTTTGGGTTTAGACACTGATGTATGATATCTCACAACCAGATGGGTTAACTGATCTTTTTTTCGTTTCTTATTTGAGTGGTTTACTTTCTTTATTCACTGTTTTCGACCATATGCAGTAGTCCCTTTAAACTTGTTTTAAGATGAAGCCATGCGAAATAATGCAAAATCATACAAAGTTATGTATTTTTGTTTTGAAAATTTGATTGCTTAGAAGTATTATAGATGCTTCAATTAAATAATGCGTGTAGAACATATCTTGGCCCTTAAAAATATCGGTAATTTTTTAAAAAGTCTTTAAATAAGCCTACAAAAAAATAAAGCATTAGGTCTATAAAAAACATTTTTAAGTGCAAACTTTCCTACTTATAAACTCCTTTACGGATACGGTTTTTGGTTTAATGTGGCAAATTCAGTTTCTTTTATAATAATTGCAAAAAAAATTATATTTACGTCCGAACTCACAAAATAAAATAAAATACACATTTTCTCGCTGTTATTTTGGTAATCAATTAATATGGCCCGCATCTACGAATTCGGATTTTTAAAATGAACCTTATGCCATCGCCACAAGAACCATGCACTCTGCACATCCATTTCGTAACAGTTACGAAAGGGAATAAAAGTCCTAGACTCCGGGTCGCTTTGTTCCGTGAAATCAATTTTAAATTTCCTTGTTATTATAATAAAAAAAAATGTTTAAAAAAGGAGTTAATGTTTTTTACAGGCTTTTACGAAATCAACCTGAAAAAAATTCTCAAATACCTTTTCCAACCTTTTCAAAAGCTTTTTCTCAAGTATTTTTAAACACCTCCCAAAAAGAGGCGTGGATTCCGATTTCGATTTTTTCCTGGACTATGGACCACCTTAAACAAAAAAAATTTCTATGCTACGTGCTCCAATGTTACCTGTCTTTCTATTACGAGTTACGGGGGGCGTTTTTGAAAAAGGATAGAAGTTTCAATAAACTTATCGTTGCTTTACTCCAGATTTATTAATGCCCACAGTTTTCACCCCCTGTCTCTAATTTGGAAACGCCCTCCCCAGCCATAATGTGGCCCAATCCATTTGCGATACAAGTGTCATCGGCTCCCATTCTGCCCGGACAAATGGAGAATTATATAATCAAAACAACTGGCGATTTTACAAGTCACACCAGTTGGCGGGCTGATGTATTCATCTCGCTTCGACTCCTGACAACCATTCAGATAAATGGGCCTAATTGATCTAATTATTACCAAATTTGTAAAAGAGATTCTGTGATTTTGAGCAGGTGATTGATTATTCTTGTTGAGATGTTGATGTTCCTTTTTGCTACATACAAGTTGATTTACAAAAGATATTGCCACGCCACTAAACAACTAATATTATAACTGATTTGGCATCGCGTTTGGGTCCCACCCAAAGTTTTTTTAATTCCTCGCTAGCTAAGTCCTCCATTGTCACTTGTTCAATTCCTCGGTAGTTTCTCCATCACGACACACGCAACATTTTCTGTGGAGGTAGTGGGAGATTTTCAAATATTGTCAGGTTATTCGCAAACCGGGAATGTTCGTCTCGTTTAAAAAAAAACATTTTTTTACTTAATGCATTATAAAAATGCATTAAAAAAGCTTTATAATAGTTTCTTTTTTCATTGCTTCGATGGTTATATAATTTGTGGATTTTACGACCACCATGCGAGGCATATGCCCGTGTTTATGACAGGCATTGACGAGCGTCAGACGATATTCTTTCATAAATATGTAGGTTAAATCCTTTTCTTACACTATCAATTAAAAAAAGGTTCTTTCTTATTGGAGATTGGCAATCGTCAGAGCCATTATTATTAAACGTAGTAATTTCGGCTGGGGATCTGTCTATTGATGTAACTTTTGTTCAATGAACGCGAATTTCTTCCCTGGATTACGTTGCTCCTCACATTGATACAAAATACTAAAATTTTCTTCTTTTCAAATTTTTGTATTTTTTAAGAATTCGACGAGAAACCCCATAATATAAATTAGTCACAAATATAATTTGTCCGATATTTTGAGGATACGCCAATACATTATTGATTTTATTTTTAAATTTCCCACATATCTGAAACAATTTCACGATGAAACAGTGAACACAAAATAAGGTCGGTGTACCGCAATGTAATTACAGCAATAGATACAATTAATTATTTGACAGTTAAAATTCTAAATAATCCAGTAATGTGAATCGGGAAACATTAATTTCTTGTTCTAATAAAATTATCGAGAAGATGTGTTACGAACGCCGTAGTTTAATTTACATAAAATTATCTTTAATACGTTTCTGCGCTATGCCATCGCTGAGATGGTCGTTAACATCTGTATTTTTGTAATTACTGTTACAAATATTTCATAATGTTAAAAGCGCCTTCGCAAATCGCAGTGACATTGCACAATTTTTTTTTTAATAAAATAAGAAACTTTGTTTATGAAGTTTTGGAATCGGCGACTGGTCGTGTTGTTGTGCTTTGAAATTGAATTTGAAATTGTGAAAATGTGAAAACACGACCTGTTTAGAATAGAGCAAAAATCTCGTGGGGGTTGTCTAAAACAACGTTCGAAGAAACGCTGAATTTTTTCATACATATGACTTGTTGAATAATAGAGACAGGCTTGAAAATAAAAATTTTCGGAGCATAACTTGCGATTTTTTTCTATCGAGGGAATTTCATATATTTTGCGTTTCGGCGTGGGGCTTGTACAGATGTTATCTTCAAAAATCTCCGTAGATGTGTGAATGCGGCGAGGTGCAGACCACCGAACATGTGGTCAACGAATGCCCGCTCCATTCATTCCCCGGCGGGATTGACGAGGTCCACAGGACAACGCCTGAGGCCCTGGACTGGCTCGCAGACCTAGATGTACCCCTCTGACCCCCCCACCATACGAAAGAAGAATCTTCAAAAATAACATAAATTTTTTTAAGAGCTTAAAAACGTCAAATGTTCAAGGGAGATTTGCAAGAAATCGGTAAAAATTTGGATAGCGCTGCCTTAAAATACCAATCACGGCAAGAAACAGGTAGTTAGTAGCTATATATTGATCGATCAATACCTACGTACACAGTTTGGTCTGAAACAACTGTTTGTTTTTCCTGGCGTATTTTTGTTTATTAATTTTGTTCGGCAAGTGACTCAGTGTTTACTTGTAAGATTTGCACGTGCGCTCAAATAGATACCTACGTGCCCACTCATAATGCTAAGTTCACACTGAGCTATATATCTGTGAGCAGATATCTGTTGATTCGCGAGCGCTTATCTTTTGTCCTTTCACACGAGGCTATCAAATATTTCTTCCTGTGGTAGGAGAGGGGGTCAGTCGAATTAGGGAGCGGCAACGGAACGCATATTTTTTGTACTGAAATCTGTCAACTTGAAATCTGACATCTACGGGTCTAGGCAGCTCCGTAATTACAAAGACCCCTCTCCTGTTTTAGTCGGAAAAGGGGAGAGTTATCTTCTGGGATATCGCGTCTGGAGCGGTTACGTCTGAGATGTGTATTGTCTTGATTGATCTGCGCTTAAAAACGCTTAGGTGTGAACGGTCTGAAGGGATTGTATGGAGAGCGTTATTTGGCGTGCTATGATCTTTTATATTTGATAGCGTAATGTGAACCAGCTTTAAAACACATTATTTTATATTTTATTTATTTACACCTACAATATACGAGTCATGAATCAAATCATTGAGTTGAACAAATCGTAGGTACATTTTTGAAACCGAAAGCCACAGAAAGGGTTAAAATTTTGCAACCCGATTACATAGTATATATATTACTCGCATTCCGAAGATCCTGGCGTGGCAAATAAATTTCATTTGATTAATTTGTGTTATTTCACAATTTATTCATTTAAAATAATATAAAGTATATTTGCGGCACGTTCCAGAGTGGAAGGTACTCTCAGTATCGCCCTGGTGACCATTCAGAATTGAAAAGTTGCTTGAAATGGCTGTGTTTGACGACCAGATATGAATAGCTAGGTACTTCTCCACTTTCTTCTTCCCGATCTACTTCCCCTTTCCACAACCTTCAGCCTCACAATATACCCCGATTGGGGATGCCATAGTCTCACTGGCTCCAGACGGGAGCAGTTGGGACTCTTGTGCGGTATTCATATAAAAAAAATGTATATATATATATATATATATATATATATATATATACATATATATATCATGGCTAATTTTTGCGAGGAGTAAGATAGCTGTTCTCGTAATGAGTAAGATTAAGAAAGTCGGGCGGTATCAAGAGTCGGAATAACGGAAGGTGAATTAGCAAGGAGTATACGTCAAGACCTCTTGTTGACGGTCTCCGTGGTCAATGGTTAAGTTTCTCGACTAGCAATCCGAAGGTCGCGGGTTCAAATTCCGGCGAGCGCAAGTAAATTTTATTTCATCGAATTGTGTTATTTCACAATAATACGAGTATAAGATATTTGACACGTGTCAAAATGGAAGATGCTTCCAGTATCACCCTGGTGACCAATTGAAACGTTGGGTGAAACGGCTTTAGCCATGTTTGGTGGCCGGTGGGGATGCCATAGTCTCACTGGCTCAAAGCGGTTGGGAGCAGTTGGGACTCTTGTGCGGTATTCACATATAAAAAAATTCCGGATTCTTTAGCGGTCCGTGCTCTCTGCGTACCTATGCAGAGAGCTTAATGGTTGGTTAGTTACTACGACAGTTATTACGGGCTTGGAGAGGGATAAGATTATCAGAAAAAACGGAAATTACGATTTCAAAATATCTCTCAAGCCGCCGTTATTCGAATTTCGACCGATTTCTTACATATCTCCCTTAAAGGGGGGGGGGGGGGGGGTAAGGTTTTAACGACGAAAAAAGGCATATTTTGATTTTTTTTGGAGATATGAATAATGTTGGCTTATTTCTTTTAAATACACCTTATAGTATGACATCCGAAGTATCTTTGAAAATTTTTTTGATTAAAAATATTAATAAATAAGTCCGTAGAGCGAATCTTCCCAGGCGCTTCGAAAAAAAGTTGTTTCACGGTGAACATCATAACTTGTTAACGAATCATTTGAAATAAAAAAATTGAAATGGATTTAAAATGTGATATGTTTTTCCAGGTAGTGACGAAGCGTTTTTTTTATTATATATTGAGTTAGTTTATACTACAAGAATATAAACTAATAAAGTGTAACATTTCATTGGATAAATTTAAATATTTTTACAGTAAGCACAACATTTCTTTTTGAATACATTCATTCTTCATACTTTCAGGCATTTTATCATACATCTTTAGTCCTCTATACATTGTGGCAATGTAACTCTATTTATATTTCTTGTTTCGTAATTATGTACATCTCTATTAAAAACAATTTCATCCTTAAAGTATTTTGGCATTTGGTTTTTCATTACTTTATGCACAGAAATTGATACATTAAACAGCAGTCTCTTTTTTATTGGAATCCAATGTAGCTCCTCTCTCATTTGATTAACCCTTGCATATTTGCCTTTCTCCAGTATACATCTCATAGCTCTGCTCTGCATAACTTCTAGCTTATTCAAATTTCCTTCATTGGCCAAATATAATATTGTAGAGCAGTAATCAAAATGTGGAGCAACTATAGTTTTATAAATGAGCTCTGTAGTATTTCTGTTTATTTTATTAATTCTTCTAATTCTGTTTAATTTATTAATTTAATATTTCTTAGTCTTCTAAGAAAATTAACTTTTTTAGATATCTTCTTTAGCACATATTCAAAATTTGCAGCGAAAGTTAGTTTTGAATCGAGTATCACACCCAGGTATTTGATGTCATTTACTTTTTCTCATTAATTGTCAAATTTAATACCGTGTTACGCATTTTGTTGCCTATTTCCATAAATACGTTCAGTTTCAACTTATTTAGTTTCAGCCATTTTGCTATATCTTGTAGGTTAATAAATCGATTTTTGAAAGGTGTGTTTTAACCGTTGATCTGAAATATGTTACAGCTCTAAAGCATCTCTTTTAGTTAGAAGTAGGTAAGTACATTCAAAATAAAAGATTTCTTCCAAATTCAGCCGCACCCCAGCCTAAATAGGTGTGCTAAGGTTATTAATTTATGTCTTTAACGAATGCATAAACTATTGATGAAGTTACTTTACCTGTTTGCATCTACGGCAGTAGCGGAATCAAGCTGCGAAATATATTTCTTTATTGCAATTTATAATATTTATGAATAATATAAACTGGTAAACTAGTCGACATTAAAGCGTTCAAAAATTCAGAGACGTTTTTCTCAGTGAATAACTTAGTCGATATTTCATTAGTCGATGCGAGTAATACAGGGGTCAACCATTTCGTCGAATAAATAGCTTGTTTTGATGTTTATTTTTATAAATATTATCACTTAACCGGATCAAAGTTCAACAGCTGTTATTTTGATTTGGAATCATGACGTTTGTTCAGTTATTTGTAAAGATGCGGATGTTAGCTGATGACGCCATCCAATATTGACAATATTATTTGGCCGAGCGTAATGTAATGTACTAATGTGTGTAATGTTTACATTTCGCACCGGACTTCAAGGTAAATTATTATTGACTGTTTGTTTAAAAAATGACTCTTGACCACTGTCACGTGCAAGTGTTGTATTCTCGTTTATCACGTCGACACTGTGCTGTGGCGTGATGGAACTTTCCGATATTTGAGCTGGAAATAGCTAGTCCCTTTTGATCAACAAATCTCAAAAAAGTTTTAAAACACTATCATATATATATTTCGGTCATTCCATATAGGTACTGTACATGAAAACGTGTATGCATTTTTTGACATTCCAAATTCACATGATTGAAAAATTATACCTACTAGTACTTTGATACTTTCGAATAAGTATAAATGTAGGCAGTGGTTGAGTGGGCATCGCGTTTGGGTCCCACCCGGGCGTCGCGTGTTCGATTTCTCGGCTGACTTAAGTCCTCCATCACTACACAAGCAACATTTTCGGCTTTCTGTGGTGGTAGTAGGAGATTTTCAAACATTGTTGGGTTATTCGTAACTCTGGAATGTTTGTCTTTCTTAAAAAAAAGGTTAAAGCCGGATAGTTGCGCCACTTTTCAAAAAAGCTCTATTATTAAAAAAATATGTGCTTACTAAGAATAATGCAAAAATAATGTATACATGTATATTAAAATGTAGGTCTTTAATCTCTGTAATGCCTGTTTTTGTAAACACAATTAATATAGGTTTTGAGAAAATCCTGTTTTATTTGACCTCACAAAAAGGGGATAGTTGCCTAATGTAGCGGATAGAACCTAACGTTAAAAATGCTTCGGGGGATACATGCTTCATGCGGAGATAGACTCACCACGAATTTTTTAGATAGAAACAAATTTATATCAATTCAAGTATCAGTCTTTATTATTTACTGAGATCTTTTAAAAATAGCCTCCAAACTTTAAGTTACGTAAGTTATTAGTAAAATATTATTATTTATCTTAAAGATAGAACAATATGGTAAATAACTTTTGCATTAGCATTAATTATCAAAAGAAGTTTTTCAACTTTTCAAAACTCATGCAATGGTTTTCGATTGTTGTACAAGTTTCATGCAACCACGACGTTAGAACGACTTTCCGCAAAAATAAATAGGGCGACTATCATTTATGGTACGGATTCTTGCACTTTTTATTTGCTAATTAAATAAAAACTATTCAACAATAAAACATAATAAACAGCGAAATTTAAGCTCTAATGCATGCATTGAAACAAACAGTTGACCGAAACTACAATCAGTAATAAAAATATTCAATAGTTATTACTTTTCAATATTATTTGGACGCCCGTCAAAGTTTCGCCGCGGAATATTTTTGTTCACACAGACAAAACGCGTGCGCCTACTCCAGCGGTTTACTCGTCACTAAGGCCTGCGAGAGGGGCACTTCTAATTATAGTAAAACGCTAACGCCACCAACATCCCTAACATAGTGTATTCAAAACCGGGGCATGTATCCCACTTTTAGGGCTTTTACCCTATCGTTTAGCAACCCAGCAAGTAGTCAAAAATACTTTTTTGATTGCTGATAATTTTTTTTTTAACTATTATTCCTACCTGTACAATGTGCAATGTTAAGAAATTCTTTAATTAGAACTAATGAAATTTTAAAAATAAATAGACCGATGTTTTCTAAATGTCTATTTCTAATAGCTGCCGAAAAGATACTCACAATGCAAACTATTTCTTGTTTGGTGGCCGAAATTGTTAAATACAATTAAATTTAGATCGATTGAAGGGTATAATCAAAGAAAAAAATATAAATGTAAAACATTAGTTGAATTATCTGTCCGACCCAAAGGATAAAATAAAGGAAGATAGAAATAAAAGAAAGATGTACCCATAATAAATATAAGGATTTACCAATCTACCTGTAGCCTTAATTACAACCTTTAAAAAACACAGAAAGATCAACAAAACACAGCTATTAACGATCCACATTGAAGATATCGATCCTTTCTTAATTGTTTTTACAGAAATCTAAGCCGTCAATGGTTCAGATTGGTCTAATAGTGTTTAGGGGGACGGAATTAGGGGTAACATTTACATAATGGTCCACGGGCAGTCTAAAGGGTTGTGGGAACCACGAGATTCTTGAGAGGTGATCACACCTGTCTGGGGATTAGGGCATTCCACAAGGTCCCGTGGCAGTACCGATTTAGAATGTCGGACAGGGTATTATGATTATTAAGTAACTAATCGGAGATTTTGGTGCGTTTGTTTAGTATTCGGTAATGTTTCTGATACCCAGAAGACTAAATTTTCAGATTCATAGGAAGTTTATTTATTTATGCATATCAATAATATTTTTTAATCATACATTAAAACAATTGACCCCATTCTGGCAGAATTTTTAGATCACAGTGGAGGTAAAGATTTCAGATAGCCAATTTTGAAGAGCTTTAGCTGTGATGACTGTTGGATATTTAGTTCGATAGAGAGTCAAACCCTATGCCGGTAAAAAAGCAAGACCATTATTATTTTAGGTGGGCATTTAAAGTTATCATCATCATAATCATATTATATATTAATGCACAGTTTTTAGTTCTTATTACCCAATGTATTTAATGTTTACTTCATGAAACGGTTGAACCAAAAGAATACTTCGCATAATGACTTCTAAATAAAGGGCATTTAAAACTTTAAACACTTCTTATGGTTTCGGCACTTCTTCATACGCATAAATGATCTTTGTGTAACGACTGTCGTAACATTTCAAAGAGCTTCATTAGTGGTCAAAAGAGATTTCGGCGTTTGATGATCCCGCGGGTTCAGTGACCACTTTATATATGAAGGTAAGGTAGGCACTGATTCTATAGGGGTATTTGTGATATTTTACAACCAAAAAATCAAGGAAGGAATATAAAGTAATAATGGAAAGAATTTATAGTAATTCTCTTGAAAATATTGTGAATATTCATTTGTCGTGGATATTCTGTTTGGATATTCTTGTTGATGTCGTGGATATTTATTGTGGGTATTCTGGATCTTTCGGTCATACGACCATGTTAAATTTCATCACCGCGAACCTTGGATGCAACTCAAATTGTCAAACTTTTATAATGTAATGCTGATGTTTTGCTGGCGGTAATATTGTGCACAATTATGTAAAATATCCCTGTGGGGCGCCTCAAGGCCCGGCCTCCCGCATTTCTACCGATTTATTACATATTTTCCTTAAATACAAGTTTTAAAGCTCTTAAAAAAATATATGTTACTCTCGAAGATAGTATCTAGACATTCCCCATGCTGAAACGGCTATTATATGAAATTTTTTCGATAGAAAATTTGTCCATACAAAAATATTCCCCGATTTCCTTTCTGGATTTTGACACTAGTACAAATGTTTTTATATAATATAGACGACAGTATAAGTAGTATGAGTTAGGAATTTCCAAAAATCGTTAAAATAGGCTGGGTTGAACGCCATCAACAGACCTTCAGTGTACAAACAAGACAATGTATTAAAAAAAACGTACAAGCATAAAATATTTTCTTCTAACAAGTTACTAAAAAAGTCTTTAAAATCGGTCCAGTTTTGGAAAAATGGGTAATACAAAACCTCAATTTGACGATTTTGTTTAGGTGCAGTTGTCCCTTTCGCTCAATATTCAGGGAGTAACAGCGACGGTGACAGCAACAGTTTGTTAAAATGCCTGGCAAATGGCAGGTACTGAGAAGATACAGAAAAACAAAAAATTTAAAAAAAAACTTTATCGAATTTTTTTGATATTATATTACATAACTGTATAAATACAAAATCAAAATACCAATGAAATACAAAATGAAAATACCAAACAAAATAAAATACAAGGGAGTTAAAAAAAATTATGGAAAAATTTTCTCAAAGGCAAAGCCCGTGCATGGGTATTACAATAATTAACATATTTGTATGTCATATATTTTAATTATAGGTTTTGCATGTAGTTATTTTTAACACGTGGTCGTTTACACCGTTTACGAGGCGCGTCACTAAAATATTATTTAGTAATAATATTCCGGGCTTGGGTGTTCTGAACCATATACAATGCGACCGTAAATCATCGGACAGCACAATGGACTTCATTACCAATATTGCCAAACACTTTTTACTCACACGCGAATGGTTAAAAAATACTCCAAGTCCACCTCAATGATAAAGCACCCATCCGTCAAATGCACCACAGTGCGGCAAAGTGCACCTGAGCAAACATGCATCTCCACCGGCTTGCGTATGCAGCCATTCACCATCCACTCAACCAATGGCAGAAACGAGATGGAATTGCATCTAATTGTGTGTACTGTTCATTAGGACACTCGCGTTACATTTTCCTTGGAATAGACTATGTCACTTGTAATACAAAGCTTTTTTTTTGTTTATGGGAATACCGCCAAGATTTCCAACTACTCCCGTCTGAAGCCTTCCTTGGGGGGTATTTTGTGGGGAGGGGAAGGAGAGGGAAAGAGGCTGGTGGAGAAGTACCAGGCTGAAATGATTTTAGATTTTCACGGCCAAAAGTATTTTTGTTATTTATTTTTAGGGTGTTATGCCGTGTTGCACGCATCTGCCCTGGTGATGGACACTGTGACGCTGTCCGTAAAATTGGCTAAATAAGGAAGTAGCGCAAAACGGCATAAAACTCCACTAATAAATAACGAAAATTACCAGGATTTTCAGATCTGGTCATCAAACACGGCTAGAGCCATTTCAAGCAACATTTCAAATCTGAAAAGTGATCTTACACCAGGGCGATACTGAGAATATCTTCGACTCTGGGACGTGCAGAAAATATGCTTTATATATAATTTTTTAAATTAACTTAATGCGAAATACTACCAATTAATTAAATAAAATTTATTTGGGCACGCCGGGATTTGAAGCCGCGACCTTCAGATTGCTTGCATCGAAGGCCTTACCCCTCGACCACGAAATTTTTTAAATTCTTTTTTAGAGGACTATTCAAAATGAATTTACAAAGACCACCCCTCAGAATCGAAACGTTGTTTGAAACGGCTTTAGCAGTGTTTGGTCAGATCTAATGACTTCTTGAATGAAGTGTTTCATCACCTTCCTCATCCCCATTATCTTCCCTTCCTCTCTCCCTTCAACCCCACTGGCTTCGAGTTTTAGGACTCTTGTGAGATATTCATATTGAAAATAGTAAATACAGTTTCTACTAATAAAAACCTAAATATGGAATACTGATTTCCAAGATACCTTTTAGTAATAACGTTAAAAACTTTCAACTTTAAAATAACTATGAAGCGTAATATAAAATTAATGCTATCTGTTTAAATTAAAAAAAAATAATACCCCAACTTACAAGTCACATAAAAGTTGCATAAATTTAAAATGAAACCTTATAATTTAAACCATTCTTTTTTTAAAGTCATCGAACTCTGCGTGCTTTTAATAAATTTAAAAAAAAAACATTGATAAATCTTTACATTCTATTACCTACTATTTATAACAAAGTTTACATGGCCCTAAGGCAAAATTCTTTCCTTTCAGATTAACCACCATACCTACAACTATTACTGTAACATTATAATAATGTATTCATACCATTAATGTTATATTTATTCGTATATAAAATTAATTTTACGAATTTTATTGGTTTTTAATGGTATTTTTCACCCTTTAAATAAAATGTGAATCAGATTAAGAAAATTTACTAAGCTCTCTATAAAGGTGTTATATTTTTATCCAATCGTTTAAATGATGTCACTGAACTTTTGATGTTTTTTTAACTACTTAACAAAATAAACATATTATTTCGAGAGTAATAAAGTGGTTTCTACGCACAAGAGTCAAATTATTTATTGCTTTTCAAAATATCAAATTACATGAGCGCTTAGTTAATACCACGCTGTGATTTTTAACACTAAATCAGTGGTATAATAGGCAAATAAGGGTATTTAAGAACCTACAGGCAAAACCGATAAAACATAGGTTAATAAGTTTTTGTGACAATTTATTAATATATTAGTACAATTTTTGTAAACCGTGTACCACCTACATATTAGACATATGTTTTAACTTACATATTGTAGTGATGTTTATCATTTGTTGATTTTAACGTTGCTGATTGATTTCGCTGTTAGAAAACTACTATTTTTTTACTTGAATATCGCCTAACTGCTCTCAACCGTCTGGAGCCAGTGAGACAAAGGTCTCCCCGATTGGGACACGTTGTGAGGCTGAAGATAGTGGGGAGGGGAAAAGTAAGGCCGATTAGTACCAGGTTAATCAGACCAAACACGGCTAAAGCCATTTCAAGCGGTTTTAATTCTACCTTACATGCCTTAAATCAGGGCGATACTGGAAGTATCTTCTGTTATGATACGTGCCGCAAATATACATAATTTTCAATGGAATAAATTGGGAATTAAAAAATATTAATCAAATAAAATTCGGATTTCTAGTCGAGAGCCTTACCTCTCGACCGCGGAAGGCCGACTTGAATTATATGCAATAACGAGTATTTAATAGTGAAACAGTGAATAAATGCGAACATATCTATATATTATGTGAAGACTTATAATAAGTGCCTATGTACATACTCGTAGGACTTTTATGATTTTTTAATATATACTCGTACTATTTATTTACTAGGATTCATGGTATTTCGTTTTATAGTCATTAAATTATAATCAAAGTGTTTTGAGTTTTACATACCACAAAGAAATCTAATCTCTACAGCAAAGCAGAATATTGTTTTTCTGTTTTTAAACGAAAGGCTATGGCATCATGAAATTTTGCTCAGCTTTAGTATCGCTGGCCGTGAAACGGGTTCACATTTGAGAGATGAGATTAATTTTTTTATGCGTCAAATTATTATTATTTGGTTGAATTGTATAGAAGCTTTACCTATAAGTATTGTGCAATATTTTTTTTATGTAGGGACTTGTATAATTATGTTTTATGAAACTATATTACATTATTATTTTTTTAGTTACCCGCAATTTAAAACTGGTGTTACGTTACAAATAGACCGCCAATATAGAGGCGCGCGCACTACCCCCTCCCGCGAGCGACAAACCGAGCTGTCGCTAGACCAACTCTCGAGCGGCAGCTCGCCAGTCTTCAGCAAGCGAGCTTCCCGGGCCCACGTTCCGCGCGAACATGGGCGACACAAGTTCAGTTTCGCCGGTTGTGCACTTCCGGTCCACGCATGGACGCTGCGGAGACTGAGAGAACAAGCGCGTAAAGCCGCTGTTGGCCCATAAACCAAACGTGAGTCAATTACCATGTTACCCTTTGTGTGCAATTAAATGTTTTAGCCCTAACCACGCGTGATAGAGAGCAGAGACGGACGTTCAAACTAACTTTCAGCTAGGATCGTTCCTTTTATGTATTATTGTGTCTCCTAGAATTGAATAAACTGTTTATGTGATAACCTACCGTGTTTTGCTTGTCGAGAGAGGCCCTGGGAGAATGGAGAAGCGTGAAGTTCCGAACCACAAGCACTAGCCTTGAGGTTACGAGAAATCCTGCTTGCACCGAATCCTGAGCTAGTTTTTATTTGGGGCAGATACAGCAACTAATTTGTATTAAATATGTGGGAGCTTTCTCCAACCCTGCCGATAGCATCAGCACGCACGCTGACGCTAACACTGGCGCTAAACGTGGGGCCATTTAAATTTTTTTCTGTTCCACCACGGCCTCGTTCCCAAGCAACAATTGTAAACTCTGAAATGTTATTATGATGTATTGTTTATTCCCAATTGTCTAGCACTTCCAACAGGAATCTCGGCGCGAACGTAATTTCGAATCACAATTTAAATTATTACGGGCGCGATTTTATCATTTGTGACTCGTCACTCGACAAAATATTACCGGTATTCCAACGCAAGGTGCCCAACCTAGGAAGTTGTCGCTGCGAATAATACAGTGATTACAAAGTGTCGGCCGATTAAAATTGCTATTTTCAATACAAGTGAATAGTGGAAATAAACACAAATTAAAGAAGAATTTATTCAACAATTAAAATCATGTACATGATAAACAAATCATCCGCTTGGTCTCGAAAGTGCTAAATATTTTTAATAATATACTATATTGCAGCACGCTGGTACGTCTCTTAAACGGACACTTGCTGACACCTAGGGAACAAGTGGATTTAAATTCTTTCTGTCATTTGACAATTAAGTATTTTTGACTCTGTCGTCTGATGAAACCGGATCATGCCGAATCACATTCGAATAATGCAAAAAATACTAAATTCGCGTTGACGTGGATTCCTTGACATCTGACACTATAATACCTTGTCAATTGACAAAGAAGGTAATATCTTGTCGAAAAGACGAAGGGAATTCGCGTGTAAATACCAAAAAATTGGTGCTGTTTAAAATCAGGCTATAGGAAGCCGCGTAATGAAACCATGCCCCCAAGATATTGTTGAATTCTCAAACAAATTACTTCCACGAAAACTTGTGAAAATTTTTTTCGATTTTTCCTTTTTTCGATTTTTTTTAATTTTCGAAATATTTTTTTTTTCCAAAACGCTTGGAGTTTTTCTTAAAAACGCAGTGCCAGAGGAAAATCGCTGCCCAAATTTTCTCCAGTTTCGGACTCTGAAAATTTTTTCGATTTTTCCTTTTTTCGATTTTTTAATTTTCGAAATTTTTTTTTCCAAAACGCTTGGAGTTTTTCTTAAAAACGCAGTGCCAGAGGAAAATCGCTGCCCAAATTTTCTCCAGTTTCGGACTCTGAAAATTTTTTTTCGATTTTTTCCTTTTTTCGATTGTTTAATTTTCGAAATTTTTTTTTTTTTTTTTTCCAAAACGCTTGGAGTTTTTCTTAAAAACGCAGTGCCAGAGGAAAATCGCTGCCCAAATTTTCTCCAGTTTCGGACTCTGAAAATTTTTTCGATTTTTCCTTTTTTCGATTTTTTAATTTTCGAAATTTTTTTTCCCAAAACGCTTGGAGTTTTTCTTAAAAACGCATGGACAGAGGAAAATCGCTGCCCAAATTTTCTCCAGTTTCGGACTCTGAAAATTTTTCCGATTTTTTCCTTTTTTCGATTTTTTAATTTTCGAAATTTTTTTTTTTCCAAAACGCTTGGATTTTTCCTAAAAAGCACGTGGCCAGAGGCAAACCTCTGCCCAAATTTTCAAATAACCCAAACACTTACAAATACGCGTTTTTTCGCAGAAGCATTTTGTAAAAAAAAAAAAAAAAATATATATATACGTCCCCAGTGGTCAATCCCTGGCAAAAAATTTCTTTCCAATTACGGATAAAGAGTCGAGTTCTCGTTTTTCTTCCAACGTAAGGTCACCCTGACACGACCCTATACACTATGGAAGTCCCTCAAGTCACGCTGGGTATAATCCCCCACATTTCTACGTCAAAAAAGGAAGAACTACTACAGGCCCTGAGAAGTAGAAAGATTTCTCCCAGGAATAAATCCAAAAAATGCCTTATTCAATATACTTCTTTCTACAACAAAAAGTACATCAGGAAGCACGTCACGTTCAAGGAAGAACGTCTGGAGAAAAAACAACACTCTGTCGCAAGGTGCGCTGTACTTCTCTGCCAAATTGGCACCCCGTTTTGTAAAAAAAACGAAAGATTCCCCAAAGAAAACTTTCGCCCAAGCATTTCGTCCGGCATAAAACCGGAGCACAACGAAAGGAAATGTTTTTAGAAACCTTTCTAGCTCTGGCACAGTGGTGTCAACTGTAGCCAAAGTCATGGAAGAAATTATAATTCTCCCTTGTGGTTTCGTTTCATTTTATTTTATTTTTGTTTGTATAAATATCTCGTCATCATCAGTCATTCGCCTCTAATTGCTGCCCCAGGTGTCAAACCTTGGAAACATCGTTTTTTTTCTAAGCATGCACACCTCTACCTGAAATTGATCACTTCGGAGAAAGGAATTCCCTGTGGCTTACTGCAAGTAGTCAGAGACTACGTGCCCAAGGTTTTGTGCATCGTCACAACTCGCAGCATCATATTTTCACATCATCATGTCATACCTCGTCACCCCTTTCTAAATGTTAGAAAAATCTTTTTTGTACATTAAATATCGGGTCCTCGCCAAAGTGCATCTAACCCTTATGTCATATGTAGTTAAATTAGGTAAGCAAACCTGTGTAAACCCACGGCGGTATCAGATGTTTGCTACCCGTTCTAAGTTTTTTTTTCTGTTTTTTAAGAAAATAGAATGGCGCTCAATAAATAACCCTAATTGCTCTAGCTCTCCCCAGAACTGAATGTGGAGTCTGGAAAGTATCGTTATAAAAGGGACAACTTTCAACGTGCCTCTTCATTAACGATAAATTTTTTTACAACATTTCAGCAACATTGAGTCACCCTGGGTCTCAACTGCTCAAACTGAAATTTTGGGGTTGCCTTGTTGTGACTTATCACGTGCAAAGTACGAGGTCACAACAAGAAGCCAGGTCTCCAAGTGAACCACCCTGTGAACAACCCATCCCATTATTATAATTTTCATAACACCAAGGTGTGTCCATCGCAGTCTGTTTAAGTAAGTAAAACCTAGAAGGTCTTAAACACTCAAATCGGACCAATGTAAATAATTTTCCTTGTCAAACAACGATAAGCGCATGTCTTGTATTGTTGCTACCATCGTACGTGTAAGTACAACAAAAGTTGTACCATCACGATACGATACTCTGTGCGTAACCAAAAGGGTTGTACCACAAAGGATCTCTTTTGCGGTAAGCTTAGATGAAATTCACATTCCATCAGCACGCCAGAAATTTTTTTGTCCCTTAATTGTTGAAGTATAAAATCTTGGCCAGATCTTCAAATATGTTTTTGCCTTTGTGCAAGTCTTTAACGTACGCTAATATGGATTTATTATGCTACGGTATTGTTGTACTAAGTACATCAGTATGTCTCGCCGTCTGTATTGAATAGGTACCTTTATATGAACGTTAACCTTTGTTGCCATCATAGGTGGGAACCTTATAAAATCTGCCGTCATAGATGGGAATCTCAGAATATCTACTAAATGCGATACGGGGAGCCCGTTATAATTACTCTGTGGGTTTTTGCCAGAAATGTCATAAATACCTAGTCTTTTGCACCTCCCTTCAATACTGGGCAACCCAGTTGTAATTCGTTCAGTGTTATCCGTGAAGACGTTATAAAACTTACTTGCAAATCCTTTGATTTTGCAATCTTGTACGCTATACGTGAAGACGTTATAATACTCACCATGAATCGTGCGAACGAAATAATATCAAACCTTTATGTGTGAACTACTCAATGTAGTCCACACCCCTTTTTTGTAATCATTAATATGCCCGTGGACTTCCTGTCACAAGAACCCAGGAACTATCTACTATCTCAAAAGGACTAATCATACGCTTCACTCATGATTATGGGGCATCGTGTCGTGGGAGTTAAGTTGATGGACACAAAAATACCTAACTCGTTGTCTGGGAGACGAACAAAGAAAATCCCCAGGTTTGTGAGATTTGAGCAAGGGTCTGTCATTTCTCGCAAACAAGTAGGAGAATAAAACGACCCCTAATCTTCTGCCCAATACACGTAGAGGATTAGACTTTTATGTCAGTGTATTCTTTTGTCCAACACTACCAAATATTATTGTAATGTGCCAGGATGACTGCTGTAGACCTTGTTTCACCTCCACCCAGAGGTCGAATTTCGGAAATAGCCGAGTCCCCAGCAGTTTTCTTCGTTCAAATGTTCCCAATTATCACCCTCCCCCTTCCTCGAAATTATCCGTGAATGGGGATATATGCGTTACGCACTTGGCGTTTCGTTTGTCAAATGGGACAATCTTCATACGCGGATCCTTTCAACTTCCTACTCCTTTCCCACTTTGTTATAACCAATCTTGTACGCAATGTTTTGTTTTTCGAAAGTAGAAAAAATGCTACCGTATAGACGTGAGCATAGGTCATGGAAGACCAACTTCTTTCGAATGGGGAATTTTGTTATACGTACAATCCCTCAACCACGTATTCTTGGAAATGTATTTGGTAAAAAAAAAAAAAAAAAAAACCAAAAGGGGTTACACAGAACCTGTCCTTGAATACGTACCTTTGTAACATGTATTAGGAATTAGCCACATTTAGTTAGCTCTCTCTCCGTCTCTCTCTCTACACGCCAAACAAATCCAACTTTTTCTCAACATGCACACTTGTTTCTCTCCAAACTTTTTTCATCATTGGTCTACTAGGCAGGTAAACTTCAAGAATTTTGTTCTAATAATAATTTTTGCCGGATTAAAAAAAAAAAAAAACCAGCAGCTCTGCACCCTATCTACATCTGCGCCTCTTCATGCTGCCCTCGCTACCGTCACGGAGGTCCCTTGCCTTCAATCCCTGCGTACCAAAAGCACCCGACCGCATCTAACATAACCTAGTGTGAGTCGTGCGTGTAGTTGCGAATTGTATCACCACAAAGAACCGACACTCAAAACAAACCCGAGCACGCCAGCTCTAGGTTGGTTCCTGTTCCTGTTGCCCTTGTGCAAATGTTCCTGCTGCCATTATGCAAATGTTCCTGCTGCATAATGCAAATGCTCTGCTGCCATTATGCAAATGTTCCTGCTGCATAATACAAATGTTCCTGTTGCCCTTGTGCAAATGTTCCTGCTGCCATTATGCAAATGTTCCTGCTGCATAATGCAAATGCTCTGCTGCCATTATGCAAATATTCCTGCTGCATAATACAAATGTTCCTGTTGCCCTTGTGCAAATGTTTCTGCTGCCATTATGCAAATGTTCCTGCTGCATAATGCAAATGCCCTACTGCCATTGTGCTGATGCTCCTGTGCCCTTGCGCAAATAACAATACCAACGATTGTTCACAAACAATCCCACTACATACAAAAACCAGTGTACCAACCACCAATTACGATTCCACTCTCCAATACTTCAATGGTTTCGTACTGGCTCACCCACAGGATCCGGAAGCAGTTACCCTTTCGACCTCTGTGACAGGTAGAACTCTCCACACCACCTAGAAGCCTCATCATGTGTTCTCTTCCTCGTAATTTCTTAAAGGCCCTAGTGTCCCTTGAGTGTAATCTCAAATGGGCCAGGTTACTGTGACAAAGTAACCTTGTAACTTCAGTGAAACGTTCAACCACCCCAGACATCCTACGCAAACCACGTTCGCAAACATTAGCTCACAGACCAATGATACAATTTTAGAGTTTTTTTTTTCTATCACTGCATAACCCTTGTACCTTTCTTCAACAGATCCTTGTTCTTTGCAACTGTATTTATGTATGCCACTGCCTTTATATACATTTATTGACAATTCCTTGTTACACCATGTATCATCTCTTTTGTGTTCTGTTCATAACTATTCTCCAGCTAGGAATCTCTCTCTCTCTCTCTCTCCTCGTTTCTCTTAAATGTTTTTGGCACAAGTGCTGAAAAGGTAAGAGGATTTATTAGTCCTACAGCTCCATTGCCACGTCGCTTTTATTGCGGCGAGGGGGGAAGTGTTACGTTACAAATAGACCGCCAATATAGAGGCGCGCGCACTACCCCCTCCCGCGAGCGACAAACCGAGCTGTCGCTAGACCAACTCTCGAGCGGCAGCTCGCCAGTCTTCAGCAAGCGAGCTTCCCGGGCCCACGTTCCGCGCGAACATGGGCGACACAAGTTCAGTTTCGCCGGTTGTGCACTTCCGGTCCACGCATGGACGCTGCGGAGACTGAGAGAACAAGCGCGTAAAGCCGCTGTTGGCCCATAAACCAAACGTGAGTCAATTACCATGTTACCCTTTGTGTGCAATTAAATGTTTTAGCCCTAACCACGCGTGATAGAGAGCAGAGACGGACGTTCAAACTAACTTTCAGCTAGGATCGTTCCTTTTATGTATTATTGTGTCTCCTAGAATTGAATAAACTGTTTATGTGATAACCTACCGTGTTTTGCTTGTCGAGAGAGGCCCTGGGAGAATGGAGAAGCGTGAAGTTCCGAACCACAAGCACTAGCCTTGAGGTTACGAGAAATCCTGCTTGCACCGAATCCTGAGCTAGTTTTTATTTGGGGCAGATACAGCAACTAATTTGTATTAAATATGTGGGAGCTTTCTCCAACCCTGCCGATAGCATCAGCACGCACGCTGACGCTAACACTGGTTACCGTTTTTTCCACTCTTCTTGTATAATTAATTATACACACTTATCCGCGCCTATATACAATGTATTATGTTCATTTTTTTGGTTCTTCTCGTGCACTTCTTGACTAAATGACTAAATCATGTAAAAAATAAAAATCATGTAAAAGCCCCCCAGGGCACTAATAATTTCTGGTATGGAACCCCGAAATACACGAAAAAACCGTCGCGTCGCGTCGGCTCGGTCCGTTTGATAGATTCTTCTGCAATCTTTACAGGTGAGGGCGTCGGGTGCGAATGCTTCTGCCGCTATGTCAATGGAAGGGTTCCATGCCAACTGAGAATAAAGTCAACTCAACACCTCCTTGAAAAGTCATTAAAAGCTATAAAAAAAAATACTTTTAAATTAGCCGATAAATTAACCTAACGTAACCTACTTAATCATTTTTTTATCACTCTAAATGACTTAACTTCGATGGTTCTGAGTTGGTTTCATTCCGAGTTGTCCGGTCACCCATTGGAAGATACTCCGAGGAACTAGCGTCATTGATTCCTTCTGCGCCGAACATTTGTACACAGTTGACATTTGTCACAGAAAACGGGTTGTTTCTACCACTCGTTCTAGATTTCAACAGCTCGGCTGTGGAATGATTTGCTGGCGTCTTTGTTTCCCCTTCTACAACATGGTTCTCTTCAAGACCTAGTTTCACGCCTTCATTTTCACAAAAAGACCCTCCACATAGTATCCCCAAAGAAGCCATAGGGAAATGAATTTTCCCAGGGACTCTAAAACGGAGTTAATGTAAAAAATATGAACACCTGTTTTTTCACAGAACCCAAAAAAAAGTTTCATAGAATGATGGACTTTGGACTATTTTTGTATCATTGTACCTCTTTTGTTACCTATCCACCCCTGCCAATGAAATTAAGTACTTACCTACCTGGCTAACCTCCAATTCACTCATTTATAAATTGATTTGGAAGCTGGAGCCACTCATTTAACTATTATTTTAGTATTTTTATAAATGCCTGCATAATGTCACTATAATTAAGATATTTTTCAGAAGGATTTAGGTGAATTGTTTATCTCCTAAAAAAATGGTCAATCCAATTTTCTACCTGCCAAAACAAAATGCCGACCGCGGCGGAAATGACCATTTCGTCAATAACAAAGTGCTAACTAGTTAATATAATGACGTTAGAAGCCATTATAAAAAATAACGTGTTTGAGAAAAGAACAACGCTGTTCAGGTAGAGACACCTGCAGATTTGCGATCTTTTTTCTGCCTATGGAATTCGCGGAAGATGCATCTCGTGTTCTGCGTTTCTATGGCATTGTGGGTCCTTATTTTGTTGATGTCTGTGGACCAATAGATAATAGAAGCGGAGTGTTTGATTTTTTGTTGTTGTAGGAATTAACATGGCGCCAATATTTTCCTAATGTGACGATGTGAGTGCACCAGACAGTAAATTAGTATTGACGAAGTGGACTGCTGTAGTGTACAGTACTCGCCAAACTTAAATGCCGATACGATCCATTTTCGCGCAGGTACAGTAATTTTAATGAACAAGTGTAAGTCAAGTAGCGAATATACTTGCTACTTGACTCGCCGAAAATCGTTCGCATTACTTTCAAGTAGAGTATACATTATTGCCCGCCGCCCGTTGCAGTAATGCTTACTGAGAAGAGGTGGAAGAATAAATTAGTAAGATGAACATAAATAAACTATGGACACATAAAGATATTAATAGCAGCAAAAAAACATAATTTTAGAGTAGCATCTTTGCTCCAACGCCACAACATTTTCGCGGGTTTAAAAAATAACTCTGCTAAAACGACGGATTCGCGCATGTTAGTGCGCAGGTATGCGTGGTGGGGATCCCTACTCGCCCGAAAAATAGAACAAAATGGATTGAATCTACTATAGAGCTGACTAACCCACTTTGCTAAAATTGTGGTGTTCGGTCACATTTCCTTATTAATATACTCGCTATTTGACTAAAATACTCGACCAATTTCTTCTTTCGTATGGTGGAGGGGTCAGAGAAGGACTTCTCATATCTACTCGACCAATGCGAACGGCTCTTAAGAGACGTGGAACATTTGCGCGGGCCTTTTCAGTCCGTTTCATACAAATCTTAAATTTGGATTTGAGATCAAAATACCCAACCAAACTGAAAAATTATTTTTTTAATCAAAGGGTACTTATATTAAATATCTAGTACGGATAAGAGCTACTTTATTTATTTTTGCTTTAAATTATAAGATATAGGCCATTAAAAATTTTAGTGTTTCATGATTTTAGAGGCAAGTTGGACAATTATTTGCGAGTAAATTAAAAAGAATAAAAAAATTACTTTGGTGACAGGGACGGGGGGGTCGAAAAATCATGAAATTCGTGTGACGTAATTTATGCACGTATATTTTACACCAGGGCGATACTGGGAGTATCTTCCGCTCTGGAACGTGCCGCAAATATACTATACATTATTTAAAATGAATTAATTGTGAAATAACACTAATTAATCAAATAAAATTTATTCACCTACGCCGGGATTCGATCCTGCGACCTTCGGATTGCGAGTCAAGAACCTTACCCCTAGACTACGCCGGTCGTGAATGTATGTTTTACGCATCTTTCTTCTTCGCTAAAGGCATGTTCACACTAGGCTAGTAGTTTACTCGAGTGGCGAGTAACTTGTCACATGACTCGCCAAAAATCGTTCGCATTACTTTCAAGCAGAGTATTTATTTATTTATTGTTTAGAATACATTTATAGTACATTATTGCCCGCCGTCACAAAGCAAAGTAAATAAAGTTATTTTAGCATTTTGTTATGCTTAGAAGAGGTGAAATTTTAGAAGAGATGGAAGAATAAATTAGTAAAATGAAAATAAATAAACTGTAGACACGAAAAGAGATTATTAGCAGCAACAAAAAATAATTTTAGAGTTGCATCTTCGCTCCAATGCCACGACATTTCCGCACGTATCCAAAAATATTTGAGCCTTTATTATTTGTTGGTATATTATCTTCATTTGTTTTACTTGACATATCATTGGTTGCTTACATCTTATAACAGTAACGTAGTTTTTATCGTGATTGTTTATTTGATTCACCCTCTTAAATATCATTTTTCCAAATGTGATTTTGATATCGGGTGTCAAATATATTATGCATTTGCATAATATATGAACCCGACTATGAAATTATTATTTTCTGCCTTCTTACCTGGCGTTAATGAAAAAAAAAAATCATATCTTATAAAATAGTATTATTACCCTTATTCGCACGTCATTTAAATTATTTTATAAGCTTTCTAGGATTATGTACTTTACACGGCAAAATGTTTTACGTTGTTTGAATTCAGTTCTCAATTTCTTTTAGAAGGTTTTTCACTGAAGTTGGAACAAAGAATTTGGTGCCTTGGTTAAATATATATGTATTAAAATAACTCTTTTTTATAATAACTTTTGAAGGTTATTTCCATCAATATAAGAATACGATAATATTAGGGCGACAAAACAAGGCACTGTCTAGGTCTGGGTAACAAAACCTTCGACATTTGTTTCCATTTAAAAACATTCTGCCAAAAATATGAGAAAAAATTAGTCGAAGAAAATAGTTAATTCTGAATTTGAAATATGAGATTGATAAAAATTACTTAAAATAAGAGGTCTCAGTAGCTGAATTGGTTATGGCATTTGTACCGGTAAGACTAGAGATTCTTGGTTCGAGTCCCAGTTGCGACCGTTAGCTTTTTATTTTGGTGTGTCTTGTTATTTTTTTTTTCTTACATGAGCTCCACACAGGACGACCTCAGGGAAATAATTTCCCTCAGGGCCTATGTCCTCTTTGGGGATGCTGTGTGGAGGTTTTTTTTAAAGGAACGGAAGGGGAGGAGAGTTCTGGGAAGGAAAAGAGTTTAAGGGATGGGTAGGAATCTGGGGTTCGGTGTGTCCTGGTCATCTGCCTCCAAGACCTAGACAAACCTCATCCCATGAACCCGGGCACCCCTGCTAAATCACCAAATGTAGCGAACCACTTGGGGTGACCTATGGCAGAGGTGTTGGTTGTCCAATAAAGGTTCCCGGGGCGGCGGTACCCATTCCCGCCTCACAAATTGTTATTTTTCGTATTTTAATTTCGATTTGTTACTACTGACATATAAGTATCTACATACTATATATACTTCGTCTTCAATGAGATATTTTAAAAGATAATGACTTTGCGAGATGACAAAAGTTTCATTGACCTAGAAAGTACAGAAGAAGAAGCGGTTTAAAAAAAACACATGAAACTAATTTAATATTTTTCAAGAATTCATAGATTCCAAAATTTTAACGCGGTAACATGACTGTGACTATCTAATACAAAAAATGTTAGAAATATGTCGTACGCCAACATCAAAAGGGCCCAAAACGCACGAGCAGAGAAAATGCCATGTATATGGAAATCGATTTAAAGACCATTGTATTAATGTTTTCTTTTAATTATGTATAATTCTCTCAATAATTTGAGATTAATGTGTTTTCAAACAAAACTAGTTTTTCAATCTTATTCACAGGTGTATCTGATCGAGAGATTTTTGAACAGAGCACGATAATAATTTGCCGTAGTTTCCTAAGCAGTAAAATTATAAACCTGTTGAAGGCGTAATGAGTTGCACCTGTTATAAAGAAATCAAAATAGGAGGTTATTGTTTGAAATAACACGATCATAGTACTGTAGAGAGTGCGGCGTCAGTATCGTGTAGAGTAGTTTCACTATTATAAGATAATTTACTAATAATTTTACAGAGGTCGTGTCACCCACACATGCAAGTGTGTGTGTGTCTTTTCTGGGCACATCATTGGCTGGACGATAGTGGGCAGCAGTGCACGGTTTCAAATATTGTTCAAAAAATAATACGAACCATCCTATACCCGAGGATCTTATAATGGTGAAACTAATCGACCATTATTACCATGAAAATATGGTATTCTCCGCTCGGATGTGAAGATAACACGTAAGATGTACATCATGTGCAGTAAAAAAGATATGGACGAATTATTATCATAAATATTAAAAATAATGATTGATAGCAAATTTAGTTATATGTATAGAGTTTCGTAAAAACTTACTGTCGATAGAAATGTACTAAAAATAAGGGGACGTGCGTGGTAGGTACATGTAACTTTTTCAAATGTGTGCATTTTGCATCCACTAGCCTAAATGATTCCACGACAGTTGGTCCCCCGACAGTTGCCCTCCCTTTTATACAAAAAAATATAATTTTATAATTATTATAGTTTCGGGGAAGGCCAATTGTAGGGGGATCAATTATTATCGGGTCACCAGCCTAAATACATTTGTCCGCCCACAAAACTGAAATTGCGACTGCATTCGTAATACGCCGAGAAAGGGACTACATTGAAGACCGAAAAATGTGAAATTAGCCAGTGAAATGATATCTAGTTTTAACTTTACCAAGTATCATATTATTATTCTTACTGCTTACAGAATCAACGACGTTGAAGGTTACAATGACGGCCACGGTATCAACGAAGACGTCTATAATTTTTATACTTTGGTATCAAACTCTATAACACAACCTCACTTTCATTAAAAAATTTCAACAATATTATAACATTTAAATTTCAAATAAAAAGCAAGATCAAAAATATATGGAGATCAGAAATAGAAAATATACTGACACCAAATTCAGAATGAAACCGAAACCAATCAACTGCACAATATTTAACATATTAAAATTAGCTCAGAAAAAATCACTACATAATATATTTATAATAACTTATAAATATATTATGTAGTGTTTGTATGACAATCGTGGAAATTCTTTAAAATGTTCTCCGCGGTTTGAACTTTGTCCACATTCACGCTACTCACGAATCCTGAAGATCCCACGAGTGCATCATTTACGTACAGCGGTTTTGACTGGCCGGATGCGGTTAATCTTGTCCAAGCTTTCGGTGAGGGTAAGATATCTAGAAATTTCCCACCTTGACATAATGAAAGGAAAGTTTTAGTTAACTCCAAGGTCCAAGTAGTCATTTCAGGTTCTGCGGAGAGTTTGGCCAAAAAATTATAGAAATCGAATGAAGGGAGAAAACATTAATCCAGTACGCGAAATTAGTCGGCAACTCTCAAATCCGCAAGCTACCAGTAATTGGCACAAATAATGGGACGGAGAAGTCGGATAACAATGTATTTCTTTATATAGTAACATTCTTACGGATGTTCTTACTTACGTGAGATTAATCCAGTTATAAAAACTCAGTTCATACACAAATTAAACTACAAAAACCTACTCAGTCAAAGGATTCGTAATTAGAAAATTGTACAAAAACTCACTCAAATGACAAAAAATGCTAAAAGAAGTAAGAGACACAAAGATGCACAAGTGATACGTAATATCTTTTACTATTTTGATGTTGTTAATAATTTTGCCATCATATTAACTTAGCTTTCGGCCACATGTTTAGTGATTGTTTAATCTGGGTGATCTTGTATTGCTGATATTGTTATTTCTGTTTTTATTATTTTATCATTTTTTTTTTCAAGGTTTAATTTATTTATTAAAAATACAAAGTAATACAATATGACATAAAATATTATACAGAAAAAAGAAAAGTCCCAATAAACTACTTTTTAGCAGTTTGTCGATGGGTACTTTTACTTTGGAGATATACATAAACTTATTTTACATAATTAAATGCAGTTAGAATTTTTGTGTTAGTCTAATACAAATTATTTCTTTCGGCAAGCCAATTTCTCAACAAAATATTTGTTTTACCATTCATACATTTTTTAATTTCGGCAGGTAACATATTTAAGCAATTAGGTATCATATAGTCCAGCGTTCTTTGTCCATATTTGTTTAAATGCTTAGGTACAATTAGTCCTTCATTTAACGTAAAACGAGTATTGTAAGTGTGGTCCAGTTTATTTTTGTATATGGGGCTATTCATATGCGGAAATATAATTTTATACCACAGAATTGTTCTTACTAAGAGAATTTTGAGATTTTGTTCATATAAACTTTTATGAGCTTATAATTTAACTAATGAATTTTGAACTGATTGAACACGATTTAAATTTGTTTTACAGGAAAGTCCCCAAGCTGTAATTCCATATCTTATAATAGATTCAGCTAATGATAAATAAATTATTCGAAGTGTGCAAATTGGAACATAAAATTTTAATTAATATAATCTGCTAACAACAGATCTGAGTCGTTCACAGACTTTATTTATTTGTAAATCCCATTTGAAAAAGCAATCAATAATTATACCTAAATAAACATATTCTTTGACTAGTTCAACATTTTCACATGTACACAAAGCAGAGATACCGTCGTGCAAGCAATCTGGAGTATGTGTTTTTTATTTCAGGTGTAATAATATTTGCCTTGGCATTGGGTGATCTTATATGTAACAATTTAGTTTTTTTTGCATTTATGAGTAAACCAGAGTCATGAGACCATTTCAAAAGTTCAATGTAATCTCTCTGTAAGAGTTCAATACTTAATTGCAAATCACTGCGTGAAATTACCAATGCAGTATCATCCGCGTATACGAAGTATTTTACATGTTTAAAAATGTACTTAATAAAAGATACATAAATGATATATAGAATAGGACCTAATATGGAACCGTGAGGAGCGCCTGCTGAAATTCTTCTTTTTTTACTTAAGGTGTTCAATAGCTTTATTTTCATGCATCATAATGTGTTATCGCCAAGATGAGGCCATTCTTTTGGTGGGTCCATTTTAAAAATAATTAATTTGTCGCAAAAAAAAATTGTCTTCTCGTTTTTTAGTAATCACTCCATTGCCTGTATCAATTTATGGCCATTTTCAAATCGTGTGAAACCTATACTGATTTCTTATAATAAGTTGATTGAAAATATCGTGTTGTTTTGATAAAGTACGTGTTTATAGGTTATAAATTCAAATTGGAATTAACGCTAATCACAGATTTGAGCGTTTTATTAATCAATTAACATTTTATGGCCGGGTCGTGAAATACCTCCGTTGCTTACGGTTTCAAAATAATATACAGGGTGGTGATGAGTTTAATGTTAAGTAAAGTTTAATGTTGTACTTATTTATTGTCTGAAAGTAAAATACTTACTACGACTTTGTTATGATATATAAAATATATGTATTGCGTTGATTTTTGTTTCACAAACTTTGTTGTTTTAACCCCTTAAAATTCCATCTAGGCTCTAGCATAATAAAGCCTTTCTAGGAGTAATACAAGAGGACGACCTAAAAAGACATGGCACCATCAAATAATGAACCAAATACTTGATTAGTTGAAAATCAAAAGGTACTTAACCCCCATTTTGACTTTTTTTGAGATTTGAATGCCAACACGTTTTCTTGGATTATAGCTATGTTTGAAATATTATTTCAGTGCCAAAACACGGTTAAATCCTTAGTTATAGCTTGTTAAAAATCGTCTTCAATTTCAAAACATACTTAAATCAAAATAATTTTTTTTTCAAAACGTACTCAACTCCAACAACCAATAGGGGCCATGGAATTGGCAGCAATATTGGTTTTTTAACCAATCAATGAACTACTTTCTGTGCAATTACAAAAAATACATGTTTTGTGAGTGGTTTTGAAGTTGATGTGATCGTGGTTTTTGTGAAATATAAATAAATGATGTAATTTCGTCATTACACCCCTGGCAGAGAAGTATTATCAAACACAGTTTATGAGTTTCAAAATGTGACTAAATCCAAAGACTTCACTTTCAAAATGTATCTAAATCCATGGTTCAATATCAAAATGTATCTAAGTCCATTTTTAAATATTAAATAAGTAATTAATTATTTATCTATCAGATTTATATTTCAAATATGAATTTGAAATGTTTTATTTTACCGTTATTAAAAAAAAATATATACTTTATTATACTTAAATGCTATTTTTCTTGCTTTTGCCAAAAATTTGGTTCGTGGAGATAAGTACGTTTTGATATGCAACTATTCACTTTGTATCGTTTCGGGTATTCGAGAGTTGGAACAACGTTGGTTCAACGGAAAGGAAGGTATATGATGCAAGGAGTGTGGGCCATAATTGTTCGAGGTGTTATTATTACTCCCTACCCCTGCGGAGATACGGCGTAGTGGTTAGTTAGTTAGTTAGTTTTTAAATATGCTGTAGGTCTGTTGATGAACAAATCTTCATTAATGCTTGAAATTTAGTAAAAAAATGTATTAAAATGGTGTCGAAAAGTAATTGCTTATTGCTAATATATTATGGGAATTAAATGGAATATTAAAATAAAAACTTTATTACCAAAATAACGATGATTTATTTTAAAAAATTAAATAAATTTAAGTACCAAAAGTTCACAGCTTATGTTTATACACACGTGTAACTAATTATGTTATACGCAAAACAACAAATTATACATATTGGGTATTTTTTACAGCGTCGTTTTTGTCGCAATTTAACCATTAAACTTTATAAATCGTTACACGTCTAAAATACCTGTAGTAATATTATTACAAAAATACCTCATAAATAATAGATAATATTATTATTATTTTTTTAAATTTATTTATTATTTTATAAATCAACAAACAAGTCCCGCTAAGCCAATTGCAATTGGCTTGACAGCAGGTGCTTATAATTACTTACAAATATATTTAAAGTTATAATTTACATCTTTTATCTACAGTTTAAACACTTTTTTATAAATTTTATCATAAGTATCAAAATAAATATTCTTTTTCCAATAACAAATTTTTCACCATATATTTAACCTTATTGATAGAATTATGTTGCTTTATATTGTCAGGTAATAAATTAAATATCTTCGGTATGTTGTATTCAAACGTTCTCTTTCCGTACTTATTATTAAATTTCGGAACTATTAACCCGTCGTTACGCGTGAATCTAGTGCTATATTTATGATCTAGTTTCTCTTTATGCTGCGGGGTAAATATATGCTGAATTATAATTTTATACCATAGTATTGCCTTCACAGGTAAAATTTTTGCACTCTGAAACAGCAACGGAGTATTGTGTCTTTGTTTGAAAATATTAGGGACAACTTAATAAAATTAATAAAATAACTTAAAAACAATAATATTTTTACCATGGTAACCTGAAAATAGTAATATTATCACCAAAATAACCTAAATATAGTAATAATATTATCAAAATAACCTAATTATACTTCATAATAAGTAGAACATGTTAGGTTATCTGTACACATATTTTGTAGGTAAAGATTTTTTCCAAACATTTATAAAAAATGTGATTTTTCAGGGAATTTTTGACAAAACAGACGATATATACTCTTACAATATCACATTCACTTCAATACGCTGTTATATTTGGTACATACTAACCATATATATGGTTATACATACTTATAGACTGACGCTCAATTTACAAAATAAGTGATATACGAAATTAGGAAAAAATGAGAATTATGAGTAAAGGTTGAAAACGAAAGCAAAATCAAAAGACAGAGGAAAATAGAAGTGACAAATGTGTCAAGTCAAGACCTCGCTGGACATTGTAGTAATTATAATATTTATTTACTTGTTAGAATTAAACCAAAAAATCAAGGTCTTGACTTGAGTTCACCAGTCACGTTGCAAAACAACACGCACTACCCGATTTCGTTATTTTTAAACGTCCTTCATCTCGTAAATCCCCGCTTCCTTGGAAATTTGGTTATAAAATGACACAATCACCAGATTTGCATTAACAGCATCCATTATTATTGATGAAAACAACTGTTTTTTTTATATGAAATGCGATACCGGCATTAAATTTAATATGCCCATTAAAATGGCTTAAATATGCGGTAAGAGATTCTGAATATCTGTTTAAATAATCAATTGTCGTTTTGGAGAAAAATAATTATAATTTGCTGGTTAATTTGAATTCCTAATGGCGCCTGGACAGGTAAGGAATGCAGTATGGATATTTATTACGTAAAGCATTACTGAAAACTATTTAAATATTTCCAATTAAGTATAAATATTAATAGTTTTATATGAAAAGTAATTTCAATGCGTCAAAAGACAGCACATTGATTCTGGGGTCCGATAAAGAGCCAACGAAGCTTTGCAGAAGAAATACGTTTTAGGTTTTCATTTTGTAAATTACTCATTTTTTTTTTTATGTATTATAATAGCATCTTATTATGTAGGTATGTACTAGATATTACATTACAGGTACATAGTGTCCGGAAACTAGAGAATCTACATTACATTTTGATCACGAAGTCGGAATTTTTTAGGTCAAATTTGACAAAAAAAACGGTCGCAACTGATGTATACTGTCTTTTAATATATGTTAAGTCAGAAGCCATATAATAAGAATATAACTCTGGAAGTGCCTTTCATTCAAATTTGAATGGAAACAAATGTGCTAATGACTTAGTACGTTTTGGTTCTAAGCCATTTAGAAAGCGCCCTGTTTCGCTTCCACTTGTCTGAAATTGTATACAGCCATCCCATTTTAAATTCGTAATCATAGTGAAACATAGTTTTGTAAGGAAATAAGGGACTCTGCCGCCCATTGTAGTCAAGGGGTAAGGCTCTCTCTCTAAATTTTATACAATCGAAGTATTTCATAATTTGAATTATATAAGATACTAACTAGCTGGTTCACGGCATGCGTTGCTATGCCATTCAATGAAATAAATTGACTCTCCCTTCTTATCGTTTGTGCGTCCCCGTTCCCTTCCACCTTCCCCGCCTTCCCCCTCCCTCGTCTCTTTTCCCTCCACGAACGCCACCTTCCCCCTACCTTTCATCCCTCCTGCAAAAATATATGAAATACACACATTTTCATTTATAACGCCAGAGCTTACCATTATGTATAGCATATGTTACTCGCTGATAATGTAGCTTTCTATTGGTTAAAGAATTTTTAAAATCGGTTCAGTAGTTTCGGAGCCTATTCAATGCAAACAAACAAACAATCAAATCTTTCCTCTTTATAATATTATATATATTATTATATGGTGTAGATATTTTCAGCACGTTTCAGAATGGAAGACGCTCTCAGTATCGCCCTGGTGTAAGACCACCGTTAAGAATCGAAACGTTGCTTGAAATGGTTTTAGCCTTTTTTGGCGATCAGATACTCCAGATTCCTCCTCCGCATCTCCCTCCCCTTCCCACTACATTCAGCCTAACAACATACCTCAATTAGGGATGCCAACTGGCTCCAGGCGGTTGGGAGCAGTTGGGACACTTGTGATTATGCTATGAAAAAGGCCAAAATTAGACCTATAATTAAATCACGAAGCCCGCTCACAAGCCAATTCTTGTACTTTTCTTTATTATATGGTCGAAGTGTAGAACGAGCTCCAGAAGCTTTTAACCCCTGATTTGCCGATTGCGCGCCCAGTACGCGCCATAAAAAAAAATTTGAGATGCGATTTTAAACCTTATGTATAAAGAAAATGTATGAAGGACAAGGTCAGAATCGCTTGGGGCATTCTTGTTCTTGACGTAACAGATATAAGGAACACACCCAGCCTCTCAAATAATCATCTTTGCACATATCTATGACTTTCGAAATTACATTTCTGCCGCGATTTGAGCTGTCAAACTTTGAGCGTCGCATGTCATGAAAAGATCGATAAAACTATCAATTTGTCAAATAAACGCAAGTAATATTATTTGTAAGCATAGGTTATTGTTCAGGGAACGTGTTTCGGTAAATATTATATGAGATAGCATAAAATAAATCAGCAAAATATTACGTCAAAGTCAAAACATCGCGAAATTTTCGAGTTTCTTCCCTGGCATTTGGGAGCTCCAGAAGCTTTTAACCCATTATTGCCGAAAAAAAAATAGTAAATTGACACAAATTTAAATGATCCAAAAAACATTTTTGGGGACTCCATGTGATGCAGATTCACCAGCTTCCCGCTTGTATCTTTAGTTTCCAGACACCGTCATTATTATGAAAGATAGGATATTGCGCCTACCACTATACACGATATACAGGGTTTCCCAAACTTTTTCCGCAACGGAACCCTTTGCAAACCCGCAAATTTTAATGGAACACTTGGCTTATTTTTTTGATTGGACAATTTCTAACAGCAAAATTTAAAAAAAAGTTTATTAAGCACATTATTTATAATTTATCTTTTATTTTAATTAAGTTTTTTGTTTACATATCTTATTTATTTGTGTCATTAAAATGATTTATTTTCCATTTTTTTTGTTTACATATTTATAATATAAATGAAAAAATAGAATACAAACAAACAAAAAATGGAGTGAATTAAGCCCGTAATGACTGATGATTTCGAGTCCGTGAATTGCATGTCTTCTTGATATCAGGCACAATATTGGTAAGTTGGATTCTGATATCTGGTGTGGCGTCGAGCCTGTTTCTGCACTTTGATTTTGTTGCAGCATAATTGAAAAATCCCTGTTCGCATAAATAGGCTGTAGAAAACGTAAGTAAAACTATAATAACTTGTTTTGATAAATTGGGGGACTCTTCTGATAAACTCGCCCAGAAATCGTCACCTTAGTTGGATAAGGTTCTATCTACGCCTTGCCACGCTAAGGACTTTGACACCTAAGCACATGTTCTTAGGTATCAAAGTCCTTACCATTGTAAAGTGCAGTTAGAACCCTATCCAAATGAGGTGACGAAATCTTAAAGGTTGATCTTCTACCCGGAAGGGTCTGCTACATAAAAATGCTATTGTAAAAAATGTATACAAATAATATTTTTTTTGTGAATAATATCAGAGTTGCAATATGAATATGTTTACACTATATTAAATGAAATTCTTTGGAGAAATTGTCGCGGAACCCCTATGCGGGTTAAGCGGAACACAGTTTGGGAAACCCTGCGATAGGATATTGCGTCATGCTAAAATGAAGAACATTTATTTAATGTTTTTTTTATTTCTTTTAACATCTTTTTCAGCATTCTTCCGCATCTCTTTGGCGAGGGACGCCCTTTCAGTATAGAAAAGCTGTTTGCATTGGCTTTAGCTATGTTTAGTGATCAAATAATAATTATGCGGCAACTACTTCTGACTGAAACTGACTGAAACTGCTGGGTAATTTAAATAGATACTCATTTACTTTTTCAAACTTTGCAATTCCACTTTGTGGCGTCATTATTAATTTACAAAGTTTACATTATTAGTTTTCATTAAAGATACTTATTTATTTCTAAACGATGTTTCGATCACGAACTGGAGAGCTATTAAATATAGTCTTATCGCAGTTCCAAAGAGTAAAAAAATAAAAAGAAAGTGCAGTTTTTTTTACGAGGAATTGATTAGAATACCGATATCTACCAGTTCCAAAACGTGACAAGTGGTTATTTTCGGATGATGGTGGTTTTTATTATTTAGAATTATACGTTTTACAAATATTTGTCCGTTCCATACTATAACAATTTTAAATCATCACCATACATTAAATCAGAAATATCACAAACACTTCAGATCCAAAATGTAACGTGTGAAAATCCCTTGAAAACCCGTGAAAATTAATTAATATTAGAAAAAAAATTAACGATATTGAGAGCACTGTTAATATAATAAATTTTTTAGAAATCTTAGAACCTGCCCTCAATCTTGTTTATTTATTTATTTTTTATGTGAATACCTCACAAGAGCCTCGGCTCTTCCCGTCTGGAGCCAGTGAGACCATGGCATCCCCAATTGGGAGGCTGAAGATAGTGGGGAGGGGAAGGAGAAGGGAGATGGGAAGGAGGAAGGTGAGGAAGTACCTGGATATTCAGATCTGGCCACCAAATCCTGCTAAAGTCATTTCAAGCAACGTTTCCATTCTGAATGATGGTCTTACACCAGGGCGATACTGAGAATATCTTCCATTCTGGAACGTGCCGCAAATATACCATATATATTATTTTAAATTAATTAATTGTGAAATAACACAAATTAACTAACTAACCAACCATCACGCTGTTTCCCCGCAGGGGTAGGCAGAGAGGACGGACCGCCAAACAACTCGGTCCTGGCACACACACTCTTTGCTTTACTCACATTCATACATCGTCTCATACATACTCTTCTATTATTCTGACTTTTGACATGGCCCGACTCAAGTATCTGATTCACTTGATCGTGCCATGTCTTCCTCGGGCGTCCCCGACTTCTTTTACCATTCACATTTGCATCATATATTCTTCTTACACTACTTTCTTCGTTCATTTGCTCTACATGCCCAAACCATCTGAGGGTACCTTTCTTAATCTTACTCATTATGCTTACATCAGCCTTACATTCTTTGCGGATCTCCACATTTCTCACACGATCATACATGGTTTTACCACATATACGCCTCAGGGATCTCATTTCTACAGCATTCAGTTTACTTTCATCCTTCCTCTGACAGTTCCATGCCTCACTGCCATACATCAGGGTAGGTACCAGGACTCCATTGTGGATTGCTAGCTTTGCTTCTTTTGACAGTTTTTATTAGCGCCAACGGCATTCAGTCCTCCATTAATGGAGTTACCTGCATTTACCCTTCTTTCGATATCTCTATCAGCCTTCCCATCTCTCGTAAACATACTACCCAGATACACAAACTCATCCACCTGCTCCAAGTATTCATCGTTCACAACTATATCACACACTGTTTTCGTACTTTCTCTTTCAAACACAATGACTTTTGACTTACTTACATTCATCATTAACTCATTCTTCATACATACTTCGTTCATCCAAGACACTAGAGACTGTAAATCTTCCATAGTGTTAGAAATCAGCACCGCATCATCAGCGTACATCAGACAACATACTTTCAGATTACTCAATTTCGCACCCAGTCCCAACTCTTTCAATTCTTGCATACAATTATCCATGTATAGATTGAATAACCATGTTGACATTACGCAGCCTTGCTTAACACCTTTTGTGATGTCAAACCACCCCGTAAAACCACTGTTCACCCTAACACACGCAACGCTTCCCTCGTACAGAGACGCAATTGCCTGTATGAGATTTGTATTCACTCCATACTTAGACAATACCTTCCATAGCTTTTTCCTGTCGACTCGGTCGTATGCTTTTTGTAGATCTACAAAGGCGCAGAAGAGTTTCTGGTTTTTCGCCAGAAACTTCTCAGTGAGCATACGCAAGGAGAAAATCTGGTCCATGCATCCCCTTCCACTCATAAAGGCACCTTGCACATCCCATATTTTATTTATTGATAACACAAATTAATCAAATAAAATTTATTTTCCCACGCAGGGATTCGATCCCGTGACTTTCGGATTGCGATTTAAGAGTCTTACTGCTTGACCACGCCGGTCGTCATCGCAGTTTATTGATTATATCAGAAATATGCTTTTTAAATTGTTACACTGGAACTGAGGTATTGGAATATTATATTAGGTATGCGTAAACTTTTTTACTTTTTCATTTCGGATAATAATTATGCCATTAGAATAAAGCCAGCAATTCAGAAATTATTGTTTCAAACTTATACAGTTTCAAATATCATCCAATCAATGAGAAAACATTTTTAATTTGTTAAAAATATTAAAATGATTTATTTATTTACTACTTACTAACTGTTAGCTTCTTTGCAACCTCTCTCTCTCCCTTTTTCGTATACGTGGCATACAAAAGAAAGAGACGTTAAAAGTTACTCAGCGGCAGAAACATAATCTCCTGACAATACATTATTATCATCTCGTTCGATCCTTCCCAAAGCGGTTCCTATCGGGTATCAAAGTACTTTTTATCACGGGGCTATCATTTTTATGCAGTGTAACTCTTACTGTATGCGGTAATATTTTTTGGTTCATTTGTCTTTCGCCTTTCATCCCTGCTCTGTTGGTCTCTTGGTCTGTTGGGCTGTTGGGCTGTTGGCTTAGCATGTCCGTGGGTTCACGGTCGACGTGGAATGCCGCTTTTGATATCTCACCGCTTGCAGGTGCGCGCACAGGTGTCCGGACATCTCCTCTGTGCTCTGTGCGCCTGGTACCTCCGTTTGCCACAATACCCCTTATAGACACAGATTATCCTTCATCATATTCATATTATTAGATTATTTATATAAATATATATGTACAAATCGACCGAAACGAAATTAAATTGATTAAATATCCCTATCGATGTGTTGCTGTGGGAAGTAAGAATAAAATATAAGTTTTTTTTTAGATCATGATCATTTTTTTGAAGTAACGTCTTTTGGTGCTACGCTTCCTTTGCCTTGAAATAATGAAATAGTAGATAGTTCATATTACGAACCTTGTATGTAGGTACCTACAATTTTCTTAGTTTAAATATACAAACAGACATACTAATTATTTAATGCTTTATTCAAATCGAACAAGTATTATTTTATTATAATACCCGCAGCTTCGCTCGCATGGTATTAGGGGGAAATTACTGCAGCGCTTGCATTTATAAATTATACCCCCCCTCGAGCATTCCACACATTCATTCCCGGTACATTCAGTTTTCAAACAGCTCGTGTGCCAACTAAATTTCGTAATGTCAGAGCTCACCAGTAGTAAAAAAAAGAATTTTCGAATTCGGTGCAGTCGTTCGGAAGTCATGCGAGTTATTTTTATTTATACAGAGAGATAGACATCAACTACGATTTCCCGCAAATATATCAACTTTGTTTCCACGGCAACGATTTGTTTTCTGACGTTAACAATTACTCGCTTTTGTTAGCGACAGAAAACGTTTAATAAATATAATATATTAATATTTATAATTTCATAACGCCAGAGCTTACCATTATATAAAGCCTGTATCACTCGCATATAATGTACCTTTCTATTGGCGAAAGAATGTTTAAAATCTGTTAATTGGTTTACGCGTGAAAGCGTAACAAACAAACACGCGCAGTTTCGCATTTATAATATTAAGTATAGATATATCGATGTTTGTTCAGATTGATGGTATTTTCCTTATATTAGAAAATTTACGAAATAACTGTTTTATTTGTTTGCATATTTTGTGTTATGTATCCGCCGCTTTCACTAATTTAACGCAGTCAAGCCTAAAATTCATTAGTTATCCTGATCGGCTGTAATGCATTGTTCAGAGTGGGAGTCAGGTCTTTTGTAAGCAAATTACAGGAACCGTAGCAACAAAGACATATTTTTTAGGTTTAATTGCAGCACTCGATAACAATTCTCCAGGCGGACTTTCTCGACACATCGCTTTAGGTTGCAATGGAAAGGATGTATTCATCCGTCACCCCTGGACACACTGAATCTCAGACTCCTACCCGCCCCTCATACCTTTCCTTCTTGAAATCCCTATCCTTCCTTTCCTTAAGGCCGCACTCTTGAAACGCACGGCGCTGAAAAAGAAGAAGATGGAGAGATATGTAATTACGAATGTTGGACAGAGCGCGCTAATATTTTAAGTCGTAGAATAGCAGCGAAAATTGCGAAAAAGCTTAATAAAACATGACTCGTTTAAAATACAGCAAAAATCTCGTGGAACGTATCTTAAGTATCATTTAAAGAAACATTGTGAATTTTTTCACAAATATAACTTGTAAAATAAAAGAAATAGACTTGATTAAAATAATTTTCGGAGCATACTTTGCGACTTTTTTCTATCGAAGGAATTTCATATAATTTGCGTTTCGGCTTGGAACGTATCTAGATATTATCTTCAAAAATAACATATATTTTTTTAAGAGCTTAAAAACTTCAAATGTTTAAGGTAGATATGTAAGAAATCGGTCGAAATACGAATAGTAGACCCTTAAAAAGACCCTCAACACAGCATCCCAAAAGGTGACATACACCCCGAAAAAAAGGCCCGAAGGCCTCCTGTGTGGAGTTAAAGTAAAAGAATATATAAAATATTATGTCTAGACATATATAAAATATCAACTGGAAACAATCTTCATTTTAATTTTTATAATTTTTGTGTATGATAGAACTCTAAGTAATTTGCAAGGACCAGTACAGAAAATAATAGCCATCCGTTTCAACAAAGATTATAGCGCATTTTTTAAAACTGCAAGTTAAGAGTAACTCACACCATTGAAAGTTTATAGGTATTGAAATAAGAATATTATTATTTATTATTTTAACTTTATGAGTAAAACCTCAAACTGTAATATTTAATTAAATGAAGACATTATGAGCGAAACTCAATCGAAAATCTGGAAACAGAAAAATCAGAAAAAGATATTGGCACCTCTGGGATTCGAACCCAGGACCTCCCTACTTTCCGGGTTGGGCCCTAACCCGGAAAGTAGGGAGGTCCTGGGTTCGAATCCCAGAGGTGCCAATATCTTTTTCTGATTTTTCTGTTTCCAGATTTTCGATTGAGTTTCGCTCATAATGTCTTCATTTAATTAAATAAGAATATTAATAAAAATGCCCGCAGGTACATCATGTTTTTGACAGTGTTGTAAACCAAATGACACAGTACCGACTTCATTTCCCGCATGCTCTCGGTGGCCGAAAAATACATAAAAACGCTCGTTGATAAAATATTGTCATGTAAATATAACCGTCACAGTAGCCAGAAGTGAGAAGAAACCTTCCTCTTAATAATATAAAGTGACCATTTCATTGTTATTCCGATATGTTCCTGAGATAATAAAGATACCGGCAATAAATTTATCGACGGAGTATTTCCATATGAATAACACGGTGGTCCACGTAAGTTTATGAACGTTTACAAAGATACCTGTGAAGTTAACTTCGTTGGAATTCATTCGTTTTCAGTCACCAGTTGGCTATAGTTAACTCACATAGTGATGCAAGACATTTAAAAAAAAACGTTGATTCGTGTAAAATCCACGGTCATTATTGTAAAAAATTAGCTATTTCTTCAGGTTGTGTCACGTACGATGGTAGATATATATGTGTACACAATACACTTCGCACGTAGGGTCTGTAATTTCAACGGACGGCTGTCAAACAATGCATGAACAATAATGTTTTTGACATTGGTCACGGACCAAGGTAAAAAGATTGCTGAAACGAGGACACCAGGAAATGGCTCAGAAAATGAATGACATGAACACTTGGGATTTGTCGTGAGTGACTTTACAGGCGGTGAAAAACTTGCCCATATAAGGTAGGCAAAGAAACATGAAAACAATTTACATGTACCTACGTGCTAAAACAGTACACCGTATAGTTACAAACATAATACTACACAATATGGTTCTATGTTTGTATTGTATGTATATCGCTTTGTTACTGAGGGTTCAGTTGTGACCAAACTGTCAGTTGCATGAGAAAGGGAAAGGTTGAAAGGTTAAATAAAGGGTTTGTGCTGTTAATTAAATCTATCTGTTATTGGTTTCGTAAAATTCATCGACTTTTCTATTAATAATTTCCTGTATGAGAAAAATAATTGATTCCTGCTCTTCGAAAAGAATTTATTATTTCCGAATCCATTAGAAATTAAATCGGCCAACCGATGATGCATTTTCCTGGCCACTTCCAATAAGTTGTACTTAATTGCATAAATCTGTTATCTTGCAAACGGACAAGAATATTGTTCTGAAAATACCGGTCGATAAACTTTGAGTAAGTATGATTTTAGGTTTTCACGACCAAAAGTATTTTTGTTATTTATTTTTGGGGTGTTATGCCGTGTTGCGCTACCTCCTTTTTTAGCCAAAGTTTCGAACAGCGTTACAGTTACTCATCTGACTCATCTGCCCTGATGATTGATACTGTAACGCTGTCAGAAACGTTGGCTAAAGAAGGGGGTTGCGCACACGGCATAACACCCCAAAAATAAATAACAAAAAATTTGTGTAAGTAATTGATTTTAAGTCTTGGGGTTTTCAAAGGACTCTAATCAAAAGAGTGTTTTCCATTTTGGTTTCTCAGGTCCTGTATCTTATTTGGTGGTGCTGTGATCTTTTAAAAAAGAAGGAGAGGAAGTTCTGGAAAGGAAAAAGGTATGAGAGGTGGGTAGGAATCTGGGAGCAGTGCGTCCAGGAGTGACGGACCTATGAATCTAACCCTCCCACTGCGGTGCACAGTGATATCCAGAGAGAGTCCTTATAGGGACATTAAAAGGTCCACCATATTCTCCTGATACGGCGTGCCATGCAGCTGGTGGGCAGACGCATCCGCCGCCAAGACCTAGAAAAACCTCACCCATGAACCCAGGCTCCTCTGCTAATTCACCGAACGTAGCGAACCACTTGGAATGACCTATGACAGATGTATTGGTTATCCAATAAATGGTTTCAAGGGCGGCGGTACCCATGCCCGCCTCCTAAATTAAAAGATGCCATTTATAACATTGATAAAACAAAAATGCAATTTTTTGTTAAAATTATATTAAAAACTTTTGTTAATATTGTATTATAGCCTATGACTTATCACTAAGTCGTATAAGTACTTACATTACTTCCCTCCGTATTCGACAACTATAATTACCCATTACTTATTACGATTCCTTGATAAGATATAAATGACCGGAGGGACAAAATTTGTAACATTAATTTCAATATTAAATTATTGTGGAATGTATCCAATGATTATCACTTTACAAAGTATGAAACATTTGATGACAGAGATAAAATTATGGTCCGAGTTTTGATTGTTGGTACCTAGTTTAGATAAATAAGATAAATTCGTTTAGAAACAACATCTAAATCTTGTTTTTCTGGTTTAGAAGTAGGCAGTGATTAAATGATTAATGATAATATTTATTGGTTTCGTACGTAACATATTATTCAAATCAGTCCAGTCTTTATTTAATACTTGATTGAGCGTGTACACATGTATGTTTCTATTAAATGTTTCTGTATTCGAGATCATAATATTATAATTTTTTAGTGACAGACTACAATAGTTAATTCTATTAATAAAAAAAATTATTGAACGTATGATTTGTTACCTACCGGACACGATTTATTCCTACCAACAATAAAAGAAAATCGGAAAATCGTGAATTAAAAAATCGATTTGAAATTCTTTTAGAACTGCCAAATTCTCACATTAATTAGAAAACTTTAATTGTGTTTAGATTGTGTACAGAACAGCACGTTCTCGGAGGATTTTAGCAGGCGATTCTGAGCCTTTTTGGAGTGATAAAAGTATGTCCTCTTGGAGATTTTTTATTTCAAACAAAAACAGTCGGGTATAGTTTAGCGGGTCATGAGCAAGCACTCTGTCTCGTTCTAATAGCAAGGTAACACACGAAACAGCGCGCGTACCACATGATTCCGAAGTGTAGGAATGTGATCAGTGGCAACGTGTGATTTAAAAAAAAATGTTTTTAATAGAAAAAAAACATCATCGGAAAGCAAAATGGTACCTATCCACTTTTTTACTCCAAATATGCTTTGGAATCGATGGTTAAAATCCATCGGGTACATGTTACTCCACCGGTATACGCTCCGCCTTACTCGTAATCGCAGAATAAGATAATATCACGGTAATACGAGCGGGCTAGGTGAAATTTGTATGACAATTTCATCTAACCCGCTCGCATTACCGCGGTATTATTATCTTATTCTGCGATTATGAGTAACGCGGCCTGTGTATAAAGGCAGAGGTCAGTCGACATTGCTCACTAAACGTGCAGAAACGGGCGGTTCGTTTGATAGATTCTCCTAACTTAACAAACGGATTGCAATCTTTAGAGCACAGGCGTCAGGTGGGAATGCTGTCCTTGTTCTACCGGTATTACAATGGAAGACGCTCAGAGGAACTAGCTTCAATGATCCCCTCGGCACCGGTGCAGTCGGGAAACACGCGCCCAACATTTGTACACGGTTGACATTAGTCACATGAGAACGGGTCGTTTCTACAACTCGTTCTTGAGTTCAACAGCTCGGCTGTGGAACGATTTGCCGGCCTCTCTGTTTCCTCCTACAACATGGGTCTCTTCAAGACCCATGTTGTTGTCTTCATGTCCACTCCTTCCTCTTCTCAAAAACACCCTCCACACAGCATCTTCAAAGATGACATAGGTCCTGAGGGAAATTATTTTCCTCAGGGCCTCCTATGTGGAGTTAATGTAAAAAAAACACTGATTACCTCCGTCCGGTATCTCCAGCATCTCTTGCATTCACTTGCGCGTATTTCACTCCTTCCTTTATCCAAACGCTTTACACGCATCATGCCAAAAATTGTTGTCTTGGGGGTGAGATCTTTTTTTTAATTTTTTTTTTACATGGACCAAAGAGATCGTCGCAGCAACATTAATACGTCTCATTTTTCCAAGGATTAATTTGCTATATTGACCTTAGTAACCTCCATGCATTTTGTAGTTACCTTTCAGTGCTATGAATAAGCGAGCGAGGGCGCACATAAGGCGGTCTGTTGGCTGGGCGGCTCACCTGTGATGTGCCATGAATGTTATTATGAATGATGAATGCACTGTGAACGCCAAACATTACCGTGGGGGCGTTGCGACTTTAAACTTCACATGAACAGTATGAACACAGTCGTTGCACTTAATCTTTGGTACTCGTACATTACCTGCTTGGGGACTTGGAAATTGTAACTTGAAAGCAAACTCGCAATTGGCAACTTGGGTGTTTTTGTTGCTTGCGCAACTTCGGAATCCTCTGATGACGTTGACTTTTTTATGATTGACTTTTATTTTGATGGTGTTTTCTCATGTTAAGTCTGGGGATCAATTCTGCAAGTTATGGTGCGGTGTTGTTAGGCTGTTGACTTTTCTCATGATTAGATAGCTGTTTATAAATATTGAAAAGCTAACAAATTCAAATTGCGTTTAAAAAACAATTAAGAGGAACGTATGCGCGGCCAATACAAGCCAGTTTCATACAAATCTTAAATTTGGATTTAAGATCAAAATACCCAACCAAATGAAAAATTATTTTTGTAATCAAAATTTATATCAAATATCTAGTACGGATGTGAGCACTTTTTTATTTTTGCTTTAAATTATAATATATAGGCCATGAGTTCACTGGGATTAGAACTCGCGACCTTCGGACTGCAAGTCGAGTGCCTTACCCCTCGACAATGGAGGCATACTGTATGACGTACATATCTGGAAGCAAGAACAATAAATGAAATTGATTTATTTATTTTTATTATTAAGTACAGTTTGTAGAACAGAAACATCAAACAGTTTTTATAATGCCTTCAGAAGGGGAAAAAGCTGTCACGCGTAATAATAATTAATTAAATACACTGTTTTTATAAATTAAATGATAATATAATTGAAAAAATAAAATAAATAAATTTAAAAAATTAAACGTAATTTGTGATGAGTTCTCAAGAATTTTCCGGAGATTTCAAAATGATTGGTTTGAAAAACCTATTTCAAGAATTCCACAGATAATTCTGTCGAGTAATTTGTTGACATTGAATACGTCACGTCCCGCTTTTGTCGTCCGGGGAACCAAAAGGGCCGGCATTCAGTTGACTATTAATGTGTCCGTGGACTGGAATCACACCTGCAACAGTGCTCTATGCCGCGCCCATTATCTGCCTTTAATTGTACACACCTCACGTAACTTTGTGGAATACCTAAGTATTTTGATCCCCTTTGATCTCATTCAAAGTGTAGCGGTGTGCCCTGGAAAGAATTCGTAAGTTCCGAAGGATCCCGTGAGAAATTCTTTTTCGGTTGGTCCTCTTTAAGAATAATTCTCGATGACAATGAATGAATTCTGAGATTGAATCAGTTGAATTAAGGCGTGATATAACCGCTCAAAAAGAAGAAGATGGTGTATGTGCTAATAAAACGAAAATATGTAAACGAAAATTGTGAAAATGTTTAATAAAACATGACTCGTTGAAAATAGAGCAAAAATAATATGAAGATTGTCTGAAAAAGTATTTAAATAAAGACTGTGAATTTTTCATACATACTTGTAAAATAACTGAAAAATGTATTTAATTTTTATTTTAACTTTATGAGTAAAACCTGAAATTGTAATATTTAATTAAATGAAGACACTATAAGCGAAACTCAGTCGAAAATCTGAAAACAGAAAAATCAGAAAATGATATTGACACCTCTGTTTTCAGATTTTCGACTGAATTTCGCTTATATTGTCTTTTTTTTCCTTTATTTTCCCAAATTTTACATTTGATGTATACAATATTATGACATAATAAGAACAATGGGAACCCACTAAGGCGCCGCCTGTGCGTGGGTAATAGTTTAATATATTTTATTATTGTACCTAGAAGGAATAAGCAATGGGCACATAAAGCAAAAACATGATTAAAATTTGTTTAAATAGCTGTGCACAAAATGAGCATACAAACAGTGCAACAGCAAGTGTATAGTGTAATTTAATTAAATTATCTTCATTTAATTAAATATTACAATTTGAGGTTTTACTCATAAAGTTAAAATAAAAATTAAATATTCATCCTAGACTTGCAGAAAAGTCAATAGGTGTCGCATATTAAATGAAATGGATAAAGACTTATCCAGACACTATCTAGATTGCATTTAGTTCGGGTTTGAATCTTGCAATCATTCATAAAGGTAGCTGCCAATAAAATATGTGTTAAGAAAAATTAAGATAGTATGGGTGGTTCTTACTCGAAGTATGATACAGTTAAAAATGACCGAATTGGATATCGACGCCGTGGCGCAGTGGTTAGCGCGTTCGCCCGGAAAGCGAGAGGTCCTGGGTTCGAGTCCCAGAGGTGTCAATATCTTTTCGGTTTTTTCTGTTTTCAGATTTTCGACTGAGTTTCGCTTATATTGTCTTCATTTAATGAAAAATATGTTTTTAATAATTTTCGGAGCATATTTTACGATTTTTTTCTATCGAGGGAATTTCATATAATTGCCATTTTGGTGTGAGGAATATGTAGATATTATCTTCAAGAAGAGCATATATTTTTTTAGGACATGTACAACTTAAACAGCCTTGCTAATAACAAAACGCCTTAACGATCGTTAAACGGCATATCTGTTGCTTGCATTTTTGCACTTTTACTAATAACAATATCACGTTTTTTATGATTTTTATGTTTCATATCCATCTTGTTTCATAGCTTCGCGGGAGAATTTCTTTTGTGACATATGAAAATTCACTATCAGTTAATTTATGTTTTTAGTAATTCAACATAATTACGATACTGATGTTATTTTTTCAAGTTTTAGTCCTTTAAATAATGTTTTGTTAATAATTTAGTTTTCCTAACGGAAGTTCTTATGTTATTTCTGGAATGTTGAGTTTTAAATGACTTTTCCGCGTGAATTTAATAAACTTCCATGAAAGTAAAATTTTGTAATAATATAAAAGTCTTATGCGTGTGTAAATAAATATAAATTCGAGAAATCAAACGAAAACAACTTAAATTGCGTAAAAATGAATCCAAGATGTCAGATTTTTTCAGTTATTCTTTCATAATTATTATAATATTTTGTTTATAATTTTTTACTGTATGAACAAGGTAAAAAATGAAGTCACAGTTTTCTTTCAAATTCATTAAATAACGGGACTGTGTTTTTAAAACTTTGAATTTTCCGAAATTTTTTGACCATTTAATAGAATATGTTTACGGTAAACTGTTTTTCTCAACTTTTTTCATGTTGAAGCTTAAAATACTGCAATTTTTAAACACTAACGTATATTTTAGGTACAAACATTAAAAGGTAATTTTATTTAGTTTCTATAAAAGTATATGATTTTACGACATCTTCAAAAATAAGAAATGTGCAAGACATTTAAAATACGTTGAAATATTCCAAAATTCGTTCAGAAATTATAAATACGACAGTATTATATAACGGATAAACTACCCCCTCTGGCTGTGTAAGCAGTGAATATATCTTTCCACCAACAACTTTTTTGCCATTTTTTAATTAATAGTGTTTAATTGAATAAAACTTTCAAGAGGTTTTTTAGGAAGGCTGAAAGTGTTTAAGTAAAATATGTAATAAATCGGTAGAAGTGCGGGAAGCCGGGCCTTAGTTCACAATAAAATACGGCCTTTTAAAGTAATATAAATGCGTTATGGTAGTTATGTTAATATCATTTTTTTTAACAAATTTACACGTGAATTACATTTTGGATGAAATCTCATGTAAACGTTAATATTTCCTAGTAAGAGAACTTCATGCCATATATTCATTTGCAAGGAACCATTTATTGGATAACCATATTAATACATATTATCCAACATTCATTTTAATATTAAATAAATTAATAAATATTAGTGACCGGACAACTCAGAATCATGCAACTTCAACACCTCTTTGAAAAGTCATTAAAATTGATCAAAAAAAAATGTCACCTAATGTTAGGTTACGGGCAATTTTAAAATTATTTTAATGATTTTTTAAAGGGGTGTTTAAATTGCATGATTATGAGTTGTCATGGAACCATTAAATTAAACATTACAATACATAATTGTTTAACTTACTCGAAACAATAAGAACGCGGGGGCCAATTTTCTCATAATACTTGAACAATTCATCAACTTTCAAAATTAATATTCAAGCTCTGTGACAGTTCTATTCAATTTCCGTTGGTATTCTATCATGGGTTGGTTTTCACAGAACTTGGATGGAAATTCCACAGAATTTTAATAATAACTTTAAAATTTGATGAACTGCGGAAACTTCGCTGGTTAATGCAACCCAGTTAAAAAAAGTGTTTTGAATTGTTTGTTATCGAAACACAGCTTTAAAAAAATATTAAAAAAATTGTAACACAACTGGCTCTAATTCAGTTAGAGGCACTGCTGAAAACCAGCTACATTCCAGGAGAAATCCTGAAGGTATAGCTGAGCAGTGACCTTTTCGTTAAAAGTAAAAGTGAAAATGAACCAAATGTACAAAACTGGAATGTTTTTTTATCAATAATCCTCAAAACCCTCCAACGACGACGTCCAAAATAGAATCCAGTACCCATACATGTATGTCTGTAATATGTCGTGTTCATCACAAGAAATACCTTGATTTAGTTCCCAGGTGTTAACCACATTGTTAATTAATGATTTCTTCGTGTCTATGAGAAAATATTTCTTGAAAATAATGCTTACATGTATAAATATTTGGATGGAGATGAGATTAAGACTAATTAATATAAAATCTTACGCGATTAACTATTGTAGGTTCGTGCACGATTCAAGAAACCAACTCATTAGGTCACGCTACGATCGTAATCAGTGATCAAATGTAGAACATTAGTGGATTGTGAACCCGTGGAGTTATGTGAATCAACTCAGACAATTGAGCCAATTAGACATGAAAATACACGTTATTTACTCGTATATCTTGGTAAGCATGTGCCCAGTATTTAAGCACGACTTTGGAAGTAGACCTGATTGAAAAACCGTGATAAATAATAGTCCACATTATTTCACAGTAACCCAAATGAACAATTTTATTCCAACCTTCTCATAGGTACATGCATTTATTTGAAACTAGAGTAGTTCTCTGAATAGTAGACCTTGCGTCCAAAACCGTATGTTTCAAAATTTCCTCTGAAATAATAAGTTTCGTCAATGGGAACTTAAATAACTACCTTCCTACTTCATCTAAACTGATTGCACTTACATGTATGTCGCCTTACGCTGGACTACACACCCATTTGCACGGTTTGATGAGACAATAGGTCACTAGAGCCGGAATGCGGGGAAAGAAAAGTTTTTAAAACGTATTATAAACCTTATGTATAATATTTTGTGACTTTACATTTTTTTTCAATGGGAATCATACCTACAATATGTTCAAAGAAACGCCACTATCATGAAAATTTATTTTTCAAACTTTCTTCATCAGAAATAATAATTTCAGGTCCTCTGTATTGGCTGATAATGGCTTTAATAGACGTCCTCCTTCTTTAGCCAGGTTTTTATATTACAGTTTCAATCAACGTCATCTCTTTCACGAATCTTCCCATGTTTATCCATCATACTACTTACTACGGTCATGGCTAAAATTCTTGGCGGAAGAATGAGGAAGATGAGTGAAGAAAAGCGTTGAATACTAAAAAGTAAACATTGTTGTAATCGTTGTATTAATTGTTTTTGTGTTTGATTCGTAGGACTCCATTTAATAAAAAAATACATCTAAATTAATATTGTTATTATGAAGTTCTGCAAGTATTTTAGTTTTTTTTTAATATTGTGACAGTTGTTCCGGCATACAAGTCTGAAAATGGCCTTTTAAGCCAGAACAGTTTTCACAATAATAAACAAATTAAAATACTTGGAGAACTTGATAATAATATTATTAAATTTTATTTAAATAATTTTTTTAAAATTTTAATAAATCATTGTATTTTCCTTACCAAGAGCCTCCCTAGCTTTCCACCAAAAATTTTACACGGATTTAACTCAACCAGGTAGGTACTTATACTCTTCATCCTTGCCTTTGTTTGATTGAGGGTAGTGTTTTAAAAAATACCAAAATTACTCAAGGACATTCATCAAGTTAAATTCTAGTTTCGTGAAAGTTCTTTTCAAGTTCTATCCAAGTGCAAAACAATGTGAAACCGGCAAATTTCTCTAGTATTTACTTACAGGAAATTGTCTTTTAGGAGTTTTTTTCATGTGAATACCGCATTAGAGTTACATGTGATCTCTACCATCCAGAGCCAGTGGTACGAGTATTAATGTTGGTATGGGGATGGGAAGAGGAGAGTCGGGACATGCCTGGCTATTCAGTTCTGGTCACGAAATATCCTAAAAACTATTTCAATTTAGGAGGCGGTTGTGGTTACCGCCGCCTCGGGAAACATTTAGAGGATAACCAACACCTCTGCCGTAGGTCACCCTAAGTGGTTCGCTACTTTTGGTGACTTTGGTGACCCGGGTTCATCGAGTGAAGTATGTTCAGATCTTGGCGGTGGATGCGTTTGCCCGTCGGCTACGTGAGGAACCGGATCGAGAGAGGCCGGTTTGAGAAGATCTTTTCAATTCAATTAAATTCAATTTATTATCTCAAAAATATAACAAAATGTTACATTTTAATCCGTTTTCAAAATACATTCGTAAGAGTATTACAATTAAAACTTAGGCGTACGAACCATACAAAAATTAATAGAGCTTGCATTTTAAAGGCAGCTTCACTAACGCTAAATATGTCGATATCCGAATTAATTCTGTTTAACAGTAAAATTGCTCTCCCGACCGGCATGACCATTGGCAAGTTAGTCCTGCAGGCCGGAAAATAGAACAGTCTATGCTGTCGGTGGCGAAGATACCCATCAGGATCATAGAAAAGAATGCTATCCATGATAGCTGAGTTTTCAAACCATCTGCGGATCAATCTGAAGAAAAGCGTAGCTTTTGACCTCTCCAGGTCTCTCTCGACCTATCGTCTTGTACCACAGTGGGAGAGACGGATTCATACCCCCGTCACTCCTGGACATACTGACCCCTAGATTCCAACCCACCCCTCACAGCTTTATTCCTTCCCAAAACTTCCTTTACTTTAAATACACTAAACACAGTATCCCCAAACATGACATAGACCCTGAGGGAAGTTATTTTTCTTAAAAGCAACGATTTCACCAGGGCGATACTGATAGCATCTTTCACTTTATCATTATAGCACCGAAAGCATCACAAGTTTTCCAAAAGAAAATCTTGTTTTTTTCTCTCTAGATTAGTGCTAGTTACACAGTTACATTTAAGTAAGCAAACGTGCAGGTGCTGATCATGGACTTGGCTTCTTGGGATCGTCTTGCAATAGACCCCTTGCCTGTCGGCAATTAGCTGCCATTCCCGGCCGTGTGACACGGGAAAAGTGCGATTACAGTTGTTGTATCTGTGTAACGGAAAGAAAACCGTTCACGACCGGCGGAGGTTGCCATTTGCAAAGCATGCGGGCCTTGCGCAATCTAATGCTAGGGGACACTGATACCCAACTGTGGGCCGCAAAAATTTACTAACAGTAATGTTAAGATAATAATAATAATATTTGGATGATTTATATAGCGCTGTTTTTGTGAAAAATCACCTCAAGGACGCTGCACAAACTTATATTTCTAAAATCTAGAAAAACAACTAAAATATACAAATAATTCAAAACAACTTATGGTTAAAAATTGCATTCACCGGTTATATGTACAATGTCTCGACCAATGAACGCGATGCTTCCTAAAAATGTATACCGGATCATATTAAGAAATTTAGATACAGTTCGCACGCAGAGGACATTATTTTGTTACATGTATTTAATTCTGAAATATATTTTAATATTTGTATATAAAACATTCTTTATTGAGTGTATTTTGGAAATCAAAAGCAACATTTTATAGTGGGCGGTACAGTAGTACAAGGATTTGATCTTTTTAAATGTGATTCGTCAAGAGACAGATTGATGGGTAAAGATTCAAGTAATTTTAATTCAATAAGAAAGGTGTGATTAAGACATGTATGCAATACAAGTATGATACTCTCAAATAGGTGTATTTAAATTAAGGATATGAGAGCCCAAAAAGGTAGGTTTTTAATTTGGACCTAAATTCTGTTGGGCTTGTTATGCATTTTATTTCCGGAGGGAGTTTATTCCAAGTCTTAGGCCCAGATACTCCGAAAGCGAAAGGTCCGAAAAATACCATAAACTAAGATTTAAGATTCCAACGGCCACACTTTCAAATACAAATATTATAATAAAATAATGAATTGAGATTCTAATGACCAATGATAATTGATTGTTTTACTTTTACAATTTGTTCAAAATAGAAAAGAAAGCCCGAACATTGCTCAGTTGCACAAATTTTTTACCACTTTCAAAATCTCTTTTCAAAAAAAGCTTTTTGAAAAAAATTGTCCTGCCATCTTGTCGTTTTTCTTGGCAGTTTAATGGAGGATATTTAAAATCTCCAAAGATCACGTCTGAAATGACTTTGGAAGCTGAAAATCGATATTCTGTCCTGGCCGGGGTGGTCTAGCGGTAAGGCTCTTGACTCGCAATCCAAAGGTCGCGGGATCGAATCCCGCAAATAAATTTTAATAAAATCCCCAAAGGTCGCGGGATCGAATCCCGCAAATAAATTTTATTTGATTAATTTGTGTTATTTCACAATTAATTAAATACAAATAATATATACGTAGTATATTTGTGGCACGTTTCAGAGTGGAAGATACTCTCAGTATCGTCCTGGTATAAGACCACCATTCAGAATTGAAACGTTGCTTGAAACGGCTTTAGCCGTGTTTGTTGACCAGATCTGAAAAGCCAGGTACTTTCCCACCTTCCTCTTCCCCATCTCCTTCCCCTCCCCACTACCTTCAGCCTCATAAAATTCCTCAATCGGAGATGTCGTAGTCTCACTCTGTGCGGTATTCACATAAACTGAAATAAATCGTTTTAATTACATTATTTAGCAGTAAGGGGCCATCCATGAATTACGTCACACGAATTTCATGATTTTTTTACCCCCCCCCCCCCCCGTCCCTGTCACACACCGTCACATTTGTGAGACCCCCTCCCCCTAGTGTGACGTCACATATTTTGCAATTTTACATTAAATTTTTTTTTTAAGTTTTAATAATTTAGATTTTTGCATGTGACGTCACAGATCCGATGACCCCTCCATACCCCTTGTCACACAATGTCACCCTTCTCCACTCCCCCACCCTTAAGGTGTGACGTAATTTATGGATCCTAACAACGAATATGAACAACGATCGCCGTCATTTGACAACTGATTTGTCATTGCTTGATGGCACCGACTTGATCACGTGACACTTCAAAATATACATATACCAATATACTACTCCAGTTAGACCACCCAGTTTAGATTGGACACTAAAAACGTTAAAATTAAAATGCACAACTATTTGGAAAACCACGTTGTACTTTATTTTTCTCAAATTTTCGATGAAAATGCTAACAAGTAATTAAAATGATTTCATTACCACAACTTTTGAGCGCCACCGCTTGGCCCGGAGAGATGCAGTCTCGCGGTGAGTGCACTCGGTGTCCATTAAATAACTTTCCCGTAATGACTGTGTACTGCGCACTGTGCAGGTGCTTACTGCTTAGATCTGATATACCTGGAGACCAGAGAGGTTTCTCCAAGACCCGGCTGCACTGCCGGCAGGCTGGGTGACTGGGCCTACTGCTAGATCTGCGAGCGCGGAATCGCAAGATCGGGCAAACTTGTGCCTACCTATGTCGAGCTCCAATAAAGTACCTACAAATAGAAATTTCCAACATGTCGTCTTAACCACTCCGACCCCTAAGCTTGTTTACACGACAATATAACAATAGCAGTCAAGTACAATAAGATTGTTTTCAAGCTAACAATAATAATAATAATAATAATAATAATAAGGTCTTTATTCCAGGATGTGGGGAGGGGAGTGCAATCCCACACATCCCATATAGGGTAAAACGCATGTGTTCCCACGGAAATCGTTATAACTCCGTTTCTGTTCTAGTTACAAACCTAAAACAAAAAGGAGAATATTTATAATATAACACGCTACATATTTCTATTCGACGTTGTCCATAGATATAGGTAAAAAAATACTTATTGTCAGTGGCGGCTTGAGCACTTCTTTAGTGGTGGGGGGTCGACATTTTTAACGTACTGTACCGCAATCTCACCACCCGTAGAAATTTAATATAAAATTTCTCAAAAAAAAAAAAATTGATGGTCTAATCATGCTAATCGGATAACTAAACACAAAATAATATAAAATGTCTATTGATAATATACAAATTTACAAGGTTGCCCACCCTGATGCTTAAGATTTAATTTTTGGACCAATTTGGTCTTCATACTTCTATAATAAAATACCCTGCAAAGTTTCAGTAAACTGTAAATTAATATAATTTTAAGTACTTGGTATGGTAGAGTTTTGAATAAGGATGGTAGCATAGCATAATATAAATTGCGTTTAAGTATGAATTGGTGAAAAAACGTTTATTCGAAAATATTTGCAAAGATTATTCAGTCGAGCAACGGCCTGGAAGACCAGGTCATTCTCCACCGCCACGGTGTCGAAAAACATGCTGGTGTCCTGAAGGCCCGTGGCCTGCTCCACCACAGCATCCTAACATCACCCATCAACATCACCTACGTGCACCTGCAATACCTCACTCTGCGGCACTTCTGCATATATCCTGTTACCCTCGCGCCGATCTTAGCTACGTAGCTCCTCAATAAACGACTCGACTCACAACTCAATCAGATGCCTTTCATTTCTATCACCCGTCTCTATCGACACCGGAGTCCGTTCCCTCACAGTAAAACACGGTAAAACACCGTTCAATACGGTTACACGCGGTAAAACACGGTAAAACAGGGTAAATCACGGTAAAACACAGTTAAAATTTTTTAATTTACGCAATCAAAATACAATTAAACGCGTTAAAATACCGATAATTGCGGTTACACACAGTAAAACACCATTAAATACTCGCGGTTAAACAAGTAACACACGGTAAAACACCGTTCAAAACGGCTACACAGGGTAAAACATGGTAAAACAGGGTAAAACCCGGCAACACGGTAAAACACGGTTAAACAATTTAAATTAGGTAACGCAATCTCTTCTTACTGTAAAATACGGTTCAACGCGATTAAACACGGTTAAACAGTGTCAAACACACTGAACGATGTAAATCAACGTTTCTGGATATGTACCAAAGCTGGGCGCATACAGTAGACGCTGAAAAAATAATTCTCTTCAGGAACTGGCCCGTCTTTGTGTTGTGGAGGGTCATTTTAGGAAAGCAAAAAGAGGAAGTTCTGGGACGGAAAAATGTTTTTTTATAGGTACACTTCACAAGAGTTCCAGCTGCTCACGTCTGGAGTCAGTGAGACTATGGCATCCCAAATTGGGGTATGTTGAAATGCTGAAGGTAGTGGAGAGGTGAAGGAGGTGGGGTCGGGGAAGGTGGGGAAGTACCTGACTATTCAGTTCTAGTCACCAAGCCCGACTAAAGTTCATGAATAAAATCTATGAACTGTCTGTTCAAATATTTTTACGAACCTCAAAATTTGTGACATCTGTTCTTGATGCGATACGTCTGGCGTGCAATCAAAAATCATAGAGAAGTACTTCGCGGCACGAACCTGGTCTATGACTTGTTTTTTTTACCTTGGAAGCGAGAATATCTATTAACTCGTTTTGAATATATGGCGTAAAATACGTAATATTGCCTTTATTAAGTGACTCGACGTGCGCTCTAAGTTCAGGATCAAATTTTGAAATAATATCCACGGCACTTTAGAATATTCCAGATCCTGCTTCTCCAATATGCTCATGAGAGCCTCTGAGAGGTAAATTATTTTCCGCGCAAAATAAAATTATGCTAGTGCACACTTTTAAAATATGTCTCCATTTTTTTGATTCTGAAAATGCATCTGTGGTGGTTTTATTTTTGATCTGTTGTTCAAGCATTTTCCACTTAATAAATTTTTCTTTATGACATGCTGAGTTCTCGTGTTCAGGTATACGCGGACTTAAATGGCGCTAATCATTAAAACCTTTCTGTGCATCACCTGATGATACTGGCATGTAGGAACGTATATGTTGGAACCGAGCACTAGGGGCGCAACGGGGCCGGGAACTTATCAGGAGCAATCAGGAGCAAAACGAAAAAATAATAATCCTGCCTTGTCTGGCCATTCTTGCGCCCCCCCGGAGTCTACGCCCTGTGCCTGGGCACCGGTGGCACCGCCCTATTTACGGTACTGGCTGTACGGTCATGTTTTAAAATAGGAAGATTTTTTTGTATTTCTGGCACTTATCAAATATGGAAACAGCAAACATCTTTAGACTGTCTGAACGAGGGTGGACATAAATAAATAAAATTAATGCACACAGGGAAAAGCGATTGTCTGCATTTCATCTCAAAATTTGGATTTAATGACAAAAACCCGCACTTTATCTATGATGTTTCCGGCGCTGGCAATTGATTGGAGAAAACCGAATGTTTATGTTAAACTAGGATATATTGGTGAAAGAAGGCATAAACCTTTCAAGTTAAACACGATGCTTCGTAAATTTGATCTTTATATGTTTTAGGCGAACGTACCTAAACTACTGATGTTAAATTCAAATAGACTGGAAATCATTAAACGGCTTTTACATGCAAATAATATGTGTTTAGCGTTACTGATACTCTGATGCTGTAGTGAAGTGATGCCTTATTTTTCCCTGATGCACGCCGGATGAGTCATGAGTAGGTGATAAAGCAAGGATCAATGCAGTTTGATGCAATGCAGCTGCAATTAATAAAAGTGTCTATAATCTATACTAATATTATAATATTTCTATTTTTGAAACTGATAATTCATGGTGGAATTCCATTATAATATATTATAATAAAAACAAATATAAAACTTTTTTCCACTTTAAGTTTAATGACCGTAACCGGTTTCAGCTCGCTAGAGCCATCTTCAGACTGGTACAAAATATTCTTAATCTACGGTTTATATACATAACATTTGAGGGAGGGGAAGCGGGGTGGTCTTAAGGGTTTTTAATCAATTATACTAATTACATTTGTTAGTAAGTAGTTTGAGACTGTTGAATTTCTAAATATTTTGGTTATTCCAGTGGGCTAATTACCTTGGGTTTGTAGCTCACTTCAATATTGTTTAGGAAAAACCTTACAAGTGGTATGAATTATTAAAGACCTAATTTTATTGTCAAATCGTTATTACATTTATGATGCATGGGATGCATTGATGCATGGGAAAAAAAAAAAAAAAAAAAAAAAAAAAAAAAAAAATCCCATGCATCATAAATGTAATAACGATTTGACAATAAAATTAGGTCTTTAATAATTCATACCACTTGTAAGGTTTTTCCTAAACAATATTGAAGTGAGCTACAAACCCAAGGTAATTAGCCCACTGGAATAACCAAAATATTTAGAAATTCAACAGTCTCAAACTACTTACTAACAAATGTAATTAGTATAATTGATTAAAAACCCTTAAGACCACCCCGCTTCCCCTCCCTCAAATGTTATGTATATAAACCGTAGATTAAGAATATTTTGTACCAGTCTGAAGATGGCTCTAGCGAGCTGAAACCGGTTACGGTCATTAAACTTAAAGTGGAAAAAAGTTTTATATTTGTTTTTATTATAATATATACTAATATTATAAATGCGAAACTGCTCGAGTTTGTTTGTTACGCTTTCACGCATTAACCAATAAAAATATTTTAAAATTTCTTTCACCAGAAAGCTACATTATTTGCGAGGACTATAGACTGTATGTAATGGTAAGCTCTGGCGTTATGAAATTATAAATATTAAAATATTATATTTATCATACGTTTTCTGTCGCTAACAAAAGTGAGTTATTGCTAACGTCAGACAACAAATCTGTGGGCTAACATATTAACATATTTGCGGGCTCTACGCTGGTAGATACTCAGCACCCTACCTACTGGTCGGCTGCTGCTCCAGGAAATTCAAATCTTAGAATACGTTTTTTTTTGGACAAGCTTATGTTTTGGAAAAAAGGTCAAATGAGAGATCCTACATTAAAAATATAATTCGTAATGATTATAGAGACTGTATAGAATAGTGTTATATTTTATAATATTTACAAACTTCCACTACATATTTAAATAAAAAATAAATCTCAGAAATGTTTGTACGCGCATAAATTTCGAACGACTGCACCAAATTGGATAATTCTTTTTTTCTTTTAGCTTTAAGCATTATGAAATTTAGGTGGCACGCGAGCTGTTTGAAAACTGAATGTACCGGGAATGAATGTGTGGAATGCGGGAGGGGGGTGGGGGGAGGGGGTATAGTTGATAACTTCAAGTGCTAAAGTAATTTCCCCTAATACCATGCGAGCGAAGCCGCGGGTAAAAGCTAGTATAAAATATATCCACATAATAAGCACTCAAGACACTAATTTTCCAATTCTGATTCAAGACTTTTATAAATATTTTTTCAAGGTACAATATTTTTAAACCAGTTTAACATTTTTTTACATGGGCTCCACACAGGAGGCCCTAGGAAAACAATATCGCTCGAGGCCTGTGTCATCTTTGAGGATGCAATATCAAGGATCTTTTTAGGGAAAGGAAGGAGAAAGGTATTGAATCTGGGGGTCAATGTGTCCAAGTGTGACGGTCGAATGAATCCATCCCTCTCACTGCCGTACAAGGCGATGGGTTGAGAGAATCCTGCTGAAGAGGTCTCAAACATGCGAAATCAAACATCAAAAAAGTCTCTCCCGAAAAGTCTCTCACCACGGAGTAGAAGGGCAAACGCATGTGCCGCCAAGACCTAGACAAACCTCACCCCATGAACCCTGGCACCCCTGCCAAGTGACCTACGGCAGGGATGTTATTTATCCAATAAAAGGATAAATAACATCCGGCGTGGCGGTGCGTCGCAGAATAAGTGTTGCATGAAGCTTTATTTGCTACTTTTCTACTATCAATCTTCTAATACCAAGAATGAAGATAAATTTTTTGTATATTTTTGAGAAATTTAAGTTAATCATTTTAAAACCTGGTCCTGACAACCTAGGCTGATCGCAGGACTAAGAAATCGTGGTTGTGTACTATTATAAGTTATGAATAAAATAATTTATATTATCGTATAAGATGGAGGTATTGTCATACTAAATTCGATGGTTAGTTATCTCTGCGATGGTCAGTTATAAAATGCTGTTGGTTAAATTATCTCTGCGTGAAATCTCCCTGCGAGAAATCTTTCAAAAATGGAACAGATTGTTCGAAGAATTCAAATTCTGGCGTACTTACCTACCTTTAACATAATATTTTAAACAGAAAATTAGTTTAATTGCCATTTTCAAAATTGGAACTGATTTGTCAAGAATTCAGATAACGTATCGAAAGCGCTTTGGTAAAATCACAAACTTCAAGCGACAAAGCGAAAACTTTACAAGAGACGAGAAAAGGAATATTTAAGAATTCGTATAAATAATTAAAAATCATATAATTTACATGAAAGTGGTGTTGTTTAAAAAATATTTTACCGTTTACTTCGACAATTATTCTACACGAAACCTACACTCCTAAAAAATGTGTCTTGAAGGGTAATTAATACCAAAACACAGTCTTATCACAAAAATTTTCACGGGATAGTCTGTATATACAGGGTGTTTAGGGACATGGTTGACTTATTCTAACAAGTGATTCATGACATTATTTGGAGTAAAAAATGTTAATGAAACTTTGGTCTCGGTAACTTTTCAGATTTAATTTTTTTGTGTTTCCATTTTTTTTTTTCAAAATCAAACAATAAAAATTTCTTCCAAATTTTCACTGGTCAATCGGCCGAGTAACCAACCAAACCCTCACCCCACCCCTAACTATCCAATACTAACCGATTTTTTGTGATTAAAAAAAAAATAAATAAAACATCAAAAATCTCACCGGAGATCAAAATTTCATTTACATTTTTTTCTTAAAATAATGTCAGATATCACTGGTTGAAGTGAGTCAAGTGCGTCCCTGTATAACTAAGCATTCTTACCTTACCGAATTCTCTCATTCACTGTAGATTGATATGTTTGTCTAATAAGCTTCTCGAAGGAAAATGGACGGCACCCCTCAGAATCGTCCACAAAAATGCGACCCAAGCATGAGTGTTACATTTTAAGTAGGTTTCTACACAGAAGTATCTACCGAATGGGTACCATAACTAACTTAATTCCTTGGCAAGGATATCTCCTTACAGGGAATTTAATATTATGTTAGAACATAAAACATTTGGTAATGTGAAACTGCATTCCTTACGTTCACTTCCACTGGAATACAGAAGTAGAGAATTAACATTTTAGAATATATACTTATTTATATACAAAACATGTCTAATAGATAAAATTTTACTATCTAGAAGTTAAACCCTCATAAAATCAGTGATATGCAGTTTTTAAATATCTATTTGATGCAGGTAGATAGTAGGTGCAGATACTATCAAAATGTTAGAATTTAAACACACTATGAGCAGTTTGAATTCGATAGGCAGACAGCGATTGTACATCTTATATTGTAGTAGATAATTCATACCATCCAAGAGTCCCATTGTCCGGAACCGAGGGGACAATAGCTTCCTTCTTGTATTATGGCGAACAGAATTATAATTAACAAAAACAAATTTTACCGTCTGGCAACACCACTACCTACTGAGCGACAGGCTGAGCGCACGAAATTTGCAAGCTCATTCTACTGCTTACCCCCGGCCTTCCGGGTGTTATCAATCCCCTCCAGTGTACCGCGACTTATCTTAATTTGTGCAAAGTTATTGTAAATAAAAACTGACAGAGTAAATCCGAAGTATTATTCACAAACATCTCCATACACACGATTGCGGCTACGGCAATTGGAAAGGGCTAGCTGTCAATCTGAGGAGGTTAACATACAGCTGACCAAACATAAACACCCTTTCCTAAAGTGTCTTTTATGTGAATATCACACAAGAGTCACAACTGCGGTTGTTTGGCTAAAAGAAATGGGGAGGGGGGAAGAATGTTTAGGATGAAGGTTGGAAAATGGCTGGCTATTCAGATCTAGTCACCACTCACAAAACGAGGAAGAATTTTTTTTAAATTCCTTAATGTTGCTCTCTTTAAAATGACTTCATTTGTGATTTTCTAGCTTTTGAACCCACAACTTTTCTGTCCGAAGATAAAGCTCTCACTGTTCTGCAATCGAACTTCTGAGTTATTTTAATGACTTGTATCTATGTAAGTAAGTGCCTATGCCTTCGACAGCCTCTGTGGTCGCGGTGTGAGGCGCTTGACTCGTAATCCGAAAGTCGCGGGATCGAATCCCAGAGTGGGAAAATAAATTTTATTTGATTAATTTGTGTTATTTCACAATTAATAAATTAAAAATAATATGAAATATATTTGCGGCACTTTCCAGAGAGGATTATACTCTCAGTATCGCTCTGGTGTAACACCACCATTCAGAATTGAAACTCCGCTTGAAATGGCTTTAGCCATGTTTGGTGACTAGATTTGAATAGCCAGGTACATCCCCACCTTCCTCCTCCCCATCTCCTTTCTCTCACAACTTACCTTCAGCTACACAACGTACCCCAATCGGGGATGCCATAGTCTCACCGGCTCCAGACAGGAACAGAAGCGACCCTTGTAAGACATTAACATTAAAAAAAAAAATAGATTGTAATTCACACGCAGTAGAAGTGAAACTAGAAAGTCGCTAGATGTCGCTTTCTTTTCTTTTCCCTGTTTAATTAAAGTGGTTTGAAGAAGGGATATTTATTTACAAAAATAAAAATGTTATTTTTTTTGGATTACGAAGGATTCGAATTCCTTTCGCTCGATGTCTGTCTCTCTGGCCGCTTCGATTTGTCCGGCGGCTTAGCCGTTGCGCTACGGGAGGATCCAGCCGAGGTGCGAATTTAGCGCATTATATTAGAACCGACGACACGTCATATAATAAATTTTAGTGACGTATTAGCGTTTCATCCGAAATTCTAATCACTAACGACGCTAAAGAAGTTTCACTTAAAAAAAACAACCAAAATGCGTTAACTAAACAATTTACATGTTTCACTTCACTATCATAATTTTACAAATTATTTCACGTGTCCATGTTTTACAATACAAACATGCTCGATTATTAAAACTCAGTTGATTATGTTATAAGTTTTAAGTTTAGAAGTCACAATCAATAAAGAACTTCTCGCCAGTCATGGCCACGAATCCATGCAACAATTTCATTTCACTTAATTAAGATTTATGTAGATTTTCAATTAAATATGTTTCAACACAGCGAATGCATAAATCATGATCATAATATTATTATTTAATTTCAATTACTGGCTTAATACAGCATGCGGGTTTTGACAGCGCGATAACATGCTTGGCATGTTATTTTGTAAAGATATTATTTGCTAATAGATGTAAGTCCTGTTTTTACATTCTCCGTGGTCGAGGGGTAAGGCTCTCGACTAGCAATCTTGGCGAAAATTCAAATCAAATTATATTTGAGTTATTTCACAATTAATTCATTGAAAATAATACAGATCACGGAAAATTGAAACGGAAATAATGTTAATTATTCGGGACGAAAAAGAAAGTTTTTTCATACTTAGCATCTTATGTAAATTTCCTTAGTGACAATATTTAATTGATTTTTAAATTTTCAGAAAAAAAATCCGCTTAAAATCCACGTTCTTTCCAAGAAGCACCTAAGTAGGTGCTTCTTGGAAAGTTCCAAGAAATATTTCGAGGACGCGGATCGAAAGAGAGAGGAGAAAAATTACATATTTGACTTATTTTCGGATTTTTCGTCCTTTAGCATTTCAAATTCCCTCTATGGGCATCACTTACATTCATTTTTACGTGTGGCATCACCGTCACCTCTCCGAAAAATATCTCGGCACCGCTCCGAGAATGACCGTGCAAATTATTCCGTTCCTAGCGCTCGATCCAACCGCCCGTTCGCGTTTTGTACCTCTCTACCCGTTTCATACGTGAACACTAATTGTGTAAATTATTAAAATCTTAAATAAATGTTAAATCACTCAAATAATAGTACGGTGTTATCAATCATCATCCAGTATAATCATTGAACACAGGATCGCGGCCTGAAAGTACCGCGACCCCCAGGAGCCTGACTATTCCTCATGGTTGAGTATTAATATACACTCGCCTGATGAGAAGACGGAGCACAGGTCAAACATCCTCCACCAGCTCCTCAGCCTCTGGAACCAATTCTTTCAACCTTGGTAATCCCGACGCTCAAAAACTACTTTTAACACCTCTATCGATATTAAGTATATAATCTTCCAAAGTGGAAGATACTCGTATAATATATATCATATACCGTTCTGATGTAAGACCACAATTTAAAATCGAAACGCTGCTTGAAATGGATTTAGCCGTGGTCGAGTTTGGTGACCGGATCTGAATAGCCAGGTACTACCCCTTCTTCTTCCCCATCTTTTTCTCCTTTCCAATACCTACAATTTCATAACATACTCTAATTGGGGATGCTATAGTCTCACTGGTCTAGATGGGAGCAGTTGGACATCTCGTGCGGTATTCACACAAAAAAGTCATAACCGTTTTTTTTTAAATATTACATTTTTGGAATTTAAGCTAGGTACCTACTTTTATGTGAATAAAAATTAAAATAAAAAATAAAGTAAATCAAAAACAAAGGAAAATGTCAATAAAAAAACTTTGAAATATCTGTGTACAGGAAGTCGAACAAAATGGGTATGAAAAAAAATTATAAAAAAATGGAGACCAAACGAAAACACGAACGAAGGAACATTTAACTACTAACAAGATAGTGAAACTGCCCTCATACATTTTTTTCTTTAAATTTTGTAATCTTCCCCATAATATTCAGGTGTATAACTGTTTTATGGAGAACCTGATAAAATAAATAAATAAATTTGTTTCATCTATGCAGATTACATTATTTTATCAAAATTAAAATTATTATGTATTGTATTTGGGACGTGCGCAAAATAAAAAAAAAATCTTTTTAGACGCAGATTTTTTCCATTTGTTCTCAGGTCAATCCCCTATGCATAACAATAGAAAAAAAATAAAAATCAAACCCTCTACCCCTACTGCGTATGTGATTTTTAAGTTTTTTCTCTCATTTACATCGCGTTCCTTTCTTTTAATTTTGTGTAGGTTTATACACTATTTTATGATGTGAGTATGAATTATTTGTATAGTACCTACTTAGGTAGTTTAATTTTACGTTACCTATCTATACAATTAATGTGTGTGTGTTTTTAAGAGAAAACTTCTTTAGCACCGTTGTGATTTGAAACTTGATGAAACGAAAAATAGCGACACTAAAAAGAGACAAACACATATGTACATCTATAGGTTTTAGCCTGAGAGAGAATGAGAAAGTATAATTGTTCTCCTCTTTGTGCGGTGCTTCGTGGCCTCCCCACTCTTGTCTACATTAGTTTTCTGAAAATTACACTCGTACCGCATGTGAATTACCACTCTGTTTTTTTTTTAATTCTTTTCCCATCAATTGAATTTCATGTTTTTATTTAATGATTTATATACCTATTATTTTGCACGTAATACGATTTTTATGTGTAAACTTCACTGGTTCATGCAACCATGTAATGTGTAATTATTTTAATAACACATGTATTACCGTTTGTTTCCCAAATAAACTAAAATAAATGAATACAGGTAAATTCAGTATAAGAAAATAAATTCTTTGAATTGTGGTCACCTACGAAAAAATCCAAGTTTTCAACGATTGGGAAATCTTTCTGAACCACGGACTTGTAATCCGTGGATTTGTTTTTTGTTCTATTAATTACATGCAGGTGTGTTGTGGACGAAACGTATAAAATTACTTTATTCTCGTGGAGAATAAGTACTCTTTACTGTGCCCGTGGCACCTTGTCAGGTGAGCTCAACATCAGCACTATGGTCGATTTTGTTATTAACTAACAAAAATATAATTTAAAACACCATCATTTATTGTTTGTTTGTTATTATTAACTAGAATAATTGTTTCGTCTTTCTTTTACAATAGCTCCACCCATAAAAATATTTTCCCTCAGAGCCTAAGTCATCTTTGGGGATGATATGTGGAGGGTCTTTTAAAGAAAATAAAGGAGAGGAAGCTCTGGGAGGGATAAGGTAAGAGGGCTGGGTAGGAATTTGGGGGTCAGTGACTCCAGGAGTGACGGACGTATGAATCCATCCCTCCCACTGCGGTACAAGGCGACGTTTCAAAAGAATTCTGCTTGAGAGGTCATAAGGTCTCCCTCAACCAGTCTCTCCTGATCCGGCCTGCCATGCAGCTGGTGGGCAGACACATCCGCCGCACTATGAACCCAAGCACCCCTGCTAAGTCACCAAACATGGCAAACTACTTGGGGTGACCTATGGAAGAGGAGTTGGTTATCCAATAAATGGCGGTGGTATCCATATCCGCCTCCCAAAATATCATTTGTTACTCGTACTATTATTTCAAAGAAATTGCAGTAGGTGGATGTAAGTTAATATAATTTTAATTAGAGCGCCCCTGAATAAATTCTTACAATAAACGTTTTCATTTTTAGTGGCAGGGGAGCTCCTTCGGGTTTAAAATTACTAAAACTGACAGAACATAATAACTACCCCATTTGATGCAAGGTAGGATATTTAAAATTAGTGGATTGTAAGGTAGTAGCATGTTTTTTTTAAAATTATATCTGTAGCAACAAGCTACTGTACAGCCTAGAAGCTTCGAGACTCGCGACGAAGGCGCGCCGGTTTACCTGCAGCTTCTGGAATCGTGGCGGCCCTACAAAGACCCGCGCGTCTGTATAAACGCCGCCGCTGCGCTCACAGTTAGTCTAGTTAGTATAGTTACTCAGTTCAATCTATCCTACTACTCAACGACTCATTGCGACTTGCGAAAATCGCATTGCCGGCCCTTCACCGCGCCCGTCGTCCGAGATCCATTCGTGTCTCCGGCCTAGCACACCGTCCAGCCTTCGCTCGTACGGCGTCGAGGACCGACAGCATCGCTACGACCACACTTCACCACAGTTTGTCTCCTCCAACCGGTCGAGCATCGGCGTGGAGGATTCGCCAACGTTCGATCTCCAGCATCGGGCTGGAAGATTCGCCACATCATTTCCACCAACAACGGTGTCGAGCATCTCACTAGAAGACCAAGAAGATCCGTGATCTTCACCGCCAAAGCAACATCATCAATTTCCCACCGCGCGTCGATCCTAGATAGTTTGTTGATACATCGCTTTTATCACCCTTTTTGTGAATAGGCATTAAAAAGCTCTTTTCAACTTATCTAGAAAACACCCAAATGACAAAGATTTGTTAAATAGTATGAATAATGGATATCGTGTACAGACCATGGTTTTTAGTAACAATCCAAAATTTCAGTCAGTTCGGTGTGAAAACATCATTTGATGTTGGGCCCACGCCTGATTCCAATGAATTTAGGCAGGGAAAAGGACTGCAGGATTCTATTAAGTAATTTGAAAGAGCCTTATTTTATAATTGAACTTTCAAATTTTGATTTCTCTAACAAAAGAGACGGTGTTATGTCGTGTTGCGCTACCTCTTTCATTAGCCAAAGTTTCGGATAGCGTTACAGTGTCCATCATCCACACCCCGCCGTCTACATAATAAACTCAGTAATCCTCCATCACATTCATTGTCTCTCTAACATTACCATTACGGCCACATATCCCATAAAGTATGATGAGCATAGAAAAAAATATTGACAGTGCCTGTACGAATATACCGGCCGGCACACCTGCCAGAAAGCTATGTAGATGATGTACTCGATCTAAGAATCTCGTAAGAAGGAATAGTTTCTTGCCTCTATTAGATGTAACTCTTATTGCGGCAGGTGCTGCTGACGCTAAGTACTCCGCATCCTATGGGCCCATCTATACTGGGCTTTATACTCCTATATATGGGCAACGGCCACTTTATATCATGTGAATAGAAGGATGTACAATATACAAGTACATTGAACACTTGGTATATAATTAATTTTGAAAACTAATGATTTTTAATTTATTTTTTTAACGTTAACTACACACAAGAGGCCTTAAGTAAAATTATATTTCTCAGGACCTATATCATCTGTATGGGGGGTTTTTTAAAGGAAATAATGAAGAGGAAGTTCTGAGAAGGAAAACAGTATGAAGGCGGGTAGGAATCTGGTCCTGGAGTGATGGTTAACGTGTGAATCCTTCGATTCCCAAGGTGATGGGTCGAGGGGGTCCTGCTGTAGGTCAAAAGGTCTGCCTCAACCAATCGTTCCCGATCCGGACCGCCACGCAGCTGGCGGACAGATTTGTCCGCCGCCAAGGCCTGGACAAACCAACCCTATGAACCCGGGCATCCCAGCTAAGCCACCAAACGTAGCGAACCACTTTGGGTGAGGTGTTAGTTATGGCGGAGGTGTTAGTTATCTTATAAATGATTCACTCTCTTTTGCACATTTAATAAAATTTAAATCAAAACTTCCTCTGAAATCATAAGATTTACAAGTAGGTAAATACTTAAATATCTACCTTCTTAGTAATTTAATGGTAAACCGTATATCTTATGAAATATTAATTTTATTTTAAATGAGGAATTTGTCCACAGAAACGTCACTATTTCAAAGACAATTCTTTATTAAAATTTTCTTCAGGCAGGTAGATACCATAATTCGTATTGAATAAATTTAAATAAGAAAGTTCAAACAAATACAACGATTTCACATTAAAAAAATAAGCTTTACTGAACCACTAAAACGATCCACCACCTTGAAACGGAAACGGAACGTAAATATAAATTTGCTGATAGAAGAAATGCGAAACGGTCGAGTTAAACATGACTTCTCCACGCTAAGCACTCGGTCAATAAGGTACATTTAAAAAATATATAACGACTTAAATATTAATTATGCTAACTAATCTTTCGAAGCCACCTACAAACATGTAGTCAAAACCTTTTATGTGGTCGGCAAGCAATTTGGAAGAGTTGTCAAACATGCCGACACACACAGACAACAAAAAATTGTATATTTGATGATTAAGATGAAGCTATACGTGAAATCCTATTTTGATAATATTTAGATTAATCTTTATGACGAATCGGAATGCAGTATGAACATCAAAAAATATGCTACGGATAAATTGAAGCTTTTACTAGCTTTTTTATATATTGGAATTACAATAAAATTATTATTTACATAACAAAAAATATAAGAGTAAACCACAAAAAAAAAGTTTTTCCTGACTTACTATGAAGTAATACAAAAAACAACTTTTTAAAAATACCCCTTTATGGCTAAGACTATTTTTGAGGTTTTGTATGTTCTAATTTTTTTATAAAATTATGCACAAAATAAATAAAAACCACTTTTTGGCTTCCCTGCCTCGTGAAAATAAGACGCTCGATCTTAAATTTTGAAGGCATGAGAATCAAAATGTTTCTAGCGTTTATATTCCTCTTAATGATGTTTTAATTATTGTGCTTTACCATGATTTTCCGTTCCAATGTACCGTTGAGTGAAATATTGTTGCAAAAGTTAGTTTCGCTTCAGGCGCGCTACTGAAATAATAATTATATTTTTATATTCTAAAATACATAATATACATATTCCGTTTACTGTTATGTTGATAGAGGCCATTCGTAATATTTGTCTTTCTTTAAAAAAATATAGTTAAGTTATTTTATAACTTTGTCCTTCAGTAGCTTTAGGTGAAATATCAATATATTCCAATGAATCCTTTTCGAGCCACATCCTTTTTGAGTTCTTTTGCCGGCTCAACCTTGAAGTATGTTTTGATTCTCGATTTTTGCAAGCGATCTAAATAACCAAACATTCATATTAAACATAAGCATTCGAATATTGTTTAACATTATTATAATAGTACACGTTTATTATAATATTTTGTAATCACGCTTGAAGATTGTCTTGATTCTCGATTTTTGCAAGCGATTTAAACATCCACGTTAATTATAATATTTTGTAATCATGCTTGAAGATACTGACACACTTGCTCATTAACAAGCCGGCTTATGAACATGCTCATTAATGAGTATGCTCATGTCAAATAGTCAACTGTACACATTTGCTCATTAATGAGCAGGCTTGGTTTGAACTTTCTCGTGAATGAGCGTGCTCAAAGCCAACATTTGAACATCCATACTCTTTAATGAGCATGCTCATGTCAAATAATAAATGTCATCGTATAGTGTCAGTTCCGTTCGCCCTGAACTAAAAAGAGTAATCTTATTGCTTGCTCAACGCAATTATTAATTATTTAAGAATCTTTTCGAAAGAAACAAAACGATGTCAACGGTTATATAGTTACAAGGACATAATAGAGTCAGTTCCGTTCGCACAGAAGTCAATAAAGTAATTGTATTGCTTGCAACTCATTTACTGAAGAAACTTTTGGCGAAAGAAAAAAAGAAAATAAAAAGTTCGATTTAGGCTCGCAATTGGATCACTAGAAGAACAAACCTTGGAGCAAGTAATCATTTGTTAGTAGAAATGCGAGAAGAAGATATCAACGGATATAAAAATCATTTATGAATGCTTCGCAGAAATTTGACGAGCTACTCTAAAATTGAAAGCGTGATATAAAAACTAGATACTCATACGCGAAATGTTAATCCGCATATTCTAAAGGTTGATTTTCGTCAAAGACGTCAACAAATTCGAAAATGTCTAAATTATAAAAAATAAATACTAATTTCAATAGAATGTGGTTTCATTTTAAAGGTAAAGGAACTTTTGGGGAATTTGGAAGTCTATTGTGAATATTTTGGTGACCTTGTAATAATAACAATCCAAACACATTCGTGATTCCCATAATAAATCACGAAAAGAAAGGTTTTTTCTAGCGATCTATTTGACATTTTTGCAAAGAACGCGCAGGCGCGAACTGAGATCGGAATGACATGAGCATGCTCATAAGCCTGTTCACACATGCTTAGAGGCTTCCCCTTCCACCCGATAATCCAATGAGCATGCTCATAAATCAAACGGCTGTTGATTCGTGAGCATATTCATTTGGCTTCAAATGAACATGCTCATTACTAGCAACGTCACCGACACACATGCTACTAGGTAGCATGCTCTTTGGCTTCAAATGAGCAAGTGTGCCCGTAGCATGAAGAATTTCTTGATTCCCGATATTTGGAAGCGATTTAAACAACTAAACTGATATCTATCGTTAAACATAAGCATTCGATACAAATTTTGTATTTTTAAGATATAATTTTTTCTCTTCGCTTATTCTTTTCCTTATAAGTACAAAATTATATATTTTTAACTAAAGCTTCTACGAGGAATTCAATCTCAACACTTTTTTCCTCCTATAAATAATATGTTATATAATTAAAAAATGTAATATGAAATTATGATATGAACTAAAATTGTCAATTTGACTGGCCTAAAACAGGATCCATTCATAGTTGGCTAGTCAAAGTTTCCGCATACGTTTTATTGTATAATTTTATGTGAAATAAAAAATTATTATTACTATTTATCAATTGTTATTGTTGAAAAAACGGCCCTGTATAAATTGTCCAATTGCTTGATAGCAGGTACGGAATTAAATATCCACAGTCATACTGAACAAATTGAATAAAATAATTTTCAAATCGGTGAATGTCACGGCTTATTACTAAATGAATCCTTTCTCATCTTTTTAAAGACAATATTTATACTTTGTATTATTTACTGCAAAATTAGCGGATTAACTACAACACACAATCACTTGTAGGCTTCATAGGTCTCCAAGTGGCTACTCGTACACCGTCTATTGACACCGGTGGTACCCGTTCCAGTCAGCTCTTGTCTCGGGCCATTTACATCCAACACACCTGCAGCCCGCAAACTGGATTATAAAACATATCTAAATGACCTTTCTAATCTAGCAGCGAGCGGTCTTGTCGTACCCAATAATTGAGGAGCTAGCCGATTTATATGGATCAAGTTCCTTTATACACAGCAAGTCGTATAACTAATAACTAATGGCCATAACCGCTATTATAACGTTGTAACTTAAACTAACAGGCAGCGAGTCCTATTAGAAGGCTTGGATTATATTCAACATTTGTAAGTATGTATAAATACAGTAAAACATTATACTGGTTTTTAATTAATACAGGCACTTCACAAACATTCACTATTCCTAAGTAAAAATAGAAAAACCAATGTTTAATGACAATTTTTTAATGACAAACAAATACCTTTGTGTAACACCACTATTTTATTAACAATATCAACATGTTTCGAAAACTATGTTTTCTTCGTCAGGATAATAAGTCAATAAAAAATAACAAAAGACAAACAAGTATAGACTAATTAGAACATAGAGAAAATATTAGATAGGAGAGGTGATTAATTACCTAAAATATATCATAAAAAACAATTATATAAAATAAAATATAAAAATTATTTTAGAATGGGTAAAAATTAATTTAAATTATTAAATTTACAAAGGTATTTGTTTGTCATTAAATTAATGATGACGCCACAAAGTAAATATGCCTATTTTGAAGAGACAATTTTTAAAATTAAAAACTACATACATATCCAGTGTTCATTGATAAGCTTTCGGATTACATTACTTAATATTGGATTTATTTTAGTGCAGAAATTCTGGGACTTGAAAAAATGTTACGTTTTATTGCTCCTATGTTAAAGCACCTAAAATTAATTAATAATAGGGCGTTAATAATTAAATAAATAAAAATAAGTGTCTACATGTGTATTGGCAAAAAACAGCATTATATTAGGCCAATTTTAAATATGCTAAAAGGTTAAAGGTTAAATAAAACTGTAATACTCGACCCTTCATTCTGGAGAATAACATTTATTCACAATTTCATTTATTTTACGAGCTAATGAGCTTTGAAAAATGTATTTAATCCAATCTATTTATTAAAAAAATGAGATGTAGTAGAGTTACTTTAAAAAAGTTAATTTTTGTTCATCGAAAATAGTTTTCGGAAAAACAGAGTGTTGATACTCTAGCCAAGCTCTTTAAGAACAATCAGTGGTCATTTACATGGCACCGGGCTAATCATTATTGGCAACTATAGATGTTGTTAATTTATTTATAGCTCACAGCAATTTTGAGGTGTCCGCGGTCAGCAGATTTTAAAGCCTCCAGCTCAATTAAAAGGCCAACTCAAATTGGTCCATTGTAAGCGCCGAATAGGCCGATAATTTCATTAATTACGAGAATTATTATAATGGGTTATTTGACCATGGTTTAAATTGCTCAAATTAAATTTTAATAAAACGCAACAAGATTGCAGCAATTAAAACCAGATCCAATACAAAATGAACGAACAACAAAAACGATGAGTAAATCACTCTGGAATTTATATATTGTATGAGTATTTGCATAAATCGATTAAAACTCTTGACAACTTCATGTTATATTTGATTGGAATTAACCATCATACGCTGGACTACAAGATTGGATATGAATAAAATGATCCAACATGCATCCTCGACTTGATCAATTAAAAATCTTCATTTCGATCAATTTGTCAGTATCTTTGTAAGTTAGCTACTTGTACATTTTATAATGTCATGTTTCAGTGGTACGGCAGCAGTCAGCTACAAGACGAATGTTTCTTATTTTCTTGCAAATTTCAAATTGCAAACCAGACAGCTGCTGTCTGCTCACAACAATTATTATCAAACCACCTCCGCCCACTTATCCACTTGGTCACTGGAACCATTTGAACACAGACTCGTGACGGTTGTGAATGAAACCCGATCGGGTTTTGAGATTGGCTTCTCATTCAATAAACGATAAAGGAAATTCAGCTGAAACGAGGACAATAATTCCCAAAAGCCTCAACCCTTTCAAAGAAATATCCACTTACCACCCTTGAAGACAGTATTTTGACAACATTTTTATATAATAACCAACTATGAATAATTGCCTCCTCTTTTCATTCCTTTATCAGGTAAAACTTAAACCGGGACTTCTGTCACGTTTTGTGTTGCAGGTGACTTTTTCTAGGAGTTTCAATGTTTTTACAGGTGTTACAAGGCGTCCCGTTATTTGCGGTTACCTGTATTCATTAATCTATTCTGAACGCAGGTAAAGTGCACTAAAAGCTTGTTGCTTTGAATGGACAAGGAAGTGTTGTGTGCGCTCTCTGGGGAGACAAACAATGTACATTTTGTAAGAAATAAGTTAACTTAAATATTTGCTGTTGATTTTGCGGGATTTGGCATTAAATTTGCAAAGGAGGAAAAACAAACTTTTTGAACAAATACAAAGTAAGTTTTAACAAATCACAGACAACACCTGCCATCAAATTCTGTAGACGCGAGAGCATTATTAATTTTACTTACGAGAATACAATATTAATATTATGTACTTATTTGATTTATTTTATAAACAGGAAGAGATACACATTAATCTCAACACGGATAAACAAAATTCAAAGTAATATTTTAATTGGTGCCTTAAAAGATATCGACAGGTACCTACACGATTACATTTAAAATAAAATAATAAAAAAACTATCTTCGGCAGCTGCGTTTCCCATGAAACTGAGGAGTTCAGAGGAAACCAAAAAAATGCTTGTGTTTTTATTTTTCTTCGGCAGGCAATTCGTGACTGCCCGTAAAACTTAGTTACTCCCTTCAAACATTGCTAGTACTTATACTGGCGTATAACAAAGTTACGTTTGTTTATTTAAAATTGTAATAATCATAACATTCGATGTTTTTTTTAAATCTTATGGTGTGAAAATTATTATTCATATTCCGTAAAGTTACACGGTGCATGTGCAGGTGCGGTGATATCTGATTGAACAGAACGATGGCAGAATTAAACATTTTTAAAGAATTGTTGAGATAAATAAATAGGTCAAATAATAGAAACACTGAGTTTTAAGTAAAGCCTGAAGAAGTGAGCATTGCTTACGAAACATTTTGTTTTAGTTGTTGTAGTTTTAGTTAAAACTAACTGTTGATTAATTTTGAATTAAAATGGTGCAACAAAATTAAAAGTAAGTTACTTTAGTTGGCGCTACCTCCTTCTGAAGCCTATCTTCAAACAGCGTAATAGTGTCCATCATCAGTGCAGATGTGTAACTTAAGTTTTGGTTATGTGAGATTAGGTTATGTTTATATTATAAGAAAATGACGTGTTTTCAAATTTTTACCTTGCTGTGATAACATGCTTTGCCGTGAGCTTACTAATAGAATTATTATATAATTGTTAAAAGGTATAAATACAACGGCAGGTGCCAGCAGAAAGTCTTAACTGATTACATATTGCTTTAATTACAAGTAACCAACACTTACGCGTGAACCGTTCCCCATTATGTACATTAAATTGCCATACAAACAGGCATGTTTGAATTGATTAAAGGTTTGTGAGTGACAACCTTATAATAATTTAATGAAAATAAATAACTTTGTATGTACCACTATTCAATAAGAATAATCGACGCGTTTCAAAATCAATGTTTTCTTCGTCCGGATAAACATATAATGACAGTTAAGAATATAAAAATAGACAAACAAGTATAGACTATAGACAAAAACTAAATTAATTAATTATTAGATATCTTAAAAAACAATTATTCAAAATTAATGTATAATTAAATGACAGCCCCATTCGAAAGGATTACATTTCGTTGCCCTGAACGCAAAACCAGATCGAATCTTATCTAATTTATGTACAACTTTTCAAATCGAAATTCACACTAAACTCTTTGCACGGGTATATCTGCAAATCTTACAATGCCCTAAGCCAGGCATGGGAAACCTTTCCTAGGTCTGGAGCCAAATTATCATTCTGTCTCCGAGTCAAGGGCCGGACCGAATGATTAAACATAATGAATATAATTTAAATAATGTTAAATTAACACCAGTATCACAAATTCGCGACTTGGGAGTTATATTCGATTCAAACTTAACTTTCACAGCTCATATAGATGAAATAACTAATAAGGCTTTAAAGATGCTTGGCTTCCTTTGTAGAACCTTAACTGATTTTAAGTCCTTTGATTGCATGAAAACACTCTATATTTCATTAGTTAGAAATCAAGTGGAATATAATTCACCTATTTGGTCCCCTTTCTATAAAGTACACTCTAACAAAATAGAACGGGTTCAACACAAATTTCTTAGGTACTTAAATTTCAAGCTCAAAATCCCAATAGAAAACATTAATTATATAAGTTTGATGAATCGACTTAATTTAATTACGCTATGTGACAGAAGAATCATTTCAGATTTAATTTTATTATACAGAGTCATGAACAACCTAATTGACAGCCCTGCCATTGTTAGTACCATTAAACTCCATGTACCGACAAGGAATACTAGACAAAATATTACATTCCTTTGCAACACATACACTACCAACTATCAATCACACTCACTTACCAATAGGATGCATGATTTAGGCAACAAGTTTGGTGATATTATAGATATATTCGCTGATTCCCTTTATAATCTAAAATGCATTTTAAACCAACACTTTGTGGAATCCTACAAATTATTGTAACGTGGGTGTAATATATTTAACGATTTGATGTGTTATTGTAATGTTTTATATTGTATTTTATTCTATGTTATTGTCAAATGTTATATTGTTTCAAATATTTCACGGTTTTACGCTATAATCTTCAAAAACTACCTTTATATTTTTTAAATGTTTTCATTTTTATAACTTTTGATTTAAATTCTATTTATGTTTAATCCTCGATATCTTAAATATTATTGTATAATCTACGTAAAAGCCCATATGGGCGTATAACAACAACAATAAATAAATAATAAAGTAATATTAAATTAATTAAAATACGTTGCTACTTTTCATATATTTCCTGATAAACGACATAATATTAATATTATATACTGATTTCAAAATTTTGTGTGAAGATTGGCCCTGTACTTGAAATACGAGACTATCAACATATTTCGATAGTTAATTCATTAATCGCTCAGAATTTTGGAGATTTTCAATTTTTTCATCCTCGAAAAAAAACTGTTCACACATAAAAGTGCTGCCATAAAGAAAAAATGATTATTCTTGCAAATGCGCGTAAATTTGTACGTTTTTCTTCCACCAAATAAAATTTATAAAAATCCGTCAAAACAATGTTGTTATATTGTGATTTTAGCACTAAATCCCCCTGAAGCTTAATAATTTTTTTATGAGATGAATCAGGTCCGGACAAAATAGCTCGGCTGGCCGGATCAGGGCCATGGGCCGGCGGTTGCCCTAAGAGTGGCGGTTGCCCTAAGAGATATTGATATTTTCATTTGTACCCTTGAAACGTTTAAAATCAAATTAACCTTACAAAACTATTATTTCTTTTACGTATATATATTATCATTATTGTTTTCTTATACTACACAATATTATAACTTTTAATATCTACTTGCTTCCTAATCTGTAACCATAACAAAAATTATTTCAAATGGAACATTTGGATCGTTTTAAACCATAGTGAACTAACTGACTTTGCAATTTTTGAGTTACAGCGTGAATTGAGGGCATTAAATCATAATCTAGCTCTTCCAGAAAGAAGAACTAATCCGAGAAAAGCTATCTTTGATTGGTCAAGACAGTATTTCTCTGATTGATTCTATCTGGCGATTATGATTTGGAGCCCTCATTTCAAGCCCTAACTCAGAAACTGCAAAAAGTGAGTTAGTTCACTTTGGTTTAAAACGATCCATTTGACTTTTAACAATAGACTTTTTAATATCTACTTGCTTCCTAATCTGTAACCATAACAAAAATTATTTCAAATGGAACAATTGACTTTTAACAATAGACTTTTTTTACATTAGCCCTGAGGAAAATAATTCCCCTCAGGGCGTGTATCATCTTTGGGGATGCTGTGTGGAGGGTCTTTTTAGGAAAGCAAGGAGAGGAAGTTTTGAAAAAGAAAATTATATTAGGGGTGGGTAGGAATCTGGGTTCAGGGTGTCCAGGAGTAACAGATGTGTGAATCCATCCCTCCCATTGCGGTGCAAGGCGATGTTCCGAGGGAGTACTGGATGAGGCTGGAGAAGTCAAAGGGGCTCCCTCAACCATTCTCTCCCGATCCGGCCTGCTGTGCAGCTGGTGGGAAGACGCATCGGCCGCCAAGACCCGGACCAACCTCACCCCATGAACCCGGGCATGTAGAACAAATGTAGCGAATCACATGAGTACACTACTATGGCAGAGATGTTGGTTTTTCATATAAATGGTTCGCGGGGCTGTGTTACCCAAACCCCCCCACCAAATTGAAGTTTATATTATATTCACTATTAAACATAAAATTAATTTGTATATTTATAACTGTGTGTTTCCTAAAAATATATAAATGTTTTATATTTATTTTACTGTAAGTATATTTTATCTTTATAAATCATAATTTCTTTATTCTACTTAATGACACAAAATTAAACTTTTTCCCAGCTAAAAACATAGCTTTATTAGCACTTGAGATGATTTCTAAAGATGGAGCTGAGGTTCTAATGCCAAATATTTATTATAATAATCCCATCAACAACAAGAGCACATTCATTAGGTATTCAGTAGGTATGTATGTAAATTTTCGGACACTAAAATCCAAATTTCAAAGGTTTATAGGTTCGAAGTTACTTTCCAAAGTACCAAAAATCACATATATTTAATAAATATAACTTATTTTAATGTTCAAATAGAATCTGAATAAGTGCCAATTTAAATTGAATATACGTCCACATTCTACGATAGTGGGTTTTTATGACGATGTATCAATCTTCTTCGAAATAAAGTTAAGTGCTATAGGAAAAAATAAGTTTCTTTGGATTGAATTAGGTGTTCGCATATCACGTATTCACACTTCAAAACTGTGCGGCAGTCAACATCGATTAAATTTTTGAATGTTTTTTATTAATGCATTTTTTAACGTATCGGTTGTCGTATAGTGTGAAAAGTAAGAAAGTAATCTATAAAAAATACACCTTTATTGAAAATTAAAGCTTTGATTTACAACACGGTATTTTAACGTCGCTGTAAAATCCATACTAATATTATAAATGCGAAACTGCTCGAGTTTGTTTATGACCTTTTCACGCATAACACAATATAAAGACTTTAATAATTCTTTCACCAATATAAAGCTAAATTATATGCGCAGACTACAGGTTGTAAATGATGGTAAGCTCTAGCGTTATGAAATTATAAATATTAATATATTATATTTGTTATACGTTTTCAGAAAAATTTTTTTCATCTTTTCCATGGAAACAATGTTGATATATTTTTGGGCTCTATGCTCAGTAGGTAGGTACTCAGTCTGCTGGTCAGCTACTACTGCAGAAAATTTAAATATTGGAATTCGTTTTTTTTTTTGGACAAGCTTGGAATAAATGTCAGATTTGAGTTCCTATATTAAAAATATAATTCGTAACGATTATAAAGACTGAATGATAAATAGAGTATTTTTTTTATTATATTAACGAACTTCCAAATATTTAAATAAAAATAAACATCCGAAATGTTTGTAAGCGCATAAATTCCGAACGTATGAACAAAATTGGATAAGTAATTCTTTTTTCTTTGAGCTATAGCATTATGAAATTTAGGTGGTAGGCGAGATGTTTGAAAACTGAATGTAAGGGAAGGAATATATGGAATGCGGGAGGGGATGGGGCTGGGGTGGGGGGGAGATAATTGGTAAGTGCAAGGGCTACAGTAATTTCCCGTAATATCATGCGAGCGAAGAAGCGGGGAAAAGCCAGTACCTATATAAAATAAAACCAGGCAGATGTCATCATGAAGCATTCGACTTGCTTCTTATAACATTGATGGGTTACAATGACCTTTATTTTATACATACATATGTATGTATATTAATATCTTATTTATAGTAGGGGGAATGAGAATCGGCCGGTAGAGGGGAGAAGTGAAGGGGTACGGGTTTTGTGTGATCGGCTGTTGTACGGAAACTCTTTCTCAATCAGTGTGCAAAGCCGCGACGCTCGCGCTGTGGGTCCACGCGTTCGTCCAAAGATTAATTTTAAGTAAATCAAGATTTCTTCTTTTGGCGAAAATCGAGATTTCTTCTTTATTCTAATAATTTGTAGTCTTCCAGTAAGATAGCTTTTTGATTTGTATGGATGCATTAATGAATTCGCAATAAAAACGCGAGTTATCACAAGAATTTTATTTATTTATCAACACATAATATTAACTTTTTCAGTGGAAATGTATGTCTGAAGAAATAATTATGAAAATTAATAAACATATTTCAATTAGTTACTAATAAACAACAAAAAAATCGTCACATTACATTTTCACAAAACAAGAGACCTTACATAATATTTATTGTTCTACAGTTCTAGAAATTCCGATATTCAAAATTAGGTCCTTACCAAGACCATTTATCAATCATTTATCAAGATTTGTTTTTCTTGTTTCTATAAATGACAATATTTTACAGTTATGTTCTTACAGACATAGTTTTACAATCCGAAAGAAACGTGTACGTTCGTGGTGATACATTATGTAAAATAAATACAATTACTTCTTATTATTGACTTATTATCCTGACGAAGAAAACATAGTTTTCGAAACATGTTGATATAGTTAATAAAATAGTGGTGTTATACAAAGGTATTTGTTTTTCATTAAATTAATGATGACACCCCAAAGTAAATATGCCTATTTTGAAGAAACAATTACTTCTGTCTGATGATCTTTCCCTTGGACCAGTGTACATAATTTTAGTTTGACCACAAACCACCACATTCGATACATTTTTTTTGATAGAAAAAATGTGTTCCAATAAAATTTATGTTTAACCTGTAGCTAAATTATTATTGCTATTTTTTCCTTTAAATTTTAACAGAAGTTCGTTTTATTGAGTGCTTCGTGAGTAAACAGTATTTGCAGATCATTTACGTATAAAAAAGATATTTACATGAGGCACAGCTAAAACGGTTTTATTGTGCACGATGATGTGCAAAATATATATAATTGCAATCGTTCTCACCTCAACACTGGAACGAAAATAAAGTAATAAATACCTCGCAAATATCCCTTGATTTTTCGTGAATACTTTCAGAGTCTTGACAACAGATTTGGTGTCAAATTTCAGAATTTTGCGTACATTTTCGACTCATAATATTGTCCTACGGAAGGATAAATGGCCCAAGCTTTAAACAGTTCGTATTTCAATGTGACGTTAATTTATTGCGCTTAGATCAACACAATTAAGTTTTTATTTTCAATACTTGTCAGCCAAAATGGGTTTCACGAATCCAGGAGGAAAACAGTTTTATAACTGGATTTATGAGTATATTTTTAAAACTGTCGACAACTTTTCGAACGTCACCAAAATCGTAAAGTTTGACTTTAATAAAGACTGAATTCGTTTTCATACCATTTATTAGTTATCTACTATATTATTATTTGCAGGGTTTTATGTCCCGTTATTTGCACCTTTTTAAGCCGCCGCTATCCGAATTTCGACCGATTTCTTACATATCTCCATTAAACATTTGAAGTTTTTAAGCTCTTAAAAAAATATATGTTATTTTTGAAGATAATATCTAGATACTTTCCACGCCGAAACGTAAATTATATGAGATTCCCTCGATAGAAAAAAATCGCTAAGTATGCTCCGAAAATTATATAAAACAAGTCTATTTCTATTATTTTACAAGTTATATATGTGAAAAAATTCACAACGTTTCTTTAAATGATACTTAAGATACCCTCCACGAGATTTTTGCTCTATTTTAAACGAGTCATGTTTTATTAAGCATTTTCCCAATTTTCGCATCAATTTTGTCATTGAAAATATTGGCGCGCTCTGTCCAACATTCGTAATTACATATCTCTCCATCTTCTTCTTTTTGGGACGGGAAGCGTCGCCTTAAGGTGCGTGTTATTATTTATTATAAAACATTTTTCGCAACAAATCTTTCTTTTCAGAGATCTTCTGAATTTGAGATCTTTTGAATACATTGTATACGTACTAACCCACTAATAAATATAAAATAGTAAGTATTTATTAATTCTAACTCAATAAACGTAAGGAGTAGCTGATCATCGTAATAGTCATTCAAATGCAACCGAGAATTCGTAAGATATGGAACCTAGAATAAAAAAGTAGTTTGGGCGAATCTATTATCATTAATGATGATTGTAGTGATGACACAGAAGATGAGAGAAAAAAAATCTTTAAGGGGGTGTAAAATTTGGGATCAGGCCGCTAACAATAACTCTACGTATATAGATGGCGATAAGTTTAAATTCCCGTTTAACACCAGCCGCCTGTTTTGGTTTATTCACTTAGATTTATTTTTCAAGGCTCAGGCACAAATATTAAAATGTGTTACGATCATTTTCTAAAGAATTTATTTTTCTTGTAAAATTTGGGATCAGGCCGCAACAATAACTCTGTTGGGTAAAGATAAATTCAAAGGTACGTTTATAAATGCATTATTTTTTTTATGTTCTGTTTCTTGGCCGTATGTGGCGCCCCTGTTCCTTCCGGTTAACTGTCAAATAATGTGCAGTGTATTTTGGTTTAATAAATTTTGAATGAAATCTGACTCGACTTTATTGAAATATTGCCCGATCCCAATAAACTCTACATATATATATATATGGCGATAAGCTTTAAATTCCCGCTTAACACCAGCCGCTGTTTTGGTTTATTCACTTAGAAAACATCGCCAAATGCGTGTTTTAATTTATTTTGCAAGGCTCAGGCACAAATATTAAAATGTTTTACGATCATTTTCCAAAAAAATTGTTTTTTCACACTATGCAATAAAACCATAACCGAAAAACGGTTCTTAAGTAGGAGATTTTGAACTTTAAAGCTGTTTTTATAGGCATGACATTTTTTTTTCTGGGCCTATAAAAAGACTTATCAAAAAATTCTCGACAAAAATACAATGCGCCCTACTCACAGTTTTTAATTAAAGAATTTATAATAAGTGATATAATTTTTAAACCAAAATCACATGATTTTGTAATGCTTAGTAATAATAATAATAATAATTGGATAATTTGTAGAGCCGTTTTTGTGAAAAATCACCTCAAGGGCATTATCTAAATAGAGCTTTTAAGATTGAATAGGTTTTTACCAGTTTATTCGAATTTTATCTTTATTTTTTAGTCCCCGATAAATGTACCAATGTTTTTTTAGATGTTTCCATATAAATTATTCCCTTATTAAATATTAGTAGAAGCAGGAACTATCCAACATTCCTACCCTCCATTTCCATTCTCTTCAACACTCTTTCCATCGTCAAAACGTAACCCAATTAGAAATGCCATATTCCAACTGGCTCCAAACAGTTGGGGCAGTTGGGACTTGAGGGGGTAGGTTCTCATAAAAAAAAATTCACCAGAGCATTACTCCCTCTTTTGAAGACCTAAATTAAATAAGTTATCGAAAATATAACTGTAAATCAAGTTAAGTATACGATCACCCAAAAGGTAATATGTACAGTCTAGAATGGAACACATTTTTTCTTTCGAAATATTAAAATAAAATTAGTTGTGAATATTACTCACCGTTTATGAAAGTTAGTGAAAAAGCATTTAGGACAGAGATATTACGACTCAATCTAAAATACAGGTCGGTTGATTAGATTTCTTTTCCTGCCTTCGGGCCGATGTTTTTTTCTATTGTACGCATAAGGCAAAACTAGAATCATAAATGAATTGTCGTTCACGTGTTGACAGTTCCATTATACAGCTGTCAAGATGATGAAATCATGTTTCAATCGAGGAATTTGATTTTTAAACGCCTAAAGGTTTTCTGGAATAGATTATAATGTTAATAAATAAGCATACTCCGAATTTATATACAGCTAATCAAAGCAGATATTTAAATGATTGTCAATGCTTTTACTTGACATGTAATAAATAGCCGAACACCAATCTTTTAGGTGCCCTAGTTAATTAATAAAATAATTATATGGGTACCAAGAGGGAGATTATAGGATTTAAGTCATTCACTTGTAAAAACAATAGAGAAATTCACATACGCAATTTGAAGGGATTTCTAATATCTACGTATTTATGGTTACATGACGAAATTACACGAGCGTGAATTTAACAAACCGATATTGTCCGCAAACGGACGGAATTATGAATTAATACTGTTGTACGAAAGTGTACATGGTTAGATTATGCCTACTTAATTTTCATATTCTGGAATTACACTCTTTAAAAAACCTAACGTATCTTTTGTTGTTTTTTTTTCAAGTACGATATATATTTAGCACTTAAACACTAAAATTTAAACCTATTAAAAGACAGATTTTTTTTGTAGTGTGCATTTTCGGTAGGTGAAAATCTATTAAACCTATTAAAAGACAGATTTTTTTTGTAGTGTGCATTTTCGGTAGGTGAAAATCTCTCCCTGTGTTATTTCGCCCGAATATATTTTGGTAGTGTAATGTTGAAAAGTACATAAATTTCACTGTGTAATTGAAATATTGAAAAAAAGAACTTGTCGACAATAAAAATAATTGAGTGCCTACATTTATTTACATTAGGAGCGCAAGTCTTCAAAAATGTTTTTGACTAATTCTCTTTTTCTTCCTGTATCTCCTCGTATAGAATAATTAAGACATATAAAGCCGTTAACATAAAATCTTATCTAAAAAAGAATTAAGAAACTATTGGTTGTACGAGTGTTTAAAGTAAGATTAATATTCAAAGAGCTATTTTCACAAATCATGAAAGTTGCCGCGATGATGCCTTAATTACACGCTTTAAACTTTAAATCATTCTAAGTTCTCATAAATATGAGTAATTTATGGTTTTGATGCTTGATGCCTAATAATATCTTATACTTTTCACAATATTTCCCACTCAACATTCATTACATATTTTTGCACAACCCATAGATTACTTTCAATCAAATAATATTGTCGGTGATTAGTGATTACCGATTGCCTATTACCAATTTAAAAGCTACACGATTCGTACATAAAAATAAAGTTGTTGGCAAAACACTTTCAGTTTAATGCAAATTCCAGTAGATGTTAACCGAAATGCAAATGGTGGAAAAATTTAACAATTTCCAATAAGTATTTAAAATAAAAACCACGCAAAATGTTTTAAATTATAAATTTGAGAATTAAAACGGGAAATCATTTATAATTGAATTGCAAAAAAACGGCTACCTAGATTTATTTCGTCCAATTGTCCGTTCGTTTGGAATTAATTGCTTCATTAACTTAAAACAAAAAACAGTTTTTATTATGTGAATAGATACTGTTGTGCAATTTTCTACAGCTGTAGAATTCACAATTGGGGTAGGTATGTTGTGAACCCTATTCTCCTTATTAGAACCTTATTACACCTCCAATTGTTCGTTCGTTTTGAATTAGAATATGGTTTCATTAACTTAAGACAAAAAACTGTTTTTATAAAGTGAATTTATACCGTTGTTCAATTATCTACAGCTGTAGAAATTGCAGTTGGGAGAGGTGTGTTGTGAACCTTATTTCGTCCATTCGTTCATTCCTTTGGAATTAGAGTAAGGCTTCATTAACTTAAAACAAAAAAAACAGTTTGTATAATGTGAATAGAAACTGTTGTCCGTTCGTTTGGAATTAATCGCTTCATTAACTTAAAACAAAAAACAGTTTTTATTATGTGAATAGATACTGGTGTGAAATTTTATACAGCTGTAGAATTCACGATTGGGGTAGGTGTTTTGTGAACCCTATTCTCCTTATTTGAACCTTATTACACCTCCAATTGTTCGTTCGTTTGGAATTAGAGTATGGTTTCACTAACTTAAAACAAAAAAAACTGTTTTTATAAAGTGAATGTAGACTGTTGTTCAATTCTCTACAGCTGTAGAAATTGCAGTTGGGGGAGGTGTGTTGTGAACCTTATTTCGTCCATTCGGTCGTTCCTTTCGAATTAGAGTATGGCTTCATTAACTTAAAACAAAAAACAGTTTTTTTAATGTGAACAGAAACTGTTGTTACATTTCTTTATAGCTGTAGAAATTCCAATTGTGGAGATATGTTGTAAACCTGAAGGGAATTGATAGGCGAATGCTGAAGTGCCCTTACCTGACTATACATATCGAGTCACTCGCTACACGGCAACAGCCAAGACAAACAATGTTCTTCACCAGGGTGATATTGAGAGGAGATATCTACCACTTTGAAACTCATGGCGTTACGCATTATCCCAAATACTTCGAAAAGAGGGACAACTGTAAGTCTAATTTTATTATTAGTTATTTTGAATTTCTCATAGCTCCGACGCTACATTAGAAAGTCAGGCCACTTTTCAATGACAAATGTGTTCTGGCTTATCTTTCGTGTTATCAAATAAACCCCAATAAAACAAGATCACGATACTCCCAGCTACCATTGCCACTAATAGCCCCGTGGTAAATCGATAATAGGTTCAGTAATACCAGAACAAAAAAAGCAAAGCAATGAATCACGACCCAATAAAAAGCTAATTAATCCACCTGTGTGGGTTGGAGAATTTTTTGCAATCGATTGTGTAAGTCCCGAAAGGCGTGGTTGTATTATTGTTGTTGTAAATGATTTACTTGACTTGCTTAATCGTAAGATTATCTTTGTCCAGTGGCGTTATTTACTGAAAAAGTAACAATTAATACAACAAAAATTGATAAAAATAGAAAATAAATGCTACGTAATATCTATTTACCTGTTTGAGAAGATTCATTTCCTAATTTTTTTTAAGAAGTCACATTTTACGTAATCTTGATGTATTCCAATACCAATTATTATTCAAACGCTTTTGGGTCAATTTCGCCCTTGATACATATTTTTTATGTGAATATTGCAGAAGAGTTCCGAGTCCCGACTGCTCTCAACCGCCTGGAGCCAGTGCGACTACGGCATCCCCAATTGGGGTATGTTGCGATACTGAAGGTAGTGAGGAGGGGAAGTATGTGGGGAAGAAGAAAGCCGGAAGTACCTTGCCATTCAGATCTAGCAACCAAACATGGCTAAAGCCTTTTCAAGCAACTTTTTAATTCTGAATTGGTGGTCTTACACCACGGCAATACTGAAAGTATCTTCCACTCTCGAACGTGCTGCAAACATACTTCATGCTATTTTTAAATGATTAAATTATGAAATAACACAAATCAATCAAATAAAATTTATTGTGCTTGCCGGGATTTGAACCCGCGACCGCGAACCATTGGTGATAGTTCAAACTATTAAAAAAATTTGCAACATTTATAATTTTTTTTTCAGCAAACATCTTTTCTTTTTTTCAAATGAAACACTTATTAAGGAAAATACTTATTTAATAACCTACCAGTAGAAATAAGAAGCATTCGATATTTATGCATATGATCTCTCAAAAATCGAAAATTGTTTTTATCAGTGAAAAATTTATTTTTAATCAAAAAAATCATTACGTCACATTGACTTTTTCTAGTCATACTATGGATAGTTTTTGACCTGACAATAGTTAAATGCTTGTATCTTTTTTTAACTATTGAAATCTTTGAACTAAGTTCAAATATGTTCATAATGTATTTTGTAGCATAAAAATTCAACGCCACTGCTTTTGTTAATAACTTACTAATAACTAATCAGAGGTTGCAGGGTTTAATAAACAAGAGTGGGATAAATCATTTTGCAACATTAGTTACATTCCCGTTCAATTGAAAAACTCATAATATCCCTAAAAATGTTTGCCGCTGTCAACTATTTGTCAGGTCAAAAACTATCCATAGTATGACTGGAATAAATCAATGTGATATAATAATTTTTTAAATAAAGATACATTTTTCACTGGCAAAAACAATTTTCGATTTTTGATTTTTGAGAGATCAATTTTCGTTGGAAAAAAGAAAAGATGTAAGATGATAATATGATATGTATGTTAGAAAAAAGAAAAAAAAGAGCATGATGAAAAACAAAAATATATGTTGCTAATTTATTTTTAATAGTTTTAACTAACACCAATGGTTCGTGGTCTTGGGTTTAAATCCCGGCAAGCAAATTTTATTTGACTGATTGGTATTATTTTATTAAAACAGGTCGCGTGCCGATCGCGCGCCGGTGCGCGCCATATAGCCGAATAAAAAATAAATAAAAAAAACTTTTTGATATGCGATTTTAAACCTTATGTATAAAGAAAATGGATGAAGAACAAGATCAGAATCGCTTGGGGCATTCTTGTTCTTGACGTAACAGATAAAAGAAACACACTTAGCCACTCAAATAATTGACTTTGGACATTTCTATGACTTTGAAAAACGCATTCCTCGCGCGATTCGAACTGTCAAACTTTGAGCGTCGCGTGTCATGAAAAGATCGATAAACCTATAATATAATAAACCTAATAAACGCAAGTTAAGTTGTTTGTAAGCGTAGTTTGTTGTTCAAGGAACGTATTTCGGTAAATATTATATACCAAAGCACAAAATTAACCCACAAAATTTATGTCAAAAGTCAAAACATCGCGAAATTTTTGAGTTTCATCCGTAAATACCGAGGCATTCAACCGGTTAAAAAAATAGTATAAGTTATATTTGCGGCACCTTCCAGAGTGGAAGATAATCTCAGTATCGCCCTGATTTAAGATCGCTATTCAGAATTAAAATATTGCTTGAAATGGGTTTAGCCGTGTTTGACAACTAGATCTGAATACTCATGGACTTCTCCACCTTCCTCTTCCTCGTCTTATTCTCCTTCCCACTACTTTTAGTCACACAACATACCCTTATTAAGGATGATACAGTCTCATTGGCTCCAGGCGTTTGGGAGTTATTTATTCACACAAAAGAATAATGCAGAACCAAACTTTATGTTGAACGTTATTGGTACTTTTTAAGAATAGTAAAATAGAATATATAGATAAATGAACAAAAAAAACGAGAAACGAGAAAACAAATTAAAAAAGGGGTAATCATGTGTTAATACATACTTGTAATAGTGGGCAAAAAATATGAAAAAGCTTAAAAATATTATAGTATTTCTGATCTTTCATTAAAAGCATTTGCTTGTGGATGGAAGAAGAGTTTACATTTTATATACATACAATTAATACAGTCACGTGTTTCACATATATAATAGGTACAGTTAATACATTCACATCGCAATCAAGACCCTTTAACTAAAAGACATCCATGTACTCCGTTAAGAAGAAAACCAAGTATAATTTTTAGTGTGACATTCATGTGGAAATAGGGAAAGCAGTCTTCCCGTTAATGATTTCTCTAAAATGCTTTTTGATAGAGTTCAACAATTGTATTTTACTATTTTGTCATTAATGCTTCTAATTTCTACTGGTAGGTTATTAATAAGTATTTTCCTCGGTGTGGATAATGATGTTGGGCAAAAGAAGTGTTTGATTTGGGGCATACAAATATATGTTTAAGTCTAGTACGATTTTCAGTTTTGAATGAGTTTTTATCTTTTTCTTTTATAATTTATGCGATTGAATTTTTCACAAATAGGTTTTTAAATATTGGGGCTAGCCAAAGTAAATCAATCCCAAACCATAGGTAACCAAAATACATTACTGCTTATTATAATATATTACGTATGCTTGTTGAAATGCTGAACTTAACAAAATGAAACAAAAATTTTTGAAAAAAAGGACATAAATAGAAAAAAAAATTGCGTGCAGTTCACACGCGGTAGAAGTGAAATCTTCAGAAAACTAAATTAGACAAAAGTGGGGAGGCTACGAAGCACCTCTCAAGGAGAAGACAGATTATTCTAAATCATTCTCTCGCAGGCTAAATCCTGTAGATCTTAGATCTATGTGTTTGTCTCTTTTTAGTGTCGCTTTTTCGTTTCATCGAATTTCAAATCAAAACGGTTCTAAAGAAGTTTTCACTTCGAAAAAATTACAACTGTGCAGTTCACACGCGGTAGAAGTGAAACCATCGGAAAACTAAAGCAAACAAGAGTGGGGAGGCTACAAAGCACCGCACAAAGAGGACACTGAGAGAACACTGATTATTATAATATATCTCATTTACATATGCTTGTTGAAATGTTGAAGTTAACAAACTTCAACAAGTAAAATTGTCAACAACATCTTACATTATAATATTTTCTCGGAATTGCAGTTTGCGGATGCGCCGCAGATTTACATTCGCGATGAAATACAAAATCGCAATCAAGATTTCCACACAACCGCGGGGTTTACTTGTAATCGCGTAATTATTATTTCAGTACATGTCACACGGTGAAAGTTGTGTGAAATCAAGTCATCATTTTACGGTTAATCTGCGACGTACTTGAAAACTTAATTGAATTTTGGAATTCAAGCTTGGAATGCTTTTATACACACTCTTATAAAAATAACCGTGTTTTGCCAAGGTTAATTAACACGTCGACTCAGGTGGGTCAAAACAAAAGCAGCGGTGGTGGGCAACGAGATAAAAATCAAGAGACCCACCTAAAAAGACATTTTAAAGCAACGATTAAATTCTGATTGGTGTTCTTATTCCTGAGCGATGTTGAGAGTATCTTCCACTCTGGAACGTACCGCAAATATACCATATTTTATTTTAAATGATTTAACCTAAAATAAGGAATTTAAGTACCTTTTATGCAATTTGAATAAATACGTTTAATTTTAAATATGTTCTTGTGCGATTCCTCTAATATCGAATTGTTAGTTTTAAAAAAGTAATATTTTGATTGCTTTAGAGAGCTCAATTTGGGAGATGGGTACAGGTACCGCCGCCCCAGGAACTATTTATTGAATAACCATCACTTCTTCCATAGGCCACCCCAAATGGTTCGCTATGTTTGGTGACTTAGCAGGGGTGCCCGGATTCATGGAGTGGGGTTTGTCCGGATCATGGCGGCGGATGCGTCTGTTTGCCAACTGCGTGGCAGGCCGGATCGGGAGAGACTAGTTGAGGTAGATCTTTGACCTCTCCAGCAGGACTCTCGGAACATTGTCTTTAACCAAAGTGGGAGACTCATACGTCCGTCTCTCCGGGACATATTTCCCCCAGATTCCTACTCACCCCTCTTACCTTTTTCCTTCCCAGTATTTCCTCTCTTTTCTGTCCTTAAAAGAAGACCCTCCAAAGATGACATAGGTTCTGAGGAGAATTATTTTCTTAAGGACTTCCTGTGTGGAGGTAATGTAAAAAAAAGAGATCGAAACGGCCTGTCCAAATTAAATTGCGCGCGTTTAAGCGCATTTTATAAGCAATTACTAATTAATCACACGTAATATATGCATATACATTAACATGTAAGTTATATATACATACATGTACATATTTACCTTAAACTAAGTAAAATAAGTTTTATTTTTATGTTCAAAGTTAAAACTACCCATTGACAAACTACAAAGTAGCTTATCTGAAGTTATGGCTTGACCAAGTTTCAGACGAGTCGGATCCTGTCGAGTCAGGATAACACAAGAGATTGTGCGAGACGATATTTGAACATCATTGAAGCAAGATTGCCATTTAGCCTCTCAGAAACTGGGCGTAATTCAATAGTACACAACTGCTAACCCTGTACAAATTGCAAGTGCGCCCCACGGTTGAATTTGGCTACCACCTCTGGTCTGGAGCCCCAAAATACCTAAAAAAAACCCTCAACTCTGTGCAGAAATGGGCGGTCCGTTTGATAGATTATCCTAACTTAACAAACGGATTGCAATCTTTAGAGGACAGGCATCAGGTGGGAATGCTGTCCTTATTCTACCGGTATTATGATGGAAGATGCTCCGAGAAACTAGCGTCATTGATCCCCCCGGCACCGGTGCATAGTCGGGAAACACGCCAAACACGCGCCCAAGTTATTGAAGCAAGATTGCCAGAGTTAATTTAGCCTCTCAGAAACTGGGCGTAATTCAATAGTACACAACTGCTAACCCTGTACAAATTGCAAGTGCGCCCCACGGTTGAATTTGGCTACCACCTCTGGTCTGGAGCCCCAAAATACCTAAAAAAAACCCTCAACTCTGTGCAGAAATGGGCGGTCCGTTTGATAGATTCTCCTAACTTAACAAACGGATTGCAATCTTTAGAGGACAGGCATCAGGTGGGAATGCTGTCCTTATTCTACCGGTATTATGATGGAAGATGCTCCGAGAAACTAGCGCCATTGATCCCCCCGGCACCGGTGCATAGTCGGGAAACACGCCAAACACGCGCCCAACATTTGTACACGGTTGACATTAGTCACATGAGTACGGGCCGTTTCTACGACTCGTTCTTGAGTTCAACAGCTCGGCTGAGGAACGATTTGCCGGCCTCTGTGTTTCCTCCCCCTACAACATGGGTCTCTTCAAGACCACTCCTTCCACTCCTCAAATACACCTTATAAAGTTGATATGAACCCCATCTTTAAGCGAAAAACACCTAGGTACTCCCAGAATCGTCGACAGGCTTGAAAGACACAAAACTGAATGACAACAATAATAACATTCCGTAGTATAATATGATCAACGGGAAATAGGATTGTAAGGAGCCATAAGCCTAATATAAACGATTCTTTTTTACGTTGAAGAAGAAGATTACAATAATAATCTAAACGAAAATATGAAAGAGAACAAGACAGAAAAATAGAAAAAGACAATGGTCGCAACTGGAACTCGAACCCAGACCTCTCGTCTAACCGGGATATGCGCGTTAACCAATTTCGCTATTGCCACCTTCTGTCATATTTGTCAATCTCATATTTCAAATTTTAGAATTAACAATATTACCTTCAACTAATTCTTGTTTCCATATTATGGGAACTACCCTTTTTATAGGAAACAATCATTTTAAGAATTAGGTTTCATTCATTCTAAGAATTTTATTTTCATAAGGTTAAACGAGAGGTCTGGGTTCGAGTCCTAGTTGCGACCATTGTATTTTTCTGTGTCTTGATCTCTTTCATAATATTTTCGTTTAGATTATTATTGTTGTCTTCTTCTTCAATGATATAAATGTATTGATGGGAATAACCTTCAAAAGTTATAAAAAAGAGTTTTTCTTATTGTTTGGTTATGAAACAGTTTTAAAAAAAAACTTAATCCATATTCCCCAAGTCCTTCCATCATGTATTCCATTCTCTTCCTCCTTTCCTCAAAGTCTCCACCAGGAAAAGAAGAAGATGTTCTTACCTACATGTTGAACAATATTGCCACTCAAGTTTGCATTACCTACTTGTAACAGTTGCAATTTGATAGTGAGATGGGTCACAACTCGCTCCTTCGAAATATCGCAAATAATAGAAAATTCCATTTTTTATTTACTCAAAGTGTCGTGGCCTGAAACCTGGTGTTTTTGCAAATATATTGTGAAACCAGAATCAATCCTGAACAGCCTTAAGAAGCCGTCAAAGGTAAGAGACTTCCTTTCAAAACCTATTTTCCTTCGATCATACTTCAGAACACAATACATGGTATATTCGTCGCCATAAAAAGGATTTACAGTACACATTCTCGTGTCGTGGCATCGGCCGCGACACTTATAAAAATTGAATGTTCGTTTAAACTTTTATAAAGTACAAGTTCCATAAGGATAAATTCGGATATATTTATCCGAGACGCTATCCATGTCACAAACCGATTTTTAGAATGATTGTTTCCAATAAAAAAGAATAGTTGGCCATAATACGGAAAAAATAATTAGTTGAAGATAATATTGTTAATTCTAAAATTTGAAATATGAGAATGACAAATATGACGGTTTGACAGAAGGCGGCAATAGCGAAATCGGTTAACGCGCACGTCCCAGTCAGATGAGAGGTCTGGGTTTGAGTCCCAGTTGCGACCATTATCTGTCTATTTCTATTTTTTGTCTTGTTATCTTTCATATTTTCGTTAAGATTATTATTATTATCTTCTTCTTCAATGATATATTACATTGATGGTGTTGAAAGTAGTTTTTGAGCGTCGGGATTACCAAGGTTGAAAGAATTGGTTCCAGAGGCTGAGGAGCTGGAGTAGGAGGTTTGACCTGTGCTCCGTCTTCTCATCAGACGAGTGTATATTAATACTCAACCATGAGGAATAGTCAGGCTCCTGGGGGTCGCGGTACTTTCAGGCCGCGATCCTATGTTCAATGATTATACTGGATGATGATTGATAACACTGTACTCTTATTTGAGTGATTTAACATTTATTTAAGATTTTAATAATTTACACAATTAGTGTTCACGTATGGAACGGGTAGAGAGGTACAAAACGCGAACGGGCGGTTGGATCGAGTGCTAGGAACGGAATAATTTGCACGGTCATTCTCGGAGCGGTGCCGAGATATTTTTCGGAGAGGTGGCGGTGATGCCACACGTAAAAATGAATGTAAGTGATGCCCATAGTTAGTTAGTTAGTTAGAAAACAGAGTTTTTCTTATAAAAAAATGATAATTTTTTTGTTAAAATCAGTACATTCATTGTTGTTTGCTTGTTTTTTTCTAAAATGATTGAATGGCATGGTGTAACTTACATCGTGTAATTTACCATATTGAACAAATGAGTTACAGCAAATTAACTGTCAAGAGTAGCTGTTGTAAACACTGATTATCGTTCACAAACGCCTAATAATTACATAGGAGCGCTATGATCCGATACGTGAATGACTACTTTAATATTATTTGATTTCGTATTTTGAGTTAGTACTGTAATAAAGGTAGGTAATTATCATTATCTGGTGTAATGAGCGGATATTATATATCTTGATACGATGTGAAAAATAGAAGGTGCAGCGATCAAAAATCGTACAAATTATAATTTATTTAGACAGATTATTGGTGTAATAATCAGTATTTTTAATGCAAGAACTGATAGCTCAGAGAATGAGATTTCACAGTATTAATAGTTCCACATAAGAGTTTACAATTTTACATGTCATTTTTAGGAATGGTGTTGCTTGGAATTTTTAAGAAAAGAAGGAGTGAACCTAATTCTTGTAGAAAATAATTATTTAATGTTTTTGTGAATACCGCACAAGAGTTCCAATTGCTTCTTTTCGGCTGCGGCAAATGTGGCGTTGTATTGAAGAGAGCTTTGTAATATATATTCTTTGGATCATTGATTCCCAAAGGGATCCAGGTAAACCCCTAGGGGTCCACGAGAGACCGGGCGATAAAGAAATAGAGTATAGAGAATAGGCGCGATAAAGAAGTGGGGGTCCACGAACTGGTTTCGCGGACCCCCACTTGCCCATATCCATATCCCATCCCATCCCATTACGCCCCCTCCATGACAGATAACAGCGACTGGCGTACAGCGCACATTGTTGTACCTGTTATGCATGAGATGATAATAATATTTTTTTATTTATTAATTTCGCTAAGATATTATTAAGAAATAACGCCATATAAATATTTTACAAAAAATTGTTTACAAATATTTATACATTGAAGAAATTTCAAGGAAATTCAAAAAAAAAACAGGCAGTGGTGAAGATTTCGTCAATGTGGAGAGATTATTTCAATAATCAAAAGAATTTCCCTTTTGAATCTCTCCTCACCTACGCGAAATATGCCAATCTCGGAAGAGATTTGGTTCAGGAGCAATATACTCCTTCCTACCGGGAGAACTATTGGCAGGTTAATCCTACAAGCAGGGAGATAATCTATAGATCTTAAAACGCCCAGCTAGGCAAGAGGGGGGGGGGGGGCGTAATGGGATATGGGTGTACTGTACTGGAATGGGGACATACCCATACCCCTCCCCCCGCCCCCCCCCGTCCCATATCCCATTACGCCCCCACCGTCGTTTGCAAATATAATCGAATCGAATCGAATACTGGTCCATTTTGCCCCCGTTTGAAAAAGCAGGGGGTCCACTGCGACCAGTAAAATTTTGAAAGTGGTCTACGAGGAAAAAGGTTTTGGGAACCTCTGCTTTAGAAGCTTGTTGTAACAGAGACCGAGTGACAAAGAGGGCCTAAATTTTTTTTTAAATTTTCTATTTTCTTATATGCCGTGAAGTGGGAATCACTTAAATTTACCGTATTTCAATGTACTGTGTACAATGAACCAGTGTCCATCATCAGCCCTGATGATGAACACTGTAACACTGTCCGAAACGTCGGCTAAAGAAACACTCCAAAAACAAACAGCGAAAATATTTTTGGCCTTGAAAATCTAAAATCGTATCCAAAATAAACCGCATTTCAAACTGGGAGTTTTATTATAATATTCATTAAAGTAAAATAATGCTGGTACCTACTTTTTCGAATTTTACCCATTTCGCAGGAATGTTTAACATCACCCATGCACAGACAACCGAAATCAGTATGTTTAATTGGATGGAGTTAAAATTTGGAAACAGTTTAATTAAATATGTTAAGAATAAAAGCCAGCCATTAAATTAACTTAATGAATATTATTTGTTTGTTTTAATTTTGGTCGCTAACCAATGGTTCTGTGCCTCTGTAATTAACCATTACAACCACAGTAACCCAATAAATCAGTTTTCATACCCGCGCAGATTAAGTAGGAGAAGTTTGTTGGTTTACCTGTTTCTAATATTATGTAGAAAGTATTTTTGTCTGTGCAAGTGTCGCATAGCGCCATTTCTAGTCCACTGGACACGAAATCCAATAATTACTTGTATCTACCTACATGACAACAATCTTGTAGCATTTAAAACTAATGATGGAATCGGTGATTATCATTCTTAGAAACACGAACCACAGAGAATAAAATGATTTAATGAAAATGTACACAGCGTAGGTACATACAATTAAAATAATTATTTACGTACCTGCTAATAACACCTATTGAAAACCTGTTATAAACCTTGCGTACGTGATGTAGCATACAATCGATTCATATACTATCGTTCTTAGGTTTATGATTTAACAATGAAATTGAAGATGTTAAGATATCGAATAAATCATTTATTAAATTAAAAGAAGACAATATTAGCGAACTCAATCGATACTCTGGAAACAGGACAATCAGTAAAAGATATTTGCACCTCTGGGACTCGAACCCAGGACCTTTCGCTTTCCGGGCAAATGAGCTAATCACTGCGCCAAGGTGTCGATATCCGATTTGGTCATTTTTAACTGTATCATTTTTCGTCTAAGAACAACATTATATTCATTTTCTTAACGAACATTTTATTGGCTCCTATCTTTTATGTATAATTGCTAGATCCAAACCCGAACTAAATGCTTCATTGAATTAAATATTACAATTTGAGGTTTTACTCATAAAGTTAAAAACAAAAAAATTCATTTATTTGTTCCAAAAATCCTGGGCGAGATTACATTAGGAAATGAATTCTTTATGAAAAAGAGATCAATGCGTGGTCCTTTACGAAACCGCCTATCATGCATGGAGAATAATTGAAAAAATTATTGTAACTAGAAACCAAATTAACTTTCTTTTCATAAAGACTTTTAAATTCCTAAAAAGTTTTTTTGAAAATTCATACTATTTTAAAATCCGAATAATCTCAATTGTCCGGGAAAAATGTCATGGCACGCAGCTGCTAAAAGCAAACATTCAATTCTTCAAACATCACAAATTCACTTTGTGGACAAACATTTATTTTAACAAAATATTTTTCTGATATTAGTATTCCTCTTTCAGTGATTAAAAGTTGTCTCCTTATTTTTGACAGGTACAAATAAAAATAACAAATCGTAAAGAATGTATTCATATTAACAAATAGCCACTTAACTTCTCTACCGATATATTTTGTGTAAAATACCAACAGGTCATTAATTATACTACGTAAATAATAACGTTTTGCTCTTAACGACTTCTATTATCTTTCATGAAATCATATTATTTCTTTTTGTCCCCTAGTCGATGAATAAAAATAATTTCTTCATTTTTTAATCCTTCGAAATAAATAGAGACATTCATTATTAAATTTATAATTGTCATCTTTGAACAGTAAGTGTTGCGTTGATATTTAAAGATATTAATATTATCAAATTATTCTTTTCAGTGAATGTTGCTGCCCCAATAAAAACGGAGTCTTACAGATGACGACATGGACCGGATGAATGATGAACTTGAGAACCCAATGGGCATGAAATTATCGTTAGAGTCCGTAGGTTCAAATATGGCGACAGATTGAACACGTGGGAAGAACCCCAGATAAAGAGAGGTAACCTAGACAGATTACGGGAGAGAACTTTTTTTTTTACATTAACTCCGTACAGGAGGTTCTGAGGAAAATAATTCCTTCAGGGCCTATGTCATCTTTGAAGATGCTGTGTGGAGGGTGTTTTTGAGGAGAGGAATGGGTGGTCTTGAAGACACCTATGTTGTAGGAGGGAGGAAACACAGAGGCCGGCAAATCGTTCCACAGCCGAGCCGTTGAACTCAAGAACCAGTCGTAGAAACGACCCGTTCTCATGTGACTAATGTCATCCGTGTACAAACGTTGGGCGCGTGTTTGGCGTGTTTCTCGACTATGCACCGGTGCCGAGTGGATCAACATCGTCCATTGTAATACCGGTAGAACAAGGATAGCATTCCCACCTGACGCCTGTGCTCTAAAAATGCAATCCGTTTGTTAAGTTAGAAGAATCTATCAAACGGACCGCCCGTTTCTGCACAGACACAAGGGTTTTTTTTTTTTTTTTTTAAGTATTTTGGGGCTCCAGACCAGAGGTGGCTGCCAAATTCAACCGTGGGGCGCACTTGCCATTTGTATAGGGTTAGCAGTTGTGTACTATTAAAGTAACTGCGGGCCCTGTACAGTATGCCCAGTTTCTGAGAGGCTAACTTAACTCTGGCTTCGATGGAGCCCCCGTACCTGAGCTGGTCACTTAGAGTTACGCCAAGCATATCTACGGAAGGCCTGAGATTAGAATCCAACTGAGTAAGAAGAATGAAGAACGATTGGAAGGCATAGAGACTGGAGAAGAACGGCTAGGGAAGGGTAGCGGGTAAAGAAGGTCAAATCCTGTCAAGACGTAGCGCCTTTAAGTTATTAGAAATTTTGAAGGATAGTATGCATTGGTCCACGATTTGTCGCGGTCACATATTGAAATTCTATGTACGTTTTTTTTAAGCGAGCAGGTTTATTACCAATATAACATCATAGTAATATTTTACAGGAATTTATTATTATAATAGAAATTTCTTGAGAGAAAAAAACTCTGTCGAGATATTGACAATCAAATAAATATTAAAACAGAGATATCTGACAGCGAAAACATTTACTAAAGAAATTTTGTCTAACGAGGAGGATATTGAATATTAATTTTGTCTAATAGGCTTGTCAATAATAATTTATCTATGTATATTGTATATATTAATAATCTTTGTAATGTTGGAATTCTATTGAAATTTATGTGAATAAATTAGCACTTAACACGTGTTAACGATCATAATTCGTGAACAATAATGTTTTTTTGCGGAGTTTTACAAAATACTTTAACACTTATTTTAATTCTTTACAATAGGCATTATGCATAACGGAATTCAAATTCCTTAAAGTACTTGTATATGTACAGATTTATGACTGTAGGTGTTGAGTTTTAATACAATTTGAAGACGTTGTCTTTTTTAAAGTGTGTCATTGACGATCTTCGTAGTGAAATGGTCAGCTAACAATAGAACTGATGACTGTTATTCGTTCGTATAGAGTTATAAACTACAGGCAAGAACAATGGACAATGCGTCAACCTCTTGAACGTGGGATGACATTTCGGAAAGGGTGCGAAAATTATCTTTATGAGTTCTGTCAAAGATCGGTATAAAAACAAGGTAATTGTTTCTAGCGATTGTTTTCTGTTTAACAGATAGTACATCTTATTATTAGTGTAAATTACATGATAATATCGTAAGAATTTTTTCCAGAATAGCTAAGTAACTAAAAAAAAGTCTCCCATTTTGCAAATAATTGTCAAAAAAATATATCCATACAAATTTTAACTGATTTTATTATTTCTACACAAACCTGAATACATACCCAACAAGATAAAAAAAAACAATTCAAAGGAGTTTTCAAAGCTATAATGACCTAAATACTCTTTTTAAAAAAAATGTTAAATAATATTATTTCCGCCATTGACAATTGCACAAATGGCATAGAACATTAATTTGAAAGCATTTAGAGAAGCTACAATAATCAAATAAAAAGTAGCTCCCGGATTGATATTGGGGCAAGCGGTTCTAAGTTCGTCTTTCATACAGTTTCTTTACATATAAGAGTTATGATCGCATTTAAAAAAAAACAATTGCTAAAGTTTTTTTTGTTTAATTGCTGGCGCCACACTCTACAGCATTGTTTAAATCTATTATTTATTTATTAATTTATTTATTTTTTCAGGTTCTCCGTAAAACAGTTGTTCACCAAAATATTATGTACAAAATTACAAAATTACAAAAAGTGTGTATGGGGGCAGTTTTACTATGTTGTGACGTATGTCAGAAGATAGTTCCTGAACTCTCTGTAGGTGACATTGCAGATGTAGATGCTCAATGCAGAATCGTTAAGCATTTGAGTTGCTCTGTCTAATTGAGCATGATACGCAGAAGTTCTCGCTTTCGGAGCATACAAAAGTGCATCTCATGTACATGGGTTCTCCCACAATCATATGTATTAGGGACATATAAGTTTACAAATATAGTAGACATATATTTTCTATTAATTCATAGTCATTGTCAACTCATTTAATCTGAAGAAATAGGCCTTCAACTATCTAGCTGTATACGGTGTTAACTTTTATGGAGAGAGTCTTGGCGCCATTGCGATAAAATCAACGATTACACACTTCCTACCTACAAACTAACTGAAGGCTTCAGTAGTAAAATCAGTGGTAAAAAAACAGAAGGGCTTGTAATATTTACAATATTACAAATGAGTAATGTATTATAAAAAAAATAGGACCATTAATTTTATGGACATGGCACGATCAAGTGAAATAATTAATTGAGTCAGAATGACAAAAGAGTATGTATGAGACGATGAATGAATGTGAATGAAGTAAGGAGTGTTTGCCATTGACGAGTTGTTTTTGGTTCGAGTTAGTTAGTTAATTTTCAAAACTTTTTTAAACCCTTGTCCTGGGCCTTAGGAACTTCCAGTGGGTCTGTTTTTTATATATATTTTTAACATGTATGTGACGTGCATGTATGGTGTGAAATATTCCTCACGCTCAATCAACTCAAATTTTCAAAATTGTAACTGTGCTTATGTGCTATATATATTCTCAGAAAGTTATTTTATTTTTGTAGTTATAATTTTATTAACGTTTTTCATTCGAAAGTGGATTCCGAAGTTATGTTGTAATAATAATTAGCTCTATATTATTACTTTTTCTACTAAGTCTGAAGTATTAATTTTTTTTTGTTATTTATAAGTATTATGTAGAACTAGCAAGTTTTTGTTTTACTTATGCATTAAAAGCAAGTATTTACGTTTAACAAGCGTCAAGCAGATTCGAGGTCGAGACCTTTCTCATAAGAATGAAATGATTTTTAAAAAATTTTTTCACAGCTTAAAAAAATTGTTGGTTTAACCGTGAAAGTGTAGCATCGTGTGCAACCCCTGCATAGTGCTCACGCTCAGTGCAACGTGACCGCAGAAAGCTGCTCCCAGTGTTGCCATATCGACCCAGTGATCTGAATTAATACACCTTCTACCCATTGGTACCTAGTACCTACCTTCTGGGAGCAACTACAGTAGTGAGTAGGCACTGTAATGGCGGCGGGCATAATTCAATTGTCTCCGAACTCGTTTGTGCCACCGTGCTTTCCACGGATTAATGAAACTCGTAGACGGAACATGATGGAATTATTACAGTACTGTTTTTAATTTCCGCATTACGTAGAACACGTAATTGTGTATCTATCTACGATACGTTATGAATACCACACACATTGAATCCTGTAAGATTGTCATAATAGCTTTCGTTATTACATTACAAACAGCACAGATAACTTATCGAATTTCCACTAATGGAAAACAAATAATTAGTAAAGACATTGTTGTAGTTTGAGCCAAGCACTACGAAGTAATGCAAAATCATGTGTTTTTGGTTTGAACATTTGATCGCTAAGAAATGGATGTTTTTCATTAAATTCTAGAGTATTTTTTTGATAAGTCTTTAGTTTGTATAAATAATAGAGTATTTTTTTGATAAGTCTTTTTATGGGCTTGGAAAAAATACTGTATCAGGCCTATAAAAACTCCTTAAAAGCTTAAAATCTCCTACTAATGAATCCTCTTTCGGTTACGGTTTTATTGTATAATGTGGTAAATTAAATCTTTCGACAATGATTGTAAAACATTTAAATGTTTGTGCCTAAACTTCGCAAAATAATATAAAACTGTATTTGGCGAAGTTTTTTTCTCACAATATTAAAACAGGCGGGTGGAATTTGAACCTTACTGCCATCTACATAAAGAGTGTTATTGTTAGCGGTTCGATTCCAAATGACGTGGTGCATCGTGGTGACGCATTGTTATTGTTGGCACGGTTTCATGCCAAATGAGAATAAAGTCAACTCAACATCTCGTTGAAGTCATTAAAAGCTATGAAAAAAAATATTTTAAATTAGCCGATAACCCTAATCTAACGTAACCTATTTAACCAATTTTTTTATCACTCTAAATGACTTATCTGAGATGGTTCTGAGTTGGTTTCATTCCGAGTTTCCGGTGTTAGCACAAGTAGCCAAGGAGTTATCTTTTTCTCACTTTATGCGAAGAAAGTGCAAAAGCGGTATTCTGGATCTGAAACGTTTTCTCCTCAAACCTTAATACGGTTAAGACGATCTTTTAAAGTTCATATACATTAGAAGATCTGTGAAAAGTAGATCTCGCGTTCAAATTTTCTCTTTTTTAATAAATTAAAACCTAAATTTATTTTACCAATTAAGGAATTATACCAGCTATCCAAAAAAACTTCATTATCTCATAATAATAATATTTATTATTTAATAATTATTATTTTTTTACTTTCTTCAGGCAAGGTAAACCCCATAGTATTGAAAAGCTCAGTCAAAGTTAGTCAATTAGTTAAAAGAGCCATCTGGTCGAAGTAATTCTTGCTTAAATAATATAGTGGATGCATCAGAATTTCGAAAACGCAAAGCAGTGACCTAGTCAAAGTTGGCCATCAAGTCAAAGTAAGTTTTGCTTGAATAATAAAGTAGATTCAGCCGATTTAATTATTATTAATATTTCAAATAGGTAACCTAGACAAAGTTAGCTACCTAGTCAAAGTTAGCCACCTGCTCAAAGTAAGTCTTGCTTGAATAATAAAGTGGATGCAGCAGATTTTTGAAACCGAAAACGGAACGTACAAACAAATTTACAGACTGATGATATGCCGAACAGTCGCGTTAAAGTAGGAATTCACAACGCACAGTCAATTATGATTCTTGCATATTTTCTTTTTGCGCTACCGTATCTACGTCGCGTTAGGAGGAAAATGTATAAGTATGAAGTTGATTTTTTCCGTTCTGTTTGTACCGTTTTCTATGGAATTATCACCGTCGCGGACTCGCGGTATTAGAAATTAGAACAAATCATGTAGTGTATGCTATCTCTTGACCACTGAGAAATGATAAATGATGCCTCCGTAAAATGGTCCACATTTGAGAATTGATATATCAAAAGAAATATTGAACATGCTTTGTTTAAGAGTACGTACCATCTATACCAAAGAAAGATTTGGTCTGATCCATAACAAGAAATCATCATTGTTATTATTCAGTGAAATCTTTATAATTCTTTTTTTCCTTCTTTTTAAAATGAAAGACAAACTTTCCCGGGTTATAAGCTGGCAGTATTTGAAAAACTACTACATCTAAACTTAACAACCTTTATAACCTAAACTGGAGTTAGCAGAGGAATTGATCCCATAACGATTCATTTTCCACTGAACTACTAACCGGTCAATCATCATTCATAATATTTCTGGAAGATAATATTTTGTAGCTGTTTCAAGAACTTATGTAATGCGAGTTACAATAGAACTATCCTTATTCTTATGTACGATACATAGACGGTTACACCCAAACTAAAATACGCATTGAGAGAATTAACTCTTGCAACACAATACCAATTCTAAATATATATAAATACACAATTCACCACATTCTACATCTCTGCCCTGTAGACACTGTAGTGCTATCCAAATTGTTGGCTAAATAAGGAGGAAGCGCAAGACGGCATAATAACCCAAAAATTAATCACGATAATCATTGTTGATACTTATTTTGTTGTGACTACAATATTATAATGTTGATAGTAACTAGGTTGTAAGTTTTCAACCAAATCGGTGACTTGTCTTAAAAATGGACAAACCTACAACTTTTTTGTTACTTCGAGTAAGGTTGAGCCAATGACAAAGATTTTTAGTGTATTCAGTACAAAGGAGTATTAATAATTAGTCTACAATGTCTCCTATTTTTATGTTAGTATTTAATGGGTCCCGGAAAACGATACTAAAACTTTTATTAATAAATGTCGTTTTTCCCTGACTCCCGGAACAGGTAAAATTTAATGCTGCTTCAATTTTTATAGATTTTGAATGTATTATGTTTGGTAGTTTACAGAAAGGAACTTACGCTACACCTTCGTAAGCTGTGGGAGTTCCGAAAAGACACGCCATGTTCAAATAGTAGCTGTGTCATAAATTGTGATATCTATGTTAGAATTAGTATGAAAAATGTGTGTAATAATGACCTGTACCCGCACCCTGAAGCCCATTTCATGGCTCACTCCAGCTTGCTACAAGCTCCTGGGGTATAAACCCAGTTTAATGACTCAGATTCAATGATTGTCATGTTTGATGGTGTTATAAGAAGTAATCTGGAGTATGCCAGTAGTTTGTGGACTCCGCACCAAACTAAACAGAAAATTTGATAGAAAAAAATCATTAGGAATATCTGTATTACATATCGATCTCTAGTTGATTAGTCAGACATCTCCAAATAATAAGTTTTGTGATAATGAAAAAACAACATTCGATTGCTCCCCATAATCCAAATATTATTTACACACATGTAAACATGCTAAAAAAGACACTGGGAGGCTTAAAGATCCAGTGCATTGTTACATATATTTTGAAATATCCTACTAGTGACCCAGAAAACATCAACATTTTGTTCAATTCACTACAAGTTATTCTGCATTATAATTTATTTAGTGGTGTCTAAGAGTTTTCTAAGTATTGTACAAGACAGAGGGTAAACTTTTAAATACTCAAATTTCGATTTTTCGGTGATGTCTGACTAATCAATTGGACGATCGATATGCTGACGCATGGAACTTATCAAGGGTTCATACACCAAAAGGCAATGCCTAGAAACCAGACAATCTGCAAATCTTGAAATACTAATTTAAACATAGTGAATAATTCTCTTGACAGCCCATTCCTCTTGGAATGTTATGGCTTGTACGAGACTGAAAACTTCATTGCAATCGTCACCACGACTTCTTCAAGATACCACACGACGGAACAAATGTTGTAGCACAGCATAGCATGACAAGAGGAATGGTGTTGTTGAATAATTTTTCCAAGTAGTAGATACATTTAAATGCTCTTTAAATAAACCTTAAAACTTAATTAAAGAAGACAATATTAGCGAAACTCAATCGAAAATCTGAAATAGAAAAATCAAAAAAAGATACGGCCACATCTGAGGAGTTTTTTCTGACTTTTCTGTTTCAGATTTTCAATAAGTTAAAAATAAAAACCTTAAAATTTTTTTTATACCTACACCCCAGATGGTAAGAATGTAAAAAAGAGATATCTTAAAAATGGATAATTATTTCTGTTGTAAAATAAAATAATAATTTTTTTACAAAGGTTACAAGCTAAGTCGACAAATACATCGGGTTCGATCCTCCAAGCTAAGCTAAGTTCTCCATCATTCACAATTTTTTCTGCCTACAATGATGTTAGTAGGAGGAATAAAATAAAATATTTTCATGTTATTCACATCTATGGAATGTTAGTCTGTCAAAAAAATAATTGAGATGTGTGAAAATAATTTGATGATATTTTCATTATCAATATTTATGATCTGTTATGAATGTCTTTAATTTATTCGATTTTATAGCAAAATTTTCCGCACGAATGACAGAGGTCATCTTATAAAAACTAATTGAAACTGAAAAAAAAAATGATTAGATATAATATATAAAGTCAAATCATAACGTCATTGCTTCCTAGGTTTTTTTTAAAACCGTATACAGCGAACCCCAGCGAAAAATATTAAAAAGTCTTGCCTACTAATAGACATATAAAAAATATGACCACCTGCATAAATATAATTTAATTCGCCTAATAACTTTTACGAACACTTCTACGAATGATACAAATTAGTTAATAAGGAAACGATTCGAACGACAGTTGGTACACATTGACATTCTCAGACATTTTAAAGATACCATATTAATCTAGTTACAAAAAAGTTGCATTGACCATGATTGTATTAACTGTCACTTGTCACTCACGTACCTACTGAAAAGTCATTTAAAACATGGAGAAATCATAACGTAAATATATATTTAAACATCTAATCAAAATAATATAGTTCGGCAAACCGGCTCGAATCTGATAAAGAGAAAACAATTCCCGGTGAAATTTTGATCTACACAGTGTCTTGGTGCTTCTAAGAATATATTATTTCAGTTTGATACCTAATTTGGGCAGATTTTTTCAGATTATTAAATGTTTGACATTTGATAGTTGGCTTGCCGGATATTGATTTCAAAATCGACACGTCATGCCCTTGGTACAACAAGGTACTAACTGCCATGCATGTGAGTTACTGAGATATTGATGTTCAAATTTTGAATCCCAAGTAAATATACTAGTTGAAAATTATGAAAAAGTGAATATGAAGAACGTACTATAATTATTGTCTTTAAGATCATCATTGAAAAAAAAATGCAAAAAAATTTGCATTTAGCCAAACGACTAAGTAATAAAATCGGATAGAACCTTGTTGCTTTGAAAATCAGCTTAACTTAGAGCAACAGGGTTCTATCCAACCCTTTTTTTTTGGTTGATTGCCCCTTTTTTACGTAGAATGTGCTTAAATATATTTCAATTACAATACGTTCTGCACCTTCACATTGTCATAAGAATCATATTTCGTATATTTTCACTCAATTCGCAGATGGAATCTTGTTGTTCCAAGCGAATTAGTTCAAAGTACAACAAAAATGGAACCACGATGCTCGAAAAATATTTTATCTACAGCAGATAGATCGAATGTTTAAATTGTTCGTAAATTTTTCAAATGGTACCTAGCTAAACCAAATTTTAATTGGAACTAAATTGATCTTAAAATTAAAAGTAACTTTACAACATAATTATCTGCCAACTTACAGTGAAGTTGGACATATTTTGAACAGTGTTTTGAAGTGATAAAATTCTGAGAAACTTTGTGCAAAAAAGCCGATTTTAGAAAAAATGATCAAATATTACCTCGTGATCCCAAAATAACGACATTTTAGTTAAATAACGAGGCTATTTATTTGTATTATCCATATTTAAATTTTTTTAAATTAAACTGTTACGTAAAATATTTGTGAATACAATTAAGTAGGTAGATATTTAAGCCGCGGCATACCCTATTTCTATCGATTTATTACAGTACTTTAAACACTTTAAGTTTTGAAGCTCTTAAAAATATAAGTTAACATGTAGGCATTCCCGGGGCCGAAATGCAAATTATATAAAATTGCCTCGATATAAAAAAATCGCAAGGTATGCATCGAAAAATATTATAAACACGCTTGTTTCAGTTATTTTACAAGTTATTGAAAAAATTCACAGGGTTTCTTTAAATACTGTTTTAGACAACGCCCGCGAGATTTTTGCTCTATTTTAAACGAGTCGTGTTTTATTAAACATTTTCACAATTTTCGCTTTAATATAATCGATTTTAACATTAGCGCGCTCTGTCTAACGTGCGTATTTATATATCGCTACATCTCCTTTTTTTGAGCGGTTATACGGCACCTTAAGAACCTACTTATTAATGTGATGATTTCAGCGGAAGATTTTGGTTTCGATTTATTAAATAAGAGAAAATTAGAAACAATTTTTTTTTGGGCGCGATGTTTACTATTCAGTCATTGTTATTGTCATCGTAACACACAGTCATTATAAACTCTAGTTATTACTATTTTATTTGTATACCAATCTTTTTATAAAAGAATAAAAATTATTTTTTTACGAACAAACTTTAATGACTAAAACTTGCTCTGCTATAACATTTTTCTTTGTTTCCATGACTTAACTAAGTGTTTAAAAAATGCCCTTTTTCCACTTTAAAAAAATAGTCTCGCCATCACATCTAATTACGAAGAGAAAGGTTCATATCAGAAGGCTGTTGCGGCTACGTCACTAGCCATTAGTACCTGTTTACAAAATGCCAAACGACTGAAATAATTCTTAATTGTTTAATCTCTGTGACTTTACCTGGCGTCTGGCGCCGCGTTTATTTGTTACTAATTTGTCTCCATAAAGGAATGCAGATAAAGAATGTTGACCTTAAGTGTCTACCTTCCGCTTGGATTGAATGTCAGGGCTGGACAACATTGGAATATTTCTATTACACTTATAAAAACAATGTCGCTCGCATCATTATAGGAATTCTTTTCATTACTAATAAGTTTATAAATCAATTGACAAGGATTTTATGTTGTATTGTGTATGACGCACGAAAGCAACTATTTTACAATTACAATAATTGGCAAGCGATCCAAAGAGTCATTTATTTGTGTCAAGGGATCTAAACTATTTTGTTGGATTCTTTGAAGAGATACATTGATAGAAGTGCATTGTTGGCGTGCCCGTATTCCCGAGATTATTTCAATTTTCCACTTCCAGCAAAATTTATCAAACTTTTTCTAACACCGAAATTATTTCTTGTACATATAATTCATTTCATTGGCCTGTATTAGGTCTAGGCGCCAAAAAGTCTTATATGAATTCTGATGATGGGATTAGGCCACAGGTGAAGATTAATGGAATCCAAATATCGATATACAATAATAATAGATTTTCCCTCTTACATCTAATTTCAACCCAAAAATAACAACATCCATGAGTAATTTCATAAAACAACTCCCTATCAAATTCCGATGCCTCGCTTTGAAAGCCTAGATATAAATCCAAGTTACCCAAAATATAAAATAGAGCCTAAAGTTATTGCAAATCTCAAGCTGTATTTAATGATTTTATCGGCCAATAGCAAGCCTGAAAAGCATGCGTCACAAGATATAGAGACGAATTTAACAACCCAACTTGATGTAAACTTTTTGTATATCTACGCTTCTTCTTCGTACGCGAAACCATTGAAGATCATTCATTTTGCTACAAAGTGCATGCTGGAAGACAAATTTTCTCAAAACAAAAACAAAAGTTGAACGGCAAAACCTCTCCCAATCTTTAGACTGCGAGATGGTGCACTTTCTTTTTAATATTTTTGGTTTCGATGTTAATTATAGGGTACATTTGCCCTGTCTAGATAATTATTGATCGATGAATCCAAACAATAGGGTTCGTTGATGGAATGTAAGAAAATTAAGATGGACCATGATTCATTATTTCACAAAACTGGCGTTTAAAAGTTAGCCAAATAATTCTCGTAGAGGATAATCTGCACAAATTTGGTGTGCTTACATACATACAGCATTCAGTCTCCGCTATTTTTTTTTTGCTTTCTTTTCTGATACTAAGATTTTGGTAATCCTTGTAATATAATATTTATATGAAAATAACATTGCGGTACGTATTTCAAATATCATTTCTGCTGTTGCTCCTACTTTTGTATTTTTCAATCTCCGTTATTCTAACTAAAAATGTAAAAGTTTTATTAATCTTTTTATGCAAAACTTTTGTTGAGTTTCAAACGAAACTCTTATATTACACTAGAAACAACAATGTGTTTTACAGAGCAGTTAATGAAATAAGTTTAAAAAGAAAAAAAAAAGTATGTCTGTAAAGTCGGTTTACGGACGATAATTTTACGTGATAACGTCATAAGAAAACATAGGAAAAATTGCATTGATGCTTCATAAGCCGAACGCTTAGGCCGATCATGCCTCTCTATCGCTTGCACGCACGGCTCAGGCGGAACGTGACAATGAGTCATGCTTTTTCGTGCATGCAGCCGGCGTTCATCAATTTATAAGACGTTATCACGTCAAAAAAATACTTTTGATGTTAAAGAGTGTTATCAAATGTCCATTATACGACATTTTGTTTTTTCGAGAGTTGATAGGTCCCCCCCGTTAAGTGGCGATTCTATGTCCGTTTCAGCTTTTGAACAAATTGTGATCAACGGAAGAAAATAACTAACTAAGCATGTCAGCTAAAATTTGATGGAAAGCTGAAACTCATCTAAAATCGGTGTTTAAAGAGTATCTTTGAAATGTTAAAAAAATGGCGCAAAATGGCCATTTGATGACTTGTGATACACGTGAATTTCTGCGAAACAATTCGGCAAAGGCCATGGGTTTATTTTTTGTTTTACAGTCAGTACACAAAAATTTGTATATAATATATAGTGGAATTGAAGAGAGGTAGCTACTAGCTATATACAAATTTATTTTAAAATAAGAATGTTTAAATAGGTAAAATTTATATAATGAAGTAATACTCTTATCCGTACAATAATTAATTCAGAATATTTACAAATTGCCAGAGTTATTAAAAGTTTTTCGAGTGTCAAATTACTGAAATTCTTCTAAACTCGTTTCACATACAAATTATTGTGATTTGGTGCATGAAATCACGACTGATAAACTAATGAATTTTATGCACACCTGGTCTATAATCTAAAGTACTTTATTTGTCATTAGCTCGCCGTGTGGTCCGCTCACTCTAACAACAAACCAAACGCATAACATAAAATGTAGATAACATTATATTACGGCGACCATAGACTATCAATGCTACAAACATGGTAAACAAAAGATCCCATGACCATAGACACGGATATGAGGACATAAATCACAGATAATGGAATCTAACAGGCGCCACGACTCCGTTTGAAAATGGAACAGCGGCATTTTTTTTAAATGTCTCAGGTAAAACAAAAGAAGTGCGAAATGGGATCCTTGTTATTTTTTTAAACTTATTTATGGCCTGGCAATCGGCGTTGTTTTTCACTGCCGTGATTTTTGGTTATGTTTCGTAAGTTGTTTACAAGTTTGTGAAAATGTTTTTTTTTTTGAGGAATGAGTAAGTAAGATAAAATCTTTTTATGTTCTCATAAAATGCATATCTTTTTTTGTTTTTGTATACAATTTAAGCCCACAATAGTTTCTTCACTATTTTGGTCTAGACAAATAAGGCAAGTTGTTAGTGGGAGGGCAAAGAACATATAGAAATAATCATAATGCTTATTATATTGATTTCATGAATGCGGAAAAATGTAGACGTAGATACTCTTAATATTGCTCTTGGTGGAAGACCATCATTCAGAATCGAAACGTTGCTTGCTTGCGTCAGAGAGATTGGTTGAGGGAGATCCATTAACCTCTCCAGCCGGACTCTTTCGACCCATCGCCTTGCGCCGCAGTGGGAGAGATGGATATTTACGTTCGTCATTCCTGAACACATTGACCTCGAGATTCTTACCAATCTCTCATAACTTTTTTCCTTCCCAGAACTTCTTTTCTTTCCTTTCCCTAAAAACCCTCCACACTGCATCCCCAAAGACGACATAGACCATGAGGGATTTTTTTTTCTTCAGAGCCTATTGTGTGGAGGTGATGTTAAAAAATCAGGGTTAGGTAAACAGATCTGAATAGTCAAGGATCTATTTCGAATACCTTCCACCTACCGATCTCCTTCTCTTCCCCTCTAAATACAATCTCACAATGTACCTCAATTGGGTTGCTAGACGTTTTACATTATTTAGCGCCCTTGAGGTGATTTTTCACACAAACGGCGCTCTACAAATTAATTATTATTATTATCATTAACGACAGTAAAATTAGTTTTTCGATATCTCCAATTGTCTCAAAGGTGATGAAGTGATGAGCTTTCAAACATTTGTTGAATGCATGCAATAGTGTCCGGTGAAGTAACAGGCACCAATTATATACAATTCGAATGACAGTACCGACGGGTATTCGGACCGCCGAAAATTCTAAATTTTGATGTCTTTTGTCTTAAAAAAAAATTCAAAATTTCTGTCCTCGGAAAGCTCTAATTAATACGATACATTTAAAAAATATAAAGTTTTGTTGTATGAAACTACCTCAATAAACTTATCAAATTCCTTGAATACTGCAGAATAAAGTTTTCTGAACAATACGAATCGAAATTATGACTACATCTTATAATACTATATTTCTCAACACAATTATTGTAGTATACGGATATCCTTTTTCTTTCTTTATTTTTCTCCTTTCTTTTTTGTTACCTCCTCAACTTCATTTCTGTTATATTCAAATATGTATATTTTTATATATGTATGTGTACACATATGCATATGTTTTTATGTATGTACACATGCCAATAACATTTTGTATACGTGTATATATGTAGGTATGTGTGTATATCTACGTGTGTGTATGTGTATACTTACATATATGACTTTTTTTCTTATTTCGCTGTTAAATTCCTATCTTTTGTTTTACACATAAAAAAAAATACTATTTTTTTCTTTGTTAAATTGTGCTTTACATTCGTTTTCTCCGCCTTTTTTACTCGAGCTCTGCTCTAAAAAAAGGTGTAATACTTATTAATTAATGTATTTTTAAAAGAAAAACTTTATTTAATTTATAAAAACATGTAACCTCTGTACCATTATATTCAATAAAAAAATAAATAAAAAAATGTAAAAATCGTTTTTACATTTCGATAGCTAGTTACTATTTCCGTAAGCCTACATTGAAATGAGCAATCACTCGAGAGACATTTAATGCAATTAACATCGGTGCACTGTACCTATAATACCTTATTGATATAGATAAAATACCCGATGAAATCTTTAGCCAACTGTGACTGATTAGAAGGTAGTCAATGTAACGGAAATAATTAGGTGGCAAAATAATTATTTGTAGATACTAACTGATTTGTAATATTATTATAACTAATTGAACGCAATACCTTTCTGTGAGAATTATAGGTAATCTGTTTACCAATTGATTACCAACTTATTAAATTAATTACATAATCCATTTATTAAGGATTTTACTTAAAACAAGTAACATAATAATAACAAACTTGACTTACTTCAACCAGTGATTCCTAACAATATTTAAAAGAAAAAATGTAAATGATGTTTTGGTCTCCGGTGACGTTTAAAATGTTTTTTTTTTCAAATTAAGACATATAAAATATGTAGGTATTAGAATGCTATGGTTCGTTTTTAACACATGTACAAAGAACAACCTTGGAAGCCTCGTATTACGATTTGATACTCGGAATGTTATTGGCTTTGTAAAATCAGGTGCATCCATTGAGCCATTAAGGCGCCGTATCCTGGCTCGAAAAGAAGAAGATGGGGAGATATGTAATTACGAATGTTGGAGAGGGCGCGCTAATATTTGAAACGATAAAATTGAAGCGAACATTTTGAAAATGTTTAATAAAACACTACTCGTTTAGAATGGAGCAAAAATCTCGTGGGGGTTGCCTAAAACAACATTCAAAGAAACACTGTGAATTTTTTCTTACATAAAACTTGTTAAATAATAGAGACAGACGTGAAAATAAACATTTTCGGAGCATACTTTGCGATTTTTTTCTTTCGAGGGAATTTCATATATATAATAAACACGGTGGTATAACTTTGTTTAATTCCACTTTTTATTTTCTTATCCAACTAGTTTCGGTTCAACCTGAACCTTCTTCAGGGAAGAATAAAAATATACTAAACATAATACAGATATTCAGATATTACATGTATTATGATATTATATGATGTTTTTATGTATATAATTGCCAAAGCCAATTATAATTGTCAAAGAAAATAATTTAAGCCATTCTGGCATATATAAACTTAAATGTAATGATTGTCCAGCATTTTACATCGGTAAAACGGCTAGAAATGTTCACACAAGGGTGGTCGAACACTTGAGATGTTTAAACAGTGTAGGGTTTTCAGAATTCGCCACCCACCTAATAGATACAGATCACTCTTTTAATAAATCTTCCGGGATGGAATCTACACAGAAATGGGATAGGTCCACGCCTTAATAATCTTGAAGCCCTTGAAATGAAAAAGTCGTTAAAAATAAACAAAACTAATTTACTTAATAAACAATTAGATTTGTCCAACAGCCACATTTTTAAAATATTTCCACTAGCCCTCCCTCGTAGCCACCTCCCCTCCTCGCCCCCACTTAAGTTGATGTTCTTTCTCCCTCTTCTAATTAACATGTAATATCTGAATATCTGTATTATGTTTAGTATATTTTTATTCTTCCCTGAAGAAGGTTCAGGTTGAACCGAAACTAGTTGGATAAGAAAATAAAAAGTGGAATTAAACAAAGTTATACCATCGTGTTTATTATAATTATGTATTCCCACAATGTGTTTGCTACATGTGAAAATTTGAATTTCATATAATTTGCATTTCGGTGTGAGGATTGTATAGATATTATCTTCAAAAATAACACACGTTTTTTTAAGAGCTTAAAAACTCCAAATGTTCAAGTGACATATGCAAGAAATCGTTAGCAATTCGGGCAGCGGCGGCTTAACTAATTTGTATAAGAGTTCCAAATAGCTCATGATTCTTCTGCAATATAAGTTAAACAAGCAATACTATTCCTTTGACGGTTGTAGTCGAGTATCTTAGTAAAAGTTCATTGTTTGTTTATACCCTCTTAAACCACCTTACAACTAATAAACGTGTTTTAAATTTTGCAGAACCGATAAACAACCATTGTCCTACCTTATTGGTTGTTTGTCGGTAAATTGTGTAATTTTCAATACAGGTTTAGTAGTAAGGTCATCGGTGGATTCTTACGTCTCTCATTCCTGGAGATATTGACCCCAGATTCCTACCCACCCCTCATAAGTTTTTCTTTCCCAGAACTTCCTCTCCTTCCTTTCCCTAAAAAAACCCTTCATACAGCATCCCCAAAGATGACATGGCCTCTAAAGGATTTTTTCCTCAGGGCTTCCTGTGTGGCTATTGTAAAAAAACATTTAATAAAAATTATCATGTTTCGAAATCAAAGGTTCCTTCGTCAGGATAAGATTAACATTATAAAAAAATAATAATAATTAGCACCTTAGATTGTTTAAATCAAAAGAAGAGAAATATTTTTAATTGCCTATTTACAAATTATAACTAAAACAACTGAAAAAACGTCACATTTCAATGACAATTTTTACTTAAATTTTCTTCTGGCAGGTAGGTGTGCATATATATATATATATATATTATATTATTCCTATTTAAGAGCTCGTAGTGGATCCGTTCTAATGCGAACTCTGTCGGAATAAAAAAGGTACTATTCAACACTGATACCATCCTTAACCTGAAAAGGAACACGCAAACAAATTTACAGACAAATGAAAGCCATATGGTCAAGTTAAAACAAGACATCGCTGCACGCGGTCAACAATTTCACTTCAATTTTTAGCATTCGTTGTGACTGACGAGGTTTCTTTGACAAAATTTATTTAAAAACTTAATAAAAAATGTATTTCAATTAAATATTTATGTATTTATAGTGGCGCCATGAAAGGATTAACACAATTTACATGGCACGACAACGACAGGTAAACATCCAAGTAAAATACAACCACTAAGTAAAAAAGACAAACATTTCTCAATTGATCACTTACCAGCATGGCAATAAAAAATACCTTTTTTACTAATTGGCAACAGCTTCTTAGATAACTTGATTTATACGTGGATGAGTCTTGAGCTTTGGCGACACAATGTCGGGTGAACACCTGCATTTCAGACACTTTGTGTCGAAACGTCTTAAATCTCAACTTATTATCACGCTAATAAGCGCTCTATGCTTATTTGATTTAAGTTTTATATTTCCGTGGTGAAATGAGATACATTAGACTCAGGTGTTGGTCCACGCAGATCTTTTTTATCTGTGTAGTATGCGAGGAAGTTTTCCAGAGAGATTTGTATGGATTTCCAGCCGATTACGTGTTTCGTCTCGCTGTGTGTTTTGCAAGAAAATGCACGTGTTTGGTGTTCTTTGGATGCAAAACACACACACAGCATCCCGTACACAGATGTGGCTAATTTATCCTTGACACGCAACAAAGAATTATCATGTAGGCAGACTTGTTGCTAGAGACGTATGGACAATGTTCACATGTTTTTTGAATAGAACTAAACAAACTATGTAATTACTTACATGAATGGTGTTTCTACTTACCTACTATTGCTTGACACATTTAATTTTGTAGGCGGCCAAAGAATGAACTTATCTGATTTTTTTTAAATGTCTGCGTAGTTTTCTTTGTAACCGCACAGTAAAGTGTACCGATCTGTACATATCTGTCGTCAATATTGTAATACATAATTTAAATACCACAATATAATTTGAAAATGTTACTTTCTCTCGTGTTAAAAACATTCTTGGTTTGGTTCTGGAAAAATTATTGATGCGAATACATATTTCATATTTAATTAAATGAAGACAATATTAGCGAAACTCTTTCGAAAATCTGGAAAAAAAATCAACCTTCGACTTTTCGAGCCACTACGCCAACCACTTTGACGAAACAATGCATATTTCACGAAAATGAAGATAATGTTGGTGGTTCTTAGTCAAAGTATGCTACAGTTGAAAATGACTGAATTGGATATCGACACCTTGGCGCAGTGATTAGCGCAGTGACCCGGAAAACCGAAGGTTCGAGTCTCAGAGGTGCCAATATCTTTTTCTGATTTTTCTGTTTCCAGATTTTCGATTGAGTTTTGCTCATTTAATTAAATGTTAAAATTTGAGGTTTTACTCAGAAAGTTGAAAATAAATTTAAAAAAACATATTTTATAGTATGCTGCAAGCAATATGGCCGGCGTCTTAAAAATTTTAAGTATATAACTTTATGTATTTATCTAACAAGCTTGTCTGGTCAGTGGCTGAGTTGGCATCGTTTTGGGTAGCACACGGACGTCGCGTGTTCGATTCCTCGGCTGATTCCTCCATCACGACACAAGCAACATTTTTCGCTTACCGTGGGCGGTTGTACGAGATTTTGAAATATTTTCACGTTATTCCGTAACCCTGGTCTATCTTAAAAAAAAACTCCAAGGATTTCGGAGCTCCGAAATTTAGGATGAAAAACTTTACTTTGAAAGTTTGCAAACATGCGAATTTCTTGAACATAGTACGAGAGTTTTCAGTATCAGTTTTTTTTTTTTTTTTTTTTAATTTTCTACTTATATTCCTACACGCAAACCTAATTATTATGCAATCGTCAATATTTTATTGTGTTTTTTTTTATCTCATCGAATTGCTACTGTATTTTTGGCCATTTTAAAGGATATGAATTATTCATCACTCTTATAATAATATTATGTAAACGATGCCTTATTATTGCGGAATTCTGAAACCAAAAATCCAAACTTCTGAAATCTGAAAACCCGTACCGGAATATTTAATATTTCAGATTGCAAGATGAGAACACACTTATTTAATCACAAAACAGATGGTTATTCGCAAGGGTAAAAAAAAGTCAGTATCGCCCCGGTAAGAGACAACTGTTCAGATTAGACTGTAGGCTGTTAGACGTTAGTTATTACGTGACTTAGCTTTATCTAATGGAAACTAATAATAATAATAATGTTTGGATCACTTCTATAGCGCTGTCTTCGTTAGAAAATCACCTCAAGGGCGATTTACATACATATATAATATACGGGTATTACTTTAATAAACTTCTTCACCGTTAAGATAATATTATATTGGCTTTCAAGTCTCTATTTACTCTCCAGTCGTTGAAAATAAATATTATCTTTACTTTTGGCACTAATCTTCTAATAAATGTAATATCAACGGTGCTGCGGGCAGATGTCCAGTGTTTTAAATATTATAATGTCTTCAGCGTGCAAAGTCGTATCTTCTCCAAGCATAATCTTTATGAATAAAGTTTGTTTATCGGAAGTGACTCGCCAGGTAAGTAGTTTTCTGCATCTATTTGTAAATTAGAAAAAGCCTAAGAATTCACAATAAATTGTACAGCGCCCTTGAGGTGAGTTTTCATAAAAATGGCACTCTACAAATTATTCACTTATTATTATTACAACTAAGTTTAATAACTAGTGACTCACAACTAAGACTTGTAACTAGTGACTTAATCTCTCTTTGGTAACCAGATTTGAAAAATTTCCAGTTACTTCCAAACCATCTCACACTCCTTTTCCTTTCTCTCCCTTGTTTCCTCCAACCTCACAACATTAAGGTGATCCAAAGTACAGGAAAAAATCTAAATCGGATTCAACTCCTGTTTTTGGGCGGAATTTAAACACATTTGACAAGACTTGAGAAAAAGCTTTTGGAAAGGTTGGAAAAGGTATTTGAGAGTTGTTTTTTACAGGTTGATTTCGTAAAAGCCCGTAAAAAATATTAAATCCTTTCTTACGCATTGTTTATTGTAATAACAAGTAAATTTAAAAATGATTTCACGCAATCAAGCGACACGGAGCCTAAGGACATCTATTTCCCTTCGAAGGCGAGGCGGAACTGAAACAAAATGGGTTTGCTAAATGATAGTTCTTACGTCGATGGCATAAGGTTCACTTTAGAAATCCAAATTCGTCGAGTACGGCCGTCTTGATTGATCTCAAAAATAACAACGCAAAAATGCATATTTTATTTTATTTTGTGAAGTTCAGGCATAAATATCACTTTTTTTGCGATTATTATAAAGAAAACTGAAAAGAAAACAATATCCGAAAAGGGTAATATAAATAAGTAGGAGAGTTTTTACTTGAAAGTGTTAGTAGGTGAAAGTATTTTTTATAGACCTAATAGTTTATTTTTTTCTAGGCTTATAAAAAGACATAAAAAAATGACCGATATTTTGAAAGGCCAATATATGTTCTACACGCAGTATTTAATTAATTAATCTATACTTTTAAGCGATCAAATATTCAAAACAAAAATACATGATTTTCTATGATTTTGCATTATTTCGCATGGTTTCATCTTAACTGGGTAAGCTAAAGCTAGCTTGGTTAGTAATTATTGTACATGTGTTAAATTATTTATGATGCTTTTAACAATTCTATTAAAATTGTTTGCGGCAGCCATAAACATTCCGAAATTTAAAAAAAACATTGGTCGAAAACTTTAAAGCTATTAACGAATCTCTTCTACGTGAATAATTCTCCAACTTAATTGATCTGGAAGCATAAACGGTCGTTTAGAACTAATAATGAAATATTGGCCAGTAAAAAAACCGGTTTCCAAATAAGGTGATAATAATTATATTAAAATATGCCTTCCGTTTGTAGCTGGCAAGTGTGAGGTCATATTAATAAAGATATCAGATTCAAAATGTATAATGATAGAGTATTTATAGTTTCTTATTTTGATTATCAAGAGATAAGAGCATGGTGCCAGTGCGTATGCCTTTTGCCGTACACTGAGAATTAAATTTAAAAATATTCAATTAAGATGTTTTGAAAATAAATTCAAGGTCATCTGACATTATTTATAAATAATTTGAATAGAGCCTGAGGGTTACTGTATTTTATTGTTGTTTAATTTTGGTAAAAACGTTTGTTGGTACATAATTTAAAAAAAAAAAGTATATTTTCTAGACCACGACAAACATTTCGACAAAACTTCTTTAGCAACTTTGTGATTTAAAACTCGATGAAACTAAAAATATAGGATTTAGCCTGCGAGAGAACAAGACAATATAATCGGTTTCCTTTTTGTGCGGTGTTTCGTAGCCTATCGATCTCTTCTTTGTGCGGTGCTTTATAGCTTATCGGTCACCTCTTTGATAGGTGCTTCGTAGCCTCTCCACGCTTGTCTACTTTACTTCTACCACCTGTGAATTGCATACTCGGATTTAAAAAAAAAGACAAACGTATTCAACCTGACAATATTTGAAAAAATCCTACTACCACAACAGGCGGAAAATGATGTTGTGTTGGAGGCCATGGCGCCGGGATGGGACGCACTGCCAACTCAGCCACTGACCGGTCTTATTATAGCTATCTTGTACATTACAGCTATTTTGTTAATATCACAAATCGATAATCTTAACTTTGCAGTCGGTTGTGTCGCTATCGTAGTTTTCATATAGAACATTTTTTATGTGAATACCGCTCAAGGGTCCCAACTGCTCCTAATCATCTGAAGCCATTGGAACTTTGGCATCCCCAATTGAGAAATGCTGTGAGCCTGAAGGTAGTGGGAATGGAAGGAGGTGGGAGAAGAAGACGAGGAAGAACCCGGTTAAACCATTTCAAGCAACATCATTTCAATGACGGGCTCTTATTCTTTGGATTAAAAAAAAGTCCGTTCATTAGTTCCCATATGGACCGAATGCAAAGTATGTCAGACATGTCAAAATATAAACAATGTAGCTCTTTTTTAAACCACGTAAGTAAATCAACAAAGTAAATACAAATTATGACTTGCACTGCCTAAGTTTAAAAATATTATGATCGATTCATATAAATCTCATTTTATAATGAAAGGTTTAAACGTACCTTTTGTTAACATTGTATACATATCTTGTCTTTTAAAGCATTAAACTGAGTTATACTCCAGCATCAGAAGTCAATAAAAATGATATAAAATTTAATAACTCCGTTCTCAATATAATGGTACAGCTTTCTTATAACGCAACGGTTTATGTTTATGGTATTCTGAAGGGAATAAAATTCATCATTGAAACCATATTGTAAGATTTTTAATATTGCAGGGAATATTATCGATATGATTTATATTCCGCACATATATGCATTGATTGTTTGTTCATTAAAAATTATTTGTTCTTCAACTGGTTGTTGAAGGTCCGTCAACAATGTCAGGAAAAAAATAAGACCTTTAGTAACGTTACAAAACTTGGAATGTCTTAGGTAAACGTATTATCTTCTAGATATGGTTTGATATTTTCACCCCCAAGAGAGTGAAAGTGATTTTTTTGGGGTATTTGCGTTACCCCCTTATTTAGCCAAAGTTTCGGACAGCATTAGTGTCCAAAATTTTGGCTAAATAAGGAGGTAGCGCAACATGGCACAATGCCCCAAAAATAAATCATGATTATTATATTTATATATTCCATATAATAATTAGTGTCCAACCGAAACAGGATCTTCTACCGAAACCGAAACCGAAACCGAAACCGAATCTTCTGTATCGGCCGAAACCAAAACCGAAACAAATTTTTTTTAGACATGTTAAAAATCTATTATTAACCGAAATTCGGCTAATTTAATACATTTACACAGACGTGTTAAATGAAAAAAAAACTATAATTGAAGTACTTAAAAAAATAATATTTTTCAAATTACTGTATTTTTCTTATTGCATGTATTACTGCTATAAAACAAACAAAAATAATAAAAATAAACAAAACTTGTTAACTACTTCTTGGAACAAAAATTTGTCAATAACCAACACTTAGATACATTATAAAGGAAGTACCTCATTAATTTAGTATTTTAAATTTAATTGCGTTTACAATCACAACATTTTGATTAGACCTGTTAAATGAAATAAAAAATGAAATACGTGAAGAAATAATTATTTATTTTGATAATACTGCTATAAAACAACCAAAATTATTAAAAAAATAAACTAACATGTGAACTACTTTTTTGTTATTTATTTTTGGGGTGTTATGTCGTGTTTCGCTACCTCCTTCTTTAGTCAACGTTTCGGACAGCGTTACAGTGTCCATCATCAGGGCAGATGAGCTCATCTCAGATTTGTGCAAACCGATAAAGTTTGGGACACCACCCACAGTCCTTTCTTACCCCACAGTAGTCCAGTAGACACAGTACACAACTATACACACAAGCAATAATATCTTTAAAGATACTCTTTTACATATCATTTGTAAAGTGTTATTTCGTTCAATACCTATCTACCTACAAGACCTACATATTAATTCTAATTTTAAAACAGTTCATAATAATTCACTGTGAAATTCCAAAAACATACTAGCTTTTACCCGCGGCTTCGGGAAAATACTGTAGCTTGCACTTCAATCAATTATCCCTCTCCCCCCTCCCCCACCTCACCCCACCCCCTCTCCCCACCCCGTCGCCCCTCCAAATTCCCCCCACCATCCCGCATTCCATACGTTCATTCCCGGTACATTCAGTTTTCAAACAGCTAACACTTAAATTTCATAATGTCAGAGATCAAAGAAAAAATAATTATCCAATTTGGTGCAGTCGTTCGGAAGTTATGTGCGTACAAACATTTCGGAGATTCATTTTTATTTATATATCAACATCGTTTCCACGGCAACAACTTGTTTTCTGACATTAGCAATAACTCGCTTTTGTTAGCGACAGAAAACGTATAATAAATATAATATATTAATTAACTTACCATTTTTTTAATTTTTTTTTAAAGTTTTCTTTATTCATTAAAATGTTTGTTACATGAATTTTATGATTTTTCGACCACCATGCGAGGCACATGCCCGTGTTGTGACTGCGTACATTACTCGCATATAATGTAGCTTTCTATTGGTGAAAGAATTTTTAAAATAGTTTTCCTGGTTTATGCGTGAAAGCGTAACAGACAAACACATGCAGTTTCCAATTTATAATATTAGTATAGATTTTCACTTTGATTTTTTTATTTTTGACGGGGTTGCTGAAATCGATCCGGTCAAAAATAAGCAAATAAAAAAGGTATAAAGGTTTTCAGCCAAAAAAAATCACATCAATACCTACTTACCTGTGTTAAAGTTTGTTAATCACTTGAAAAATTTATAAATTTCACATGCAAAAAGTTTCAGGTTGGCAACTGGTTTGAACAAACAGCCGCATTTTCTCATTGCTGTCATTTGGAGTTGGTAACCTGTCGTGGGAAAGATTTTTAATATCCAGAAGACCCGACCACCGCCTTGTGTGGAGACGGACCTCGAAATGCGACTATGTACATCGATCTACATTATACTCGTATAAGAAGGGATCATTATCATATTTTCGTTTTTCCTGTCACTAAGTTGAACTGGCGGGTATCACTAAGTGTAAACTGGATCAAATAAACGACACACTATTTTTTAGTTACTAGTAGAGCTTCTTTTCACAAAAATAACGGTTGAAGAGCAATTTTAATAAAAAAGTTAGGTTTTAAAATTGTGTGTCGTTGACCATCTAATAATGAAATATTGAAAATAATTTACTTTTTAACATGACATTTATAGACAAAATAAATAATAAAAAAACGATTATAGCATCAGAAGGAAAAAAAATTAGAGGTAAGTACAAAAAAATAGAGGGAAAGATTTTTTTTCGAAAAAGCTTTTTGCAACGGAATTTTGTAACACGTAAAATTTTGAAACATTGTTTTCTAAGATTCTTCAACCGTATTTATTTTGATAATCAAAGAATTACAAGTCCTTAGTTTGGAGTTAGTCTTGTATTATGAGCATATATATAACGCATATACCACTATTTTCATATTTTTATTTTTTTACATTAACTCCACACGGGAGGCCCTGAGGAAAATCATTTCCCTCAGGGCCTGTGTCATCTTTGAAGATGCTGTGTGGAGGGTGTTTTTGAGGAGAGGAAGGAGTGAACATGTTCACTCCAAGAGGAGGGAGAACTCATGAGAACTCATAGTCACATGAGAACGAGTCGTAGAAACGACCCGTTCTCATGTGACTAATGTCAATCGTGTACAAATGTTGGGCGCGTGTTTCCCGACTATGCACCGGTGCCGAGGGGATCAATGACGTTAGTTCCTCGGAGCATCTTCCATTGTAATACCGGTAGAACAAAGACAGCATTCCCACCTGACGCCTGTGCTCTAAAGATTGCAATCCGTTTGTTAAGTTAGGAGAATTTATCAAACGGACCGCCCGTTTCTGCACAGAGTCGAGGGTTTTTTTTAGGTATTTAGGGGCTCCAAATTCAACCGATTTACGACTTGTACAGGGTTAGCAGTTGAGTACTATTAAAATATCTGCGGGCCCTGTACATTACGCCCAGTTTCTGAGAGGCTAACTTAGCTCTGGCTTCGATGGAGCCCCCAGTGAGTTGGTCACTTAGAGTTACACCAAGCATATCAATGGAGGGCCTGTTCGGGAGATTGCTTCCGATGAAGGAGACTAGATAAAATACAGATTGATATGTATGCTATCTCAAAATATTTTTTAGCCAAAATATGCCAAGATAATCAATTTACATTGCTGAGCTATTATTTAGTACAACATGATGTCTTTGTTTATATTCAGTATCGTTTAAAGGTAAGTTATCTATAAGTAACAATAAATATAAGTCAAGTACCTGCCTAGTGTAATTTTCCTTCGCCGAGATTATAAACGCAACCAGCCATCAATCGCTTTTTCTCGCATCAAAATGCAGCCCTGCAGTCGATCCCATTCCAGAGTGCCGAAGGGGTCAGCAGTGAGACTGAGCAGGGACGAGATACAACCGAGCCATGTCCATGTAAGGGAGGCCACATGCTCCGGCAGGATCAGCCGACCGCTGCGTGCCCAAATACGTCACCGAGTACACACTGATACAGGGTGCTCACTGATTTATTTGGCACTACGAAACGTGTCTTGTTTCGCTTCCAACGTCGAGATATACACGATTTTTTCTCGTTAAATCGCGATGCCCTATTATAAAGCGCAGCTGTTGTATGTAGACTGCAGGTATTTCTAGTGTTTTCATAATTTATGAAGGAAATATTTTCTATACCAAAACAAAATATTCCATTTACCGTACATATAAAAATGTACAAAAATATTGAATTATTATTATCAACGATCTTTACATCTGTACATCTGTACCTTAGAGGAAAAACCACGTAAGTCCATAGCAATTGCCATAGCAATTCAATCCATAGCAATTGCCATGGACTTAAGTAGTTTATTCTTTAAGGTGCAGATATTACCAACCCGATTTCCCGGTTCTGCCCGGGATTCACACAAAGATTTTCAAAATCAGACTTAGATAGCGGCGTTTACATTGTTTTGAAGGTAAAGTGTGCAAAATTTCATCAATCATGAATGAAAATGTAGAATTGTATTAAAAAAGCCACACGAAGCTTTTACATACATATATGGTTTATATATATCTGAAGTCCCCGGCGTCGCCCGGGATTTATGCGGATTTAGCAGAGCTTTGTGAAATCAAACGTAGATAGTAAATTTCTTCTTATTAATTTAAGTAGACCGTGAACTTCCTCTTGTTTTGAAAGTTAAGTGTGCAAAATTTCATCAATTACGAATAAAGCTGTAGGATTTATTAAAAGAAGCCACACAATTTTTTTACGTATATAGATGGGTAATTTATATCTGAAGACCCCGGCATTGCCCGGGATTTATGCAGAGTTTTCTGAAATCAAACGAAGAAATTTTCTTTTTTTTGAAGATATAGACCGCGACCTTCCTAAGTTGTTACGTCAAGTGTGCAAAATTTCATCATACTCGGAATAAAACTGTAGATTTGTATAAAAAAAACAGATCCACGCCGCCCGCATGCCTCAAACAGATTCTCTCCTTTATTATATTATTATACATAGAAGATGCAGAGCAAATTGTTTCATTCACTCGAAAAAATGGTGATCTCGTTTTCATTCTTCGCTTCTGATACTTTTTGAGTTTGAAAAATGCAGAATGCGTCGAAGGGAACAAATAAACTAAAGGTAAATGCGTAATTGTAAAAAAAAGATGCGTAATTGTGAAAAAGTGCTATCTTAAGTCGATTGATTATAATATTGTTAAGTCTTATAAGGTCTAGAACAAATCCATGCGTAAATTATATTGTACACATGTCTCCTATTATAGCTCCAGAGTGAGCGTTGGCCCCGAGCTCACTCAAGCCCACGCCCTGCATAATAATTATTTATTTTTATAATTATTATTTATTTTTCTATTTTTGTCTTTGATTCTTTACTGTGTAAATATATAAATACGGGACATGTAGGATTGCCCCCACATTCCCACATCCTTGATTAAAGAATTATTTTTATCACAAGAAATTTGCGAGTTTTCTTCATGACCGTTATTTATCATTTTAATATTTAATTTGAGAGTAAGAACTGACCTCAATATGGCGACTAAAGTCGTGATGGACAAGGCGGTAGCTTTCGGTGGCTTCCAAATACGGTATGCTTAAATTGATGAAACTGCGAACAGTTAAAGAAAACAGGAACAAAACACGTACGCCGTATACCAAGCCCACCAAATCTGTTTTTCCGGTACGACAATGGAATGAAACGTGATAACAATCAGAAGACGGTTAATTTAACAAACAGGGTTAAAGAAACTCTTTAAAAGGTGTTTTCTTAAGAATATATTTAGCAGAGACCACCAATCTTTATTTATAGAGGTTCTAGTATTAATGTTTTTGATGTACGATTGTAGATAGAATAAATACATAGTTTATAGCAGGTACCTGTAAGTTAATAAGGAAAGGTGTGCTTGTTTTACTGACAATCCAATGTTATGTGCTACAGATGCTGCAAAGAACTATTTCATTGGTCCTCATTCCTCATTTGCGCCCAATAGACAGGCCAAAGACCCAATGAGAACGATTCGTTTTTATCTCTCTTTATTTTTTAGCTACCGGCTTACCGACTTTTGTGTATTTTCTCTCGTAACAACAATATAAACTCTCGGGAATATAATAAAAAGAACTATTCTGCACATGTTCTTTCATTTACGACACCATCCCCAAAACTTGACATAATAGGGTAAAATCAGGGCCTCCTCTAACATAATCCTTGACTGGATGTGTGATTGCGTGCATGCTTTCGGTAGGTAGGTAGTTTATTAAGACAAGGCAATAAAGACAAGACAATAATTCCAGTGTCAGACCATGCTACAAGCGTCAAGTATTTTTTTTAACATGGCCAATACAGATTATGTGTTATGGTGTAACACGATGCTATAATCTTCCTCTCCCTACAGTAGGATAGGGGGTCAGATCAGTTGAGAATATCGTTTCTTTGTACGTGATCTGTGACCTTCCTAATATATCTGATCCCCTCTCTTGCCTACGGCAGGGACGGGAACGCACCATGTTCAAATATCGCCTGGCTATCTAATCACAAAATATCATATTCGCCACGACCTCACTTATAACATTTCATCTCTCTGGTATGCCAGGTCTGTAAGGGATAGTATGACGAGCGATATTATGGTGTAGGCCACGCCCGAAAAACGCTTTGAGCTTATATCTTAGTCTGACAGTACCCTAAAGCGAACATACAAAAATACATGAAATAATAAAAACATGCAAATATTAAAAAGTCAGTTACATTAAACAATGTGGTTTCATCAACTTGTTTCCACGTCTCACAAAAACATTGCCTTCTTCTTACAACCTTCAACACGGCTCTCAGGATTCTTCTAAATTTTCTTAAAAATACTCTCCACGCAGCATTCTCAAAAATGACAACCCAGCCTTACAGGTTTTCCTCTGCGGAGTAAATATACAAAAAATACAATACCATTCCTTCATTGATAACAAAATTTCGCCTCAACATCAACAGTTGTATCGTTTTCAAATCTTATCCTTTAATAATGTAGAAAAAAAAAGTCCGGTCTGTTTTTGTTATGTTTAACTATTTAATTTCATTAAATTTAATCATAATAATTGACGCTTTAAGACGGCAGCGATCCGTCAAAAATGAGATGAGATCTGATATTTTACACGGACGTTTATGGTGATTGGTGCTTTCGGCTTTTTGTTCAAAGCAGGAAGCGTCATGGCATGTAATAATGAATTATCATACACTCAGAGAAGGGGTACAAAAACTTTTCGGGAAGTATTTTATTTATAATATCTTGGCATCATCGAGGATGTCTAAGTCATATTTTTAAAATGCGTTCGTCATTCGGCACTCGGGCTAACAAATGAAATAAATTTCTCTGAATTAACGCCGAAATATTAAGACAAATAAGAAGAGCTAATGAAGAGAAATATTTTATTATCAAACTTTTATACAACCGCCACTATTCGAATACAAAAAATGTAACTAGGACCCATACAATTAAATATTTTGGTGATGTCGGATTGTAAAATGTTCGTATTTGTTTTATTACTCACGTTTTGCTTTTTTTGGCATGTGTACACTGTATTTACGAAATTTGAATATGAATAAATTGTTTTGTACGTAAAAAAACTTAATTCTTTAAAAAAGATTGCAAAGATAATATTGGATGGAAACACCAATGCAATATTGTATTCATTTCAAATGGGGTTCCAAAAAGCGTTTTTCTAAAATTATAAAGCAAGATAATAAATTTGAAAAAATTGATAAAATAAAATGAATATTTCAAATATTTGCTTGTTCCTAGGTTGCGTGTAGTTAGTATTAGATACATACAGAAAGATCTATTGAACTGCACGGAAGGTAGGTACAAAAAGATACGCTATCGTATATTTTTAATTTAATGTAAGTCTACTTTACTAATAATTGTAAAAGGCCGTTTTTTGTGAAAAATCACCTTAGCGCCGTACAGTTTATTTTGATTTCTTTGGCTCTATCTAATTTTATTATATGGGTTGTTCTTCTTTTTAAACTACATAACTTTTACCACTCTGTCACATTTCCACCATTTTGTCAAATATTGTTTTTACTTTAAATGAATTCTCTCTGGATCTCGGAGGGGAAATTGTATTCAGGGGGGAAGGAAGCCTAAAATGCTTATTGGGGGTGACAAACACGAGCTTTGTGTATACCTATTTCGAATGACAACCCACGTGACAGAATTAAGGTACGACGTAAAAGTTGTAGAATACAAGTTTTTGAGATTTTTAAAAATATTTTACTCCACACAGCATCTTCAAAGATGACATAGGACCTGAGGAAAATTATTTTTCTCAGGGCCTCCTGTGTGGAGTTAATGTAAAAAAAAAATTAAACATCATTAAAAATAATAATCGCTGTTACTTGGTAGTTTATACCTTTTGGAGTTTAAAAATAGTTATATATTTTATGTCTTAATATAATTTTTTGTAACATTATAGAATATACGCAAGTCGAGATGGCAGAAGACAAGTGTGATTTGTATGAAAAACACTTCTATCACGAGGAGTTACAACTCTAGCGTAATTTTTAACACAAAAATATAAACACATTTTTACGATACATCTTTAATACAATAGATTTTAAAGTAATTATAAAATAATAATATTGGTAATTCTGTTAAATTTTTCTCCACTAACTGGTGGAGACAATTTAATGTAGGTTAAAAATATCAAACTGACAAACTTCAATCCGTTTTTAACGCAGCGGCACGGCTCATAACCGGAGTCTCTAAATATTCACACATTTAAGAACACCTTCGTAACCTTCATTGGCTCAAGTGCCCTGAAAGAATCCAGTACAAATTGTGCTGGATGGTGTTTAAATCAATGAAATGGCCTTATATCTCTGAACTATGTGTCCCGGAAAATACTGGTCCGAGGCAGTCAACCCTTAGATCAGCAACATCATCAGCTATAGGCAGACTAATGGAACCAAAACGCAAGCCAAATACAAAGTTTGGAGATCGCGCTTTTGGAGTATCTAGGCCTAAGGCTTGGAATAAACTCCCTCCGGAACTAAGATGCATAACAAGCCCAACAGAATTTAGGTCCAAATTAAAAACCTACCTTTTTGGGCTCTCATATCCTTAATTTAATTAAACCTATCTGAGAGTATCATGCTTTTATTTTCTATGATATGTCTTAATTACACTTTTCTAATTAATTTTCTAATTACTTGAATCTTTGCACATCAATCTGTCTCGTTATGAATCACATTTAGGAAGATCAAATCCTTGTACTACTGTACCGCCCACTATAAAATGTTGCTTTTGATTTCCAAAATACACTCATCAAAGAATGTATTTTATACTAATATTAAAATATATTCCAGGATTAAACACATATAACAAGTGTACACAATAATGTCCCCTGCGTGCGAACTATATCTAAATTTCTTAATAGACAATAAGTGTTAATTTCAAGCGACCTCCCAGGTAAGTATGGACCTGTATACATTTTTAAGAAGCATCGCGTTCATTGGTCGAGACATTGTACATATATTTTCTTATGAACCGGTGGATGCAATTTTTAGCCATTAGTTGTTTTAATTGTTTATCTAGTTTGTAGTTTTCTAGATTTTAGAAATGTATTGTAAGTTTGTACAGCGCCCTTGAGGTGATTTTTCGCAAAAACGGCGCTATATAAATCATCCAATTATTATTATTATTATTATTAAAAAGAAGAACGACCCATTTATGAACGGATACAGAAAACATACTTACCTGGCAGGGTGTCCAATAAACATACTTTTCTTAGAAAGTTTATGCTTGGAGAAGCTACGACTTTGCACGCAGAGGACACTATGTTTAAAACACTGGGCATTGCATGATTTTACATTTTCCATTTTACCATCCATTACATAAAATTGATAATACGCGGTAAATGGACAGTTGGTACCTGTACACGTGCTTATTGATGTAATCGTACGCATTTTATTTATTTATTTATTTTTTTTTTTTTTATTTTTATTTCTTTTATATATTTAATAATATTATTATTCAATTTATAAAAACAGTTTATTTATAAACAAGTTCTGCTACGTAATTATTATTACACGTGCCAGTTGTTTCGCCTTCTGAAGGCATTATCAAACTATGATAAATAATTTCGCATTTATAATCTATACTAATATTATAAATGCGAAACTGCGTGTGTTTGCTTGTGCACGCATAAACCACTAAACCAATTTTAAAAATTCTTCCACCAGTAGAAAGTAGAAAGCTACTTTATATGTGAGTAATATAGGCGATATAAAATTTTATTTCAGGCGTCGTGGTTAATATCTGCCTCTAAAAATGAATCGCCGAAATGTATGTACGCGCATAACTTACGAACGACTGCACCAAATTCGATAATTTTTTTTAAGTAAAACTACTGGTGAGCTCTGGAATTATGAAATTTGCAATAGGTGGCACGCTAGCTGCTTGAAAACGGAATGTACCGGGACTGAATGCGTGGATTGCGGGAAGGGGGAGAGGAACTCGGTAATGGGGGTTCACGGGACGGGGAAGAGGGGCAGTGGAGTGGGGGAGGGAATGGGAACGCGAGAGGGGAAGGGGACGCGGGAGAGGAAGGGGAGACGGAAGGGGAGACGGAAGGGGAACGGGACGAATGGGAAAGGACACGCAGGGAGAAACAATTTATTTAACAAATTGCATAGCAACACATGCCGGGTACCAGCTAGTAAATAATATAATTACATCGAAGTGTAAAACTTCAAAGTTAATTCAAATTTAAATGTTTTCTTTACGTGAGAGTGGCCAATACTGTTACACCTCCCTTACATTCCGTGGCTCCCGTACCACAACATGCTCACCCCCGTTCTACGCTGTTATTCTCTCCTACCGACACACGTAGCCAGAAGGCTCAAATCAATTTTGTTTTATTACTCAGATACACTTCACCTTAAAGGGAGTATTTTAATTCTGAAAGCTAACGATGGACACTGGGCACTGGGCACTGCGCACTGGGCACTGGACAGCTACACACCCATATAAGGAACCGAGCGAGTGTTGAGTAGCAAATCATCGGATACATTTTCTAAAGAATGTGGAGTTGATATTTATATTTTTGATACAGACAATTCGTGGTGGAACTCCTCTATAATAATGTATTATGACCAATTTTAAACTTTTTTCCGCTTAATTTATTTCTGACCTTAACCGGTTTCCTATTAAGGCCACATTCAGACTGTCCTTAATAGGCTGAAAGAGGTTACGGTCAGAAATATTATTTTTTTTTCCCTCTGGAAAATAATTTCCCTCTGGGCGTATGTCATCTTTGAAGCTGTTATGTGAATAGGGTATTTTTAAGGAAAAGAAGAAGTGAAAGTTCGGGTAAGGACAAAGATATGAGGGCTGGGTAGGAGGGTCGTTCTTCTTTTTAACCTACATAAACTTGTCTCCACCAGTTAGTGGAGAAAAAGTCAACAGAATTAACAATATAATTATTTTATAATTACTTTAAAATCTTCTGTACTAAAGACGTAACGACTGTGTGCGCTTTAAAAAAATATGTGTTTATATTTTTGTATTCAAAATTACGTAACAGAGTTGTAATTCCTCGTGATAGAAGTGTATTTCGTACAAGTCTTAGTTGTCTTCTGCCACCCCGACTTGCGTGTATTCTATAATGTTACAAAAAAATGATACGACGACATTAAATACAAAACTATTTTTAAACTCCAAAAGGTATTATCTATCAAGTAACAGCGGTTATTATTTTTAATGATGTTTAATAAAATATTTTTAAAAATCTCAAAAACTTGTTTCCTGCAATTTTTATGTCGTACGCTAATTATGTCACGTGGGTTATCATTCGAAATAGGTATACACGCAGCTCGTTTTTGTCATCCCCAATAGACATTTTAGGCCTCCTTCCCCCCTTGCTACAATTTCCCCTCTGAAATCCAGAGAGAATTCATATATAGGAAAAACAAACAGAGTGATGGAAATGTGACAGAGTGGTTAAAGTTATGTAGGAAAAGAAGAACAACCCTGGAATATTCCTGCGTTATGCGTAAAATTATTCAATTTAACGAACTTTTAATTTTCAAAATTGGAACTAATAAATACAAAACATATCGGATGAGCAAGTAGATCATCTTTAGAATATATTAGTTTTGTTAAAATTTTTGGCAGATTTACTTGGCAGGTCAATTTAAATAAACGCGCTTTTATTAGAAACTTCCTACTTGGATTATGACTCTTTACATTGTCCGACTCAAATATTTGGTTCATTCGAACTTGAATGTCTTCCTCGGGCAAACCCGACTTCTTCTACCATTCAATTTTGCGTTATATATTCTCCTTAGACTACTTTCTTCATTCATCTGCTGTTCATGCTGAAACGATCGTGTTGAGAAAGTGAGAGGCATCTTGGTAAACAAACAATTTAGTAACACGTTAGGTAGGTAAAGATTTAGCAAATCAAATGTTATTCGGGCATGTTTCTTGCTTCCCTTGCACGTAGTGCTAACAAAGAATTGCAAAGTTACAAAAACTTTTCTAGTAAACCGTAACTTAATGGACAGTGAAATAACGAAGAATAACGAAGTTATCGAAACTTTTAAAGAAAACAAACAATAGCTTAATGGACAGCCAAAGGGTGAAGTTATCAAAACTTTGCAAGTAAAATAAACCGTAGCCCAATGGTCAATGAAAGGGCAAAGTTATCGAAACTTTCAAAGAATACAAACCATAGCTTAATGGACAGCCATTGGGCGAAGTTATCAAAACTTTGCAAATAAAATAAACCGTAGCCCAATGGTCAACGAAAGGGCAAAGTTATCGAAACTTTCAAAGAAAACAAACCACAGCTTCATGGACAGCCAATGGGTGAAGTTATCAAAACTTTGCAAGTAAAATAAACCGTAGACCAATGGTCAATGAAAGGGCGAAGTTATCGAAACTTTCAAGAAAACAAACCACAGCTTCATGGACAGCCAAAGGGTGAAGTTATCAAAACTTTGCAAGTAAAATAAACCGTAGCCCAATGGTCAATGAAAGGGCAAAGTTATGGAAACTTTCAAAGAAAACAAACCATAGCTTCATGGACAGCCAAAGGGTGAAGTTATCAAAACTTTGCAAGTAAAATAAACCGTAGCCCAATGGTCAATGAAAGGGCCAAGTTATCGAAACTTTCAAGAAAACAAACCACAGCTTCATGGACAGCCAAAGGGTGAAGTTATCAAAACTTTGCAAGTAAAATAAACCGTAGCCCAATGGTCAATGAAAGGGCAAAGTTATCGAAACTTTCAAAGAATACAAACCATAGCTTAATGGACAGCCATTGGGCGAAGTTATCAAAACTTTGCAAATAAAATAAACCGTAGCCCAATGGTCAATGAAAGGGCAAAGTTATCGAAACTTTCAAAGAAAACAAACCACAGCTTCATGGACAGCCAATGGGTGAAGTTATCAAAACTTTGCAAGTAAAATAAACCGTAGACCAATGGTCAATGAAAGGGCGAAGTTATCGAAACTTTCAAGAAAACAAACCACAGCTTCATGGACAGCCAAAGGGTGAAGTTATCAAAACTTTGCAAGTAAAATAAACCGTAGCCCAATGGTCAATGAAAGGGCAAAGTTATCGAAACTTTCAAAGAAAACAAACCATAGCTTCATGGACAGCCAAAGGGTGAAGTTATCAAAACTTTGCAAGTAAAATAAACCGTAGCCCAATGGTCAATGAAAGGGCGAAGTTATCGAAACTTTCAAGAAAACAAACCACAGCTTCATGGACAGCCAAAGGGTGAAGTTATCAAAACTTTGCAAGTAAAATAAACCGTAGCCCAATGGTCAATGAAAGGGCAAAGTTATCGAAACTTTCAAAGAAAACAAACCATAGCTTCATGGACAGCCAAAGGGTGAAGTTATCAAAACTTTGCAAGTAAAATAAACCGTAGCACAATGGTCAATGAAAGGGCGAAGTTATCGAAACTTTCAAGAAAACAAACCACAGCTTCATGGACAGCCAAAGGGTGAAGTTATCAAAACTTTGCAAGTAAAATAAACCGTAGCCCAATGGTCAATGAAAGGGCGAAGTTATCGAAACTTTCAAAGAAAACAAACCATAGCTTCATGGACAGCCAAAGGGTGAAGTTATCAAAACTTTGCAAGTAAAATAAACCGTAGCCTAATGATCAATGAAAGGGCGAAGTCATCAAAACTTTCCAAGCAAAACGAACCGTTACATTATCACCCACAAACCAGAGTAAACTAAAACATTGGGTAATTTATATGTAAATATATTGAATGCTATTTTGGAAAAAAAAAATCTTTACAGTAAATCAGTATTTTTGGCTGCAACCCACTAGTACCTACTTATGTTATGATTACATTTTTTTTAAATCTTTGTAATTCGTTATATTCCGAATTTTTCTAGTATAGCTAGACGAGTATAGTATAGCTAAAGAGTCATAACTCAAACCACGGCTGCGGTTACCTTTATGGAACGACTTAATGCTCTACAAGTTCCTTTAGGATAATTAACGTAGCGTAGACTGTGATTTCTTTCACCGCATCTAATAAAGCCTCACCACACGTGTGCGGGTGCAGACAATGGGCTTTCCTTGTAGAATACCTCCTTTGGGAGAGAATGGAAAAATATATTTTTGGTTTTTAATTAAAACATATACCACCGGACAGTAAAATAAAGTGATAAAAATAATGTGATCGTGTATTTTTCTTGCGTGTTGTGAATTTCGCGTGTATTTTATATGATTCTTTGATGACAACGGCAAACACAAATGACAGATGCCTTCATGAAGTGATATCTGGTTACGTCGCCATTTTTGAACAATTTACCACCATGTTTACGATTTTTTTTTCAGCTGAGCTCCGAGACCCCGATGAAAATAATTCCTCTTAGAGCTTATGTAATTTTTGGAGATACTGTGTGAAAAATAATTTTAGGAAAGGAAGTTCGGGGAAGGAAAAGGTGTGAGGGGTAGCTAGGAATCTGGGGGTCAGCGTCCAGAAGGGACGGTATGAATCCATCCTTCCCACTGCGGTATGAGGCTATGTTCCAAAAGAGAGTTCTGATGGAGAGGTCAAAACGTCTCCCTCAACCAGCATAAACCCGCTCACCCCTCGTAAATCACCACACGTAACGAATCGCTTGAGGTGATCCACGTCAGAGGAGTTGGTTATTCAATAAATGGTTTCCGGGGTACCCATACCCGCCTCCCAAATTTATTGTCCCAAAATAAGTATACATTTCTTCTTTAATGACCACAACATTCGTTTGTTTTACTGTTCAACCCCTCAGGCTAATTTGTTCGCTTTATGGAACAACTCATGTAGGTCTCATAGAAATCGTTGTCTCCCTTACTACCTACCATTGTGAAAAATATTATATAAGCGGTGTCACAAAGAGAAAATACCACGCTTTTTATTCAAATCTAAAAGTCAACTGCATTTATGTTTATGTTTGCATGCAAAATTGTTATACTTCAAAAATTATATATTTATTTTAATTAGTAAAATTTGAAAGCCTATTTTATCACCGTTAAAAAAACATTTTTTGTTTTCGAATATGTTCAGAAATATTGCATTTATTTGGATTTTATTGCAAAGCGGAAATATTTTGACCCTCTGACAAAATAAGGCCTGTGATATGAATGAAAATAATCATTGTGTTCACACAATGCACATGCACAACACATCACATCATAATTTTCATATGAAGATCTGTATGAAGAAAATCGTATAAAAAGCTAATTTGTTCCTTTGAGTGAGGATGTCTAAAATGGTGATCCCACTTAGTCTAATTCTAATTTGCAGATCAGCCGTTGAGTTTACTTTGTATTCCAACTCGCTGATGGTTCTCACTACTCTGGAGACTTCGCTGACCGCAGAAGTTGGACGTTGATGTGGAAATCCGATATGTGGCACTAATGTGGTGAACGTCAAAGGAAAATTTCAATGGAGAAACCGCCGTGAAATGGATACGTGCTTGGATTATAGAACCGAAGAGACCATTCACTATTCACTGTACCGTAAAGTCGCAACAATTTAAGCATGTTATTAGGTATTACAATATTCATCGAATTCGCAGAAGAAATTTGCAAACAATTAAGAGAATTGCACAGAAATTGTAGAAACAATTTAGAAGAATTAATATCAATTTTTAGTTTAATTTGTGTCCATTTCGATGCCATAACGGTGATTAATCCTGATACATAAATATTCCTGAAATAATTAAAATTAATGAAAATGCTTTCCGCGTCAAATCAGTGATATGTTTTTCTTACCAATTGTCGTCAGTGTTAGGTTTTTTTTTTTACATGAACCGACGTAAAACAAACCAAATCAATCTTTATTTTTGAACATACGTGGAAACTTGGTTTTTCTTATCACTTAATAGTATTTGCGCATACCGATAAAATGGAAAGTTTCCATTAGTTTTCCGAACCAATTTGGCACTTCGACACCGGTGCACAGTCGGGATGGACGCCAGACGTGCCCAACATTTGTCACATGAGAACGGGTCGTTTCTACGACTTGTTCTTGTCGAGCGAAATTGGAAAACGCGCACGTCCCGGTTAGACGAAAGGTCTGGGTTCGAGTCCCAGTTGCGACCATTGTCTTTTTCTGTTTTTCTGTGTCTTGTTTTCTTTCATATTTTCATTTAGATTTAAAAGTATTATCTTCTTCTTCAATGATATATGACGTTGATGGGAATAACCTTCAAAAGTTATAAAAAGAGAGTTTTTCTCGTAAAAAATTGAATATTCATTTAGACTTTCATAAAGTCAATAGTTCCATATGAATAAATTCGGATACATTTATCCGAGACGCTATTCAGGTTACAAACCAATTCTTAGAATGATTGTTTCCAATAAAAAGAGTAGTTGCCTATAATATGGAAAAAGAACTAGTTGAAAATAATATTGCTGATTTTAAATATTTGAAATATGAGATTGACAAATATGACGGTTTGACAGAAGGTGGCAATAGCGAAATTGGAAAACGCGCACTTCCCGGTTAGACGAGAGGTCTGGGTTCGAGTCCCAGTTGCGACCATTGTCTTTTTCTGTTTTTCTGTGTCTTGTTTTCTTTCATATTTTCATTTAGATTTAAAAGTATTATCTTCTTCTTCAATGATATATTACGTTGATGGGAATAACCTTCAAAAGTTATAAAAAGAGAGTTTTTCTCGTAAAAAAAAATTTATATTTTCATTGCTTACAATCACGTGGCAGTTTATTCCACTTTCGGTCCTAACCCCGAAAAAGTTAAGACTTGGATATACATATTAAACATGAAACTCCTTTGATGATCTGTTTCTTTCATCAATGAAACTCATCCTCGCAGCACTTCCATCATTGTGTTGACACGGAGACAAATAAGCAGCCAATCGTGGAGTAGGAATTTCGCTCGGATTGTTTTCGACCTTTCCCACGATTCTAATTAGAGGTAAAAAACGAATACCCTTGTTCAGGTGAACGAACCACTTTTTCGTTTATTTTAACGGCTGTAACCAAGATGTACCTCGTAAATGGACAACGAATGGACCATGATGCTTACACATTATTTTTTTATGTTTTGTTAAAGGAAAACTAAAAGGATTCGGTTTCACTAGGCTATACCTAAACCAAGTAATTTGACGGAGAATCTAACCCAGATTCTAATTTGCTCGCTTTTGGGAACAACTCATAGATCTCATAGAAATCGATGTGTCTCTCTTACAATCATAATGAAAAATATGATCGAAACTGTGTTAGAAAGAGAAAACACCACGCTTTATATAAAAAATAAAAGTTAACCACACAATAATTACAATATAGAACTTTATGACACCAAAGTTTCCGACCACAATTTAAAAAAAAAAAACGAAACATTGAACGTTTTAATGAAATATTTTTAAATATTATTAACGACAGGAAAGAGAGGCGGTGATTACGTTTATAATACAATTGTGTAAGAAAATATTGACGTGTTATTATTTTTTTTCTTTTTCAGTAATTTTATTTCGAAAAAACTTAGGGTTACGCATTTTTAAAAGTTTTTTACGTGTGCATCAAAATTTTTACGTTTAAAAAATTATGTGTTTTTTTCTAATATTAAAATTTAATAGCTTTTTTCATTACTTTTTACTTTCCGGATACGGTCAGAAATATTCTTTTTTTTTTGATTTTTTCGCAAAGCTGAAACATTCTGACCTTTTGACAAAATATGCCTGAGAAGTTTTCAGAAAGATGATTTTCACAAAGAAGCCACGAAGAATTCGTACGAAAGAATAAATAATTCTATGTACAGAAAAGTAGGCACACATATTATAAAGTATTGAGTAATTTACTCGTGATCTGTTAAAAATACGTGTTCAGTTCTTGTTGTGGTTTACCATGTATGAAGTCTGGGTATTTTATTGAATGAGCATATGCATATAATAATAATATAATATGTACACAATTTATTGTAATTCTTAAATTATTTTAAAAATGAAAAGTGTATTTATTGTCTGTCAAATAACAGTAGAAAATATAAAAAATGGAACTACAAAATTTGTAGGCTGGCAACACCAATTTACCTGTCAAATATTATTTTAAGTGCAATGACACTGAAAATACAGAACACTGTATCCATATTGAAAAAAAAAACATTATTTTGTTTAAAAAAAAATGAAACCAAGAAACACTGTCAAGGAACCTACTTAATGACATAAATTTGATAAAATTGTGTTTTACAAAGTGATTGACTTTCATTTAATTTAAAAAAAAATTGAATTTAACAGTAGGTAGAAAGGAAGAATGATTAATTGTGAGTTTAGTTACACTACTTTTAGATCTGAATGAGTTAAATATATTCAGTTCTAGAATTAGATACACGATCTAAAGCTCGGGCAACGCTAGGTACTTTAAGCTAATATTAAATAAATGTGAACAATTTCTTAAGTGTGGTTTATATTTTATTACAGTATCGTTATTCTTAATTATGTTAACACAAAATTGCAAAGGTAAAATAATAACATACCTATATGCAATTCTAATTTTGAGATCAGTGGGTATCTTATTGCAATAAAAATTTTTTTTTTTCACTTTTATACCTTTTTAATTTTTAATAAAAATGTAGGTTACACAGCTTTAGATTACCACCATGATTATATTTTTAGTGTTGCCATTTGAACAACAGTGGTGCCCTCCTATGTTTTCTACTCTTATTTGACAAGCTGTAAGTTCACAAAGTAAATCGAATTTGTAAGTGCATTCAAAGCAAGGCAAAAAATTAGAATTGACAATACATCGTTTTTATCGGTAAGATTCTAGTTCTTGAGATTTTAAATCACAGAAACTAACTAACTATTGAACCATTAAACCTTTTCTCCGCAGAGGTAGGCAGTGAGGACGGACCCCCAAACAAATCGGTCTTTGTACGCATTACTTTCATTCACTCATTCAGTTTCATTTCGTTCCACCAAAAATGACGAAAGAAGATGAGTTGCGTAAAAAACACCAATATTTGCTATAAGAAACTATTACGAATAACAAGTCAAACTAGAAAATAAAATCTGACCAGATCTTTTGCAAGTGGATTCAATATTGCGGAACGATGGAAGCCGAATTGTTTCCACATTCCGAATCCCAACAGTTGCCTCTTTAACATATTAATAATGTCAGATAACTCAACAGTCGAATCTATTTTTATAGCGCTATTTTGTGATATATCACGTCATATAAACTTCTCGAAAGACGTATTAGACATTTACGGACAGCCGAAAAATGTTTTATTCTAAGGCTTTTAGTTTTTATACTACTGCCATTAAATAATCACTGCTCCTGTTTAAAATTGGCACCCAATGAATAATTATCATGCCAACAAAACGAAACATGGAAATTAACGTACAGGCGTAGAATATAGAAGACCATAAGGAATGACCGTAATAATGCGCTCATGTAATGCCAATATATTGCATCTCCAGTTTTAAGATATATTCATACATGACATTAAATTTTTTTGGACATTTTGTTACTTTTCGCGCAATTCACAAATGTTGAATTTACCCTTCATTTAAAATGGTGACAATCAAACCTTTGAAAAAATCTATCTATAAAGTCAAATTCAACAAAAAAAATATTTTTCGTGGTCGAGGGAAAAGGCTCCGACAGCCATTTCTGAATTTCTACAATAATTTTTTTTATTTTCTTTCTTTTTAAAAATGTTAATATGAATCCCCTAAGAGATCCGGCAGTCCACTATGAGAGGGCATGGTTTCTCTTTCAACCAAACACTATAACAATTTTTTATCTGAACAGAAGGGAATATGAAATTATTGTACCTCGCTTGGGAAAATTTTATATGTACACATTATTTTTTCAAAAAAAAAAAAACATTTTTTTAACAATATTTAATTTCTCACTTTACAAAAACGCTTCTCCTTCAAATCATTTTGTATTCTTATGCTTCAAAAAAATTTCAAAATCCAAAAAATTCAAAATCCGGATTTCCTGAAAATCTTCACACAAAATACCGGTTGGATTCACGCATGAGAAAAGGAGTTTTAAAGTAAAAAAATAAATAAAAACTTTCAATTTTCAATAGGAAAATAAAAATTTATGCAAAAATTCTAGAGTTCATTGAACCGGAGTTACAGAAAGAGGCACAATCGATTTTAATATTTTTATTTATATAAATGATAAATAGGCACCTGCCTAAAAACTTGTGTTTGTTTTCAGTATCGTCTATGTCATGATAATGACCTGTTTGTGTTTAGAGTAAATGCGCATCGGCCATTAGGGAACACAGATGTCCATCACTGCGAAAAACTTCATCTCGCAGTTCCCACACTGCTATCAAAGCACCGTCATCCCTTTATGGGCCCAACTGCAAACGGGATCCTCAAACTTCGGGGTTCGATTTTCTGATAGGTCTCAGCAAATTCTGCAATTATCAATAATAAAAGTGTAAATTTGTCAAATATAAACAATTTATCAATGCAGAATGATTGTAGTAAAAAAAAATTACTAACATATTATATGGAAGAATATATTATGATTATAATTACTATTATTTAATTATTTTAAAAAAAATGTAAATGAAGAAAATATTAGCGAAACTAAATCAATTATAAATAAAATATTCATCTTAGACTTGCAGAAAAGTCAATAGATGTCACATATTAAACAGAAATTGATAAAATTATCCAAGATACTAACTATCTAGATTGCATTTAGCTCTGGTTGAATCTTGCAATCATACGTAAAGATTGCAGCCAATAAAATATGCGAAAAGAAAATTAAGATAATTTTGGCAGTTCTTAGTCGAAGTATGATACAGTTACAGGGACACATTAACTCAGTTGTCAGAGCTGCGGCCCGGAAAGCCGAAGGTTCTGGGTTTGAGTCCCAGATGTGACCGAATCTTTTTCTGATTTTTTAAAAACATTTTCGCTAATATAGGCTTCATTTAATTAAATATTACAATTTGAGGTTTTACTCATTAAGTTAAAATGAAAATAGAATCCATTTATTTTCTTCAATGGTTCATTTTTCTCAGACACAGCTTTTCAGCATTATTGACTGCACGCACCTACGAAAATAGTGAAAAATTGGTGCCACATTCAATGAGAAATGTGGCAGTAAATTCGTGAGCGGTGTTTTAAAAAGTAACTGTTTCTGAAAAAACTTCTCTCTTTGAATTTATTCCGGCAAATCAACAGATTTAAAAAAAATCTGTTATAATAAACTTAACAATACAAATATAACCTTATAAGAGATTTTCACATAACATAAAATTATAACAAAAACCTTAGGGTCCATTACCCGTTGTTTAAAATATTTACACAAAATACAAAATAGTAGGTCTTAGGTAAGTATATATATAAAAATCAAAATTCGTTTGTTCGTATTTTATGCGATGCGAAACCGTTCATCCGATTGCGATAACACTTTGGTGATTTGGTGCCCGCGAAGGTTATAGGCTATATATAATTATTAGCTCTGGCGTAATGAAATTTGTATAAAAAAAATATTAGAAATGGTGCGCGAGCGGTTTGAAAATGTGTGTATTTCATATATTTTAGCGGCAGGGATGAAATACAGGAGAGGGAGGGTAACGAATGAGGTGGGGTTCGCGGGAGAGGAGACAAGGGAGGGTAAGGAGACAAGGGAGGGGAACAGGGACGCACGGGAAAGGACATACAGGGAGAAACAATTTATTTCTTTGAATTACATTGTAACGTGCGCCGGGTACCCGCTAGTATAAAATAAAAAATAAAATAAGATGTAAAGTTTATGAGGTAACTAATAAACTGCACAATAAATTTTAAAACAGATTATATTTGGTTACCTAAAAACGGCACATTAAATATAAACTGAGTACATATTTTATTAGAAAAAATAAATAAAAACAACATTTTTTTACAAAATACATGTCTGACTTTTTCATCAGCAATTGGTTCCTTAGAACAGGCAATCTGCCTAGCTAGGAACTATGTTGACCTACAAGACATAATAACACTTGTACACATTTTTAATATTTACAGTTATCTTTAAATATATTATCATGTTATTATGTTATTTTGCTATTTAATTGTATATAATGTAATATAATAAATAAAAAAAATAAAAAAAATTTGAAATTTTATCCTCAACTTGATCGGGAACTCTTGTTTATCATCATCATGTCACTACATCCCGGTTGAAATTTTGCCCTGGGCGGTGCCTTACTGCCTTACATCTTCCACGGATGGACCTACTTTGCTTTAGAATAGGAATGTTCTAAGTACTTAATTGTGTGATGCATTTGTTGCATGAATGTGTGTATTTTCTCTACATTTAACTTTTAGTAATAAGTGATGGGGATCATTATTGGGTATTATTTAACAATATTAATCATAACAGTTGAAGCACCATTCATATCATAACCTTGCGCTAATCCTGTTTACGCCGCATACCAACCTGTCCCTTCCCTGCACACAAAGCCCGGTACAAATGAGAGGCGCGTCCTTAATGCGGGACACCCGGGCTGATATGGAGCGAGACCAACACACATACATACACACATAATGCTCGCAATAATAATAATAAGAGGGTCAATCTGGCAACACACACGATCAGTATCTACCTGGCAGCCGGCGGGGCACAATTGAACAGTAATAATAATAATTAGATAATTTATAGAGAGCCGTTTTTTTTTAAAATTAACTTAAGGGCGCTGTACAATTCCTACGATCAAATTTTAATATTTAAAAACAGATACTGAAAACATACTTACTTGCCTGGTAGATCACTTCCGATAAACACACTTATTATACACTTATTATACCTTATTATACACTTATTATACACTTATTATACTAGACTCCATGCTCCATTTAATATAGTTGCTTCTCGTACAAATTTTATGTTGAACTCTAGTCTTCAGAGATTACATCGTGTGGGAATGAAACTTGCTCTGTTGACATATTTTTTTTATAAAAACAACGCTTCCTTTAAAAAGCGTGTATGTATGCATATATTATCCTTGAATATCAAATTGTTAACAGTAACAAAATCACTAAACACTGCTCTGTAAAACTGCTTTAATATGTAATTGTTGTGTACCTTTTATTTTTTGCTGTATGTTGTGATGCTCCTGTATAATTTACCAATGTTATGATGCTCCTGTAGAACTTACTAATGTTACATGTAAAAGCCATCAAGGTGTAAATAAATAAATAAATATATTAGAAAGTTTATGCTTGGAGGAGATACGACTTTGCACTCAGAGGATACTATGGGTATCAATTTAAGTCAATTTGGGAGGTGTGTATGGGTACCATTGATTGGATAACCAACACCTCTGCCACAGGTCATCCCAAGTGTTTCACGTTTGGTGACTTAGCAGGGATGCCCGGGTTCATGGGGTGAGGTTTTTCCGGTTTTAGCGGCGGATGCAACTGCCCACCAACTGCGTGACCGGATCGGGAGAGACTGGTCGAGGATGACTTTTTGACCCCTGCAGCAAAACTTTCTAGGAAAATCGCCTTGCACCGCATTAGGAGGGATATATTCATATCGGTCACTTCTGGATACACTTACCCCAGATTCCTACCCAACCTTTATCATTTTTCCTTACTTACTTACTAATACTTTCTCTCCTTCCTTTCTTAAAAAGGCCCTCCACACAGCACCCAAAGATGACATAGGTCCTGATGGAAATTATTTAATTCAGGGCCTCCTGTGTGGAGCAAATATTAAAAAAAATACTGTATTTAAAACACTTTGCATGATTTAACCTTTTTGTATTTACCCGCATTACATAATGGTAATACGCGCTAAGTGGACAGTTGGTACCTGCACAATCGTACGCACAAAGGACATAAAGATAGCAACTTATCGGATGCAACTTAATATATTAGTCACTTTAAATTTTGTTTGGTTATGTTTGACAGGTTTGAATAAAGATGGCTTTATAACTGTCATTCATTTAATTTATTTATTTATTGAATACTAGCTTTTCCCCGCGGCTTCGCTCGCATGGTATTACGGGAAATTACTGTAGCGCTTGCACTTATCAATTATCTCCCCCCCACCCCACCCCCATCCCCTCCCGCATTCCATATATTCATTCCCTTACATTCAGTTTTCAAACATCTCGCCTACCACCTAAATTGCATAATGCTATACCTCAAAGAAAAAAAGAATTACTTATCCTATTTTGTTCATTCGTTCGGAATTTATGCGCTTACAAACATTTCGGATGTTTACTTTTATTTAAATATTTGGAAGTTCATTAATATAATAAAAAAAATACTATATTTATCATTCAGTCTTTATAATCGTTACGAATTATATTTTTAATACAGGAACTCAAATCTGACATTTATTCCAAGCTTGTCCAAAAAAAAACGAATTCTAATATTTAAATTTTCTGCAGTAGTAGCTGACCAGTAGACTGAGTGCCTACCAGCATAGAGCCTAAAAATATATCAACATTGTTTCCATGGAAAAGATTTTTTTCTGACGTTAGCAAAAACTCGCTTTTGTTAGCGACAGAAAACGTACAATAAATATAATATATTAATATTTATAATTTCATAACGCCAGAGCTTACCATCATATACAACCTGTAGTCTGCGCATATGATTTAGCTTTATATTGGTGAAAGAATTATTTAAGTCTTTATATTGTGTTATGCGTGAAAAGGTCATAAACAAACTCGAGCAGTTTCGCATTTATAATATTAGTATGGATATTTAGTTACAAGCAAATTATAACTATTTACATTTACAAGTCAAATAATGTAGAATTTGGATATAATATGCCTAATTGATAATTAATTATATGAACAAGTACGCGTAAGTAGAGGCTGAATTGTTCACTAAAGTTCCACCGTCATTATGACTACCACAGCACGGGCATTAGCCTAGTATGGCAGTTGAAAAAATATAAAAAAAACTGTTAAAGTTTAAATGAAAATATTATGGGATGTTTCTAAGAAACTAATCATGTGCAAAATTACAGTTTATTATTTGTATTGTGATAAGAAAAGAGAACAGTGATTGATATTTCATGCATCCTTATTAACCCTTTGAGGAGTACCGCCGCACTCGAACGATCCATTTAGAGTATCGCCGCATGTTTGCGGCCGTACGACTTTCTTCAATTTTTTTTATTTGTAAAATGTTGAGAGCCACTGAATTTGTCCAACTATAATTTATAATGCAAAAAAGATTATAGTAATAAAAAAACTCCGATATTAACTTGTGTAGTAAAAAAGGTAAGAAGATAATTAATTAAATCGATTACTTAATATTAATATATAAGTTTAGTAGTTCATTAATAGTTGAAGCTCGGAGTAGATTGAAATGATAAAGTCAATCCCGGCGTGTGCAGATTTATTTTATTTGATTGAATTGTGTTTTCACAATTTAATCGTTTAAAATAATATAAGGTATTTTTGCGGCACGTTCCAGAGTGGAAGATACACTCAGAATAGCCCTGGTGTAAGACCACCATTCAGAAATGAAAAATTGCTTGAAATGGCGTTAGCCGTATTTGGTGACCAGATCTGAATAGCCAGATAGTGTCTCACCTTCCTCTTTCCCAACTCCTTCTCCTCCTTACTTACCTTTACCCTCACAACATATTTCAATTGGGGATGCCATAGCCTCACTGGCTTCAGAAGGGAGCAGTTGGAAGTATTCATTAATATTTAAAAAAAAAATCTGTTGCTAAAAATTTCTAAAAAGTCATGGTGCTTTGAATAAGATAAAATAAATTAGAACTTGTGAGTTTTGAGAATGATAGATTTCAAACTGCTGCAACTTTTAATACATTTATACTTAGAAACATAACCATCTTAATATCCGTGAATGGCGAGACGCCAAATCATCAAAGCCTCTAATTTTTTTTATTAATCCATTAATTGCACAAATTTATGCCATAATTAAAACACAAATACTTGTTTTATTACAAAATCCTAATTCGGATTACCATAGTTATTGCATGGCTCCTCAATTTGACCGTGGGAACTGTTCTGATAACGCCGTGCGAGACCCACACTTCTGCATACGGCCGAAGTGTTCGTATAAGTACGAAGTTCACCACACACAACGCCGCCCTAACCCTGAATGAGTGTGTTTGACAAACAGATGTGTATTGCAGGTGTCCCACATTCGAGAATTCCAAACATCAAATGAATGGAAAGCCTTATAAAGAATATTGTACAATATAACAATAAAAGGGTGTGTTCTTCGTCTATCAAAACCGCTTATATCAAACCCATAGAGCATACGACTCCAACCCCTCGAATAAAACAGTTTTAAGATCCATTATAGCTTGGAAGCTTTTGATTGCTTGCGAGTTTTTATTGGATTCGAATAATTTTCTCACGCTAGTACCCCGATGTTTGGCCGAATCTGATTTTATGAGCCAGGTGCTTTTGCGATGATGTGCGAGGGGGATGGGTCTATGCGTTTGGCTAAGGTGGGAAAGGGACTGGACGTGTTTTCAGTGTGTGTGATTGGTGAGACATTGTTTTTGCTGCAGCCCCTGCTCTTGTGAATGGAAGGTTATCACTGGTGGTCCTTGGATCTTGGTGCAAATCCTTTCTTGGAATAAAATGGCGGGAAGCAGAAAATTAAACTTAATCAGCAGGTATTATTATTTATTACTGTTTATGAGGCACAGCTTTTATTTTTGTGGACCTACTTGCATTTATATATAGAAATCGTGTAAAATGGGGTAAACATTAAGGAAGTATTTAACTACTATTGTTTACGCTATTATGAAATCAACAAAATTTTATTTAACGTCACTAACTTTGAGTTTTATTTTTTTAATCAAAACTTGACATGAAATCGCTTCAACTACAGAATGTATGATTTAATGAAACGTATGAAGGTGACGAGATCTGAAAAGATAATTTTCTCGAAATCACTGATGTTTTGCGAAGGCGGTATTGACAGTACCATTCGTACGGGTCGTTTTTTCGACTCGTTCTTGAGTTCAACAGCTCGGCTATGGAACGATTTGCCGGCATCTGTGTTTCCTCCCTCCTACAACATGGGTCTCTTCAAGACCAATGTTCATTCCTTCCTCTCCTCAAAAATACCCTCCACACAGCATCCCAGATGACACAGGCCCTGAGGGAAATTATTTTCCTCATGGCCTCCTGTGTGGAGTTAATGTAAAAAAAAAAAATCACTGTTAACATTCTGTTCAGAAAATAACAGAATGCGCCTGTAGATATGTACAAAATAATTAAACAGAATTATCGAACATATCTTTTTTGGTTATCTGTGCGAAATCCGATTCAATGAACTCAAATTTACTTTAAATTTTTTGTTTCGTTTTCAAAATTGGGAACGATTGTGTGCAGAATTCCGAAAAGTGATAAAACAGGTTCATACCTGTAATAAAATATTTTTAACACGTTTTCAAAATTGGGAACGATTGTGTGCAGAATTCCGAAAAGTGATAAAACAGGTTCATACCTGTAATAAAATATTTTTAACACGTTTTCAAAATTGGAACCGATTTGTCAAAATTTCATACTATCCCGTGATGTTTTACGGGTCTGCGCTAGTATTATATTAAAAAAGCTTTTTTAACCTTAATTTTAAAAACCGATAATAAAGATCACTAACAAAAATTAACAATTTATTATTTTTGTTTGTTTACATTTCTTACTCCCTTTTTTCATTTTTGATTAATTCAAAAAATAAATCTCATGCCTTATTTCGTTGAATTCAAAAACCACCATAATAAATTAGTTGACCAAAAACACGGGATATGGATAGTTATATAACATAACGTGGGAAACTCCAAAAATACACGATTTTTCACAGGAAGTTAAGGGTCGGCGCGTGCGCGTTTGTCCATGTAATTTATTCCGTTTTCGAATCAAATCCAACGAACATGTGTATCGGAAGGGTGGATACCTCAATAATACAATGTGACCCAAAAGTTATTTTAACATTTCTTGCAGACGCAGATCGCGGTATTTTTTTACGTTTTTTTTTTAAATAACTAAACTAAGGTTCTTTAACGTACGTACCTACTTTAGACTATTTAGCACCTACTTGATATCTACCTACTTGTCTTATGAAATAAAAACCTAGAGATAAGAAAATTTTGCGTTTGCGTTAACGCGAATTTGTCATTTTGACGAAAATAACGCGAGGTTCGCAATTTTCGGGCGAATACCGCGGATTATCGTAATTTTCAAGCGATTTTCAAAAAAAAAAATATGATTACCTCACAAGAGGCCCAGCTGATCCCGTCTGGATCCAGTGAGACTACAACATTCCCAATTTGGGTATGTTGTGATGCTGAAGGTAGTGGGGTGGAAAGGAGATGGGGAAGAGGAAGGTGGGAAGTACCTGGCTATTCAGATCTGGTCACCAAACACTGCTAAAGCCATTTTAAGCAATGTTTCAATTTTGAATGGTGGTCTTACACTAGGGCGATCTGAAAGTATCTTCCAATCTGGAACTGAATAGTAAAACAAGAGAGCGATACTCCATATATTACGAGCGATACTCCTTATACACTCCAAATATTTTTGCCTATAGTATTAATATGACGGCCGGCGTAGTCCAGCGGTGAGGCTCTTGACTAGCAATCCGAAGGTCGCGGGATCGAATCCCGGCGTGGCAAATAAATTTAATTTGATTAATTTGTTTTATTTCACAATTTATTCATTTAAAATAATATATAGTATTTTTGCGGCACGTTCCAGAGTGGAAGATACTCTCAGTATCGCCCTGGTGTAAGACCACCATTCAGAATTGAAAAGTTGCTTGAAATGGCTTTGGCCGTGTTTGGTTACCAGATCTGAATAGCCAGGTACTTCCCACCTTCCTCTTCCCCATCTCCTTCCCCTCCCACTACTTCAACATATCCCAATCGGGGATGCCATAGTCGCACTGACTCCAGGTGGGATCAGTTTGACTCTTGTGCGGTATTCATATAAAAAAAAAAAAAAAATATGCTTGAAATTTGAAAACTTCACGCAAATTTTTTCAGCTTTACAATATCAACATATACTTTAAATTCAATTCTACAAACATAAAAAAAATATATATTTCAAATTGTTTTTTAAAGATAGAAAAGGAAAACAGTAAGTGTCTTACTTTTACGTACGTTTTTTAAATACGATATTTATAGATAATAAAAAAAACTCTGCACAACTGCCAAAGCAACCACGCCTTTCAGTTGTTCAAAATCCAAAACACGCCCATCAACAAGCAATAAACATTAAAAACCAAATTTATACTAATAGCAACAAAAATAACGAGGTTAATCGTTAACGGTGTTATTTTGAATAACGTTTGATGCAAATATTACCGCTTTTCCTAAAAAAAAATAACGAGGACTTAGCCTTGAATAACGCCAATTTCGCCGAAAACTAACTCGAAGTTTTTAGTTCCCTAATAGTAGAAAATAATTTGATAGTGCTGTTCGTATTAAGATATAACGATTTGATATTCATATTCAGAAAAAAAATTGATGTGGGAAGTTCAAATAAACGTCTTTTATCTAGCGTGAAAGTGAAAAAAGTCAAGAAAGGCATAATGGGTCGACCCATGAAAGCAGTATCAAATACGTAAATTTAAGGTTGCAATAAGGAACTCCAGTGAAAAATATTATGGCTTTAAAAAACATATAGACCAATATACGCTGATTCTGAATATATAAGTTTTATTACATAATATTTAACGTAGAGTTTTTAAAAAAATATTAAAAAGTCCATTTTAAAACGTGTCATTAAAACACCCTATTGCTGGATTTTGGCGGCGTGACGTCACCGCGCCGCGTCACCTGGGTCAAAGTTGTATAGAAATCAATAGAAATGAAGACGCAAACCGTTCGGCATTCCGTGTTATTGGTTTATAGAGAATTAGACATATAATAGTTTTTTGTTTTTATTGAAACATTATTTAGGCCTAAATAATTCAGTATCAAAAATAAAGTATCTCTTTTAGTTTATCTATATTATTTAAAATATTCAAAAACTTTAACTGTACAAAAAACGATCGTATTGCCCAGTAATGTCTATGAAAACGCTCCAATGCTGAAATTCAAAATGGCGGGAGTCGAACAGCTGATTCCAGTTCCCTACAAGATTCATACTTCGGTTAGTCATGACGACGTCACACTAGATTCGGTGGTTTTCGGGGGATCTTGAAAAAATAAAACTTTTACACTTATTTTAACTATTAAAACTAACTATAAAAATAAAAATAAATATGCAGTTATTTAAGTTAGAAGGTTATTATTCATAAAAAAAATAATAAAATTGGACTGGAATTCTCTATTAGTAATAATTAGGGTCAGATAGATAATTGTCTTAATTAACAGGTAGGTATTTTTTTTATAGACCACACGCCACTGGTGTAAATAATATTTTGGTATTATTCTCTGTCCCGAAACATAGTTAATTTTTTTTCTTAAATTATATTTTAAATGTTTGGGTTGGGTTATGTTTGGTTATATTATAATTTTTTGAGTTAAGTGAGTACCTTGTTGTTTGATCCAGTGTGTGATATGTTTTTGTGAGGAATTGTAGATGCATTTGTAGTTAGTAGTTGTTTCAGTGTAATTGGGATGCAGTTAAATAGTTGCGTAGTACTTAAAATGTCTGCCCATGTGAGGTATGAGTTATCGGTATATTTGGTGTTTTTTTTTGTAGAGGCCCTGGTTTAAATCGCAGTTTGAGGTTGCACTGAAACGTGGAATTTATGTTGGAAGGAGTATAGTTAAACAGATTTGGCATAAAGTTGAATATTGTCATTGTGTTTCGTAAATTTCATTCGAGTTCGTGTAGAGAGGTGGAAATAAACCAAAAATTCTTCATTTCGTCTAATTTTGAAACACTTTAATTCACCGTGGATCTCCATTGCAAGGTGATTTTTTTTATTGAAAACGTTTAAACGTTTTTTCCATGTGATTATTTATTTTGTACGGAACGGTTTCATCTTACAAGGGGCATTAGTTAAAATTTTTCCAAATTGAAGATGCCCACTATAATGTGAAACCAGTCAAAAATAAACAAATGATAATTATGTAAAAATATAACAAATATGGAAAAATGTCACAATCTTTAAAAAAAAAACAAAACCAAGTAAATAGTGGTATAGTACATAAATTGTTTAACCCACAATGCTCTAAAAAGGACGTCGTATTGACTACAAAAAAGTATTTTTTTTAAAATTTAATAACTTGATGGGTCTTCTAGGTCACCCTGTACATTGTATCTACGGGAAGTGAATATTCAAGGGCTGGCTGGTAGCTGCTTAAATTGATATAACCGATTCTCGTGCAAAGGTTCTAAATAGCTATTACCTGCAGGAAGCACTTGTGCACGGCGGTGTAGTAGTGACTATGGTCATTTTAAAAATTAGAGGAGTTACCTGCTTTATGGCTTTACGAATCCAGGCGTGTGTATTGCCTTGTTAGGTGACAAATGGGTGGATGTGACATGGCAGTTGGTATTATGAATTTGTTGTTGTCATAGCACTTTTTTGTTGTTCCATGTAAAAATAATTAATAAAAAATTCCCAAAATTTCATAATTTTTTTTTCAAATTGCCATCCGAAACTTTGCTTTCAAAAAGATGTGCATTTTACTTCTGTTGTGGTTAACTTTTAGATTTTAATAAAAAGCGTGGTATTTTCTCTTTCTAACTAGGGAGACGTAACGATTTCTATGAGACCTATATGAGTTGTTACGAAAAGCGAACAAATTATCCTGAGAGGTTAAAGGCATCTTTGAAGTCGATTTTATGTTTGAAATTGGTAAATAATGTACAAAAAATTATAATTTTATATTAATTATAATTTTGGGGGGCCAGCTATCAGGGGATTAACGGACGGGTCACCACAAAATACAATAAAACTGGGACAAGTGCAGTGAGCTAATAGTGGATTCATCGGCGCACTAAGGGTTAATAGGAACGTATGCGCGGCACATATCGACCAGTTTCATACGAATCTTAGAATTGGATTTGAGATCAAAATACCCAACCAAACTGAAAAATTATTTTTGTAATCAAAAGTTATATCAAATATCTCGTAGAGATGTGAGCTACTTTATTTATTTTTACTTTAAATTATAAGATTTAGGCTATTAAAGATTTTAGTGTTCCATGATTTTAGAGGCATTTAGGGCAATTATTTGTGAGTAAATGAAAAACATAAAAAAAATAATTTAACTATTTTTATTTTACAAATACAATGAAAAATCAAATAAAAAATAAAACATTGAAAAAATGAATTTTTTTGAGTAGTAATTTTAATGTATAAACGACAAATGTTTGTTCCGCCGTAAGTAGGTAATTTGTATTTTAAATCTACACCTATCAAAATAATTTTTTTTCTTAATTTTTATTTTTTATTTTATATTTTATTATATTTTTATAATAATTTTGGGAAAATTATTTTTTTATTGTTTTTCATTTACTCACAAACAATTGCCTAAGTTGCCTATAAAATCACGAAACACTAAAATCATTAAAGGCTTATATTTTATAATTTAAATCAAAAATAAAAAAAAGTAGCTCACATCCGTACTAGACATTTGAAATATCTTTTGATTCAATTTTATGAGAAAAACTCTCTTTTTATATGGAAAAAGAACTAGTTGGAGATAATATTAATGATTCTAAATATTTGAAATATGAGATTGACAAATATGACGGTTTGACAGAAGGTGGCAATAGCGAAATTGGAAAACGCGCACGTCCCGGTTAGACGAGAGGTCTGGGTTCGAGTCCCAGTTGCGACCATTGTCTTTATCTATTTTTCTGTGTCTTGTTTTCTTTCATATTTTCATTTAGATTATAAGTGTTATCTTCTTCTTCAAAAAAATAATTCTTCAGTTTGGTTGGGTATTTTGATCTCAAATCCAAATCTAAGATTTGTATGAAACTGGCCGAAATGGGCCGCGCATACGTTCCTCTTAACAGGAACGTAATAAAAATTTTGTAACCATGCAGTTTTTTCAACTTATTTATTTACAGCCGATCGTTATTTTCCGAACAGCCCTCGTATATACAATATGGAAGAGTTATAAACAGTTGTAAATGAGTGTAGCCAATATAAATGAGGAAATAACTATATAATTACTAATTATTTACATCTTCCGGTCAAAACGCATAAAAAATTGAACCGAACAGAGATAAATGCATTACCCTTGGTTTCGCAGTAATCTCAAAAGATATAATAATTGATTGTAGAATGGTACTGACTGCGGATGGACCAACAACGTTAAAGGCCATATTGTTTTTTACGGCGTAAACTTTCCGCAGTTATAAAAAGCGGGATTCTTCCGCCAGGTGTCAGTGCGACTGGCCGACTGGCTGCTGGCTGACTGGCGGCGGACAGACAGGATGTCACGATCTTTGCATACGAGAATTATATACATTCATTATCCATCACTTTATTTAGCCTCGCATCATCCGGTCCAGCTTTGCCTACGAGAGATGGCTCGCAGCTAAAGGGGTGACCATGTTACAGATAACTATCACTTCTATGAACAGTTGTTTGACACCTCGCATCCAAAAAATAATGTTTTAATGCTATCTTCTTTAATAAACGAAAACCAAAATTTTCTCTCTTGCAAATTTTATTAAATTTCAAAAAAAGATTTATACAAATTGTCCAAAGAAACATCACTATCAATGTCAATCCTTTTTTCAAAATTTCAAGCTTTTTCATTTCTTTTTTAGATATATTCAATAATTTTATTATTCAATTTAAAAAAACAGTTTATTTTTAAACAAGTTCTGCTATGTAATTATTATTAAGCGTGGCAGCTGTTTTGCCTTCTGAAGGCGACAGTTTGATAATGCTTTCAGAAGGCGAAACAGCTATCACGCGTAATAATAATTACAAAGCAGAACTTGTTTATAAATAATCTGTTTTTATAAATTTAATAATAATGTAATTGAATATATAAAAGAAATAAAATAAAACAATAAAAAAAAACATAAAAAAATTTTTCAGGCTTGAATGTTCCATCATATTGAAAAGGTAAAATTCCCAAAAAGAAGACTAGTTCACATTTGAAATGCAAAACGATCGTGTTAAAACATGACTTTGCTACGCTGGTTAATAATATATTTATTGCAAATCGCAATCACTACACAATCTCTAATCTCAAGTGGAACTATGGGTGTGGGCGTGTGGCGTTATAACAGATGACCATTTTAATCATACTGTCATCGTATGGCGTCCTTTGTTTAGAGAGAGTGGCAGAGGTCGCCCACAGATGAGTCTGTCTGTTGATTTCAAGATAACTGCAGGTTTCGGGTGGGTAGAATTCAAGAAGCGACAAATCTGAAAAAAAAATTGAGGGAGGCTGAAGGCTCACGAAAATGAAACTGGTTGTTTGATGAGATAAACATTCTCGAATGGTGATGAAACTTGCACACAATCTTCTATTTGGGATATCTGGGTGAGTTATCAGACTATTTCCTGCGCACATTTCTATCATGAGGGCTTGCACTTTGAACTTTGTTTTTAGGAGTGAAAAAATAAGATTGTTACACTTTAGATACCTACATATAATTCGTGGGAATCTGCCTACAAAACATCAAGTAAATAGTATGATTTTAAACTCTTAAACCACTCTCACGTTCTTCTATCTAATATAGATATGCTAAATAACTGGTGCTCACAAAACAATTTATATTTAAATGTAGACAAATGCAAAACATTAACCTTATCCAGATTTTTTTTTTACTGGTTTTCGACTATTCAATAAATGAAATAAATTTAGAAAGAAAAACTGAAATGCGAGATCTTGGCATAATAATGGACCAGAAACTAGACTTCACGGTCCACATTCAACAAACTGTAAATAAGGGTATGAAAAAATTAGGGTGAACAATCAAAAACTTTGAATCGTTACAAATCATTAAACTGTTATACATATCCCTTGTTAGAAGCCTAATGAACGTAACTCCATAGTCTGGACGCCCTTCCACAAAATTCATATTTATTTATTTATTTATTTATTTTGAATTTCACGCCCGGCCGGGCTTTTACATGTATTTTTTTTTACAAAGAACATCTAAATGTGCATAACAAAATCAAAAAACAAAAATAACAAAATCATAAACAAAATCAAAAACAAAATCCAAATCACAATCAAAATCAAAATCAAAATCAAAATCAAAATCAAAACCAAATCTGAAACACAAACAAGGTCAAAAACGAATTGAAATAAAAGCAAAATGTTCCACCATGTAAGATGGAAAAACTTTAGGCTGAGAAAAGTACAACACATGTGAAATAAGTCGAAGCAGAGCTATGTAGTTGGTTTAATTAAATTTGTTGTTCTTCTTTCTGATATAAATTCTACTATGACTTGTTTATATTTAGTTAATGATGTGTTAAATATGTCAACAACATCTTTATAGTCATTACCCAAATTTTGAATACGGCGAACGGGCGTATACAATTGTGATTCTGTTTTGGAGTTGTCACAATAGATCGGTAGATATTGCCTCGATGTTGATTTGCGAGGTATATGGAAAGAAATCAAGTATAATAATTCAGGGCTGTCAATTATTGAATTTATGATTTTGTGTAAACACGTTAGGTCATATACTATTCTACGTTCGGATAATTTTAATAAATTTCATAATGTTGAAAGAATTCAAAGAAAATTTCGTAAATTTTAAACATAATATCCTTTTACCCGTTGTTAATGAATATTTAAAATATTCTGTCTTTGGAAAACAGACGAACGTTTTTACTAAAATTATTAAACTCTAAAATCTGCAATTAATAAATCTTCATGTATCAATCTGCAATCAATCCAACTATAGTTTGCTTGGTAACAAAAATCTAAACAATACGGATGTATTTGACAACAATTTGAATTTGGCAAACTTCAAACGACGCATGTGCCAGCTATTTCTACCTACTTCATAAACTATTTTTATTTCTATTTTTACTTAACTTACATTCTATGTTAGTTACTTTGTGCCTACAATGTTTTGTTTCTTATATTATATGTTATTTCCTGTATTTTGTCAAAAACATGTACTGCATTGTATGTAAAAGACCTATGAGCGTAAAAATAAATAAATAAAAGTAAATAAATGATTTTTTTTTTTTTATTATTTTTGGGGTGTTATGCCGTGTTTCGCTACCTCGTTCTTTAGCCAACGTTTCGGACAGCGTTACAGTGTCCATCATCAGGGCAGATGAGCCTAAATTGAGCCAGATTGGCTAAAGAAGGAGGTAGCGAAACACGGCATAACACCCCAAAAATAATAACAAAAATACTTTTTGGCCGTGAAAACCTAAAAACATACCTAAATAAATGATGTTCATATTTTTTCTATATTATATTTGTCTACCTGATACGATGTAAAAACCTTGGTCGAAAATGATCGGTTTAACAAAGTGTTGTTCTACTGAGGTACTAAATAAATTGCGAGGAGTATCAAATTTGTACAGTGAGAAAACGACACATTAGTGATGTGAAAAGTCAAATGCTTTTTTCTAAGTTAAATGACTGATATGTGAATTTGTTTGTTAATTTTTTCTTTGACCAGTAGTCTGAGCCCTACTGTCACCCTACCAAAATCAGAAAGATCATTGTGAAATAGCCTCTGTGTATGTTTGTACATTGAATTAATGCTCAGGTTTTTTCTCCATTGCCAACGTAATGGCACGATTTAATGATTGGTAGCTACTCGGGCGGAAGGAAAAATATTATTGGATTAAATTTTAAATCTTTTTTGTTCAAAAATCAGCTTCAGCACCTGCTCTTGGTTGAATGCTTAATTCGAGTTTATCCATGTCGAATTATTCAGAATACGTGGGAAGGTACTACATTTATTTTAATATTAAAATAATAATTAAAATAACTTCCCACGCAGTGTTGATTTAATGCTGCGTAATGTTGATATATTTTTTAATTTATTTAAATATGAAGATGCTATAAAATATCGTTCATAAATTAATTTAGTAATTAAGTTTTATTTTTACATTCATGGATAGACAGGTGTATTAATTTTGAATGTTTAGTATTTCGTTCTACTTTGCTCAATCTTGGTTCTTGGTGTCTTTCTGACACTATCTCAACCCTTAAAATTAATATCTTTGCTACGAGGCGAATTAAAAAAAGCACATTATTTAAGGCATAACACCACAGATCGCGCTCGGTACAAGGGTGTATTTTTCGTGATTATTTTCAAGCAAACGATGCATATACATATAAAAGACTGTTTACCAATTTTTGAACTAGAATCTAAAGTATAGTTTGCGGTGTACGCCGCTTACAACGAGATACTCCGTCAAAATTGCTGCTCGGCGGTTGATAGCGATTAAGCCATGTATGGTTCATCAGAATAAAATAAAAATATATATCAAGTAGGGGAATTTTGAAATCTAAATTTTATTTTATTATGAAAATAAAAATAGACGGAGGATCTTAAAAATCCCTAAGTGGTGCCATAGAGACTGGATTTTCGAACAGTTTAAGACTTGGTGCACGCAAAACGGATGTATTGTTTTTTTAATATGTTGTCAAACAGGTTGAAAAACGTGGTTTCGAGAAAAACGCTTTCAAAGGTTTGCTGTAGGATAATTCAACATTTAAACAATTTTTTTTTTGCCCAAGCAGAGTGTGATTTAGTTAGTGTTTTGGTCTTTTAAAATCGCTTTGTATTTATTTATTTTTATTTATTTAGTAAAATATTATACATTATTTATGAAATGTTTTGACTGTCTAACTAGAATGATTCCCGTTTTAGAACAGTCAAATTAGGATTAGTGTGGACATATAGAACATGTAATTTTTACCCATTCTAAAATAATTTTTATATTTTATTTTATGTAATTGTTTTTTATGATATATTTTAGGTAATTAATCACCTCTCCTATCTAATATTTTGTCTATGTTCTAATTAGTCTATACTTGTTTGTCTTTTGTTATTTTTTATTGACTTATTATCCTGACGAAGAAAACATAGTTTTCGAAACATGTTGATATTGTTAATAAAATAGTGGTGTTACACAAAGGTATTTGTTTGTCATTAAAATATAGAACATGATTTAAAAAAAAGTTAATATTCGTTATAGGTTCTTAAAAACAGAAACTCGTGGTGCTTACGTCTTTCACGTTCGTTCCCAGTTCCCATATTTTCAATTGCAAATTAAAATAGCAAGTTATATCAATAGCCCCATTGAACCAGTCCGAATGCGGAGCATGCATCACGGAACAAGTAGTTGGCGTAGAATCTGAAGTTATTATTGTTTAGTGTAAACTCGGCACAGTTCTACATAACAGACTGGTGCACTATTCGTGACTCTATTCAAAACAACTTCTCGACCCGATTCCTTGAGCTAAGGCGGAAAACAAACCCAGTGTTTGGTTCACGTCACTGAGTTCTATTACTGACCGACTGCAAACAGTAATTCGGAACTCTATTTGTGGGTTCAGTTAAGTCATTCATCATTCGTTAGCGTTTTGGTCAATGAATATTGCTGATATTATGCAATGAAGTAGTAAGTAGATGGTAGGTAGGTACTTTAAGTTAGTCAGGAACATACTTGAGGACTTGACGCGCGACCCTTTCGGCCCCTTTCATATAAATCTTTTTTTTTGGATTCGAGATCAAAATAACCAATCAAACTGAAAAATATTTTTTGTTATCAAAAGGTATGACAAATATCTAGTAATATACGTGCTACTTTATTTATTTGTGATTTAAATTACAAAATATAGACCATTCATGATTTTAATATTTCTTAATTTTAAAGGCAACGTGGGCAATTATTTGTGAGTGATGATATTTGTGAAATGACTTAAAAATAATTTTACCATATTTATTATAAAAACATAATAAAATCATTTTGATAGGTGCAAATTAAAATTACAGGTGAGCGGACAACTCGGAATGAAACCAACTCAGAACCATCTCAGATAAGTCATTTAAAGTGATTAAAAAATATATATATATATAAAATACTGGTTAAATAGGTTACGTTAGGTTAGGGTTATCGGCTAATTAAAAATATTTTTTTTTCATAACTTTTAATGACTTTTCAAGGAGGTGTTGAGTTAACTTTATTCTCAGTTGGCATGGAACCGAAAAAAATATAAAAGAAATTGGTTAAATATTACATTAGGTTAGGGTTATCGGCTATTTTAAAATTATTTTTTCATAGCTTTTAATGACTTTTCAAAGGGGTGTTGCGTTGACTTTATTCTCAGTTGGGATGGAACCAAAATTACAAATGACCTATTTTCTTTAGAACACAAATTTTGTTGTTTATAAATTAAATTTACTTCTCAAAAATGCATTTTTTGCGATGTTTATTTATTATTTTATTTTTCGTTGTATTAACACAGGAGATAAACCAAAATATTTTTTCAGTTTAACTCCAAAAAAATTTCAAAGTTGCCTCCGAAATGAAGGAAAATTGAATTATTTAATTACCTATATGTATATATCATCATTTAAAACAAAAATTAATAAAAGAAAAGACACATTTCCGTAACAGATATTTAATATAACTTTTGATGAAAAAAAATATTGTTCAGTTTGGTTACGTATTTTGGCCACAAATCCAAAATTAAGATTTGTTTTTAACTGTGATAATTATAGTGATAATTCTTTTCAGGAGGAGGGATTTTCAACAGATTTTTATCTTTGACAGAAAAATGATGCTTTTAAATTATTGTAAATTTGTAATTACTTTTTAATAAGCAATGATTCTGAGAAAAATATTTTATTAATACTATCAGCTTACAAATCTTACAATTACAAAATGCTTGATATTTCACAAGTCTGCGTTAGTAGTAATCGTAATTTTCGACACAAGTTTTTTTAAGACCTAATTTTTTGTATATTTTAACAATATATACGAAACCCTAAAGGAAACTTTAGAAGCCTTATGCATATTTGGAGATGCTTTGAAAACCTGGGTCTTGAAGATTCGTGCTTTAGGAAGGAGGAAACATAAAAGCCGACAAACGTCAACAAATAATGTTTGGTATGCAATTGAATCAAGTTTTTTAGGCACACTTGGTTGAAATATCAGTAAATCTATACTAGTAATAAATGGAAACCACCAAACACATCAAATAATACAATATAACATAGGAGTCGTTCAATTTCTATATCCGCTATATCAACTTTCACTGATTCGGAGAAAACCGCAAAAAACTATCACATCTCTAGCGTAAATAAAAAATTGCATTTTATTTCTTTTAATATAATGAATTAGAGTAATATACAATCGAAAAGTGTTCATTTTTCAATGTATGTCTAAAAATATTTAAGTATTTTAGATAAATAAAATGGACATAGCGGATTTTGAAACTTACTTCGTGATTTACATGGAATATAGATGCTTTTGTAACTCAACTGACCTGAGGGGCGTGTTTCTACACCCGCCATCTTGATAAAATAACTGCTCGTGATTGGTCGAATTCCGATATAGCGGGTTTTGATAGTAACTTCTTGAATGATATAGCGGGTTTTGTTTCTCACTCGCAGTTTTAACACGGTTTTTGATCGTGATAATGGAGGTTTTGAAATTCAATTCTAGGTTAGTCTTGTTCAACGCAAAATGTCGGATATAGCGGGTATTGAAATTATAGGACTCAATATTATAATATAAATGCAATATAGTCGACGCATGTACTTAAAAATCATTGCGTGCAGTATGGCACATTGTATATCTGCACATTGCACAATATACATAAAAAAATGATGTAATTTTTCTAAAATACCACGAGATATTTTAATTGACTGAATTTGAATACTCCCTTTAACAGACATTGTGCTAGTAGGCACATGTCCTGTGTCCTGTCGTTCCGTGTGAAACATCTGCCTTTGCTAAATAATAAACTTAAGTATAAACCGGTGATTTTTTTCCCTTTCGAAGAAGCATTAACGAATTTTTGCATGTGTCAAGTTAAAAAAGTCACCATTTTGACATTGAAACATGTGATGCAATTTCTGTTCGGGGATAGTCCATATTGCAGACAGCTGTCAAAGAGGTAGCATTCGGAATAGTGCATGTCGTTGGCGGCGTTTCAAATTCAAAAATCGAACAGGAAGCGAACAGGTCACGTGGTGATAACAAGCATAAACGAACGCAGAAAAAACTTCAGCCAGAACATCCCTTGGAGGAAATCTGGTTGGCACGTTGCAAGAATGCTCACTGTTCTGTGTATCAAAGTGTTCCGGATAATCAGTTGTTTGTGTCCTCTTGTATGTGTAATTATGTTAAGTCGGTGAACACAAACATTCTTATCATAATTTCAAGAAGAGCTTCTTATGAAAGGTTTTTTTTAAATGTTAAGCAATCTCACCACTTCTAATAATTCTGAACCCCTTTCATCTGAAAGGGGTTCAGGGATGGAAAACACTAAGGCCCTTACTAATAAGCTCATTTATTTTACAAAACTGATTAACAACTGTTTACCATAGGTGGTTGTGAATCAGGTAAAGCAGCTAGTAAGTTTTAATGTTCGGAAAAATAAGAAATTTTATTTGATATTTGACGGCCTTCATGGTCGAAGGATAAGACTCTCGACTAGCAATCTGAAGGTCGAGGGTTCAAATCCCAACACACGCAAATAATTTTTATGATTAATTTGTGTTATTTCACAATTAATTAATAAAAAATAATATGTAGCACATTCCAGAGTGGAAGATACTCTCAGTAATGCCCTGGTGTAAGACTGCCATTTAGAATTGAAACGTTGCTTGAAATGGCTTTAGCCATGCTTGGTGAGCAGATCTGGATAGCCAGATACCATATATAAACACCTTTCTCTTCCAGCTCTCCTTCCTCTCCCCACTGCATACCTTATAACATACCCAAATTGGGGATGCCATAGTCTCACTGGCTCCAGGCGGTAGCACTTGGGACTCTAGTGCTTGACTCTTATTTATTTTTTACTCTTACATATTTTTTAAAAAATCTCATCCGTATTAAAGTAACAAATTTTTTTTTCAGCCAGCCGAGGAATTGAAGTCACGACGCGCGCCGCGACGTGTGAGACCCAGACGCGATGCCAACTCAGTCACTGACCGGTCCAATCTAAAGAAATTTTTAGCAAATGCTAATTTTCATTTTAGCAATGCTAGGTTTCACAAAAGTAATAAATGGAAATTGTAATTGTTGGATTAGTGACGCCGAAAGTATTTGCCTCAGGATCAGAAACAAATATTGTCAATTTTCATTATATTTAGTAAAAAAAATATATTTTTATGCTAAGTGTAATCAATTTAGAGACGATCAGATATTTACCTTCCGAATAAACACCATTAGTAAACTTGAATAATCACGAAATCTCTGTAGAAAATTTAAACAAAAGATATACACATTTCTGATGTAGAATTATTAATCGATAAAACTAAAATAATTTTCTGATTACAAGCAGCTACCTACTCCATCGCTTCTTTGAACTATCGGTTCCAATTTTGAAATTGACAAAAATTTGAGTTCATTGAATATTTCTGTTGAATTAAAATTTTTGATTAGAAGTCAGTGTGTAAATTTATTGTAGGATAAAAACGGTGATGGTATTTATAAAATATTATAAAGTTATTTTAGTGGCAAAGATAACTTTACGTCATACAAATTGTTATGTATACATGTTCGTATGTTTTCATACATTTTAACGAACCAAATTTAATTATTTTCAAATGTGTCACAAGTTAAGTTTTATTATGACTGCGTTCCAATATGAATGTCAAATTTTGTAACTGATAACCCGCAGTTGAACAAAGCTGTATTTTCATTAAAAGTGGGTACGTTGCCATTTAATTTGCATATCATATTAAGTGTATTCTGGAAAACGTCAACAAATTCTGCTATTAAGACAACACTAAGTACCTGCCTTACCTGCCTCAGCTATTTGCAGCGGAACTTGACCAAAATGCGGAGAACAGCATAATATTATAATAATATGTATAGTTCATGGACTATTTGACGGCCTCCGTGGTCCCGAGGTAAGACTCTGGACTCACAATCCGAAGGTCGCGGGTTCGAACCCGGCGTGCGCAAAATTTTTTATTCGATTAATTTGTGTTATTTCACAATTTATTCATTTAAAATAATATATAGTATATTTGCGGCACGTTCCAGAGTGGAAGATACTATCAGTATCGCCCTGGTGTAAGACCACCATTCAGAATTGAAACGTTGCTCGAAATGGCATTAGCCGTGTTTAGTGACCAGATCTGAATAGCTAGGTAATTCCCCACCTTCCTCTTCCCTATCTCCTTCCCCTCCCCACTACCTTCAGCCACACAACATACCCCAGTTGGGGATGCCATAGTCTCACTGGTTCCAGAGGGGAGCAGTTGGGACTCTTGTGCGGTATTTCATATAAAAAAAAAAAAAAAAAAATAGTTAAGGCCCGGTAGTAAACGTTCAAAAAGAAGAAGAAGGGGAGATATGCTTATACGAATGTTGGAGGGAGCGCGCTAATTTAAAAAAATAAAATTGTGAAAATGTTTAATAAAACACGACTCGTTTAAAATAGAGCGAAAATCTCTGGACAATACATATGTTGAATTTAAAGATACGTTGTAAATTTTTTTATACTCATAACATAACATGTTAAATAACAGAACAAAACGTGTTTTAATAATTTTCGGAGCATACTTTGCGATTTTTTTCAGTCAAGGGAATTTCATATAATTACCGTTTTGGCTCTATACATATGTAGAAATTATCTTAAAAAATAATAACATGCATTTTTTTAGAAACTTAACAACTTGAAAACTCATAAAAAATGTTATAAATTGGAAGAAATTCGGAAGCGAATTCTGGAAAATTATGAAAACGTCAAAAATAATAAGTACCTACTTATACCTACCTCAGCGATAATAATAAGTCAACAAACGTCAACAATAATATGTACCTACTTATACCTACCTCAGCGATAGTAATAAGGCTCTGTAAATGTGTTGAAACTCTTTAAATCTTTAAAAATCTTTAAATTATATTCAAGTTATCTTTAAATAAAAAATAACATTTTTTAGAAACTTAAAAACTCGAAAACTCAAAAAAGGTGTTCAAGAGAAATATGTTATAAAACGGAAGAAATTCGGAATGCGGAGGCTTAATGAGATTAAGGAGCTCTCTGAAATGTCATTATTTATAATATATGAAATAAGTCATCTCCAGTCAACATCGGGTCTACAACCCTTTGATCGAGTCTTAATTCCTGGCCTCCTGCCTCCAGGAAATGCCTTTTACTCTATCGGCCTTCTGCCAATAAGATATAGGTCATATGCAATAATAAATTAAACACTTCTTTTAGACTTGGAGTTATGCAATATTATTTTCTGGTCCAGCATTACTGGCAAGTACCTAATCATACACAATCATCTGTGATTTAAAAAAATGATTTATCGTTATATTCGGAAGACATTTTTTAGTCATCCGAAGCGGCAGTACATAGTTCTCTCACACAAAACTTGGCACTATCCTCCTTGTGCTATGCAGATGGCAAAACATCTTGTACTTGACTCCTCTTGCAGGACTTGGTCTGAGGACGAGAGTCCACATATGCCGAAACAAACAACAGCCAACAGCAGTCAGTTGTGCGGACAATATGGCGGTGTTTTGGGAAAATACAACATGTCTTGCACGTGAATATCAAAGTATCGGGGAACTGTGTGAACGACAACATACTGTGAACACCGTATGATGCTTTAGTAGTTTGCTCCCACGCTGCATATTTTGTATGAACGTGTAGAAGATTGACTAGAGTTGGTGCTTTTGGAGGAAGTTCCCACCCTCACCGTTTTAATGGTTTTATTATACTAACCAAAATAAAGATCGATCAAAATCGTAATTATTATTGTCTAATTTCTCAATATCTGTCAAAGACGTGCATTGCGGTGTAAACTACAATGTAAACTAACATCCGAACATAAATACTGCCTAACCCAATGCAAAACAAGCACACGATAATACACAGTAATTTCTCACAGTGTTGACTCTAGGTACTTAACAATTTACATATTTTCTATTGAGGTTATTTTTAATTAAATATATTTTATCTCAAAGTCTTAAAAAACCGAGTAGGTACCTACTAAGTTTAATTGTAATAAAACTCTCATTTTTACTTATCTATTTGATTACGATGTAGATATTATAATTTTTTTTCTAAAATTAGTTTGCTTATGGTATCTATATTCCCCATTTAAATACAAACCATAGGTGTTTGTTTTCACGTTCTGTGGAGGTTGATTGACTTTTGTTTTGTAGATCGAAGTGAAACTATCTTCTGAACAATTTGAATAAACCTCAAATTAGAGCAAATCTTATAAAAAACTCATATCGTATTTTTATTTTATCAAACCTCGTCTTCACTTATTTAGTTAATAAATTGATCCCAAAACAATTTGCTTTTCAAAACAAACTATTCTGAGTTTAACCAAATTCGCATTAAAAAAAAAAAAAACAATTATTTGAATACCGCACAAGAGTCCCAACTGCTCCCGCCTGGAGCCAGTGAGACTTTGGCATCCCCAATTGGGGTAAGTTGTGAGGCTGAAACTAAAGGTGAAGGAAATTGGGAAGAGGAAGGTGACCAAGTACCTGACTATTCAGATCTGGTCACCAAACGTGGCTAAAGCCATTTCAAGCAACGTTTCAATTCTGAATTATGGTCTATCTCTGCGATACTAAGAGTATCGTCCACTCTGGAACTAATATGTTCCGCAAATATGCTATATATTATTTTTAATGAAGTGAATAATTGTGAAATGTAAATAATCGTGAAACTCATGAGTTTTTCCTCTTGACCACGCTGGGTGTCTTTTAGTTTGTAAATTTGCTTTTCAAGACCAAACTTCATTCAAACAATTTTGAGTTTAATCAAAAATTTAATGCTAATTTTTACGAGGTGATTCCTTAAAAACTCAATCAATCTACAGTATTTACACTGATCAGTCGAACCGGATTTATTTGACTAAAACAATGACATTATATCACAGTTGCCGTGAAAATTATTACGACAGCACGACTGAGGAAGTCGGTAACGATGCATTAAACAAAATCGTTGGTTACGCGACATGGCTCGGACAACGGACACTAAAAGTCGTTGGTTCTATTACAAATCTTGGAGTTCACCTCTACCTTTGTAGGTTACGTGTTCCGGGTAAACGGTAAAGGAAACAGATTCAAATGTGGAACGATTAAGTCACACCTGGTCTCTCCAAGACGCCGCCAAGTATATCGCCTTCCGGTGGCTCTATTTTGAATTGTTAATTTTAATTTTACTTGGAATCGTAAAAGATGTGGCATTGTGATTTTGTCCTACTTTGACCCTTGACATACATGAATTGTGTTGCTCTTTTCAGGCTTTTGTGTTATTTTTTATGTATTCAAGAGATTTTATGCCGCGGCATTCTGAATTTCACATATTCTCTTGAACATTAATTTTGTTAAGTTATGATAAAAATGATGTTATTTTTTAAGACAATACATTTGCCACGCCGAAACGGTGATGAAATTAATTTGATATTAAATTAATGAGTAAGATTACGAAAGGGACGCTAAGATGGTTTGGGCATGTAGAGCGAATGAACTAGGAAAGGAGTGTAAGGAGAATATATGAGGCAAATGTGAATGGTAGAAGTAGTCGGGGACGCCCGAGGAAGACATGGCACGACCAAGTGAATCAGATACTTGATTCGGGCCATGTCAAGAGTCAGAATAATAGAAAAGCATGTATGAGAAGATGTGTGAATGTGAAAGAGGCAAGACCGAGTTGTTTGGCGGTCCATCTTCTCTGCCTACCCCTGTAGAGAAACGGCGTGATGTTTAGTTAGTTAGTAAGAAAAAAATTATTACAAACAATTTTTTTTCTGTTATTTTACAAATTATATATATGATAAAATTCACAAAGCTTCTTTAGGTGCTATTTAAGATATTTCTCGTAAGATTTTTGCTCTATTTTAAAAAAGTCGTGTTTTATTAAACTTTTAAAAAATATTATTGTTCTTAATATTAGCGGGCTCCCTCTAACATGCGTATTCCCACTTCTTCTTAAGACAAACACGTTTATAATTTCTTTCTAAATTTGTATGTGTTTTTTAATGTTATTTTGAAACTATAACGTAATATCTCTAAAAATATGTATTTGAATACAGCCGTTTTATAGAAAAATTACCTCAAGGACACTGTTAAAAAAGAATTGAGCAAAGAATTTCTTTCACCTTTATCAATAAATGGACACTTACTCCAGCAACAGGTGATTAAATTATTACAGAAAAACGTTTTCTCACGGTTTTAACGTCTTAAATTAAACTGCGTGCAAGCCCTTATCTACAAGAAATCAAACCGTCCTCCCTGTATAGTAATATAATTGTATAAATAATTATGATAATGGCGTGTAGGGAAGGAAGGAATTACGCTGTATGATTTCGGGCAATTTAAAAAGATTTTTGAGGAAGGAAAGTAGTACGGCGTCTTAGTCGGTGAACAATAATAATATTGTAATTAGGGTTTGTCGGTACCCCCTCCCCTCAGTGCTATGCTCCTGGTGCGTTGGATGTTCCACCTGTCTTATTTCTCACAGTTAGCCCTTCACGGCCTCCACGTAAAGGTCAGTATCAGTATCTTCAGCTACAGTAAGTAATGGACAAGAATGCGACGTTACAACCGAATTGAGATTGTCAAAGTAAATTATCATTTTGTACGTTCGAAAGATTGTAGATATGTAGATAAAGATGTGTAGATATTTTCTATAGCTGTAAATTGGTAAATTGCACCAACAATGAAATAATATTCGAATGTACCTACAGGGCAAAGATATTGAAATAAATATAAGGCTATGGGTAGTTTTTACTGGGTGGGACTGTGTTTCCTGGTGTCGTTGATATTTTTAACCAATACTACTGCTCAAACAATCAACCAAATGAACGAATTCAAACTATATATGTTAACCAATACTACTGCACACCTTCGAAAAATCAACTAAATGAACGAATTCTTTCCGTATTCAAACTATATTATTAACCAATAAGTATACTGCACATCTTTGAAAAATCAACTAAATTCCGTATTCAAACTATCCCCATTAAGTAGCAGTTCCACAGCCAGTCGGGCGGACATCATAGCATATCTCCTTATATTACAATATCTTTGCTTTAGGGTGTTCAGAGACGTATCTGACATACTTTAAGCAGTAATTGATGAATTCAGTAGAATTTATCTGAATTCACTTCTACTTAGAAGTAAAAAAAAAATGGTAGCACTTGGTTCTCCGGTGATATTTTTTGTTAATTTAAAAAAAAATTGATTTCACATAAAAACATACAAAATTAGTAGGTAGGTATTGGAATGTCAGGGTCGGTGTGGGGGTTGGGCTTTTACTTGACGGAATGACCAGTGGTGACATGTACAGATTTTTTTTGTTTGTTTGTAAATACGCGTAGGGTATTTGAAAAAAAAATCATTTAATTGAAATTTTATACTCCAAAGAAGGTATATTATATCCAGGTACCTTTCACTTAAAATATTATTCATTAGATCGTGTTGAACAGGCTTTGTCCATCTATACTATATTGATAACATTTTGAAATAAATATAATCTTTCCTAAGTAACTAACTAAAATAACACCCCGAAAATAAATGACGAAACAGAAGAAAATATTGTTAATTCTAAAATTTGAGATGAATTAAGAAAATGTGAGATTGACTATTATGAAGGTTTGATGGAAGGTGGAAATGGCTGAATTGGTAATAGCGCACATCCCGATTAGACGAGAGGTTCTGGGTTCGAGTCCCAGGTACGACCATTATCTTTTCTGTTTTTCTTTTTACGTGAGCTCCACACAAGAGGCCCTGATGATAATAATTTCCCTCAGGGCCTGTGTCATCTTTGGGGATGCTGTGTGGAGGTTTTTTTTAAGGAAATGAAGGGGAGGAGAGTTCTGAGAAGGGAAAGGGTTTAAGGAGTGGGTAGGAATCTGGGGTTCAGTGTGTCCTGGTCCAAGACCTAGACAAACCTCACCCCATGAACCCGTGCACTCCTGCTAAATCATCAAACGTAGTGAACCACTTGGGGTGACCTATAGCAGAGATGTTGGTTATCCAATAAAATCCGGGGCGGCGGTACCCATTCCCGTCTCCCAAATTGAAATTTTCTGTGTCTTTCATATCTTCGTTTAGATTATTAGTGTTATCTACTTCTTCAATGATATAAATTATATTCTTTTAAACATGTAGTTATTGCAGACGTCAAAATGTTATCTAAATTTTTACTGAATGAGTATTATTTTACATAATACGAATACTAATATTAATATTATGATTTTGATGTAGACTTAGTTTTAGTTCTGTCAGTACTTACGTACAATGTATTGTCAAGTTAAATGATAGTAAAATTCGACAATATCTCAGATTTTTAGTGTCAGGCAAAAGATTGTTTTATTACACCTCAAAAACCCTTTTTTTATTTGTAACATATTTTTACATCACCTTTCATCGGTATTTCATCGTCTCCAGAAGACACTCAGAACTCATGTTGCGCAGAAAGTAAGCAATATCTTGTAACTTTTTCCCAGAAACGAAATTTGTCTCGTAAAGAAAACAATAGATCTTACCTTATCAATCTCTGTAATAATATATTCCTGAGTCTCGTGCTGATTTCGCTGATTCATGGACGAATCTTCTTTATCAAACGCGATCAAGTTTCGAGGTTCTCGTTATGCGGCGCTTTGTGATTTCCTTACTTTGAATATTTTACCTGTTCTGTTATTGCGATTACCTGGAATTCTAACAAGATTTAAAACCAAAATAAATATTACCTAGAAAAGTTAACAAAACAAGATGTTCAGATAGCCATAATTTGAGGCCGCCTGACAAGAGAACGAATAATAATTCGATTTTGTGAAAAATCTGATGTTATACTTGGAAACTACCCGAATTACGAAATAAAGTTTGTCTCGAAATTGAAAAAATTCCACAGGGATTATGTAAATGAATAATATATAATAAACAAACAAACAAACAGCGCCCTTGAGATGATTTTTCATGAAAATGGCGCTTTACAAATAAGCCAAATATTATTAAAAATCGGGAAAAATCCAATATCCACGACTCCAAGTGAATGCACCTTTTTATTTTTATATTTCTATGTTTTTTTATACACATTTCACTTTCCGTACTACATACTATTATTTTTAATTGGCCTTAATTTAATCATAAATATTATATATGTATATTGTATACTGTGTACCGTGTGTACCTAACACAACTGTTTTGCTTGTTTACTTATCATGTAAAAGCCCATTAGGACGTAAATAAATAAATAAAAATTAAAAAAAATATGAAAATATTTATTTATTTATTTATTAACGCCCTATTGGGTTTATAATGTTTTATTCCAGGGTGTAGGGAGGATAGTTCAATCCCACACGTCCCATATAACTGTACACATTTATATAATTGTACATATTTTAATACAACAGATTTTTTTAAATAATGAACTAAGTAGGTACATAGAATAGGAAAAAATTTTTTTTAAAAATTTAAAAATAAATAAATTATCTATTCTGTGTAGGCGTGGTCTGGGTGAGCTCGGGCCCAGCGCTCACTCAGGAGTGGGGTTTGGTGCTGGAACGCTGCGGTCACCACTGTATTGCCGGAAGCCATTAGCCGCATTTCGATTACACATGAAATTAAAAATAATAGTAAATTAAGTCTTTACGTAAAGACAGAGCATTTAAGAAATGTATTATATATTCGTGCAGCGCCTCGATGGGAGTTTCCACAAAAACAGTGATATAAAAATCACCTAAATGTAATCATGAGATTATTATTAACCTCCATAGGTACCTGCAACAAAACTAGGTAATGCAATACGCAAGTTATTGATGCTATGATGAATATTGAAATATGCAAGAGTGTTAATAAAACAAGTGCTTTGTGCTAAGTCATTGTGTGGCGTTCGGTAAGTATCTACCTACACACACGTAAAAAAAACATAAATCTCTACTTTCGGCAAAGAATTTCTGTTTTTTCAACTGTCGCCTAATCCACAGTGGAAATACATCGTATTAATCCTCCGCCCGTCGCGTCTTTTTTTTTAACGATTAAATTATTGTTATAACATACATATTATGTGTTATTTTAACTGATTAAAGTAATGTGATAGGGACTACATTGAAATAAAACGAAATAATTAAAAATTAGATGTTTATTTTCAAAGTAAAAGCTAAAAAATCAACAAGGAACCTTTTTTTATAATTTTGAATCACACTTTTTTTAAATGGCAAATTTAAAAAAAAAATCTGTCCAATTTCTATCCAACAAATAACTATTTGAGATTGATACAGAATTATTATGATTCCAAGAAAACTCAACAAAACAAGTATTGGTTTTTAATTGTGTTTTGTTGAGCCTCACGCCGAAATACAAGTCAGTACCACAAATGCGCAGACTGAATGTGGGCTGCGCTAGCTTCAAGTAGAGTCCCCTTTTAGGAAGCTATCTAAAATGAGGAATCAGTGGAAAGATTTAAAATGTTCAAAATTAGCATTTCTGTAAAATCTAGGCTTCTAAAGACCCCACTCGACGGGTCGAGGGTTAATAAAGTGCAATAAAACCATTTTTTTAAACTTTGTTCCTCTTTTGTTTCTCTCCGACCGGAAAGGTTTCGGTCAATCACGGTATTTATACTTAATTTGTTAATTACTAGTACTTTGCTGTGTATTTACTTATGCGGTGTGAAATTCTTTCTTCTCAAGGCGTAATAATTAAGACAGATCTAATATCAAAGATTTTATGTAAACCAATAATTTGTAAGTATTCATTTCCAATGATACGGTGCTGATTGTCTTTTATTTTAAACGTAACATTATGTTGTTATTTGAATTTTGGTCATAAACTGCGTATTATATAAACATTATGCATTTCTTTTTTTTTTTTTTTTTTTTTTTTTTTTTTTTTTTTTTTTTTTTTTTCATAAGAAGCAATTACTTTGTGGTTAGACATTATATTTAAAAGAATTAAAACACTTTGTATTTAAACCACGAATTTAAAACCACGAATTTAAATTCGTGGTTTAAATACAAAGTGTTTTAATTCTTTTAAATATTATGCATTTCCTTGATACGATGTCTTATTTACGTAATATTGCGTTCTATATTTGTATTTCTGTTTTATACTGCGCCTGTTGTCAACACATGAGTTCCCAGTGAGACAGGCACAGCACATCATAAATTGTTATAGAAATAATGAGGATGAAAATATAATAATAAACACGAATAGTAATAAAAATGCATATGTGGTAAGTAAAACTCATTAGCGAAAAGGTTTAATAGGTTTCTGTTTGCATAAAAAGATATGATTAATAAAGAGCTTAATGGTCTTTTAATCATGTAAGAAATCTTCTTCATTAATAGCCCCTTTCTTAGGTATGTAATGCCTACCCTCAGCGTTGGAGCGATGTGCGTCGAAACCCGATAGAATCAGGAATGAATGCATCAAAAACACCACAAGTGGTCGCTGAAATGATCGGAAAGTCCTTCAGCCTCCAGTAATTGGAAACTATAAACAAAAACATTAAAGTCAAGAGTCCAACCGCAGTCAGCGCTGAATAAAACCGTGGAACAATGGCGGCCGTTCTTGGCGGGAAGGAAACACTAGCCGCCATTGTGATTTAAGATGGACGATTCGACACACGCAACACGTATTTACTATTATTTGGTACAGAGAAAGAATCGCGATGCAGAAAACAATATCGTCCATGGCGCGGTGGTTTACTGCCTCGCGGTTAAGGCTGCGGTGAGAGGAAGACAAAGGAATCAAAAGTCTCCAGTCGAGGCGAGCGAGCATCACGAATCGCCATAAAGTGTCGTTCGTTCTAGTAATGGGAATACAGTACACGTTCCAATGTTACAAGTTACAATCTACTTTTATAGCAGTCATGTACAGATGTACATTATAACAACATGCTTGAATTCGTGCAGTTTTTTTTTATTTTTTTAAATTTATTTAGCCTATAACATTTCAAAAATTAAAAACTTGTAACTTTTAATATAACTTTTTTATTTCACTTGAAAAAATCACATGGTTGTTTAGACTTTTCCAGATTCTCATTTCAAGAATTTATGTTTATGTAAATATCTAAAAACTACACGAATGAGAATAATGATAATTTTATTGGTGTATGAACGAACCTTTGTTTTTTCAATAATAAAAAGGAACATTTGAGGAAAATTTAAGAAAAATCTGTGTCGTTAAGGCGCCCTTGGACCCTGAAATACCTACTTGTATTAACATTTTTGAATTTTGAACTCCACAAATCTATTTTCAGTGTCTCTCGTCTAAAGTTCACACATAATTCAAGCAATCTAGGACAAATGAACGTAGTATATATGTAGAAAGCAGCCAGTCCACGATTTTGACAAAAATGATACATTGTTCTCATCCAACGGAGTAAGGTCAATTCTATGTTCGACTAAAACGAGCCAGGCTGCTTTTATACAAAACAAATCATAGTGATCGCCTTACGAAATATTTGTTAATCGCGAAATACAACATTTAAAAATATCGAAAGCACCCACGACACTCAAAAAACTTTTAATGTGACTTTCTTAAAACATATTTACCAGCCAGAGTCAACGGGTGGTTTTTAGCAATATAATTAACATTCGAACAATGATAGACAGTGGTTGATTGCTGTCAGACAGTTGATAGACAGTTTACATTCACTAATATGTATTCTACAGAAAACATCCCGATCTGAAAAAGATATCTCTAAAAATTAACATTTAAATCCTATTTAAAGTTATTGAAAATTGGTACCTACAAGTTTTGAAGTAAAGGATGTGTAAGTAGATTAGATCATTCAATGTTTAGACAAAAGTACTTTCATAATAAATTAACGCCAGGGTTGCCGGTACTAAAACTGAAACTTTTTGGCTGACTGCTTTCTGGATAACTACGTTCAACTGATCACCATCTAATCTGTGCATCACTAACTGACACGTTGGCTAAGTACTGAAGTCCACAACGTGATCTGTACAGGCATTCCGCTGATAGATTCGCTGTCCATCCACCTGACAAATTACAAACAACGAAACAACCCACATTACATAAAGAGACATTACACCACACCACAGAGTCCTCACTGGTAGGACCATAATGTAGTTGTCAAGAATATAACAGGCACCATGAGCCAATAAACGAGTAAACCGAATAAACACGTATATCGAACAGATAAGAATGAAGTAGTGTCGTCACGTTATATGAATGAGCAGTGAACAGTGAGCAGTGAGCAGCCACCAGTCATCGGATGACCTATAACCCGCTCGTATAAATAATAAACACGTAACGTTAAGCCGGCGTTCTTGGCATCGCGTTTCTCCTTTCTTGACCTGTCTGCACTTTGCAAACAGAAAAATGCTTGATAAAGAAGATGTCAGTATTACAACGTGATTTTATACATTACTTATTTCATTTCATTGAAATTTTGAGAGCTAGAAACAAATGACACACAAAACAACACTGGTCGCCAGTCGCTAGTAAAAAGATTCCAAAAGATGCGAGGAAGCGCTGATACGTGTACCAACCCTTATTGGTAATGAAGCATTTATGTATGGCCGGGGAAGAATGAATAAAGGCGTAGAAATGAGGCGTATTTATAGTAAAGTCACTAAAAATATGATGCATTGAATATGTCATAGATTGGCGGTTGGGTAGAGAAAGAAAAATTGATACGAGTCTGCCAGGAAAGGAATGCTATCCCCAAGAAAGACACATCTTTCTTTGGCCATAGCCCGATTAAATGAATCAATGCTTGGGTTGGGTCATGTCGAGAATTGGAGTAACAAAGGAGTGCGTATATATAAATCAATGTTGAAAGGAGTGTATGCCAAGGCAGAGCTTTTTGCCAATCCATCGTTGTGGTGAAACGGTTGGTACAGAATAGCAGCAGCCTTAATAGGTGAATGACGGCTCAAGTACCTACCTTCCTCTTTATTCCTACTGAATGTGAACATCCGATTGTAATAAGATGACGAAGTTAATAAACATGAAGATGAGGTCTATAAAAACGAAGATGTGGAAATCAACAGACATTAAGATGAGGAAATAAATAAACATTCAGATGAAATCTATAAATGTGAAGATGAGAAATCATAAAAAAACACAAACCCAATAATCTACAGTTCAACTGGAACAGGAATTTCTAGCGAGAAGGATTGTTTACTACATTTTGTAAGTTAGGAATTAATATAATATATAAAATAAAATCAACAGATTTGTCAGGATTTGTTGACGGTACAGATAATCCAATATCAATACTCATAATATGCTTAGGTATCATAAAGTTATTATCACGATTAGGTCTGCCTATACAATGAAACATTTTATCGAAAAGATGACCTTTACTTTCATGAAAAAAATGGTGAACATTTATCCAAAATATAATGAAATCTAAAATTTTCGGTAATTTAATTTAGACTACATTGGAGAAACCGTGCCCAGCAACACTCCATTAATGAATGGACAGTGCACAGAGATAAGGCGCTGAGATGACACGAGACAAGAAACAAGAGACAAGACTAGAGACAAGGCAGGGGCAGCGGTAGCCAAGTCTGATAGCGGGTGTTAGATTACATGCTTTATGTACCCGATCACATTACACTGGCCAATGGTACAATTGTGCCACTCTCTTACACGATGCTTGGACTTTTGCTCCCGTGGGTGTCAAACAGTCTGATTTTTATAAATGATTTTTTTAATTTTTTTTTTAAGTTTCTTTATTCTTTTAATTGTTTGTTACATGAATTGGGGATTTTCGACCACCATACCGGGCACATGTCTGTTTTGTGGTAGTCGGTAATGTGGTTATAATATGGTTACTATTAAGTTAATGTATTCAAAGTTAGTACACACTTTCTTACAAATTTTACCAATGTATTATCAATGTAAAAATACCCAGTATAAACAGCGTATACTGTGACGATATCGTTATATGTAATATAAGTTTGGTGTCGATATGTGCAACGTGCCCCTTTGTCTGTAGCATTGTTAGCAAATGTGACCGACGATTGGAAATAAAAAAAATTCTAAAGTTAGGTACTAATAGGTAGGTACCATAGACATCCAGTAATTTGAATTTCAATGTTGGGTTAGGTTTGTTTCGCATGCATCCACAAATAAAAATGAACAAAAAATGCAGCACAGTGGAAGATTCTATCAGTGTTCTCTTCTGGTAAGATTATTCAGAATGAGAACGAATGACTTAAAATGTATTATATTTCTGAGCAACGATGCATATTTTAGCCTTCCTCTCCCACATCTTTTCCCTTCTCACTAAAAATAACGAAAAATTTAAAAAATACTTACTCTTCTTTTTTGTGCCACAATTCTTTTTAATTGAAAATTAGAAAAAACGATTACTATTAATTAATTTTTTCTTTGTATGGTAGATATTATTGTTTACAATTCAATTTTTAACCTCACTAGGACAACTGTGTTGAGGTTAATAGATGAGAACATGTTAAGTAAAGTAATAAAATAACACATAACAATATAGGTATTGAAAATTATTGTTGTATTGATATCATACACATTGATTTAAAACTTGATTGCCATCGCAACACCAATGATTTTTTATGCTAAGCATTTCTTTGTTTGTTTTTTGCCCAAAGACAATTGAAATAAAACATCAATTTCTAATCACAAATTGAGATCCTTGGCAATTGGAACGAGTGACCGATCTTTACGGTTCGCCAGTCCCATTGTCTTCTTTCAGGTCATCGAAATACTCGCGTGTTCTATTCCCAATCGATAAATAATTATCATTGTATTATTTTAGGTCATCATCCGGCTTGTGAGGACCTCTGGCAGAGGTCAAGATATTGTAAAAACTCCTCACAGCTTCTTCTATTGACAGCAGATATAACGAGTGGTAATGGCGATACGAAAAACAGCCATTCATTCTCTGATGAGCATTCGAATTATTATGACAGCTGTTGCACTGCCAGACCCCAAGGTCATTATCAATTGAAGGAGATTGACGGATAAAGAAATCCGTGATGGGTGTATCATCAACATTCCTGAACACCATCCAGAGGTATCTACTTCAAGTTTTTATACGATTTATTCGTATGTATGTGTCGTGTATGTATATATGTAGAATGATTTTTTTCATGTTGAATGGATTTTGGCCATGACCAGTGGTGTAGGGACAGAGTCTCTTGCACTGGGTAAGCTTATTTTCTAGTGCCCGCCCATCACAAACAGTTAAATTGATAATTTGGATATACTTTTTTGGTTAAAATAATTCCTGGCTACTATTTATAGCACCATTTTGTATCTCATCACCTAAAAGATGCATTGGAAAGACAAAAATTAGCAGGAAACCTTTAAACTTTCTAAGCCGATCTCCTGCGATAGTTCTTGAACATTGAATAACATGTATGTTTTTAGGTTTTCACGGCCAAAAAGTATTTTTGTTATTGTTTTTGGGGTGTTATGCCGTGTTTCGCTACCTCCTTCTTTAGCCAACGTTTCGGACAGCGTTACAGTGTCCATCAACGCTGTCCGAAACGTTGGCTAAAGAAGGAGGTAGCGAAACACGGCATAACACCCCAAAAACAATGAAACGTTAAGGTGTGGCCATACACACGTGTATATTGTAAATATGCATACACAATGTTTTCCCTTCCGATGCCGTAGGAAAACAAAAACATTTGTGTACCCATGCGTACACCAAAGTGTAGGTAGGTGTTTTGAAAACTTTTTGTCGCAGGAGACCCGGATTTAGTTTTAGTTTAGACCCGGAATAGTCTTAAAACTTTCGTACAGCCTTACATTAAGAATAAACGTGCATAAATTCATGTTTGAATAGGTTTCAACCAAGCGCCTAAGGTCTGCAAATTAAAAATTGCATTTGTAACAACTGCAAATTTAATCAAGGTGAGAGGAAAGTTAGCGCCGCAGGAAATCTTTATTGTTTCTACAAAAAAATTATGAACAATCCATACAAACTATTCATCCACTTAGTCCTAGTCCATAAACGGGAGAACAGAAATTTGGCACCAAAATTTAGCAAAATCTGGTCGGCGGGTCCTTAGGTTTCAGGTCCTCGGCTGATTTCCAATTAAACAATGTGGTCGTCACGCCACTGACACTGTTAAAAACTTAGAACCTGTTGTACCTACCTAATAGCGATTGATCTGTTATTATGGACTTTGATAGTAAGGTAAAAATAAATTGAATTATTTCTTGCACAACAAAATAAATTTAATACTTCAACATACGTTTTTTAGAGTTCATTTTACCCTTTGAACACATATTTACCTTCGACTTTGCTTCATAATAAATATATTATATTTTTCAGATACGGATTGACGTAATACTAAAACTAGTGGATTAACATCGAAGTAACAAGATATTGAAGATTAAGTTTTAGAATGCTTATTAAAAATATTAACCTTTGTTTGATCGTTCTAAATTCTATAATATTAAAGTCCCTGCAGTTAATTTAATACAAGAGGCATGACAAGGAACAAATGAGCTCATTGATAATATTTTTACAAAAACGTTCTCCATGTTGACTTAAATTGACTCTCACTTTAAAATCATTATGATTGTATATTTTTAACTCAATAGTTTTCTTTACTTATCTTAAAAGATATTTAATATCTTACCTTAGCCTTGCACGCTTTAGAGATTTCCAATGTTTTAACACAAATACGTCGCAGGGATCGCATTTCTACAGCATTCAGTCTACTTCCATCCTTCCTCACCACTATAACAGGGTTGGTATCAGAACTCCATTGCGGATTGCTGATTCACCTCTTTGAACAATGGATTATTTTATAGTGTAAGCCAATTTATTTATCGCTTTTCTTACTCATTTATTCGCTAAGAAAAACGTAGTATTTTATGAACTGTAAGATAGTGATAAGTGATAAGAACTGTTAAGATTATTAAGTCAGATATTATACAGTGAAAAACAATTCAAAGCGACGGTTCCAGACAATCCTCACCCCGTAAACCCGCGCACCCTGTTAAGTCAGAAAACGTAGCGAACCCTTGGGGTGACTTTCTAAGGTCATTATTTGTATAATCACTCGCAATAACCATATCAAAGCCATGAAAATCTGGCTAATATAAAACAATTTTAACTTTACATCCTGAAGTCAAGTAACAGCAATTCAAGATAGATTTATAGTTGACTCGAAAGTTTCTCTAGGCGAAAGCAGGATGTTTCAAAATTGGACCTCAGTTACAGCAATTGGACCTCAGCCCCTATATCGGAAATGCTCGGGTGAAATTTATAGTTGGATGAGTAATTTCCTCCAGTTGTTTTTTTCTATTTTTCTGTGTCTTGTTCTCTTTCATATTTTCATTTAGATTATAAGTGTTATCTGCAGGAATATTGTGATGATTAAACGACGAGAGTGTATCAACCTTTAGTATATAACGTATTATGTCGTACTTGTGGTCAATCAAGCATTTTGCAAAGGTAGAAGTATCAAAGAGTATTGGGAATTGAGAAGTCTGTATAACTTGCAGAAGATTATGAAGAACACTTTAACAGGAACACAGGAAACACAGGAACACAGGAACCTTTATTATTATGTGATGAGGTGAAAGAAAAACAGAGGAAGACATACGAGGTAAGGGAGGTCGTTAGTAACATTACATTGTGTTGTAGTTAAGTAGAAGTAGTATTGTTAGTGCATTGTAGTTATGTAACATTGTGGTTACATAACATTGTGGAAATTTTAGGATTTAGGTATTTATCAGAGTAGATTTTGGAACAACTGTAGGTACCTGTTTTTAATTTGGGAGGCAGGTATGGATACCGCCGCCCGGGAAACCATTTATTGGATAACCAACATCTCTGCCGTAGGTCACCCCAGGCGTTTCGCCATGTTTGGAGACTTAGCAGTGTTGCCCGTCTTTTTTTTTTTTTTTTTTAATATTTTTATTCAGTTTTAATTTTACAATATTTTATTTTACAAATCTTACGAAACTGATCAATCAGTTTGATTGTAAGAAATCTCTCACTTTTTTCTAATTATTTAATACAGTATACTTTTCAGTTATACATAGTATATACTAAATATAATACTTAATATGAAAATACTAATTATTACGACAAACTAATTATTATAATGTTTTAATGTTTATGAATTGCGTTGTAGTAAAAATATTTTACACAGTACAAACATACGGTGAGAAAAAAAATAGATAGGAACTATATTATTTGATTTCATGTTCTTCGGAGGTAGTAAGATTTAACTTTTGTTTTGATTTTTGAATAAGATGTCTCATTTTTGATATTTTCAGGTAATGCGTTAAATATTTCCGGAATTTTATGACTTTTTGTTCTATCTCCGTATACATTTTGAGATTTATTGACAATAAACATTTGTGCTTCTCTATGCCTAGTAGGGTAGTTGTGGTTTACAGGTTTTTTGAATTCTGTATTCCAGAATTCATCTAGCGTTAATTGGTAATTTACCTTACTGTGTATAGAGAGAACATTACACAAGGAGAACATTTTTTTATAATCACCTTCACATAACTGGACCTTTTTTTGCCTGATATCAATTTTAGGAAACGGATTTGTAATTGTTCTATTTTATTTAAGTATGTTTTGTAAGTTAATCCGTAACCATTTATTTCGTATCCTATAATTGATTCTGCTAATGCGTTGTATATACAGTATAATATATTTTTATTAACAAAATTTTTTAGGTGGTAAATTTTTTCTAATATGGATCTTAATCTATTACATACATTTTCAATATGATTTGACCAGTTAAAGTTGACATCTTTTGTAAGACTAAGGTATGTATATTGGTACACTTTTTCTATATTCGGGCAATTACACTGCTGGAATTGGTTTTTTGTGTGCAAGCAATCATATGAATGACTTTTTATATGTAATTCCTTTTCCTGACAATTTGCATATGGTGAGTGTATAAGCATATAGTCTGAGAGAGACTATCCGCCAATTTGAGGGAGGTTGATCATTTGGCATCTTCAGCAGGACTCTCCGACCCATCGCCTTGCACCGAAATGGGACCTTGTCACTTTTGGACCCAGTTTCCTACCTCCCCTCACACGTTTTTCTTCACGAACTCTAATAACTTTGATATTCTTCCTTTTATTTAAAAGACCCCCTTCACAGCATTCCCAAAGGTTTATTTGCAATTATCCAAACAAAGTATCGTAGAATACGGTCGCTTATGGAACCTGGAGGTGTCTTAGTAATTAAAATAAATTTTTAATAAATATAAATATTACATGCTTTATTATTATTGCGCTGTTATGTTAAACATCTCCCCTAGTGCGCTTTATAAAAATAAGAAGAAGAAAAAATCAAAACTGACATTTGAACATATTAAAAAAACATATGACAATTTTATAAAAAACGAATGTTGATGAAATTAATACCAACAACTCTTGGTCATTTACCTGGAACAAAATGATTTTAAATGAAATAACCTAGTACTAAATACCAGATGAAAGGTTATGCAAATAATAATATTAATAAATAAAATGTAATGACAGAGCCATAGCCAAGTTGGTGACCGGCCAACTCGGAATGAAACCAACTCAGAACCATCTCAGATAAGTCATTTAGAGTGATAAAAAAATATAAATAAAAAATTGATTAAATAGGTTAAGTTAGGTTAGGGTTATCGGCTAATTTAAAATTATTGTTTTATCATTATAAATTACTTATCTGAGATGGTTCTGAGTTGGTTTCATTCCGAGTTGGCATGGAACCAGCCAAGTTAGTCTCTCAGAAGCTGGGCGTAATGTACAGGGCCCGGATATACTTTGATAGCACCCAACTATGCCCTGTACATTCGCAAATGCGCCCCACTGTTGAATTTGGCAGCCAACCCTTGACTCTGTGAAGAAACTAACGGTCCATTTGATAGGTCCTGTCATTGCAATCCTTAGAGCACAGGCGTCAGGTAGGAATGCTGTCCTTGTTCTACTGGTATTTCAAAATGTTCCGAGGAACTAACGTAATTGATCCCTTCAACACCGGTGCGTAGTCGGGAAACACGCCAAACGCTTTCCCAACATATGTACACGGTTGACATTTGTCACATGAGAACGGATCACTTCCACGACTTATTCTTGAGTTCAATAGCTTGGCTGTGGAAAGATTTGTCGGTTTTTGTATTTCCTCTCTCTTACAACATGGGTTTTTCAAGACAAAAGACCCTCCACAAAGCATCTTCAAAGATGACATAAGTTCTGAAGGAATTTATTTTTCTAGGGCCTCTCGTGTGGCCATAATGTAAACAAATGACATTTATTCATAAGGTAAAATATGTGAACTTAGCATTGAGAATATGAATATAATAAATAATAACAAAGCTTGAAAAACCATGTATACACATGACGAGAAATGAGAGTAATAGATAATGCAGTCCATGAGAACACGGACACCACCCGGTGATCAGTGAGACACATGACCAATAATAATTATTGGCGCCAAGACGAACCCAAAGGCCACGCAGCTGCAGGAACTCCATATCAAGCGTTAGAAGATAACATTTTACAGTTCAATCATGTGGAACACAAACACGTTTCAGACATAAAATTATAATGAGCGTGATTTCGTTTTTTTCATGCGAAATTCATTTATGTTAATTTTCAAATTAGCAAAAAATTCGGAATATTTTTCATAAATTTAATATTCATTTATTTATTAGCTGAGCGCGATTCGGAGTACTGCGGAGATCGCTGTTATTCCAAGAAGCCTTTTAGCAAATCTAACGTCTTCGGTGTAAATTCATGTTTCAAAATAATAACACAGAAATTCAATAGTATCATTGTCATCAAATGGCCATTCAGCACCATTTCGCTTTATTCTCACAATTGAAAGGTTCCCGTTAACCCTTTCAGACCTGAATTAAAACAGGCAGTGTAGCAATATATTTGATGCTTGATAACAATTGGTTGAGTTATTTTTAATATTTAATTTTTAAAAAATTCACAGCAGGAACAGTCTGATTTCTGAAATGACAAAATTGTTATTTTAATTCAGTTTTGTTGCATTTATTGAAATATTATTTTGGCAGTTACATACAATATAAAAATGCTAGTAAATTATTTAAAAACTGAATTAGCCTAACTATATTTTTATCAATAAAATCCAATTTTTTATGAGAAAAACTCTCTTTTTATAACTTTTGAAGGTTATTCCCATCAACGTAATATATCATTGAAGAAGAAAACACTCATAATCTAAATGAAAATATGAAAGAAAACAAGACACAGAAAAACAGAAAAAAACAATGGTCGCAACTGGGACACGAACCCAGACCTCTCGTCTAACCGGGACGTGCGCGTTTTCCAATTTCGCTATTGCCACCTTCTGTCAAACCGTCATATTTGTCAATCTCATATTTCAAATATTTAGAATCATTAATATTATCTCCAACTAGTTCTAGTCCCAGTTGCGACCATTGTTTTTTTCTGTTTTTCTGTGCCTTGTTTTCTTTTATATTTTCATTTAGATTATGAGTGTTATCTTCTTCTTCAATAAAATCCATTTCATCCCACAGATTCGTGGGTTGAATTCCTTCTTTTTCCTATTTTATGTACATATATTCTATAATCAACTGAATATTAAAACCCGGGTTCAGGCATTTTTTAAATTACTTTATCTTCAAACAATATTTTATTCCATGGTGACGGTGACCTTAAACTGTCTACATCGTTGGGTTAAATAAAAGTAGTAATAAACTATTTAGTAAACTTTTATTTAAACGAAGTTGACACAACCCATTCGTGCAAGTAATGATAAAAAAATACTTTTATTTAATTTAACCATTTTTGATGAAACTGGCTCTAAGTAAAATGAAGTAACACATCAAAGCGATAAAATAGTAATATTCATTATTCTTCAATGTCCTTGATTGAAGTCTAATAAAATAATAATATAATGTCGTTTGCATGTACCAACATGTTAACTTGTGCTTGTAAAACGAGTGGTTGTATAAGAATTAGCATAAACACGATGGACACCTACTTCTTATTTGCATAGGTACTGAAATGAAGGTAAAATAAATCAGAGGTAACAAAAAGCAATCCTTCCCATTTTTTGACAAAGTAAATCGGGACAACTTCAGCGGTTCTATTGGTTATATAATATGCTGAATTGGATGGAAGCATTGGGATTCCAGGATGTTTAGCAACACGTTTTTAATGTTTATAATATAATCTGGGTAATTTTTGTAGTGCTGATTCACAGAAAAATAACCATTTAAAAACTGAAAGTATAATAATCCCATATGATTATATTAATTCCCAGTTATGTCCTCTGAGTGCAAACTGTACCCAAATTTCTCTAAATAAATAGTGTTAAACTCAAGTGATCTACCAGGTAATTATGGTCCTGTATATTTTCTACCTGTACAGAGAATAAATAAATTTATTGTAATGTTAAGGTCCCGAAAGGAAAAGCCTTAAAAAGTTTTATTATTTATTTATTCACTTTTTTACAATATGTTGAACAGTTATAAATAGGCCTTAGTGTTCTAAGTTCTAACACGGCGTATAAATACAATCCTTACAAAAGTCTGGAATACCACTGGCGAACAATGGTGAAATGTTTTATTATATATGTTATGTATTTAATATTGATTGGGAATAAGTATGGGTCTAAACAAATAAAAGCTTATGGAAAGTTACTCGTTAATATGAAGTCTATTAATATGAATATTTGATTAGTTCTGATAGTGACAATTACTTAAAAGAAGATATTGGATGTTGTTCTGTTGATATCTAAATAAACATCCGATATGCAATGGAAAGTCACAACTTTAGAATGGGAGATTGATAAGTATGCAAATAGCTATGTTTAAATGTGAAATTGATAGTTGGGTACATAACACCTCCCTCATTAGAATAACATGTCGTCCTCGACATTCAGAAAAGATCTGACATATGAATTAAATTATTAAAATGGTAAAAATATTATATCAAAACATAAAAAAAATATTTCTTAAAATATTAGTGATACAATAAAATAGTTTACAATTTACTTAAAATTTAAGTGATAAAATAAAATAGTTTACAATTTACTTATTCTAGTATTACAGTTATCTGGTAATTGATGTACATTGTTGATGAATTCATCTTCACAAATAGGTCTAGAGTTTACTTGATATAATGCGTTATCTAATATATATATAAGTCTATTTATTTGGACTGATTTACAATAATTTAATATGTCCAAAGTTGTATAGTATATCTTATTTTCAGCAACAGCAAAATATGGCATTGAAGGTAAAATAAACATAGAAAAACCATCAGGTCTTTTGACAGGCATCCATATAAGGTTACATAAAGTATAGTCTACATGATTAGTTAATGGGATCGTAATTATGAATATAATTTTATCTTTGGAAAACAAACATTTAATGTAAATAATTGACAGAAGTTCATTAATGTATTTTAAATTGGGAGGAACAGGATAGGATGTAGATATGGGTAAGTATTGAATTCAACTTAATAATTCTTTGATAAATTTTTCGGGGGAGATTACAAAATATTTGTTTTTGCAAATATTGACAATTCACTTTGAAGTTATGAAATCAATTGTTAATAATGCTAGATGACTTTTAACATTCTGTTTTATTTCTATGTCAAAAATATGTCATTTTTTGTGATGAATAGTTGAAAACTTAATAATATTTTCTGTAAATGTTTTCTCATTGATTTCAAGCTTGATAAATGTGTGATTAAAATAAGTTATTGTGCTTTGTACAATTTGAGTTTGTTAATGAGTCTTCTTTAATCTATTTGCGTGAACCTTTATGGGTTTGTTCTTAATTAATATAGTATAATTTACAGGAGTATTAATTTCAATAATTTTATATGGACCATCATAATTTCGGGATAATTTTTTAGATCGGTTTAATCGACTTCTTTCATTCTTTAAATATACTAAATCATTAACCTTAAATATAATATTTTTATTACATTTTTTATCATAATTTTCTTTAGATTTTATTTTTTTTGAAATTATTTTTTCTCTAGCTATTTTAAAGGAATTATTTAATCTGAATTTTAAATTGGCGGCATAATTGTCATATGTATATTTTATTTCTGGATCTTTTGTTACCGTTGTAGGTAATTCCGCTTTATATCCAAACATTAATTCATGAGGAGAATAACTAGTTGATGTATGGGGAGTAGAATTATATGAAAACATTGCTGTTTGAATCCACTCATCCCAGTCATTTTGTTTTTCCGAGATAAAATGCTTTAAATAATCCGCGAGGGTGGCGTGACTTCGTTCTAAGGCGCCATTAGATTGTGGATGGTATGCAGTCGTCTGGATTTGTTTAATTTTGAAAAATTTTGCAACTTCTTTTAGCAATTGGGATGTGAAATCTCTACCTTGATCAGTAACAATGGTCTTGGGAATACCGAATTTACAAATGAAGTTGTTGACTAATTCTTTAGCGATACTAGATGACTCATGATTAGGTATAGGAAATCCTAAGGAGTATTTGGATAAGTCATCTTGCAATGTCAATACGTACTTATTACCGTTTTCAGTGAGGGGTAAGGGCCCTACAATATCGAGGAAAATTTTATCGAGAGGTTTTTCAGAAGTTGTAGTTATTTCCATCGGTTGAACATGACGTTGTCTTGAGATTTTATTTTTTTGACAAGAGTCACAATTTAGTACGTAATTGCGTATATCCCTTTTCATGTTTTTCCAAATATATCTTTCTTTAATCTTTTTATACATACGATGATATCCTGGGTGTCCAGAATGTGGGGTAACATGAAATTCTTTTAAAATGTTCGGGATCTCTGCTTTGTCAGCAGTTAAACGTTCGTTATTACAAATGGTAATTATGATGTTAGTGTTGGCAAATAAGAAGTTTATCATTAATTTTATTTTACTGCTTTTAATATTATCACTGTTGTAATCAAATTTTGGAATGGAGATACTCATAATATTTTGATTAATAGCGATATCTTTTAACTTTGCTAAGGCTTGAAAAATATGTGGATAACTAGGTTTATCCCAAAAATGTTCCTTAATAATTAAATGAAATATTTTATATTTGTTAAAATCTGAATAAAGTACGTCGCTGATTAGAGATTTAGTTTTATTAATTTCCGAGTAATTAGTAATTTTATTTTTAATGGTTTCAGATAAAGGATTGAAAAATTCCTTGTCATTGGAAATGAAATGACATATGTTGTCTTGTCGTGACAGAATATTTTCTCCAGATTCTGAAATATTTGTGTTTTCAGAAATATTATTAATGTAATGGTTTTTTATAAAATCTTCATATGAATTGGGATTAGGATTGATTTGAATTGAAAGAATTTGGTTGTGGTCTATACGAGATAGTGAATCTGCATGAGTTATATATTTACCGGGTTTGTGGATAATAGTATAATCATACTCTTCTAGTTTTAATCTCCAACGTAGGAGTCTAGAACCTGGATCTTTAACGTTAAATAGCCAAACAAGGGGTTTATGATCAGTTATAATGTTGAATTTTACACCGTAAATGTAAGGTCTGAAATGCTTTACTGCATAAATAATGGATAATAATTCTCTTTCAGTAGTTGAGTAATTGGATTCTGCTTTATTGAGAGCTCGTGATGCATATGCAATTGGTAAGTCGTTAGGTATCTCGCCTTGCGATAATACAGCACCAATAGAATAATTACTACTGTCAGTGGTAACGTTAAATGTCTTGTTGAAATCTGGATACTGTAATATTGGTTCTGAAATTATATGATTACGTAATTTATCAAAAGAATCTTGTTGTTCCTTGGACCAAAGAAATTGAGTATTCATTTTTAAAAGATTTGTCAAGGGTTTTGCTTCTTTACTGAAGTTTTTGATGAATTTTCTATAGAACCCTACAAGTCCTAGAAATGATTTGATATCTTTCTGATTCTTTGGAACTGGGTAATTTTTCACAATGGATATCTTATTTGGATCTGGTTTTACACCGTCGTTTGTTATTATATGTCCAAGATAAGCAACCTCCTTTCTCATAAACTCACATTTGTCGGGTTGAAGTTTTAAATTGTGTTCTCTCAGACGAACGAAGATATCTCTAAGTTTTATGCAATGATTTTCTATGGTATCCGCGTAAACAACTATATCATCGATATACACGAAGCATTTTATGCCTATAAGTCCTGATAGAACGTTATTCATCAGTCTTTGGAACGTGGCTGGAGCACATTTCAATCCAAAAGGCATCCTAGAATATTCATAGTGACCGAAGGGAGTAGAGAATGCGGTTAGTTCGCAATCTGAAGATCTTAATTTAATTTGGTGAAAACCTGACGCTAAGTCGAGAGTTGTAAAATATTTTGAGTGACCTAATTGATCTAGTATATCGTTAATATTAGGGAGCGGATATGCATCTCCTATAGTAATGTTATTTAACCGTCTGTAGTCGATAACGATTCGCCATTTCGTTTTTCCACTAGCATCTTGCTTTTTTGGAACTACCCATAGTGGTGATGACCATGGAGATATAGATTCTCTTATAATATTTTGATCTAACATTTTGTTAATTTGAGTTTTGACTTCGTTTTTATGCACTTCGGGATATCTGTAAGTTTTGACAGCAATAGGAATGTCTGAATTTACGTTTATTTCATGTTGAATGGCAGAGGTACTTGAGAGGTTGTCTCCCTCTACGTAAAATACGTCGTTGTATTCTTTGCAAATGGATAAAAGAGATGTTTTTTCTTCGTTATTAAGGTGATCAATGCGCAAGGATGGCAATAGATGAGAATTTCTATCAGATGAGTTAGAATGCGTTGTGTGCAATATACGATTTTGCTTTGATTTTTTATTTGATTTGAATTTGTTTTTAATAGTTTCTCCATTATTATCTGACAATAATCTAGCTTTTGTTTCATCAAAAGGCTCAAGTGTTAGGTTCATTTCGTAAACTTTTGCGATTTTTTCCGTGGTATTAAGAATGGTTGTAAATGCTTTTTTGTTTTCATTGACCTTTGCTATGGATCTACATAAATAAACGCCTTCTAGGAGTTCCATTTCAGGTACCAAACCTTCGGAAATTTCAGGATTTTGTACATTGAATTCAATAATTGTTTCCGTCCTTGGTTTTATCGTAAAATAATTTTCTGTAGAGTTACTTGAATTATTCTGATTTGGGTAAGAGTTTGTATAATGTGGGAGATTAGAGCTGTGATACAATGGAATATCACACTCATGAAATTGCAGGGAATTTGATCGAAAATTGATTTTTGCTTTTACTTTTCGTAAAAAATCGTTACCTATTAATCCATCAAATGGAACATTGGTATTTTCCGGAATAACATGCATTTTGTGATAATAATCTTTATCGCAAATAGTAAGTTTTAAATTTATAGTGCCGATAGTTTGCGTTATATTATTAGATTGATTTATTCCATTTAATTGAAGTTTTACAGTTTCATCAATAGGAATATCATTTTCTCGAATTGAAGATAATTTAATTAAGGAAATGTCTGCACCGGTATCGATTAACATACTTAAGACTTTAGAAAATCGTGAACATGAACTTTTTACTTTAACATAAGACGTTGTATCTAGATTTAGAATTCTACCCTTGCTATGTTTATGCTCCGACGATGGGTAGGTATCGCGGGCGATTTGGAGTTTAAAGAGTTCGAATCAGTGTTTGAATTATAGTTGGAATTAGAATGTTGTCGCATTTTATTGTTGTATTCTCTCTTCCGACATTCTGATATAATGTGACCTGATTTTTTACAATAATTACAAATTTTTTCATGGTGAGAACTTGAATTGTCGCTTTTGGAGTTATAATTATTTGAGTTATAATTATTTCGGTTGGTTTTTGATTGAAAATGATTAACTTGATGATTTGAATTATCACGTAATTTATAGCAATTTAATGAGTTGTGTCCTGATTTTTTACAATAACTACAGTTATTTTTTATTTGCGTGGTTGATTGATGCATTTCACGATATTGAACTAATTTTTCTTCGTTAACAGCATAGAATGATGCTTCTTCAAAAGTTTTTGGATTTTGACTACGTATGCAAGCGGATATTGATGGTTTTACGCCAATTAAAAATTGATTCAAAGCCATTTTCCTAATAAGTTCTATTTGACCTTTACGTGTTTCATCGTTACAGTCGGCAAGGACTGCTCTTAGAAATGATGAATACGTTTTTTCAATCCTTTGCGTAAAATTAGTAACAGATTCATCTCTGTGTTGGATACATGATTGTAATTCTAGCTGTATTTGTGAAAATAGTTTATTTTCTGCAAAATTTTCGGATAAGAAGTCCCTTAAGTCTGGCCAAGTTTTAAGATGTCTGCTGGATATAATTAGACTAGCTTTTCCCGATATTCTACTTTTTATGAATTTCAATAAAAATGTTTTTTGATTTTCGTTAACTGACGTCCAGGCGTCATTGCAACTTTCAATGAATGTATGCAAATCCCTTTTATGATTACCATCAAATTCAGATATTAATTTAACAACTAAGTCTAAAGATATGTTATTGGACTGTGATGTTATTGCTTCTGGTTTTGCCATTTTATTTAAATATACTTAATTTTAGATATTAAATTGGAAAAGATTGGACATGAATTTGTAATCGAGTTATAAATTGATGTATAAAATATTACAAAAATTAGAATTAGAATAAGAATTAATTAGAAAATTAGAATAAGAATTAATTAGAAAATTAGAATTAGAAATAATGATGAGTGGTGGACTTCTTTTCTTCTGCTTGGATGGAGTCCAACGGTGAAAATCGACAAACACTTACAGTAGAATCGCCTTCATGCTGATGACTGGATCGGCTGGTGACGATCTCCCTTTGAAGATCCTCGGCAGCAGTGTGATGGCACCCGGGGACAGAATCCTCCGCGATCTTCCTCTCGGCAGCAATGTGATGGACCGGGGGACAGAATCCTCCGCTTCCAATCCTTCACGTACACGGTACGGTGATGAGCAATACTATGTGGTGGACACTCGGGGGACAGAATCCTCCAACTTGTCTTCAACAATTGGTTTGACAATGATGGGCTGACAGGACAGCTTGTACTATGGAATATAAAATCCCACTTCTGACACCAGAAATACTTTGTTAAGGTCCCGAAAGGAAAAGCCTTAAAAAGTTTTATTATTTATTTATTCACTTTTTTACAATATGTTGAACAGTTATAAATAGGCCTTAGTGTTCTAAGTTCTAACACGGCGTATAAATACAATCCTTACAAAAGTCTGGAATACCACTGGCGAACAATGGTGAAATGTTTTATTATATATGTTATGTATTTAATATTGATTGGGAATAAGTATGGGTCTAAACAAATAAAAGCTTATGGAAAGTTACTCGTTAATATGAAGTCTATTAATATGAATATTTGATTAGTTCTGATAGTGACAATTACTTAAAAGAAGATATTGGATGTTGTTCTGTTGATATCTAAATAAACATCCGATATGCAATGGAAAGTCACAACTTTAGAATGGGAGATTGATAAGTATGCAAATAGCTATGTTTAAATTGATATCTAAATAAACATCCGATATGCAATGGAAAGTCACAACTTTAGAATGGGAGATTGATAAGTATGCAAATAGCTATGTTTAAATGTGAAATTGATAGTTGGGTACATAACAGTAACGGTATCTAAGCTAGCCTTCCAAAATATCAAACTGACAAACTTCAATCCGTTTTTAACGCAGCGGCACGGTTCATAACCTGAGTCTCTAAATATTCACACATTTCAGAACACCCTCGTAACCGTCATTGGCTCAAGTGCCCTGAAAGAATCCAGTACAAATTGTGCTGGATGGTGTTTAAATCAATCAATGAAATGGCCCCACCTTATATCTCTGAACTATGTGTCCCGGAAAATACTGGTCCGAGGCAGTCAACCCTTAGATCAGCAACATCATAAGCTATAGGCAGACTAATGGAACCTAAACGCAAACCAAATACAAAGTTTGGAGATCGCGCTTTTGGAGTATCTGGGCCTAAGGCTTGGAATAAACTCCCTCCGGAACTAAGATGCATAACAAGCCCAACAGAATTTAGGTCCAAATTAAAAACCTACCTTTTTGGGCATATAACAAGTGTACACAATAATGTCCTCTGCGTGCGAACTATATCTAAATTTCTTAATAGACAATAAACAGTGTTAATTTCAAGCGACCTCCCAGGTAAGTATGGTCCTGTATACATTTTTAAGAAGCATCGCGTTCATTGGTCGAGACATTGTACATATATTTTCTTATGAACCGGTGGATGCAATTTTTAGCCATTAGTTGTTGTAATTGTTTGTCTAGTTTGTAGTTTTTCTAGATTTTAGAAATATATTGTAAGTTTGTGCAGCGCCCTTGAGGTGATTTTTCACAAAAACGGCGCTATATAAATCATCCAAGTATTATTTTTATTATTATTAAATATGTACATATGTACATTTTTATGCAGCATCGCAGTACTAGTGATCAAATGCATTGTACAAATAGTTTTTTTCCTTTAAAAGACCCTCCACACCGCATCCCCTAAGATGACGTAGGCCCGAGGGAAATTATTTTCCTCAGGGCCTCTTGTGTGGAGCTATTGTAAAAAAAAAAAAAATTATATAAAACATTAACAGAAGAATTCGCTTGCACCCTAACTATTTCTTACAGATTAACCTTGCATCTACTAAATTAAGATACATAAACACAGATAAATAAATTTATACATATTTAAAATAAATACATATTTACGAGTATTTTTTTACAAACATTTAATTAAAAGGTTTGACCTGCTATATAAATGTGTTTTCTTGATTACTTATTAAAAAATAGCACGTAGGTACTTGCTTAAAAATACAAGCATACAGCTTGTATTTTTATTATGAACAAAAATAATTATTTATCTATTTTATCTTACTAGTGGTCGCCCAGTGGTCGAAATTCGACCATAATTAATTTAATGTATAATGTTTTTTATTGATTTAATGTCTTTTTAAGCATAATTTAAAAAAAAATATTAACATTCTGCACTCCTTCTCTATATAAACTATAAGTGTGCGCAATTTCATACTCCTTCGTCCGTGCAATTTTCGTAAAAAGGGGTACAAAGTGTTTGCTTCACGTATTAATATACTGATGTTTACCACTGCAACTTAAAATTCCATATTTTTGAAGCACCACCCTTATACAAACACTATGTCTTATGGTAAAACAAATATTTATTTCAACACCTCAAAGTAAACATTCCGTTAAAAGCCAATAATAACAATTATCATTAAGTCACTCGAGAGCCGCGCCTTATTAACCCTCAGAACGCGATATGAAAACAAATAAATCTGAATTTATCTCCCGACCAGTCCAAACACTTATGAGCTCGTAAATTTCAATACTTTGTATCTGTAGGATGTCGCGTCTTCTCTCGGAATGTTTAACATTCGTGCGAGAAGATATTTATTGGTTTGTTCCTTCAAACTACAATCTACCGCCGAATATTAAAATTAGATATCCTAAATACAATATTTCAATGAATGGACTATATTATTGTAAACTTGTCCATAAAAAATTCAGGGAAATTTTTATTTTATTTATTTGCACCGATGCCTCATAACTCACTAAAAAATCTTACGAAACTGTCCAAACAAAATTCAATTTTAGAATAAACTCTATGAATGAATTCTTTGAATGAATTTAATCTAAGTACCCACCTACGGTACTAACCAAAATCTAATGCTTAGAATCTAATCAAATTTTTTTTTTAAGTAGGAACCTATGTTATGTCCAAATTTGATTCCTTGTTCTTATAATATACAAAAATGAATGTTTGTAATATATGAAAAATGAAAATTTGTAAAAGAAATTGCAATAGGTGGCACACGAGCCGTTTGAAAATCTGATTGTACCGGGATTGAATAAAATGAAGATGTTGAACACGGGAGAAGGGAGCTGATCGCGGGAGGAGGTTTGCGGGAGAGAGGAGAGGAATGCGGGTAAGGCGGAGGGTGAACACGTGAGGGGAAGGGGACATGGGAAGAGAAGGTGGAAGAGGAACGGGATGAATGGGAAAAGACACGCAAGGAGAAACAATGTCCTTTTTAAGTGGCATTGCAACGCAACGCAAGTGCCGGGATCCCGCTATCCCGCTAGTCTCTAGTGCATTATAAAAACAGTTTTTTTTAAACGATGGCAAGCAAAAAAATTTAAGAAATATAAAATAAATATAGCGAACTTTACTAGGAATCTCAAATCCTTGAATGCAATATTCGAAAACTGTCGTAAAATTCCACTAATTTTGAAGGTTACCTACTGAAATGATTTAAAACTGCGATAATTATTCTTAGCACCCCGCTTACCCCACTGATGTTGTCATCACACGGAATCAAGGTAATTAGTTTTTATGCACATACGCATGAAAGTAATTGATTAATTAAATTCCGAATTGTTCATTAAATGTGTTCATCTTCAGATATTTTAATATTAAAATCCTACAAGCGGGAATGAGGACTGCACAAAGTTAGAGCGTTATTTAAACAGCGACAGGTTTGCAAATTTTTGTCAAATATATGCACAATCGTTAATATTTACAAGGTATTTTGCAAGGAAAACCACTTTTTTGCAGGCGCGACAGTACGTTACCCCGGTGACGAGTTACGGTTCAAATGTCAATAACGTATACGGAATATGTAAATAGGCAAATAAATCTTCAAAATACATTAATTAGTAGAGAACCGTTTTAGTAAATACGTGTTCGTGTTTGTATATTTCGGAATTTGACATTCGGAATAATTCTCAGATTTAGGGAGGTCACTCTTCTCTCTGGATTTGATCTATTGTGTCTCTGGACATATATTTTTGTGATGTGAACTTTGATTTGTTGTGCAAAATGAATTAAAGTTGTTTTTAAGTCACTCTTACAGAAAGGTCAATCTTCTTTTTGCTTCTATCCGGACAATGCGTTGTGTAATAATATGTTTATTGAATACAATAACTCACTTCGATTTGTATGGAAATACCTCCGTGGAGTGTTTGGGTGTTTTTGAATTGGACTTTTTACGTAGGTTGAATTCTTCTTTCCGGCCATTATAACATTTGTAGACAGCTTTCCCTGGATTTTGTCTATTATTTTGATTTGTTTTTAAATTACTATTTCGATTATACGATCACCCTTCCTTTTGGAGAAATTATTTATGCAACATGTTAAGACAATTAGTAAAATCATTGTTTTAATTTGTCTTTAAATGACTTCTTATACATTGGTTTCTTTTACATATCTTAGCTTGTTGATTGTTGCAGCCATTTTTTTTCACATGAGTTCCACACAGGAGGCCGTGAGGAAAATAATTCCCCCCAGGGCCTGTGTCATCTTTGGGGATGTTGTATGGAGGGTTTTTTTAAAGGAAATGAAGGAGAGGAGAGTTATGTGAAGGAAAAGGGTATAAGGGGTGGGTAGGAATCTGGGGTTCATTGTGTCCTGGTAATCCACCTCCAAAACCTAGCCAAACCTCACCCCATGAACCCGGGCACCCCTGCTAAATCACCAAACGTAGCGAACCACTTGGGACTGTGGCAGGGGGGTTGGTTATCTAATAAAGGTTCCCGGGGCGGCGTTACCCATTCCCGCCTCCCAAATTAATAATTAAATACCAGAGTTATAGAATTGTAGACACTCGCAGTATTGCATTGGTGAAATATTCAGAATCGAAGCGTTGTTTGAAATGGATTTAGTCGTGTTTGGTGAATATACCAGAATAGCCGGGTACTTCTCTCTTTCCCCACTCTACTCAACCTCACAATACACCCCGGAAGGAGATACTATAGAATATGTGGCTCCGAATAGTTTGGAGCAGTTGTTTATTGTGCGGTATTCACATATTTTTTTATTCTAAAAGCAATTTGACTGACGTTTTCAATTATTTTCTAGCTTCGTAAACTCCTTTTGAGGATAAATGAAATTCCTCAAGGAAAAAGGCACTACCACAAAGGCCAAAAATTAGTGTTATTTATTTTATTTTTACAATACCCGTAGAGTTAAAGGCAAAATAGTATAAACACGTGCTAGACATTCTAACTTCGAATACGCCATTTATTTGATGGCTTGCCATTCATTTATTATTTATGAGGAGTTATTTCTCCCCTGACAAATCCTCGTTAAATATTTGACCCCATATTAACTTAATGGCCTGAACCGTCTGAGGTCAACCAACAAACACAAAACAGAGGTGAATAGGTGATAAATATTAGTTTCGACGACTCATTTAGAATCCTGAAATGTAGTAAATTTTGAAATTGTTGTTTACTCGTAATTCTTTCGCAGTGCAGATGTGAAACTTTGACTTGTTTGTAATTTCTTCTTCTTCGTGCAGTGCCCATTTTTACAGAGAAGGTCTATGAGTGTGATTACTATACATTTACGCATTTGTATCTAAGACCTGCTAACTTCTCTTGGTGGTAGGTACATACTTACCTTTTTGATGTGGTACAAATATAACTCATGATAAGTGCCACAAAGATGCCTAATCCATACAAATGTATTAACCTCTCCACTAGTATAGACGAAACGGTTCGACGAAGCGAAAAAATGCCCAGAAGAGTATGGACGAAACGTTTCGTCATTACTCTTCATTATTCAAATACCGTCATATTTAATGAAAATATTTAACTTGTAGTGGCTTCTATTGACACCTGCGTGTTTGTTGAAGTTTTGGAAGACATACTTACAATACCAACTTAACAGTTTTAGTTGAAAAATAATTTTTGCATCATTTAGCGGTCGTCAGAGGAAGGAAGCAGTTTTTTTGTATGGACATGTTTTTTTTCGATGTTGGTTTATTTTCGTGGATTGATGTCGACGATGTTTTAATTCAAATTATATAATCTTATTTTAGTTAATCTATGATAATTTATAAAAAAATATAAAAAAATGAACCAAAAAAAACTCACTCCTTACGTATAGTTTTGTTCGCCAAAACTCACTCGCAGAGAGGTTAAATACCTGTGTAGATTTACTGAATGAGTATTAGATACCTGAGAACGTTTTGAAACGAAAAATCACAAAATTTACCGGTCAGGTGAGACTTTAGAGGTAACACGGTGGGGTTTTGTAAATACAAACGTATTCCCCTATTTTCTTTCTGGATTTAGACTAAGTGCAAACACATTTTGAAAATAATATAGAAATCAACCATTAGCATGTCCGTAAGTTTTGCTTTTTTGATAAGTTATTTCTTATAGGAGTTAGGAACCTCGGAAAATTCATAAATTTGCCTAGATTGAAAACCATCAAAAGACGTTTATTGAGTATACAAATTTGCCAATATATTAAAAAAAAAAAAAACAATACATGTGTAAAACTACATATATACTCTGTGTAAAACTTGGTACGTTACTACGGTAATGATTTATGATTTATAATAAATAAATATACATAATACAATATGGCGTACGAAGTAATGCACCAATTTCACCAAAGTAGCATTAAATCAGGTACTATGTATTTATATTCATAGTTTATATTTCTATCCATATTAATTTATAGTTATTGTTTTTATATTTTAGCAGGAATAGGTCAAGACATGAGCGCGGTGTACATTCGTATTGTCGTATAATATAATATGTTCTGAATTCATGTTTTAATTCAGTGATAATATCCTGTTTGACATAATTTATTATACATTATAGTTACAATGCTTAAAAAAATCAAATGGATAATTTCACACATAAATTATATCTAATATTGTAAATTTTAATATAGTTTCTCCTATAAGTGTACCATGTATTATAAGTTCAAACTTCTAAACACACAACCTAACATAATTTCTTATCTATATTTTGTAAATCTTATTGTAATTCCTCCATCTTGTTATCAGGTACATGTTACACCTCTCAATGCTACTAACATACCTACTTACCTCATACTATGTAAATCTTAATATATTATATGTTACCAGGTTAATTCGGTAAATCCGATTATAATATATGCTACCAGATTACCTTTTCTACTTTGTCACAAAAAATGTATGTGTACTTATATTTATATATATTATATACATTTTCTTTATTACACAACTTAGTTTCAGAGAAAAATGAAACTTATTTTTGTTTTTGTTATGAAATTATGTACATTTCAGGAATAATATGAACTAAACATGTCAATTTGTCTGTCCTGGAACGGAAAACTTTCCTAGTTGGACAGTCAAAACTCCTAATATGTGATTTGTACTTTCATTTGTATCTATCTATAAATAAATAAATAAATAAATACATCCTGAGGTGTATTTGTCCTTTTCATTCGGTATTCGGAGGGGTAACAACGGCAAGATTAGCAACAGTTTTGTAATATACCTATTATTCAAATTTCTCGGCGCCCGCGTTTCCTCTTAACAGGGATGCAAGTTTCTTTAATATTTTAATGGTCTTGTCAAGAATCTGAATACTTAATGTAGATGAAATAACGGCAGAGCATGAGTAGCATCCATATTCTCCGCTTAATCTGGAGAAAAATCAAGTTATATCAACAATCATCTCGTATTAACTAACTTATTATAACTAACTCACATTTTACTTATATTTCTATTTAAATCTTGGTGCCCTAGCAATAATAATATATTAATGATTAAATTAAAATCGATGGTCTCTTCATGTTCACAATAAAAACAAAATTTAATACTTATGTATACAAAGATTACCTAAGTACTTACCTTTTTATCCTCTCTCTCTTTTGTATTAATATTATCTTGTACTTTTTGTACCATAATTTGAACTATTTTTTACTATCACACTATACACTTGTTGAACTCATCTGTATAACTTTTCAAGATATTACAACTCATGTATTTTTTATTTATTTTTTTCTATGTGTAGGTACTATTTATCGCTGCGTTAATTTTGCTGAATTCTTGAAAAACTTGCTTTCGAACAATTTATTCATTATCAAGTTAATAATAAAATCAACATAGTAAATACCTACACGTTCCTCAATAACTACTTTTAAAGTATCTTAAGCACTCTTCTGTTTTACCATTATTACACTATGTAACTTTTTAACTCGTTTGTACAATTTTAATGATAACGAAACTACATACCTATGTTCATATTATACCAGTTTGTATCCTTAAATTACAGTTTATAATGTTATATACTTGCTTACAATTATACTCCTGAATAACATGTGTAACTTTAATAATGTGATTCTGTAAAAGCCCTCAAGGCGTGTATGAATAAATAAAATAAATAAAATATCAATGGGGAGCTATATAAAAAGTCCACTGGGGTATATCATACGAGCATTCTAGTTGAAAAACCCATCGGCCCATTCGACATAGACGAAATATTATGTTTACTTACAAAACATTAATATTTTATTGCTACACGAGGAGAACATTAAACTGTTGTGGATAGATCCTGTCGCCTTCTATATACCAAATAACATTTCAAAATGAAATGTCATCTTTGGACGATAATTTTTATTATGCAAATAATAATATATAACAAACTCATGATTGTGATTTTTCTAAGTTTGACATAAAAAACAGACAAAAACATAAAACAACTTAATTTAATTAAGAAATTATTAGTTCAAATGGTTATCAAGTATTTCATGTAATCCATTAGAAAAATAGAGAGCATTTCCACCGGGGCTAGATAAAAACTTTAAGATTTTGACTTAGGACCTCTTCACTAAGAAGAGAATACATATATAGTGAAAATGACTTAAATTTGTACCAGCTGTCTAACATCTGACCGCCAACAGTGCGTCTTTTTACCGGACATGTCTTTTAACAATGCAATCGACCACCGCAACACGGGCTTGTGCCTAGCATGGTGGTCGAAAAATTCTCAAATTATGTAATTCAAATTAAGACGATCCCTTAGTCCTGGACCCATTCGGAATTGGGCGGAGCAAGCGACTTTAGCGTTGACCAATCAATAGCCAACAACGGTGTTTTATTATTTCGCTGGTACATTTTTATAGAACAAAGGTACTGAGTGGGATAATGCGACGCGCTTTCGTTCTTTCTGCGGATGGCATAAGGCTGAAATTTGCAGATTGGTAACCCCTTTTTTAATTTTCTGTAAAAGAACATAGCCAAAGTTCATGTTTTTTTTTTGTTAAGTTCAGGCATAGATATCAATATTTTTTGCGATTATCATTAAAAAAAACTAAATTGGCCATATTATACAATAAAATCATATCCGATAAAGGGTTAAGAAGTGGGAGAATTTGCACTTGAGAGTATTTTATATTTTGGAAAAGACTTATAAACAAAATGACCAATATTTTTAAGGGCCAAAATATGTTCTACAAGCAGTATTTAATTGAAGCATATATAATACTTCTAAGCGATCAAATTTTCAAAACAAAAACATGATTTTTGTATGATTTTGCATAATTTCGCATGGCTTCATCTTGACAAAGCAATGAATGAAGAAAAAAATTTAAAATTGTATAGGTTTGTACAAATAATAAGTTGCGTTGAGTAGAGGCCCCAAAAAACTTTCTAAAAAAGATTTCGACCCTTCCCCCACTTCCTCTCTAATGCTTGAACCCCTCCTCCATGAGAATGCTACAGCAACGCAAAACTCCAAACAAATTTTGTATTTTATAAAATGAACGCCAAATTGCTGCTCTAGCTAAGTGGTTAGACAGGTTGCCTGGTGGGCGGATATTGACGTTCGAATCAGTGTGACAGCTATAACGCTTCTCTTCTCTTCTTATCATGAATTTTCTCATATATAGATAATAACACTGTGATAATATTTAATATCAAAGCTCAATTTCATCACAGGGAAACTGTGAAAATATTAAAAAATTAACATTTTTAGTTAGACGTTGAGTTCCACACAATGTAAATAAAGCCGTTGACAACACAAATAAAATTCTAATTTAATTAGGTGATAATACAAAAGACCACGGATTTAGAATGAGCCGTTTATAATTCTTCCTACTCTCCGTGACGCGTTTCCAAAATATAATTGCAATGCGCGTGTTTTTATATTGAATATTTAAATTTCAAAACAAGGTATGATGTTTGGAATGGCCATTTGAATTTCTAGATGTCATATTCAGAATTTTGACACCGAACAGGATGCGAAGTCTGGACAGGTGTTTTCGCGAATAAATTCAGTGTGCATATTAAATCCTAAACTATGCACTTATTTTATCATCGAGCGCCTGGTTAATTGCATATTTATGCTAATACAAATGTCATCCGTATTTGGAATGGCCATTATCAACAGAGTCGTTGATGTTAATGTAATGTAGGTAATATACTACCTTCGATTAACTTTATAAAGGTTTATGATAATTTCGATAGGTGAAGTGCGCTGGGTCGACATTTGATTGGATTACCATATGAAAATAAATATTTTATTAAGGCAAACGTCTTAGATGAAAAGGACTCGACCTAATTGGTTTAAATTATTGCAAGGTTTTATGTTATGCATTTTCTTTACTACGTTGTATAGCATATATTATTTAAAAACGTCATGTTAATGGATATTATTTATAATTTAAATATTGCAGAAATCGTCACCTCAGTTAGACGAGATTCTAAATGACATTTTTTTAAATACCCAAATTTTTTAAATAACATAATTTTCAGGGCCATCTGTGTTGTAATTCCGTAGATACTTGTGTGATCCCACATTAAGTTTTTAAGGTTACGATTTATTTTACAAGGATATATTATCACTTTGAACCTTTTGCAATTGCCATTTCGTTTTTGTATGACAGATGATCACTTTTACGAGACGCAGTCGTTCATCACTTTAGCTGGATAGGATTCTAGTTTCGCCTTACCATATTCCGAGGTCTCAAAGTTTGCAAAGGCGAATTCTCATAATCTATTTAAAGTATTTAAAATATTTATTTCATAATCTATTTAAAGTATTATATATATTTTAAAGGAAAATATTTAATTGGAACGTGGCCCTATCTTAAAATGGTAGTTAGAACCTTGTGCATTGAATTATTATGCATTAGCAGTTTGCATATGGTTCAATCTGCACTTTTAGGAATGTTCTAAAATGGTAATTTTCATGAAAAATCATCTCAAGGGCGCTGTACATAATGTACATTTTCTTTTTAAATATTTTCCGTTAAAATACGTTAAACTAAGATATTTTACGCAAGATTCAACCTCAAAATCAAAAATCGGTAAATAAATTATGAGAAATCGTCTTTGCCAACTTTGCTACCTTATATCTCAGAGCAACGTAAAGTGAAAATAGAACCCAGTCCAACCAAAGTGATGAAATATGTCCACATAAATATGTAAATATTGACTCCGTTAGTTGTTTTAATGATACCACATGAAAGTATTATTGCCCATCGATAGACTGAAGATGTGTTCGTCAGGAAAAGTATTGGTTTTAAATCTAATTGAACTTATACTTAACGATAACAACAATTACGAAATAAATGTGCAGGTATTAAAAACTAATATGTTTTAATTAATTAATTATTGTGATAGAGTAATATCGCATTATGAATGAGCAGATTCGAATAGAAATATTTATTGATTATTATAACACGTAATAAATTGTTTATTGTTTCATCTTTCAAACATTAGATATACTTCTTTTCTTACTTGACAATTTAAATTCGCAAGCAGTGGCATATTATCATGATCACAATCACCTAACTGCAAAGTTAGAATGTACGAATAAAAAAACCCCAAATAAGCTCATTGCTACGCACAAACGTGCTATTCGCGCACCTGGACACTGATTTCAATGGGGTGAACACTTCCAGATTGGTGATATTTTCCCATAGAACCGTCTGCACACCAGTGTCAGCAAACCGGGGCATGTGCCCTGTTCCCTGCATAGCGTGGAGGGCACGTTGTGCAGCTTGGTCTAGTGCCTTGTACCCACCCCTCAGTGGAGTGGAGGGTAGGACCATGAGTCCCCGTTGGGAGGCAGCTGGCGAGTGACTTCCCCGAGTCAAGGGAAAGCCCGATGTGTACCGGCAGATGAATGATTTTGCGGTTGCCGGTTTCGCTGGTAGGGATTTTCTTTTTTTATGATGCGGGGGCTAAGTAAAATAAGCTAAAACATATATATATTTTTTAATCCAATGACACGATGCGATCATTTCAATATTCTTAATAGACCATACGCAATAGATCTATAGATTAGGTCGGTGATACGATGATATAATAATAATAATATTTGGATGATTGGTATAACGATGGTATAACGCCGTTTTTGTGAAAAATCACCTCAAGGGCGCTATACAAGTAAATAATATATTTCATCAATGGATTATCTCAGGGTTTCCCAAACTTTTTCAGAAACGGAACCCTATGCAAACCCGTAAATTTTAATGGAACACTAGGCGTATTTTTTAGATTGGACAATTTCTGATAGCAAAAATTAAAAAAAGTTTTGAAACTCATTATTCATAATTTAGCATTTATGTTCCATATTTTGTTTATATATAAATTCATTAAAATTATTTATATTCAATTTTTTTGTTTACATTCAAACAAACAAAAAAACGGAATAAATAAAGCACTTAATGACTTTGATGATTTCGAGTCCGTGAATTGCATTTCTTCTTGACATCAGGCACAATATTGGCAAGTTGGATTCTAATATCTGGTGTGACGTCGAGACTGTTCCTGCACTTTGATTTCGAGTCCGTGAATTGCATTTCTTCTTGACATCAGGCACTATATTGGCAAGTTGGATTCTAATATCTGGTGTGACGTCGAGACTGTTCCTGCACTTTGATTTCGAGTGCGTGAATTGCATTTCTTCTTGACATCAGGCACAATATTGGCAAGTTGGATTCTAATATCTGGTGTGACGTCGAGACTGTTCCTGCACTTTGATTTCGAGTCCGTGAATTGCATTTCTTCTTGACATCAGGCACAATATTGGCAAGTTGGATTCTAATATCTGGTGTGACGTCGAGACTGTTCCTGCACTTTGATTTCGAGTCCGTGAATTGCATTTCTTCTTGACATCAGGCACAATATTGGCAAGTTGGATTCTAATATCTGGTGTGACGTCGAGACTGTTCCTGCACTTTGATTTCGAGTCCGTGAATTGCATTTCTTCTTGACGTCAGGCACAATATTGGCAAGTTGGATTCTAATATCTGGTGTGACGTCGAGACTGTTCCTGCACTTTGATTTCGAGTCCGTGAATTGCATTTCTTCTTGACATCAGGCACAATATTGGCAAGTTGGATTCTAATATCTGGTGTGACGTCGAGACTGTTCCTGCACTTTGATTTCGAGTCCGTGAATTGCATTTCTTCTTGACATCAGGCACAATATTGGCAAGTTGGATTCTAATATCTGGTGTGACGTCGAGACTGTTCCTGCACTTTGATTTCGAGTCCGTGAATTGCATTTCTTCTTGACATCAGGCACAATATTGGCAAGTTGGATTCTAATATCTGGTGTGACGTCGAGACTGTTCCTGCACTTTGATTTCGAGTCCGTGAATTGCATTTCTTCTTGACATCAGGCACAATATTGGCAAGTTGGATTCTAATATCTGGTGTGACGTCGAGACTGTTCCTGCACTTTGATTTCGAGTCCGTGAATTGCATTTCTTCTTGACATCAGGCACAATATTGGCAAGTTGGATTCTAATATCTGGTGTGACGTCGAGACTGTTCCTGCACTTTGATTTCGAGTCCGTGAATTGCATTTCTTCTTGACATCAGGCACAATATTGGCAAGTTGGATTCTAATATCTGGTGTGACGTCGAGACTGTTCCTGCACTTTGATTTCGTTGCAGCATAATTAGAAAATTTTTCTTCGCATAGTAGCTTCGTAGAAAACGTAAGTAAAACAATAATAATAACATGTTTTGATGAATTGGGGTACTCCTTCGACAAACTCGCCCAGAAATCATTAAAGGTTGATCTTCTACCTGGAAGGGTCTACTACGTAAATTAAGAACTATTGGAAAAAAATTATACAAATAATAATTTCTTAGGAATAAAATCAGTAGTGTTGCAATATTAATATATGTGCACTGTATTAAATTAAATTCTTCCGACAAATTGTCGCGGAACCCCTATTCAGGTTCAGCGGAATACTGGTGTTCCGCGGAACAAAGTTTGGAAAACCCTGCTCTATCTTATTACTAACTACTAACTAGACAAACTACTATAATAATATATTTTTTTTATTTTACGCCCAGAGGGCTTTTACATAAATAGATAAAGGCAGTACAACTTCAGAAAGAAATATATAATATAAATAATGTTACGATAGAAAACAAAAATACACACATGAAATAAAAATAAAAGAATAATAACTTAAAAGGACAACGAGAAATAAAAAAAATAAAAAAATAGCTAGCATATTCCACCCACCTGTTCGTCAATGACTAATAGAAAACTTTTTAAATTTTAAATTAAATTTTTTTTTATTATTATTATTTATTGAGTTCGTTTACACTTCATGAATATAAACTGATAAGCACAATGTAACATTTCTTTTTAAATACTTCCATTATTTCTTCATTCTTCATACTTTCAGCCACATCTTTAGTCCTCTACACATTATGCAGTTCTGTGATTTTGATTTGTTCATATGTGGCAATCTAACTCTATTTATATTTCTTGTTTCGTAATTATGTACATCTTCATGCACATTGTACAATGCATTTGACCAATGATCGTGATGCTGCGTTAAAATGTTTTTAATGCTATTTTGGTCAAGTCGATTCCCAACGAAATAAAATAGAAAATGAAAATACGTAAACAACATTTTTTTTTTGTTATTACAAAAAAACTTCGCAAATTATGTCCTTGGACGACATTGAGGACGTAGAAAAATTGATTTAAATAAACTATATACATTTTGTTTGATACGATTTAAGGTTTTCACGGCCAAAAGAATTTTCGTTAGGATGTTATGCCGTGTTGCGCTACCTTCTTATTTAGCCAACTTTTCGGTTAGCATTGCAGTGTCCATCATCTTCATCATCATCATCATCACACCTGCCCTAATATATACATTTTGTGTCATAACACGGTGTCCTAAAACTCGTAGTTCAAGCGGGAGACTGGTTGAGAAAGATCTTTTGACCTCCCCAAGTGAAGATCATCGCATTATACCCCAGTGAGAGCAATGATCGTATGTATTCGTACGTCCATCACTCCTGGATATATTGATCCCCAGATTCCTACCCACCGCTCATATCCTTTTTCTCCCCAGAACTTTCTCTCCTTCCTTTTCTAAAAACACCCTCCACACAGCATCCCCAAAGAAGACGTGGGCGCTGAGGGGAATTATACTCCTGGGGGCTTCCTGTATGGAACCGATGTAAAAAAAGTGTTTCCGTGGTGTATTTGGGGATAGGGTGGTGGGAGGTTCTTGAGACATTTTCAATAAAAAAATAATAAAAAACAAACAAACAAAAATTTCACTGAAACCATAATTTCTGACGTAACTCTGATGATTGGACAAATAACAAGATAATTTAAAAACCAAAATATCAACCGATAAATGAATATAAATTTATACACATGGTAATCATTTTGAAATAAGCTGGTAAACCAATAAGGACTCCGATGGATACTGGTGTCCTTATGTTATTTGCAAGCGCCTGAAACAGATGGACCTTACTGTTAAATTTCCTTGTAAGCAAACCGCGGAGGTGTTCATAAGGACGAAAAAATTGGTACAAGACATCTCATTTCTGCAAATCCGGCTAGGAGTAGGTGGGAATTCACCTACTCAGTCGAAAGTCACAGGACTAAAACGGGGTTACTGTTTTATGGAATGGTTGAGAAATAACTGCAATTCATGCTTTTAATTACGTTTTCTTTAATTGAAATAAGCTTTGCAGGTGCGTCAATTAAATTCCTTTCCTTTAATTAATTGGTGTGCTTTTATGAAGGTGTCTTTCTGATCTACAGTAAGCAATAATAACTACGTATTCGATGAAAAAAATACTCCGCCAAAGATGAAATTTTAAAGATCCATGTTGAGGAATATACAAGCCAAAATATATATATTCAAAGTATGCCTTGTATCACCACAAATATAGTATTTTTTTTTTTTCATACGTGGTTTTTATTTATTTTGTGAATAATTTTACCTTAGGAAACCTCACTTACTAGCCGTAAACTAGTATGATATATTTTTAGATTTTCACGGCCAAAAGCGTTACAGTGATTTATTTTTTGGTGATGTATTTTAACGTTTTGCGCTACCTCCTTCCTTAGTCAAAGTTTCGGACAGTATTACAATGTCCATCATCAGGGCAGACGTGCCAGATAATATTTTGTTTTAAAAGTGGTTTCTTATATTTGTGTTCATCCGTATCTAACGAAAAATATTTTTTAGTAATTTACGCTTATTTTTTTTAGTTAAGGTGTTTCAATTTTATTTTAATTCTTTTCTAGCAGAATCATAGGAAAGCCTTAATTTTAAGGCTTAGATGGGCCACATATATAAACAAAATAAAACTTCATTGCTTTGTTGTTGTTATTGCTGATTTATGTAGTTATTGTTTACACTTACATATTGTTGTACACCGCATTTTTTAAACCATCTTTTGTGAACATTATAAACAAAAAATAAGTAAATATGTCTTATTTAATGTTGTAAAAAATACCGCATTGATGAACAATTTATTTATTCTTAGAATTTATCAGCACTTTTTTGCGGATGTATCAGACTTGCTAAGCTACCCATTTCAACTACGCAAGTAGCTAGAGAATAGGCAATACATGTACATATTATTATATTAGTGCCCATTGTTTGAAAATAATTCATAAATAATTCAAAATTGTCATTACGGCCGCAGAAAGACTGCCGATTTGAATATGTGGAAGTGGTGACAGTAAATACCGGCCTCACGTACTGCAGTATGTTATTTTATTAATATAATATATGGCCAGGAGTACAAAAATAGCCACTGATCGCTGGTCGCCCGCATTGGGTATGCGAGAGGCGTGCGTCGGTAGTTTGCATATCATACCCGCTACAAGGCAGACCATCTCTATTGGGATATGGGACATACAATCAGCGACAGTAGTAGTAGGTACTCAACTAGTGAAGAAGTACCGAGGTACGTAATGATTGAAGGAACTTCAATGCAATGTACAGTAGACCATTGAAGTATTTTTTTTTCAAAGGATTGAAAAGAATAAGGTGGTAAACAAAACCCTTGTTTAAATATATTAATTTTTTACATATTCAGGAAATTCATCAATCGTTTTCTATACACTTTAGGCATTTTAAGGCTGCAATTTCAATGGATAAAATAATAAATGGTTTGAAATAAAGGTGACCGGACAACTCAACAACACACAACTTCAACACCTCCTTTGAAAAGACATTAAAAGTGATGAAATTTAAAAAAAAAAAATGGTTAAATAGGTTAAGTTAGGTTATTGGCTTTAAAAAAAAAATAATTACTTTTATTAACTTCTCGTAGGGGTGTTGAAATGTCACTCTGTTGAGTTGTCGTGGAACCGAAATTAAGGACGAAAGGATGAAAAATCCACGTTACTCTAAAATGCTAACGACAGTTTGTTAACTAAAAACACGTTTTCCGTGTAACTCATAATTTAAAAAAAAATATTCGTCTTTGAAATAACATTCTCACTATAATACAGAAAAGGTTAGTTTCAGAATCTTTTACCTTTTTAGGTATGTATACAACATTGTTAATTTTTTATTTGAAATATGAGATTGGTAAAAATTACTTAAAAATAAGAATTATTTGCTCCTCTGGGACTCGAACCCAGGACCTTTCGCTTTCTGATTTTTCTGTATTTTCAGATTTTCGATTGAGTTTCGCTAATATTGTCTTCATTTAATTCAATATTACAATTTGATATTTTACTCATAAAGTGAAAAAAAAAATAGCAGGCCTCAACGGCCGAGCTGGTTAAGTCGCTTGTCCCGGTAAGACGAGAGATTCTGGGTTCGAGTCCCAGTTTCGACCGTTACCTTTTTATTTTTCTGTGTCTTGTTCTTTATCATATTTTCGTTTAGATTTATTAGATTGTATTTAACCTTCAAAAGTTACTATCAAAGAGTTATTCTAATAAAAATTAAAAATGATTTTTTAAAAATTTGTACAACGCCTTTGAGATGATTTTTGATATTTTGGATATCATCCAAATATTTTTACTAATTTCAACAAGAATTACCTTTTTTTCCTTTCATTGGTTCTTTAGTTAATTTAGTGTCAACGAATTAATGGTGATGGTTTAAAACTATTGTGGATAGTTTGAAATTTCTCCAAAAAGGCACTATCTTTAAATTCCAATTTATTTTGATTTTTTTATGATATTTGAAACGTGTTCTATTGCAAAAACAACCTTCTAAAAATAATCCAAATTACATTATAATTATAAGGTCATATTTCATATACCTAGTGGATAGAGAGTAGATTATTATTCAAATCATTAAATTACCTTGCGTAACTCTTTGGTCAGGTGTACTCCGTATTGCTCGACTCGACCAGGTGTGCGTGCTGAAACGTACCGAGGCGATGTGCAAATTTGTACCGCACAGGTAAACCGTTTCCGTTGCCAATCGTTCTGCGGCTATTGAAGCCAGTGGACTTCTAGCAATTCACATTCTTCGGCTACTGTTTTAGCGTTAATATGTATTTTAAATAGCAGGTTATATAATTACAACGATTGTCGATTATTCTGAATAACTTATTTCGGATTCTCAAATTGTCGGCGGGTAGCCTGGTAGATTGCTTATTAGGTAATTACTTTAAAGCTTGGATTTGCTTTGGAAAGGGGAAAACAGTAATAATCCAAATAATAACAAATTCATTTAATATCAAAACATATATAAGTTTCTCAGAGTTATTTAAAAAAGATTTAGTTTGTTTATTTGCTGGGCGACCGCGAACTAAAACCTTTGCAGAAGAAGATAACACTTATAAACTAAATGAAAATATGAAAGAGAACAAGACACAGAAAAATATAAAAAGACAATGGTCGCAACTGGGACTCGAACCCAGACCTCTCGTCTAACCGGGACGTGCGCGTTATCTAATTTCGCTATTGGCACCTTCTGTCAAACCGTCATGTTTGTCAATCTCATATTTAAAATATTTAGAATCAACAATATTATCTTCAACTAGTTATTTTTTCCATAAAGAGAGGTCTGGGTTCGAGCCCCAGTTGCGACCATTGTCTTTTTCTATTTTTCTGTGTCTTGTTCTCTTTCATATTTTCATTTAGATTATAAGTGTTATCTTCTTCTTCAATGATATATTACGTTGATGGGAATAACCCTCAAAAGTTATAAAAAGAGAGTTTTTCTTATAAAAAATTAAAACCTTTGCATTTAACAGTTTGCATTTTGCATTGCATTTCAAAGTCATTCCGTATAACACCTCTTTTAAAATATGTTATATGAACATTAAGACGGGTGCCACACACAGCTATAAAAGATCATTGCACGCCAAATAACGCTCTCTGTACAATCCCATCAGACCTGTCACACGGATGCACAGATCAACCATAGACAATACAGATCTTACGCGGTAACCGCTCCTGACGCAATATGCGGAAAGTTATGCGACCCCCTCTCTGCCGTAAACAAGAGAGGGGTTTATTTTAATTACGGAGCTGCCAAAATGGGCGGATGACAGCTGTCAAATTGATAGATTCAGTACAAAGAAATGGCATTTCGTGCCAGCTCTTTAATTCATCTGACCGCCTCTCCTACCACAGGAAGAAATATTTGATAGCGTCGTGTGACGGTGCAACACTAAGTGCAGTTCAAGAAGATATCTGCTGGCGCTTTTATAGCTGTGTGTATCATCTACATAATAGAAAATCGTTATCGATGCACCCTACAGATAATTCAACAAATTATAGTCTTAAAAATATTTTAAGTTTTTACACTTTTGGAAAGCTCGGTTGCTGTCATCCCCTACTACGAAATTTGATGTTTTTTACAAATTAATTGGAGCACGCTGAGGACATCACTTTTTTTGAATTTTTGAAAATATCGAATAACACCTAAGTTATAAGCGGTCAAAATGTTGATATATGCCGCCGGCCGAAAAACTTGTGACATCACGGTATATTCGAGGCGGTACTGCAGCACTGCCATTCTAATTAAGTCATGTCTCGTCGTCTCGTGTGACGTCACGAAATTACAAATATTAAAAATTTTATACAAATTCACATTGAAAGCTCACAACATCATTATTTTTGCAGACACAGAAAAAATAAGTTTACTGTCGTTAATAACTTTTTAAACATAATTCATTACCACTGTTTTCGAGACGACCTCATTTTTAGTATACATAACTCACACGATGAGCGAAATATCGGTTTTCAGTAATTAAGAGGGAATTTTAAAACGAACAATAATTTTTTCTTAAATGCAAAATACCATTGAACAAATGAAATCCCCAAAAAATAAAGTTTCGAAGCAGATTGACCTCCCGAAAGTAGTTACACTTTGGAAAAGCCAGATAGCCAAGTACCTAGTGTTTATGTATGCAGGCCGTATGCAAACCGCCGGTCAGGCCGAGACTCCGAGAAACCCCCCAGACATGCTGACCGTTGACTGCTGATGGTTTATGTCTTGTTATAAATATCCCATAAAGCCTTCTTCAGCGTCTGCCACCTTCGAGCTTCGAGTCTCTCCTTGGTTTTCGAGGCACGTCTGTGCACGTCATGCATTGTTCATGCAAATTAAATGGCTGTAGATTTTTCGTGGAAGAATATTGCAACAAAGTAAAAAAATTAAAATACTTTTAATTAGTTCGAAAATTAATTTGTATGGCTTTCGTAATTACAATGTTGTTGAAAAATATAATAATCGCTTGTGTAAGCGCTATTGAGGTGATTTATTTTAGAAAAACTACGCAATGCAAATGATTCTGATCATTTGTCAGGGTTCTAAGGTCTCAATAGAAAGCTTTTTTGATTTAAAAACCACCTTTTTCTACCTCCTAAATTGTGACTATATGGATGAATAATGCTAGTAATAATACAGGTAACTTCATTAATGGAGGATTGAATGCCGTTGGCGCAAATAAAAAACTCTCAAAAGAAGCGAAGCTAGCAGTCCACAATAGAGTGCTGGTATCTACCCTGATGTATGGCAGTGGGGCATGGAACTGGCAGGGGAAGGATGATAGTAGACTGAATGCTATCGAAATGAGATCCATCCTTGAGGCGTATGTGGGGTAAAACCATGTACGATCGTGTGATAAATGTGGAGATCCGCAAAGAATGCAATGCTGATGTAAGCGTAATGAGTAAGATTATGGTTTTGGCATGTAGAGCGAATGAACGAAGAAAGTAAGAAAGAAGTCGGGGACGCCCGAAGAAGACATGGCACGATCAAGTGAATCAAACACTTGAGTCGGGCCGTGTCAAGAGTCAGAATAATAGAACAGTATGCATGAGACGATGTATGAATGTGAATGAGGCAAATAGTGTTTGCCAAGACCGAGTTGTTTGGTAGTCCGTCTTTTGTACCTACCCCTACGGGTAAACGGCATGATGCTTAATCAGTTAGTTAGTTGAGTTCTGGTATCAACCCTGATGTGGCAGAGTGGCAGAGATACTTGATGAAAAGCGTGATTAGATTGAATGTAAATTAAACTACATAAAGTATTACGAATATAATGATAATGATACGATGAGTAATTGGGTATGATGTAGAGCGGTTGCAGATAGTAAGAATTTGCAGATGGAAATTGAGGAGAAGCCGGGATGTCTTGGGAAGATACGTCGTATCATACGATCGAGTTTAATGGGATCATTTAAATAGTAGAAATGCACGAAAAGATGTACGAATGCGAATGAAGCATGCACTATCTACAAACGTAATTTCAGTCGAGCTTAGTACAAAATTCGTGTTTTACAATACAATTCAATACCACAGAAAAATTGCAGGTGTTTGATAGGTATGCTTTCTTATTCACACTTCATACAGTAGTCATTGAACATTTAACACGAATAAAAATTAAGCCTCAAGTGTCGTTTATATACATAGCTTATAGCCACAGTCACGGAGTTCACAATTCTACCAAACCACAGCAGAGAGAGAGCACAAAGTAAAAATATTGATAATAATTCAGTGTGATGTGGTAACTGCTAAGGCCATTGGAAGTCCAGTCGCGAAAAAGCAACGCAGTCGGAATTAATTAATTTAAATTTATAAACAGAGTCCGCAGGTGGGTGTTCTAAATTTAAAGCATTTGAATTTCAATGCGTTTGGCAATCTGTTAATACTTTTCTATATTTAAATTTATTTGGATAAAAACTTGTGACTTTTTATGTGACTTTTGAGCAAATTTCTCTGGAAGAAATAATGTTCAGACAACGTTCATAATACACTACACAGATTCTCAGTAGCGTAATATTTCTCATGTGATCTCATTCTTCATTGGGATTATCATTTTTAACAAGTAGTTTTTAACTGGTCTCATAAGTGTTTCATAGAGATTGGATAGGTCTTTTTTTGTATAATTTCTTTTTAAAATTTTTAAAAATAATAATAATTTTATAACATGTGTTGCGCTTTTTTTCGTTATTTGTTTTTGGGGTGTTATGCCGTGTTGCGCTACCTCATTCTTTAGCCAACTTTTCGGACAGCGTTACAATGTCCATCATCAGGGCAGATGTATAATTGTGTAAAAACTGATATGTAAAAACTTATATGTGTAGCGCTGTTTTTGTGAATAAAACCTTAAGGGCGCTGTACAATTTATTATAAGTTTTGAGGTTCTATCTAATTTTATTATTTATAGATACAGAAATCTTACTTACCTGGCAGGTCACTTCTGATAAACACACTTTTATTAAAATGTTTATTCTTGGAGAAAATACGACTTTCCACGCTGAGGACATTTTTTCAGTATTTTATTTATTTATAATTTTTGTTTTTATACTAGGTTATTTTTAATATTAGGTTCATTTAATTACAGTAATGACATATTGCCCTACACTACATTTAAAACATTGGATATTGCATTATTTTACATTTGCTACCCTCAATTGAAAATGTATGTAATAGATTAAGATCCATATTAGGAAAATTTTACCACCTAAAAAATTTTGTTAATAAAAATATATTATACTGTATATACAACGCATTAGCAGAATCAATTATAGGATACGGAATAAATAGTTACGGATTAACGTACAAAACATACTTAAATAAAATAAAACAATTACAAATCCGTTTCCTAAAATTGATATCAGGCAAAAAAAAGGTCCAGTTATATGAAGGTGATTATAAAAAAATGTTCTCCTTGTGTAATGTCCTCTCTATACACAGTAAGGTAAATTACCAATTAACGCTAGATGAATTCTGGAATACAGAATTCAAAAAACCTGTAAACCACAACTACCCTACTAGGCATAGAGAAGCACAAATGTTTATTGTCAATAAATCTCAAAATGTATACGGAGATAGAACAAAAAGTCATAAAATTCCGGAAATATTTAACGCATTACCTGAAAATATCAAAAATGAGACATCTTATTCAAAAATCAAAACAAAAGTTAAATCTTTCTACCTCCGAAGAACATGAAATCAAATAAAATAGTTCCTATCTAATTATTTTCTCACCGTATGTTTGTACTGTGTAAAATATTTTTACTACAACGCAATTCATAAACATTAAAACATTATAATAATTAGTTTGTCGTAATAATTAGTATTTTAATATTTGCCTATTTTGAAGAAATAATTAAGTATTATATTTAGTTATTATATTTACTATGTAAAACTGAAAAGTATACTGTATTAAATAATTAGAAAAAAATGAGAGATTTCTTACAATCAAACTAATCGATCAGTTTCGTAAGATTTGTAAAATAAAATATTGTAAAATTAAAACTGAATAAACATATTTAAAAAAAAAAAAAAAAAAGTTGCTGTTGCGTCTGTGAGAAGATTTTTATTTTCTTTTTTTACACACTTTACAAATATAATTCAAAAAAGTCCCGATAAACTACATTTAGCAGTTTGTATAACGGGGTCTTAACATAAAAAATCTTTTTACAGTTTTTTTTTAAGTTTCTTTATTCTTTGAATTGTTTGTTACATGAATTGGGAATTTTTCGACCACCATGCTAGGCACACGCCCGTGTTGTGGTGGGTCGAAAGTGAGTAGTGAGTTAATACTTACATTTTTACAATTATATAAAATAAATATTAATACTTTTACAGAAATATAGAGAAAAGAAAAATTATGAAAACATAAATAACAATTTTAAAGTCTTTAGAATAATATGTCATTGTAAGCTAATACAAATTAATTCTTTCATTAAGCCAAGTCTTTAGTATATTCACCAATTGTTTGTTAGAACAGCAAAAGTAGAGTTGGTATTTATTTTGAAAGATAGGATGTAACTTCGTTTCTTATATTTTAGCAAATTAATAATCAATCTACTTCCCAGCGACATCCATGTGCGCAGTTAAAACATAAGGGACATGTGAATGAAAAGATTAGTTTAACTTTTAACATTTATTGAAATCAAACAGTTTGTAGAGCATGAGACAATCGTCTATTTAAAGATTAAAGTTTAACCAAAAAAACTCAGGACATGGTCCAGGGTTCCTTGAAGAGGAAGCTCCTGGGATTATGAAATATGCAAGTCACTTTTAAAAGTACTAGGAACCAGCGTTATGTGTAACATTATAATCTGAACAAAACTAACCTTTCAAACAGAATGTTGGGCGCCTGGTCAGTCTCAAGACATGACCATTTATAATTATAAACTCCTATTCAAACCAGTGTAAAAGAAACTAACGCCAATCTACGAAGTCAGCATGCCAGCCGGAGAACAGCCCCGTCCTTCCTTCGCCAGTAAAATCCGTGGAGTGCCCGCTCTTCCGTCTTCTACCCGATGTCGCCACTGTCTCGTCCGAAGTTAGCAACCAACACGCTCATAGAGTAAGGTGTTTTGTGTAGTCAACATACAAGTAAACGGGGTAACAAGTTAAACTGTTACAAGGAAAATTTAGGTCTCTTTGGGAGTGAAGAATGTTCATGAAATTACCTTAAAAGCATACAAGTTCTTATTAGCTTACATTTTTATACACTTGGTTATTTACAATGTAGCAGACTGTGAAGATGAAGGTAAAAGGTTTTTGACTTCATGGATACGGCTATGAGGAAAGGAAGTTTTAAGTTTAGCTATAAATTCTGCCGAGTACGTGATCATTCTTAAACCATGTGGCAGTCCAATCCAGGATTTAGGTCCTGACAATCCGAAAGCACGCTCACCTGAACTTGGTGTCTGGTTTCTAGTGCTTTGGTTTCTTTAACCTTTCTGACCTTGAGGGTTAACTATCCGTTCTCATGTGAATAATGTCAACCGTGTACAAATGTTGAGCGCGTGTTTGGCGTATTTCCCGACTATGCACCGGTGCCGAGGGGATCAGTGACGCTAGTTCCTCGGAGCATCTTCCATTGTAACACCGGTAGAACAAGGACAGCATTCCCACCTGACGCCTGTGCTCTAAAGATTGCAGTCCGTTTGTTAAGTTAGGAGAATCTATCAAACGGACCGCCCGTTTCTGCACAGAGTCGAGGGTTTTTTTTTCAGGTATTTTGGGGCTCCAGACCAGGGGTGGCTGCCAAATTCAACCGTGCGGCGCACTTGCGATTTGTACAGGGTTAGCAGTTGTGTACTATTAAAGTATCTGCGGGCCATGTACAGTACGCCCAGTTTCTGAGAGGCTAACTTAACTTAACTCTGGCCTCGATGGAGCCCCCGTACCTGAGCTGGTCACTTAGAGTTACACCAAGCATATCAATGGAAGGCTTGTTCGGGAGATTGCTTCCGTTGAAGGAGACTAGATTATCATTCCGATCCCTTTTAGACGTAATCAGACATGATTGGGTCTTTGAAACATTAAATTCGACGAGGTACCATCCGAGGTAACTTAAATACCATCCAGCAGAGCCTGAACTGAAATCTCTCAGTACATTTGAGCCAGTGAAGATTTTTGATGTTTTTAAAAATAAAAATATCGATTTGAAAGTCATAATGGCGTTTGTTGGCTATGTTGATACAATCATACTTCCGTTCATTTCTTTTCGATTTTCGTATTTCACGGTATCATAATTTAAATAAATCCGACAAAATACCACAAAGGTTCCACGAATTTTGCAAAATATGTATTCAGAATACGCAATAATAACTTTTGTCGAGCATTTGATATTGTGCCGACGCGTGTGCTTACGCTCTGTTCAGGAAAGTACTCGTACATAAAGCAGCGAGAACATTAAATATGCAAAGCGCAGCACCGGTATTCACAGGTAAGAGTGTGTTGTGCATTTTATGGCCGAGCTAATAATAGGCACTTTTTGTCGCTTCAGCAAGTGTTTGTATGGACAAGCATTTATTTACTGAAACGCCTTTATGAGACCTTTGTGAAATACAAATAATCACACAAAATTTTTTGTGTAATAATAATAATAATAAGACAATAATATAATAAGACATTCGTCTTATCGTTGATGTCGACGTGCCTTTTTACTTGTTTTATTTTTAATAATAATAATATTTGAATGATTTGTATAGCGCCGTTTTTGTGAAAAGTCACCTCAAGGGCACTGTACAAATTTGTTATATATTTCTACAATCTTACTTCTAACTACAGACTAGATAAACCATTATAACAACTTATGGCTAAAATATTGCATAAATGATTGAGCAAATGGTTTTTTTTTTTAATTTTATTAGTATCTATAGCAAAATTTGTACATAATGTATTTATAAATTGTATTATATTAAGGTATTATAAAGTTTTTTTTTTTTTCACAGTCCTCCTCACTAGGGTTCCCTGTTCTGAGGCGGACTGTAGTTTTTCCACATTTGTATTTGTATTTATGTCTTTACATGGTCTTCAGTATGTTTGATAGTTCATTTTCACTTTGTTCTCTCAACCATATTTTTGCTTTTGTTTTAAATTTATTTATTTCTATTATTTTTTTTGTTTGAGCTGGTAGAGCGTTGTATAGTTTTGTCGCATTGAATTTCATATTTCTTTGTCCAAAAGATGTTTTCAAACTGGCTGTAGCTAGAATATTTTGGTTTATTGCCCTGGTTGTGTATCTATGTTGGACAGTGGAGTATTCTGATATGTTTTTTTAAATTTTAAATAAAATATTTTTTGCATAAAGTCGTTGTATGTTGTAGACTTGAATGCTTTGAAACAATTCTTCTGTCGGAGTTCTAACCGGTAATTTCAAAATTGTCTTTAGTACTCCTTTTTGGGCTATATTGAGCCGGTCCATGTGAGTGCTCAAGGCAGATCCACATCCAGTTATCCCGTACTCTTTTGTTTAGCTCAGGTGATTGCATTGAAATCATTAAAGTTAGTTATTCAGAGCATCTTCAATTTGAATACTTGTAGAATAAGCATAACATTATTCCATGATATTACTAAGTTTTAAAATTTGACATCTGTCCTAAATAATAAATAATTAATGTATTCATTATATGTATTTCAATGGAAAGTGCTCCGAGGAACTGGCGTCATTGATCCCTTCGGCACCGGTGCATTGTCAGGAAACACGCCAAATATGTACACGGTAGACAATTGTCAGATGAGAACAGGTCGCTTCTTCGACTCGTTCTTATGTTCAACTGCTTGGCTGTGAAACGATTTGCCGGCCTCGGTGTTTCCTCCTTCCTACAACATGGGTCTCTTCAAGACCAATGTTTATTCCTTCCCCTCCTCAAAAAGACCCTCCACACAGCATCTCAGATGACATAGATCCTGAGGGAAATTGTTTTCCTCAGGGCCTCCTATGTGGAGTTAATGTAAAAAAAATATGTATGACTTAAAATGCTTGTAAATAATAATGTTTGTTAGACATATGTATAATAAATGTATTTAAATGTCTTCAAAAGCCCTCAAGGGGTTTAATAAATAAATTAATAAAATAAAAATATATAAAATATAATAACAATAATTGTATAATTTGTGGAGCGCCGTTTTTGTGAAAAATCACCTCAAGGGCGCCGTACAATTTACCATGAATTTTTAAGCTCTATCTAATTTTATTATTTTCAAGATACAGAAAACATACTTACTTACCTGGCAAGTCACTTCCAATAAACACGCTTTAATTAGAAAGTTTATAGATACTCTGTCTAAATTTATTTATAGACAAATGACAGTGCTAATTTCAAGCGATCTCCCAGGTAAGTATGGTCCTGTATACATTTTTAGGCAGCATCGCGTTCATTGGTCCAGACATTGTACATATATTTTCGTTTCCGTGATCGATGAACCGGTGGATGCAATTTTTAGCCATAAGTTGTTTTTAATTGTTTAGTTTGTCTAGTTTGTAGTTTTTCTAGATTTTTTAAATATATTGAAAGTTTGTACAGCGCCCTTGAGGTGATTTTTCACAAAAATGGCGCTATGTAAATCATCCAGATATTATTATTATAAATATCTATTAAGCGCCCGTTTCTGCAAAGTGCAGAGCGATTTTTCATAGAACCTACAAATGAGTGAAAAACGTTGTTAGTAGCCGTCAAACTGCATAATCGTCAATTACAGCTGGAAACTAGTAATAAGTAATTAGTCATTACACAATCTATGTAGGTATACGCACATAACTTCATCACACCATTCGCCACATGTTGCCTGAAAGTTCAACGTTCAACCTGTTAACTATTAAATACCAATAAAAATCTTCACAATCATCACTATTGTCCGAGACTCTTGTGTAAGGCGTAGGTACAATCACAGCCAACAGCCATCGCATTCAAGATGATACGTTTCCAGCATCCAACGAAACCCAGATGTTACATCTGTGACTCCAGCATCAGCGTTCGGAGTAAAAGCAGAAACATCTTGAGATCAGAAGCTGTATGGTCCGCAGACGTGTATCGTCTTACTGAGCCACGTTTAGGGGCAATTTGAAAACAATTAAGGCTTGTTCCCCCTGTAGCAAGTATGGGCTTGACTCCCATACATGTGAAATGCGGTAATCACGTGTTGAATTGAGGTACAACGTGTCGGATAGTAGGAAATAAGTCATAAAATTATTTAAACGACAAAAATAACTCAAGGCGGGTTTTGATTGTGTAGTATCGGATTTCTTTTTTGACACATTTCTTTTAAAGAGATATCCTTTTTACCCACTAAAATTAATTTAGATAATTCTTTTATAAACTAGATAATGTCTCTCTTAGTTAATTTTCAAATTATATTGTTTTTATGTTTTTTTTTTTATTTCGGTAAAGCAGTTTTTTCTTATACTTTTCATAATTTATATAAAACTATAATTTATCAGTATTTCCCTCTCTTTTATGTATGTCTAAAACTCGTAATTAATATAATTTTAAAATATTACGTTCGTGACTGTATGTTGTGTAATGTATATGTAAGTATTAGATAAATAATCGGTATCTTTCTGGATTATATGTTGAATAGTTTAAAAAATATTTATTTTTATTTGTAGTTTAATAAAAATTTCTTATTATTTCTAAATAATAAAATTAAATAAAGCCTAAGAATTCATAATAAATTGTAGGGGTCCTTGAGGTGATTTTCACAAAAAATATATGCTTTTACTAAGTATCCAATTATTATTATTTTTATTTTTGAATATAAAAACTCTGTAAATGCAGTAGTTTCAAATTAACTTTTTTTTACATGAGCTCCACGCAGGAGGTCCTGAGGAAAATAATTTCTGCTGTGTGGAGGGTTTTTTTAGGGAAAGGAAGGGGAGGAGAGTTCTGGGAAGGAAAATGGTTTAAGGGATGGATAGGAATCTGGGGTTCAGTGTGTCCTGGTCATCCGCCTCCAAGACCTGGACAAGCCTCACCCCATGAACCGGGGCACCCCTGCTAAATCACCAAACGTAGTGAACCACTTTGGGTGACCTATTGCACTTGGTTATCCAATAAAGTTCCCGGGGCGGCGGTACCCATTCCCGCCTCCCAAATTGAGAAACTAAGAAAACAATCCGAAATTGCGCTCTCGATGTATAAAAAGATCAGTCTTGAAACGGGTTTTGTTTAAAATTTGTTTTGTTTGAATGTCATTCAGGTTTGCTGTAAATTTACATAAAATGTAATTCGTTATTCAATAATTAGAGGTATTACAATATTAAGTTATTATTAATAGTATTAATAAAAACCCACCTTTTCAGACAGTCATACCCTTAAATTCAAAAACATTTCACCTTAACCTTCAATGCCCGCGACATTGTAAAAATAACTCATTTGTAAAAAAAAAAAAAAAATAAAAAAAATAAATAAATAATAAAAAAAAAACTCAGTTGTAAGCGTTATGTAAGGGTCATTTCATGAAGATTCCCTAAAGACTCCTAAATTCTCCAGTCTCTCAAAATAAATACAACTCTACTTTTGCCACTAATCTTTTAATGTAAATTCATGCACTGTCCAGTGTTTTAAATATAATGCCCTCCGCGTGCAAGACCGTATCTTCTGCAACTATCTTAACGTATCTATTAACTTTCTAATTTCTCGGAAGTGACCTGCAGGTAAGTATGTTTCTGTATCTGTTTGTAAATAGTTAAATTATAAATTAAAGTAAATTAGTTAAATTATGTAAATAGTGATTTTTCACAAAAACGGCGCTCTACAAATTATCCAATTATTATTATTATTATTATTAAGAACATAGTTTAGGCATTATATTAAACTCTATGATTTCAGGAGAGATCTTGGCATCACCTCAAGGTCTGCGACCTGTTCCAAGGTTAGTATCAACAGGATAAAGGAAAAAATCACAGACGCGATAAGTTCATGATAAATATTGATATATTCTTCATGTTCAGAGGGTGTCGGTTCAACTCCCACGATGCGATAACAAACCTTATGATTATAGAATATCAAGTTGCATCATATCAGTAACTGCAACCGGGAACATATGGCCTGATGCATGAGTTTGTCTAAACAATCAATTCAAGAGAACCGATAAAAGTAAAAAGTCAAGAGAAAGACGGTTACGAATATTATTATCACTATTATGGACTATATTTTCTTTCCGCAAACTGAAAAAATAATTGAACAAATTAAAAGAAAAAGGTATAAAGGATTATTAGATGTTTATGCACGTTAAAAGCATTAAATTCACAAAAGTTAATGTATCAGGGTTAAGTGGAACGTTTGCGCGGCCCTTTTCGACCCGTTTCATACAAATGTTAATTCTGGATTTGAGATCAAAACACGCAACCAAACTGAAAAATTATTTTTGTAATCAAAATGTGTATTACATATCTAGAACGGATGTAAGCTACTTTATTAATTTTTGCTTTAAATTATAAGATATAGGACATTAAAGATTTTAGTATTTCATGATTTTATAGGCAACTTGGGCAATTATTTGTGAGTAAATGAAAAACAATTAAAAAAATTATACTATATTTATTTTAAAAACACAATAAAATAAAAATTAAACTCCTTTAAAATGCATTTTGTGGGTAGTAATTTAATTGTATAAATGACAAATTTTTGTTCCGTCGTAAATTGATAATTTGTATTTTAACTTTACACCCATCAAAATATTTTTTTTTAATATTTTTTTTTTATTTTATTTTATATTTCATCATGTTTTTTTTATTGTTCTCTAGACTTTATGTCCGGGTTAAATCTTCCCCAGAGGAAAAATTTAACCCTTCCACACACTTTTCCACAAATGATAATCTAGTCAATCCACGCGATGTAATTGCATTGTATAAGTATAATAAATTCAAAACTATACAAGAACAACACGTCAACCTACCAGAAACCATATGGGAAAATACTTCACCGACTCCAGATATTTTCATATCAGAGGGTTCGGCTCAATAGAACTCCTAACTGGACCGATAAATCCTACTGATCCCTCAATATAAATATTTAAAAAATCTTTCTAATCATACATGTGTTTAATATGACTGATTTTTGCATCTTTATATAAAGATTCTTTGATAAATCTAATAAGCCTAAATTTTTAATTAGAGAGCTAGGTATAATGCCATATTATTTTATTGTCATATTATTATTTGTCAATAAATTAATATTATTTTTTTGTCGTTTTTCATTTATGTATTCATAAATAATTTCCCGAATTGCCTCTAAAATCACGAAACATTAAAATCTTTAACGGCCTATATCTTATAATTTTAAGCAAAAATAAATATAGTTCACATCCGTACTAGATATTTGATATACCTTTTGATTACAAAAATGTTTTTTTAGTTTGGTTGAGTATTTTAGTCTCAAATCCTGAATTAAGATTTGTATGAAACGGGCTGAAATGAGCCGCGCGTACGTTCCTCTTAACATAACTGGTCAGTGGCCGAGTTGGCATCCAATACATTATCACCAAGAAATAAAATTAATAACCTATTTCCGCCAGCACATTTACATTTTGCTCCAAGGCATACCCACGACAAACCGGAAGAAGGTATTAAGCATTTCGCTTAATTAGGGGAATGTGATTTTTGGCGACAAGTGGAAGTTAATAATCATCCATTGACAGAATGCAGAAATAACAAGTTAAGTGGCTAATCGTTGACGTTCAGGTTTCCGTGACACTTTAGGGTAGGATAGGAACTCGAAACTACCACCACGAGGAGTCAGCTTTGTAGGCAGACCACATGCAAATCTCTCGGATCACGTTACGTCAATATTTTTGAAAACATGGCTCTAAAAGAGAGTTTAGAGCAGGGCCTGCCAAAAATAAATTTCTGTTAAACAAAATTGTTAAGTACCAAAGTAGCAATCAGATCTATCCTATATCATCTTTTGTCGATAAAAATTTCCGGCAAAGCACTTTAATTAATAGAAAAAATAGTAGACCTTATTTTGTATCCATTCTTTTTTACAGTACTTAATTATAAAACCATTCAATGTTACATTATTATGTGTAATAATCATGATGTCCCGTTAAACTGCTAGATTGCAGTTTTTCAACGGGTTCTTAATACCTGCATATAAATTTAGGATCAGTATATACGTGCATATATTATATTATTAATTTAGTCGCAAAGCATATTTATTAACAATAAAATTTAATACAGAAGGTGAAAATATTTATGAAAAGCAAAAAAAAAAATCTTTATTGCACATTGTATGACCATTGCTTCTTCTGAAAATTTAAATTTAGTGTTAATATGTGGATTTGTGTAGAACTTCAATACTTACCAATCCCAGTTAGCATATGGCATCATAATTTGGGGCGGCTGTGCTCTTAATTTTATTGATCATCTGCAAAAAGCCCAAAAAACGATTTTACGTGCTATCAACAAGCGACCAACAAGATATTCCTCCAATAGACTCTTCACAGAATATAATGTCTTAAACATACGGCAACTTCATCTAAAATTTACACTAACACATTTCATGTTCAAATACAAGAAAAAAACTCTTTTACATCACAGTTACACCACCAGAACAATAACCAAACGACACTACAATGTTCCTACACTACGCACCACATCAGCTCAAAGACATTTCATGTACCTAGCTCCTAAAATGTTTAACCTTCTCCCCGAGAACCTAAAATCCGAAACCCAACCCCATATCTTTAAAAAAAAATTATCAAAATGGATCCTTACATTCAGTAACGATGATGAGTAAAAATTTGCTATTTTAATTGAATTGTAATATAATTGATACAACTTGTAACATAAATTAATTTAATGTGTTAATTAAATTACTAACTTAATTTGTTACTAGATATGTTACTTAAACTACTTAAATGAATTGCATAAGTTAATAGCTGTACACTGTACCTACACAATCTGTAAACTTCATCCGCCATAACACAGGGACATCCCTAGCATGGCGGATGAATTAACACAATTTTTTGTTCATTGTATAAACTTCTTTTAATAAATAAATAAAAAATAAAATTATGTCTTTTACATCGAATTATTATGCAAACCCACCGTTTTCTGCAGGGATGGGCAGAGAGTACAGACCGATATTGAACTGTACCCTAAAGACTCTAAGTACTCTTGTAATATCTTAAAACTGTAGTTAAATACTTACAATACGGTTATTATTATATGTACCTACGTATTATCGGTTATTTTTTTGAGTTACGTGATCCAAAACTAAACTTACCAGCAGTTTGTACGCCATAACTCCACAAAGTGTACATAGCAGATCTACAAAAACTTTTTAAACTACATAATTAATTACCCTTATAAAGTTCTGTTGAGACCCTGACAATCAGATTTCCTGTATTCGCGCAACATTCGGCCACAGTGTGTGATGTTGCCAGTTTCCATCTCACATGTTGCCACCAGACTGAGGGTGGTTAGTGGGGTAATGTGTAGGTACTCCCTCAGCCAAATGGGTGTCACCGACACCATTCCCTGCGCCGGGGAACACATTATTATTTGTCAAACACGTGTTTTCTAAAATTAACCAATTTCTTTCCATAACTTCCTGCAGAATAATGACACCCCCATTAAAATTTCATAAAGCTATTAATATGCATTTTTGTGAACTTGTGTTCTTTTAAGCAATGAAGTTATTGAAATGTCAAATTATCTCTAACTCCGTAATTAACTATTTAAGAAATATTTCAGATACCAAAATAACACATAGGAGATAGTGTTTTGCATTCCCTGACCTTTCTCTCATTCCTATTCTTGTATACAAATTGTTGGTAATCGGTGCAGAAACCTTTTTTTTTACATTAGGTCCACACAAAAGACCCTGAGGAAAATAATTCCGCTCAGGACCTAAATCAATTTTGGGGATGCTGTGCGGAGGGTCTTTTTAGGAAAGGAAGGAGAGGAAGTTCTGGGAAGGAAAAGGGTATGAGAGGTGGGTAGGAATCTGGGGGTCAGTGTGTCAAGGAGTGATCGACGTATGAATCCATCCCACCCACTGCGGTGAAAGGCGACACTTTTTTTTTTAAATGAGCTCCACACAGGAGGCCTTGAGGAAAATATTTTCTCTTAGGGCCTATGTCATCTTTGGGGATGCTGTGTGGAGGGTTTTTTAAGGAAAGAAAAGAAAGGAGGGGAGAGTTCTGGGAAGGAAAAGGGTTTAAGGGGTGGGTACGAATCTGGGGTTCAGTGTGTCCTGGTCATCTGCCTCCAAGACCTAGACAAACCTCACCCCATGAACCCGGACAGAGTACGGCTGGAGAAGTCAAAGGATCTCCCTCTCGATCCAGCCTACCATGCAGCTGATGGGCAAACGCATCCGCCGCCAAGACCCGGACAAACCTCACCCCTCACCCCTGTTAAGTCACCTAACGCAGCGAATCACTTGGGGTGACCTATGACAGAGGTGTTGTTTATCCAATAAATGGTTCCCGGGGCGGCGGTACGTATATCCGCCTCCAAAATTATGATACTTAATTTGAGATACGAAAACGATAATTCCATAATCAATAATATTTTCTAATTTATATTAAATAAGAACCAACTTATTTAAAACAATATTTACTGTTGAAAAACGCTATGTATTTGAAGGGTAAACTTATATAATATATCAACGGGTAAACTGAAGAAAATAACTCTATTTTGAACAGTCTGCAATCACTTTGGTTAGTGTTTTATATTTGTCTATATAAGTAAAAGGTATAATAATAATAATAATGTTTTTATTCCAGGTTGTTTTTATGTGAGGAGGATAGTGCAATTCCACACATCCCATAAAAATATACATATTTACACAACAAACTTTTTTTAAAATAAAGAACATACTTACATAGAATTGGAACGAATAAAGTAATAAAAATTTAAAAAAAAAAAAATAATAATCAATTGTGTATAGGGCGTGGTCTGGGGTGAGCTCGGGCCCAGCGCTCACTCAGGAGGGGTGCTGGAACCACTATATTGTCGAAAGCCTTTAGCTGCATCCTGGCACCAGTGAACCGATGTCTCATCAGACCTGCGGATCCGTACAGTCCTAATTCCGTGAACATTATATCTTCTGAATCCAAATACAATTCTGTATAATAATAAATAAATTTTACGGCTGGCGTAGTCCAACGGTAAGGCTCTTGACAGGCTCTTGAAGGTTTCAGGCTTGTTATTTTGAATACCTATCACCGACAGCCTTTTCGAATTAAATGCATTTAAAAAAAAAGTTATCAAAATCATTTCCGGATCTAATAAGGCAGGTTATTCCAGGAATTGTAGATTCATGAAGTTCTCCTTCATTTGACGACCTCCGTGGTCGAGGGTTAAGGCTCTTGAGCGCAATCCGAAGGTCGCGGGATCGAATCCCGGCTCGGGCAAATAAATTTTATTTGATTAATTTGTGTTATTTCACAATTTATTCATTTAAAATAATATATAGTATATTTGCGGCACGTTCCAGAGTGGAAGACACTCTTCAGAAAGAGTAAGACCACCGTTCAGAATTGAAACGTTGATTGAAATGGCTTTAGCCGTGTTTGGTGACCAGATCTGAATAGCCCCAGGTACTTCCCACCTTCCTCTCCCCCATCTTCTTCCCCTCCCCATTACCTTCAGCCTCACAACATACCCGAATTAGGGATGCCATAGTCTCACTGGCTCCAGACGGGAGCAGTTGGGACTCTTGTGCGGTATTCATATAAAATAATAAAATAAAAAATAAGATAATAATTGTACAGCGCAGATTTGGTGAAAAAAATCACCCCAAGGGAGGTGTGTGTTTAATAAAGTGGTTTAAAAACCAAGTATTTTTTTTAACAAAATAACAAAATTTATTTATCACGACATGAGCCATAAGCCTTTAAGCCTTCAAATATCCCTTTCCCTGTAAAAAAAACTAATTAGGTAGGTGTGACTTGGGAATTTTTTAATTCTAAATATAAGAAAGAAGACCCTGGGTAAACCGGGTTGGTACTTAGGTCACATTTTTTAACACTTCAAACTTATTTATTTTTGTGATTTTCTGAAGAGATTCAATATTCCGCGAAAATACCTAATGTTGATTCACTTAAGGGTCTACTATTCGTATTTCGACCGATTTCTTACATATCTCCCTTAAACATTTGAAGTTTTTAAGCTCTTAAAAAAATATATGTAATTTTTGAAGATAATATCTAGATACATTCCACGCCGAAACGCAAATTACATGAAATTCCCTCGATAGAAAAAAATCGCAAAGTATGCTCCGAAAATTATTTTAAACAAGTCTATTTCTTTTATTTTACAAGTTATATTTGTGAAAAAATTCACAATGTTTCTTTAAATGATACTAAAGATACGTTCCACGAGATTTTTGCTCTATTTTAAACGAGTCGTGTTTTATTAAGCTTTTTCGCAATTTTCGCTACTATTCTACGACTCAACATATTAGCGCGCTCTGTCCAACGCTCGTAATTACATATCTCTCCATCTTCTTCTTTTTCAGCGCCGTGCGTTTCAAAAGTGCGGCCTTAACACCGCGCCACAACAAAATACCATCCATTCAAAACATATGATGGATATCTTTTACCAAATCAACCATTTTTTTTTTTTTTTTTTTAGTTTTCTTTATTCATTGAATTATTTGTTACATAAATTTTACATAATTTTTCGACCACCATGCTAGGCACATGCCCGTGTTATGGTGGTCGATATGTTTCTGATAATATAATAATGTCAGGTTTTTTATTTAGATTATTTAATTTCAGAGTTAACTCATCCAAATGACGTTCCACACTTCGAATGTTGATATGAAAAATGAAAATATTATTGAGATTCTTTGAAATACTTTCATTACATGAATCGGTGTTTACACATTCATGTTCTTGTATTTTAAAATTATTTTCTAAATCATTAGCTATGATGTCATTCATTTAAATAATTTGTTTTTTTTTTTTTTTAGAAAATATTAATGGGAAGTTAATTTCTTTTAATCATACAGAGACAAAATACATGTTTCTCACAAACATATTAGGAGAGACATTTATTTATCTTAATTAGGAGAGACATTTATTTATCTTTCACATCCTTATGAACATATAACACTAATAAACTAATAACTAATGAGCGATCCCTTATTAGTCCCCGTAAGTTCGAAGGCAGTTATGAGTGCGATGTTTATTGGTGACACCGGTTAAAGCAAACAACCCAGCGATCAGGATCACGGCCCGGTGACGGGTAACGGGTGACGGGGACGGGTGACGGGTGACGGGGACGGGTGACGGTGTGAGGACATAAAGGCAGGCACAAGAGTGCCGAACCCAATGTGTCACAAGACGTGACTAATTGGGAAGCTAATAAGCTGAGACGTTTAAACATTTATGATAGAGTAACCACCACGAAAAGGATCATTGGTAAAATTATTTTTTTAACTGAAAGCAATTTTTCGTTCTATGCCAACCAATCATGTCTGATTACGTCTAAAAGGGATCGAAATGATAATCTAGTCTCCTTCAACGGCAGCATTCTCCCGAACAGGCCTTCCATTGATATGATTGGTGTAACTCTAAGTGACCAGCTTAGGTATGGGGGCTCCATCGAGGCCAGAGTTAAGTTAGCCTCTCAGAAACTGGGCATACTGTGCAGGGCACGCAGATACTTTAATAGTACACAACTGCTCAACCTGTACAAATCGCAAGTGCGCCCCACGGTTGAATTTGGCAGCCAACTCTGGTCTGGAGCCCCAAAATACCTGAAAAAAACCCTTGACTCTGTGCAGAAACGGGCGGTCCATTTGATTAGATTCTCCTAATTTAACAAACGGATTGTAGTCTTTAGAGGACATGCGCCAGGTGAGAATGCTGTCCTTGTTCTACCGGTATTACAATAGAAGATGCTCCGAGGAACTAGCGTCATTGATCCCCTCGGCACCGGTGCGTAGTCGGGAAACACGCCAAACGCGCGCTCAACATTTGTACACGGTTGACATTAGTCACATGAGAACGGGTCGTTTCTACGACTCGTTTTTGAGTTCAACAGCTCGGCTGTGGAACGATTTGCCGGCCTCTGTGTTTCCTCCCTCCTACAACATTGGTCTCTTCAAGACCCATGTTCACTCCTTCCTCTCCTCGAAAACACCCTCCACACAGCATCTTCAAAGATGACATAGGCCCTGAGGGAAATTATTTTCCTCAGGGCCTCCTGTGTGGAGTTAATGTAAAAAAAAACCTCAGAATCAAGTCGATTCAACACCTCTGTGAAAAGTCATTAAAAACTATGAAAAAATTAATTTTAAAATACCTCATAACCCTGAACTAACGTAACCTATTTATTCATTTTTTATATATTTTTTCATCACTTTTAATGACTTTTCAAAGGAGGTTCTGACTTGATTTCAATCTGAGTTCTCCGGTCACCCAATTTTTACAAAGACCAATTTTTAAAGTAATTTTTTACATTTTAAACATTAATTATCAGGAATACAATCTGAAATGAGTTATAAACAACTTACTAAGGCTTATATTTTCCCAAACAACTATTTTTTTTCATTTTAGATTTCCCAATTAATTTTTAAACCTTGTTAACTCGACCACCAAATTCATCGACTTTTAAAAAAAAATATTTTCCTAAAAATATTTTTTTTAAACCATACCACATAAATGGCCGTCGTGCCATGAAAATGACCGCCGATCACACTAGCGCCAACAAGTCGAACGTATATAATTATTGTATTAAAAAGCGTTGTGAAATAAATAGTTATACAAATAATTTAGTCAATAAAACACAAGTTCTATGGCAAACAGAAATTGAGATTTGTTTTTATTTTTCAATTAAAAAAATCCCATGCATCACAAATATAATAACAATTTGACAATAAAATTAGGTCATTAATAATTCATTATACTTGTAAGGTTTTTCCCTGAACAATATTGAAGTGAGCTATAAACCCAAGGTAATTAGCCCACTGGAATTACCAAAATATTTAGAAATTCGACAGTCTAAAAGTAATGTAATTAATATAATTGATTAAAATCCTTTAGACCACCCCGCTTAGGGAAGGGAGGGCACTCATATGTTATGTATATAAACCGTAGACTAAGAATATTTTGTACCAGTCTGAAGATGGCTCTAGCGAGCTGAAACCAGTTACGGTCAATAAAATTAAAGAGGAAAAAAGTTTTATATTTGTTTCTTCAAATTTTGCAAATTCACTTTGTGGCACCATTTTATTAATGAAATAATTAAAAACACTTTGTTTTTACCACAATAAACTTTATTTTAAAGTCAACATGTTTCAAGAACGATGTTCTCTTCATCAGGACATAAAATGTACTAAAACTAAATGATCCAACATAGAACGGCGTGGGTAGAAATGGAAGTAGTGGGGGAGGAGAGAGGTGAAAAGGGGAGGTGCTTAGAAGATCAACAAGGGGGAGGGGGGAAAGGGGGTACTTAGAAGAACAAAGACAAAAATTACAATGGAAATATGTTTAAGATAGGGTTAGTCACAAAATTAATTTGATTGTTAATAATATTTAAATTTCTATTGACATTTTTCCTAATTTCTAATATTTCTAAAAGATCTAATTGAAAACCACTAACATTAGTGTGTAAAATTTTAAAACCAGTATTTATATCAAATGAATGGTTAAATTCAATTAGATGGTTAGCAAATTCCGAATAATTATTGCTATTTAGACATCTCAAATGTTCCTTAATCCTCGTTTCAAAATTTCTGCAAGTTTTACCTACGTAAAAATGATTGCAGTCATTACAATTCAATTGGTAAACTCCAGATTTTTTTTTTTTTTTTAATTAAATGAAGACATTATGAGCGAAACTCAATCGAAAATCTGGAAACAGAAAAATCAGAAAAAGATATTGGCACCTCTGGGACTCGAACCCAGGACCTCCCTACTTTCCGGGTTGGGAGCTCTTATCCACTGAGCTAAGGTGTCGATATCCAATTCGGTCACTTTTAACTGTACCATACTTCGACTAAGAACCACCCATATTATCTTCATTTTTCTTAACGCATATTTTTATTGGCTGCCATCTTTATGAATGATTGCAAGATTCAACTCAAACTAAATGCAATCTAGATGGTGTCTGAGATTCTTTCATTTTTTGGTCTTTGTCCTTGTTATTTAAAATATTTGTTTTTATTATAACATATTAAACAAGTAGATTTTTTATAAAAGGTATCAGACAATGTAAATATAGGCTACCTACTCGTATTAGATTTATACTAATGAGTATTGTACCAGAATGTACCTATTTTGTAAAAACGTCGCTACAATACCACAATATGTTCAATAATAATAAATAATCCCATTAATCGTAGTCGGGTGGTTGCAATATCTTCAAATGGCCCAGTACTGAAGTGCCGGCAATGGCGGTGAAACCTAATTCGAAATGACGACATTATTATTAAACAAAGCGTTACACTGTTTGAAAAAACTTCGTATTATTACTACGCGTCATTCATAGTCGAATATTATTGGTAACCAGGTTATGTTTATTGACTTTTAACAAAAAGGGAAAGGAGAAATAAATGGTTAATTTTTGTAAAATTTAGGATAGAATTTTTTGGCTCATAAAACGCCTACACAACATTCTATTATTAGCCACTGATGGATATATGAATCAAATTACAATACTACAAAATGGAGCAATGATAATTATACTGAAGAAAAATAGATTTGCGAAAGTCAAGAAAATGTTGAAGGAGTTAAAATTCTTGTCATTAAAAAAAAGATCCCTTTAGAAAAAATACCCAGTCAAAAGTCGTTGATGTACGGAACAATGAATATATTTGACGGATTGTCAGACGAAATAAACACGAGAAAATATAAACACATTTAAATTAAAATTAACAAAATGTGTGAATAATGAATTTTTACAAAAAAAATGTTATTGAAAAATACGTATTTTGAATAAACTCCATGTGCCGACAAGGAATACTAGACAAATATTACATTCTTTTGCAACACATACACAACCAACTATCAATCACACTCACTTACCAATAGGATGCATGATTTAGGCAACAAGTTTGGCGATATTGTATATATATTCGCTGATTCACTTTGTAATCTAAAATGCAATTTAAACCAACACTTTGTGGAATCCTACACATTATTGTAACGTGTGTATAATATATTTAACGATTTGATGTGTTATTGTAATGTTTTATATTATATTTTATTCTATGTTATTGTCAAATGTTATATTGTTTAAAATATTTCACGGTTTTACGTTATATTCTTCAAAAACTACTTGTATATTTTTAAAATGTTTTCACTTTTATAACTTTTGATATAAATTCTATGTATGTATAATCCTTGATATCTTAAATATTATTTTATAATCTATGTAAAAGCCCCCATGGGCGTATAATAACAATAAATAAATAAATAAATTGAGGTGATTTTTCACAAAAACGGCGCTTTATAAATCATCCAAATATTATTATTATTAAGGATTGTATTAGGAAGTAGATAATTGTGAATCTGTTAAAAGTTGAGGGCACTGGCTCCTGGCAATCAGGACTCAGGACCTCAATAAATAAATGAATAAACACCAATTTTTTGGCTCTCCTAAAAAAATTGAGATAAGTCTGTTGGTAAACTTTTTTTTTTCAAGATTCTTATATTCCTTGAAAAGGCGAATCATTTAAATTTACTGAATTTAAAACTTTTGCTCTTTAAATAAATAGAAGGGCGACCTTTTACCTCATTTGGGTAGACAAAATATTACCTGGCTGTAAAACTTAGGGGTCTTGTATTTCATCGGTATAGAAAAATTATTATCTAAATACCCTACTAAAATTGCATGTTTTGCCCAGCATCAACATCAATCTTCATCATCAGAACCATCATGTGATATTGTAAGCGTACTATAAAGTTTTCCTCGCGAGAAATACTGTGGAGTTCCACATAAAATACTAATCTTGCCGCATTACCTAGTCAAGTTGTGTGGGCATATCACTTCATCGTTATCACCAGATCTTACAGAATCCAATAAAAAATAATTCGTCTAGACCTCTAGAGCTGAAAAAACTAGTTATGACACAATCAATGCCTATCTAATGCCTCTTCGGTTCTCAAAATCGACTTAGAGTAATATACCTGCACGTGTTGCAAAAAGTCAACATTTTATTGGCATTTGGTAAGCAGTTGTTGGTGGATTTTTTCTTCATATTTGGAGTCTCTGGTTCACATGGTGTGCCAGCTCTAACTGCTATCTTATTTTGGAAATGTGGTAAATATATGTATGCAACACACATGTCAGTCAGTGAAACATATTTTGAGTCGTTTTCAAATAGTTTTTAAAATGTGTTATTTTTTTTGTAGTGAAACATGTTTGGCAAACACATTTTCAACACAAACCCAGTAAAATATGTCTGAAGCATCACACATCGATTTATTATTTGTAACATTATTGTCGATTTATAAGACGTATCTACAGATGATTTTTCCAGACACTATCACTCAATGTACCTTTGGATAGATTTTTATAGCCAAAAGTCTTATTGTGATTTATTTTTGGACTATACATGGATTACACACATCTGCCCTGCCATAATGATGGACACTGTAAAGAAGTCTAAAACGTCACCCAAAGAAGAAAGTAGCGCAACGGCATAAAATCCCAAAAATAAATGTTGATAATCAACGTGCTTTTTTTATTTATTTGGTAGCATTTTCAGCAAAATTTAGTAAATCTGAACCATTTAAAAGCTGCCGATATAATATCGCAAAATAATTGTAAATGTAATAAAAAGAATACCGCACCAGAGACCCAACTGCCCCACTGTCCAGAGCCAGTTGAAAATCGTATCCCCGATTGGGGTATGCTGTAAAGCTGGAGAGAAGTAAATGAGAAATGGAAAGGTTAGCTTAGGAAAGGAAAGCCGAGCTATTCAGATCTGGCCACCAAACACAGATAAAACCATTTCAAGCAACGTTTCGTTTCTTGGTGGTCATTTATGAAGGGGTAGTGAGAATATGTACTACTCTGAAACCTGGTGCAAATGCAGGTAGGTACCTACCTAATATTTTAATTTAACTAACCATCACGCCGTTTTTAACTAACTAACCGTCACACACTCTTTGCGTCATTCACATTCATTCATTGAAATTTAACATGAATTAAAATTGAAATAAAAGATATATTATTTGACTAAATAATTAACTAAACTAACTAATCATCACGCCGTTTCCCCGCAGGGGTAGGCAGAGAGGATGGACTGCCAAACAACTCGGTCTTGGCAGACACTCCTTACCTCGTTTACATTCATACATCGTCTCATACATCATACATGCTCTTCTATTATTCTGACTCTTAACACGGCCAGACGTGCCATGTCTTTCTTGGGCGTCCTCGACCGTTAACATTTGCGTCATATATTCTCCTTACACTCCTTTCCTCGTTTATTCGCTCTATACGCCCAAACCATCGGAGCGTCCCTTTCTTAATCTTACTCATTACACTTACATCAGCATTGCATTATTTGCGGACCTCCACGTTTCTCACACGATCGTACATGGTTTTACCACACATTCGCCCCAGGGATCTTATTTCTACAGCATTCAGTCTACTTTCATCCTTCCTCTGCCAGGTCCATGCCTCACTGCCATACTGCAGGGTAGGTACAAGTACTCCATTATGGACGGCTAGCTTCGCTTCTTTGGACAGTTTTTTTGTTGGCGCCAACGGCGTTCAGTACATTACTTAATATAATTTATTCGCGCAAGATAGAATTTAGCTGTGATCTGGAACTGGAATGAAGTGATATTATTATTCTCAAAAGCAAAACCAATTATATTTACATAAAATTAGAAAATAATCTCAATGAATTCTAAATTATAACATTAATATGTAATGAAGTTCGTGCATCACATTTTCATCAGCTGGTCATTAATTGAGAATTAAAATCAGTGATTTTGTGAGTTATCCAGGTGATATAGAGAAACAACTGTCTGTGCTGGTAGAGTTGGGGGGGTAAAGGACACCTGGATAAAACAACCCCGCTGCTAATGTTAACCCTCTGCGGGGGGATTTAACTCATATTGTCATCTGCAGCAGTTGCTAGTTTATGTTATAAAGTAACGACATTTAACCACAAGAAATGTGGTGTACCTAATATTACAAATTATCTGATAATTTCAATATGGGCTTGGAGCCATTAGGAATGCAATTTAAAAAGAAACCCTGTCAATTTATTTTCTTTTTTTTTGCATCCCTTCATTGAGTACCTGTATATTAAATTGTTGGAAATAGGTATTTTTATTTTATTTTATTTTTTTTTTTTTTTATTAGAAAAAAAGTTAATATTTACAATAAATAATAATATATTACATTTCATATCAGACTTTTTTTGGTTACCCAATTGGTACAGAAATATTCTCGGGTCTAACTGGGGAGCTAGTCTATGTAATTATATATATAGATAATAAATAATATGCATAGTTACAAAAATGGAAAAATAAGATTTTCAAAAATACTGTGAAATATTACAAAAATATTGTACAATAAGAAAATAACATACAATTAAAGAAACAGAACATCAACAAAAACAACAAAAAATCAACAAAAATAATAGCAACATATCTGAATATATCTGAAAATCATCGATAAAGCGAGTCAATCTTCTCTGTAAAAATACAACGAAAGTTTTTTTTTAAATTTAGAATAGTTTTTCTCACTTTTTATTGTATCCGGTAAATCGTTAAATAACTTTGGGCCTACATATTCATAATGGTGTTGTGCAGCTGTCGTGTTGCATCTAGGTACATATATGTTCCCAGAAGTTCTAGGTCTTATACTTCGCGTTGAGGACATTTCAGATTCTTTAAAAACTTTTAAAATAGCATTTCTTTGAAATAGTTTTGAAACCGGTAGGACCTTAAATTTTTCAAAAAGTTCTTTGGTTGGAAAAATTCTTGGTTTTTTAATAATAACTTTGATGATCATTTTTTGTGTTGTTACTATCGGATACAGATTATTCTTGTAGATGCCCCCCCATGCGATTATTCCGTACTGCAAAACTGACTGCACAAGAGCAAAGTAAACCATTTTAATATTTGAAAGATTTAGGATATTTCTTAATCGTAAAAAAATGTAAGTAAGTTTTCTAATTCTTTTTACACAGTTTTCGATATGTTTCTTAAATTTCATGTTACTTTCTATAGTGATCCCTAGATATTTGACATCTGGGGTTTTTTTCAGGATTTTACAATTATTATCGTTAAATTCTCCTCCTTTACACGAACGACTGTGCACTATCACGCTAATATTGGAATCTGTGACAGGATCATTAAGGTAAAAAGGTATACATGATGTTTTTTCTACATTAAGACTAAGTAAGTTATCATCAAACCATTCCTTCAATATGTCAATGTCAGCATTCGCAGCTATATTCACTTCTGTCCATGTTATTCCTTCGATTATGATATATTTTATATTCACATTACACTACACACACAACCTGCTGATGAAGAAATGATAAAACGTGTGAAAAAATAAATAAATAATTGTTATTTTAGACGTCAGTTCGGCCAGTGGCTGAGTTGGCGTCGCGTCTGGTTACCCATCACGACTCAAGCATTATTTTCCACTTACTGTAATGGTAGCAGGAGACTTTTAAATATTGTTAGGATATTCAGGACTTAACAAACGGATTGCAATCTTTAGAGCACAGGCGCCAGGTGGGAATGCTGTCCTTGTTCTACCGGTATTACAATGGAAGATGCTCCCAGGAACTAGCGTCATTGATCCCCTCGGCACCGGTGCATAGTCGGGAAACACGCCAAACGCGCGCTCAACATTTGTACACGGTTGACATTAGTCACATGAGAACGGGTCGTTTCTACGACTCGTTCTTGAGTTCAACAGCTCGGCTGTGGAACGATTTGCCGGCCTCTGTGTTTCCTCCCTCCTACAACACGGGTCTCTTCAAGACCCATGTTCACTCCTTCCTCTCCTCAAAAACACCCTCCACAGATCATCTTCAAAGATGACATAGGCCCTGAGGGAAATTATTTTCCTCAGGGCCTCATGTGTGGTTAATGTAAAAAAAAAATATTCGAAACCCGGAAATATTGTACTTTCTTTTTTTAAAAGAAAAAATTAAAGAGATAAATTAAACGGAACATAATAATTTAAACGACGATTTTCCCGAAAACTAACTCAAAACATTCCGAAAATTATAAAAAAATTATTTTGGAAAATCGCTTTTAACTTATTGAAAATAAACTTTAGATAAAAGTTTTTTTTAGTTATCTACCAATTTGACAGTAACCGGACAGCTCAGAATGCACTCAACTCCCCCTTTGAAAAGTCTTCAAAAGTGATAAAAAAATGTATAAAAAATTTGTTAAATCGGTTACGTTATGGGGTTTGGTGACCGGACAACTCAATGAACTCAACTCAACGAAAACTCAACTCTTTGAAAAGCCGTTAAAAGTGATGAAAAAATACATAAAATAATTTATTACGTTAGATTAGTTTATGGTATGTGTTTCATAGCTTTTAATGACCTTTTAAAGAGGTGTTGAGTTGAGTTTATTCTGAGTTGGCCCAATTTGACGTAATGGTTTTGTGACCTTTTCGACACTTTTCGAAGGTAGAGAGTTCAACTTTGTAGAGTATGCCAAAAGAACCGCATTTATTGTTGCTAAAACGTCACTTCCAATCTGAACAAAAAACAGCTGATTTCATATTAATCCTAGAGCCCAGGTGACTACGGGCTTTCTAGGGGAGGCTGCACAGTGGCGCACCTGGACTTACCGCCCCGACCCCGCGAGAACATATAATATAATATTTTATATAGAATGTGTTGTGAATTCGGTGCCGGGGGGTTTCACACATAGCAGAAGCTTGCAGCGGGCCGCAGCCGGCTGGCCCTGTGTGGCACTGTGAATTGCCCAAGTGTTTGATAAGGTAAGCGACCTCATTGTTGGATATAATACAACTATTGACATCTGCACTTTTTGGCGGTTGAGCCACCGGCTGCGGGTCAGGGCGCTAGTCGCATATGCCACCGGGCCTGGCCGATTTATTTGAAATTAAAACGTTATGTTGCCGATACGATCACTATTTTGTCTTTCGCCTTTCGTACGTTCCGTTTCCGTTTCAAGATGGTGGCCGTTTTAATGATCCAGTAAAGATTTTTTTCTCCAAATGTGAAATCGTCGTGGATTGGACTATCTTATTAACATTTTTCAATATTACCTACCTGAAGAAAGTTTGAAAAAATGTCATTGAGATAGTGGCAATTCTTTGGGCAAATTGTATAAATCGTTATTTGAAATAAAAAGTTACATTTATGGTTTATAATTTGGTAGGTAATATTTAAGTGCCTACTTACAAATCTAATACTTTCGGAAGATATTTTGTTATTAATTAAATAAGAGAAAAGTACTAGCAGAAACGTCCTAGTGAGTACGTGTAGTGAAACGTACTAGTGAGTAAAAGCACTAGTAGAAAAGTACTAGTGGGTAGGTACTTTTTTGTACGCGAGGTCTACTGTTTACAAAACCAGTAACAAATAGTAAAACACATACCTATGTGCCTAACCCTTATATCTCAATAAGAATCTTTAAAACGACGATGTCAAAGTGATGAAAAACATAACGATTTTTATAATTTTTTATTATTTTAAATTTATTTTATTAAATTTTATTTTTTTTAAAGAAAGAAAAACATTCCCGGGTTACGAATAACCCAACAATGTTTGAAAATCTCCTACTACCATCACATAAAGTCGAAAATGTTGCTTGTGTTGTGATGGAGGACTGTGACTGGAATCGAACGGGGGACGCCCGGGTGGGACCCAAACGCGATGCCCACTGAACCACTGACCGGTCAAACACAGTGTTTTCATCACAGATGATGACACAAAAAATTCAAATGCAATAATGCTTACTCACAACACGATGGAAAACATTCCTCTCTGATATTTTGGAGTGATTTTTGTAAAGGATTTCGTTATTTTAGTTTTCTTTTGATTTCATAAATACCAGTCTACTTTATAATGGTTGGCCTGACATGTAATGTTATAAAATTAATGGCACTGGCATTTCAAAATATTCCCACATAGTATTCCCACATGTCAATTTCAATTTGAAAGGCGGGTATGGGTACCGCCGCCCCCGGGTACCTACCATTTATTCAATATCTCTGACGTAGGTCATCCCAAGTGGTTCGCTACGTTCGGTGACTTATTATGTCTTGGTGGTGGATGCATCTACTCACCAGCTGTGTGGCAGGCCAGATCGGGAAAGACTGATTAAAGGAGACCTTTTGACCTCTCTCTCTCGGAATATCGCCTTGCACTGCGTTGAGAGGAATGGATCACTCCTGACACTCATCCCCAGATTCCTACAAACCCCTCATACCTTTTCCTTTCTTTCCTCAACCCTACCCTCCATACAGCATCACCAAAGATGACATAGGCTCTGAAGGGAATTATTTTCCCCGGGTCTCCTGTATGGAGTTAATGTAAAAAAGGTATCATGCAAATCACCCCTAAGTCAAATGCTGTGGAAAAATCAAGTTCTTTTTTGTTGGGTGGTCTTTAAAGCAAACAACGAAATGGCTCCAACTTCTTTGATCGAATTTTACAGTCATGACAATTCAATTCATCACAATCAATACTAATTAGATTAGCAATATGATGTAATCAGCAAGCTTTCGGAAGGTTTATAAAGGTACCAAGAAAGAGTCAATAAAGTTGGTAATCCCAACCATTGGTAATTTGAAGTCATTATTGACTATTATTGGTAGGTACAATTAAAATTACATGACGACTACAACTGCAATCTTTTAATCACCATTATTAAAATTTAACCCTCCGAGCTCATAAATTCCACTAATGAATCTGGTAATCCCCCGCGGCATTCAGCGAGACGCGGGACGGCGGTCCATTTCCATACTAAAGTGCTTCAAATACCCAACAATGGCGTATTTTCCATCGGCATAATGGTGCGAGTTTCATATCTTTTAATCTATCAGGGCCGGCACGCGCCGGGCACGCGGCGGGCACGCCCAGCGCCGCGCGCCCTGTGTCCGGCACGCGGCGACGTCCGCGCAACCCTCGCCAACAATCGACTCCGATCCCCGTAAGTAATCCGTTCCAATATTTCACTTGTTTGTGCACGCTCCGTCGCAGAGTTTCTGGAATACTCGGCGAACACGAAACGACGAAACGTGCCTGATAAGAGACATGTCAATAGTAATCTAGGAAAAACGTGTTACGTGTTTCATTAGGTAAGTGCTGTGAGCACTTACTGCTATATAAAATTTAAACTACGTATGCAATTGTCTTATTATTGCCAAAAATGCTTAAAAAGAGAGAAAATTTCATACATAAAGACAGCAGCTAATAAAAATATGCCCTGTAAATGGCCGGATTGGCGCCGTTTACAGGGCATAAATTCGATTTTAACCCTTATGTATAAAGAAAATGTATGAAGGACAAGTTCAAAATGACTTGGGGCATTCTTGTTCTTGACGTAAGAGGTATCCGAAATACCGCCTAGCCACTCGGGATAATTTTTATTAAATTTATCTATGACATCGGACCTTCATTTTTCCCACGATTTGAACTGTCAGCTACGAGCGTGGTAGGTCGCGAAAAACATCGAAAACCTATCAATTTATATTTCTTAGTCGAAGAATGGTACAGTTAAATATGACCGAATCGAATAGGGACCTATTAGCTCAAATGGTAGAGCACTGCCCCAGCAAGGCTTAGGTCCTGGGTTCGAGTCTTAGATGTTCTGATTTTTCTGTTTCAGATTTTCGATTGAGTTTCTCTAATTTTGCTTCCATTAATTAAATATTACAATTTGAGGTTTTACTCAAAAAGTAAAAAAATAAATATTCATCCTAGACTTGCGGGAATGTCAATAGATGTCGCATATTAAATAAATTGATAAATTTATCCAAGACGCTATCTAGAAAGCATTTAGATTGGTTTGAATATTGCAATCATGATAAAGATAGCAGTTATATAAAAAAATATACGTTATATTGAGATTCGGGAAGAGATTGTGATTTACAGATCACCGAGAATCATGACTTCGTGGATCTGCTACTGGAAGCGACTAAATGGCAGATCAAGGATCAAAACTTCTGGTAGACGGACTGTGTGGAAGAAATTATGCCAGGATGGGAAAGCAGTATAAATGTGGGACAGGACGTTTACCTATGGACCCAAATGGGAAGAATAGACACCACATCTATGGTGGAGTACAAAACCCATTATGAATTGTAGTGGCACGGTTAATGATGCTTAAATTTTAAATTTAACAGATTCTCTCCAGTGCAAATAACACAAAAAAGAAAAACATTTTTTGGCAAACACGCGTCTACAGATATAATTTCGCTAATAATTAGTATTCCGTTACCTGTGTATTATTTTAATTTGGACGTTGATCATGTGTCAAGTCTCACGTCCGTTAATAAAAAATGAGCAAGTACATTGAGACACGTGTAAGCCAAAAATTTTGCCAAATACTCACGCAAGCTTAAAACAAGTATTGAAATTAGCATATTATTTATAATATGTAAGTTTTTAATTTATATAAAAAAGAAACAAGTGTCATAAATCTGCGTAGGCATTTAATATAAACCACTTTACTGGCTCAATTAAAACAGAAAAATGCGTTATCAGTGACATACTGCTTTGCTCATTCATAAGTGTTGTTGTTTTGATTTCACAATCTGGTTTAGTTTTATGATTAGAATAACCTTTGACATCGATAAATAATATTTAAGTTGCCCCAAGATAGTCAACTGAGATAAACAAGATCAAAATAATATTTTTTTTATCTGCGTCACACTCGTCACAGTAAATAAAGAAACCTTGATACATTGTCTTGACATTATCTCGTGGGCCCTAAATAACACTGAGATTACATCCCCGTATCGGATATCATATCCATCCCAATGAGGCTAGGGACAAACTACATTTCGTTTTGTATCAACGTATTATGAGAGGGGCAATATTTGTCCATGTTATCTTCGTCGACTTTATTCAAACTTAAGAAGGTCTGGAACAGCCCTTGGGCGTACGACGGTTAAAGAAAATAGCCCCATGTCAACATTACTGACTTCTGATATGGAACGCATTTGTCTAACTAGTAAATTAAAGAATCACGCCGCTTCCCCGTATGGGTATGCAGAGAGGATGGACCGCCAAACAAGTTAGCCTTGGTTCTTTTTTTATTCTTCGCTTCATTAAAATGTATCATCGTCGATTATAGCATCGTCGCCGACGTACTATTCCATTATACTGTTCTTTTTTTGTAAGTAAGTACTTGCATACTGCTTACTAACAACGTACGCGGGGACATTGGAAGTCTAGATTCCTTCTAAACTAAATGTAGCTTCGTTATTTAAAAAAAAATTAGAGTCTTGCTTTGAAGAAGCAATCATCTGTTACTTATACCAGGGCGGGTAAGAGGTGGATAACCTCCAATGTTCTTTTATTACATTAGCTCCACATATTACGCCCCTATCGATGTCATCTTTGGAGATGCTGAGCAGAAGGTATGAGGGGTAGGAATCTAGAAGTAAATCTGTCCAGGAGAGAAGTATGAATCTATCCCTCCCATTGTGGTGCAAGGCGATGTTCCGAGAGAGTCCTAATGCAGAGGTCAAAAAGTCCCCGATCTGATCCGCGCAGTTGGTGGGCAGACGCATTCTCTGACAAGGTGCGGAGAAATCACCCGATGAACTCGGGTACCCCTGCTAAGTCACCAAACGTAGTGAACCACTTAGGGCGACCTATGGCAGGGGTATTTTCACCCCTGGTTATCTAATAAATGATTCCCGGGTGGCGGTGCCCATACCCGAAATTGAAATTCTTTGTGGTATTTCGTAAATATTTCAAATTACAAATATTTTTAAAAAAATTATAGGAAGAAGATAAAACTGATAGTTGATGCGTATGCTTAATTCCGTTACTATTGCAATAACTTTTTCTACCAACATGATTAAATTAATGAAGTTCTTTGCGGCACCCATGGGAGGAATTTTAAAAACTATCTATCCCACGAGTAGAACGTTTTAACCCCAATATTTTCAAAATCGGAAGACTGACGTCACCGTGGAGGACACGTGACCGCGATTTATAAAACATTTGTACCACGTGGCCGGGGCGTAGGGGGAGAAAGCAGACAACATGGCAACATTATTAACTCCCAAAAGTACCCCATTATCTGCCCAAGAGCTTATCTTTGTGCGTATTGTGGGATATTTTATAATACTACTCTTCCCGACCTTCGCAGCTGAATGGATTTATCCATCCGTTTGGTGTTTATCGAATTTCAGTAACACATTTCAGATGCTCTTTTTGAGAGGAATCAAGTATCTTTTTAGTGTATTATTATAGATATCATGCAAAAAATTAGCATCTCGTTTTTTTTTGTTGATTTGCGATTCTTTCCTGAGAGGGGTAGAAGTCACGATGAACGGAATATCTATGACCGTTTTAAAAACTTAAATTCAAAGACTTGCATGCCAACAAACGAAACAGGTAGAATAATTAAAGAGGTTAATAAGTATAATGAAAGGATCATAATTACTAACAATTAGATTTATTTAGAAATCGTTCTTGTTTGAATCTCGCAGCGATAAAAAACTACCCTTGTTTTTATTTTGTTTTAACAAATTTGTACACTTCCAGGCTTTTATATTATAATTCGGTTTGTAATTCAATAATTCGTCGAAAGATGTTGCCACTTTCGTTAGCAGGTCGCATGGGGGCGTGCCCCTGGCAGGTATAAGTGCTACGAATTTATGAATTTGAAGTATCTCTTGGGATTACTATTATTCACAACTGAGTATAATCGTCAAGGTATTACCCATGACGTCATTGCCTGTCCCGGTGACTAGCTATCACTGGATGACAGTGGATTTGAGGAACGGGCTATTTTAGGAACCAGTTCCCATCGGATTTATAAGATGGTCACCAACGCTAACTGGGTGAAGCCGTACCAAAACCGCCCGCAGGGCCTAGCAGCAAAAATTTGAGGAGCAGGTTTTTAACTGCTAGATGGTTTTATTTTGGCTATACTATCTACACATGTACAAACTGATAAAATGTAAATTGTCGATTTCCCGAAATGAATGAATAAATAAATAATTAATTTAACGATTATCTTTAGCTGGCTAAGGTTCTAGGTCAATTTAATTCAAAAGCAATAAACCGCTGCGGTGCTGAAATAAAGCGTAAATATTGTGTTTCGTTAATATTATTCTGATTTTGCTTAATGCTCTTTGTTATCTCATTAGTTTCATCATAAAACTAAGAGTTCTGTTAAAAGTAGACCTCGTGTCCAACAAACTATGCTTCTGATTTTCTCTAATTTAATAAATCAAAGAAAAAATTTCCTCCGAAATAACAAGATTTGTTGGTAGGTAATTATATACATTCCCACGTAAATATAAATCATTTATTTTAAACTTAAATATAAAACGTTATTGGCGTCTTTGACGTGTGTGCGTGGTAAAACCAAATATGTTCCAGTGAGAATTGTGGAGATCCTCAAATAATGCAAGGCTGATGTGAGTGTAATGAGTAAGATTAATAAATGGACGCTCCGATGGTTTGGGCATGTAGAGCGAATGAATGATGAAAGAAATGTAAGGAGCATATGTGACGCAAATGTGAATGATAGAAGAAGTCGGGAACACAAGAGGAAGACATGGAACGATCGAGTGAACAGATACTTGAGTAGGGCCATGTCAAGAGTAAAAAAAACAGAAGAGAATGTATGAATGTGGCAAGGAGAGTGTGCCAAAACTGAGTGGTTTGGCGGTCCGTCCTCTCTGCCTATCCCTGCGGGGAAACAGCGTGTTGGTTAGTAGTTAGTATTATTTCAAATGAGGAATTATACACAGATCACCATTTCTCACACATACAAATATACTCGCACACCCACACCTACCCACTACGCACATCACCCGGTAATTACAAAATATGCATACCACAATTAAAACATTACTAAGAAACATTATATATCGTAGGTACCCACTATGAAATATTATTTAATACCAATAAATTGTTTCATCACTTTAACCGATGTTCTGTTTGCTTCTGTGGTTTCTACAAATACACTGGTAAAATAAATATAAATATAGGAATTTTGCATTATTAGCATGATTACATGGTATTTATTTTTTTTTAAATTTATTTATTAGTGATAATATATTACATAACATTTATAATATATTACTCCCAATGAGTTTAATAAAACTCATTTCGGGATTCTTGTCTAATGTTAGCTGCTGCTTGTGTTTAAGAAGGGAGTGCCCGTTAGAACGAGAAAAACTAGAAAGCTAAATTATGTGCGAGGACTATAGGCTGTATATAATGGTAAGCTCTGGCGTTATGAAATTATAAATATTAATATATTATATTTGTTATGCGTTTTCTGTCGCTAACAAAAGCGAGCTATTACTAACGTCTGAACAAAAATCGTTGTCATGGAAACGGTGTTGATATATTTGTGGGCTTTAAGCTGGTAGGTACTCAGCCCCCTACCTACTGGTCGGCTGCTGCTCCAGAAAATTCAAATATTAGAATATGTTTTGTTTTTTGGACAAGCTTATGTTTTGGAATAAATGTCAGATGAGAGTTCCTACATTAAAAAGGTAATTCGTAACGATTATAAAGACTGTATAATAAATAGTGTTATTTTTTAATTATATTTGCAAACTTCCAAATATTTAAATAAAAATAATTATCCGAAATGTTTTTAAGCGCATACATTCCGAACGAATTAACAAAATTGGATAATTCTTTTTTTCTTTGAGCTATAGCATTATGGAATTTAGGTGGCACGCGAGATGTTTGAAAATGAATGTAATTATAATTTATAATTTCCTGTAATACCATAATACCATGCGAGCGAAGCCGCGGGTAAAAGCTAGTTTAATATAAAATTTAAATCATTTTCATGATTATCTGAAGTCTCCATAACCGCTTGAAGTATTAAGTGAAACAGAACAAATTACAGTGTAATTTACCGTACTTATGCACTTTTTTATAAATTTCCGGTTATCATTTATCTACCCACACGATTATTAAAGTCCACGCTTCTGGGGCGTGCGGCATTGTCCGTGGGAGTCGCGTGGTCTCCACGCTCCCACGGGCGTCGGGCAATCCCCAGCCTACCCCCATCCCTTCAACCTCCAACCAACCCCCCAGTATTTATCATTAACCCCCGCCCTCTGCACTTTCAGCCGTTCAAATCCCTGCGATAAACAGTCACAATAATCGCAGAAGTTGAGCGATGGATTTCAACGCGCATCTGGTGATGGGTAATCTAAAAACGACTGGGCTGATGTACAATGTACATAGTTAGTTAAGGTAATGTAAATGTTTAACTAGCTTCAATGTCCGACTTCGCCCGATGCCATTCTTTTTCGAAGACTTTTATTTTAATGTATTATTTTTTTGTGAATACCACTCAAGCGGCCCAACTGTTCTGAAAGGCCCGTAGCCAGTGGACTTAATGGCATCACTAATTTTTTTTTTTTTACATTTGCTCCACTAGGAGCTTTGTCATCTTTGGGGATGCTGTGTGGAGGGTCTTTTTAGAAAAGTAAGGAAAGAGAAAGGTATTGGAGGTGGGTAGGAATCTGGTCAGTGTGTCCAGGAGTGACGGACGTATGCATCTTCCTTCCACTGCGGTGCAAGGCGATGTTCCGAGAGAGTACGCATGGAGATGTCAAAGGGACACCCTCAACCACCCTCTCCCGATCCGGCCTGCCGTGCAGCTGGTGGGCAGACGCATCCGCCGCCAAGACCCGGACAAGCATCTCTCGGTGAACCCGGGCACCCCTGCTAAATCACCAAATGTAGCGAACCACTTGGGGTGACTTGCAGCAGAGGTGTTGGTTATCCAACACTCCAGTTCCTGGGGCGGCGGTACCCATACCCGCTTCCTAAATTGAAATTGGGTATATTATGAGGTCTTAATGTTATGGGGAGGCGAATGAGATAAGGAAGATGAACGTGGGGTAGTACTATTCATAAATTGTCAATAAACACGGCTGAAACAACGTTTCACTGAATTGTGATATTTCAGCAGGACGACCGATTTCTGAGAATATACCACCCTGGAACATTGAGTTAGATGCTCTGGAACGTGTCTTAAATCTTGCTGGACTCTTGGTAACTCTATGGTTTCACTCAAGCTTATGACTAAGGTTTTGGTGTTCTTATAAATACAATTTTTTGTGGTCATCTTCCATCCTTGCTTCATGCCATTCCGTGTGGAACCGTTTCAGTTTCTTAATCTAGTTAATGGCGAATCCACAGACAATTGGTACAGGTACCACTTAACGACCGAGTTTCATTCCTAGAATAGGTCTTTAAGCGAATTGTTCGATAAGCGAGGCTATTAATTAAAAATACAATCAGCAATATTTTTTCATAAAGAAAGACTTGCATATTTGAACTGGAGAGTTGGTCTAGTCGGAGCAATCTTTAAACAGATATGTGATTTTTAATAAGGAGTTTCGCTGAACTGGATTTTGGCAATCTAAGCTAAAGAAAATACAGGAAAAGCTAAATTTAGTATAAGCCAATCCCTCGAAATGAATATATTCGACTTTTAAAACAGCATTGTACACATGAATGACGTTAAGTACTTAGATGACATATTATATTCGTGAGTCGTTAGTGTCCCAAGTTACTAATAACGCCTAATGTTAGCACAAAGCTTTCATTAGTTCCAATGTTCCACTGTTTACCATCACAGCGACACGCGCTCCCAATCCATTCGGCTACAGGCTAGACAGCTGCGTTTGTGGAACCATTATTGGCCGACAATAAAATGTAATATTACCTTCACGTGGGAAAAATATACCCTCTCCAAAATATGCACCCCTGGTACTCGACGTCATTATTCTCTCATGATTTTGTTTATTTTATACAAAAGTTAGTATGAAATGTACAGTACTTGAAATTTGAAGCACTCAGTTGGTTAACGTGTAAAATTTTTGTTTGATTTTCAATCAACTTGTTTAAACGCCAAATTATTGTCAATAAACCTTGAAAGCTGTTTGTTTATTTGAATTCTGTTCTAATTAAGAAGAATTCTTTGGAAACCTGCAGACCTTTACATAGCGTAGTTCTTGCACAAATCAGTAATGATACCATTACCAATATGGAAATATATAAGTACATTTTAATTTTATGTGCATTTTTATGTATACTAGTTTGACACGATCGACCAAAAAGTTTGGCACTCAACAATTTGTCAGTAATTGTAGCTAGGTATTTAATTGTTAGTTTGTTATTGGATATGCCCGTTTACATATAAAAAAGACGCAACATAATGTAATTACGTATAGTGTGGAAATTAAAATATCATAAGATGTGTGGACCCTGATCATGAAACCGATTTCACCTGACTAATTTTACGATCATGAAACCGATTTCACCTGACTAATTTTACTGAGAGCTAATTAGAGCTATTACAGTTTTAAATGAAAAATTTTAATCTTTAGTAGAAAAAAGAACCTCTAAATAGAATTTACACTCGGTCGGCCTCCGTGGTCTGGGGGTAAGACTCTCGACTCGAAGGTCGCGGGATCGAATCCTGGCGTCCGCAAATAAATTTTATTTGATTAATTTCTGTTATTTCACGATCAATTAATGAAAAATAAAATATAGTATGTTTGCGGCACATTCCAGAGTGGAAGATACTCTAAATATCGCCCTGGTGTAAAACCACCATTTAGAATTAAAAATTTGCTTGAAATGGCCTTAGCCGTGTTTGGTAATCAGATCTTCCCCACCTTCCTCTTCCTCATCTCTTACCCCTCCCCACTAACTTCAGCCTCACAACATTGAACATACCCTAATTGGGGATGCCATAGTTTCACTGGCTCCAGACGGGAGCAGCTGGGACTCCTGTGCTCTAATCACAAAAAAAAAAAAAAACTGGCTATTAATGATATGGAAATAATACTTAACAGAATAGATGAGGACTATTCGAGGCGGTCTTCAATATCAATACCTGTGCCTGCTTTTCTCACGTGCCTCAAATAAATTCACCTGCATTGACAGAATTCTCTTGAAACCTATAAAATAAAAGCAAGCAAGGCTTCATAATAATAATATATGTAATTATTACGACTCTTTTTTGAAAACTTTATATGGCGTGTTTTCGATTGATTTCTATTGATTCTTCGGCGGACATTAAGCCATTCAGAGAAAAACGCATGAGGCCTTCAAATCCCGCTGCATACCTCAGGCCCCGGATCGGCAGGTAAACACACGGGCAGCCGCGCGTAAACACTTGCACTTTGAGTTAGTTCATTTTCTGGTGGTGGGGACTATTTACAGTGTGTTCCACGGGAAAATTAAATTATTCACGGGAAAATTTAATTTTGAAAATGACATTTAAACCGAATTTGAGCTCGATGAAACAGACTTTACGCTGAACTTACTAACACACGGTACAAGCAACCGAAATTAGTACGTTTTCTATCTATCTAAATTTTCTATCTAAATCTTTTCGGGCGTTTCATGCATGTTATTTGAATATCTATCACAAATGTTACCAAAATCATTTCCGGATTTAATAAGGCAGGTTATTCCAGGAATGTTAGATTCATGACGGTCTCCTTCATTTAACTATTTAGATACTATTTAGATTAATCTTTACGACGAATCGGTTTACACTATGAACATAAAAAAATATGCTACGAATAAATTGAAGCTTTTACTAGCTTTTCTATTTATTGAAATTACAATAAAATTATTATTTACATAACAAAAAATATAAACGTAAACCACTAAAAAAATGTTTTTTCATGACTAGTTAAGTCATGAAAAGTACTGTACAAAGTTAATGAAGTAATATAAGAAACATTTTTTTTAAATACCCCTTTATGGCTAAGTTCTAACTAATGTTCTAACTTTTTTCATTCTTATAAAATTATGCACAAAATAAATAAAAACAACTTTTTCACTTACTTACCTTGTGCAAATAAGACGCTCGATTTTGAAATTTTGTAGGCGTAAGAATCGAAATATTTCTAGCGTTTATATTCCTCTCAAGGTTCTTGACGCGCAATCCGAAGGTCGCGGGATCGAATCCCGGCGCGGGAAAATAAATTTTATTTGATTAATTTGTGTTATTTCACAATGAATTTATCTAAAATAATAATATAGTATATTTACGGCACGTAGAGTGGAAGATGCTCTCAGTATCGACCTAGTGTAAGACCACCATCCAGAATTGAAACGTTCCACAAAATACATGTTGGAGATGCCATAGTCTCGATGGCTCTAGACGGGAGCAGCTAGGACTCTTGTGAGAAAATATAAATATTCTCTTGTGAGAGAAAATAAAAAAATGTTATTTGTAATCTTTATTAATTATGAATTTATGGTAATATTGCTTCTCAATTTCATGGGTTCCCAGCTTCATGTTGAAATGGTCAGTTACCTGTGGACCTATCGCCCACTTCTCATAATTCACACACCTGCACCGGCCCATAAAATAAGTACCTGTCCTTCTAAGTAATTTTATTTTGGGCTCAACGCGTCCACAGACATAAAGGACATAAAGGATAATCCCCGAACGACCTTACCGGGCCATTATCCACAGACAAATATTTCTTCTAGGAAGGCTTTACTCATTAGCATAGAATTCTGATGTTAATGATTAACCTTTCGCGAGAATTTTGATCAGAATCGATACACGTGGTGTTCAGGTGTCGACGGGGTAAAGAACCTAAATAATTTTTAATTATTATTATTAAAGAAGTATTTTTTTGTGAGGCGGGTTAAGGAAAGGGCTGTGCACGTCTTGAAGAGGCCCGAAGAAGGCCCGCCTTGAAGGAGGAATAACAGTTGCCGGCAGCTTGTTCCTCATACCAATTAGCCGAAGACAAAACGAGTCGAAGAAACGCCCCGTTCTCATGAAGGCAAAATCAATTATGAATGGGTGCTCGTATCCGTCGAGTCTCACCGGTGGAAATTTCCAATTTTTTTCTAACTATCACGCCACAACTCTATCTTGACACACACTCTTTGCTTCATTCACATTCATACTGCTATAAATATTTGTTCTTGACATGGCCTGAATAATTTGATTGTTCCTTCGGGCGTCCCCGACTTATTCTACCTTATTACTTTGTAAATACAGTAAATTTTTCTCTTTGCATATTGCTATATTTTGATATTTTATTTTTACCTACTACATATGTGAGAAGCATTTTAGGAGTAATTCTTACGGATTGAATGGGATTACAAAATGATTATTTTAAAGTTTAATTTAGTAAAGCCCGCATCGAGGATTATAAAAAACACGAGACTGTGCTATACAAATAATAATAATAATTTTTAATTAATTGTTTCCCACAGAATACAAAATATTAATATTTCTTTATCGTCACATTTTTTTCTTAAACTTTTTCTTCGATCTTCTGTTTTACAAATTACATATAAGAAAAACAAAGGTTCCTTTTCTTAATTTTAGTCCTAACGCTTACCTACATCAGCCACGCATTCTTTCCGAAACTCCACATTTTAAACACGGTCACCTCAGCGATCTCATTTTTACAGCACTCAAACAACTTTTAACTTTCCTTTGCACTATTGAGTAAAATTTATATGGTGAGTGGTGGGTCGGATTTTAATGGTTCTGAAACCACTTGAGCAAAAAAGAGTTCATGATCAAAACTTCACAATCAAATAGCAGACAGGCTAGTAGTTGTTTACACGTGTAACATAATTATGTTGCATTTCATCGGTAAGAGCATGTATGAGACGATGTATGAATGTGAACGAAGCAAGGAGTGTGTGCCAAGATCGAGTTGTTTGGCGGTCTGTCCTCTCTGCCTACCCCTGCGGGGAAACGGCGTGATGGTTAGTTAGTTAGTTTAGTTAGTTCATCGGTAATTAATTGAATGTTGATGATAATTTTAATTGTTCACCAGTATTAAAACCATGGTGGTCTGTTTAATGTCTACAATATAATAGGCTGTCGCCAGGTAGGTAGGTGCCTATTTAATTTAGCATTCCGTCTTGGAATTAATTAACTTTCCTCAACTGCCGCAGAGCTGAAGGTGTTGGAGGCTTTCGTGTGAATATTGTGCGGCGGCTGCAGGTGTTGATACGACAATTACTCGAGCCGGTTTTAAAGTTCAGTTATCACAGAAATTGAACGCTTTATGCTACAAGTACACGCGTGTTACTTTGGTTGTAAAAATTATATTGCAGTTTACGAAATATGTGATGGGAAAGTTGATTGTAGAGTGTAAATGCATAAATGGAAACTTTTAAAAATTCTTTAGTAAGTATTAAGTAGGCACCCTTACGTACTTTACGTTTAACATACCAAACTCATGCTTAATTTGGGAGGCGGGTATGGGTACCGCCGCCCCGCGAACCATTTATTGGATCACAAACACCCCTGACATAGGTCACCCCAAGACTCTCTCGGTGCCCTACACCGCAGTGGAAGGTATGGATTCACATGTCTGTCACTCTTGGACCCTCAGACTCCTCATACCCTTTTCTTTCCCAGAACTTCCTCTCCATCCTTTCCTGAAAAGACACTCCACATAGCATCCCAAAGCTTACTACAGAGGCCATGAAGAAAATTACTTTTCTCAGGGCCTCTTGTGTTGAGCTAATGTAAAAAAAATAACGACCTAATTATATTTTTATCAGTGTCAAAAGTATCTAAGTTTAAAAAAGGTTCGTAGTTTCTGGTTTTACCTCCAGACTTCACCAGATAGGTAACATTTCATTTAAAAGTAAGATAGGTAAAAATAGATTTAACGCTAATTTTAAAGCGATTCGAACTAAACATAACGGCAAAAAAAGCAGACAGGTAAAACTGTGCAAATTTAATGACACCAGAGCTTACCGTTCGAAATTTTTTTGTGGTTCCAAAAACAGATTTCGGCTAAATCGTTAGTAAAATTATGCTTTTTTAATAAATTGCGTAATTTTTCTTGCAGATTTGCTTGACAGGAAACAAAAAAAAACTTGTGGATGCTGTTTTTAAATTGTACGCAACGCTTTATATCGACTTCCTGCGATAATAATCGAGAAATTATCTATTTTTGGAGTGTACTCAACAAATTATATGTATAAATAATGAAGGCTGTACAATTATTGTTTATTAGCACAGACCCCCGAAAATCACGGGATAATCTGAATTCTTAACAAATCAGTTCCAATTTTGAAAAAGATAAAAATAATTTTGAGTTTAACAGAAATGTTGAATTCATAAAAAAAAAGTCACTTGAATTTAAAGCAAATTTAGGGTTCATTGAATAGAGTTATTCAGGACGTATATGCAACAGAAATGAGTAATTTGATGATTCGTGCTTTGTAACTTTCCGTAAACATCGCAGCTGATGAATACAAACTAATACGTAACTTGTAGGTGTTGACTTTTGTAGGGAATTAATATTATTGACTTAGCGGCACGAACAAAACATTATTATTTGAACTTTAAACGGCAAATAAATATGTGCTGCGCGTTGTACAATAAAAAATTATTACGATTCCGCTCGACGACGTTTCAGTCGCGCATTATGAAACGAGAAAAAAACAACAGGCGATTTGCATTTCAATAATCCGTTCGGCCTACCATGGGAAAAAATCCAGGCAGAAGCATTCCACCGAGTCAATTCAAAAAACACAATCGAACTCCGAACAGGTAGTTTCCCCCCGCTTTCCCCAGACGTCACAACGCCGCCTTCCCATTGGTCAAGACGGCGCCTCCAAACGCCCTGGCGTTTAGATCCGGCGCTCCGATAGGTCCGTCAACCCGGGGAGGGGAGACCGGCGCGAGGCTATATAACCGCCGAGTGTGCGCCTAGCACGTCATTCATCAGTTGACTGCCGAGTCGTGTGCTCCTGTGAAACTCGCCTTGCTTGATTGCGATATTATTGATCTGTCAGTTTAGACAACATCATCTCGCGATTTCGGGATTATTTTGCTCCGCTTGTGTTTGTGAGAAGTGTCGAGTGACTTATTTTTTAAACCGTATAACAAAGAAGATTATCATAAAAATGAAGGCTATAACAGCTGTGTGCGCTACCGGAGCCGTGCCCCCAATTTCCTCTGGCCGAGTCCAGAGGGCCAGGGGAGGAGAGAATGCAGAGATCCAGATGTATCTGTCAAAGTTACAGGATCTAGTGCCGTTCATGCCAAAGAATAGGAAGATCTCAAAGCTGGAGGTGATCCAGCACGTTATAGACTATATCTGCGAGCTGCAGACCGCCCTGGAGACCCACCCCGCAGCGGGGGCCTTCGACGCGGCTTCAGTGCTGGGACCCGTAGCAGCCATGGCTCCCCGGAGACCCCTGGGCCCCCTGCCTCAACTCAACTCCATGTTATCCGCAGCCCCCGCGCCCATGTCACCCCCCTCACCACACAACACATACACGGTAAGCATCTAAATATTTTAAAAACATTCCTAATTGTTTAAAACTTAAATATTTCCACAATTTTCGTGAATTTTTCCAAACACCACTACGCTTCACAAACCTTGTACATTTTTTAACAACAATTTTATTTATGAGTCAAATCGTGTTTTTAAAAACATCCTGCAACGCAAATCAATATGTCCCGAAAAGCAATTAGCCGTGATTGGTTGCTTGTTGCTTGCCCAAGATCACCGGATGACCTAACGTGTTTTTCTCGCAATCCGGTCCACTGACATCTCGCGGATGACGTATCACATCTCGATCCGCAATCTTTGCACCTGCGGAGATGACGAAAACCCAAAATCACGCTATTGGCTCCTCCGCTGCCGACACCTGTGATTCTCTATTCTCGCCCCGTCTAAAAAATCGTTTCGAAAGTTGAAAGTACCCGCATACTGTTGATTTTGTCACTTGCACAAAAAATGTACTCATTTCAGAATTGCGCTGTCTAATTTTTCGTCTAACAGAAGAAACATAACTTTGCATTCATTTTAATTACTGCCAACTGGGTTACCATAAAAAAACTGATGGTTTCAGTTCGCACCCTTTGAAAAATGTAGTAACATTTTCCGTGCGATTTTTTTTTATTGTATATTTGGCTCTTTAATTGCCGTAAACTTACAAATAACTGTCTTATGATATTATTAGAAAAGAGTACTTTTAAAATCTATGAACAAATTTTTGAAGTGAAAACTTCTTTAGCACCGCTATGATTTCAAACTCAAGGGAAAGAAAAATAGCGGCACTAAAAAGAGACAAACTCATACATCTATATGATTTAGATAGTATAATCGGTCTCTTCTTTGCGTGGTGCTTCGTAGCCTCCTCATTCTTTTAGTTTTTTTTTCTACTTTAGTTTTCTGAATGTTTCACTTCTACCGCTTGTGAATTGCACACTTTGATTATTTTTATTCTAAACTTCACTGCACTATTTATTATATTTATTTATTGCTCCTTAACAATTAAAATACATTGTTTAGCATGTAATTATTGACCCCACTAGGGTTCGCCTGTATCTATTCAACGTCTTGAATCTCAGAAATAAAATATTGCAGTAATAACTTTTTACCATTTTGATAACAATCGTAACAATTTAATCTGATGATTATAAAACAACAATAAAATTATAGCAATCAATTCGACCCTGCCGTTAATTCTAGAGATGGCGCCTCTGACTACTTTGTTGGATCACCGTAGTAAAAAAAAAACATCAATATCCAGTCGTCTCATGTATGGGTTAATTCCGCCCACTCAGATAGACTCACATACTATCGTGCCATCGCACCATCACAGTATCACAGCCATCCAAGGCGTGTTTGTTTTCAATGCTTCGGCCTCCTGGGTAATTGCCGTGGACACCTGCGCTGCTTTATTTAACATCATTTACATACGACCAAAGGGAAGAACGATGATCGCTTTAGCTTTAGATCACATAGCGTTAATCGAAAATCATCTTGTAGCAAAAGCCCACCCTCACCGTTATGCCAGCCAAGCATCGAAATTGTGGAACTAAAGATATTAGCTTTACTCTCAAGCTTGATTCGGGTTTTTCGTTAATAAATTAATATCAAGTTTCCTTTTAGGGCTCTGTACTTGGAGTCTCTGTTAATGAGAACGGTCTTGCTTTATTGCTTATGTATTTGTCATTTGAATGGTTTTTGAATTGTTTAATGATGGTGATGTTTATAAAGAACCTTATTTTACTTCAACATAAAATCAGAGATCACTTTTCGTGCTCTCGTTGAAGCAAAGTGATGTCTACATTTCAAAACACAGAACATGGGGATTGCGAAGCATTTCGGAGAGACGTGAATTAATTGCCAACTTAAAATGCTTGCTCGTCTCGGCGTATCACAATCAAACTTAAAATGCTTGCTCGTCTCGGCGTATCACAATCAACAGTCTCTCCCGTGGTCCGAGCTGGTAGGTTGACTCAATCTTTACCTTTTTTGCCGTTTTTATCTTAATTGCCAGAACCGTAGAGTTATCCGTCCGGGCCCGATTGCCCGTGGGAGCGAATCATGCGGAACACCGGTCATTACAGAATTTGTAAAAGCTCGATAAGAAAATTGCCCCGGTTAAGTGCCTTTGGGTGGCTTGTTACGAAATGTCTCATTAAAAGATCGATTGTGGGCGGCACAAATATCACGATTTTTTTGAGCACGGGGTGCTCGATTTACATAGTATATTATTCTGTCACGGTTTATTTTATTGCATTACGATTCTTAATAAATTCATTTTATCGATACACTAAGTTCATAAAATCTTGGCAGTTTTAATTTCAGATTCTTTGGGTCGATGGACTGAAATGAGGGTGCGTTAGTTTTAAAGAAGGGAAACGCATTACTTTTGGGATGAGCAAGTGAAATGACCACAGGTGGCACCGTGGACCGAACTCGCCACAAGTGCAGCATGGCGGTCAAACCCACGCTATTCTCGTAGCCATCAATCCTGGCATTAAATCTTCTCTAACAGAGCTGCGAAATGATGAACAGCCCTGCTGGCCAAACATCCATTGTAATAATGTATCCACTCCGCTCTGACGAGAAAACAGGTGTCCGGGGATTTACAGTAGTCACTAATGTGGAAAGATAAATCTGGATACCAATTTATGAAACGACCGATGCAAATGCTCTTGTTCTCTCCTTTAGCGATATTGTAGGAATGTTTTCTTCTCGGTACAGATTTACTGCAACAGCTGTGTCGTGATTTCTTCGCGGCTCATCTGCGGAGTTATTCCAAACGGCGGAACAACTGTTTCCTATTTGTATATTGTCAAGAATGGCTCCAACTAACATTCGTCTTGCATTAAAACATCTGTTGATTGTTGAAAAAACAATTCCCCGCCATCACTCACCCAGGAGCTGCAGGAATGATAATCAATAATCAGATGACTTCATTAGGAGACGCGTGACTTTAGATGTTTCACAGTTGGAATTATTTAAGATAAAAATAACATTCGAATTGATGGTTTGTTTTAGCGTGTCTCGTGTCATCCCGGCATTTGCGTTTCGAAAAGTTTCCATCCCAATTTTATCTCGAACCGCTTTTCGATTTACTTTTTTAGTTCTCGTCCGCCATAAATCCTTCCAGCAAGAATGCATTTAAATGGCTCGCTGGCGAGCCTCGGTCTCACGAGGCCTGCGCGGTAGGATGGTAGGAAGGTAGCTGCAGGTGTTCAGCCGCGGAATTTATGATCGGAGAGGTCCGCGCAGGGCTCGCGGTGGGATAGCACTAACTTGTGCCAGATCCGCTCGGGATCGAAGATTTTTCATCTAATTAAGACCTATTTATCATAATTCCGCCAGCAGCGACCGAAGCCCATCGCAAATCGCCTCTCACCGACACAAATTAATAACCGAGAACATTTCAGCCGCGAATAACGCCGCAAGTCTAGCGCAGCCGTGATAATTGACTAACGTTCTCCCGAAATAATTTTAAATGAATAAGTGGAAATCTCTGTAATTTGTTGCCAGTCGTCACTGTAAATCATAAGTTATTTTCCAGGGAGGCATCTTTAATTTGCCGTATTTACGTGTTTCCTTCACCTGTTTCCCGCGTCGGGCCAGAGATCAAAGTGATTGGGCTTAACCTGTGACATGTTCGCGACAACTGGCGTCGGGACGCCGAGCGACGCCGCTCTTCGTGAAATATGGTAGACGCGGCGTGCTGTCTGCGCTGTCCGCCTTGTCCGCCTGTCTGCCTCGCTAGTCAACCATAATTTCTGCACGTCATCTCATGGCAAAGAAAGGACATAACGGAGCGGAGAAAATGCAATAAGCATTATTTTCTCTAAATTGCCCCTCTAAATGCATCTGCTCTTATTCGTCAAGAGTCCTAGTTCGCCGCATCCAAACGCTAGAAATTTTATTTAAAATACTTCAACAATAGCAAGGTATACAATTTAATATAAACAAGTTCTATTTATAAATTTGAAAAAGTAAAAAACAACATTGATCTATTACAAAAATAGAAGAATAATCATGATTGTATCCAAGGTTAGAATGACTCGGCAGCCTGGGATCGGAATAAATGAATAGGGTATTAGCTTTGGCGCCGGCAAGTAACTGGTATTAATGGCTGTTCACGGATTCTAAGATGATTATTAGTGGAAGCTAGTGGCGATGCTGGTAGCTCGGTCGTGCTCTCATCCGAGCTAGAAAATTCATAATTCATGATATTAACATATTCCCCCACCCGTGGAATCTTTCCGGACACTGGCTGAATACTGCTAATTAAAAAAACAAATCGCCAGTTCGTGACTTATACCACCAGCATTTCCGTACAATTTAATTTAGTACGGTTATTAAAAAATGAAGCCATGTTTTACCAGCATGAGAAAACGTGAAGATATCGCGTGTAAATATATTTTTAGACAAACAATCATTGTCGGAACGAGAAAGGGATTCGAGATAAATAGGATCTTATACCTGGCCCACCTTTGAATCGTCAAACAATTCAGCCGCTCACACATGTGTTCACACACTCCATTGGACTCTTATATTTAGCATAAGGAGAATATCTCCCTAGTCCGGGAGACATGCCCAAAGTCAGGACAGAACCAGATATGAGAATGCAAGAATGATGGGACACACGTGTTCACTGTTCATATCGCCAGTATTGCGGGACAGTCTTTGTTCGCCGGGAACAATGATAGTTTCTCTCTTTCTCACCACGTCTCCGTGAGAGACGAGAGACGAGAGGAGAGAGACGCTGCGGCGAGAGTGAATAATGATTATCAAGGTAAACAGCTATGCATCTCTGCGCCAGCGCGGACATTTCTAAGAACTGTTTCTTTCGACTTTTAAATTTTATCAGCCCACTTCCGTTACTTTGACTGTTAAAAGATTAAAATGCTCGCATTCCGATAGAAAGCCGACGGATTCAATTTGATTGATGAAATACGTTTGAAGGCATGCTTCATATTTACTACTATGGGTATTTATTAAACTTTTCTATCGACTTGAATGATCACTTCGGTAACTTGATAACACCTCCAAGCGTGACTGGAGGCTGGCTGATGGAATTGTCTAATCGGGAAATTAATGACCGGTGCAATATGGTCGAAGAAAGCGAAATTTAAAGAGAAATGAATGGCCGAACGTAACGCTTTTTCCACGATGATTATAGCTCACCCAGCTGTACTTCGATCAAATCACGGCGAGTCCGTTCCTATCTATTTCGGTCCGTTAAATCGTGGCACGAAATTAATGTCAAATATAATAGAAAACCTGTTAGGCAGTGACATTGCCTGCAGGCAAAACCACAAATATCCACACTAGGCAAGGCCGTTCGAAGAACGTTAAACCGTATGATGACCACATTTGTACGTTCGGGCATAATATAAATTATGATATGTGGATACGTAAAATACTATATCATTACAAACATGTTATTCGTGCCTTTTTACAAGAATAATTTATGCAAACGGTGTTGCTATTTTCTTCGCGAATCTCTTGAATAAATTAAGGCGATGATTTGGCTTAGGAATTTGTTCATAATTAGGGTAACGCAGCGGACTCGAGAATCACGATCTCCGTGAGCGGAGGCTGAAGCAATCTCACTTTAGCGGGAACTGGCAACTTTACATTACTGCAAGATGTCCATAGTAACCCGCGGGTTGAGATGTTGCTATCGAGATGTTTCAACTCCATTAAAACGTTAATGTTAAATTGCGCAATTACGTTGCAACGAGGATGTGCTCATCACAAGCAGTTTTCACCAATTTCTCACGATTCACACTCGAATGCATCGTTGTCCGCAGAAGGTATTACGAAGTTCTAGAAGAAGTCAGTTCACGCAATAAGTGGTTCGATCGCTATTTTAACTGAACTTCAGTTGAGATTAAATCTCAATTAATTAAGTACCTAACTTCAATAATGCGACATCGAATGTTGTTCGCTTCCCACATTGCCGACATTTCGAGCGTTATGTTTCATTCACCCAAGTATGTACGTAACAATTGGGAAAAAACCTTTTGTAATAAGTGGCAACTTATCACTCCTGGTCGATCAGTACAAAGTTGTGTACATGTTATTTGCCAAACTAAGTCACGCGGGAGCAGACCCTAATGGTAACAATGCACTTGTACCAGCCTGATGTATTATGATATATTCAATTAAACACTCACGATGGGGCTGATAAATGGATCACTCCACTGTGTTCAATGCAAACACGCTCAAATTAGCTCGTATCGGGCCTATCTGCTGTGTTAATGATTTATCTTGTATCTAACTCCGAAATTTGTGTTGCATTCAATAGCAATCAGTTTCAAATGAACTTAGCTCCGCAATACCTTCACATTTAGCGGCAGGAAGTTAAGCAATGAGCTGTTGCGAGCAAGCCAAAAGATTTTCTGACGAATGTACCAGCGGTTAAATGTCAATGTCGGAAGTTGTCAGCAGAAATGCTGACTCGAAGGAACTAAATTTCGCCGTAGCCTCGATTAAAAGCAAACTAGGTATATTAATTGCACACAAGGCCATCGCGATTATCTTACAATTACACCAGGTGCGAGTATCTTACGATTGTTTGTGTTTAACACGGATGCGGCTCGATTCCACAGTTTTGAAAGACCGTGAGGATTATTTGTTTAACCTCAATGTTTGGTTTGTATTTTATATTTACCAATAGACTTGTTCCTGTAACCGTTCTGCCCCTACGATAATAGAAGCGCTAGTTTAATAATCTGACAGCATGTAACTGGGTAACGTTATGCTTGTCGAATCTCTTCAATTACAAATTTTCCCAGTCTTCTTGAAGTAACCGTTACTTTACCGAACATATTAAATGCATCTTAATTAATATTGAAAGATATAGGGGCTTCGTTGATCCATCAAGCAATATTGTTGCCCGCATCTGGTCGACAGCATTAATTGGTATAATTGGTGGTTATTCAATTTCTGTCCAAAAGCTGTGGTCTTGTGGAGTTTGTGATGTTTGATGGGATAATACGACCGATAATCCTTGTACGGGATTTGCCCACCTGACATATTGAGGTAATGTGGCCGTTTGCCGTTTTAATCCACTTGGTGTTGTAACGAGCCAGTGTTCTCCGCGTGATCAAACATCTGTTCGGAGTATTTATCTCTCGGCGGCTTGCAGTCGTGTCACATGACCGGAGAGATATTGTCAGCGAGTTGATCCGCCAACAGTTGTTGTTGTTTGAGTCTATGAACAGTTGGTTGGTTATTCCGCGGCGAACTTTCGGCCAGGTGTTCGCTCGCTATACCCACTCGCATATAAAACCAAATCACGGAATCGCGTCGAAAGTACCCGATGGCATAAAAATCTGGCCGATGCATGAACATCTGGCTCGCTATTATTGTGGGGAAATATGCACTCCTTACCTCTGTAGTAGTCTGTAACTGTGCGCAGCCGGCCACTATCTCCGTGTGGGCTTTTTATTCTACGATCGGCTATTATTTTGTAGCATGTATAAACAACATTTTCTCTTTAGGAGTAATCTAAAGCTCATTAAAAATATGAAATCGCCAAATGCCTCTAATTTATTTCACTTTTATCATTCGTACTCGTGATCATTTCGAAATCGCTGACTACAAAGTAAAATTGGTCGTAAATATTATTTGAAGGAAACAGTCGGCTTTAATTACGGTAGATGTATTAATACTTCCCTAAATACTTCACCACGTGCGCATTTATCAAAGCTTCCCGAAAAAAGTAGTTACCGAGTTCACGGCATCATTTCTAACAAATGATTATTTCCTCAGTGCACGTGGCAATACTGGCAATGTCAAAGAGGAATATATTTATCCTGTTGGCTTCCACACTCGGCGAGGGTGACAAACGCCCGAAATAGGGATGGACACATGGGCACTCCTCGGCCTGACTCCTCGCCGCCGGGATGCCTGGAATACCCGCAGCCGCAATCCCACAACCCATACACAATCCCGCGTCGCATGTGTCCGCGCCCGCACGTGGTCGCGTCACTCCTCATTACGGCCAGACCGCACTCGCATCCGTGTTCATAGAATCGAAACTATTTGATGATACCCATATAAATACCGCAGCTTCTCGTATAAATTGAACATCAGAGAACCGCACGTGTGCGCATCAATCGGCAATGGAACACTTTTGAAAGCTTTCCAAGTTTCCGAGAAATATTTTACATACTGGCAACGAACACAGAAGCTGTTAAAGTACCTACCTATAACAACAGTACCGAGTAGGGCGAGAGTTCGCAGATGTCGATATTATTGACAAAGCAGCTTATTATCTACTGATCGATGCAATGCAACACTTTTGAAAGCTTTTTAAGTTTCGAGGTGCATTTTTCGTACTTGCAGAAGCTGTTATGTTAGGTAGATATCTAGTGGTGCGGTAGATATTATTGATAAAGCGGGGCACCCCGGATCCGTTCATTACTTAGATTCGATTGTCGGGCTCGGCGGATCGTTACTTTGTGTTGACGAGACAAGACAGCGCAGCTGCGTGACCCGGGGTCAGCCGGCGCCAGACCTTGGCTGCGATACGCCGAGAGACTCTACCTACTGAGAGTACGCCGGGTACACTGGGTACAGTGAGCGGAGTACTGCCTCTCGCCTCTTGCATAAACTCCTACGAGCACCGGTGCTGAGACAATACGATAACTATAATTACTTGCTATGTATCACACATTCCAACGTGTTAAATAAACCTTAACCCTGTTAAAACCAGATATCAGATTAAGCTTCTTATGATAAAAGTTAATTAAACACAGTGGGAGTGTCAGGAAGGTGATGGAATCAGAAGCGACTAATCAAATACTTGGGTCATCTAAAAACACTAAAAATAGGTCTAACAGAGGTGTGTGCATTGTGAATGAAGGATATTGCAGTAGACAAAACAGAGCCGTGTGGCCTTTCATTGATTCTTAATGGCGTGACTTCAGTTAGCTTCATAAAGTCATAAGGTCAAGAAGTAATATCACGAGTTTCCGCCCTACAAAACAAACCAAAGCTCGGCTAATGTCATTCCCAGCTCCCGAATTAACGAAATTTCATTACCCCCGATTCCCGAATAATATTAAGCATTTTGCTGTGCACACAAATTCGTTTGTTCCCCAGTACACGTGGTACATATTACATTAATACCGTCAGATGTTCGATGCTCAATCCCCGGGTGAGATGCCATGAATAGATCATCGCTGTTCCCAGGAACACGTGCGAAATTATAAAACATCCCTTTGTAAGTGCACGTGTGGTCGAATATGGGCATCGCTTGTTTGGCTGACTAAATTATACCAATATTATCTAAGTGTTAAGGAATAAACCGTTTAACCGGTAGCCTCTTGCGTAAAATCAACTTTTCAATATATCCAAAAATTACCTCTTCCAAATCCAGATGTAATCTCTTCAGAATGTTATATCCAAAAATGTATCGATAACAGAGTTGAAACCTTATTTTCAGAACTAAATTCATTATTATTACGATTTTTGTCTGCCTTGTTGATGTCTATCTGTCTGTCATACAAGTTCAAAATTCTTCTCAATCCGCGAGTTCCGTCAATCCGTCCGAGGATACATCAATTAATGTTCGTATGCATAGTTTATTTAATAATATTGTCTGAGTAGACATCAGTCTTAGAGGAGATATTTTGTTAATGAAACAATCTTCCTGCACAATAACGAATTGTTCTAGTCTTCGGGCTTCGTAGGAACGAATTCCATAACTCTTACGCTCGGTTGGTCTTGGTAATTCCTGATTAAACGGTCTCCAAATGGTGTCGATATGATACCCGTGGAACAATGGGCTATTGCCGGGAAGACCCCGCGTCCCGAGCACCCCTGCCCCGGCCCCCGTTCCAACTGCGCAGATGCGTCGCACAGATGTCCAGGATATCCCCATTATGTTCACTTAGTATAGTTGACAAACCAAATTATCCTATATGGCCTGGCCGAATAAAATCACATTTAATTTGCATCGCGTTGTGTAATCTGTTCTTTTCAAACAACTGCAGAATATTTCACCAACAACGCGTGTTTTTATGTTTATACTTTGATATTTTTCCAACATTGTAACAATGGAACGAATTCATGCGTGTAATACCGTAATAGCACAAGACGTTCATTGAAGGTATTTCTGAGAATGTTGTGAAGATTCAGGCAAACCTTTCTGTTTAGCACAATATCCCATAGATCCGTGAACAGTTCTGTTGTACGACCTCACGTGTAGTTTTTTTTTAACTATTTTTATTCACACTAGCTTCCCTGTGTGCGTTCAGATCACACCGGGACCAACGCAATAAAGGGGCTCATTTAATATGGGTATTTGTTTGATCAAACAAATTCGGGATGTCAATGAATAGGTTATAATGTAAAGGGGAACACCCTCTTGTCATTTCTTGCACCCGGGCCGTTATGGGCTGATTATTTGATAGGAATCGCTTTATTAATTTTATTCAACGCTTTTTATGAACGCGGAATGCTCATCATTTATAATTAATACCTACAAGTTTTAATCTTTGTCCTTGTCTTTATTTTTTGTAAACAACAATGTACTAATGATTGTTTTTTTTCTTTTGTTACAGAACTCTGAAAAGACCTCACAACAAGACAGGCCGCTCTCGTGTTGAACCACAATTAAAGTATAATAATTTATAGACCTCGTTTTAAAATATAAATCGCTTATATTTAAATCATCAAGTACGGAGTGGATTTGGCCTGAAATCCAGAAGCGGATCACCAGCGAAGAACTGAACAGAAGGGACCATCATATTATTACGGTCCAGAACAACTGAGATGACCGGAAAAGCATCCAAAGCAATCTTCCTGTCGCGGGTCGTCTTCCTCGGGTCTCTTCAGCATTTATCATCGCGTCTGTGATTGTGAAGTGGCATTCGCGTGTTTAGTGTAATATCATTTAATATTCGTGTATTGTTTCTCCTATAGCCGATCTCGTTTTTCGATAAACCTATAATTATAAATGTAATGAAAGCATGTGGAAGGGTCTCCGGGTGGCCGCGTGGCTGAATGGTAATCTGCGGCTGGGAAGGATGATCGAGGAGTTTTGCTAGCAGTTAATCTCTGGGACAGTTGCAAACGATATAATATACTATTATGTATTAAGTTTGCCACACTAGTTTATCGTATTGTTGTTCCACACACTTTACTCTTGGGCATTTTATTATTTTTATCGATCGTATTATGCCGTGAATTTTGGTTGACTGACGACACTCGCCAACGGACCATTATTGGAGGCGTGGAAATATTTTATTGTGTTGAATGTAACAGGAGATATGAAAGTATGAAGAGAAGGAAGAAAGATTGTTGAATGTACCTGTTTCAAGTCGCAATGTTACTTGTTTTATATGGTTTATTATATCTATATTTTCATTTGCTTGAGTTTTTGATTTCCAAATTTGTAAAACAAAATGTTTAATTTTTTGACTCATTTGAAAATAGTGCATTCAACCTGAAGATGTTGTACAATTAGCAAAGAAGATATTCTTGTTAAATGTTAGCCATACTTTATGAGAGGGTGTTCTAATAACAAAACGCTTTTAAACATTTTGTTCTGTGATTGTTTCTCTTTATTTGTTCTATAAAAATTAAATCCTCTATAAGTTTATTAGTTTTAAGAATTGTACATATTGTAAGTAGAAGAGAATTTAACGATTTTAATGATTCATGATTTAGTTTATGAAATTGCTTTAATTATGATTTAAAATCTTGTAATATAAAAAAATATAAACAAAAAAAAGTACTGCGCACTTTGTGTGTGCAAAACAAAATTCTCATATCAATCGAATTATTGTATTTGATGCGCAGTTTAAATCATTGAACTGGGAGATATATAAATTATATTGCACAACAACTATAAATACGTCTTTTATATTCAATATCCTTTTATTCCGTCTATCCCTACACATTCTTCTGGTATTTTCTACAAAGGAAACTATGAAGAGAGCTTGCATCATGTATCTAAAAAGAAAATTACACTAGTAAGTCAACACATTGCAGGTGGACTTACTAGTCTAGATATTACGAAATCATATCCAACTGGGAGGCGGGAATGGGTACCGCCGCCCCGGGAACCTTTATTTGATAACCAACACCTCTGCCATAGATCACCCCAAGTGGGTCGCCACGTTTGGTGATTTAGCAGGGGTGCCCGGGTTCATAACGTGAGGTTTGACTAGGTCTTGGATGACCAAGACACACTGAACCCCAAATTCCTACCCACCCCTTTAACCATTTTCCTTCCCAGAATTCTCCATTTCCTTTCCTTAAAAAAACCCTCCACACAGCATTCCCAAAGATGACACAGGGCCTCCTGTGTGAAGCTCACGTAAAAAAAAAAACTAACCTCTGTTTACATACAATTTTCAACCCTTACGCTACCTTTGCGAAAAAGTGATTTTTAAGTTAAACGAAAGATATGGTGAAGGCGAAAGATATGGTGAAGGCGAAAGGATCACTATCATTCATAAAGTGAGATTCCTGAGATGTGTGTTTGGTAAAACCAAGTACGCATTTGAAGCTCTGAAAATAATAAAATATAAGCCTTATGAAAAAAAGAGAGAGGAAATAACGAGAATTGATAGAGAAAGGTGTGTTGGGAGAATATCATATATCTATGACGCTCGAGTGATTAGAAGAAAGGTTGACGACGCTTCGGGATTGCATGGCACATCGAACAACGACGCGAAATGCGAAGATTCTAACAGATGGGTAGGTATGTATGAGACTAATGAAGCAGGGTGGGTGCTAAAAGGAAGTTTGTATATCAGTCCATTCTCTTTGCCCTCAACCATCGACAAATTTAAATCAGTCTAACGATCAGTTCATTTAGAATGCATTCAGATTACCTACCCATCAGTCCAAACCTGTGGTGCTGATACCACTTCAAAACTTACGGAATATTATAATTGAAAGATTTATGAAGCCAAACATACAAAAAAAAATATTCGCAACAGGATCACTGCCTTCCAAAAAAAAATTAGAAAACTACTTTTCCAATATTCACAATGTTTTCAAACTTGAAAAATTTTACAATAATAATAAAAATTATTCATATTTTTTATAAAATTCATAGAGGTGTTTTGAAAATCAAAGTTCTAGATTTCATTGAACCCATGTTCCACGTAGACACAGAGACGCACAACCGAAATTTATTATTTAAATTTAGTACTCCACGAGAGCTTATAGTAATGATAGAGCGCATCATATTCTTTAAAACGTTTTTATATATTATGTGGCTATTTTTCTAATATAAACCACAAAACATTAACATAATATCGCAATATATACCATTAACGTCTGCCAAAGATAACTGGCGTTAGGCGTCATCTGCTGTCCAAATTCAAATTTAAATGTGGATCGCCTGAGGAGCATAGCGTCACCTAGTGTTTCCAAAACGACAAATTATACCCTTTCAAAAGCAGTTTTAGTCACGGTTTTAAATATGGGATTACCATAATGTTTCATGGTTGGCACGAGTGAAAAAGTAGATTATGTCGTCGTGTCAGTACTACACAACTCCAATGTGCTATTGCTATTTGATTAAAATTGTTTTGCAGAGACAAAAAAACTTTAAAAATATTTTTATATTATATTTATCAGTTTTTCATCATTTCAAAACACGTTTTTCTAAACCTTTTTTCATTCAACAAAGAAATCATAATAAACAAACATTCCATTTAATAATCACGTTCATATTAAAAGTTTAAAATTGCACAGCTATTGCTGGAAAAGATGTCTTGAGTTGAGAAGATTCTAATTGACCTAGAAATTCCAAAAAAATTGTGTTGGTCTTTGACTCACAAAAAAATGTCAAATAAGACAGGGCAGTTCAATTACGTATTGCGACACGGGTGAGGTAGGAAATTTAACTCCTACAGAGTTCCATCTTTTAGGAACTTGAGTAGGCCTTTTTATTAAATAAGATTAGTGGTTAATCTACTTATCATGAACAATGCATGTAAAATACAATATTCTTCTTCCTTTGTTTTCTTTACTCATTACTGGGTGTAATCCTTCTTCCTGTGTTTCCAAAACTACCTACTTTAAGACAGGGTCTTAGCTACCCCTTCGCAACTTTCTAAGTCAGTCAACAGGGTCTAAGCCAAGTCTTTGCTCCACCTCTGCTCTGTATATGGTATTCTGTTGGCCTCTTTAATTCCGAACTCCAGTCTATAATGTTCATTTTTACCCTATCCCAAATACCATCTTTACTTTACCCCATAAATAAATCCCAGGACTCTGTCAAAATGAATAAAATAAAATTCTACACGTAGAATAAAGAAAGACACATAAATGGTTTTGAGATGAAATTTCGTGATCGAAAAGTCAAACATTTTCAGATCGGTCAGAATTTCAAATACCCACAGAACCTTTGTGAAATTTTCATTTCGATCAAATGTAATTTGTCTTAAAGTACAGGCATAATTAACACAAACGATATGTTACATCTTTAAAAAAAGATAACATTTTTAGAAGTTAAAAATAAAAATGTGTTTATACGTACACGGTGTCCAGAAACTGGTAGTACAAGCAGGAAACTGGGGAATCAACATCACATAGAACCCTTATTTCAGTTTTTTTTTTCGTCAACTAATGTAATAATTTTAACTAATCAAGTTTTTAATATGTACAGCATACAGCTGACGTACTTGACTTATTTATACGGTTATTCCCGACATTATTTGGAGTAAATATGTGAATGAAATTTAAGTTTCTGGTGCCTTTTTTGAGGTTTCTTTGCTCAACGTCATAAAAAATCAGCATGTATTATATAGGTTCTTTTTGAAGGATGTCATAGGTACATAATTTATATTGAAGAATTTTGTTTTGAAGGATATTCTTATTTTCTTTTAATTTTCTTTTTTGTAGGATATCATGTGTATTTAACTAAAATTACGAGTAAAATTAAATAAAATAAAATTACAATTAAAATATCGTCCATCGCGGAGATGGTAAGAAAGGCACCAGTGTGCGTGCTGAATGGTGTCGAATAAAAAGGTACCAAGTCGGTGGCGACATCAGTTTTCATTCAAATCTAAATGCAGAGTATTTCTGGTCTGTATTATTTAATCATTGTTTCTATATAAATATTATATTTTGCATCAAGTAGATTTCATAAAATTTTCCATAAAGGACACTTTGTTAATAATAAATATTATTATTACTAGGAGCTCCTAAGCTTGAGGAAGACTCGTTTTCTTTCAACTGGACCACCTTCAAGAAGTTATTAACAATGCACGCACTTACAGGAATTACCGCAACAAGGAGTGGCGTTTAACCGTAGAGTAATTTATGAATATTATTATAATGTATAAATTATTATGCTCAAGTGCTTAAGTGAGTCACATGCTTCGATGACATGTCGCCAAGGCACGTTTTCCACGTAATAAATACGTATATTAGTCTAAATAATCAGGTATTGAGATACGTACTTAATATTTGCCGGAATAAGTCAATAGTCAACATTAATATCAGCCCACGCTTCAATAAGTCAGTAAGCTAAGATCTAAGTTAACAGGATAATGAAAATTTACCGTACACGGTATCGGGTATCTGTTGACAAGACATGAAATGGATACGAAAATCGTGCAAGTTGCGAGATTTTCTTCGCAAGAATGACTTGATGAAATCAATCAGATTGACCTCCTTGTACGCAAAAAGGGATAGAATATTGTTAAATTACTGCTCAACATAATCTAAGTATAGTATATATAATTTGAGCATCAGCACGCACGGGTAAGCCAGCAGGGCCAACATCACTGGATTATACTTTGAAGTGCAAAATATTGCACCAAAAAAAATACGAGTGTGCTTTAGACCACACGACTGAAGTAAAACTTTTTATGCTTCGTTCGCCTCGCCCGATCACACTTTTCGTAACGCTCTCGTCACGCATTCACCAGCTTACTCCCCAAGTCAAGCGTGCGTAAAGAAGCTTTACTTAAAAAAGAGGAATTATTCATTTTGTCCAAAAAAATGTCACTACTTCAATGACAATTTTTGAAGTAAAACTTCTTCACGCACGCTTGACTTGGGGAGTAAGCTGGTGAATGCGTGACGAGATCGTTACGAAAAGTGTGATCGGGCGAGGCGAACGAAGCATAAAGAAGTTTTACTTCAGCCGTGTGGTCTAAAGCACACTTGTATTTTTTTTTTCAAACTTCTTCCGGCAAGTAGGTCCCATAAATAGAGCATAAAGAATTCATAATAAATTGTACAGCGTCCTTTAGATGATTTTTCATAAACGGCGCTCTACAAATTATACAATTATTATTATAATATTCAAAATGCGAGTTATAAAATCCAAAAAACACGAAGGTTTCACGTTTGAAAAACGTGAAACCTTCAACCTTCGCCACCATCTTGAAACGGAAACGGAACCTTCAAACAAATTAACAGAGTTGAAACATAATTTTTCTCAGTCCCTTGAAAAAAATGGTAAGGGTGGAAACGGTATGGAAATCCATGGGAAAATTGTTGGTATAAAATGAGTTTCCAAAGGGGTGACAAACATGAATTCCCATGATTGATCCTGGAAGGGAAGATCTTTGAAAGAAGGTTACGAGGTAGGTCATCCATCCACTTCCAACTGCATGACATGGGTGAATGGGCTAGTATGCAGACTGTGTGAAGAGATGGACACTGAGGGAGCAGACGGGAGACACTTTATGCAGATGGGAGACCTTATTACGCAGGAGAAAAGAAGAAAGTTATATTGCTGGCATCCAAATTGAGCATGAATACGACAAATTTAAATGTTGATGGTGCTGTCTGAATGTGGATGTGAAGCAAGCGACGAGTGTGAAGTGTCTATATTTCATACTCTCCGTGGTGACCAAACACTGTCGAAAAAAGGTGTCAAAACGAAACGAGAAAATCGGGAAACGATTTGGAGGTGGGAATTTAGGGGAAGTGAATTACTATTTTCGATTAATCTTTACTACGAATTTGAATTCTCAAATTATGAATTGGATAAATTGAAGCTTTTTCTGTCTTTTCTCTTTAGAATCAAAGTAAAGTTGTTAATTACTTTATAAAAAATATAAGTGTAAACTACTAAAATATATGTTTTCATTACATATGAAAATTTAAAAAATATAATTTTATGGCTAACATTATATGTAACATTTTTCCTTGATTAACTTTTTTCTTTCTTTTAAAATTATTCACAATTTAAATAAAGACAACTTTGCGCTAAAATCGATTGTTTCTGGACCCCGATTTTCGAGCGATTTTAATGCCTTTAATCGTAGTGGTGTAAGGTATCCTAAGGCTGCGTATACATGCATGTAACAAAACGGGAAACGAGCCACGAATTACGGGAAAGGAATGAAGCAACAGCAGACGCGAAACGCCACTTGCAGTTACTTCGTCCCTTTCGCTTAATTCGTGGTTCGGTTCGCGTTTGGTTACATGTATGTATAGGCAGCCTACAAATGTCACGTTTTTGGTTTGTGTATTCCTCTCCACAATTTTTCTCCAACTTGACTTTTAACCAAAATAGTAGAGTATAGGCATCCTTATGAAATTAATTTCTATTTCTGAATTGAGTTTTCTTTGTGGGACCCTACCAAGGTAATAGTTATGTATAAGTTTTTAGTTTTATTTAAAAAGGTTCTTTGCTTTTTGTAAAGATTTGCATCAAGCATCGTTAAATATTTTAATTATTTGTGTTGCTGAAACCAAGTTGGTAGTTTCAATAATTCTAAAGAAAATTTCGCATACGTGTCATAGAATTGACTCACTTTTAGTCAATAGCACGTGACAGTGATAATTTATATTCCTTTCTCCCACAATAACAAACACCAAACGCAACAATGTGCGTAGTTAAGGTGTATATTTTTCGTAATATCCGTTTAACAACCTAGCAAATTGGAAATTGTTGAACAATATCTGTTAACATTCATCTAGAATATTGCTGCAGTTTGCGATAGATATACAGACATTCAAAGACTAAGTAGTGTACGCCAGGACAAAGAAGTTATAGTACTACATAATATTACAAAAAACGCTTTTACATAAAAATAACATTTGGGAAGTTTATTTTTTTTTTGCAGTCCCAGGCATATATCGTATTCAAGTCATCGTCGATAGTCCAAAGAACCGTTCGCAAAAAATGTTTCTTCTAACACGTCTTATAATATGAAATCGTAAAAGACAAAAGATACTAGAATCTCGAATGTCTTTAATCATATTCTTGTGGACATTTCGCGAACTTATGTTTCTTTCGAATAGTGAAACTATTACAATATTGCTAGGTTTAAAAACAAGTAACATAAAATTAAATGCTTTATTTTGTGAAACGCACACCATGGTAATAAAATTCGAACAGGATGAGGTAGACGTACAACACTTACATACCATTTTGCCGTAAAAATAATATGATATTAGAGTTTCTGTCCGGGACGACTTATTTTTAGATTCGTAACATTTCGAAATAAAAATGGAAAGGTGACCACCCAATTTTGAATATTGGAATTTTTTCACAAAAGGTGTTAGGCAAGGCTGCGTAATGTCACCATGATTATTTAATCTATACATGGATAATTATATGCAAGAATTGAAAGAGGTGGGATTGGGTCCGAAATTGAGTAATCTGAAAGTATGTTGCCTGTTGTATGCTGATGATGCTGTGTTGATTTCTAACACTATGGAAGATCTTCAGTCTCTCGTGTCTAGGATGAACGAAGTATGTATGAAGAATGAGTTAATGATGAATGTTAAGTACGTCTAAAGTTATGGTAATTGAAAGAGAGAGTACGAAAAGAGTGTGCAATATAGTTGCGAATGATGCATACTTGGAGCAGGTGAATGAGGTTATGTATCTGGGTGGTATGTTTATGAGAGACGGGGAGGCTGATAGAGATATTGAAAGAAGGGTAAATGCAGGTAACTCCATTAATAGAGGACTGAACGCCATTGGCGCCAACAAAAAATTGTCCAAAGAAGCGAAACTAGCCGTCCATTATGGAGTGCTGGTACTTACCTTGATGTATGGCAGTGAGGCATGAAACTGGCAGAGGAAGGGTGAAAGTAGACTCATCACTGAGACGTATGTTTGTTAAAACCATGTGCGATGGTGTGAGAAACGAGGAGATCCGCAAAGAATGCAAGGCTGGTGTAAGTGTAATAAGTAAGATTGAGAAAGGAACGCTCAGATGGAATAAACGAGAAAAGGAGTGTAAGGAAAATATATGACGCAGATGTGAATGGTAGAAGAAGCCGGGGAAGAGTGTGTGCCAAAATTGTTTGGCGGTCCGATAGGTACACATGATACATACATAACTTTAAATGAGAAAAAAATTACAAAAACCGATTTTTTGGTTTCTTACCTGAAATGACTTTTGAAATCTTGAAGGCCAATGTTGAAAACGTCATTGACTTAAACTTTAAATAGATTAATAGACTTAAACTTTTAATAGACTTAAACTTTTAATATGAAAAAAAATAGCAGCACATACCTCTTGTCATGCTGTATTATATTGTGTATATTATTAATATCTGCTTATTAATATCTAATACATCATTAATATAAATATATTCTTATGGTCCTGCCAATTAAAGACACGGTCATTGTCACCCATCAATATTTTATAAGACAAGTTACAACGTTCGTCCCTTTCGAATGCTCCATGATAAAGTTGATACAACCTCTGCCTGGTTTTACTTTACGTATTGAATAATATCTTTGTATTGACTTGAAATACAATTGTTAATAAATATTATCGTTTATTGGCATCAATAAATTGCCAATTATAAAAGCGATATCGTTTCTTGTTTAAATCGCATTTCTCAATTATCTGTGGTTCAGATGGTATCGTACTTGCATATAAATGATTTTATCTGCATGGGAATGACGGCTAGATTTACAGGAATGAACAAGGCCAAATATACACTAAGTTAATAAATATTAGTTACTAGTATATTAATCGAACACTAATTATACCTAAGATCTTTTTAATTGTTCAATTATTGTTCGGTGTGCAATTTCAAACTGTATGTAAAAATAATGTTAGGATGTGTTGGATTTCATTAAGTTAGTAAATATCTTTATCTTTATCTGATTGGAGATAGGTAGTGTACTTATTTTGGGTGACAACTCAGATTAAAATCAACTTAGAACCTCTTTTGAAAAGTCATTAAAAGTGATGCAAAAAATATATAAAAATTGGTTAAATAGGTTAGGTTACGGGCTATTTTAAAAGTATTTTTTTCATAGCTTTTAATGACTTATCAAAGAAGTATTGAATTGAGTTGATTCTGAGTTGGCTTGGAACCCGTGTTTTGCAGTGTTGAATGAAGGCTATGTTTAAATTTTAAACATGCATTATTATCTGTGCAGAAAAAAAGAAACTTTAAGTTAGACAGTTACTAAAAATAGTCGTATTTTTAACCAAGTTGGCGCTATGTAAATTATCTATCGATCACGATTAATATTCAGCAATAATGTAGTGTAAACGTGAATCAATAATGTTTGAATGAATTTGAATGCATCAAAACGATCCACTATTTCGGTAGTATGAGGTGTGCGTTATTCCCGCGTGAAAATTTTCACGAACAATGAACTCAAATTTGCTTTGAATTTAATTGTCATTTTAAAATTGGAACCGATGGTTTCAAGAATACTTCAGACAAGCGATCGAGTAGGTAGACAGTATACCCACCTGTCATTAGCAAATTATGAATAATTCTTCATTTGAAGTGTTTAATTCTTTTGTTTAAATTTTTGACAGATCTCGTGAAGTTTATGAGGTAACAGTGTTCATTCGGTAGATGTAAATTTTTGATGGTATCTCTGATTTGTCAACGAAAAAAATTTAATCTACATATATTATAAAGAAACTTGACAAAACTTGTTTTTGAAAGAATCATGAGATAAATATCTTATGAATACTTTCAGCTTCACGAATCCTATGATTACAATATCCGGTGTTTTGCACGGGTCTGCAGTAAAAGTAAGTAAATAATTTTCATTCCGTAGTACCTACTTACAATGTTTGACCTGAGATGATCGTTCCGTCTTCACCAATATTAACAAGAATTATCATCAAAATTCTTAATGCACTTTTACAGAGACAATCTTGAATCCCATTTGCAGCCTCTTGAGGAAAAATTTGTTTTCTTTTGCTTTACACGAAATATGACTTGTGCCTTGGTCAATCTAGATATTCTAGATCAATCCAGATTGAATTTATAGATTTTAGATCAAGACTTCAGAGCATCAGACTTGTAAGATCTTAAAATACATTTATCTTTTGGTGACGTCTTTCACCCGCACCTAAGATTTACACCGAATATGTGCCTACTATCGTCAAAATTTCATTTTGATTACACGGTAATTTTTTCAAATCGATCTTTTTAAGTTCATTTCATAAAAATTCTCCAGTCCTAAAGAGTCTTTCAATTTAAATATCATCTATACTTTTGCCACAAATTTTCTCATAAATGTAATGTCAACAGCAATAGTAGAGAGCACATAAAGGTATTGAGGGCAACGAGCGGGCTGACGGACTAGCAAGGATAGGTGCGAAAGCACCACTTGTGGGATCCGAGCCGGCCGTAGGAGTAGCAGCTTGCCACACAAAACCACATATTGATAGGTGGGTTAAATCCCAGCACTGTAATGAATGGGAGAGGGCACCTGGAATGAGACAATCTAAAGTACTCATAAAAGGACCATACCCTAGAAGAACCAGGAAACTACTCAATATGGACTGAAACTTGCTGAGGGAACTGGTAGGACTACTAACGGAACACTGCCATCCCAGGAGACATGCAGATATTGGGAGTGGAAAACACCAATAGATGCAAATATGAAGAGGATGAAGAGACTCCAATTCAACTATGGTGCCAATGTCCTGCCCTGGTGGGAACTAGGCTCAGATACCATCTAAACACCAATAGTTGCAGGAAATGTGAAGAGGATGAAGAGACTCCAATTCACCTACGTCCTGCCCTGGTGGGAACTAGGCTCAGATACCATCTAAACACCAATAGTTGCAGGAAATGTGAAGAGGATGAAGAGACTCCAATTCACCTATGGTGCCAATGTCCTGCCCTGGTGGGAACTAGGCTCAGATACCATCTAAACACCAATAGTTGCAGGAAATGTGAAGAGGATGAAGAGGCTCCAATTCACCTATGGTGCCAATGTCCTGCCCTGGTGGGAACTAGGCTCAGATACCATCTAAACACCAATAGTTGCAGGAAATGTGAAGAGGATGAAGAGACTCCAATTCACCTACGGTGCCAATGTCCTGCCCTGGTGGGAACTAGGCTCAGATACCATCTAAACACCAATAGTTGCAGGAAATGTGAAGAGGATGAAGAGACTCCAATTCACCTATGGTGCCAATGTCCTGCCCTGGTGGGAACTAGGCTCAGATACCATCTAAACACCAATAGTTGCAGGAAATGTGAAGAGGATGAAGAGACTCCAATTCACCTATGGTGCCAATGTCCTGCCCTGGTGGGAACTAGGCTCAGATACCTGGGGAGACATACAGTAGAACCAGAAGAACACATTAAGAGTGGCAATCCTGGTGAACTTTATTAAAGGAACTGGGTTGTTATTAAAGGATTGAGGTAAAATGGGAGATAGCACAATGGGCCTATGGCCTAAGTGCTCACTGGAGCTACTTGTAAACCGTCTCCGCCTTTAAAAAAAAAAAAGAGAGCACATGTAAAATCATTCAATTCTTGTGTTTTAAATAGAGTGTCATCTGCGTATAAAATTTATCTTCTCCAAGCATAAACTTTCTCATAAAAGTATGTTTATCGGAAGTCACATGCCAGTTAAGTATTTGTTTGTTCATAATAAAATAAAAGGGCCTAAAAACTTATAACTGTACAGTGCTCTTGAGGTGATTTTTCACACAAACGGCGCTCTACAAATTATCCCATTATTATTATTATTTGCAGTGTGAGCTACGTTGTAACCTTATTTCTGAAACATGCGTCACAGTGAAAAGGAAATAGAGACGTTACAAGTTACATCGGATCTATCAACATCATGCTTTTAATGCGATTTGCCAGTAGGAAAAAATGATGAAATCGTCGACTCTGGCATTGTTCAGTTTAACAATGTACAAAAAACGTTTAGAAAACACACGACAATCCGGAACAATTTCTTATTGTTTTGAAATATCAACGAAAACCACAACATAAAAAAGAATTGATGCACGCATCAAAGAGCCTTTTAAACTATTCATTTGGAAACTGAAATGGAAGTTTTGAAAACTTTCTTTTTACTAAGAGGTGTGTATTTTTAACCAGGCCACTCGAAAAGAACATTCAGTATAAAAGTTCAGTTTATTTGTATTCGATGGCCAAACTATCTCAGAGTTGTTTGGATACTTTTTGATGAGGTGATTTAAAATTACTTTCCAATATGGTTAAGTTTTCATTGCATGTACCGGTCGAGCAGTTGGCGTCACGACTACCGTGTTACGCGAAGCGAATAATGAGCGATGTGAAATTTTAAATTGAATGATTTGCAAGAACTGTAAAGTATCGGTACCTACTCAGAAGCGATTTATTTTATAGCGTAATAAGGAAAATATTGCTGTGGACTAGTATTAAACCAACCTGGCGGCCGCAGTGGTAGGCGGTAGTGGAATAATTTTATTTTGATATGGCTTTTAATAACAAGCATTTCAATGGCACGGTGAATCTAAGACTTGATTAGATATTAAAAAAAAATTCCCACGTTTTCATATTGAAAAATTTAACGAAATTATAAACATTTTTCGATCTGGCTTTCAAATTTTTTATGTAAAAAAAATGTTTGGTGCAGTTCACACGCGGTAGAAGTGAAACCATCAGAAAACAAAATAGACAAGAGTGGGGAGGCTACGAAGCACCGCACAAAGAGGAGACCGATTTTTCTACCTCATTTTCTCGCAGACTAAATCCTGTAGATTTGTGTTTGTCCCTTTTTAGTGCCGCTTTTACGTTTCATCGGGTTTCAAATCACAACGGTGCTAAAGAAGTTTTCACTTCGTTGTTTGTTTCGTACCTTTGCGTTCGTATACCTTTCATCCGATTGCGATGAAATTTGTTGAGTTGTTGTGCGCACGCTCGCGAAGGATATGTGTATACAATGATGAGGTTTAGCGTTTTGAAATTTTTATAAATTTTATTATTAATTTTAGCGGCAGGGGGGGAAGGACGGAGGGTGAGGGTAACGGGGGAGCGAACGGGGACGCATGGGAAAGTAGCGGTAGGGATAGCAGGGGTAAATTTGGAAAACCGCGACTCTAAAAGAACATCAATGAACAGAATTAAAACCCAAACACTTTCTTTCTTTGGTTTAGTTATAAATTCAGATATAGTTAGGAGAGCTAAGGCCTATTTAATGGTAATGTCAATAACTTGTCATCGTTCCCGAGCATGACTGCACATCGTTAACGTAAAAACCACAGTACACGTCGAATAAATTGATAACACTTAGTCGTTATGTACTGTTTTTTTTGTTTGTTGGCGACGTGCAGTGATAGCCGGCGTGGTCTAGCGGTAAATAATAATTGGATGATTTATATAGCGCCGTTTTTGTGAAAAATCACCTCAAGGGCGCTGCGCAAACTTACAATACATTTCTAAAATCTAGAAAAACTACAAACTAGACAAACAATTAAAACAACTAATGGCTAAAAATTGCATCCACAGGTTCATAAGAAAATATATGTACAATTTCTCGACCAATGAACGCGATGCTTCTTAAAAATGTATACAGGACCATACTTACCTGGGAGGTCGCTTGAAATTAACACTGTTTATTGTCTATTAAGAAATTTAGATAAAGTTCCCACGCAGAGGACATTATTGTGTACACTTGTTATATGTGTTTAATCCTGAAATATATTTTAATATTAGTATAAAATACATTCTTTGATGAGTGTATTTTGGAAATCAAAAGCAACATTTTATAGTGGGCGGTACAGTAGTACAAGGATTTGATCTTCCTAAATGTGATTCGTAACGAGACAGATTGATGTGCAAAGATTCAAGTAATTAGAAAATTAATTAGAAAAGTGTAATTAAGACATATCATAGAAAATAAAAGTATGAACTTGATCTTGACTCGCATATCCGTCGCGGGATCGAATCCCATATCATTTAAAATAATATATGGTATATTTGCGGCACATTCCAGGGTGGAAGAAACTCAGTATCGCCATTCAGAATTGAAACGTTGCTTGAAATGGCTTTAGCCGTGTTTGGTGACCAGATCTGAATAGTCAAGCATTTCCCAACCTTCCTGTTACCCATCTCCTTCCCCTCCCCACCACCTTCAGCCTCACAACATACCTCAATCGGAGATGCCATAGTCTCACTGGTTCCAGACGGGAGCAGTTGGGACTCTTGTGCGGTATTCATATAAAAAATAAATTAAAAAAGTTATACTTGAGAACGATTATAAGATACCGACATTGCAGATAAAAACCTTTACCCATCAACCGTGCTAGACGCCCAGGTGTTCGAACGAACATTCGTCACATTAATCTGTCACTATCATAAATCGGTAATTAATGAACACCATTAAGGTCTTTTGATGACTTTTGACTTGATCAATAGATACTTTTGTCTTGTATTTGTTTCATAACTATCTACTGCTCTTAGGGATGTCTTATTTGAGATATTATGTTGAGAATTGAAAGGCTTTTATGAGCAACGAAAAATAATAGTCTAACCAATTTGTCAGCTCATGTGTGTGCCATAATTACAAGAATCTATTAAAAAAATTGCTACCTACTTGCGCTAACCTAGTTTCAAATATTAACGACATACCTATGTGACCACATAGAACATATGCATACTTGCACACTGCACATTACATTTTTTTTATTTTTTTTTTATTTAATATAGATATATAAGTTTACAGTGGTGTTAATATAAATTACATATTGGTTCAGAAATTCTTTAAAATTGCAATCTCACCAAAGAAGAAGCTAGTTCTTGTGCTTGATGAGCGAGTTACACTAATTATGACAGAAATAGAATAACATTATGCAATAGGTAAGTATATGATGGGAACAATTGAAACTTCTGGATCATCTATCTATATATGAAGATGTACATACAATGGGATATGGTTACATACTAAAATATTGTGCACTATAGAGAAATTCGAAAAATCTAAATTAAATAGAAATGAATATAGATTGACAATACATAGAAAGAAAGAGAAAACAGGTACTTATTTAATTAATTATTCCTGATGAAGTGTTGCTTCAGTTTGAGTTTCAGTTTATTGATGTCTTTGATTTTTTTTATTTCAATCGGAAGATTGTTGAAATACTTTATTCCTAAATAGATGTAATTGTTTTGCATTAGTTTGGTATTAAATTTTGATATTTTGATGTTGTCTTGATATCTTTTTGATTGGTGGGTTTCAAATTTTTTGACGATATTATCTTTGTAAATTTGGATAATTGCATTTTTCTTGAAGATATTCTCTACTCGAGGCACCGTGAAATCTGCGAAAAGCGTTTCTGTTGGATATGTGGAGGGTTTCTTTAGGATTACTTTAATGATTAGATTCTGGATCACTTTGATCGGGATAAGAATATTGCTTGGTTATTGTTTTGATCTTTTCATACAAAACTTAATTTTGTTTTTGACGCCAAAATATTTGGTTAAACTGAATACGTTTTTGGTAATCCAAAGGTGTAGCAAATATGTAGTACGGAGATGTAGTACTTTATTAATTTTTATTTCAAAAGTAGAAATTTAACATTCGGGAGGCGGGAATGGGTACCGCCGCCTTCCCTTCCTGAGGGAAATTCTTTTCCTCAAGGCCTCCTGTGGGGAGCTCATGTAAAAAAAAAGTTATATATTTTTCACGATTTTGAAGGTAACTTTGGCAAGGTAACTTTGACAAGGTAACTTTGGCATTTGTGATTTAATGATTATATCAAAAAAAATAATATTGTGCTACCTACTATTTAATATAATGAAATATGAAATAAAAAAATATAACTCAATAAAAACGCATTTTGGTGAGCTTAAAATAAAATTACAAAAGACGGATTTATTTTAGAACACAATTTTTTGGTGCATAAATTTAAAATTTCGACCCTTAAAAACGCTTTTTTACGATATTTTATATTTCGTAATATTTGCATAGCTAGTTGGGCAAGGTTATTTTTTTAATATTACCATAAAAAATTGTGAAGTTGACTTTTTTAATGGCTTATAATATATTATTTAAAACACAACTAAATACTACAAATTTGTTTTATCTTTCGATTAAAAAAATACCTATTCATTTTGATCAAGTATTTTGGCCTCAAATCCAAATTAAAGTATTGTATTAAAAAATACCTAATTTTGGTTGTATATATAAGTGCATGCGTGAATTGATGAAATTTTATTCCTGCGTAATGCGTTAAATTATTTAATTTTCAAAACAATAGAACTAATACCTAAGTTTAAATTATATCAGACACGCGGTAAGGTAAGATAAGGTACCAATGTTATTTTATTAATTAATAAAATAACATTGCTGCTTAGTTCTGTTTTTTTTTTTTTCATCTTTCTTAAATATTTTAGTTTACATTCAGTTAGTCTTTATAAATACCTATCTGTGAACATTAATAATTGGTCTGTTTTTTATTATTCTCTTATGTATATTATATTACTAAGACTGTTTATGTTCCTTAAATAAATAAACAAATAAACAAATAATTTATTTATTTATTTATTAATAAACGCCCTTTTTCGGGGCTTTTACATATATAGCATAGAAAAAACATTTTATTGTACATAACTGAACTGCCTCAATAACAATATTTTATATTTATTCAAAGATAAATTGAAGATGTCCACTGACTTGGTATAATTGTTTCCCTTCATTAGTATTCTGGGTAAAGAGGAATACATATGGTAGTTAGTCCCAGAATTTCTGCACTGAAATAAATCCTGACTTCTAGTATTACGATGTGGAATTCGGAAGCTTATCAATTCAAGTAATACCGGACTATCAACTAAATCATTTAGAATTTTATATAAAAATACCAAGTCAGTGAAAATTCTTCTGTCTGACAATTTAAGCATATTCATATCGTTTAAAATTGTGTTGTAGTTTAACATATTTGCTGGAAAACCCATTTTTAAATTTAGAAAACGTAAGAATTTGTTTTGTATTCTTTCAACAGCTTGTACGTGCATATTATAATGAGGATTCCAGACAGGAGAATTGTACTCAAGTTGGCTTCTAACATAAGTAAAATATAATAGTTTAATACACTTTATATTGTTAAAGTTTCTAGTTAGCCTAGTTAAAAACCCCAACATTTTTAAGCCCTTAAATAATAATGCTTTATTTGAAACGTGTCTTTAAGTTGTTTAAATGTTAGACATATATGTTGTAATTTTTCAGATTTACTAATATTCAAAATATAAATGTCTTTTTTTGAAACTCAATAATCCTAAGGTAGATATTGTATTATAAATAATTCCGCTTTCGCAATTCCGACAATTATAATAACGCGTGATTTCTCATGCGCCTGCTCTACTACTTTTATACTTCTCCTTTTTTCCTTGAGGTTAATTTAGACAACCTCGTCTTACGGGTCTACTATTCGTATTTCGACCGATTTCTTACATATCTCCCTTAAACATTTGAAGTTTTTAAGCTCTTAAAAAAATATATGTAATTTTTGAAGATAATATCTAGATACGTTCCACGCCGAAACGCAAATTATATGATATTCCCTCGATAGAAAAAAATCGCAAAGTATGCTCCGAAAATTATTTTAAACAAGTCTATTTCTTTTATTTTACAAGTTATATTTGTGAAAAAATTCACAATGTTTCTTTAAATGATACTAAAGATACGTTCCACGAGATTTTTGCTCTATTTTAAACGAGTCGTGTTTTATTAAGCTTTTTCGCAATTTTCGCTACTATTCTACGACTCAACATATTAGCGCGCTCTGTCCAACACTCGTAATTACATATCTCTCCATCTTCTTCTTTTTCATCGCCGTGCGTTTCAAAAGTGCGGCCTTAAAGAAAATATCAATTATCGCTTCTTTTTTTATCTACCCGTTAATATTAGTTTTTAATTAAAACGAAGAAGTTACGTACACTGTGATTTTTAGGACAGATATTTTTAGTAAAATTAACAATAAAAACACCTAATTAAACGTTACTTATGTTAAAAGGTAATAAGTCTGACTGCCACTAAAGCGTCCTACCCAACCATGGATCGCCTCATATATTAAATTCCGATTTTTTTAAGATTATAAAATTATCTTCAACGTGTTTTGCAGTATTTGCTGCGTGCAAACAAAGATTTACATAGCTACTTAATAGGAATGAGCCATCCATGTATAATGTATAAAGCTGATGTCATCTACTCGAAGTTTACTCGTATGTGTCACTATAAACGGGTCATCACTTTTACCGACTTTTACCACAGCCACAGTGGGAATTTTGTTGGTGTGTTCAGGATTTTTCGATTCCTCGTTGCTGAGGATCGTGACTCCCAATCCAACAATCCACAAAATGCGCCTGCTCTCGACACAGAATTTCCTAGGGAGACAGGAAATGCGTTTGCAATTAAATTCATTTAATTTATTGCTTTAAAAACATTACAAATCATACATTTTAATGCGTTTTTAAAGCACATTTGCACAAAAGCATGATATGAAACATCAGCAGTTTGTATATCAACTACACTAGCAGGAGTCAACTACTCCCAACCGTCTAGAGCCAGTGAGAATATGACATCCCTCATCAAGAGACTGGAGGTAGAGGGAAGACGAAGGGATGGGAGGGACGTGGGGGAGTATCTGACAATTTAGATCTGGTCACCAAACACGGCTAAAGCCGATACTGAGAATATTTTCCACTCTAGTACAAGTCGCAAATATACTGCATAATATTTTTTAATTAAAAATAAATTATGAAATAACACAAACTAATAAAATATTACTTGCGCACTCCGGGATTTAAACCCACGACCTCTCGACCATGAAGTTTGTCACTTCCTGACTTAAATTTTCGATTTTTTTTCTAAACTAACTAGAACCAGAACACCTCGGCTTTCCTTTCCATCTGATTACTATACTACGAGTACACTACAAGAATGCTGTATCTACTCTTTTTTGTTGATTAAATTCGCTAAATTCTTGGTAGTTTTTTTTTTAAATTTTCCTCCGGCTTTTTCATAAATGTGCAACGGTAGTCTCTGAAGATCTCCTTTTAGAGGCAGCTTCACAACAAGTCGGTATTCGAATTGAATCAACTCAACAGTAAGTTTTATCCCGACCGGCATGACCAATGGCAAGTTGGTCCTGCAGAACAGTCTATTCTGTCGGTGGCGGAGATAACCATCGGGAACGTAGAGATGAATGACCTCCATGATAACCGAGTTTTCAAACCATTCGCGAATCAGGCTGAAGAAATGCAAAGTGTACATCACTTCTGACCCATAAATGGTTCATTCCGAACATACCCAAAAGAACGTCGGAACGATAGAGCCACGTGTAGTAACCACACTCCCTCGCGTAAAGAAATCTCAGAAATTTCTTTTGAACTCTCTCCAACATGTAACGAGGGACTACTTTACTAGGTGCAGACTCCAAATTACCGACCCACTTTCAAGTCTACTCCTTACTAAGGAATTTAATAACATTATGAGAACCCGGGTATCTCTAAAATTCCTTACAGTGCGTAGAACAAAACCTAGCATTCTCAAAGAAGTGACAAGCCATCTCAATGTGAGCGTTAAATGTCAGCCTACTTTCAATCATGATTTCAAGTAGTCACGTATTAAATAAAGTTGAATAAATAAAAATTAAAAGAAAATTAGCTCACCTCCACCGTCGTTATCTACAATACTACGAGACAAGACAAGGCTGCATTCAAACTACGAGTATTTACCTAGATACAAACTGGATTAATTATTAATATGCACGAGTAGGTAGCGAGTACGCAATACAAAAACTCATCAGCATATGACCTCAAAACACGCAATGCAATTCTAATTGTTGTCCGGCGTCAGACCTCTCTGAATTAATATTTAAATAATATGTAATGAACTCAAGTCAATCGGCAGCAAAAAATACATATTTAGATTCTTTGGGCGGACGATAAATGGGAACAAACGTGGAACAATCGAACTTTGATGTTTGCACGTACAAATATTTTGTATTAGTCAATACACAAGAATTGATCTTTGTGGAGCTACAGTGAGCTCATTCGATGTTTTTGGTTTGGTTGTATAGTTCTCATGAGATGTTTGATGCCCACGTATTATTAAAATTGTTCTTCGTGCATCAAATTTTTATTTTTTTTTTTTTTATTTTTATTTATAAACAGAAACAAACAGTACATTGGTTACAGTGGTGAAAAACAATTTACAAATATTAAGTATATTTCATGATGGGTACCTATAACATGTTTCTTTGTAGTATATATGTATATTAAGTAATTACCGGGTGCGTAGTGGGTAGGTGTGTGTGTGGTTGTGTGTGTGTGTGTGTGTATGTGTGAGTATGTTTGTATGTGTGAGTATGTATGTACGTGTGAGTATGTATGTATGCGCATTGAACAATTCACGTCATTGACATGATGCTCTTTTTAAATTTGGTCAGTGAATCGAAGAAAATGTCGATGTTAGAATTTAGACAAATAGTATTGAAAGTATGAAGAGCACGATTGATTGGTGAATTAGTTGCTGCATTCGTCTTGTAATTAAGGGTGTGGAATAATTCTGTATGCCGTGTACGTCTTAAGGGTATGTTAAAATTAACTAGGGAAAGAAGATCGGTACAGTCAATGTTATTATTTAAAATTTTGTGTATGAATGTCAAATCAGCTATTGCTCGCCTTTGTTGAAAAGTTTGAAATGTGCAGTCGAAGTTATTGTTGAATTTGAAGGTTAGATATTTTATAAATTTGTTTTGAATTCGTTCTATGCTATCTATGTATACTTTGTACTGCGGGTTTCAAATTGGCGAGGCATATTCCAGTGTACATCTGACTAATGCAAAATATAACAATACTATTATTATTATCATTTTAATAACTGTTGTATGCCATGCATACACAAGTGAACTATATGTTTAAACCCTTTTTTTTCAAGAACCTATACATATAAACCTTTTTTTAAAGTAATATGTTAATACGCTTTTAACTTTCCAATTTTATGTTTTATTCTTTCTTTTCTTTTCATTTCTTCAATTTTCCCTCTTTTTGTATAAATCATGGTCCATATATATTCACACTTATCCTAATTTGACTGTCCTAAAACGGGAATCATCCTAGTTGGACAGTCAAAACATTTTATAAATAATGTACATAAATGTATATTTTACTAAATAAAAATGAAATAAATAAATAAATAAATAAATATTGTACGCGGGTTACTGAACACTTTACTTATTCGAAGAACAAAACCAAGCATTTTATAAGACCTGTGAACGATCGAGTCGATGTGCTTATTAAATATGGTAAAAAGAAAGGTACTATTTTTATAAAAACGGCACTTGGTTATCTGGGGTTAATTTACGTTAGTGGGTGGCCTATGGCAGGGTTGTTTTTCGTTTTTTTTAGACAAAAAATCATCATTTTTTAACCCACTCTCACATCTAAAACTAAGCAATCCAATTATGAAGATTGAGATGGTAATCATTGCAAGCAGTTTATAATAATAAGATGGTGTTATGAATAAAAGTTTTCTTTAAAAAGCGAATTGGTAAAACCTTGACTAAAAGATAAAACGTTAATTAGTGATAGAATAATAGTGTTTATTTCAGCCGAACAGGGCGGTGAGTGCAATACTCTGCCAGCCATATAAAAGCATAATTATATAAAATTCCAATAAATAATAAGATTAAATAGAATATACAAGATAAGATAAGATAAAATATTTTTTACTGAACTGGTATTTGAAAGTTTGAACCTGCATTATTTGGTTTTTCAATTGATCCATATTCGTACGAAAGTTACGAAACTAGTTGACAAAGTAGGTGTATTAAAAATTAATCAAAATTCGGTTTTGGTATAGCGATAGGCTAACCCAAGTTGGAAATTGGGAGACTAACCCATGTTGCTTAGTTTGATAATTAATCTGAATTTAATCTGAAATTAATCAAAATTAATTCATCTGAAATTAATCAAAACTAGGTTTTGGTATAGCGATTGGCTAACCCAGATTAGAAATTGGGAGACTAACCCATGTTGCATGGTTTGTTAATTAATCTGAATTTAATCTGAAATTGATCAAAATGAATTAATCTGAAATTAATCAAAACTAGGTTTTGGTATAGCGATTGGCTAACCCAGATTAGAAATTGGGAGACTAACCCATATTGTTTAGTTTGATAATTAATCTGAATTTAATCTGAAATTGATCAAAATGAATTAATCTGAAATTAATCAAAACTAGGTTTTGGTAGCGATTGGCTAACCCAGATTAGAAATTGGGAGACTAACCCATGTTGCTCAGTTTGATAATTAATCTGAATTTAATCTGAAATTGATCAAAATTAATTAATCTGAAATTAATCAAAACTAGGTTTTGGTATAGCGATTGGCTAACCCAGGTTGGAAATTGGGTGACTAACCCATGTTGATTAGTTTAATTGTTAACTAAGCAACGGCCTTTATCATTTGCTGAAGAAGCACAGAAGGTACATTATGAATTACGTCTAAAAGTCACATTATCTAATATAATTTTTATGTTTTCAAAATATCTTCATATAGGTACATGGTCTTTATAACTCTGGTGGGGAGGTTAACAAAAATTGCAAAGTGCTAAAAACCGTTTTCTGTGATTCATAACATATTACGGAAATCGCTACGTTTGTACTGCGGTGAGCTGGCTTGTAGGAATGGTAGGTACCCGACTGCAAATATGTATTTATCGTGTGGTTTGACATTTTGAACTGAAGCGTCAATAAACAATTCCGACAAAGACAAACTAATCATAATAAAGCTGCACGACTGGATGCCCACACCTCTACATAATACAATGTACTTAGCGGACTGAATGCTGTAGAAATGAGATCCCTGAGGCGTGTTTGTGTAAAACCACGTACGATCGTGCAAAAATGTGGAGATTTGCGAAGAATGCAAGATTGACGACAGAGTGAATATTAAAAAAGGGACGCTATTTTTACATTAGCTCCACACAGGAGGCCTTGAGGAAAATAATTTCCATCAGGGCCTTTGTCATCTTAGGGGATGCTTTGTGGAGGGTATTTCTAAGGAAAGGAAGAAGAGGAAATTCTGAAAAAGAAAAAGGTATGTAGGGTGGGTAGGAATTCGGGGTCGGTGTGTCCAGGAGTGACGGACTTATGAATCCATCCCTCTAACTGCGGTGCAAGGCGATAGGTCGAGAGAGCCCGATCAAAAGATAAGTCAAAAAGAGAGGTCAAAAGCTTCCTCTACCAGCCTCTCTCGATCCGGCCCCCACGCAGCAAGTGGACAGACGCATCCGCCGCCAAGACCCGAACTGATCTAACCCCATTAACACGGGCATCCCTGTTCAACTACCAAACGTAACAAACACTTGGGATGACCTATGGCAGAGGTGTATCCAATAAATGGTTACCGGGGCGGCGAAACCCATACCCGCCTCCCAAATTGTAAACATAGATGGTTTTGGCGTGTTGAGAGAATGTTAATGGTAGAAGAAGTCGGGGACAGCTCAGGAAGACACGCCACGACTAAGTGAACCAAATACTTGAGTCAGGCCGTGTCAAGAGTCAGAATAACAGAAGAGTATGTATAAGACGATGTATAAATGTGAATGAGGCAAGAAGTTGTTTGGCGATCCGTTCTCACTGCCTACCCGTCTTGCGAAAGGGCATGTTGGTTAGCTCGTGGTAAGTTACGTAAATTTTAGTGAGATATTACAACCACTGGAGCGACTAAGGTTAAAATATGGACTGCTTTTATTTTTCTGCAATTGACAGCGGTCCAAAATTGGACCACATTTTTTTTAAGCTCGTTGAAAAATCAGTTTTATTTTTAAACTATGGTTAATATTCATAAATAATTATTTTGAGTGGCTTTATGACAAAAGTAAGTGAATTTAAATTGACCAGTTCAAAGGAAAATATTGAATGTTTTTTTGGATTTTAATCATCCGGATATTAGAGTTTTATTTCTTCATAAACTTTCTACTTAAACTTACTTATAATTATTGGAATTTTTTATGTAGCGTTCTTTTTGTGAAAAATTTTCTAAATGGCGCTTAACCTAAGATACATTGCAAGTATGGCACTCAAAAACGTTTTGACGTTCGATTATAGTGCGTTTATTATGAGGTTTTATGAAATTCAGTAATCAGAAACCGAGATTATGATAAGTAAAGTATAGTTATAAATATTATTTTTCTGTTAACGCTAGACAAGTATTTCCGCATACCGCAAGATTAAAAACCATTGTTTGTTACCTACTACTGATAAACGCATTAGTTTATATATATAAATAAAAAGTACGTGGAAGAGCTATAAAAAAATTAAAAATAAATTGATATGTAATAAGACAATAGGAAAATCCTACAGATTTTTATTAATCATTTTACAGACTCTTATTTGGAAAACCTCTGCTAGATTTCACTCCAAGTGGTTCGCTACGTTTGGTGACAAAACATGCGGTGTGCGGTATATTGATCTCTCCAGTCCGACTATTTCGACCCTTAAGATGGGTTGTTTCAAAAAAATTGATGGATTCATCAAATATTTGAAGTTGATTTTCACGTTCTGTGTAAGTTCTATTCAAGTTCTGTTATTACATCGTTATAAGACAGTTGCTTCACAAAACTGAAACAATCACAGAACTTGAATAGAACTTACACAAAACGTGAAAATTAACTTCAAATATTTGATGAATCCATCAAATGTTTTGAAACAACCCATCCTAAGTCTTGCTTTACAGTTGGACCGATGGATTTATACATCCGTCAGTCCTGGACCCCAAATTTCTACCCATCCTTCATAGCTTTTCCTTCCTGGAACTTCCTAGCCTTCCTTTTTATAAAAAGATCATCCACACAGCATTCCAAGGATGACACAGACCATGAGGTATTATTATTTCCTTAGGGCCTCCTATGTGGAACTAGTATGAAAAAATGACACTGCGTTCTTTAGGCCTCACAATTTTCACCTCATGTGGATTTAAATTTGATTTAAAATTTTACCTGGCTGTTATTATAGACTAAGGTTGAGTTGTTTCACGGAAATCCTAATGTAACTTTGTCGTCAACTGGTCATTCAGCGCCATTTTGTTTTTTTTTATAGTTGAAAGGCCTCCATGATTTGCCGATTCTGCTTTTGAACAATTTGTGATCAGCAGACAACTATCACGTTATTAAGCTTGTCAGCTTATTACGTATAACTTAATGGAAAGCTATAACGCATCTAGATCGGAGTCCTTCCAAATTCCTTCCAACAGATTTTCCAAAAAAAACAAAATGGCGTGGAATGGCCAATTGATGACAATGAAAGCATCTCAATTTTAGAGGTCTTCTGTTTTTAGGTAGTGAAAAATTTGTTTCCAAAAAACCTTACAAAATTTTAACAATTTGCAAAGCAGCAAAATTGGACGATTATTTTTTTTCCCTATCGTTTAATCTGAATGTTAAGAAAATAAGTAATAAGTAATAATAGTTTATATTACCAATAAGAGCAGTCGGTATTTAGTACCAATCTACTTAAGTAGTAAAAAAAGCAGAGTGTGCAAATCGCACGCGGTAGAAATGAAACCTTCAGAAAACTTAAGTAGACAAGAGTGGGAAGGCTAAGAAGCACCTCACAAAGAGGAGACCAATTTTACTAAGTATCTCATTCTCTCGTAGACTAAATCCTATAAATGTATATATTTGTCTCTTTATAATGTCGCTAATTTTCGTTTCATCGAGTCTGAAAACATAACGGTGCTAAAGAAGTTTTCACTTTAAAAATTGCATTACACAAAAACACAAATTTTGAGAATGCGGCTCAATGTGATATAACTGAACAAGTCCCTGTAAGCAAATCGTCACGGAATTGTCATTATCACCATGATATAACTGATTAACATCGAGAGCATACTCCTCACAGTTCGGCTGCACCGGGACTCCATTATCACCAACACAGGTGCTTCATCAGGTACACTGCGTGCAAACAGCTGAACGATAACACGAATCGGAAGAATTAATCTGACTTGCTGTTTTGTTATTTTTGAAAGACGGATGACGAATAGTATTAATTATACTTATGGCGATTGAATATTTATTTTTGGAACGGAATAAATTCTAAAAACACTGTAATTTTATACACAAAACAAGTCAACGATAGTTATGAAGCAGGCACATTCCTTGTAATAATGTTTTGTATTGTTTGTTTATAGCGTTCTGTATCTGTTTTTTTTCTGAATCAAGAAATAATCAGCTGCTGTATAACTGTGACATCGTCAGGGCAGGATTTTTTTTTAATTTTTCAATCATTTTTGCAATCTTTAGAGCACAGGCGTTGGGTGGGAATAGCATTCCCACCCAACGCCTTCAGTCGGGAAACATGCCAAACGCGCGCCATTTGTACACAGTTGACAGTTATTACATGAGAATGGGTCGTTTCTACTACTCGTTCTTGAGTTCAACAGATTGGCTGTGGAACGATTGGTCGGCCCCTGTGTTTCCTCCCTCCTACAACAAGGGGCTCTTCAAGACCCATGTTCACTCCTTCCTCTCCTCAATAAAAACCCACGACACAGCATCCCCAAATATGACATAGGCCCTGAGTGAAATTATTTTCCAGTGTGAGGTTACTGTGAAAAAAGTATGTAAATTTAAAAAAATAGGTTTTTTGTCCCGAAAAGCTGTGGTTAGCTTTTTCAGCATACAGTAACACAGGTATCTAAATAAATTTAAAGGATTTATTTCACTGCGATTGAACTCAATGTGACTAAAATCTGCCTAATTATCTGCCCTTATGAAAAAATATAATTGATTAATTAACCTAACCCAACCAACGAAGTAACTATTGAATTTTTATGTTTATTATTTAATATTTATGTTTATGATTTAATATTTAAACTTAATAATATTTCACTGCAGAGGTAAACATTAAATAGAGGGGATGAACGTCCAAATGATTTTGTTTCGTCACGCAGTCAAAATTACACTCACACAAATTTGTATGAAGACTTGAATATTTAAATTGAAATTTCACCCCAAGACCTTATAAGAAAACACCATTAGGAGTAACTTTGAGCGCCCCTGAAAATAATTATACATAGGTAATAAAATTATAGATAGGTATTTAGGATGCACTATAACTCCAAATCTCAAGCTAGAGGTATAAAGTGAAAATAATTAACTGCGCTATTTAAATGTACTGTAATTATCACACACGTTTTTAAATAAATAAATCATGCCTCTAGGCTTGTTTCCGTTTGAGGTTGTGTTATGTGCGAACCTTTTCTCTTAAAATATATTTATCAGCATCTAGTATAGAAGTTTCTTCCCACCTGCATATATTATTAAATCTCTTGAAAAGAGTTGCGTGCCTCGAGCAAAAATTTCATAATGATTTCTCATGCCACGCTCAATCATCTAGCAATCAAAACTCCGCCATTATTAGAGTGTTTAAAGTAAGTTACATGGGAACAAAGGCGGATAAGGGTATCTTATTAAGTACAGATCATTATTCTTATTCTCACGATCAACCATCAAGATCCTTCTTTGAGTTTAGTACGAAAATTGAATATATCTGCATTACCGGCCTTGTGTGGGTTAACCAATCTATCGGTTATGATTTTATAAATATGTAATGCATAATTATTTGCAATCGGTATGATTGTTTATATTTAGTTCGTTGAGATTGTTTTGGAACTATTTATTCAATAAATCAAAACAATACAGTCTAATGTTTCCGGAAACTTGCAGTAGGTAATCTATTTCTGAAATAAATTTAAAAGGTAATAGGCGCTTTCCCAAAATTTTACAATCTATTACTTTAAGTGCTTATCTATAGTGGTGCATATGTAGATATACAAGAAGGAATGCCACAAAACTTTGTACGCTAATCGTGTCGTCGACATTTATTATACATCGTTCATTGTTTCTTTATTTAATTTGTGACTAAACTATTTGAATAATTGGTATTATATATAATGCAATGTCTTTTTGGGACGTCCACATCTTATTCTTTCATCCACTATTACCCTATATCCACGAACTTCGAAATTCAGAGCAGTCTAAATGGATCTACAATGGACATTGTTTTTTTGCTTGTTAATTTAAAATCTCATAGGTCTGTGCTTTCTGAACTCTCTTTCTGAAATAGCTTGAAACTTGCATGGGATAATTTAGCAGAAATCAGTTAAAGATAGAGTAATGGTTGCGTTATAAATATATACATATCTAGGATTGTAACGTTAATAGGTACGTAGTTTCAAGCCGCGTGGGAACGGTTTGGATACGGTGGGAGGTTCTTTGTTGTAAAACGCTATGGGAAACACACCTGCATGTCTTGAGATTACATGTGGAATCATCACTGAAACATCATTTTTATAAAATATCACGAATTCAAATAGAAAGCTGATAAAACATGAGCTCTTCCACTTAAATTATTTCGTGACATAAACGAGAAGTTTTTTTACACAAAAATAAAATAGGAACTTTTATTCTTAATTACGTGATTTACCTTGCTTAGCCTAGTCAGATTAACTCAAAACCGCCTTACACCAAAATAACTCCACCTAACCTAACCTGAGATATGGTATTCGAACTTGGGGACATGCAAGCACTACTTACATTAAATATATTGAAAATTTACAAACCGCCATAATAAAAAAAATTGTCACAACAAAGATTTACAAACAGAGACATAACTTAAAACTACTGTATGGCTCAGAGAGCCTACTTACAATAAAAGGTCTCCACTGGTTCACTACTATTATGGATAATATGGGGGAAAGCCCTTACAAACACCTACTTGTACACAAACATACCACAAGATTTAGAGAAGGAAAGGGCCTAAAAACTCCTCGAATATTAAATAAATATGGAAGCCGTACTCTTGAATATCTAATACCAGTGATTTTCAATAAAATCAATAAAAACATAAAATTTGAAAAAAATGAGAGACTAAGTCCTAAAATGATAAAACTATGGTTAATGAACGAAAACTCTATGTATCTTTGAATATCTTAATATAGCTGCCTACATATCTTTTATTAGGTAGGTATATTGAAATATCTTATATATTTATAGTTGTAAGTTAAATTATCTAATACTACTATGTGATCTATTCTAATGTTTCCTTAAAACTTTAAATGTATTTACAAATTTTTTCTTAGATATTATATTATGAATGTTTTAATTGTTAGAACCTGCAGACAAGCTGCAATATGACAGCTTTGTGGGTATACTCTAATTCTTGTACAAAATGTTTTTTTTTAATTTAATAAAAAAAAAAAAAAAAACCCTCCCTTATTTTAACAAGTATTTTCAAATAGGAATTCAATTAAATTTTTCTGAGGGTTAAAACTAGAATCCCACCAAATAATAAAATTGTTTAAGCGTTGTAATTGCTTACTGCGTAAGCTGGCAGTTTTTGAATTTCGCAAAAAAAATCATCTGGTAAAAATTATACCTTCCTTTAAAAAACGACAATTCAGTTGATTATTTTTTGTGTTTTGGAAGACATCATGTTTAAAAGGGGGAAAAAAATAACGTAATTTTTATTTGTGGACCCGAAAGTTTTGTGTTTATTATTTATTTATCTTTCTCACTCATTATTGATAGGATCCCAAAAAACGTAATATTTTATTGTTAGATATAAACAACGATGATGTAGATACCTTCAAAGAACTTACCTTAAATAGGAACCCACATTAATATTAGATAGGGACTATTTTACATGCAGGTTTATTAATTGTGTGGGCTGCTAAAATAATCTAACCATATAAACATCATTGCAGAATATTTTATCTACCATGACATATCTATATTCTACGTATAAGTTGAATATATTCAATTACCTATATTTTCAGCTTGTGCCTGCCTCTTTTTGCGTCTGTCGGCAATACAAAGAACTTCCTAATTAAGATCAATGTATGAAAATAATTTGTGTAGAAATCGTTTGATGTAGTCCCACCCAAAATGTTTATACAGCTGATCATTAATTTGATTAGGTCCTTCGATTTAAACGAATCGAACGCGTACAGTCAAATTTATCGTGTGAAACGAATATTGGAATATGAAACATAATGAACAGTCAACTCCGAAAGTTTTACAACTGATGGTTTGGCTAAAGCTCTGAAAGAAATCTCGAACGGTGGGTTCTAGAATCATGAAATTCGCGCTGCTTTATACATTTGGAATTTATGGAAATGCCTGTAAAAAAATAAGACTGAAGCCATCTTATACCTACAGAGTACTTTCCTTAACTTTAGACGATCATCATTAATCATCCAAATCTTAGACGACGTCGCGTTGAAAAACTAGTAAAGTTATGAATGCTTTAATCCGGTAAATTCTTCATCTGAACATGATAGCGTACCTCCCTCTATGGTATTTTTTAGAGTTTAATACCACAATATTAACGAGGCTTGTTAACAAAAGATTTTTCTTCGTTAACAAAAAAGCGAAAGTAGCAAAAAAAAAACAAAACAAGATATTTAAAGCCCAAAAACCGGTGACCGAGAATTCAAATTTCATCGAAAGATGGTCTTACGTTCGTACCCTTCCAACTGTAGAGGGTTCCGATGAGAAAGATTGATTATTCTCCGTACCAGCATTTTTAATTAATAACTCAATATCGATTTTATTTCATTCACAATTTGCCTACATTCGAATTTGCAATAAAAACGCCTGATGATAAAATTATTATAATTATATACCTATTTTTTTAATGATTTTTTTAAACTAATTTTAAAATTATGAATAGTATCTTTCCCAGATAAATTATTGATTTTTATGATTATGTGATTTGAAATTTGTGTTGTATGATACGACATTTTATTTGAAAATTTAACAAATTTACCGACGAACAACGGTATTACCAAAGTATAATAAAAATAAATAAACTTTTTCAAAATTTAATAACAAAACTTTAATAACAATTATTTATTTTTATTTTTATTGAAAGAATATAATATAGTTAATACATAACAACAAACAAGTCCTGCTAAGCCAATTGCATTGGCTTGTCAACAGGTGCTTGTGGTTTAGTTACATATACATTTTAAAAGTTATAATTTACATCTTATATCTACAGATTTAACATTTTTTTATAATTTTTTTAATACATATCAATATAAATATTATTTTTCCGATAACCAATTTTTCACCGTATATTTAACCTTATTCATAGAATTAAATTGCTTTATAGTGTCAGGTAATAAATTAAATACGTTCGGTATGTTGTATTCAAACGTTCTCTATCCGCACTTATTCGAAATCAACTTATATTTTTTGTAGAAAATAGTAGATTCATCTAGAATTTGATTTAAAAATGACATATTTCCGGTCGTGTCTGGTTATACCCTCTTATCGTGATTTTCGGAATCGCGTTAACTAAAATTTCAGTTAGTCAAATTGGTAAATCAATGACTAACCAGGGCCTTCAATTTAATTAGGTACTATCAACGCCCATAACGACATGCATAAAATCCATCGATTTATTTTCTGTTTGACATTGCTTTAACTTTGTTTATTCCATTAATCAAAATCGATGTGACTTAGTGGAGCCATTAAATAAATTCAATTTTGAAATTAATCAAGCGGCGGGAGACCGGCATTATGGATCCATTATGAACAATTTATTTGCGAGTCAAAATATCACGATGTAAATTTGAATGGATATTTGAGCTATTTTTTTAATCTTGTTTCTAAACAGGATATTAGGAGACGTACATGACTTATTTTATAGTGACTCCTGACATTATCTGGAGGAAAAAATTAAATGTAATTTTGGAATCCAATTTTTTTTTTAAATCACGGGTCGTCGCAGATCGCACCGCTGAGTAGATGCCCAACGCTCCACACCGACCCTAACCTACCAGTCCAATACCTACTGATTTTGCACTTTTTTAATTGAAAAAAGTCACCAAAGACCAGATGTAACCTACATACAGTAGAATCCGTTTATTATGACTCAAATTGACCAACCGCTTAATATGAAGTAATTACATAGCGAAGTTTGATTTTCATATAAATTCTTTATAACAAATTCGGATATTATGACTTTGCTCATAGTGACATGTCGTTTATTATTACCCATTTTTATAAATTATGTCCTAATTTCGGTTATAGTGACCGACATGATTCCTAACACCTTCGGCAGCGTTTAGGAGGGTCACGTGACGCCCGGCGACGTTAATATGCTGTGTTTCTCTCTTCACGAGTCTTAAAATGCTCTTTTCTCACGTCACGAGTCTTAATGTGCTGTGTTTCTCTCTATTCAAATAAATACAAATTATCACATTTAATGTGAGAATTTGTATCTCGCGTATTCTTCGAGCTGAATGAATGGAGCGGAATGCCGCTTGCGGTTGCTTCGTTCATTTTCCATAATTCGTAGCTCGGCTTGCGCCTCGGTTCGCAAATATGTACGCAGCATTAGATTATACAACCGAATATTAAAATTAACTTTGAAATGTGTCCAGTCAGTGGTTGAGTTGGAATCGCGTTTGGGTCCCACCCGGGCGTCCCGTGTTCAATTCCTCATCTGGCTAAGTCCTCCATCACAACACAAGCCACATTTTCGGTTTTCTTTGGTGGTAGAGAGAGATTTTCAAACATTGTTGGGTTATTCGTAACCCTGCAATGTTTGTCTTTCTTTAAAAAATAAAAGTACTGTAATTTTCATTGGTAGCCTTTTTTCCTCATTACAGACATTAAAAATAAAGTTTAAGTTTAGACTTATGGAATTTTATACTTCGTTTGCGTGAAACCACTACGAAACAACACACGATTTTACTTCAATGGCAGGCCCGAGAATAATAAGATCACGTTTTACTAATGGTAACACTGCGCCATAATCCACGATGCCTGTTTTTCTTCAGCCTCGCATTCTTCCTGAATTCGATCCATTAGGAGAAGCCAGCTTTTATGCTCTCTCCTAATCCGGCATTATGAAAATCTAGTTTCTCCAATCTTCACATCTCTAAGCGCATTCTTATCTCCGCGTTAAGTTCACCCGTGTATAATTGAGTCCGTTCTTAGCTGAGCGGTACAAATTTATTAACAGAATTCATTTCTTAGGAGAACTTGTCCGGCTAGAGTAGACGCACTTGCGGTGGATTAGATGTAATATGGCAGAGAAGAATACAAAACGATTAGGTGGTAAGAGGTAAGATAAATTTACATGATAGATTGATCCGTATTAGTGAATCATTTCAGACTGATTCACCAGATTAAGTTAATGAATTCATTTTATAATTTTATGAAATACACACGTATGATGAGCCGTTCATACATATTGTAATCGCCCCCGTCGTAAATTATACATTTAAGGAAAATCTATATTATCTTTATGAAATGACTAAGTACACTGAGTACAAAATATGTATGTATAGATATAATAAATATTCCTAATTTTGAAACCATTGATTCACGGTTGGAAATATATATATATTTTTTAATGAAAACAAATAACTTTGTGTACACCACTATTTGTTAATGGAATTTTTTACCCATCCTAAAATAATTTTTATATTTTATTTTATATAATTGTTTTTTATGATATTTTAAGTAATTAATCACCTATCCTTTCTAATATTTTGTCTATGTTCTAATTAGTCTATACTTGTTTGTCTTTTGTTATTTTTTATTAACTTATTATCCTGACGAAGAAAATATAGTTTTCGGAACATGTTGATATTGTTAATTAAATAGTGGTGTACACAAAGTTATTTGTTTTCATTAAAATAATAATGACGCCACAAAGTGAATTTGCGAATTTTGAAGGAAATATATTTCACTTTTTATAATGTTTCTTGTCTGTAGGTACTTATTTTGTCTACACTTGTTTGTCTTTTGTTATTTTTGTTACTTTTGTTAATTTTATCCTGACGAAGTAACTATTGTTTTTTTTAAAATTTTTTTTAAAATTAATTTTATATATTCATTAATATTTTTATACAATTTATAAAAACAGTTTATTTATAAACAAGATCTGCCATGTAATTATTTTTAAGCGTGACAGTTATTTCGCCTTCTGCAGGCATTATCAAACTGTGGTTTATATTATGTCTAGATAGGTTTTTAAAATGAAAAAAATTTAATGCTTTAATTTTATTTACGTACGCCCATACGCTAAAATGACTAAAATTATGAATAAATAAATTATTGGTTATAAATTATGAATACCCATTAATAATTTCAGTAATTTTACTCAGAATTAGTAAGGACGTAGGTAATAAAAATTAAAGAAATATTTTTTTTTCATCGTAAATACCTGTCTAGAAATAATATAAATACATCGTCTGTAAGTGGTACAACCACAGTTGGATAATGCCTTCAGAAGGCGGAACAGCTGTCACTCGTAATAATAATAATTGCATAGCAGAACTGGTCTATTAATAACCTTTTTTTATAAATTGAATATATAAAAGAAACAAAAGTTAAAATGGAGTTCTACAAATTAAACTTGGTTACAATAAATAAACCATTGGTTTTGAAACATGTTGATAATTTTTATCAAATAAGTGGTGTTTTACAAAATTCAATTAAAATGCCGCCACAAAGTGATTTTGCAAAGATTGAAGAAGACATAATAATAGACTCAAACATGGTCTTAGTATTAGCATTGACAAAGAGATTCAGGTGGTAGTGATGAAGATTACTACTCAATACTTTGAAAAGGAATGAGGTATCCAGCGAAACCATTTTTCGCAAGACAAGTAATTCATATTCCCTGTGAATATTTGTTTGTTTAATTAGACTTCTTCATTAGTTATTTTGTCAGTCCTGATAATTAGCAACATGAGAGAATATGGTGTAACCGGGTATATATTATTCAGAATATAAACTACCATCTACCATAATAAGGCAATATACTAGTTGTTCACAGAAGGTGGAATGTGCAGTTGATAGACTAGGTACCCACGATCTACGATCTACGGATGGACCAAACAGCCTCCGGTCAGTTAGGAAGCGAGGAACACCTGTCTGGTCTATGCAACGTTAGTGGCTAGGGACGAGTTCCAAGTGCATTCCGAAAATAGGGGGTACCGACTAATCACCCAGCGTACCTACAGGGGGACACGAATCTAACGAATAACTGAATTAAGCATTCCTTTAAATCAGAGAGAGCGATTTAATCTTTTCTATAATTAAGCCAGTTTTCGTCAAGATTCATTCAGATCATCAGAGATATCTATAAGTAATGTTGACCAGCGACAAAAACAAAACAAAAGGCTGTTGGGTATTTATAAAATGGTATGGTATGCCATCGATATCGGTTAATATAAATATTTCATAGTCCCACAGGCTTAGAGCAGTCAGGACTATGATACTAAATTCTGAAGGTAAATGGATGATTGGAAATACCAGGCGTTACCACTCTAACTAGATGCTGAACCAACAGGCGTTATGATGTGTCTTTATCTTGTTAATTACTGCAAATGTAAGTATGCATACATTTTTTCTTCTTACTAACCATGCCTGCAGGGACATTGGAGGGTCTATAAGCATTTAAAAATAAATGTAGCTTCCTTTTTACAAAAAAAATTAGAGTCCTGATGTGTGCGGCTATCTTCGACCAAGTATATCGCGGCTATGGATGTTAAACAATCAATTTCTTCACACAGCCGTTGGGAAAGTGGTGGGTCCCCTCGAACTATCGTATCCATAACTATTTCAGGCAACGTTTTAATTCAAAATTTTCACCAACAAATCCCTACGTTTAAAAGATTTATATCTAGATTTACAAGCAGACAGAAATGGCAGAACCGTGATTTTACCTGATGCACCAAAATACAAAATAAGGGCATAACATTTTTCCCAGACCAATAATAAAAAATTATGCTAACGAGATATTGTACATAGATGCGAACACATTTTTAAGGCCACAATATTACGTGATTGCTCTATTATCATTTTGTTTTTATTATCTTTCTTTTCTTTCTCTGTAGGTTATGTTATATATTTGACACTACTATGTTTTATATTTCATTTTGTGGTAACAACTAAACATTGATTACGCATGCTATGAACATTTATAATTGGAGTGCTAATACCTATGTACATCCCAATAGCAATTTTATAACTTTAGTAATTGTTAACACTCTGTAAATGTTTCAAACAATAAATAAAATAAATAAAGATTTTATTTTCGTAAAAAAATATTTAGTTTTATTGATTCTTCAAGCACCGTAGATATCTTCACCTGTTCACCGTCAGCAATATCAAATGCATCGGAGTAAAACTACTCGTAAGTGTCAAATGAGAACGGCAGGTGCAACAACTGTTCACGTTTCCATTAGATTTCCGAACCGGAGTACCTAGATATGTGGACAGTAGACAGTAGACACGGGTTGTACGGACATGAATACTGCAAGCAGGAGAGGAAAACAGGGTTCATTCTACTTGACTATTTTACGTTGCAATATTGCCTGTTAGCTATGCTGTTCAGAAAATCATTATCGTAATCTTACGCCTACTCATAATCATTGAAAACTTATAACGTTAAGCAATTATTATAATTCAGGTGTGCAATTTAGTCCATTACCGAGCGCGAACGTGTATGAAATGTGACACAAGATTAAAATGCCGTATTTATTCTAGGCCCAGATGTACTATTTTGGTGTAGGTGAACATTGTACCGACAAATTGTTTTAAATGTGAACCAATCCTGAATAGAACAAATATATTCGTAAATATCTATACTAATATTATAAATGCGAAACTGCCTGTGTTTGTTTGTTACGCTTTCACGCATAAACCAATAAACCGATTTTAAAAATTCTTTCACCCAAATAAATAAAATGCGAGTAATATAGGCTGTATATAATGGTAAGCTCTGGCGTTTTGAAATTATAAACATTAATCTGTCGCTAACAAAAGCGAGTTATTGTTAACGCCAGAAAACAAATCGTTGCCGTGAAAACGATGTTAATATATTTAAATAAAAATAAATTTACGAAATGTTTGTACGCGCATAACTTCCGAACGACTGCACCAAATTGGATAATTATTTTTTTCTTTGAGCTCTGGATTATGAAATTTAGGTGGCACGTGAGCTGTTTGAAAACTGAATGTACCGAGAATGAATGTATGGAATGCAGGATAGGGGAGGAGGGAGGAGAAGGGGGGAAGGGGGTTGTTTGGAGGGGGAGTGGAAAGGGGGGGGGGAAGGGGGGGATAATTGATTAGTGCAAGCGCTACACTAATTTCCCCCTAATATCATTTTACTTGTGAATCATAATGCTAAAGTGGAGCAAGAACATTAGAAGAAGAACAGTAATGGGAATTATTGTTTTCTAAATATTGTTATTTATTACTAGCGGAGATCATTGAAAATAAAATAAAATATAAAAAAATGCATTTTTCAAAATAAAAGAAATTGTTAAATTACGCACAACTGTTCAATTATGTGTTGAAAGACCTGGTTTCGACAAAAAAGTTATAGGGGCAAAAATAGTGAAAAAATATTATACATTATGTCATTTCAGGTCAATTGGATTTTGGTGACGTGTTTGTTATATTTTGATGTTTAATAAATAAAACAAAGCATGCAAGCATACCAAAACAAACATAATATATTATTAATCGTTCCTTAGGAGTATTTATAAAAAAATATTTAAAATAACACAATTCAAATAAGAAATTGGATTAGGTTAGGTTACCTTTATTTAGAGTGCAGATAATTTTTTTTTATAAAATTGAAATGTTTGTGATAGTTGGCAACCACTGTTGCAGCATGACAGGAACTAGAGGCCGTAGACCCGGCTTTATGATTGGCTTGAGCAGGTGAAAATGACACACGACTAATTTTCATTTACGTCAAGTTTCTGCTGCAATTATTTCCGCTGCTTTAAGAATTGCATTAGACATACCTAAATAAAATAGCATAAATCTGCCGTAGTTAGGTGACAAGTACATCTGCGTTTTAGAAAGTAAGAAGTCCTCCACATTTTTTGGACTTGCTCCAAAGGGAAATTGCCGAAATATCTTAATAGTTAATACTCGCTTTGAAATAGAAATATTCTTCTCGAAAAGAAAATCAAAACGCAATATTTGTTTGTGGATAAAATTTGTGGGTATTTAAAATTTTCACATATCGTTTTTTTTTAATGTTAATACCGCACAAGATTACAAACTGCTCCCAACCGTCTGAAGCTAGTGGGATTATGGCATCCCTAATTGAGGTACGTCATGAGGCTAAAAGTAGTGGGAAGGGGTAGAATATGACGAAGAAGAAAGTGGCGATTAAGTTGGCTATTAGTCACCAAACGCGGCTAAAGCCATTCAAGCAATGTTCCGATTCTGAATGGTGGTGTCATTCGTCGCGATACTTTACATATCCATATATTTCAATATGTTATAATAAAGAAATATAAAACTTTTTTCCACTTTAATTTTAATGACCGTAACCGGTTTCAGCTCGTCAGAGCCATCTTCAGACTGGTACAAATTATTCTTAGTCTACGGTTTATATACATACACACACGGGGGAGGAGAAGAGGGGTGGTCTACAAGGATTTTAATCAATTACATTAATTACATTTGTTACTAAGTCATTTTAGACTGTCGAATTTCTCGATATCTTAGTAATTCCAGAAGGCTAATTACCTTGGGTGTGTAGACCATTTAATATACAAACGGTTTATAAAAGTTTTATATTTGTTTTTATTATAATATATTATAATGGAATTCCTTCATGAATTGTCAGTTTCAAAAATATCCATATATTTAATACCAACACATCAATAACCTACTTTTATTTTTCTACACAAAAGAGGTAAAAAATGAATGATAAAAATGATAATACGTCCTGAGAAAAATATTTTTTCTATTTTATTACAACACATATTTTCAACACAGTAACATTTTGTAAGGTATTTTATGTTTTGAAATTGAATTTTATCAAATCTGAAAATCGCCGTATTCATTCCAGGGTTGATTTAAAATGGACTGTAAGACAATTTAAGCCGCATCATGTTTTCAAAGTGATGAAACAGTCATCAGGTATTTCGTAAATTTGTTAATAATTTCAGAACTCATTTTATAATCGATATCCATGACGTGATCGTTTGAGTATTTCAAATAATACCCTATTATATATTCAAAACAATTTGAACTAAATCTATTTTCGCAGCTACGTAAGTATAATCGTCCCAGCAAGAGATCGTAAGTCACGTCATCGTTTTAGTATCTTCTGTCTTTTTCTAATAGTTGCGTGAGAAGGAAGAGGATGAACGTCGTTGACGTCCGTACGAGCTGTCTCTGGCTAGTTTACTCATTTGAGTAATATTGGTTCATTGAATTAACGAATGTTAATTTGTAATTGGGCCTTACTAATCGAATTTTAAATTTTACACAGTTGTTAAATAATCAAATGTATTATTGTTTATCAGTTGTGCAAAATTTAAATCACGTGATGAGGGGGAAACGTAATCAACCCCGAAAACTATAGCATTTACAGTTTGTCATTTGACAGAGTAGAAAACATAGGAGGGCGTCATTGTTTTTCAAATGGCAATTCCAAACATATAACTCAAGGTGTTAATGTGTGTATATAATTATACACACGGCTTGGTATATTATTATTATACATTTGCAATTTTATGTAAACATAATGAAGAATAACGATATTGTAATAAAATATGAAGCACAATTTAGAAATTGCTCACATTTATTTAATACTATCTTAAATACCTACCCAGCGTTGCTCGGCTTTGGATCTAGTCTCTTATTTTAGATCTGATTTTTTTTTTGTAATATAAACACCGCACAAGAGTCCCAACTGCTCCCGTCTGGAGCCAGTGAGACTATGGCATCCCCAATTGGGGTATGTTGTGTGGCTGGAAGGTAGTGGGGAGAGGAAGGAGTTGGGAAGAGGAAGGTGGGAATGTACCTGGCTGTTCAGATCTGATCACCAAACACAGCTTAAGCCATTTCAAGCAATGTTTCAATTCTGAATGGTGGCCTTAAACCAGGGCGATACTGAGAGTATCGTCCACTCTGGAACGTGCCGCGTATGTTATTTTAAATGAATTAATTGTGAAATAACACAAATTAATGAAAAACAATTTATTTGCTCGCCGGGATTCAATCCCGCGACCTTCGGATTGCGAGTCAAGGGCCTTACCGCTGAACAACGCCGGCCATCAAATATATTTAACTCATTTAAAAGTCATTCGAATCTAAAAGTAGTGTAACTAAACTCACCATAATGGTTCTTTCTTTCTATCTATTGTTAAATTCAAATTTATATTAATTTCAATGATAGCTGATCACTTTGTGAAACACCATTTAATCAAATTTATGTCGTTGGCACAACAGTGATTCTTCGATTTTAATTTTTGTTCCTTAAGAAAAAAAATGTTTTTTTTTTTTAAATGTGGTGTTCTATACATTCAGTGTCATTGCACTTTAAAATAATATTTGACAGTTAAATTGGTGTTGCCAGCCTACAAATTTTGTAGTTCCATTTTTAATATTTTCTGCTCTTATTTGACAGACTACACAGTTCATCAAGGAAGTCTTGAAATTTAACAAAATGGAACTAAAAATTCAATTTTTTACGAGAAAAACTCTCTTTTTATAACTTTTGAAGGTTATTCCCATCAACGTAATATATCATCGAAGAAAAAGTGTTATCTTCTTCTTCAATGATATATTACGTTGATGGGAACTAAAAATATTTATTACTACTTCAAAATGATTGATCAACGATTTTGGAACAAAATTTAATACTTTCAAACAGAATGCACTTGAAAATTAAATTTCCTTTGAATATGAAGTAGAATCATCTGATTTTGGAAAGTAACATCATTAATATTCTTTAATTTCTGAACATAGTTTTATGACCTTGGACCTTTTAAGTACATTTTATAGGTTGGCATCAGCTGGGAAGTTCTACGGTAAAACCTGAAAATCATAATATATTCGTTTTAAAAGTCACAAAAAACTTCCCCGGTTTTCTAAGAAAACAATGGCATGTTTGACCGTAAGTATGACTAAATATCATTGATATTTGAGTACAAGTATATTTTCCTTGTTTTAAGTGGTTTTTGTGTTCATAAGTACAAGTAATTCTGCCGTATGTTCTGTTATCAGTAGCAAAAGGAAACCGTTCCCACACAGGTGGCCGCTGTTATCGCATGCGAAAATACTTTTACCTAAGTACCGTTGGTGTGTAGCGTCAGTACGCGTGTACGTAGATAATGTATATTTGCACCTTAATTATCAGATGTTAAAAATACATCAAATGATTATGTAGATACCAAATAGTTTAACTCATGTTGACTCTTCACTTAAATTTTTCCCAGAATAGAGATTAAAATCTGAAAAACCTGAAAATATGTTAAATCTTTTAATAGTTCTTAGAGCATTGGAGGAGGCCCCTACACGTCACATTTTCAAAACTAACGTAGTTGTTATATATTAACTAGTTGTTTTGTATAAATTTAGAATTATAAAATTTCTCCTGCATCATTCGTTATAAGTTATTCGCTGATATAAATATTTTATGTTATAATTTATTCACTTCGTTTAAAGCAGTGATTCTTCACAAACGTTTTTTTTTAAATCTGGGCTGTGTTAAATTATGGAGGGGATATATCACCACTCTCTTGATGGCTTATTTTCTTGTTTTGTTTTATGTAATAAGCACGTAAGAGTCCCAAACGCCCAACCGCCTGGAGCCAGTGAGACTATGGCATCCCCAATTGGGGTATGTTGTGAGGCTAAAGGTAATGTGGAGAGGAAGGAGATAAGGGAGAGGAAGGTGGGTAAGTAGGGATATTTAGATCTAGTAACCAAACACGGCTAAAGCCAATTCAAGCAACGATTCAATTCTTAATGAGAGTATCTATATAGAAAAATCGACTAACTTATCCTATATGTAGCCGCTATGCATTGGTTCGAGTACCGAATAGATCCGATATATAAATCAATGAATTATCAAGAGGATGGTGAAATACCCCCCGAGAGTGATAGTACGTAGAAAAAATAGCGACAGTAAGGTTAAAATTCAGATCGTCCTGTCAGCAATTTTTTTAGAATCGAATTTATGATTATGGCGTAGAATATTGCCAGGATAATATTTGACACGAAAGTGAATGGTTGAAAAAGTCGGCGTCGCCATAGGAAGTCGTGGCACGATAAAGTTAAATAATACTTGGGTCAGGGTCATTACGTCAGGTCATGTTGAGTCAAAATTACGGAAGAGTATGTACGACACAATGACGTATGAATCTACTATTATTTAATTATTTATTTTTCAAATTAGCTCACATTGTCGTGTGTGTCAGTAATTTTAGAAACATATGTAGGATTTTAAGAGACTTTCACTTTCTTGAACCAGTAATTCCTGATATTATTTGGAGTAAAAATGTAAATGAAATTTTTGTCTTTAAAATTATTTATGTTTTTTTTTGGTTTTGGTTTTCAACTTAAAACATCAAAAGTCAGTAGGTACTGGACAGATAGGGTCGGGGTGAAGGGTAGGGCGGATATTCAACTAGGTGACCAAAAATGATATGTGGAAGAAAAAAAATGTTTGTTTTAAAGAATAATACCAAAATTATGCCAAGTACGTCCCTTAAAACAATTTTAACGCTATTTTTCATTTCCACAAAAGTTAACGCGAAAAATCTTTAAATATTTTTAATTAGTGTATATAATTTCGAACTAAACAGCAATATTTGTGGCAGACACACTTTCTTTATTCATTTTTAAAATAAGTTAAATCTCAGTAATTTAATTCGGGATTTTGTTATGAAGTTGGACGGCCTCATGCATCAGAGATTTCTGGGTGCTCGATTTCTTCTGTGTGAATCTAATTTCTTTCGCATACCTCGTCCCGTGTCCGTGTATCTCGTGAATGTAATTTATTTTTCTTTTTAGCCCTTTAGATATCAACCCTAAGTTAATTTTATGTATACAAATAAATAAATTCAAATATATAGCTTGCTTCACCTTCATATCTCCTTTCAGCATAGCATTGCCAGATTTTGTGGTATTTGCATTTTTTTTCATTTTCTCTCTGTTGCAGAGAAAAAGAATAGATACTTGAAAACTAATTTAAGTGTATTGGTACAATTGTATTGTATATTATTATATTATATTATATTACATTATATACAATTAAATAGCAAATAACATAATAACATAATAATATATTTCAAGATAACTGTAAATATTAAAAATGTGTACAAGTGTTATTATGTCTTGTAGGTCAACATAGTTCCTAGCTTGGCAGATTGCCTGTTCTAAGGAACCAATTGCTGATGAAAAAGTCAGACATGTATTTTGTAATAAAATGTTGTTTTTATTTGTTTTTTCTAATAAAATATGTACTAAGTTTATATTTATTGTGCCATTTTTAGGTAACCATGTAAAACTTTAAGTGACATTATTTAATAGTTTTTCAGACTCCATTCTACCCAAGTCAGTCAACCATTTAGTTATTAAACGATATGTTTCTTTATTTAGTTTTTCTCTGATTCTGTCAAGAAATGATTTCTTCATATATATCATGTAAACCTTTGGATTCTCGACCGAATCTTTTTTTTTGTCTAAATTTATTTTATTTTATTTATTTACTTTATTTATTTATTTAAACGCCCTTAGGGCTTTTACATAAAGTGCAATACACGTTTTTGGCAAAATACAGGAAATAACATAAAATATGAGAAACAAAATACAGGTTATATAAAATATAAGAGTAGATACAAAGTAGGTGGCATAGAAAATAAGATAAGTAAAAATAGAGATGAAGATAGTTTATGAAATATTAAGAAATAGTTAGGACATACGTCATTTGAAGTATGACAAATTCAAATTATTATCAAATACATCCATATTGTTTAAATATTTGTTACCAAGACTGTGTAAACGCTGGTTTGGAGAATGCAAACTATAGTTGGAATGAGATGTATGTATATGAAATGTTAATATTTGTCTAGTCGTTCGTGTAGGTACATGAAGATTTATTAATTGTAGGAGTTCACAACAATCGAATTTAGAGTTTAATAATTTAAATAAAAAGGTTAGGTCGTTAATTTTTCGTCCGTTTTCTAGAGTTGGAATATTTAAAATATTCATTAAGAACGGGAAATATATATGCTCTAAACGGATATTATGTTTAAAATTTACGAAACATGGAAATTTTCTTTGAATTATTTCAACATTATGAATATGAATTTTATAGAAGGGCGACCAGACTATGGAGTTATGTTCCATTAGGCTTCTAACAAGGGATATGTTTAACAGTTCATATTCATGTACGAGTAATTTGTTTTAATAACATTCAGTTTTAAGTATTATGTTTTATTATGAATGAAGTAATGAGCATGGGGCAAGTGTGTTCCTTTCTCTCGTTATAAAGTTAGTTAAAGAATATGAAAAAATGATTTTGTGCAAAATAAGTGGTAAATGATTGTGCTTTTTTTTTAATTTTCTTACGACATAATATTTCGAAATCGATGAAAATTCCAATAAAAGTGGTCGAACAGTAGGCTCTCTTACGTTTTGAAGCAAAATACTTGAAACCTTAAAACAATATTGCGTCTTTTATTGCGGCTTGTTCGTGCGCTGCCGTAGTAAATAAAGTCATAAAATTATAACAAAGAAAATCTCACATTCAAACGTGCTCACCCAGCCAACTAACACTATTACAAAACATCAATTTTACAATAATCCGTGCTCTCGCGAATCTTTTGTAGCGTTGGGTACTGACCTCAGTCGTGATTGGGGTGTTGTGCTGCGATATTTAGCCTCCGGTTAGTGACTTGGACTGGAAATAAGGCTGTTCTCACAATGAGAAAAGTTTTTTCCCACGGGTTTCTTCAGCGATCCATTTAATGCAGTATTCGCCATACCGTGCTGGAGCTTAACGTAACCTCTTGACTACGAAAGTAAGTTCGATCAATAAAAAAAGAATATTTAAACGTGTGACATGTCAAACCTTTTCCAGTGGCTTAAAGCGCCGTATCCTCGCTCGAAAAGAAGAAGATGGAGATATATGTAATTACGAATATTGGAGAGAGCGCGCTAATATTTCAAACCATAAAATTGAAGCGAAAATTGTGAAAATGTTTAATAAAACACGACTCGTTAGAATAGAGCAAAAATCTCGTAGACAGGCGTGAAAATAAAATTTTTCGGAGCATACTTTGCGATTTTTTTCTATCGAGGAAATTTCATATAATTTGCATTTCGGCTTGGGGAATGTCTAGACATAATCATAAAAAATAACATACATTTTTTTAAGAGCTTAAAAACTTCAAAAGTTCAAGTGAGATATGCAAGAAATCGGTAGAAATTTGGATAGCGGCGGCTTAATTATTGTATGATCAGCATGAACTGGGCATTCGGGGTCTTAGGTTTAACATTTTTTTTATCTAATTACTAATAAATAATACAAAAGCAAAGGTTCCACGACAGTTGATCCGCCGACAATTGGTCCACCGGCGTACTTATATAATAATATAATAATAATAATAATAAGTTTTATTCCAGGATGTGGGGAGTGCAATCCCACACGTCCCATATGATTGTACATATTTATATAATATATTTTATAACATATTTTAAAACAACAGATTTTTTTTTTAACATAGAATAGGAAAAAAAACAAAATAAAAAAAATATATATATATATATATAAAAATTAAATATAAAAAAATAAATAAGTAATCAATTCTATTCTTCAAGCTCGGGCCCAGCGCTCACTCAGGAGTGGGGTTTGGTGCTGGAACGCTGCGGTCACCACTGCATTGTCGGAAGCCATTAGCCGTATCCTGGCTCCAGTGACCCGATGTCTCTTTAGACCGGCGAATCCGTGCAGTCCTAGTTCAGTGAACATTGTCGATGCACTGCTATATCTTCTGAATCCAAATATAATTCTACATGCATCATTATATTACGAATAACAAAAGAATAAAACATAATATTTTCATTCAAATGTATCAAGAAAAAATCTGCTTCTCTATTTACTGTGTATACCAGGGCATAAGTACAAAAAAAACAATTATGATAATTTTCTATTAAATATCATTTCTTCGAATCAATTGTCGGGGATCAATTGTCGGGGATCAATTGTCGGGTCACCAATAACAAAGTATTCGCATGATTTTTGACTGATGCTCGGGAATTATTTAATAAAATCTTGAGGTTATATATCTTAATATTGCACCGTTAAAAGTAGCAAAATATAGTTATTTCTTGAATAATTGCAAATTCACTTTTTGCAATTATTCATTCGATTCGTCATTTTAATTAAGTGAACATATTAAACATACTTAAAATCATTATTTAATAAAAAATATCAATTTGTTTCAGAACTAAAGGTTTCGTGATAACATCGCTTCAATTTAATTTCACAACAAAACCAATCTTTATAATTTTTTTTCGTTGTTATTTAGGCATCTCGTTTGCTTCTTGATTCTGTTGTTTTAATGTATAAAAGTTTTTTTTTAATGCCTACAATAATTATTATCTATTTTTTTATCTTCATATTATCGCAATGTGTATCTCATGTTGATATTTATTTTAAAAATAGTGTTTCTATTTTTGATACTGACAATTCCGTTCCATGCCAACTCAGAATCAAGTCAACTCGACGCCTTCTTGAAAAGTCATTAAAAGCCATGATTTTTTTTTTAAATAGCTCATAACCTAACGCAACCTATTTAACCATTTTATATGTTTTTTTCATCACTTTTAATGACATTTTAAAGGAGGTGTTGAGTTGATGTCATTCTGAGTTGTCCGGTCACCGACAATTCGTGGTGGAATTACCTTCTTATAATATAATGAAACCTTAAAACATAACTAACTAACTAACTAACTAACCATCACGCCGTTTCCCCGCAGGGGTAGGCAGAGAGGACGGACCGCCAAACAACTCGATCTTGGCACACACTCCTTGCTTCGTTCACATTCATACATCGTCTCATACATGCTCTTCTGTTATTCTGACTCTTGACATCGCCGGACTCAAGTATCTGATTCACTTGGTCTTGGTGCCATGTCTTCCTCGGGCGTCCCCGACTTCGTCTACCATTCACATTTGCGTCATATATTCTCCTTACACTCCTTTCCTCATTCATTCGCTCTACATGCCCAAACCATCTGAGCGTCCCTTTCTTAATCTTATTCATTACGCTTACATCAGCCTTGCATTCTTTGCGGATCTCCACATTTCTCACACGATCATACATGGTTTTACCACACATACGTCTCAGGGATCTCATTTCTACAGCATTCAGTCTACTTTCATCCTTTCTCTGCCAGTTCCATGCCTCACTGCCATACATCAGGGTAGGTACCAGCACTCCATTATGGACGGCTAGCTTCGCTTCTTTTGACAATTTTTTGTTGCTGCCAACGGCGTTCAGACCTCCATTAATGGAGTTACCGGCATTTACCCTTCTTTCGATATCTCTATCAGTCTTCCCATCTCTCGTAAACATACTTCCCAAATACACAAACTCATCCACCTGCCCCAAGTATTCGTCGTTCACAACTATGTTGCACATTGCCTTAAAACATACATAAAATTTATTTATACGTTATATTTATTTGTTTCCGTAACAGGTTTCAGCCTGTTAAAGCAGTCTTCAGAGTGGTCTGAAGATTTATGTGTTTAATTTTATTTTTTAAATAGTCGTTTAATCAAGGTTTTCGTAAATATGGTTATTGTTATAAAAATTACGTCTCTCTCACCTTCTAAAATTCATTGAAAATTAGATATGGCAGTGGAACGACGGCGTTCAGAAGAAGAAAAAAGAAAAAGAAAGATTTCACTGGAGACCAAAATTTCATTAACTTTTTATCCAAATAATATGAAGTAAGTCAGGTACATATCTTAATGCCCTGTATCATAGAATAAATATTAACACGAAGATTTCTTTGTGGATGTGCATGTTTCGCGATCCAATTCTAAGCCCAATTTGTTAAAAAACAAAACTGTTTTTCACCATGATTACGAAATTCAAATGAGACGACGATATACAATTTCAAGCGAGTGTAAGAGAGACAGGCCGCTTGCTAAATGATCTAGGACCAAAATGTACTATGTCAGTGGCACATTTGTTTCCATTCAAAAATGTATGGAAGGTTCTTCTACGTCATATTCTTTATTACTGAATAAATAAAAATGTTTAATTTTTAACTTAGTGAGTAACCCTGAAATTGTAATATTTTATTAATGAACACAATATTAGCTCTATCGAAACTCAATCTAAAATCTGAAATATTACAATTTGAGGTTTTACTCATTAAATCCATACTAATATTATAAATCTAAACTGCTCGAGTTTGTTTATGACCTTTTCACGCATAACACAATATAAAGACTTTAATAATTCTTTCACCATATAAAGCTAAATTATATGCGCAGACTACAGGTTTTATATGATGGCAAGCTCTGGCGTTATGAAATTATAAATATTAATATATTATATTTGTTATACGTTTTCTGTCGCTAACAAAACCGAGTTTTTGCTAACGTCAGAAAAAAATCTTTTCCATGGAAACAATGTTGATATATTTTTGGGCTCTATGCTGGTAGGTACTCAGTCTACTGGTCAGCTACTACTGCAGAAAATTCAAATATTAGAATTGGTTTTTTTTTTTGGACAAGCTTGGAATAAATGTCAGATGAGAGTTCCTATATTAAAAATATAATTCGTAACGATTATAAAGACTGAATGATAAATAGAGTTTTTTTTATTATGTTAACGAACTTCCAAATATTTAAATAAAAATAAACATCCGAAATGTTTGTAAGCGCATAAATTCCGAACGAATGAACAAAATTGGATAACTAATTCTTTTTTTCTTTGAGCTATAGCATTATGAAATTTAGGTGGTAGGCGAGATGTTTGAAAACTGAATGTAAAGGAATGAATATATGGAATGCGGGAGGGGATGGGGGTGGGGTGGGGGGGGGGAGATAATTGATAAGTGCAAGCGCTACAGTAATTTCCCGTAATACAATGCGAGCGAAGCCGCGGGGAAAAGCTAGTTAAAAATAAAAATAAAATATTCATTATAGACTTGCGGAAAAATAAATGTCGCGTATAGAAATGAATAAATTTATCCAAGACACTATATAGATAGCATTTAGTTCTGGTCGAATCGTGCAATTTTGTAATCATACATAAAGATAGCAGCCAATAAAAATATGCATTAAGAAAATGAAGATAATATTTCTAGTAGTTAGTAGTAGTAGATAATAGTTAGTAGTTCTTAGTCGAAGAATGATATAGTTAAATATGACTGAATCGGATAGGAACACATTAGCTCAGTTGGTAAGTCATAGGTCCTGGGTTCGAGTCCCAGATGTGACTGTATCTGTTAATGATTTTTCTGTCTCAGATTTTCGGTTGCGTTTTGCTAATATTTTTCTCATTAATTAAAAAAATGTTATTTTATCCTAAAAAATTAATAAAAAATTTTCGTTATGAAGGGGTTACCTGGTCCAAATGTTAGAATTCTCTCACCACGATCAGGTGTGAAGATTTAACTTGGCGCATGTTATCTTGATCAGTAACACGTTTTCTTAGCAGTTGTGTGGCTAAATGACCCAGGTTTTTATTATTGTAAAATATGCCCCGAACACACCAATAAATTGATTGGTAATTGACAAGTAATAAGGTAATTGAATAATTTATAAGCACTTGGTGGAGAAGATTAAAAATGGTAGTTACAATATTCTTCCCTGGTGCGTTTGATCTACATGTAGGATCCATGATAAATTATAGCATCTATAAGTAATCAAAAATATACCCATCTAGATTGCGTCTAATAAAAAAATAAGTGTTTTATCTTTTAGTCGTGGTTTTACCAATTCGTTTGAACTAAACCTTTTATTCATTAAACTATTTCATTTGTTGAAATGTTTAGAATTATTACTGTATTATTATTACACATAATAGGTGTGCTTAGTTTTAAATATGAGAATGGGGTAAAAATGTATGATGTTTTATCTAAACCACGAAAAACCACAAAACAATAGTCCACACATGAATTAACCCCAGCTGACCGATGTCTGTTTTTTTTTAAAATTAAAAGTGCCTTTCTTTTTACCGTACGTCTCATGTGGTACAAGTGAAACCTTCAGAAAAATAAAGCAGACAAGAGTAGGGAGATTACGAAGCACTTTTTTTATCAATGTGAAGAATGATTTTCTCCGTATTTTCGTCGTCGAATTCCAGGTCATCTTTTCTATATATTTGATTATCTTATTAGTTATTAGTATTTGTGTTTTCTTTTTCGGAGTTGCTAGATGTCGTTTTTTTTCTTTTGCCTATTCAATTTGGAGTTGTTTCAAGATTGGATATTGATTTTACAAAAATAAATATACTTTTTCTTTTTGGATTTCGTAGGATTCGACCCTTGAATTCGTCAGGCACTTTATATACCACTACACTATTGGAGGCGCTCATGGGACCGCGGATGTATCGTATTATTTTGGAATCGAGAACCCGTGAATAAACAAATACTTAATTGCTATCTTTTTCTATCGCAGACATGTACTTATTTCTTTTTAGTGTCGTTCGTTACTGTTTTAGAGCAAGAAGATTTAAAAAATAAAACTTTAATACCTAACACCTACTATGTTCGTGCCTACTAAATAAATTAATAAATACATTGATTTCTCTTAACATTGATTTCTAAGTTGAAACCGAATTTAGCTGTAGATACTTTCGGAAAGTATGATTTATCTGACCTTTAAAATAGAATGGTGAGATATTAAAATTTGAGAAAGTTCATCACATTTCGGTGTTAGATTGTTCAGACGGGTAAATAAACACCAGAAAGGTCACAAACATCAAAAAGTTTATTGCTAAAATTTATTTACATTTCAAAACATTTTTTTGGAATAATTATTAACTTTGTGTTGCATCTAGATAAAGTTATTGGGATATAATATATATATAATAAAATGCTTGCACTTTTAGGTTGCCAGTTACCTACATTACTTATTTGATTATATATATATTTTTTATTTTAGGATAAAAAATAGTAATTAACAACACAAAATAAAACGGTTCCATACCAACTGAGAATAAAGTCAACTCAACACCTCTTTGAAAATCATTAAAAGCTATGAAAAAAATAATGTTAAAATAGCCGATAAACCTAACCTAATGTAACCTATTTAACCAATTTTTTATATATTTTTTTCATCACTCTAAATGGCTTTTCTGAGATGGTTCTGAGTTGGTTTCATTCCGAGTTATTTGGTCACCAATAATTAAACACACCTGCATTCTAATCATATATCCCTGATAACATTAGCAATAGACAAATAAAACATTACAAATATAATAAAGTGAAAAAACAAGATAAAGAATAGTTAATAATCATGTACGTCTGAAAATCTCATTTAAACACCATTTTCCAGAGAAATGGTTTTGTAAAAATCCTTGTTCTCGTAATCAGGTACTTACGTGCCAATGAAACTGTATAATTACCAAAAAATCTTTTCTTTAGGGAAAAACTCAAAACATCTCGACACGCCATTGCCAAGTATTTTACAATATTCTGAAAGTTTTAATGGGATTTTCGTATTTTGTTAACTTCCAGTGATTTCATTTGATAATATGATAAAAGAAATATAAAAATCTAATATTTAATTAAATGAAGACATTGAAGAAATTGGAAAACGCGCACGTCCCGGTTAGACGAGAGGTCTGGGTTCGAGTCCCAGTTGCGACCATTGTTTTTTCTGTTTTTCTGTGTCTTTCATATTTTCATTTAGATTATAAGTGTTATCTTCTTCTTCAATGAAGACATTATGATCGAAACTTAATCGAAAATCTGGAAACACAAAAATCAGAAAAAGATATTTACACCTCAGGGACTCGAACCCAGGACCTCACTACTTTCCGGGTTGGGCGCTCTTATCCACCGAGCTAAGGAGTCGATATCCAATTCGGTCACCTTTAACTGTACCATACATCAATACTGTAATATAAAACTTTTTTTTTTTTTTGTATTTCTTGGGCATTAACTATGTAACAATTCCTAGATATTTTGTTTTTGAAGAGTTTTATTTTCCAATGTACATTTGTTACTTAAATTTTAAATTTTTCCGCGACCGGTTTCGACATAACCATGTCATTCACTAGCAGGATTAAAACTAACTTAAAAATTAAATGCAAGTACCAAAGATTAATTAGGTGGGGGTAGTGGGAGGGATGATTTTGGGGGAGGGAGAAAAGAGGTGGGAGGAGTCAATATTACACGGAAACATAGTTAGTAAAGGATATTTGCAAGGCGCTTTTATTTTATTCACTAAATTAATTTTCGATTTAATTTTTTTGTTTATTTCTAGGGTTTCTAAAGCGCACAGATTAAAATATGAATTTATATTGCAATGTTTAAACTTTGTTTTTTTCTTTATTGAAGCTATGGCCAGACTCTATTAAATGATTAGCAAATTTGGAGTAATTATAATTTCGCGGAAAAATTTAAAATCTAAGTAACAAATGTACATTGGAAAATAAACAAAACAAAACCTAAAACCTATTTCCATTAATTTTTATTGTGACCGTAACCGGTTTTAGCGTGTTAAGGCCATCTCCAAACTAGTACAATTGTTTCATAATTTACAGTTTAAAGACATAACATATAATAATAATTGGACAATTTGTAGAGCGCCGTTTTTGTGAAAAATCACCTCAAGGGCGCTTTACAATATTTTTTTTTTTTAATATTCTTAGAATCTATCTAATTTTATTATTTACAAAAAGATACAGAAACATACTTACCTGGCAGGTCACTTCCGATAAACACACTTTTTTAGAAAGTTTATGCTTGGGGGTGATACGACTTTGCATATGGGGAGAGGGAGGGGAGTAGTCCACAGAGGTTTTATCCAATTTATTTGGATTTCCCAAATTTGTTGCTATGGCGTCTTTAACGATTAATTTGAAGTGGTAACTAGTAACTAGTACCTGCCAAACCTTGCAAACCCATTTAAATTACATTTTGGCTTATAAGTTCTCATTATATTCAAGACCTCACTACAAAAAAAAATCATGGCAAATATATCCTTTAACGGCCGATATAATATACCTAACTGAAATTCATTCATTAATTCAATTTGGGAGGCGGGTACCGCCGCCCTCGAACCTTTATTGGATAACCAACACCTCTGTCATAGGTCACCCTAAGTGGTTCGCTACGTTTGGTGATTTAGCAGGGGTGCCCGGGTTCATTGTGTGAGGTTTGTCTTGGTCTTGGATGCGGATGACCAGGACAAACTGAACCCCAAATTCCTACCCACCCCTTAAACCCTTTTCCTTCCCAGAACTCTCCTCTCCTTCCTTTCCTTTAAAAATCCTCCACACAGCATCCCCAAAGATGACATAGGCCCTGAGGGAAATTATTTTCCTTAGGGCATCCTAAAAAAAAGAAATCATCAAAATAAATAAACTTGACCTACTCATTCGTAGGTTACTCGATATTAGTTATAAATTTGGATAAATTTTTTTTTTTTTAGTTTGGTCAAGTTTTTTGGCCTCGTATCTAAATTAACGTTTTGTACAAAAAAGGGCACTCGCAATACTAATATTTTACAGCGTTATGTGGTCACATGGCTACCTTTGGAGTCATCTATGTTAGTTAATTAACGACGTAAGTACATCTATCATAAACATGAAATATACGACCCGTCTAATAAAATGATTTGACGATAATCCGATCGTGAGATGGCGATAGACGCACCTGTTGTTTGAATGAATACTAAACTTATATATTATAACTCGAACGTAGTCATCAGAATGGTACTACGTTTAGAAAAGTGATCAACTTAGGTACAAAAATACATACTTAATTAGGAAAGCTTGGTATACGCGGCAATATATTAGCCTGGTTTGAAAGCTATCTTACTGGAAGACAACAAATTGTTAGAATTAAATCCTCCCTGTCAGAAAAAATTAATGCAACAAGTGGAGTTCCACAGGGTTCACGCCTTGGCCCAATCTTATTTATCTTGTTTATAAATGATCTTACAAAAATATTTCATGATGTATCTATCTTACTTTTTGCTGATGACCTCAAATTTTTTTAAATTATTGAAAATATTTATCATTGCGACATTCTTCAAGATAATATCAACAAATTGTTAATTTGGTGTAAGGAAAATTTATTTAAATATCTCAAAATTTCAAATTGTTAGATTTTCTCGAATAAAAAATCCAGTGATATTTAATTACAACATTGATAACAATGCTCTTGAGACATTAATGCAAATTAAAGACTTGGGCATCACTTTTCAATCAAATCTTTCATTTGTTAACCACATAACAGAAATCTGTAATAAGGGCTTAAAAATGTTGGGGTTTATAACTAGGCTAACTAGAAATGTTAACAATATAAAGTGTATTAAACTGTTATATTTTGCTTATGTTAGAAGCCAACTTGAGTACAATTCTCCTGTCTGGAATCCTCATTATAATATGCATGTACTATAAGCTGTTGAAAGAATACAAAACAAATTCTTACGTTTTCTAAATTTTAAAATGGGTAGTCCAGCAATTATGTTAAACTACAAGACTATTTTAAACGATATGAATATGCTTAAATTGTCAGACAGAAGAATTTTCACTGACTTGGTATTTTTATATAAAATTCTAAATGATTTAGTTGATAGTCCGGTTTTACTTGAATTGATAAGCTTCCGAATTGCACTTCGTAATACCAGAAGTCAGGATTTATTTCAGTGCAGAAATTCTGGGACTAACTACCACATGTATTCCTCTTTGCCCAGAATACTAATGAGGGAAACAATTATTCCAAGTCAGTGGACATCTTCAATTTATCTTTGAATAAATATAAAATATTGTTATTGAGGCAGTTCAGTTATATACAATAAAAATTTATTTTTCTAACTATGCTATATATGTAAAAGCCCCGAAAAAGGGCGTTTATTAATAAATAAATAAATAAATATCTTCGTTAAAAAACAACAAGCTTTGATTTTAGGTTTTCACGGCCAAAAGTATTTTTGTTATTTATTTTTGGGGTGTAATGCCGTGTTGCGCTACCCCCTTCTTCAGCCAACGTAACGCTGTCCGAAACGTTGGCTAAAGAAGTACATTTTGGCAATTAAGTGAAGAAAATAAATTATGGCGCTGCGATCGTTTTCTGGTTTTAAATGGCAACATCAAGTTGGCTCATAAGACAAAAAATGCATGTTTTAAAAAACACTATTATATTTCATAACGTATCTGTATTTTCAAAAATTTTGCACAAAAACTTAATAGAAGCAAAATAAAACAAGTTTTAAGTGGGCGTTTATTTCGTTATAAAATCGTAGGTACAATATGTACTTAAAAATCTGAGCCTATAAACACCTGATATATAATTATTGTCTTCGTCTTCACGTCATTCTTCTTCTTCTGTATCTTCATTTTCATCTAAACGTATTATCAGTTCATCGATATCATCATATAGAGTACTGCCTCGTGCATAATATTCGGCCTCAATTTTCATCACGTGTTTGCAAACAATTTTTCCAATCATCAGCCTTATGCTATTAAAAGCATTTTCTGTCAGCTTTTTTATATTGACCTTGTTCTTAATGTTGGGACTTCTTTACGCACTATGAATAAAATAGAATTGAAAATCATATATTTTGGAACCGGATACTGTCTGAAGTCAGTAGAATTACGTCATTAGCAATATCAGATCAGTATTGTTCTCAAAATCCAATTAAAGAAAACAACATATCCAATTTAATCGAGAAAGTTCGAAATCTTCTAAGATATCGATCTTTTAAAATCAAAATCTCTTAAAATATCAGTATCGATTGTGAACTGATATACACATCTGCACGCACTTACTTTGTACTTAAATGTGTACCCTAAAATGCTGTGAAAATTTTAAATACCAGGTGTGCACCCAGTTTATCAGAAAATGAAGTTCCACGGACAAAACGCCACCTGTTCAATAGTAATTGTTGTGAAACGTGACAGACATATTTTATTTGATCTTACGTTGATTGGAATATTATGCAGAATTCATATCGCTTCATAAATAAGTATTATATTAACTGGAATTATCAATGTTGGAGAAGGTAAATCATTTAGACTCATAAAAAACTCTTATATCCCACGCAATTCTAGGATTGCACGTTTTAGCGCGTATGTTTAACATCATCAATCTAAATTTGTTCATAATATGTACAGATTTATTAGATTGAGAAATTACCACGCTGCTGGCGCAATAAACATCGAACAACTCCATTACGAGTAAATGCGTAGAATTTAATTCTAAGTTTGCGAAGCTTTTAAAGTTGTCTCTGTGACTGGTGGAGCATAGGTGTTGCGGAGATAACCAACTGAATGATTCAGCAAAAGTCGGATAGTAGATATCCGAAAACTAAAAACTGTTTTTGGAAGATGATGATATATGCTATCAAATTTTGTGTTTCAAAATAAACATATAATTTTTGAAGTATAAAATTTTTTAATGCAAGCCCAAAAAGTTTTAAAAATGGCTCACCTTACGTTTTCTTCTAACTAAAATTACAGATAACGAAAAGAAAAACACACACTCACATGATTTTTTAGGAAAATGTATTATAAAGATATTTTCAACTCACTTTTTTGTCATTTCATAAAGAAAATAATGATAAAAATTTCCTAAGCTAATTTTTTTTTAATTGCTGTTGGAATCTTTGGTTTCATAAAGGGGTGCATTTTAAATATTTTGAGGTGAACTTTTAGATTTTAATGTAAAGCGTGGTGTTTTCTCTTTCTAACACCGTTTGGGTCATATTTCTAACCATGATAGTAAGGGACACACAACGATTTCCATGAGATGTGAGTTGTTGTGAGGGTCAGTGGCTGTAATGATTTCCATTCAAATCGTATAGATTCCATAAAGGAAGATATTTCTAGTGTATCAATTTATGTACTACATTCGTATATCTTAAACCCTGGCAGCGCCGGGACTTCAACTAGCGAATAATAAATTTAATTTCAGTTGATATGAGTCGATGACTAGGTATTTGTACTTAAATAGTCTGCAGGTGCAAACATTAAATTATTATCTTTAAGACTGTAAACATCTTATCCGTTTATTGTATAATGAGCTTAGCAATGATAATATGTTTATTTCAATGTGGATAAGCGGGTACTGTTGTACTGAAGAAACCTTCACAGGACAAATAAAAATCAAAGAGATTAGCGAAACACGTGCAATACAAATATTTCCGGAGGGATTTTTAAACAAAGGAACATCTTTAATCAATTCACATTAAAGTTGCACCCGTACTAATAGAAATAAGCACTGTCTTGTAAACGATACTCATTAAAATTGGGGCGTTAAAATAATGTTTACAGAGAAGCTACAAGAAGATCAAAACCTGTAATATTTAACATTATATATATTATGTACGGAAATGTAAGATAAGTAAAGAAAGGTATTCAGAATGTAAGGAAAGGTATTCGGTGCGAATTTACAAAAATTAAATATTTTATGCCCATAAGTACGTTAAAAATAATTTATTTGTCACTAGCGGAATCTCTATAAGATACGGAATAACGTCTTGGGGAAACTCTTGCAAGACAAATATAGGTTTCATTCAAACAATTCAAAACTCTATGACTAAGCTCTTGGTAAATAAAAGTATTTATGCACAAAGAAGAGACATAAAATTATTATACAGTTAATATGTTACCTGTTCGAGGGATATTATCGTTTAAGTTTGTACGCCAAAACCTATTGTCGGATTCAATATACAAAGAAAAAGTAAATCATGCATATGGCACTAGATTTATTAAAAACTAGCTTTTCACCGCGGCTTCGCTCGCATGATATTACGGGAAATTACTGTAGCGGTTGAACTTATCAATTATCCCCCCTCCTCCCCACCCCCACCCCCTCCCGCATTCCATACATTCATTCGCTTACATTCAGTTTTCAAACATCTCGCCTGCCACCTAAATTTCATAAAGCTATAGCTCACAGAAAAAAAGAATTATCCAATTTTGTTCATTCGTTCGGAATTTATGCGCTTACAAACATTTCGGATGTTTATTTTTAATTAAATATTTGGAAGTTTGTTAATATAATAAAAAATTATACTATTTATTTTTCAGTCTTAATAAACGTTACGAATTATATTGTTAATGCAGGAACTCTTATCTGACATTTATTGCAAAACAGAAGCTTGTCCAAAAAAAACAAAACATATTCTAATATTTGAATTTTCTGGAGCAGTAGCTGACCAGGGGGCTTAGTACCTACCAGCTTAGAGCCCACAAATATATCAACATCGTTTCCATGGAAACGATTTTTTCTGACGTTAGCAAAAACTCGCTTTTGTTAGCGACAAAAAACGTATAACAAATATAATACATTAATATTTATAATTTCATAACGCCAGGGCTTGCCATCATATACAGACTATAGTCTTCGCATATAATTAAGCTTTCTATTGGTGAATGAATTTTTAAAGTCTTTTTGTTGGTTAAAGCGTGAAAGCGTCATAAACGAACTCGAGCAGTTTCGCATTTATAATATTAGTATGGATGAGGGTTTGTCCATTCAGAAAATTATAAATAAATACAAGCAACGGACATTCACTTATCTTGTCCCTACCATATTTAATAAGATGCCAATGAACATAAAATTCGAATCAAATTGAACCACCGATCTAAAAAAAAATTAAAAAATGGCTAAAAGATCAATTTTTTTTTGTATTGATATCATTTGTAATCTTGTGTACAATATGAATATGAGTAGTTTTCCTGTCTTATAACTGTCTTTCTGCGTATTTTATGCCTTTACATGTAGTTACTCTTCTGTATCTATTTTATGTATTGTGGTTTCTTGTTATAATAGTGCTTTAGCGTTATATTAATATTGTTAAATTAACCTGCTGACAATCTGCTTTGGCAATGTAGCGGGTGCTTAAAATGAAGAATAAAAAAATAAAAAAAACTACAAATATCGGACAGAAAATCAAAAGCTAGTTTGTTAATCACGACCATGCTTATTTACGATCTTTTACGTGGATTTCGATGAACTGGATAAGATGCACCTTACGTTTATATCTATATACTTATAGAATGCTAAATATATTTTACTATATCGCAAGTGTGGAAATATTTCAAATTGCAGTTTTATTTATTTATTCATTATTTACATAACAAAAGCAAAGCCCTTCTCTCATTATGGCGTTCTATGTCGAGATGAACAAATTAATTCATCTATGCCTTTGTCTTTGGTTTCTGTTGCGGTCTAATTAACATTGAATATATTTAAATTAGATTCAACCATGCATACATTTACCTTATGTGAGTTTTTTGTTGTTAATAAAATATTTATAATCATTTTACGAGGGCTTAAAAGTAATACACGTATGCTTATAGAATACGAACAAAAGCAAATAGCGAGATCGGGTTAAAAGTAAGTTATCGTTTGTGGCAGTGACCGGACGTCCATTGCGTATTTCATCAACAATTATGGCTTTTCCATCGATTTTCAGTTAACCTATCAACAGCACCGTCACTTTAAATATCTTTTAAAAGACGCCCGTAAAATGATAAATTTTCAAAAAATTGTTCTTTCAGAAGACTCTTTATTTGATTCGTGGACAGACCATGGTTCTTAGTAAGAATCCAAAATTTCAATCCCTTTGGTGCCTTAAGCGACGACGAATCTCAGTAGGAGTAACTTTTTCAGCGGTTAAGAATTCGATAACAGCACGTTTTTAACTTTGGTTGAGATAGCACTAGAACATATCTCCGCACTTTCGCTTCTCAAAATAAACAGGATAAGATAAGTTTTTAGATTTTCACGGCCAAAAGTATTTTCGTTATTTGTTTTTGGGGTGTTATGTCGTGTTGTGCTACCTCCTTCTTTAGCCAACGTTTCGGACAGCGTTACAGTGTGTATCATCGGGGCAGATGTGTAATTGTAATTACACATCCGAAACGTTGGCTAAAGAAGGAGGCAGCACAACACGGCATAACACCCCAAAACAAATAACGTAAACAGGATAAATTCAGCGACCTCAAACCTGTGCATGTGTATAGAGGGGGAATGTCACTTCCATATTCCACCTGGCAATATGTGCGCATTAGTACAAGAATGTGTGCATTATTTTTCAGCCTACCCTCGTAATATTATCTACGTTTAGAGAACATTCCAAAAATAGCTTTTCCAATAGCGTGCGCTTTATTTTTAAAAGACTGCAAGATTAGGCGGTGGGTGGGTACTTACGTATTATTTGGAACCACTTTGAAACCTAACCTAAACTAAGCTTTACACAACGATACCGAGAAATTAGTAAGTAGGTACCATATCAAGTTTACTTCAACCCAAAAATAGAGTGTTGCAGCATAATGCTACATAATCTATTTTTAGTTAAAAGATTATCTTCGGTATTAATATCACCGATGTTGAAAGTCTTCATATAGATAAAAAAATAAACCAATTGTGTTACGTAGCCTCATTAATTTTAGAATAATAATGATAAAAATCGACTTCCCGCAATATTGTCACACATGCGAACAAAATTCTGGAAATAATTGGATATTTTCTGAGTTAATGTCCGCAAGTGTTTGCACCGAAATAGCACTCGACTCTCCCACAATCAATTTTAAATTTGATTAGATCGTATGGCACACCTGTGAGACTTTAATCTACTTCTGATATGACATTATCGCAAGAACGTACACTGCACCAGTGCCAGCGGTAAAGAACCAAGAGGACTGTACATCACAATAAATAAATAAAAATCTACAACTCCGGCATCAACATTATTCTAGAACAGTTCTTTTTTCTAACTCTCGAAATGGTGAAGTAAGACTGCCGAAACAATGTACTACCTCATTGAATGGCAAGATTCGAAAATAATATTAGATAAGAAGTTTCAACATTATAAAGAATTGTTACGTGGATACAGGTTTGGAGAGCAAATATGTGGAAGGATCCATTGTATAAGACTCGGGATTGTAGATATGACATGATCAAGCAAATCAAGTTTCTCTTCCAGGTCCAGTCGATCCAACTTATGAGTTTTTTTTTTTGCTAGACGATCCATGATTGCAAATAACGAAGCACAGGGTACTATGTTAAAAAGCAATGGGTTATGGATTTTGGCATTTCACCTCCCCTGCCTACCCTTGTAGCTATTAGTAAAATACCCATTTGAAAAAAGTTGCAAGGTTTGCGTGGGTATCTCATGATGATAATTATTATAATTGGATGATTTGTAGAGCGCTGTTTTGTGAAAAATCACCTCAAAAGCGCTGTTCAATTTTATATGAATTCTTAGGCTCTATCTAATTTTATTATTTACAAATAGAAGTTTGTGTTTAGAGAAGATACGACTTTGCACGCGGAGGACATTATATTCACAACACTGTTGATGTAAATTAATAAGAAGATTAATGCCAAAAGTTGAGTTAGTATTTATTTTGAAAGACTGAAGAATTTAGGACTCTTTAAGACTGGAGAATTTTTAGGAAATGAATTTTTATGAAAAGCTTACAAATAAAAATTTGCTTACGTTTTTACACAATTAGTTATTTACAATGTCGCGGGCTATGAAGGTGAAGGTGAAAGATTTTTGACTTTATGGATACGATTATCTCAAAGGGTGAGTTTTAAGTTTAGCTCCGAATTCCGCTGAGTCTGTGATTATCCTTAAATCGATTCCATGCCAACTTTTAATCAACTCAACAAGTCAATTCAACACCTCTTTGAAAAATCATTAAAAGCTACGGAAAAAATATTTTTAAAATAGCCCACAACCCTAACCCAGGGATCGGAATTTGCGGCTCTTTGCGAAGGCGTTTGCGACTCTTCAATTGCAATTTCACTCCTACTCAACCAGCCTTATGAGACGGAGCCGCCGAACGATTATTTTAATTTATTAAGAAATCTATACGCGAGTACAGATTTCTTAATAAATTTAAAGCACTACTTACATTAAATATATTGAAAATTTACAAACCGCCATAATAAAAAAAATTGTCACAACTAAGATTTACAAACAGAGACATAACTTAAAATTACTGTATGGCTCAGAGAGCCTACTTACAATAAAAGGTCTCCACTGGTTCAATACTATTATGGATAATTTGGGGGAAAGCCCTTACAAACACCTACTTATACACAAACATACCACAAGATTTAGAGAAGGAAAGGGCCTAAAAACTCCTCGAATATTAAATAAATACGGAAGCCGTACTCTTGAATATCTAATACCAGTGATTTTCAATAAAATCAATAAAAACATAAAATTTGAAAAAAATGAGAGACTAAGTCCTAAAATGATAAAACTATGGTTAATGAACGAAAACTCCATGTATCTTTGAATATCTTTGAATAGCTGCCTACATATCTTTTATTAGATAGGTATATTGAAATATCTTATATATTTATAGTTGTAAGTTAAATTATCTAATACTACTATGTGATCAATTCTAATGTTTCCTTAAAACTATACATGTATTTACAAATATTTTCTTAGATATTATATTAAGAATGTTTAAATTGTTAGAACCTGCAGACAAGCTGCCATATGACAGCTTTGTGGGTCTACTCTATTTATTGTACAAAATGTTCTCTGTAATTTTAATAAATAATAAAAATAAAAAGTCTGTTTATAGAATCATTGAAACGGGCAGAAGTGTGATATTACAGTAAGAATGTAGATAACACAAATAAAATCGTAATTATCGTTCCAACACATTCTTACCACAGTATGATTACAACGCCTCCTCCCCTTCCCCCGTTATAATTTGGCTCTCTGATATATTTGTTATCCTGTTTCTTTGACAAATTGGCTCTTATAACTTGACAAACTGCTGACCCCTGCCCTAACCTAACGTAACCTTTGTAATCATTTTTTTTTTATTTCATGACTTTTAATGACTTTTCAAATGAGGTTCTGAATTGATTTCACTCTGGGTTGTCCGGTCACCCTTAAATCATGTGGCAGTCCATTCCAGGCTTTAGGTCCTGCTCCTATGGAGCGAAAGCGCTCCACGCTCCGAAAGCGCGCTCACCGAACTTAGCATCCTGTGTGATGACGCTGCTGATCTGAGGGTTGACTGTCGAAAATCGGAATTTCCTGGAATATACATTTCCGATAAGTAAGCCGGAGTCATTCCATGAAGAGACTTAAATAAAAATCCAGCAGAGCTTGAACTGGATTCTTTCATGACATTTTAGCCAGTTAAAATTTAATGACTCTAAAGAGTGCTAATGTCTCTAAACAAACTTTTAAGTTAAAACGCCCTTTAAATATATATTTTTTAAATATTACGTTGTGTACAAATAAATGAAGAAGTTATTAAGATACCTACCTTTCTAATCTAAAAACGAAGAAAATTTATTTAAAATACCCATTTCAATGCGGTTAATCTCACGTGATTAAGACTACGTATTTAAAAATAATTTCAAAATCATCATGGAAAATTTCGCTTTATAATCCTATCTTAAATCTCGAGGAATTTAATCAGTCGGTCTGCTAAATATGGGCTTGTTAATACTAACGACCAAATTATGACGAAAAAACTAACACACCTGGCGAGGTGAGCTCTAAAATATATGTTTTATCTCCAACTTGTTCAAATGCTTTACCTTAGTAATAAGCTATTGGCAAACACTTGAATGTACAAATTTAAAATTATATTTACTCTATTTCTAATCGCTGTTCTATCCATTTCTTTTTATAGAGGACACGTATAATTTTCTCGGTCGCTTCAAGTAAAATATACCTTCTTATAGAGTTTCCACAATCTCAAAGCAAACTGATAATAAACAAATAATTTACCGGGATAGTTTTATTTAACATTATAACGATAATGGTTCAAGCGATAAGGTACGTTAATCTAAAAACGCTGAGAACACAATTTTCCCCGGCAAGTGTGTAATGTGAATGAGACGAAAGATAATAGCCGACTAAATAATAACGAGTACAAGTGTACCTGTCAAGAACGCCACACCTGTACCTATTTAGAGTTTATTCAAAGATTGATAACAAAAGTGCCAGGAGCCGATCTAAACAATCAAATTTTATCCATAATATATTATGCTTTATTTGTGATATGGAATCCTGGACATGTATCACATCACGGAGATGACGAGGATATGAAAGGAAGCAGAATTCGAGGAAGAAAATCCAGTATGAATGAATTAGGTCAGGAGTTAGTGGCGAGATAACCATATATCGATCGTATTAAAGTCCATTATCTTTATCCGTCTCTGCAGAGAAATGCAGTGAAGGTTAGTTTTGTCATTCTGAAGCCTTTGGAATTTGGATGTTTTGGTGCATCCTTAATATCCCGTTCAGATAGTCATGTAGGGTACCAACCCAAATTAGAGAAAATTATCAACTGGTTAAATCACTTTATTTTAACACACAGTCTGACGGCCTCCGTGGTCCCGAGGTAAGACTCTGGACTCACAATCCGAAGATCGCGGGTTCGAACCCGGCGTGCGCAAATAAATTTTATTTGATATTTGTGTTATTTCACAATTTATTCATTTAAAATAATATGTAGTATATTTGCGGCACGTTCCAGAGTGGAAGATACTATCAGTATCGCCCTGGTGTAAGACCACCATTCAGAATTGAAACGTTGCTTGAAAATGGCTTTAGCCGTGTTTAGTGACCAGATCTGAATAGCCAGGTACTTCCCCACCTTCCTCTTCCCTATCTCCTTCCCCTACCCACTACCTTCAGCCTCACAACATACCCCGATTGGGGATGCCATAGTCTCACTGGCTCCAGACGGGAGCAGTTGGGACTCTTGTGCGGTATTAACTATATAAAAAAAAAAAAAAAGTCAATATGATGTGGAAGGATCTCTCAGTATCACCCTAGCGAACTCATTATCACCATTCAGAATTGAATTGAAGTTGCTTTTTTTTTTTTTTTACATGAGCTCCACACAGAAGGCCCTGAGGAAAATTATTTCCCTCAGGGCCTATGTCATCTTTGGGGATGCTGTGTGGAGGGTTTTTTTTTCAAAGAAAGGAAGGGGAGGAGAGTTCTGGGAAGGAAAAGAGTTTAGGGGTGGGTAGGAATCTGGGGTTCAGTGTCTTGGTCAGCCGCCCCCAAGACCTAGACAAACCTCATCCCGTGAACTCGGGCACCCCTGCTAAATCACCAAACGTAACGAACCACTTGGGGTGACCTATGGCAGAGGTGTTGGTTATCCAATAAAGGTTCCCGGGGCGGCGGTACCCATTCCCGCCTTCCAAGTTATGGCATTACATTCAGAGTGGAAGATACTCTCAGTATCACCCTAGTGAACTCAGTATCACCATTCAGAATTGAATTGAAGTTGCTTGAAATGGCTTTAGCCGTGTTTGGTGACCAGGTCTGAAGAGCCAGGTACTTTCCCATCCTCCTCTTCCTCACCTCCTTCCCCTCCCCACTTCCTTCAGCCTCACAACATACCCCAATTGGGGATGCCAAAGTCTCACTGGCTCCAGATGAGAGCAGTTGGAACTCTTGTGAGGTATTCACGGTACATTGCCATTGGAAGGGAAAGATCGGTAGAGTTGGAGATTATTTAATAAGAGTTTTCTTTTTTGCTTATTAATTATATCTGCTTTGGTATTGACATATTTTATTATTTCCATTATTTATAAAATGTCTGTATTAAAACTACACAATAGGAACGTGATACAGTGAAACTGGTAATAAATAAGTGATAAAAATATGTGACAAAAACTAATCTCTTGTGCATTGTCACTCAAAAAAAAATATACTAGAAGAATGCTCTCCTTGTCAATGCAGCGTGGTGTTTACAAAATCTGTAAAGTTTACTTAAGTTCAGAAGCAGTTGCGAAATAAATCAGAAAAAAACTCAATATAATAGGATTCAGGATTTTTTCACTTTGTGCAAACTCTTTCATATCGTTCACATATAACTGAACCCATCGAACATGTGGGAGGATAAAAAAACTTTTTCAAAGTACAAAGTTACTATTTGCAGACTTAAGCAAATCTATCTTATCTTTATTACAAATTTTAATACTATGGATCGTAGAATTTCGTAATATGTAAATACTAAATTGTCTTTCTACGATTTTTTTCAAAATTTAAGATCGATTTCCTCATAAAAATGCTAATTAGGGGCCATCCATAAATTTCATCACACCTTAAGGGGGGGGGGGGGGGGAGTAGAGAAGTGTGACATTGTGTGACAAGGGGTGTGGGGAGGGGTTCATCAGCTCTGTTACGTCACATGTAAAAACCTGAATTTTTATTATTTTTAGATGTAAAATTGCAAAATATGTGACGCCACACTTGGGGGGAGGGGGTCTCACAAATGCGACAATGTGTGACAGGGACGAGGGGGGGGGGGGGGGGGGGGGGGCGAAAAAAGCATAAAATTCGTGTGACGTAATTTATGGATGGCCCCTTATGCGATATCTGTAATCTGCTTTTAATAAGTTTAAATTTTAGAGTGTGTGCTAAATAAATTGCATTTTGGAAAAAAAAACAAAGGTCAGGATAGGTTTTTCGACATGTGTTATTTCAGTAGGTGTAATTCTAGTAGAATCATTGATTCGTGAAATTCACGCCTTTGTTATTGCCGAACTTAGTACATTGAATTAAACTTCAAAATTTTCTTCATAAATCTTTTGAAAATGCTTTTTCTCCTCTTAATTAAAATCCGTCCTGTTAAAGTTATTTTTAATTAATTAAGATAGCAATTCTAGACAAAGTCGTGGAAGGCAACTCAAGATTCAAATACTGTGCGAGGAGAGGTTGGACATGCAATGGACGGAAACCGTTGAAACAACCAAGGACAGGGACGCCTGGAGACGCCATGTCGAAGCGATGAGTCTACGATCCGATCAGGATAGGGAAAATAATACGATATAAAGCCAATTTGTATGTTTGCTTAGTTTGTCCATTGGTTGTAAAATAAATGAACGTTGGTTTTATGTAATTACGCAGGTAATTTGTAACGTTTCTGGAAAAATAACTTAACTTTTCTAACAAAAAATTACTCGGGAAACACAATATTGTTATTTCCATACTTTTATACTTTATTGGGCATTGTTTCCCGTTCGAAGAAAATGTTTTGTCAACCAATAAGATTACAGCAATAAACTCGTATCGCTTTGTTTACACTCTGATAATATTATGTACTTACGTTTGTAACTCACATACTGCTCGGAATACCTTTGAAGATAAACGTAGTTATTTTCTTGTCCAAAACAAAGTATTTAATGTGTAAAGTTGTACCTAGAACAATAGATTTTCTTGAAAGAGCCATCTAACCTAAATTAAGTTTTTTTTTTTTATGAAAACAAATAACTTTGTGTACACCACTATTTAATTAACAATATCAACATGTTTCGAAAACTATGTTTTCTTCGTCAGGATAATAAGTTAATAAAAAATAACAAAAGACAAACAAGTATAGACAAATTAGAACATAGACAAAATATTAGAAAGGAGGTGATTAATTACTTAATATATCATAAAAAACAATTATATAAAATAAAAAATAAAAATTATTTTTGGATGGGTAAAAAATTACATTAACATAATAAAAATCTATTAAAACAAAATAGGAAGTCAAAATAACAAAATAAATTATTATAAATATAAGTATTAATTCGAAAATAAATTTAAAAGATGGCTATTTTTAAAAAACGTTTGGTTATTTATAATATTTAATTTACTATTAACACTTTTCCTAATTTCTAAATTATCTAATTGTATACCCGTTGTATTAGTGTGTAAAATTTTTAAACCTTTTACTAATATCAAAAGAATGACCTGTTTCCAAAATGTGGTTGGCAAATTCTGAATAATTATTATTATTTAAACATCTTCGATGTTCCTTAACTCTAATGTCAAAATTTCTAGAAGTCTTCCCAAAATAAAAAAAAAGTTACAATCATTACAAAAATTTTAGATTAAATAATATCTTTCAAATGTGAAATCGTCGTGTTTGGATTTTTTTATTCGCATTTTTTCAATATTGTGAATTGTGGTAACTATCTACCTGAAGAAGTTTTAAAAAAGAATTCAGATAGTGAAGTTTATTTGGACAACTTGTATAATATGGTTTATAAATAAATGGGTATGTACTATTAGAGAAAATTAAATTAAATTAATGAAATTAGAAATTAAAAAATAACTTTACATTTCTAATGAAAGACTGAACGCGGGGTACACTGTTCACAGAATAACTAAATAGTTACGTATTACTGAATATCTGGGTGGGTTGCTAGAAATTGCTCCAAGGTATAAAATATGGTAAATATGATAACAATGCAGATTTTAAAATGCGTATGATGTTATGTAAAGATGCATTAGAAAAGAAATTTTAGCAGATTCGTCATGAGTCATGAATAATCATGGTAATTACAAAAGCTTTGTTTACTCTTAAAATTCATTTGACTTGTCCGAACTTAAAATATATTGAAAATATTTTTACATTGCATTCTTCTTGTCCACAGCGTCTATAACTAGCATTCAAACCATCCGCAAGTAATATTTTAAATGTGTTTGTCTGTCTGTCCTTTCACGCCGCAACGGGCGACCGATCGTCAGCCGGCGTGATTTTTTTGTATAATGACAGTTGGAGGATTGGGATGTGACAAATTTTCCAATTGCCCTGAGAAAATTCTTTGTACTATTTCTCCCTTGTAACACGCGAGCAAAGCTAGTTTGGAATATTCTTTTAAACTTCATTGATTACAAGCCGAAGAAAAGTCGCCACTCTAAGAGTACGGCCAAAATTCCCAGCAATTTAATACGTTGAAATTACGTTGAAAACCCAAACCTAATAATTTGATCAAGATATTCATAGAAAAAACAGTGAACTTTGGACTGTGATTCCGCGATGAGTGCGTTGAATTTTTCGTATCAGGATAAACAAAACTAAAATACACCAGGTGTTCAAGCCGCCATAAATGAGGTTATTAATTATGTTATTTGTTGATCGCTTTCAATTATCATTGATCCGTATCAGGTGTTACAAGAGAGTGCCGGTGTACCGAGGCTGTTCGCTATAATTAAATGAATAATATTCTCTTAATTCCAAGGCCGTCCGAGAAGAGTTGCAATGATTGCAGTTATTCAGGGAAAGCGCAGTGTTGATTGATTGAGTTTTTGCACGTCCATAACAAATACAATAACAAATACAATAACGTCCATAACAAATACAAAATTGAGACTGCATTGGTTTTGCAAAAACCCGCTGCATTAATAGAGTTTCTTGCATATACCTCAACAATTTTAAAACAATTTCCTTATCAGCATTTCCGTCTCTCGTAAACAAATGTACTTACTAAATAAGTTCAAAACATCTTGCGGTGCCCCACAAAAAAATTGTATTTTTTTAGCTTATTTTGTCGGAAGGCCAAAATATTCCCGCTTTGCAATAAAATCCAAGTAAATAGAATATTTCTGAACACATACGAAAACAAAAAACTGTTTTTGAAAGGCGATGAAATATTCTTTTAAATTTTTTAATTCTAAATAAATATAAACATTATTAATATTATTAAAAAAAGTTTTAAAACTTGCTCACCTTACGTTTTTCGAACTAAAATTACTCATAACGAAAAAATAAAAACACTCACATATTTTATTAGACAAATTAATTATAAATATTATCGTCAACTCGCTTTTCTGTCGTTTCATGTAAAAATAATTAATAAAAAATTTCCAAAATTTTTTATTTTTCAGATTGCGGTTGGGTTCAAACTTTTGTTTCATAAAGTTGTACGTTTTAATTATTTTGTGGTTAACTTTTAGATTTGAATATAAAGCGTGGCGTTTTCTCTTTCTAACACCGTTTAGATCATATTCCTAACAATGACAGTAAGAGAGACGTTTATTAACATCATAAAACATTAAAACGAAGAGCGTCAGGTCCAATTTTAGAAATTATGGCGACTATATATAGCTCGGAGTTCAAAAATTGATTGTGTTTTGACTGAAGGCGAATAAAGATGACGTTCAAACAACATCTAAAAAACAAATTTTTATTCACTTTAATTCAACAAAGTATCTCATTCCTGTGTTGGGATAATATCTAATAATCAAGCGTACTTCAATAAACACAAACGATTTATAAATTTACGTTTCTAAAAATCGAGTGTAGTTCACACGCGGTAGAAGCGAAACTTCACCAAATCTTCATTACCTATGGATTAAAGTTTGCACCAAAGATATTTGTATTTGCACCTATACTTGAACGTTCACCTTCAACATCATTCACACGCGGTAGAAGCGAAACTTCACCAAATCTCAACCAATAGGAGCCTTGAAAAGTGAGATCATAAGCAAACCGGCCAATGAGCGCAGTTTGACGCTTCGTAGTTACTGTAAGTAAGTATTCTATAGATGTATGTGTTTATCTCTGTGCCATTTCCATTTCATCCGAGTTTCAAAGCTTAACGGTGTCAAAGAAGTTTTACTTCAATAAAAGTGTGTTTATCGAAGTGGAGGAAATGAGTATCAGAATCGCTCAATCACTGGGTGATTTTGAGTTTGAAAAGTCATTAATATCTGTGAAAAACAAATTGATAAATAGCCCATAACCTAACCTAACGTAACATATTTAACCAATTTTAATTTTTTTTCATTACTTTGAATGACATTTCATTTTTATTTATTTATTTCCAGGTACACGGTACCACATGTGCCATCAACATAACTAAATTAACATATTAATATTATAACAACATAAAGAATGTAACAGTATAAGTGTAAAGTAAAAAGTAAAAGGCAAAAAGTAATACGTCGAATAAGGCAGTAATGAATTTATTATGAGTTGTCCGGTGACCGGTTTCTGAATTTGTTAATAATAATTAAGTTAGATAGAGCCTAGGAACTCATAATAAATTGTACAGTGCTCTTGACGTGATTTAAAAAAAACGGCGCTCTACAAATTATCATTATTATTATTATATTAGAAGTACGTAGGTACCTAGATAAAGCCAATGTATTTCAATGAGTGAGTATGTAATAAAGGTGCGTATCCGGCAAATGTAATAAATGATCACATATATTGGGAAAGTACCAACCAATCGGGATAATATAGGTAAGTACAAAATTATTTTGAAGAAGAAGATAACACTTGTAATCTAAATGAAAATATGAAAGAGAACAAGACACAGAAAAATAGAAAAAGACAATGGTCGCAACTGGAACTCAAACCCAGACCTCTCATCTAACCGGGACGTGCGCGTTATCCAATTTCGCTATTGCCACCTTCTATCAAACCGTCATATTTGTCAATCTCATATTTCAAATATTTAGAATCAACAATATTATCTTCAACTAGTTCTTTTTTCCATATAATAAGTGTTATCTTCTTCTTCAATGATATATTACGTTGATGGGAATAACCTTCAAAAAGTTAAAAAGAGAGTTTTTCTCGTAAAAAAACAAAATTATTTATTTATTTATTTGTAAGATATAATACTTGTCAGCTTATGGCAATGCAAATAATGTAAATACCAGATTATAATAAAATACATTATGTTATCAATATGAAGATGTTTACATTATTTACTAGAACGCACTCGTTAATTGAGTACATTGCACTATTAACAAATAATCACACACTTGTCGATTAAAGATTACAGATTTCCCAGTTTTTCCAGTTTTCCCATCTAATTTTTTGTTATTAATTAATTTCATGAATGCTATTTGGTACAAACCAAGCAATTACATTTTTTAATTACTCGATCAATACTATTCAACTATTCGTGGGAAAATATTATTTGTTAACATACCTATAGGCGTAGATTTTACCTATTAATATTGATCTGAATGCCTTTCCAAACCAGAAAATGATTTTTTCCTCGTGTTAATCATACGTGCTAACGATACGTTTAAAAAAAAATCATTCACTTTAATACCATGAGCGTAGCAAGGTGTTGATTTGGGGTGGGGTAAAAAATAAAATCTGCAGTAGGAACAAAAAAGTAGGCTTCTACAACATATTCATAATTTAGGCTCTATGAATACAAGAATATGAACGGAAAAGAAGAAAGAAAACCATCCTATGAAGTTAATTTGAAAACGTGACTCGGTCGACCAGTAGTCATGCATCGGCCATCCAGGGTGCGGGAAACGTCCCACCTTGCCTCACCGTGCCTACGCCCATGCTACACTGATTTAATAAATGCGTTAGAAAAGTAATTTGCCAATAAAAAACCCTTTTGTGTTGTTATAAAGATTAATTTTTAAATCTTTTTTATTTTTAATTTTTACTAAAACATATTCAATATTATTTTTGATTAAAATAAAGAAATGTGTGTTTAAGCCGAGGTCAATTAACGAACACAAAAACACAAGTTTGAATAATTATTCAGCGTGGAAAAGAAACTCACGCGTAATACAAATTGTTTATTCGGAAACATCTCACTTTAACAATCTTTAGTCAAATTTAAAAAATACAAAAGCGGGGAAACTTTACATGGTAATTAATAATCATTAATTTCCTTCAATTTACTCGGAAATCAACAAGAGCATCGGTAATACAAATAAAAGCAATTTCATTTTCAATGTAAGTTAACCTATATGATCGTAATAAAAATAGTTCTTCTGTGTGGTGCTTCACCACAGTGCGATTATTGCACAGCATAACTTGCTTATAAATAAACGCTTTATGAATAAATGAAAAAAAAATATTTTTGAATATTTAAAAAGAAAAAAAAGAAAAGTAATACAGCTGTACCTATGTCTTAGAGAAGTAATCACCTAAAATATGTTATTTCTGGTAAGAACGGAAATTAGTAACGCGACAAGATAACACAAGAATTATGTATATAATTATGTAATGACTACCTATAGATTAAGGTTTGCGCCTATATTTGAAAGTACACTTTCAACATGTTTCAAGAAATATCTCCATGATTTGTGTACCTACCTAAAAAAAAAAAAAAAAAAATTTGTTTGTTGTTTTATTATTTTTTAATAAATAATTCATAAATATTTTCTACTTATAATGTCTTTCAAATTTTGTAATAAAGTTTTTAAGTTATGTATAAAAATACTGACATTGTTTTTCATGTGTTTGCTACAATGAATACGCAAATGTGATTACCGCAGACACATTAGTCTAGGGATATTTTTACATTTGTTTAATTTGTTTTATATTACCTACAAGAATGTTCTATAAATATCCTGTTTGTGTCTCAAATAAATAAAATTAAAATTAAAACATCAGGGGGTGAAACACAGTGAAATCGATAACTTTACAACATCGGATTGAAAGGCGTAACTACCGATGATTTTATAACATTTTATAGAGCACGGCCGCACTGTTGGTAGCCAGACCGATATTGACAGGGAATATTTATCGGACCGTTATTGTTCCTAATCTATATTAATGATCTATGTAATATTAGCACCCCGGGAAAACTATTCTCGTACGCGGACGATACTGCAATCACAGTTCATGGTAAATCCTGGGATGATGTCTCTGAAAATGCAAATAAGTGCACATCGATTGTCAAAGAATGGCTCAATCAAAACCTTCAAACTCTGAACTGTGAAAAAACTCTACATTCCATTTTATAATACCAAAAAGGCGGCACCCTCAACTCACTTGTGGTTTAATATAAGGTTTCACAAAAATACTTGCAATCCTGTCTCATGCTCTAGCTGTACAGAATGAATACGGGAAATACAGTTAAATACTTGCATACATGCATATTTTATTATACCAAAAATATATAATGCTCTCTGTAAGGCTACAGAAATTTATTGTAAAAATATATCCTGCTACAGCAAGTATAAAAATGTATTAAAGCCTTCGATAAATACCATCGACACAAACATTTACCTGCTGTAACTTAACAATTTTTTATTAATCTTGATGAACATGTGTTTTGAATATGTATTTCAGTAAACAATGAATTTTTTTGTGTATTAAATTTATTTTTTTTTAATCTTCTACAAAGATAGCGTACGTTTATGAGTAAATTTTTAACTGTCTTAAAAACACTCAAGTATACCCACGAACTAGCGATGCTTGTGTTGGATTTTTTTGGTTATTCTGCTAATCTAATTGTATCATTCTCTACTTTCTTTAAACTGTTTATATAAAAAAGTTTGTATTACAAAATTTTACCACTTGTACAAAAAAAAATTGTTAATAAAAAAATAATAAGAAATCGATTTACGATGGCAACGGTTCTATTCACGGATTTACATTTTTAAATGTCAAATGCCTTCATAAAAATTAAAATGCTAATAAATTGACAATTTTAAATTGAAATACCAAATTTTCTATACAATGGCGCTTCGCATGTACTTTTTGAGACTAACCGGGAGTTAATTAGCTAATGAGGTTAATTAGTAATTTGGTCATATTTCAACCGTTTGCGATTCCCCAGAATAAATTAAAATCTCCGGAATAAATTGATCGCGTCTTAGATGAATTATTTAATCCTAAGAGCTTCGTTGGTTCGCCTCATTAAAAAGCCAGTTACGTTACGAACGACATTACTTATTCAACATGTTTTGTACATTGACAGCATATCTGGAACTCGGGAGGCTGCGCTAAAATTTGTCATTAGTCGGTCGGAATATTTCTTATCATTTGTTGACCGTCTGGCAAATATTGATAACTGACCATAGATGACGGATTCAGTTAATATCGTATTGATTTAAGGTTTTAACGAACGTCCACGCTAAATCAATTTCTGACAGCTTGCTAAAACCTTTGCATCCTTACGCCGTTTTCGGCAGGGGTGGGCAGAAACGATGGACCGCCGCAGAACTCTAGGCACACATTCATTGCGTTATTCACATTCATACACTTTGAGGGAACGGACTCCGGTGTCGTTAGAGACGGAGGGAGAAATAAAAGGCATCCGAGTTGGTTGCGAGTCCAGTCGTTTATTGAAGAGAGCTACGTAGCTGAGGTCGGTCCGGTGTAACATGAAGATGTCGAAGTGCCGTAGAGTGAGGCGTTGTGGGTGCACGGTCATGCATACCCACTTTTCATTCACCCACTTTCATATAGCTGAGTGTAGAACCCGCAAATAGAAAGACACATGTATAAAATATACACCTGTTCTCTAAAAAGGTTCATTAAAAAAAGTGTTTTCATATTATAAAGGTGAAAAATACAAATTTACGAAAGTGCCATAAATTTCTCATTATTCATTGGATCACGTTTAAGCGTTTGATGTTTACCTACATACACATTTTCTTATAAAAAAATGTTATAACTACATGTATAAACATTAAATTATATTAAAAAATGAATGTTTCACACATATTATAACATACAACTTAAGTAAGAATTGTGGCTCCCATTTCAGGCACAAGAGCTCCTCTTTTCTAATAAGGTATACATGACCAATGATGATGACCTTAAATATAATATTTTGTAAAATATATATTTGTATAAATGTAACTCATATTCTTTATATTACAAAAAAGTGTTTTTTCGTTGGTCGTATCTATTTATGCCGTTTTAATTTGACTCAACGTTAAGTCTCAAAAGGTTACGAGAAAACATAAAATATTTTGCTGGCTCCTCCACAACATCTGTAGGTAACAAACAACATTTCTGAAACATTTTTCCATTACAGGAACTTCAGGCCCCAGTTCGAAGAGAAACGGAATAGTTGAAGGGGTGCCGGTGCCAGTAATGGGTCACGCGAGCCGCTTCCATTATTCAGTGCCTCAAAGTGATGTTGGGATGTCGTGAAAGGTTAAACATTTCACTCGAGAACTCGCAGCCAGCATCGAGCCGAGAATACTGAATTGGTCGTGCATAATAATACAGCACCAATACAATTACACTTTCTTGGAGTACAATTATTTACTATTTAGTAAAATGCTGTGGGAACTGCTGTTCTTGGGATTGGAGTCAATCTCAGAAAGGCGGGATTGTTCTTGCGCTAGTTTGAAATATGTGCAACATCGTCAAAAGTTTTTTATAAATACATACAATTTATTTCTTCAAACTTCGCAAATTCACTTTGTGGCGTCATTATTAATTTAATGAAAACAAATAACTTTGTGTACACCACTATTTAATTAACAATAACGACATGTTTCAAAAACTATGTTTTCTTCGTCAGGATAATTAGTTAATAAAAAATATTGTTAATTAAATAGTGGTGTACACAAAGTTATTTGTTTTCATTAGACCTACAATTTATGTTTGTTTCTACATTTACACTTGTTTCTAATCCCTTAAAAACAAGCAACATAAATTTAATTTCTTGTATGTTTTTTGGAGTTATTTCAAACCCCCTGAAAAGTTATTGTTATTAAAAGTGTTGAAAAAAAATTAAAATAGCCCACAAATTAACGTAACCTATTTAATCAAGTTTTTTTTTCCACATTTTTAATGACTTCAAAGGAGTGATGAAGGTGAACATTGTTGAGTTGTCCGGTCACCGTTTATCAGATATTCGAGCGACGCTGTTATATTGTGGCAATTCAACAGTTGAATTGAAATTGCATTGAAAGTTATGATAAAAATAATTCGAAAAAATATGCAACCTTTTTTTAACTTTTAATGACTTTTCAAAGAGTGTTGAAGTTCTATGATTATGAGTTGTCCGATGGCCAATAATAATACATGCCCATAAAAATAAAAACCAAATGAAAACATTTGAAAATAACTATTAGACAACCCATTATAAATTATATTCAAACAGAGGTACCTCTCTTTTTAAATGAATACCGCACAAGAGACCTAACTGCCCCCATCAGGGGCCAGTGGGACTGTGGCATCACCAGATGGGCTAATGTTGTTAGAAAGGTAGTGGGAAGGGAAGAATATTGGGAATAGGATGGTGGGAAAGTATATAGCTATTCCGATTTTGTCACCAAACACTAAAACTAAAGCCAAAACCATTTCAATCAATGTTTCTATTCTGAATGGTGGTCTTACACCAGAGCGATAAAAATGGTATATTCCACCCTAAGTATGTAATATTTTCAATGAATAAATTGTGAAATAAAACAAAGTCAATCAAATAAAATTTTCTTGCGCCCGCTGGGAATCGAACTAGCAACCTTCGGATTGCGTCAGTATCTATCCAGAGTAGTAAGATATCGACCTGGTGAAAGGTCTACCGTTTTAAATCGAAGTTTATCTTGAACTGGCTTTAGCCGTGTTTAATTAATAGCTGGATATTTAATTTCTACTTCTCCCTAATACGCTCAAATTCGCAATATATCTGGAATTCACCCAATTTACACCAATCTACCCCAATTTGGAATGCCAAAGTCTCTTAGTACCGCACAAGAATCCCAACTGCTCCACACCGTCTAGAACGAGTGATATTATGGCATCCCCGAATCTGGCATATTAAGAGGCTGAAGGTAGCGGAGAAGGGAAGGAGATGGGGAAGAGGAAGGTGAGGAAGTTCCTTAATGTTCATATCTGCTACACCACATGGCTAAAGCCATTTCAAACAACGTTTTGATTCAAAATGGTAGTTTTTCTCCAGGGCGAAACTGTAAGTATCTACCACTCTGGAATCTGGAACGTGCCTCACACAATACTCATATGCTATAATTATTTCAAGTGAATAAATGATTTTAAAATCACAATCGAAATCTGATAAAATCACAAAATTAAACAAATTTAATTTATTTTCTTTGGTACTCTTGTGCTGTGATAAATTAAAACAAACGATAAGTATAAAGTGGATTCAGTTTGGGAGGCGGTTATGGGTATCGCCGATTTATTGTATAACCAACACCCCTGCCATAGGTCAGGCCAAGCGGTTAGTTACGTTTGGTGATTTAGCAAGTGTGTCCGGGTTCGTGGGGTGAGGTTTGTCTAGGTCTTGACAGCGAATGCGTTTGTTTGTTGAGAGACTGGTCTAGAGAGACCTATCCTAGACCTCAGAAGGCAGAATCTCTCGACCCATCAGCTTGCACAGCAATGGGAAGGTTGGATTCGTACATCCGTCACTCCTGGACAAATTAACCTCTAAATTCACAACCACCCCTCATTCCCTTATCCTTCCCAGGACTTTCTCTGCTTCCGTTTCCTAAAAAGACTCCCCACTTAGCATTCCTAAATATGACATAGGCCCTCAGGGATTTTTTCCTCAAGGCCAGCTGTGTGTAATGTAAAAAATAAATAAATTTATTTAATTAATGAAAAACAGGTGAAAGACTAGCTCTTAAAAATATTGGCTGGGTAATTCACGATACTCAACGTAAACATTTTTAGTCTTAAAGTCATATCTCGGACGCAAGGAAACAATGATTTAAGTATAGGTAGGTCCATCAAATTAATAATTAAGTTAGTGTTAAGGAAAATCAATAACAAAAAAATAATCTGTGTACCTAGTCGCGTGCTGTAGAAGAACATTACTGGATTTAAAGTTAAAGTCACCCATCCATAAGCAATGATACTCACAGACCATGAAGAAGACAGTGGGTAGTATATCATGAATGGTCCAATTAGGCGATTTCTTTCTGGAACGGTGGTCTAATGAAGGTAGGGTTGGGCGATGCACTGAAACACTTGGCTGCGTACTTTGTTATTACTATCCTTAGTGCGTTATGGTCTCCTGTACACTTTACAGGTCTGTGGTTCTCAAATTTATTTTGTTATTCACGTGATTTTGTTCCTCATCAACTTTTATAGTTTTTCTTTGTCTCCAAAAAACCACACAACTGCGCGGATATTTCGACTTATTTATTATATTATTATTATTTGACTTATGTTAGAATGGGTATTTTTATTCTCCTTGCCATGTGATTTCATTCTGTTATTATGAAAATGTCGGACCATTAGTCAAGTACGTAAATTTCAATATCATTTTACCTTTTACCTACAATTGAAAAATTCACGACTTATTATTTGGTATTGTTTCATATTGTCGCACTTCACATAAAATAGATGCGTTGTCCTAGAAACTCTAAACATAAAAAATGTGCAATTTCGTAACGCAATGGAGTTTATAACTGCTTCAGATTCATAAAGGATGCAGATTCAGAAAGGAAACAAATTGAGTTGCGGTGGGTTAAAACATAAGAGCATATTAGAAAAATACTAATTTCGGTAACTTCGCTTCAATGAACTTTAGAACTGGGATTTTCTTTGAATTTAAGAGTAATTTTACAAAAAATTGGGCTGATTCAGGCAAACGACTAAATCGACACCTTCCTACGTATAATCAGAAAATTATTTTATTCTAATAATTAATTATTGAAATTACATGTGTACGTGAAATGAGTAATTTTGTTGCTTTAATTTTTGACAGGTGGCGATTTTTACCAGACTTACGTTATTTAGCATCCTCGAGTAGTGATGTGAAAGCTTCTGTCCAAGATTGGTATGACCTATTGGTAATTTTTCAGCCTTTTTAGAGTTGTCTTCTTCCCTGCGAGGAATTTTCTTCGAGGAAGAACTTCAGGATCGAAGGGAGAAAATCCGCATGTTTCGAAACTGGTTGCTAAATTTATATTTTTCATCGTCCATTGGTTTAATTATTTTCGATGAGCAATTTGTAAGGTTTAAAAAATTTAAAAAATTTCGCTTGCACCTCTAATGAAAATTTCGTACCTCAGCCACTGCCTTATTGTCCCTCACTGATTATTATTACCCGTGATTTTTCACGAGACTGAGTAGCGTATACATATAAGAGGGGGTAAGGTTTTAAAACTCTTTTTTTTCTGAATGTACAACAAGTCGCGAGTATTGTGTCAAAATTTCAAGTAAATCGGAGCAAAACTAACGAAGATACAGCGTTTCAAGCGACCGGCCTTCATGCTCGATTCGAGTAAATTTCAGATTTAAATAAATCGATTTTCTCGCAAACAACATTTTTGAAATTCGTGAAAATTATACCTCAAAATTGATTTGACTGATCCTTTTGAAATTTTGTACTCTATTTTTACACACAAATCAACGGATAGTCAGAGAGAGTTTTTTTTTGCAATTTTATAATATCAAATTCACCGAACTTTTTAGCGAAAATCGGGTTTTTCACTTCAAAATGCTGCAAAAAAAAACTTTCTCATTACCTAGGAAAACATATCACTTTTTACACGCATTTCGTTTTTTTTAATTCAAATAATTGTAATGAGTTGTGGGGTTCACCGCATAACAACTTTTTTTCGAGACGCCTCCGGAGATTTGCTCTCATGGACTTATTTATTGATATTTTTAATCAAAAAGATTTTCATAGATATTACAGATGTTATACTATAACGTGTATATAAAATAAATAAACCAACATTTCTCTTATCTCAAAAAAAAAAATCATGAAAATAAGTTTCTTTTTGCCTTTAAAACCTTACCCCCCCCCTTTAAGGCTAGAAAAGAAAGAAATAAAAATCAAAGTGTTTGAAGACCATTTTACCTCACTTTCCGCTCGAGGAGATTCGAACTGACAACACTTTTCAGAATGAGGTAATATCTCCGCAACAAAAAATTCCAACGTGTTATCAAAATATCTCTATTTAAATCTGGCTTTCCAGAACCGGACATCCATTCTAAAAGAGGGTTATTTTAAAATTGGAATGATGAAACGATCTAGATTTGAATTGGATTGGCGCGACAGGAAGTGACGAGGCGGCTCTATGGTCGGGTGCCCGCGAGCCGCTCTGCTGTGTCTATTGTCTGTGGTAGGTACTAGGACGAGATGATACATTATTGTTTGTTGTTGTTTATGGTCGATTCCTGCACCCATGTCGTACGTATTTATTACCTTTGTCTCTAGTTTAAAAGCGGAGAGGGTGAAGTCATTGATGAATGACACGAGCTAAATTTAACAATGATGAGTATTTATATTACGATGATTGAAACAAATGGAAAAGAGAGACAAATGGACGAAAACTGAGAAATTTTCTTTCTGGACAATCATCAAATATCACAAATTCTATTTCTAATATATTGGTTTATGCTTGATTGTATATAACATTACTTAAATGTGTTTCATTATTGTGTTTTATCTCAACAATGGAGTGAGATATGGGGTCGAATTAAAATCAATAAAATATAGTCATCTTGACCTCTCTCCCATCACCGGAGGTTGCAAAATATAAAATTTACTTTAAAAAGAACGAAACGTTTTGTTAAAAAAATGGAACAGTTTTTTAAATTTCAAACTCCGTTCAACGATAACGATAAGTTTGAATAAATTAACCGGATGCTTTTTTGTTTTAAAATATTCTTTGAATATTAAAAAAAACGTTATTTGATAGTTTAATTTTATTTTTCAGATTATGTATGTAAGTATGAATTTTTTGAACATAATTTCCGTTGTAATTACCAATTCTCCATAATTGAACATGTTAACTTTATTTGCGTTATTTTTGTCAGTTTTAGTGCTATAGTAATGTCATGTTGTTATTTTAATTTTGTTAGCAAAAATATAGGTTATGTCGGAAAAAAAAATTCCGTTCGAATTTAATAAAAATTCCTTAAAGGAATGTTATTTAATAACATAAATGGCTTGTGCGTATGTCAATAAATACCAAATTCCAGGTATCAACGTTTAAATTACGCAAAAATGAATCTTAAAAATCTTAAATGATAGATTTTTTCAGTTACTCTCGTGGAATAATAATTACTAGTGGTCGCCCAATGGTCGAAATTCAACCATAATTGTAATGTTTTTTATGTTTGACGTTCAGTAAGACCATAGACAAATAATATTAAAGACATACAATATTAATCTATTGGCAATTTGACCATAGACTTTAACAATAAACAATAGAGTAAAGGCGCGTGTGTGTGTGTCAAATACGTGGTAGTGTGTGTAATGTTTTTATTATTGATTTAATGTATTTTTATGCATAATTTTTAAAAAATATTAGCATTCTGCACTCCTCCTCTATATAAACTATAAGTGTGCGAAATTTCACACTCCTCCGTCCGCGCAATTTTCGTAAAAAGGGGTACAAAGTTTTGGCTTCACGTATTAATATATTGATCATGATATTTTTTTATAATTTTTAATTGTATGAATGAGAAAAAAGTGAAGTGATAGTTTTCTTCCAAATTTATTAAATAAAAGAACAGTATTTTTTAAATATTGTGGTTTTTTACATTTCTCTGCATTTTTATTAAAAATGTTTTTGCCAGCTTTTTTTTTCGATTTTTTCCCTGTTTGAAGCTTAAAATATGGTAATTTTTAATCATGAAAGTATATTTCAGATACAAAAATCTGAATAGTAATTTTATTTGTTATCTGTAAAGGTTTTTTACATCTTCAAAAATAAGAACTATACAAGACATTTAAAAATACGTTGCAAAAATTTCAAATTCGTTCAGAATTTTTCTTTCCCAGAATAATTTTTTTGCATTTTTTAATTGGTAATGTTTTCACATTTGTTCACACGGTCGTTTATCAATTTAATAACATTTTCATAATGTTTTTTTATTAAGGCTGTTATTGTTTAATAAGGTACATACATACCAAGTTAACAATCTTGGAGAGCTCTGACAACATTAATTTACTAAATTACAGATTACTTTTAAGTTTATGATAAAAGGCAAGAGAGAAACTAAAGAATAAACTATTTTATTCACCGATAAGGTTGTAAGGTGAACATTGTGTAAATTCTTTCATTCAGTATTCTTTCGTTCAGACGGTAGTAACCCATCGCGATACGATAACCTTATGGTTGTTATAGTTTATAGAAAAAAACATATCAATGTCGGCATTCACACTCCAAAGCAGGATAGTGTTGACTGAATGAGATTCATAGAAAGAATACTTTTATTAGTTGTTTATCTTTCTCGTTTGCTCGCGGGAGAAGAGTAAACATATTATTATTTGTTAACCATTTCCGCTGATATCAACAAAAATATGATGAAAATTGCTACTTGCTGATCTCAGTGTGATCCCGATAGAGCATTGACTAATTACCACACGATTTCCGCAAGAGTGGGCAGAGAGGATGGAAGGTTACCTTGCTGACCAGGAAAACACTTCTCGCCTTATCCATTTATTTATTATAGGTACCAAAAAAATTGAGTAACTTAACATCTTTCATGTTCATATTTATGCAAGCATCATATTTTCATTTATTATATTGTTAGTGGTTCTAAGAACGTCAAATCTAACAGTGGTTTTTTTTCACGTGATAAACTAAATATATATAATCATAGTAAAATTATGTTTTTAATGTTTTTCATTTACTCACAAATAATTGCCCAAGGTGCCTCTGAAATCATGAAACACTAAAATCATTAATGGCCTTTACTTATAATTTAAAGCAAAAATAAATAAAGTAGCTCATGTCCGTACTAGATATTTGATATACATTTTAATTACAAACATAATTTTTTAAATGAAGACATTATGAGCGAAACTCAATCGAAAATCTGGAAACAGAAAAATCAGAAAAAGATATTGGCACCTCTGGGACTCGAACCCAGGACCTCCCTACTTTCCGGGTTGGGCGCTCTTATCCACTGAGCTAAGGTGTCGATATCCAATTCGGTCACTTTTAACTGTACCATACTTCGACTAAGAACCACCCATATTATCTTCATTTTTCTTAACGCATATTTTTATTGGCTGCCATCTTTATGAATGATTGCAAGAAAAATATGCGTTAAGAAAAATGAAGATAATATGGGTGGTTCTTAGTCGAAGTATGGTACAGTTAAAAGTGACCGAATTGGATATCGACACCTTAGCTCAGTGGATAAGAGCGCCCAACCCGGAAAGTAGGGAGGTCCTGGGTTCGAGTCCCAGAGGTGCCAATATCTTTTTCTGATTTTTCTGTTTCCAGATTTTCGATTGAGTTTCGCTCATAATGTCTTCATTTAATTAAATATTACAGTTTGAGGTTTTACTCATAAAGTTAAAATAATAAATAACATAATTTTTTAGTTTGGTTGGGTATTTTGAAATCAAATCAAATCCAAATTTAAGGTTTGTATGAAACTTTCCGAAATGGGCCAACCCTACGTACGTTCCTCTTAAGCCAATCTTCAAAATGTATCAAACACACAAAACATGTATAAATTTAAAAGTCTTTGAAAATGTACGAAATTCATAAGAAAGTGAGGAAATAGGTACCTACACATTACCAGGTAAATAGTGAAAGAGCAGAAGAAAATTGTCATTTGGAAACTGCACATTATATTATTACAGTTTTACAATTGTGTCGGGAGGCGAAACAGGTTTCACTGTTAAAAATAAATATTTGGTGTGCAAATAAAAATAACAACAAAATTAAATGAAATAAAAGCAATCGTAATAAATATGTCTCAGAAATTGAAATGTGCTAAAATATAACCGGATTTCAACTTATAATATATTTTTACATTGTCTACGAAATGGAGACAAAATTTGCTAGCTAAAAAACTGCAATAAAACCACAAAACTACCCTCGCAATAAAGACACATACTATACGCATGCGCCTGCTCACCCCTCCCCCTGCTGAAACATCTCGCCCCCGGGCCTTCATTAGGCGGGCCATGTATTCATGGGAGAGTTGTACACCGTACAGTCAGCCAGCCACCAACCACCACCACTCCATCCCCATAAACAAAACACAGCCTCCCCGGAGGGTGGAATCCCCATAACAGTGTGAAGGTACCAAACCAATCTAGCGTTTCCTCCGATTGAGAGTAACACTGACTCTGGTATTATAGTTCACCCAACGAAAGATTTTTATTTCTTTAATGTTAACGTTAGATGATACAAACCAAACCATTACCAAAAAATCCCGACTAATTCGACTGAGAATTGGACATTGCCCCGTTCTCGCTTAATCTTTTAAAATTCACGTGCTTTCCTCCTCAGATTATAGATACTTTGAGTGGTCTAGAAGTTTAGATCATGTAATTTTTTATTTGCCTATCTAAAAAAATAATCCTTCATCTATCAAGTCTTATCTGATGTTGTATCCCCGCCGTTCGACAAGTCATCTTTTCTAAGTCTGTACTCTTCCACACATAATCCAATCTTCCATAAAATAATTATGAAATTTGCCCGTTTAAATAAAATAAATTCGCCTCCCCTTTCTCCATAATTTCAGATGATGACGTAGAGCTAGAGCATCCAGAAAAATTGTAAAAAATGTCTGAAGTACTCTGCCAAGTAGTTTGGTCCCATTTTATATTATCTGCACCACGCCCATCGGACAATCCATTGCATGTATTTATAGTTATGTATTATTGGTTGATGGATTGGTGGATGCCATTTGTTACTAATAAGTTTTGTTGTGTAAAGCAGATTATCTACATTTAGTTGTAAAGTAAAGTAGATCCCAGGAAAATACTTGTACAATGTTTAAGTCGCAGTGGGTATCAAAAGGTATTAGAAAGGTTACATTCTTATTACTGTGTCAAAAAATATACAGTGCAAAAAGTCGTATATAATGAGGTCACAAGACACAACACAGTTAAAATTTTTTTTTACCGCAGACTGAATTCTGGAGTCATAAGTTTTGTATTTGATATTTCTTGGCACGTGTCAATTTTGTCGAATTCGACGATGCAGGTGTTCATGAATTGTTATTGTTCTGCGTCCGGTCCAAATATTTCCATCTCTCCTTGTTTCTAAAATATTGTGTTTCGTGTAGGTATTTAAAATACATTATAAAATTGGATTTTATCCCATTGTTTGAATACTGATTTTCATTTCAGTGGTTGCGTATATAGAATTCTCACCAATACAACAAACGCAATGCCTCGTTATAAAAATATTTAAAAAAAAAAATTGTAATATCTATTATTTGCGCAAATATTCTGTCTTTTATAATAATACATATCGATCGTCCAGTTAATTAGTCAGACATCTTCGAAAAATCTAAATTTTAGTTAAGAGGCACGTATGCGCGGCCCATTTCGGCCAGTTTCATACAAATCTTAAATTTGGATTTAAGTTCAAAATACCCAACCGAACTGAAAAATTATTTTTTAAATCAAAAGGTATATCAAATGTCTAGTAAAAGTGACACCTTCAGAAAACTAAAGTAGACAAGAGTGGGGAGGTTACGAAGCACCGCACAAAGAGAATACCGATTACACTATCTCATTCTCTCGCAGGCTAAATTCAGAGTTTCAGTCACAAATTGTAGTTTCAAATCACAACGGTACTAAAGAAGTTTGAACTTCAAAATAATTGTAGATAGGTGGTAGGTACCTTACTGAAGAAGGAATTACAGGTAGGTACTTACCTGAATTCAGAGTGAAGGAATTCGCACAACGACCGACGGGACGGCGACGTGACATTTGGGACCATTGGAACACGTGCACTCTCACCGTGAGAATAAAGTGATAACATTTTAAAGTCTGGAGGCCTCGGAAGTTTTCAATGAACTTCTCAGATACCTACACAACCATTGCACAATAAACCGAACTCATTGTGTACATTTAGCAAATACCTTTGCAACAGCTGTGAGGCCTTTAGGTGTACCCAAGACTGTATCAAAATTCTGACCGAATACGCTAAATATTTTAGGTAAATATTTTTATGTAGGACTATTTAAAATCACTAGTGGTCGCCCAATGGTCGAAATTCGACCATAATTGTAATGTTTTTTTATGTTTGACATTCAGTAAGACCATAGACAAATAATATTAAAGACAAACATTATTAATCTATTCTCAATTTGACCATAGACTTTAATAATAAACAATAGAGTAAAGACGCGAGTGTGTGTGTCAAATACATGGTAGTGTGTGTAATGTTTTTGTTATTGATTTAATGTATTTTTATGCATAATTTTTAAAAAATATTAGCATTCTGCACTCCTCCTCTATATAAACTATAAGTGTGCGAAATTTCATACTCCTCCGTCCGCGCAATTTTCGTAAAAAGGGGTACAAAGTTTTGGCTTCACGTATTAATATATTGATGATGATTGATGGTGATGATTACAAAATTTTGTTTATTTTTCGACGGAAATCATGCTACCAACTGCACCAGAATCAATATGAAATTATCTGCTCATCTCTTATCACTACTTTGCAATATTCAACATATGCATGTATTTTGCATTGTGGGCATGGTTTTTGACTCAACTGGATATCAACACTTTCTTTTTTATACCTTCATATTTTATGAAATAACGAAAGAAAATCGAATTCATTGTCTTTTGGACTTCTGCGAAAACATCGAGCCAATGAGTCTATTACACCCAGGAATTTTGTGACGAGAAGACGGGGAGAAGTAGAGGTAAGTAATATCGAAGTGAAATCTCACTACGAAAATTTTGATAATATCTTCTTCCCTAGAACAATGGAAAAATGATTTAATAATTCCATCTTCTTGTGAAAACTTGTACAAACGTACGTTTGCACTACGCTGGATCTCCAAAGATCTCATAGCTCTGCCGCTGTGGTGGTCAATACTCATTTTTGACCGGACCAGTTTCATTTTACAGTTAGCATCTTTAAACTGGTATTATTTAAACTAAATATTTATAAGTTATTTTTTTATTTATTTCATAATAATTCATATCGCATCTTTCGTTACGCAAAGTATATCAATATCCACCCTCTACCCCCGTGACATTTCATCCCTTTAATATCCGTGTAATGAAATTCCTTTGCCCCACCCCCTGGGAGGAAGGCGGCCAGTCACCCTATCCCTTCCTCATTTCCGCAGTCCCTACCTCCCCCCGGAGAGAGAGGGTAGTAGCACCTATCCCCCGATCCTCCCCTACCAAACTGACAAGTGTTGGGGGTTGCATTGGGTAGGATTACACATTAATGTCACAAACAAGTCGAACGACTTTATCATTTAGTGCTTTAATTGGTGATCAAGTTAAACGTGAAAGTAGGCATCAGAAAGGTTGAAAAGTTGTATTTACTTTAGGAATTTCTTGGAAAAGAATCTAACCAAGTTAATAGTAAAGTTAACAAAATCTATGTGTGATTTAACAGTTAATATTTGTTCATAAATTGATTGTTAATGTTGAATTTCAAATTATTAAACCTGTTAAAATATGCATTGCCTATATTTATATAAAGAAGGGTGTCTGTGGCAAGCGGCATGGATTTGATTTTTATGCAAATCTCCCCGAGATTAATGAAATTTTGACCTTCAAACACAAGCATTACCATCAAAACACACGCATCACCATCCCCTTTACCCACCCTTAAAACAGAATTGTGATAGTTCTTGATGAAATTTTTGCCCACTTAATTTCAAAATAAGAAGAAAATTACTGTCTTTTTTTTTTTTTTACAGTAAATACCGCACAAGAGTCCCAACTGCTCCCGTCTGGAGCCAGTGAGACTATGGCATCCCCAATCGAGGTATGTTGTGAGGCTGAAGGTAGTAGGGAGGGGAAGGAGATAGGGAAGAGGAAGGGGAGGAAGTACCTGGCTATTCAGATCTGGTCACTAAACACGGCTAAAGCCATTTCAAGCAACGTTTCAATTCTGAATGGTGGTCTTACACCAGGGCGATACTGATAGTATCTTCCACTCTGGGACGTGCCGCAAATATACTACATCTGATTTTTAAAAAACTCCGCGTAAAGCCTGGGTAACACCGGGGACTTAAGCTAGTTTTCAATAAGTTCATGGTTGAGACCAGGATTTGAAATCGGAAACATTACTTTGGTAAGGCGATGGATAAGCTGCAAATCTCAATAGGTTCGTATATTGAATATTCGGAAATCGAAACTTGAGAAAGTATAAAATATTAAATAAGTAGACCTAGTACCTAAAAGTTTTGCATTTTGATAAGTGCTTTTATAAGCATATGAGCATGCGTTAGTTTTTGGGTTCGAGTCCGGCTTTTTCGGAGTCATTCTCCTAAGAATTTTGTGCTCTACGCTTTCGTGTTCGATTTTTGTAATTATGGTTGAACTTTGCTCTTACATCGTGGTAATTTCCTAATCCTTTTCAAATTCACAGACTCATTTTTTTGAGTTTTTAAGATACATAATTAGAGCCCAAAATGAGTATTCACTGAGATACGATCCTGTTTATGGACACGTATCGAATAGTAAAGTCAAAAATCGTGGGTTCACTGCTCAGGGCTGTCATGAATATCAGAGCGGTACTGGCACTTTTATTAATTTGGCATTTTTAACCTTTCTCTGAAAGAGACTAAGGATGGGTTGTTTCAAAAAATTTGATGGATTCATCAAATATTTGAAGTTGATTTTCACGTTCTGTGTAGGTTCTATTCAAGTTCTGTTATTATATCATTATAGGACAGCTGCTTCACAAAACTGAAATAATCACAGAACTTGAATAGAACTTACACAGAACGTGAAAATTAACATCAAATATTTGATGAATCCATCAAATTTTTTGAAACAACCCGTCCTAAGATGGCGGCGTTATGTCTATTTTTGACCGAGTCATTGAATTTCGATATTACCTTGACATAAAATATCGCTCATTCGCTTAGATTAAAATCGTCAAAAAACCAATAAAATTGAAATTTTTTCGATCCATTTGGCTATTCATGTTACCTTAAATTACAATTATAAGATTTTATATTGGTAATTAGAAAGAAGAATCTGAGTGTTAAACTTTGTACAGCGTATTTGGGGTGATTTTTCATAATAAAACTGCGCTGTAAAAATTATCCAAACATTATTATAACACCGACATAAATGAATACAAAGGTATTTCCGTGGCACGCACCATCTCAAGATTACGATTAGAATCATCTCGATATCTGTTAATGTTAATCCATGACCAAGCATAACAACTAATCACGTATTATAAAGAAATAAAATATTATGGCAGATGATAATGGCCGTGCTTTGTTCCATTGATAATGTTTTCATGCTCTTATTGAAAGCATTGTATGGCGCCTGGCGCTGTTAGAAAATTATATTAAAAATAACTACATTATATAAAACGAAGCTTTTGTATTTTCTTTAATTATCTAAATTTTTGTTGACATTGGATAGAGACCTCTCTTTTCGATTAGATATATGTCCTTGTTATTTTTTTTTGTCTTCGATGTGATTGATTTTTTCTAGAAAATTGTTGTGATCCATGTAAATTAGTGAATATGAAGATAATTATTAAATAGTGCTTCGGTTCAAAACGAATAAACTGTTGTATTACATTGTCCTCACAACTCCAGCCTCGTTATAACGAAGATTGTTAAAAACACAATCAAGGAAAAAAATTGTACATAGTAATTAATTAATAATTTATTCATAAAATACTTAAGTTGTATATTAAATTCAAGCAGTCCGCGTTAGGAATTTTAAAGATGTGAGATTACACAGTAAGAATGCATGATCTCGTTGACGATGTTGACGTGAATGCTTCACTGACTTCCCTGGGTTCATAGTCTTTCTTTAGATTTTTAGTTTTCGTACTTAATCATAAACAATGTTCCGGTTTATGAAAACTATTTCTCTACCATTCATGTTGTACTAAATGAGTCCGCAAAGGTCCTGTATGAAATTGCTTCAGATGATGATTCTTGTCTTTTAGTTTTGAGCGGCTTTTGTCTGGAAAGTTTAATATTATCTTGAATTTTTGTGTAGGTGTAATTGTGTGGTATAGGTACTGCATATCTGTGTTTACAGTAACTCATAGAACATGGAAAAGTCATTACCCGTGACTTGGGGCAACGTTTTCTCGACAGGGGTTGTTAAGCAGGATTATGTTTCAAATAATGAAGGCGATGTGCTGAGTTCAATGAACAACACAAACTAAGCATCTCCAATATATTCGAAATTATTTTTAAAGCTCTGAAGTCGGATTTTGGTTTTATCAATAATCAGTGTTTCACTTAAATATTAAGTTTTTTGTACATTAACTCAAAACTTAGGAAAATAATTTCCCCCAAAGTCCATGTCATCTTGGGAAAACTGGGGGGGGTCTTTTTGAGGAGAGTAAGGAGTAAACATGGGTAATGAAGAGAGTCGTGTTGTAGGAGTAATGAAACGCAGAGGCCAGAAAATCGTTCTACTCATGAACGAGTTGTAAAACGATCCGTTCTTATGTGACAAATGTCAGCCGTGTACACATTTTGGAAGCGTGTTTGACTGTGTACCGGTGCCGAAGGGATCAATGAAGCTAGTTCCTCGGAGCATCTTCCGTTGAAATTCTTTTAGAAAAAACGAAGGCCCTCCCATGTGACTCATGTGCTCTAAAGATTGCAGTCCCAAAGTATGTGAAAAGGGGAATCTATCAAATGGAATGCCGTTTCTGCAAAGACTCAACAAGAGTAGTCTGGGTGTTGGAAAAACCTGTATAAAAAAGTAATGTTCTGAATAAAGCAAAAGAAGAAAAAAGTGTAATTAAAACTAAAACTAACGCAAGTATAGCGTTTACACCTACCAACTATTCATTTTGTATATTATACTAGCTGGTTCCCGGTATGCGTTGCAATGCCATATTCAAAGAAATAAATAGTTTCTCCCTGCATGTCATTTCCCGTGCGTCCCCGTTCCCCTCCCTTGAATTTTAATTTAACAATCATTGTTTTGCAAAATGTCATTCTCAAATTTTGGAGAGTTTAGCAAGAATTTTTGTGATGATTAAAAAATTTTCAGATGTATTGTCATGTGGTTGTAATAATCCAAAAACCTTCGCGGGGTTTAAAAAAAGTGTTTTGAAAGTTTCAATGCTTTTTTTATCATTTCCTACGCTTGATAAGCAATACATAGACATCTCACTATTTTCCAAATATATTTTGATGTACGTATATAAATAGGTCGATGGATACAACACAATAGTTATAGACACACAATAAACAGAACAGGTAGGACTTTTGGGAATGTAAATGTGAGTGAAAAAAAAATGTGGTTGTAATAATCCAAAAACCTTCGCGGGGTTTAAAAAAAGTGTTTTGAAAGTTTCAATGCTTTTTTTATCATTTCCTACGCTTGATAAGCAATACATAGACATCTCACTATTTTCCAAATATATTTTGATGTACGTATATAAATAGGTCGATGGATACAACACAATAGTTATAGACACACAATAAACAGAACAGGTAGGACTTTTGGGAATGTAAATGTGAGTGAAAAAAAAAGAGAGAATGCTGAGGAAGAACCACACATTCCAGATCCGTGGATATTTTGTAATATTTGCCAGTATTTTTCATATCCGGACAAAAATTGTTCAACTGACTTGCTAACTGTAATTTTGTTAGTGAATTGTACTAGGAAGAAGGAACTTTTTTTCTACCTTATATCTACCATAAGAAAGCTCCGCATATTTTCCCCTAGCAACTTATCCAACCCTGATACAAGTCTAGATTTGGCTTTCAACCAAACTGGAAATGGTAGGGAAAACGAGTAGGGGAGTCGTTCCCCAGTCAGTTCCCTTAATCCTATGGGTTTAGGGTTTCATTCGGAACTTGTAAGCTTTCACTGCATCCATATTTCATACCCCCTGATACACTGATGGGTTTTCCCATTATAATCGGACGGCTTATGGGAGAACATGACGTCTTTTTGATGGACTTTTATGCTTTCCCTCGCTCATTATAATTAATGACACAAGAGCGTGGAATAAAGAATATAACACAAGAAGTGCCTTTCGTACAGATTTAAATGGAAACAAATGTGGCACTAACTTAGTGCCTTTTGGTTCTAGACCATTTACTACGCAGTCTATCTTTCTTATACTTGCCTGAAATTGTATACCGTCATCTCACTTGAATTTCGTAATCACGGTGCAACAGAGTTTTTTATGAAAATATACGTTATGATTTCGGTGTGTAATCTATATATATTAAAATCAAAATGTATTTGAGGATTAGTGTGTTGTGTATTGCTATAGCAAAGGAAATGTTTGAAACTTTCAAAATACCTTCTTAAAACCCCTGCGAAGGTTTTTGTATAACTTCAATCACACAAGAAAACACCTGAAAAGTTTTAAATCATCACAAAAATTCTTGCGAAATTGTTAAAAATTTGGGAATGACATTTTGCAAAACAATGATTGTCAAATCAGAATTCAATTTTCAAAACTCTTTAAATAAATGAATTAAATTGAAGTACTTACATAATAATTTGTATCGAATCAAGAATTATAGATATTTTAAATGGGTACCTATGTTAGGTTACAAATTTGATTGATTGTCCTTATAATATTTGATTTTTCTTATATAATATAGAAAAATGTATATTTGTAATGTATGAAAAATTATTAGAATTAAAAAAATTGGAGGTGGCAAGCTAGCCGTTTGAAAACTGAATATACTGGAACTGAATGTATAGAACGCGGGAGGAGGGTTGACGGGACGGGGGAGCGGGAGACAGAAGGAAGACGAGGAAGGTGGACGGGGAACGCGGAAGGAGATGCGGAAGGGGAAGGAGATGCGGAAGGGGAACGGGGACACACGGGAAAGGACATGCAAGGAGAAAATTTTTTTTTTTTGAATACGGCAATGCACAGCATGCCGGGAACCAGCTAGTTGGATCATAAAACACGCCCGCAAGGCACTTCTTGTGTTATTCTTTATTCTAAGACCAGGATATACAAGAAGAGATTTGAGTGGTATTATAAAATGTACGTATTAGTTGTAGATAGATACTCGTACCTAACCATTGAAGACAGGAGTGGGTGAATCTGTAATGTAACAATTTCATGAAAACCAACGACATTACCCTTGACTCAAGGCCGTGATCATGTTTCGATCACTGTCCTGAGGAGATCCGTCGATTTTCTGGTCCGACAAATATAATGGAGGCTTTCTCTTCTTAGCTCTTATTTATATCTTCAGTTTTTATTTCACAAAGTTTTTTATGCTGTCATACACAATCATAAGGTGTCCAAACTTTACTACAACGCACGGTGGTTCCCTTAGAACAATCTAGCTAGACAAAAAGATTTCAACGATGTTTTTATTTATGTACAAAAACATACTCATAGCATAGAAAACAGTTCATAGTATTATGTTCGCGTCGGTAAAAAAATTAAAACAATACGCGCTACATGTGGCAACGATGTAAACACGACACTTTGAATGTGCCAGGCGGCCTACCTGCGGCCAATCTCTTTCGGGTGTATGCGCTGTTCGGTCGTTAGTGGTGTTATTTGAAATCGGAGAGAAATTACGTCAAAAGGAAAATTAAAGTCCATAGTATGTTTTTTCAAACTTATTTAAGTATTTAATAATTTGTTTATTTCATACTACTTTTATTAGCAATTAAAAAATCGTGAAACCATTATCAATATTTACAATTATTTGCCAAAGTTTGATTAAACTTTCAAAATCGTGTGCCAATTTGTACCTCAAAACTAAACTTTTTTCGCTTAAAACTATTCTTTATCTATATTTTCTTATAGAATTTGTCTGCTCTTACATGCTCTTTTGACTTTTACAGAGCCTCTACCCTTGATCTATATTTTTGATATTTTGGAGATGTTAGAAGAAAAAGGCGCATCAAAGTCGAGTTATGCTGCACCACGGCAAAATTTTGGTTGAGAAAAACAATTTTATAGGTCTCGAGAACAATTTACTTAAGAAAAATAGAATATCACTTCATTTTTAACGAAAAATAATTTAATAATAATAATTTAATAATAATTATTTAATAATAATAATTTAATTTTTTTTTTTTTTCTTCTTGATAACGAAACTACATACCTATGTACATATTAAACCTGTTTGTATCCTTAAAGTACAGTTTATAATGTTATATACTTCAATCTTACAATTATACTCCTGAATAACATGTGTAACTTGAATAATGTGATTCTGTAAAAGCCTTCAAGGCGTGTATGAATAAATAAAATAAAATAAAATAAATAAAATAAATTTTTATTAATATTTCAGAGGAAATGGTCAAAGAAATACTCTAAAATTCATGTAAAAATAAAACGGAAACGGCTTGATACAATTTTTGTAATAATAGACTACGTGGTGAGCTAGAAAAATAATTTGGTTTTAGCTCGTTAAAAAGTAAAATAAGAAAAATTAAATGTCCTCTGAATTCTCGAAGTCTAAAAAAACTCTTTCATGCTGCTCAAGTCAGCTCGAGGTCAGATGGAAAATGGGAAGCTGTAATATCCGAAATAACCACAATATAGAAAACATCCCAATGTCTTATCTAGTGATGAATTAAAATTATTGTCGATTTCGGAAGTCCCAGCAAAGAAACTGCAGAGGTCTTTTGATAGTGCCACATAAGAAAATTATCATTTAACAAAAGTGATGATAGTAACTCGACCATGAACAAATGTCATTTGGTTTTATTTTTACATCATGTTACAAATAATATTTTTAACTAATTACTTAAAATAAACAGATTGTTATGACTTATTTGAATCATTGAATCATTAAACATTAAACACGCAATTTATTTGTATTTTATTTTACTTTGAAAATTCTGTAACAGTGGTTGAAATAAATGTATATTTTTTTAATCATATTGTGTCCCATTTACATCACATTCCGTGGAAAAATATTTTTGTCTAGCTAGAATGGAATTTGGGACCACTGTGCAACGTAAAGGTAATGGATTACTCGACTAGACAAATCACTGAGATGTGCCTGTCTTTGTTTTCCAGCTTCTAATAAGAGTATAGAGAATTGTTTTCAATTACTTGTAATGTGCCCAACGCCCTATACTATCACTAATTACCCACCCCTTTGCATAGTGCACCTACGGAATTCCGCTTTCCGTTGATGCATTGTATGCGGATTTTATAATTATCATTAAAAGATGCCTCAAGCACAAATGTCTAGTTTCATCAATGTCAACAACTTGTTAATTACATCAATCGTAATTACTTATTGGCATATATAAGCCAACATAAATGTATTCCCTTCAGATCACCTTAGTTATCAATTAAAGACATAATTCTACGTGCTTAACGTATCTCCGGGATTGACAATAAGTTTCCGTTAAAACTGTAAAAGCAATAAACTAATCTTCACACCATAAAAAATCTTCAAGTTTTATTTCATTCAAAAACTGGTACATAACATACTAACTAGTTTTATAGCACATGTTTCTTTACATATGTACTAGAAAACCAGAAAGCCGCACGGTATTTATAGAATCATTCTTGATAATATTATGAAAGTTCACATATATCAGTACCCAACCACTTGTTTGTCACCACAATTTGTTATCTTTCATCCTTCCTTTATGTACGAGTACAATCTATAGCAAACATTCCTTATCCGTGTTTCAAGTTTCCGATGCATGAAAAACAAAACCATCTACAAAACCACGTTAAATGTTTAACTTTAAAACTACGCAGCCTCCTTAATTTTTTTATATATCGGTACGATACTTTTTTCTGTTAAGGATAACTTAAAATTTAATTGCATTAGGAAAAAAACCCCTTTCAAGTTATGCTATAAAATATTTAAATGAATGTAAATATTTGCGCCCGTAAATATGCATTACGAACATGAGTAAGTGGTTTTGTTCCTATAAAAAAACTCAATTCTTTCAAGAAAGAATTGAATGAAATGTGATTCATTCCAATATTGTTTTGGAATGAATCACTTTTGAAATGAATCATCTTTGGAAGAATTGAGTTTTATACGGACAAAACTATTTATTTATATTTACATTGCGTATTTACGGGCGTAAACATATAGGTATATTACTTTAACAAATTGTTTGAAGTAAATTTACTGCATATTGCATTGATATAATAAACAAAGTTCGACTACTATAAAACGGAAATATGTAACCAGTACGGTGGCCATAAGACCGTTTAATGACATAGTATAAGGAAAAATAAAATTCAGCAATTCAAGTATGTTTTTTAGGTTATCACGGCCAAAAAGTATTTTTGTTATTATTTTTGGGGTGTTATGCCGAGTTTCGCTACCTCCTTTTTCAGCCAACGTTTCGGACAGCGTTACAGTGTCCATCATCATCGGACAGCGTTACAGTGTCCGAAACGTTGGCTAAAGAAGGAGGTAGCGAAACACGGCATAACACCCCAAAAATAATAACAAAAATTCAGCAATTCAAGGTTTTAAAAAATTGGTCCTTCCTCTTTCCATTCTCATGCGATTTTCAATATTACCTGGTTTAACAAAGATCCGCTGCAAATAAAACATTTAAAAAAATTGTTAACAAAATCACTAAAAACTACATCAATTTGATAATTGGTATTATTTAATATTATTTTATGTTTTCTTAATCAAAAGTGAAGTATTAATGACACACGCACCGTGCAGAAAATCAGTACCTTTTTTGATCGCTTGGCGCTTGCGCAAATACATGCTTATTGACTTTCTCATGAATAAATTGAATAGCATGAATGGTTTTTGTTCTATAAAATTCCACTTGTCGTATTCTGTTATTTGTTCAATGGTGGGTAATAATTACAAGTTTCTTCCACTTAAACTTGAATATCTTTCAGTTTAAATATTCAAAGTTGAGCAAACATTTTGTTCGCCTCCATGAACGCCTTAATAATTACCGTGTTTGCTTGGTAATTACTAAAGTAATAGTGAACGACGCTTGTAAGTTGTAATTATATGCCACACTGTCCTTTTTAGTTTCAAGGTTGCCATCAATCATATTTAATAAAATACATTTAAAGCATCAATTCAACTTGAAGCACGCCAAAACATTCCGTTAAAAATTACAGAAATTTAACAACACACGGTATGAAGCTTGTAAAATCTCACACAGTTTGAGATATTATAAAATGATTATTTAATTTTTGTGCTTCACTGAAAACACTCCCACAAACCGAAACAGGTCTAAATAATTAACAATATTACGTATGTTATGTAGCTAACTAATTTGATCGTATATCGAAGAATTACGATCAAATTAATTTCATTAAAGCATTTCTGCACCATTGAACTACAACCGCCATTATGCCTTGAGATGATTTTTCGTAAAAATGGCGCTTTAAAAATAAGCCAAATATTATGCACTTTTTAATATGTAGGCACTACAATGAAATCCATAACTTTAATGTAAAAGCCCTATGGGCGTTTAAATAAATAAATAAATAAATTAATACTAACGTAACCAATAAACAATATACATAATAAATTTAGACTTCACAGGAAAAAAATCGTTATTTTATCCTGCATTGATATTGCTATCGTATGATTTTATTCTGCATTGATTTATGGGGATTTACGAAGATTCAATTACCACTGGTGAGGATATTTTTACTCGGATGCAAAATGTGATACTCTTTTACAGCATTATTGCTTTAATTTTTTTACATTAGCTCCTCACAGGAGGCCCTGAGAAAAAAATCCCTCAGGGTCTTTGTCATCTTTGGGAATGTTCTATGGAGGATATTTTTAGGAAAGAAAGTACAGGAAGTTCTGGGAAGGAAAACGGTATGAGGGTTGGGTAGTATTCAGGAGTGATGGACATTCACGAATCCATCTCCCACTGCAATAGGTGATGTTCCGAGAGAGTCCTGCTGGAGAGATTAAAATGTTTCCCTCAACTAGTCTGGCCTCCCACGTAGATAGATGGTGGGCAGACGAATCGAAGATCTATGACGAAGATCCAGACAATGGACCCCATGAACCCATGAACCTCATGAACCCAGGCTCCCCTGCTAAATCACCAAACGTAGCGAACCACTTGTGGTGACGTATGGCAGCGGTGTTGGTTATACAATAAATGGTTCCCGGGCGGCTGTACCCATTCCCGCCTCCTAAATTGAAGATTTTAACTTTACGGATTATTTCTATCGTGTTGTGTTTTAAAAAATTGTGGTCCGAATTGGAGATATAGCGAATTGTGTGGTACGCCAAGTAAGATATCGTAGGAATCGAGTTCGATTCACACAGCGGGTAGCAACTTATTCCCTCCTCAGATCAAGTCACATTAATCTACGGACTTATTGTCGACATTTCTAAAAAAAAAAAAATTGCTAGCCCTGTCATCCCGAATGTTCGAAGAGTAAAGAAATACGTGTCAGCTCAATTAGCCCGACTCGGGCAAATGGATGGAAAATTAAAATCCCATAATTGAATGCAGCTTAATCACTCTGGAGTATTTGCCAAACATATAATTACATTGTAACAGTTTTTCAATTAATTACAAACGTGTCTAGGAGGTATCACGGCTGTTTTTATCCATGCGTTAATGCTTAAAAGTAATTAACACATGCGTTCTGTGTTTGCTTCTCAATTAATATTAATAGGCAGACGTGCAGGCGTGAAAATTAATAAAAGTGAGACGAGTCGTTACCTCATCTCTGACGTTCAAGTGAAAAATGCGTCATTAGAGAAATAAAAATTAATAAATACATGCCTTGCTTCACGTGTACTCTTCGAAAGGAAGTGATTTCTGTAAAACCTTGAAAAAAAAACATTTTCTTCAATCTTTGCAAATTCACTTCGTGGCGTCATTTTTGATTAAATGTACAAATAACTTTGTAAAACACCACTATTTAATCAAAATTCAACATTTCTGCGTTCAAGGTTTCTGCGTCATTATTGTCAATTTGAAAAAAACGTCTTGTTAAGAATGATGTCTTGAAATAACTCATAAGTTCTCAGCCTTAGTTTTCCCAACGCCCACGGAATTTATATATTTTTTTATAGAGCTCCCCTATTTTTTTTTTACCTACCATAGGAAAAATGTTTCATATCATTGAATTTCAGCAGATCTGAATGCAATGGAATCTTTCAATTCAATTTACATCCACTTCCCGAACTACCAAAAAAAATGAATTTTCACACCCGTGATAAAAATGATTACACTACATACAGTAACAAAAAATAATCAATATTTAAGTTTACTTTGCTTTATTAGTAGGTGTTTGGTGTTTTTTTTTTTAAACCATTTTTTTTTACCTGCCCACGCCTATATACTTTTTAAACGTATTTACTTTAACCTGTGATTCCTGACATTATTTGTATTAAAAAATATTAATGAAATTTTGGTCACCTGAAAACATTTAAAAAATCAACGGGTATTGGACAATTAGGGGCAGGGTGAGGGATTGGTCGTTTACTCAGCTGTTACCGTAGAAGAATTTTTTTTTTTTAAGAAAAAAAAAATGAAATCGAAAAGTCACCGAAGACCAAAATTTCATTCACATTTTTTACTCCAAATAATGTCATTAATCACTGGTAGTAAGTAAGATACATCCTCTAAAACGCTGTACACGCAAGTTGTAAACAAGTTCACCAAGTTGAATCCTTCGACAACTAGAAACCAATAGCAATTCGTTTTGATTAATACCGTCACTACAAGGAAAATAGGAATATATTAAAAATAATTTAATATGCACGTGTTTCCTGACGTCATTAAGCTTTGAGCAAAACACCTGAAGTAGGGTTTAATATTAATATGCTTGGAATAAAATATCACCTACGCGCCTTTGGCAATCCCCCCTCCAGCTTCGCTCCGTTCATATCAAATATCATAGCGTACTTCGTTATTCGTTAGCGATCACTCTTTCTTCGGAATAAAGTAATGTTATTAAAACAAAGGAGCCAGTAACAAAGGAGTGGATAAGTACTATTGTGAAACACGTGAACTGTTATTACGTTATTTGACACCTGTTGTTTATTTTCGCCGTGGTTTTTGTTGTGTTTTTTCATGTGTGTTTTAAACTCACGATTACGCTTACTGGAATCACAAGTGGCAATGTAAGTGGTGTTCCAACTTTTAAGAAATCCAGTCATAAAAAAATCAATTCACCATCAATGCCAGAATTTTTTAAAGTGGTAACCACTGAACCATAACAATTACTCTGACGATGTTACTTCGTCATATGTTTCAAGTGTTTTGTTCTCATTGAATATTCAGTTTTTTGAAAAAACTATCAACTGGTTAAATCACTTTATTTTGATACACAATTTATTTAGCACCATTGTGATCTGATGCTCGATGAAAAGAAAAAGCGTCACTAAAAAGAGACAAATACATACATCTATAGAATTTGTGAGATGGACTAATTGGTCTCCTCTTTGTGCGGAGCTTCGTAGCCTCGCCACTCTTATCTATTTTAGTTTTCTAAAGGTTTCACTTCTGCTGCGTGTGAACTACACACCCATTTTTTATAAATCGTGTTATAATAATGAAATTATTAAGAATTATGAATACGGGGGTAAATTTTTTTTTCAAGATAGCTACAAATTCTGAAAGACTGGTTGCCATTTAGGGGTGTTTATTGCTCACCGTTGTATTCAAATATACAACACCTTATGCATGTCAATGTATATATTATTTTTCCTAAAAGAAATTTACCTACACGTTCTATCCCATCTCTCAGTTTGGGAGACGGGTATGGGTGTCGCCTCCCCGTGAACCATTTATTGGATAATCAACACCTCCGCCATGTTTGTTGGTTTGGTGTCAATAGGTGAGGTTTGTCCGGGTCTTGGCAGCGGATGAGTCTGCTCACTAACTGCGTGGCGGGCCGGATCGGAAGAGGCCGGTTTGGTGAGACCTTTAACCTCTCCAGCTAGCCTTCAGGTGGATTCCGCTGTGGTGGAGAAACGGATTCATAGGTCCGTCACTCCTGGACACACCGTCGCGTAGATTCTTACCCACCCCTCCTACCCTTTTCCTTCCCGGAATTTCGTCTCCGTCCTTTACTTAAAAAGACCTTCAAAGATGACACAGGCCCCGAGGGAAATTATTTTCTTCAGGGCTATCATCATAATTTAAAAAAAAATCTCATTCCCCTCCGCACTTCCTTCAGCCTCATTTCGCAGTCAAGCAGGAAGATATTTATTAAATTCATCGGATCAACAGCAAACATTTTGATATAATATTTTATGCATGAGCTCACGCACCACGGATTGTGAACCACTGAGCTACGTGAATGACCACAAAACAACCGCAAGCCAGAGTATTTATTCGTATTTTATTTCAGTTCAGCTCGAATGCGCGATGAGCGTCTTTCTTTTCTTTTTGGTTCACTCCGACATTTATTAACCTACTGATAATATTGCCATTATTTTCAACTATACCTCCGTTACATTAATCGGCTTGAAGTGTTAATTTTTCACTGGAAATGCCAAAATACTACAATTTCACCTTGATACTAAAATTATGTATTTAATCAAGTAAACTGTAAGCAATTTGGATTGCAATACTCATTTTTTACTCTCCTTGAATGCGAATAAAAAATTGACCCGTGTGTAAATTACTTTAAAACCATGACCTTATCTCACGATCTTTTAGAATCAATTAAAGTTCTATAAAGAAAGAAAAAGTGGTAATTACAATAACAAATGTGTTTCATTAGAAACTAGCCAATATTGTTATTATTCTAGATTGCTGGTTGTATTAGAACACCTTAAAAAACTTATTCATTAAACATAATAATTGAATCCTAATTATTGGCGTTACAACTACTAATATGGTGAGCTCTGGCGTTTTGAAATTTGTTTTAATATTTCTCTAAGATTTTTAGGTTGACTCATTAATTTTTAGATAATTAAATTATTTCAATCATGAACTATGGTGCTTTTTCATCATTGCATTAAAATGAAGTCGCTCCCGGTGTCTGTACGCTTAGATCTGTTAAACTACGCGAGGGATTTTCATGCGGTTTTCACCAATAGATAGAGTGATGGATGGGCGTGACACCGGGCGGTGTGGATTTGATATGTATGCAAATTAACAGATGGCGTTGATTATAAAGGTTGGGCCCTTGTGTTTCTTTAGCCCCAGAAACGTGTGTCCGGGTCTGCTAGTATTATTATAAATTATAATTCCCACGGTAAATAATAATATTTGGATGATTTGTATAGCGCCGTTTTTGTGAAATGTCACATGATATGCGACACTGATATCTCGTTAAATTGTTTGTGCTATCGTTTCCAACACATCTGCCCTGATAATGAGTACTACAAGACAGTCTGAAAAGTTGGCTCTAGAAGAAGGAGGAATCGCAAAATGCATAAAAAAAGACAAGACGCTATATTATTATTTTTTTTTACACGAATACCGCACAAGAGTCCCAACTGCTCTCATCTGGAGCCAGTGAGACTATGACATCCCCAATTGGGATATATTGTGAGGCTGGAGGTAGAGGGGAGGGGAAGGAGATTGGGAAGAGGAAGATGGGAAGTACCTGGCTATTCAGATCTGATCACCAAACACGGCTAAAGCCATTTCAAGCAACGTTTCAATTCTGAACGGTTGTCTTACACTAGGGCGATACTGAGAGTATCTTTCACTATTGATAACAATAATAACATTAACTAATGAAAAAGATAGTTGCCAATAATATGGAGAAGAATTGGTCGGAGATAATATTGTTAAGTCTGAAATTTTAATTTAGTAAGACAAGAGGTTCTGGGCTCGTGTCCAGTTGCGACCGTTATCTTTTTATTTTTCTGTGTCTTGTTCTCTTTCATATTTTCGTTAGATTATTAGTGTTATCTTCGTCTTCAATGATATATTGCATTGATGGGAATAATCTTCAAAAGTTATAAAAAGGGGGTTGTTCTAATAAAAATTAATAATTCGCTATTTTAATGTTAATTGCATTTTTTTCGTTACAATAAAAAATAAAAAATAAAAAAACTTTTGAAACTCGAATTGTATGTTTTATGCCTACAGGTAAGTGAAATGCACCGAAACTTTTTATATAACATGAATTTTTCCCGTAGAAGCTATAAATGGCGTTCGTATGCACACATTTAAATAATTAAATTTATTTTTTAATTATCCCATAATCTTTACATTATTTTTCCGCACATTATTTCATTTTACTTCGCAGACCTTTTATTTTGTCGCTGTTATGCCGCAGTTATGCCGCAGTTATGCCGCAGTTATGCCGCAGTGGTCTGTCCTCTGTTCAATCACTGGCGCCCAGTTGAGCAGTAATGACGTCACATCCGCCTTCCCGCTTGATAGAACAAGAGATGCCTTATCCTGAGCATCATCACACCGTATTCGAGATGCGCCGATCACTTTACTGGGATATATTTCACAGTCATGTTTATTCTATTCGAGTACTTAAATGAAATGGTGCTAACAACTACTGAAAACTTGTGAATTAAAAAACTAAGTACTGTACAGCTGCAGACAATTATTTGAGGTCCGTGGTCAGCTTCAATCTTTCATGGGTTGTATGTTATAAGTTATAACCCTTCAGACTAATTTGTTCGTTTTTCGGAACAACTCATAGAGGTCTCATAGAAATAATTTTGTCTCCCTTACCCTAATTGTCAGAAAAATGATTTAAACGGTGTTTGAAAGGTAAAACACAATGCTTTATAATAATATTTAAAAATTAACTACAAAATAATTAATATGTAGACCTTTATGAAACCAAAGTTTCCGAACGCAATTTGATAAAAAAATTTGGGAATTTTTTATCAATTATTTTTACATGTAATAAATAGATCCTTTGGAAAAACAAGGTTCCATCTAATGCGGTAACGTCATGCTATAAAAGGATGTATAGTAAGCTACTTTAGAGTTCATTATCGCATGACGTTACCAACAGATGGAACCTTATTATTCTTTTTTTTTTTTTTTTTTAATCTTTATTTTTTCCCATTATTATAAACATTTCAAAATACACATATAAGAAACAAATAAATCAAAAGTTAGGAATAATTAAATCTACATAAAGTAAAAAGTAGGTGATGGGAACCCACAAAGGCACTGCCTGTGCGTGGGTAATATAAACAAAAATGCATACATCAGTAAGTACAATTAACAATAGTTATAAGTTATAAAAAAGTTATATGAGTTAGAATTAAAATGAAAAGTGATGTATTAAGGTTAACATAGAATTTATAGCAAAAGTGTTTTAACATCTGCACCATAAAGCCATAATTTTAATTCTTTTATGTAGAGTGATATTTTTTATTCCAAGGGTTTTTTTTTCATTATTAGTGATTTTAGACCGAAAAAAGTAATGTGAGACATATTTGAAACTTTTTTTATGTTTGCATTAAAAAAATTTATATTTCAAAAATTATACGTTTATTTCGAATTATAAAATTTGAAAGCATATTACATCACCTTTCAAAAACAGTTTTTAGTTTCGGATGCGTTTTGAAATATTCCATTTCTTTTAATATTAATTATTCTAGGTTAAGACACTAAAACAAATAATTATTTTATTTGTAAATACTTTGATAAATGATATTAGGTACATTTTAATAAACACTAAACTAACTTAACCAATAGATTCTAACCAATAGAAAAGCGGATATAGCGTCAGTGTCTAATGATGTAGCCTAACCCAACCTACCTACATCATGATTCCTCGTAATATGGCCGAAGCTATCAAGATTCCCGTAGGTACTTATCCTGTACCTGAGATTATTATCAATTTATTTAATACCAATTTTCCTTGAAATTGCGATACCTGCTTATAAATATTAATAATTCATGCCTAATAAGCCAATAACTGCTAATAACTAATAATAACCTTGGTCAAGTCAATAATAATTTCAAGTAGGTACTAGGTACGCAGTTTGATTCAAGTGCAAATGCACTTATCGAACCGAGGCTGCATACAAACAACTGCACAAGCTTTAATTACTGCTGATGAGAGATAAGACTTATTAACCAAGTTGATCTTATCACTCGGAAGAAGATTATCTCCAAGTCAGGCCTGTCTGGAAGATTTATTTCACACTAAATCTGATACTGCAATATTACTTTATAAACCTACTAGTGATTTCCCGACATGCGTTGCAATGCCACTTGAGGTAAGGTTTAAAAATCTTTTATTTTTTTTTGCATTTTTTTTATTTTTTTATTTTCTGAATGTATTGTAAGTGTACATCTGAATGTCGAGAGCATTGTGTCAAAATTTCAAGTAAATCCTGGAGCGACCACGCGAAATAAATAAATTTTCCTCGATTGCTGAGATTTCCAAAAGATTTTTTTTTTAATTTTTCGCCAACATTAAAAAAAATCATACGTTCGAATTTTAACATGGAGACATAAAAACTTATTATAGTGCTGTATAGCCAATGATTAACCTGTATTCTACCGTTTATCTCATATTTGTAGGATTTATAAAAAAAATATATAAAAACAATTGTAAAGTATATATAATATTATAACCGCGCGAATCCTGCGTGTTAGTTACTTAGAAACTCCGTGAGAGGTACATATTCGAGTCAATCGAATATTTTTGATTTCTGTATGTTGTCTGTGGTATACTTGACAATGAAAGGTCCATTTCTATGGAAAAAGGACTTAATTTTAACCGTTTACAGCTGATCAGAAATTCTGCTTGAAAAAATATTGAAAAAAATTATTTTTAACTTCGTTCTAAAATAGTCTACGAAGTTCGGATTTCATATGGTCACAATTGTTAGAGAATTTCAATAGCTTCGTTTTAAAATAAATGGCTGGCCATGGAAATGTTTTAAATAATTACAATAAATGTTTTACGAATGATAGGAAAATGTGGACGAATTTTTGATCGCTATTAATCGCAGAAAAGTAAAAGTGGTCCATTTTTCGACCATAATTGCTCCAGTGGCTAAAAATAACAAATTTACCGAAATCTTTTAGCGAAAATCGCGATTTTCACATCAAAATGCTACCGAAAATAAAAATAAAAAAAAACTCTCTCTGACTACCTAGAAAAACATACCTAACATTACCTTTTAAACGCATTTCGACTTTTTCTAAATCCATTTCAATTCGGTTCTGTCCATTTCAATTCTGAATGGTGGTCTTATACCAGAGCGATACTGAGAGTATCTTCCTCTCTGAATCACGTGCAGCAAATATACTATGTATTATTTTATATGAATTAAATGTGAAATAATACAAATAATCATTTAAAATTTATTTGCCTCCGCTCGGATTCGATCCCGCGGCCTTCGGATTGCGAGTTATTACATCAATTAAACAAGAATAGGTTGAAAACCATTTGATTTGAGAAGGTATTTTAAATATACCTGCAACTCTTTCTTTTATTATTAGTTTTTAATTACGAAATCTGTAATGTCTTTTCCACAACTATTAAATAAGTTAAGAAGGTTTTTGAATTGACAATAATTAAGTGATTAGTTAAAATTGGCACAGAAAAAACAATTAGATCATTAAATACTGCATGCTTTATAACACCACGTAGCACACAATTTTACACTGAAACTAATCAACGGTAACTTCTCGTAGTGTAATCTTATAATACAATAAAAAATAATATTTCTCCTTACATTTCTATTTTCGCTTTAATTACGCACACGATTAATAAATCTATTTTACTTTTCTTTTTTACACATTATTACATTTTCTAATGATATTTCCGCTTCTTGTGCAAAAACACTACTTTTTTTGTCTTGTTCAATCGAATTTGAACGACAAAAAAATGAGCAACATTTTTTTACTTTATATAGTTTATTTTTTATAAAGTTATGAAAATAAACCACGCTTCCGATGATACCTTATGAACCCATTCCTTGTGTCAAATAAATCCTATCTAAAATCCATAAATATATTTCATAAAGAATGCTGTTTGGAATACTGAAGAGATGTCATGGTAGATACACTTTATGCTATGGTTTTTAATAACTCAGCGTGGTCGATGGGTACTCTCATTGCCATAATTATTTTATTTCACTTGCAAGAATCTGATGTTATTAGTCATTAGGTTTCTAAAGGTTGTGGTCCAGGAACCAAAATAATACTTTAATATATTGACTCTCTCATCTTAAATAAACACAAATCTAATTCAAACTAATGAATAAATCGATGAATAAAGCGAATCCCCGATGAGTTATCAACCTGACATTAAGTAACTTCCCTTCTCCATTTCTCTCGACACCTTTCGATATTAAATCGAATGTTTATTCCGACTCGAGGTGGCCAGAATATCTCGACATTTTAAGTGCTCCCAAATCTTCCAGGCTATAAATATTTTGCAGACTTCTCAACACCGCCACTCAGCCACGTATTTGATAGTCGATAATGGATTGAGAGCTCAGACTTTTGCCCAGACAGTTTGACCAATCCAACGATGTAAATAATATCTAAAGTAAGCGATATCAACACTCAGAAGTAACGACGCATCAGGGTTGTTTTGCATGTTGCCACTTTGGCAAAGTGCAGAAGGATTTATTGATTTGTGAAAATCTTCTTACAAATTTTATTTGTAAAGCTACAATACCCAAACCTAAGTTTAGATATTGTGGCTTTACTGATCGATGAGGTGATTGATTTTGGGTTATTCAATGCTTTCTTGTTTTCCTTTTGATCAATGTAAGAATGGAAAACGTGTTTGCAGTTTTTCGTTTTACGAGATTGATATTGCTGTGTACAATGCAACCAAAAGAATATCAATGGTTGAAAACTTTCATGATTTTGATGTACACTGAATATGCAGCTCTAAAATCAGTTTTTTTTAATACTTAAAAATCAATGAAAACCTGCTTAAAACATTTACCCAACCTTACCTGGACCTAAAGCCTGGGATGGTCTGCCGACTGTCCGACTATCGATGGTCCGACTTAATAATGATCACAAATTCAGCGGAATTTAGAACTAAACTTAAAACTTACCTTTTCAGACAGACGTATCCATAAATTCAGAAACCTTTCACCTTCACCTTCAATGCCCGCGACATTGTAAATAACTCATTATTTGTTTAAAAAAAACCTGTAGCTCAGTTGTAAGCTTTAAGTAAAGGTCATTTCATGAAGTTTCTCCAGCCCTAAAGAGTCCTAAATTCTCAAGTCTCTCAAAATAAATATCAACTCTACTTTTGCCACTAATCTTTTAATGTAAAATCATGCAATGTCCAGTGTTTTAAATATAATGCCCATATCTGGACCATATCTTCTGCAAACATTAATTTTCTAATTAAATAGTGATTTCGGAAGTGACCTGCCAGGTAAGTATGTTTATGTTTCTGTTTGTAAATAGTTAAATTAGATAGAACCCAGGAATTGTTAATAAGTTGTACAGCGCCCTTGAGGTGATTTTTCACAAAAACGGCGCTCAACAAATTATTATTATTATTATTGAACAATAACTATCAACTTCTCCGACTGAAATTATTTCCGACCTCATCATTAGCACTATATAAAACTATTTTGAATGGAGACAAACTTAAGTCATTAAATTGATGAAAAACATTGATTCGTTTTTCAATTTTCAACACAACAAAAATCTTACCTAAAACAGATGACTTCAGATAGGCACCTAATAAGATAAGTCTGTATAATACTCATTCATTTTTATCCTGACTCCTTTGAACAACAATGGTATCCATATCATTCCATTGGAAGGTTGAAGACTGAAAGCTGGATACTGGATAGTCTCATATCACCAATCTGACACAACATGTGCGTCAGATTGCAGTCATAAGACGTGCCTGCTGCCTGCTTTGCTCTGTTCTCTCTGAGAATCTGCTGAGACATTTGATCCGGCACGTCAAGCGTCCGTCGGGACGGCTTGGGAAAGTTAGGAACTCGTCTTATCTCTCTGAACCACATAATTCAGTGTCCTCCCGTGTTATGCTGTGCTCCTGGTATGAGTTCTGGATTATGTAAAAAAATATATTGCTTACATCAAAATACTATGAAACATTCAATACACAAACACCAGCTCATTACTGAACCGAACTTCTGTCCCTAATTAATTTTAACATACCTGAGCAACAAACCCGCCATACACAACTATTCTGCACGCCTGGTTTTTAAACAAACGCAGCAGCAAAATTGCCAATTAACCGTGATCTTCAATAACATGTGCCCAAATTCTAACACTGACAATTTTTTTATCACTGCCCTCATTTAAGAGAAATGTAAACGATACATATTCTTGAAGAAGAAGATAACACTTTTAAATCTAAATGAAAATATGAAAGAAAACAAGACACAGAAAAACAGAAAAAGACAATGGTCGCAACTGGGACTCGAACCCAGACCTCTCGTCTTACCGGGACGGCGCGTTTTCCAATTTCGCTATTGCCACCTTCTGTCAAACCGTCATATTTGTCAATCTCAACAATACATTTATCCGAGACGCTATTCAGGTTACAAACTAATTCTTTGAATGATTGTTTCCAATAAAAAGAGTAGTTGCCTATAATATGGAAAAAGAACTAGTTGAAGATAATATTAATGATTCTAAATATTTGAAATATGAGATTGACAAATATGACGGTTTGACAGAAGGTGGCAATAGCGAAATTGGAAAACGCGCCGTCCCGGTAAGACGAGAGGTCTGGGTTCGAGTCCCAGTTGCGACCATTGTCTTTTTCTGTTTTTCTGTGTCTTGTTTTCTTTCATATTTTCATTTAGATTTAAAAGTGTTATCTTCTTCTTCAATGATTTATTACGTTGATGGGAATAACCTTCAAAAGTTATAAAAAGAGAGTTTTTCTCGTAAAAAATTGAAGATACATATTCTTTTGAAAACGATACATATACTTTTGAAAATTAAAAAGTGAACGATACATATACTTTTAAATGGCGCACACACATCTTCATTACTGATTCACTTCTGCAATAGATCACCACCCATCACATGTACAAATCACAAATCTTACACGCATTTTCGGCTTTCTGTGGTGTAGTAGGAGATTTTCAAACATTGTTGGGTTATTCGTAATCGGGAATGTTTGTCTTTCTTTAACAAAAACAAAAACAAAACAAACACTCACACATCTTATGCACTACACAGCACAACCGGTAATTAATAGACCTACCACAAATATGACATTACAAAGAAACAAATTATGACAGGTGTCCATTATGAAATCATATATAATACTTACACGTACATTGTTTCATCTCTGTAACCAACGTATAAGTACTGTTTTGTTTTTCAATATATAATAAGGTGTCACCAGTTACTCACCCGAGTAACTGACCAACCCACTCCACCCATAACAGTCCAATACCTACCTACTGATTGTTTGTATTAAAATTTTTTTATTAGATGAAAAAAACATCAAAAATGTCACTGGGGACCAAAATTTCATTTACACTTTTTACTCAAAATAATGCCAGGTATCACTGGTTAAAGTAGGTCAAGTACGTCCCCTAACACCCCGTATATAAAATAAAATAAATAAAGTAAAATAAACAAGATCAAAAATGACTTTTATACTAAAGAAAATACTGGGGGTTTCCCTCATTTTTTTTGTTTTAGTTTTGATGAAAATGTATAGCATTTTAAAAATTTTGGCAGCAAATATCAACGTTTTGCCGGCTAGTATCTTCAGTACTTTCTCGGCAGGAAACAACCCCAATGTTGCGATCTTCAAATATATTTCCACAAATAAATAACTCCTATTCAATATTTTCGCCGAGATATCGCAAAACTGATGATGTTATGGTATGGTGCCTGTTGGTATTAGAGTATCTCAATATCTTACGAGTATGTTTATTCCTATTTGAAATTACTAATACCTTGAAATGTGACGCATTGTCTGTGTCAACTTGATAGAGAATCTAAAATTTATATGATGGAGCTTGTTTTGTCAGGGTAATTTGTGTGGTGGTCACGTTCCTCAGAAATGACGGACAGACTAAATATGAACACATGCAAATATCCTGGACACAAATGCGCTTATTTAAGTTGCAGATATTTTTTCAGAGTATTCTTTGAGTGTTTGCAAATTTAGCTCAATGTTTGGATCACTTCATCGGCAAAACAAAGCGGTTTCATCTCTACTGACAAAGGAGAAGGATTGTTGTCTATGGATTGACAGCGGATTGGTCCAACACATGGTGGAGTTTACTCGATGAGAAATGGCATACATGTGCGCGAAACATTTGCCTGCAAACGAGGCGTCACGTGCGGTACATCAAGCAAAGCTCTATCAAAGCTCCTTTCAGATCAAAACAAATCCGTAGGAAATTATGGAAGGCTCTCTGTTAATTTGCCGAACCTTCTTTGAAGAGAAAATTATGTCAAAGGGCGAAAAAAATGTTTTGTTAGCACACAGTCTACCCTTTTGCCTATGTGCCAAATTATGCTTGATTAGATATCAGAATACAACTACCGAAGCTATATCATTTATCATCTAAGCCAGTGATGTTCAACCCGCGAGTACATTTCGTGGCCGCGGGTCTTTTTGTGTTGTTCAATAATTATGGTTATTGAAAATATCAAAAATATACAGCGGTTTTTGTTCGCTTTGCCAAAGGGTTCATAGGAAAACTTCAGTCTTTCTTCAAAGTTTTGAATCAGCCGCTAAAAATAAAAAGATTTTTCTTATATGTATGTATTTCTTATATATATGACGGCCTGCGTAGTCCAGTGGTAAAGCTTATGGCACGCATTCCGAAGGTCGCGTGTCAAATAAAGTGCCAGCGTGGCAAATAAATTTTATTTGATTAATTTGTGTTATTTCACAATTAATTCATTTAAAATAATATATAGTATATTTGAGGCACGTTCCAGAGTGAAAGATACTCTCAGTATCGCCCTGGTGTAAGACCAACGTTCAGAATTGAAACGTTGCTTGAAATGGTTTTAGCCGTGCTTGGTGACCAGATCTGAATAGCCAGCTACTTCCCCACCTTCCTCCTCACCATCTCCTTCCCTTTCCCACTACCTTCAGCCTCACAACATACCCCAATTGGGGAATGCCATGGACTCACTGGCTCCAGACGGGAGCAGTTGGGACTCTTGTGCGGTATTCATATACAAAATAAAAATAAAAATATTCTTGAAAAGACAAAATTTCGTACAATTTCCTAAACTATAGAAAAAATTTCACCTTCGCAGCGTAACGCTTTTTTGTAGAGATCTGTGTTAAGGTTTCCGTTTTATAAAATGCCAAAAATTTGCTTACTAAATTTTATTTAACTTTCCGAATGATAAAAATCAATTCCGTTGTTATTTTTATATATTCTTTAATATTTCTGAATATTAAAAATCAATGTCGTTTATTGTTTTGGCCTTGAAATGTACAATTAGGCGGCGTATTTTTGCGTTTTGTGATTGCTTTATTAAAACCGTTTTTAAAAATATAGGTTTATTATATTATATTAAATAGGTTGGAGACACCACCGACTGCTTTAAAATTTATAGGTAAAAGCTATAGGTATCCTTACCCCTGCGGCCCACGAAGAAATTGAAAATGGATAAATTGGCCCAAAAAGTTGATTACCGCAGATCTAAGCTGTACCTGTACATACAAACCAAATGATTTTAATACTTTGCAATAAGTAACTAACAAGAGTAAAAATTAAGTAATTCATCTATCGAAGTCGCTGACTAATGAATTGCGATAAATAAAATTAATAACTAAATATAAAACAATACTAGATAGTTTTTTGTTGACTATTTATTCAAGTGATAAGTAAAATATATCTACTTCATTTTAAAATTTTAAGTGTTTTAAGTTTTAAGTTTTTGGTCACTTTTCATTCACTCATTTCTTTTCGATAACCTTAATTAATTATTTAATGTTATTGATTAATTCAGTCTTAATTTATAAATTTATTCGAGTACCTTGCTTTGAATTATATCAGAGAAACGAAAAAAAAATAGTAATGAATTAAATAAATCCTTTTATATCATCATCATAATAATAAATATATTAATACGTGAAGCCAAAACTTTGTACCCCTTTTTACGAAAATTGCGCGGATGGAGGACTATGAAATTTCGCACACTTATAGTTTATATAGAGGAGGAGTGCAGAATGCTAATATTTTTTAAAAATTATGCATAAAAATACATTAATTCAATAATAAAAACATTACACACACTACCATGTATTTGACACACACACAAACGCGTCTTTACTCTATTGTTTATTGTTAAAGTCTATGGTCAAATTGAGAATAGATTAATAAATATTGTTTGTCTTTAATATTATTTGTCTATGGTCTTACTGAATATCAAACATAAAAAAAACATTACAATTATGGTCGAATTTCGACCATTGGGCGACCTCCGAAAACTGTTATTTTCACGTTAACTTCATTATTTAACAAGTTATATGTATGAAAAAAATTCACAGTGTTTCTTTGAATGTTGTTTTAGACAACCCCCACGAGATTTATGCTCTATTCTAAACGAGTCGTGTTTTATTATACATTTTCACAATTGTCGCTTCAATTTTATCGACTTAAATATTAGCGCGCTCTCTCCAATTCGTAATTTACAAATAATAATAATAATTTTTGGATGATTTCTGTAGCGCCATTTTTGTGAGAAAATCACCTCAAGGGCGTTTTATAAATTCATTTATACATTTAACCTATTTATCTTACAAGTGTCTTATAGCTAAGATTCATAACTAAGGACAACAACTAAGTACAACTACTAAGACTTATATAACTCCATCTTCTTCTTTTCCAGAGCGGATACGGCGCCTTAACAAATTTTTTTCATCATTTTTTATGACTTTTCAATGGAGGTGTTATATTTGCATGATTCTGAGTTGTCCGGTCACCCAAAAAATCAGATAAGCTTTTTGACGTTTTGGGGAACCAATTTTTACAGAAAGAAATAAAATTATTTGTTATTGTATTGTTTTATTAAGCTTTTTCGCAATTTTAGCTGCTATTCTACGACTAAACATATTAGCGCGCTCTGTCCAACACTCGTAATTACATATCTCTCCATCTTCTTCTTTTTCAGCGCTGTGCGTTTCAAGAGTGCGGCCTTAAATCTTAATCTTTTATTATCTACTCTCCAACTTCGTGGGTTGGTTAGCAACCCAGATCTATGTAGTATGGTCACCAGATGTTGAGGAAAACTGTACCCGGAGCACAAGCTAGTCAGTATTATCAGCGGCACGTGCTACAGAATCTGATGGGACTAAACACTGAACATAAAGAGGAGAGAGACTCATCACCCGAACTGCCGCGACCCAGCACATAAAATAAATATTTTCAGGCGTTAATTGTCGCAGATGTATTCACAATGTATGTCGGGTTACGATATTTTGTGTCTAAGGGCCAGTTGCATCGAAAATAGTTAAAGTTACTTTTTAGTTAAAGTTAAATAAAAGTAACATTTTTATCATTTCTTACAAAAATGGGTTGTTTCAACTTCGTTTAAATAAAAGTTAACTTAATAGTTACAAAAAAGTTACTTTTATTTAACCCAGCGATGTTGAGAGTTTAAAGTTAGATTTTGGTAAAGTTGTCAGCTGTCATCCGTCAGAAAGAAATGAAATTTTGTTTTAATAGAAAATAATAATAAAAAATGTCTCGACAACCCGGGTTTTGATAATTAATTGATTGTATTATTGATTAGATGAATTTTATTGCCAGATTTCGGATCAAAAAGTATGGTTAGGCAATCAACTTTACTCATTGCCAACAATGCCAATGAGATCACTAGATTTACAAACAAGTGTTTACTCGAACTTATCTTAATAATTTATACCTACTAGCATTGTAATATTTCAATAAATGCAACGGCACTGAAACAAAATAATTTTTTAGTCATATCAGAAATCATGATGTTTGTACTGTGAACCGGGTTCTTATACTAATGAATTTGTATTCAACAACGCAAAGATGTACAGGAGACATTTCTGGGGTGCATAAAGGTATTGTTTCGTGTATAAGACAGCAGAGCAATAATAGCCCGCCTTCGGCCACAATATAATAATATCATCATTCCACAAACGTTATTGACGTTTTTAAACTGCAACTGTGAAATATCAAACAACCTCCATAACATAAATAAACCAATCATAACCTCCAAAACTGTCAAACGTCAAGAAATCGCCCAGATTTGGTTGGTGTTGACACCCGTAAAAATAAGTTGTGTGTTTATTTGTATTTAAATATGTCAAATCCAAGGAAAATTCGAAGCCATTTCGATGGCAACACTGGTAACTTTAAACTAACTTTTTTAATGTTGATGCAACTCAATTGTGCTGAATTGCAGCTTAACTTTAGTTAGGGCTTAAACTCGGTTTAAGTATTTAACTTTAAACCTTACTTTAATTATTTTCGATGCAATTGGCCCTAGGTCTTTGAGCCAAACGCTTATTTTGAAAGCCGACATTAATATGGCAGGCAGTTTTGATAGTTATTGGAAAATACTGCTATTAATTTCATCAAAAACAGTAAATTTCCAATTTTATTAGAAAAACCTTTCGAAGCTATAGCCGTGTAGAATTTGGTAATTATGCAAAAAGATTGCAGCCAAAAAATATGGTAATATAATATGAACACAATTAGAGAATAATATTATTAATTCTTGAAATTGAAAATGAGATCTACAAAAATGACGTAATAACTCAGGTAACAATACCCGGGCGCTAAATGTTGTCCGGTAAGACAAAGATCCTTGGTTCGATTCCCAGTTGCGACTATTACTTTTTTTCTGTATCTTGTTCTGTTTCGTGTTTTTTAAAGATTTATTAGTATTATCTTTTTAATCAATGATTAAATTTTATTTATTTATTTATTTATTTAAATGCCCATAGGGCTTTTACATAGAGTGCAGTACACGTTTTTGGTAAAGTACAGGAAATAACAAAATAAAATATAAAAATAATATAACTGTAAGAAAAAAAATAAAGATAACATAAGATATAAGAAACAAAACATAGATAACACTAGATATGACACAAAGCAGGTAAAATAGAATATATGGTCATGTAAATTAATGTGAGATAGTTATTTTACTTATAAAGAGAAATAAGATAAGATTGTCATTATTTATGTTTATAATTAGCAATCTTTGTTATACATATTTGGTACGTGTTTATCGAAACATAGCTACAATAATATATCGATAAAGGTGATATATAGTGCATGATATTTATAGCTTTATTTTAAATGTTCTGATATACTGAGTTTTAATTTAGAAATCGATTGATGTCGATAAACGTCAATTGAAGTATATTTATTTCAAAATAATTATTAGTAGAATTGGTAACAAAGTAAAGTGCATTAGAACGGGTATCACGCGTGGGTACTCTCAAATTAATTGTACAAGTTAGATCGAGGGCGTCCAGTCTGCCATTCGCTATATTAAAAAGGCAAACTAAATCGCTCACTACACGCCTTGACGTTAAATCGCTTATATTGAGTAATTCCATTAGATATACATAATTTAGTTCTTCGATAGGTATACCGAGTTTATAATTAATAAATCTTAAGAACTTATGGTGTACTCTTTCAATTTTTTGTTGGTGTGTCTTATATAATGGAGCCCAAATGGTTGAATTATATTCTAAATTAGATCTCACCAGCCCAGTGTACAGCAATTTAAACGAATTAATTGATTTGAATTATTTGACCGTCCTCAGAATGAAACCCAGACATTTCATTGCATTATTAGTTATGACATTAAAATGAGGAACAAAAGTTAATTTACTATCAAAAATAATACCGAGATCCTTGATTTGTTCTACCCTTTTTAGGAAAATGTTATCAATGCTGTATTGAAATTTAATGGGACTTTTGATTCGAGTAAAAGTAATTGTTTGGCATTTTTCAATATTGAGGAAAAGTTCATTCAGGGCGCACCACTCTTGTAACCTCACTAGATTTGATTGTAATATGCAACAGTCGTTAAGATTCGTAATTGTTTTATATATTGTAAGGTCATCCGCAAACAAAAGTATCATAACTCCTTCAAAGATGGTAGTTATATTATTTATAAATAAGGAAAATAACACTGGGCCCAGATGTGATCCCTGTGGAACTCCGGTGAATATTTCAAACTGATTTGAATAGTATGAATTTAGTTTGACTGATATTTTTCTTTTGTGTAGATAACTTTCAAACCATTTCAAAATATTCCCCGTTATTCCTAAGGATCTTAATTTATGTATGAGAATTTTGTGTGAGACTTTGTCGAAAACTTTACTAAAGTCGGTGTATACTACGTCAGTTTGAAGATGATTGTGCATACTATTAAACAATTTTTCCTGATAGATCATCAGATTCGTAAGAGTAGACCTGTTTGCCATGAAACCGTGTTGTAGATGTGATATAATTTTATTAATCTCAGGCGAGAGTTTTGAAAGCAGAGCAGATTCGAATATTTTAGGGATTGACGACTGAATACATATGGGTCTATAGTTAGATACATCAGATTTATCACCTTTCTTAAAAATAGGAGACAAAAAGCTTGTTTTCCACTTTTCCGGAAAGGTGCCAGTTTTTATGGACAAGTTAAAGATTTTAGTAAGAGGATAAGTTAAGACGGATAGGCATTTCGATAAAAAGATTGGAGGAATGTTATCAGGGCCAGCCGATTTGTTTAGGACGAGAGATTTTAATTTGGTTCTAATGTCGCTTTCTTCAAATTTGCACTGATTGAAGTCGATCTGGTTATAATTGGATGTTGTGGCGTTGAACAATGGGGAGTTGTTTGTTGATTCATAGACTTTGCTGAAGAATTCGGCAAAAAGATTAACAACTTCTTGGGGATTATCGGCCATTTTGTTATCTAAATACATGTTAGAAGGAACACCGGAGTCGTTGTTATTAAGCAATTTTGAAAATTTATAAATGTTCTGAGGGTTGGCAGCCAATTGTTCACAGTTGTCAATGCAATTTTTATAACATAACATGGACATCTTTTTGGTGGTCTTTCTGAGTTCACAAAATTTTGCGTAATCTTTGGGATCACGTGATGATTTATAAATTTTATGAGCAATTTTTTTGTCTCTAATTGGTTTAATGAGATCGTTACAATATAAACATTTTCTTGTAATGTTTGAATTGTTTTGTCAGTTCCCAAGTATTTTTATTTCTTTCTGTAAAAATTGGTTCCCCAAAACGTCAAAAAGCTTATCTGATTTTTTGGGTGACCGGACAACTCAGAATCATGCAAATATAACACCTCCATTGAAAAGTCATAAAAAATGATGAAAAAAATTTGTTAAGGCGCCGTATCCGCTCTGGAAAAGAAGAAGATGGAGTTATATAAGTCTTAGTAGTTGTACTTAGTTGTTGTCCTTAGTTATGAATCTTAGCTATAAGACACTTGTAAGATAAATAGGTTAAATGTATAAATGAATTTATAAAACGCCCTTGAGGTGATTTTCTCACAAAAATGGCGCTACAGAAATCATCCAAAAATTATTATTATTATTTGTAAATTACGAATTGGAGAGAGCGCGCTAATATTTAAGTCGATAAAATTGAAGCGACAATTGTGAAAATGTATAATAAAACACGACTCGTTTAGAATAGAGCATAAATCTCGTGGGGGTTGTCTAAAACAACATTCAAAGAAACACTGTGAATTTTTTTCATACATATAACTTGTTAAATAATGAAGTTAACGTGAAAATAACAGTTTTCGGAGGATACTTTGCGATTTATTTCTGTAGAGGGAATTTCATATAATTTGCGTTTCGGCATGGAGAATGTATAGATATTATCTTCAAAAATAACATATATTTTTTTAGAGCTTAAAAACTTCAAATGTTCAAAGGAGATGTGCAAGAAATCGGTAGAAATCCGGGTAACGGCAGGTTAAAGCTACGTAAGTTAAGTTATAAGCTATTTTTCTTTTGTTTTCATAACTTTTATGAATTTTCAAATGGGCGTTGAAATTGCATGATTCTGATTTGTCACGGAACCGATTTTTGGAGGCGGTCGACATTTTGTTGTGCGTTAAAACATATTTCGAATATTTATAGTATTAATAATGATTTGATAATATACGTGGTGTCATTTTAGGACGTTTTACAAAATGACAGGAAAAAACATGACTTCATTAAAACCAACAAAGATTAATCGAGGTGTTTTAAAGTAAATGAAATATGGTATTTATATACCTACAGGAGTCACGGACTGTAAAATGATTCAGCTTTGTGGGATGCCTGTCAAATGACTAACTAAATAACTAACTAACCACACGCCGTTTCCCCTCAGGCAAAGAGGAAGGACCGCCAAACAACTCGGTCCTGGCACACACTCTTTGCTTCACTCACATTCATACATCGTCTCATACATACTCTTCTATTATTCTGAATTTTGACATGGCCCGACTCAATCAAGTATCTGATTCACTTGATCGTGCCATGTCTTCCTCGGGCGTCCCCGACTTCTTCTACCATTCGAACCTCTTCGTTCATTCGCTCTACATGCCCAAACCATCTGAGGGTCCCTTTCTTAATCTTACTCATTATGCTTACATCAGCCTAACATTCTTTGCGGATCTCCACATTTCTCACATGATCATACATGTTTTTACCATACACACGCCTCAGGGATCTCATTTCAACAGCATTCAGTCCTCCATTAATGGAGTTACCGGCATTTACCCTTCTTTCGATATCTCTATCAGCCTTTCCATCTCTCGTAAAAATACTCAGATACTCATCCACCTGCTCACACAGTATTTAACATTTTTTCTTTTATCATTGAGTCTATTGATGAAAAGGCCACTGCTCAGTTATAATTCAGGATTTCTCCCGGAATGCAGCTGGTTTTCAGCAGTGCCACCAATGAGTTAACTTTCCTCCAATCTCAGAGGGACGAATCATCTGGAACGTCTGGAGTGATGTTTGAGGAATGAGCGGTTTGTAACTCAGGACGTTCCAGGACAGTGATAAAGGACTATGAAATATGAAGCTGTAATAATTATTTATTATTGTTACCACAGTTCCAGTCTCGTAGCTTTCAGATAATAACTCTTCGCACATCTGATTTTCATGTCTTCATTAAGTTTTCATGACCAACTGGCGCCGAGGGTTTACGTACGACTTCGTTACTGCTCGTGTTGTTATCCTAATAAATAGAGTAATTAATACTTAAACTAGCCGCATGTGCCAAACTAACTTTCTGACGAAATGGTTATTTTAGTTCATTTTGAGAAATTTACATAACTTATAGCTTTATGCTGTTCGCATCCATCTCCGGACATAAATAACAATTATTGAATTAAATTTAAACGATGAATTATTATTTTCCCAAAACAGAAATGACTGAATGGAACTCCATGTCCGGCACATACTCCATCGTCTACATTCAAGTCTGTATTGCATTTCGAACGGTCAGTGGCTGAGTGGGCATCACGTTTGGGTCCCACCCGGGCATCGCGTGTTCGATTCCTCGGCTGGCTAAGTCCTCCATCACGACTCAAGCAACATTTTCGGCTTACTGTGGTGGTAGTAGGAGATTTTCAAACATTGTTGGGCTTTTCGTGACCCGGGAATGTTTGTCCTTCTTTTTAAAGTTAAAAAAAAAATCAGAGTGTGCAATTCACACGCGGTAGAAGTGAAACTTCAGAAAACTAAAATGTACAAGAGTGGGTAGAATTATTATATATAATATGGAGGATTACATGCAAGAATTGAAAGAGATGGGATTGGGTAATCTGAAAGTATGTTGCCTATTGTATGCCGATGATGCGGTGCTGATTTCCAACAACGATGAACGAAGTATGTACGAAGAATGAGTTAATGATGAATGTAAGTAAGTCTAAAATCGTGGTGTTTGAAAGATAGAGTATGTGCAACATAGTTGTGAATGATGAATACTTGGAGCAGGTGGATGAGTTTGTATTTGGGAAGTATTTTTACGGGAGATGGGAAGGCTAATAGAGATATATATGTAGGTAACTCCATTAACGAAGGATAGAACTCAATTGGCGCCAACAAAAAACTCCTTCAATCTTTCTCTCTCGATCTGGCCCCTATACCCCATGATCCTGGGCATCCCTGTTAGTCACCAAATGTAGTGAACCACTTGGGGTGACCTACGGCAGAGGTGAAGGTTATCCAATATATGGTTCCAGGGCGGCGGTACCCATCTCCCATATTGAAAATTAACTATGGTCAACAAAAACGAAGTAGACCACCTGAATGTCTCAACCTCAACCATCAACACCAATATTGATCAACGTTAGACAGCTGACAATTGATTGCAAATTAAAAATGTATTAATATTTCCATAATTTGACATAATAATTTGATAATTTGACATCGCTGATGTCGTGATGTGGAGAGTTCCTCATCTCATCTGGATATTTCCTGTTATCTCTTTGAAAAGGGCTTTAAGAAATGCGGTGATTTATAAACGCATGTGCGAGATACTTAAGACGCCGATAAATCAAAACATAACGCGTTGAGAGTGTCATAATTATTGCCAGTAATCTTTTGGGTTTGAGGTACTCAAACTATTCGTGTATTTGTTAAATGTGTTTTTGCGTCGTTAGTAAATTCAAGAGATTGAGAGCATTGTCAAATAATATTTCATATTATGTTATTGAAATAAGCAAAGAACCTATAAAACTGAAGCCAAGAGGCACATCTCAAATCAATGATGTGATGTTATGAGATCAAACAACTAGGTATTCCAAAAACTTAACAAAAATTTTACATTTAATTAAATGAAGACATTATGAGCGAAACTCAATCGAAAATCTGGAAACAGAAAAATCAGAAAAAGATATTGGCACCTCTGGGACACCATCTAGATTGCATTTAGTTCGAGTTGAATCTTGCAATCATTCATAAAGATGGCAGCCAATAAAAATATGCGTTAAGAAAAATGAGGATAATATGGGTGGTTCTTAGTCGAAGTATGGTACAGTTAAAAGTGACCGAATTGGATATCGACACCTTAGCTCAGTGGATAAGAGCGCCCAACCCGGAAAGTAGGGAGGTTCTGGGTTCGAGTCCCAGAGGTGCCAATATCTTTTTTTGATTTTTCTGTTTCCAGATTTTCGATTGAGTTTCGCTCATAATGTCTTCATTTAATTAAATATTACAGTTTGAGGTTTAACTCATAAAGTTAAAATAATAAATAAAAATTTTACAGTCTGGATAATTTGTACACCCGTACAGGTTCTCTTCATTTCCTATCAAATAAATAAATATTTTACTGCTGTCATGTTTCACTTCAGCAGTTTTGGAAACCCCTTTATAACGTATAACCCCTATATAATCGTGAACTTGAGAATCTAATCGACAATTGAGCGGGAAACTCTCAAATGAATTTGTTGGACTCAAAGACGGCCAATTAGATAGAAGCAAATTTACCATTTACAAGCCTTTTCCCTCTAAATAATTGAAAATTAAATAGATTTCCAAAATTGAAAACTTTTGTATTATAACTAGTGCAGTAGGTACCATGAAAATAGAAAATATTAAAGTGTATATAAAATAGGTTTACCTAAGAAACATTGTCTTTCAAACAAAAATAATACTGACTATTTTGTTTCCAAAATGATCATATTTTTTTTGGCCAAATAATTAAGAGGACGATCAGACATTAAGCCGCCGCTATCCGAATTTCGACCGATTTCTTAAACATTTGAAGTTTTTAAGCTCTTAAAAAAAATATATGTTATTTTTTAAGATAATATCTAGATACGTTCCAGGCCGATACGCAAATTATATGAAATTCCCTCGATAGACAAAAATCGCGAAGTATGCTCCGAAAATTATTTAAAACAAGTCTATTTCTATTATTTTACAAGTTATATTTGTGAAAATATTCACAATGTTTCTTTAAATGATACCTACCTTCCCCGAGATTTTTGCTCTATTTTAAACGAGCAATGTTTTATTAAGCATTTTCCCAATTTTCGCATCAATTTTGTCATTGAAAAATTGGCGCGCTCTGTGCAACATTCGTAATTACATATCTCTCCATCTTCTTCTTTTTGGGCCGGGAAGCGTCGCCTTAACCTCACCGCTTGTTAACTTGAAAAAACACGAAATCTGTCAAAAGTTTAAGCAAAAGAAAAACACATTTCAAATGTGTATAGAATATTTAATTCATATTACACTTGTCTGTATTATTCTGTACCACTGACGTACTCACACGCATTTTTTCTAAAATTGAATGACATTGTGTAAGAAATTACAGCAGATAGTATACGAAATTAAAGTCGGTGCCACACTAGGATTTGGCTTGATAGCGGTGTTCACTCATTTTAAGCAGTACCTCTGAGGAGGAATCCTCAGTCAAACTAATAAATATGTATTTTTTAGTTTTTAAAAGACCTGTTAAACGTTCACAACAGTTAAGATTCAGTCCTAGGGGAGGAAGGTTCAATCCTCGGTAAAACCAAAACAAATATTTTTTTCTTTGAAATTGGCTACTAGCCGGCCAAAGAGATGGCGCAACTAGGTCGAAAATTGAAAATAGATGTATTATCTATAGTTTAAAAGAACTTGGTTTTTCTTAAGTTTTTTTTAGAGTGAATACCACACTTGATTCCAAACTGCTAGTGGACTATGGCATCCCCAATTGGGGTATTTAGTGAGGCTAAAGGGAGTGGGGATTGGAATGATACAGAAATATCCCCTCACCAATTACAGCTAAAGCCATTTCTTTCACCAGGGCGATACTGAGAGTATCTACCTCCCTGGTAGAACATGAACAAGTCTCTAATCAAAACCATCCATCTTTATACCTTTATAATGAGGCCATAGATCCAGGGCATATAATTTAGCAACAATATCGCCTGATGAAGACACGTGCTGGTCACGTGGTCCAATTACACATTATTGACAGTGCCCCGCCCACGTGTCACGTCACGTGGCCTCCATGACGTCACGGCTGAATGCGAAAGTGCAATACACTTTGAGTGCGGGGTGTTCGGGGTAGCGGGTACCGGGTGATGTCGATTCTTATTATTATTCTATGGAGAACAAATAGTGGGAGGCTAATTACATTAGGCTGTAGTTTGTATCGTAGAAACTATCTTGCCTAATGAAGTCAAGGCTTCAAATTCGGATAGGGGATGATTTTGGTGAAAATGAGGGGGATGAAATATGCAAAGGAAAGTGCTAATCTTACTACCCGATTTCGCCAGTGATTTTTTAAGTGAAAACTTTTCTAGCACCATTGTGATTTGAAACTCGATGAAACGAGCGACACTAAACAGAGACAAACACACACATGTCTATAGGATTTTGCCTGCGAGAGAATGATATAGCAATAAAATATTTATTTAATTCACTTGTACTCGGTTAAAATATAATACGATAAATCCACAGTCCCACACAAGTCTCCATTGGTGTAGTGGTATAAAGCGCCTGACGAACCTCTTCAGACATTTAACAGACCAAGGATCGAATCCTACGAAATCCAAAATTTTTTTTTAATGTAAAATCAATATCCAATCTTCAAGCCACTCCAAAGGGAAACAGGCAAAAGAAAACACAAAATGAAAATTTAGTCCTTAATACATTACGGTATTATTGGTTGGGGCCCTTACAGCCCATAAATACAATTCAAAGAATAATTATAAAAATCATTCTAAGGAAACCATACGACTTTCCTACTTTAGAGATATTTCTGGAATTTAATTTACCATCTATCACAGAATTGTATAATTATAAGAGAAACGCATTATATCAAATTTATAAAGAATATTTTATCCAAAAAATTCACCCCTCAGATAGCATAAGCAATAGATTTAAAACTATAGACATTCCTATGCTTAAAACGACCACGGTTCAACCCCACTATTTGTATTTAGGTGTGAGATGGTAAAATATATTATTATCCAAAAACAAAATTAGTGTAACAGAAACATTGAAATATGAACAATTCAAAAAGCAAATTAAGTCCTTGAAACCGGATAATGATATATTGTACCCCTAATTTTTCCTTACTCAATCTTTAATATTTAAAATTTAAAAAAAATGGTACTATCTTTCAATAACTATTTTTTTTCTAAATTGTTTACCTACATCAAATAATGTTAGTATTTATTTCATAAGTCTTTGATCATTGCTTACATATTTCATTAGAACATTATTTTTTTTGCTTGTAAACACTCCTCCCGAACTAGAGCTCAACTTATGGAGTAGCAGAATAATACTAAATTATTGTACAACTTTGCATAATTTAATCACTTGTAATGTTAAAAAAAAATTGGTTGTCTGTAAAGTCGGTTAACGGACGATAATTTTACGTGATAACGTCATATAATACGATGGAGTGAAAGAGAAATATATGCGTCATTAGCCGAACGCTTAGGCCGAACGCTTGTTCCGCGTTCTCGCTTGTTTCAACGCTCGGTTCAGGCGGAACGTGACAATGAGTCATGCTTTTTCGTGCATGCAGCCGGCGTTCATCGATTTATAAGACGTTATCACATCAATAAAACTTGTAGATTCTGAATCAGCATTAATTTGTTGACCTACCTACATGAATATATTTTTCGGTGGAGTTTCGTATTGTAAGCAGATATTTAAACTACTTACTGACTTAAAAAAATTTAGATTTCGGAAGAAATTTGGGAAGAGAAATTTTTTTTTTTTTTTTATTAACAATTTTTTTGGTACAATTGGTAAAATTTTGTAATACAAAACGTTTTATATAAACAGTTTTAAAAGTAGAGAATAACATAAATAGATTAGCAGATTAACCAAAAAAATCCCACATAGGCATCGCCAGTTCGTGGGTATACTTGAGTGATTTTAAGACAGATAATTACTCATAAACATACAATATATTGTAGAAGTTTAAAAAAAATAAAATTAAATACATAAAAAATAGATTCAGTGTTTACTGAAATACATATTCAAAAGACATGTTCATAAAGATTAATAAAAATTTAGTTGTTACAGCAGGTCAGATGTTACAGCAAGTAAATGTTTGTGTCGACGGTATTTATCCAAGACTTAAATACATTTTTATACTTGCTGTAGGTAGATATATTTTTACAATCAATTTCTGTAGCCTTATAGAAAGCATTATATATTTTTGGTGTAATAAAACATGCATGTCTTTGCGCAAGCCTAGTGTTACACAGTGGAACTTCAAATACATTATTTAACCTATTACTAAAACGCTTTTCATTTTTTGTAAAAATAACATTTCGTGTAAATATATATTTTAAACATTGTTTACAGTAAATTTTTCTTATATCTATTAATTTAGCCTCATGGAACAATTGCACGGAGGGGTAGTTTATATCTATATGCAACATTATTTTTAGTATTAATTTTTGAGTTATTTCTAGTGGCTTAATGTGTGTATTATACACACCCCCCCATCCAATTATTCCATAAGATACTGATGATTGCACCAATGCATGATACACCAATTTTATTCTTTTAATTTCAACTATGTATTTTAAACGTTTAAAAATATAAGTTAAATACCTAAGTTTATTAACAAGCTTTTGAATGTGATCTGTCCATTTGAGTTGGCTGTCTATTATAATTCCTAACTATTTAACTGTATTTCCCGTATTCATTTCTGTACAGCTAGAGCATAATACAGGATTGCAAGTATTTTTGTGAAACCTTATATTTAAGTGAGTTAAGGGTGCCGTCTTTTTGGTATTATAAAATGGAATATAGAGAGTTTTTTCACAGTTCAGAGTTAGGAGGTTCTGTTTGAGCCATTCTTTGACAATGGATATGCACTTATTTGCATTTTCAGAGACATCATCCCAGGATTTACCATGAACTGTGATTGCAGTATTGTCCGCGTTGCTAATATTACATAGAATAGTTTTCCCGGAATGCTAATATTACATAGATCATTAATATAGATTAGGAACAATAACGGTCCGATAACTGTTCCTTGTGGAACCCCATGTCTCACTGATGCTGGTTGACTAATATTTACACCAATTTTGGTGGATTGTTTGCGATCAAGTAAATAATTTGTTAAGAGTGACAAACAATCATTTTTAATTCCAATGTTATTAAGTTTTCTAATCAGTTTATTATGATTAACGGTATCGAAAGCCTTTTTTAAATCTAAAAAGATTGTTATACTTCTCATATTTGAGTCAAGATTGGTGTATATATTTTTTGTCAGATTAAATAAAGCATCATCTGTACTAAGACCTGATCTAAAACCATATTGGTTTGGGGACAAAAGTGCATTAGCTTCTAAAAACTCTAAAACTTGTGACTTTATAATTTTTTCTAAAATCTTTGCAAGTTGCGATATCAAAGAAATCGGTCTGTAATTGTCAAGTTTCGAGAAGGATCCAGATTTATGTATCGGTACAATAGTTGAAAGTTTAAATGCGTTTGGGAAAATGTTTTTTTTCAAAGCAGGAATTAAAAATGTGTTGCAGGGGCATGGAAATGTGTTGTTTAATAGTCTTGATTGTGATACAGCTTAATTCGTCTGGACCATTGGCTGTATTTGACTTAAGTTTCTCAATGTGTTTTATAATTTCAAATTCAGTTACCCGTCTAAATTGAGATAGGTTAGGAGTGTTTTCAGAATGTGTGTCCATTTGTGTCAGTTTATGTGTATTATTTTGAAATGAGGGATTGTTATTTATTAAATCTGAGGCAACATTTGTAAAAAAGTCGTTGAATTTATTCGCAATTTTTCCTACGTCCGTTATTACTATTTTATCGTCTGTTTCTATTTTTTCAGGGAATGTTTTTATTTTATGTGTTCTATTTGTTATTTCATTTATGACTTGCCACGTTTTCCTAGAATCATTATCAGATTTTTGCAGTTGTTTTGTGTAGTAGTCTTGTTTACATTTCTTCATAAGAATATTAAAAAGGTTTCTGTAAATAATGTATTGCTGTCTTAAGTTTCCATTAGTTGGTATACCCTTGACCAAACAGAAATTGTCATGATTTTTGTAAATTTTATATAGTTTATTTCGGTGTTGACTTGAAATTATCAGTCCACGCGTGATCCATGGTTTAATTTTTTTATGTTTTCTTCTAGGTATTGGAGTTGGTTCTAGACTATTCCTGATATTATTATTTAATATCGTGTAGAAAGTGTTGAGTGATTGATTTGGGTCATCATAGGATAAAACTTGTTTCCAATTTTCTTTTTCTATAGAAGTTTTTAGTGTTTGGTAGTTAATTTTATATTTTTCCACTTGTTTGTCTGTAATTATATGTTGAGATGTTAAGGTAGAGTGACCAAAAAAAGTTGGGTAATGATCAGTTATTTCAACTTTTAGTACAGCTGATCTGGGAATAATTTTTTTATTTGTTTTGAGTAGTATGTGATCAAGACAAGAAACGGAGTGATGGCCATGTCTAGTGGGGCTATTTATATAAGATAGATATCCATTGCTATATATAACATTTAAGTATTCATTTGCAATAGGGTTTAGTAAAGAATGTTCAATGTTAATGTTTATATCACCTACGATAAAAGAGAAATCTGTTTGGTTGCAATTATTTTCATTATTTATTATTTTAACTTTATGAGTAAAACCTCAAACTGTAATATTTTAATTAAATGAAGACATTATGAGCGAAACTCAATCGAAAATCTGGAAACAGAAAAATCAGAAAAAGATATTGGCACCTCTGGGACTCGAACCCAGGACCTCCCTACTTTCCGGGTTGGGACCGGGTTGGGTTCCCAACCCGGAAAGTAGGGAGGTCCTGGGTTCGAGTCCCAGAGGTGCCAATATCTTTTTCTGTTTCCAGATTTTCGATTGAGTTTCGCTCATAATGTCTTCATGCAATTATTTTCGTTTATAAATTTGTTAAGTTCTGTTATAAAGGATTTAGAGTCTAAGGAAGGGGAGCGGTATATAGCAATTATAGAGTATGTTTTATTGTTTAGTGTAAATGTTAAATGTATGGCATTTGAATATCTAAATTCAGGTAAGTTTATTATTACATTGTTTATTTTGTGTGCATTATAAAAAATTGTCAGACCTCGCTTTAGAAACATACTTTCTGAAGCGAGGTCTGCTACTCACAGAACTACTAGTATTTTACAATATTCTGATGCATGCAATAACTGCCCAACGTTTTCCTAGCTTGTTTACTCGCCAGGGTAAATATTACGAGCGGCGCGTGTTCATTGTTTACGTCCGCCAAGTCTCACGCCATGCAAAGAGTTTTCCCCTAATCCCTAGTCATAGTCCCTATGCTCGTAGCTTGCATTATTCATTTGCATTGCCCAAGGGAAATTTTAGAGAGAATAAAAAGGACTGTTGAACACTTTTCTAAGCAGTTACAGTTTATAAAAATTCTTTCGGTTATTTACCAAAAACTTTATAAAAAAAATGTTTATTATTTATTATTGCTAGTATTTTTCACTAATTTTCTACCAAACTACCGACGTTAACTACTTAAATTTATAAAGGTACATTTTCACTTGTGTATTAATGTCTAATTTAATAAATGAATTGCTTATAATTATTACTTAAATAATTAAAATATTTTATTTGTCACATCTCGCAAGTTCTTATACAAATTAGTAAGCTTTTTAATAATTATTATTATTAATATTAAATTTATTAATGTAAAGTGATATCTAGCGATGTTTTTTATAAGCTTGACCCGATAAATATAATACTATTTATATTTGTTATCTTGGCCACTATTTCTCATGGGTCTTGTGGCGCAACGGATAACGCGTCTGACTACGGATCAGAAGATTCCAGGTTCGAATCCTGGCAAGATCGAAATGTATTTTTTATTTTTTTTTTAAGCTTTATTCGTCGTTTTTCTTTTTACTAAAAGTTTTAAACTATATATTTTCGTAGTAATTGTGATATTTCGGTTTTATTATGAAAACCGATGCTATACGCCAAAATGTCGCGTCATTTATTGTTTCTGATAGAATTATTTTCAGCTAGCCAACTAACATCACGAACATTGCCACACTGAATCGGATGGAAACAAAATAACCCATCACATCACGCATGCCTATTTAAAACATTTTAATATCAACCTATTATATCCATATAAAATGTAGTATACGTAAGTACTGAGTGCAACTTGAACTGTCGATGTCGGGGTAGTTGGTGGGTGGAAGGCTAAGGGTAGTTTTGAGTTCTGAGGACTGAGGACCGTGGGCTAGAGTTGGGGATGAAGTGTAGGGGTGTGCCCGCTCATGACACGGCGGTGGCCGATCAATAAGTCAAGTCCCGGGGGACAGAAGGGGGAGGGGGTGTTTTCCGGAGGGTTGGTTGTGGACTGCACACTGAATTATAATAGATGGTGTAACTATGAACATACCCAGTAAAACGATGGATTTTCTTTAGAGTATGAAAAAGTGTTGGTGTGTTTATTTATTTTACGGGTGATTGTTTTGTTCCCGTTCGTACCATTTTTTATAGGTATAAAAAAATTTCTTTACATTTCTAGAACGTGATGAGAGGTTTCCTGTTGTTTATCTTTTCGACTACATATTTTTGACTATATTTTACTATGTAATTAAATGACTGAACGTAGCGAAGTCCTGTTTTAGCTCAATTATTTCATCTGTCTGTAAATCTGTTTGTGACTTCGTTCCGTTTCTGATTCAAGATGGCAGCCTTTAAAGTTCAGTAAAGATTTTTTTTTTCAAATGTGAGTATGTGGTATTTAATTTGACGTTCTTATTAAAATTTTTTCAATTTGCAGGTACCTATCTGCCATTTGTACATTTGGCTAAAAAATTATTTATTTTTATTTATTTTTTTATTTTTTTAAATTCTTTTACAATAATAATTACATTTATAATATTATTACCTAGGTGTACATAAGAATTAATTTTATGGTTCTACTACTCTATAAATTGAGCTCTAAGAGCTCGTGTTTATGGGAGGAGTATTTACATGCATAAAAAAACATAATGTTCTGAAAAGTGTTAATACAATGATCAAAGACTTAAATGTCTTGAATGAAATAGATATTCAAATACTTTTTGACATAGATATAAAAAAAAACAATAACAATCATATTTTTTTTATTAGATGTTAATTAGTTAAGGGTACAATATATCATTATCCTATTTCAGGGACTTAATTTGATTTTTAAATTGTTCATATTTCATTGTTTCTGTTACATTTATTTTGTTTTTGGATAATAATATATTGTACCATCTCACACCTAAATATAAATAGTGGTGTTGAGCCGTGGTCGTTCTAAGCATAGGAATGGCTATTAAGCCATTAGTTTTGAATCTATTGGTTATGCTATCTGAGGGATGAATTTTTTGGATGAAATATTCTTTGTAGATTTGATATTTTTTTTTTTTTTAAATGTGTTTATTCAGTTTTAATTTTACAATATTTTATTTTACAAATCTTACGAAACTGATCAATCAGTTTGATTGTAAGAAATCTCTCATTTTTTTCTAATTATTTAATACAGTATACTTTTCAGTTTTACATAGTAAATATAATAACTAAATATAATACTTAATTATTTCTTCAAAATAGGCAAATATTAAAATACTAATTATTACGACAAACTAATTATTATAATGTTTTAATGTTTATGAATTGTGTTGTAGTAAAAATATTTTACGCAGTACAAACATACGGTGAGAAAATAAATAGAAAGGAACTATTTTATTTGATTTCATGTTCTTCGGAGGTAGAAAGATTTAACTTTTGTTTTGATTTTTGAATAAGATGTCTCATTTTTGATATTTTCAGGTAATGCGTTAAATATTTCCGGAATTTTATGACTTTTTGTTCTATCTCCGTATACATTTTGAGATTTATTGACAATAAACATTTGTGCTTCTCTATGCCTAGTAGGGTAGTTGTGGTTTACAGGTTTTTTGAATTCTGTATTCCAGAATTCATCTAGAGTTAATTGGTAATTTACCTTACTGTGTATAGAGAGGACATTACATAAGGAGAACATTTTTTTATAATCACCTTCACATAACTGGACCTTTTTTTTGCCTGATATCAATTTTAGGAAACGGATTTGTAATTGTTCTATTTTATTTAAGTATGCTTTGTACGTTAATCCGTAACTATTTATTCCGTATCCTATAATTGATTCTGCTAATGCGTTGTATATACAGTATAATATATTTTTATTAACAAAATTTTTTAGGCGGTAAAATTTTCCTAATATGGATCTTAATCTATTACATACATTTTCAATATGATTTGACCAGTTAAAGTTGACATCTATTGTAAGACCAAGGTATGTATATTGGTACACTTTTTCTATATTCGGGCAATTACACTGCTGGAATTGGTTTTTTGTGAGCAAACAATCATATGAATGACTTTTTATATGTAATTCCTTTTCCTGACAATTTGCATATGGTGAGTGTATAAGCATATATTTGGTTTTTTTTGCGTTAATAATAATGCCATTGTCGTGGGACCATTTAATTATATTATTTAGGTCTGTTTGTAAAATTTCCTCAATTTTTAGTGGATATAATGCAAGTATCGTCTGCAAACATGTAGCATTTACAACGTTTTATTACGTTTGGTAGACTGTTTACTTGCATTATATAACATGTAGGTCCCGATATCGACCCTGTTGCTACTCCGGTATTTGTTAACATTTCATCACTAAAAATTCCGTCAATTTTAACTTTAATTTTTCTATTTAATAGATAATTTTTAATAAATTTTTTTAAAGGACCTCTAATACCACATTCCTCCATTGCCTTTAATAATATTTCGTGGTCCAATGTGTCAAAGGCATATAATGCGTTTCTCTTATACAATTCTGTGATAGTTGGCACATTAAATTCCCGAAACATCTCTAAAGTAGGGAAGTCGTAAGGTTTCCTAAGGATGATTTTAATAATTATTTTTTGTATTATAATTATGGGCTGTAAGGAAATCTTAAAGGCCCCTCCCCAACCGATAATGCCGTACTGTAATAAGGACTGAATTAACGCATAATAGACAATTTTGATAGTTTTCTTGTTTAAAATGTTTCGTATGTTATAGAATACATAGATAAGTTTTCTTATTCTTTCCACAGTGAGATCTATATGATCTTTCCATTTAACATTTTTATCTATTAAGATTCCAAGATATTTTACATTAGATTTATGATTAAGCTTAGCGCAGTCCGTATTATGTAGTGAACACATTTCTTGTTTCTTTGTTGTTTCTGTGAACAAATTGTATAATTCTTTTTTGTAAACAAAAGTTACACAAACTTTTAAGTAGATTCTCATACTTTTTAATGTAGCTATAACTTTCTGGTTGTCCATTATAAATAAACGAAATAATATTTCTTTGTTAAGCACGAACTTTTTAACGTTTTTAGAAAGATATATATTGTTTAATTTACACATAAAATTAATATACCTACGGTTTTTAACTAAGCTGGAAGTTATTAATACAGTTATTAATAATTGTGATGATTTCGTAAAACATTTTGGCTTAGAGAGAAAACTAGAAACATCCTTTTTTGGACCCATGGTCTAGATCTAGATACTGTAATAATAAATTATATATCTTAGGTTCCTATTCAAGATATTTCACGAATTTTTGGTAGGTTTGGTGTATAATTTTTCAAATTAAAATATGTATAATGCATAAATTATAAGAAATTAAAATGCGTTGAACGTCGCCAACAATATTTATTAAATTTATTTTGCCTTTTCATAAATTGAATTATTGAATCACCACAAAATGCCAGACTTTATGTAAAATTTGGCTAACATTATTATTATAGGCAGAATTCTTACCAAAGTATTTTGAAGAATATCTGTTAAAAGAAAAAAGAAAGCAAACAGCTTTTTCAATCAGAAAAATCGTGCTCAAGTCATATTCAGGATATTTGTGAGGCTTGTCTGTGAAACTGTAAAAATATCGTATCTCCAATACTTTCAAAGGAATTGTTCTCTCATTTCTTAACTGCGTAGGGGTTGTTTTCTAGTATTGGCAACAACATAAAAAATGATTGGTAAGCTTTTAAAAGCTTTTTTCGTCAATATTTGGAGAAGAGACTCGTGATATTGAGTTTTTTCCACTTTAGCACGAACCCACGTAGTACATACGTGTGATGATCGCTCGTCAGATTATGCAGGATCATCAAGTTAATTTATAAAATGGGTGGAATACTTGATCGTTGTTAATAATCGTTGTTTAATTCGGTGTCGGTGGAATAGTATCACTATTACAAGTTACAGGGTGTCTTGCACAGTTGAATCGATAACCTTATAATTTCGGATGTGGATAATAGCGATTTCTCGAGCACTGCCACACTGTCGATAGCCAGACCGATGTTGATAATGAAATAAATAAGAAAACGATACACGCTGGAGGTGTTGTCTATGAATTAACATTCCGAAACATCAAACGACAAATTATTACATAAACATATAGATAAATTGGCAATGTTGAATTGAAATACGCATTGACAGCCCGCATTTACTTTTTGATACTAAAAAGGAAGTTAATTAGTTAGTGATGTCTTTATTCACAATTTGTTATGTGAAAAGCTTTCGTTTCTCCCAGCCAGACCAGCCAGATCCAATGCAGCGTTATTGGCTAAACGGATTTAACTCAATGCGTATTTGACTTCTTTCAATTCAAAGAGCTTTGTTAGTTTAACTCCGTTCATTAATAAGCCGGTAATTTTGCATAACAAACGGTATTCCGGGCAGCAGATGGAAAGACATTTTCCAGAGTGATCGCCAACGTCGGGGGACCTGATAGGGCACACGAAGAAGAAGAAACGGCATTATTCTCAAATATGTGTGTATTGATAGTTAACCGAAGCTTACCTGATAATATAAAAGCCGCGCTAAATTTTGTCAATCGTCGGTCGGAATAATTCTGAATGTGCTCGCAAATAATACCAACTGATCACAGGTGACGAATTTAGTCCATTTCGTATTGACATAAGGTTTTATCGATCGACATTGCTACATCTCTTAGCAGGAAGGTAATGACAATAACGACAAGATACAATCTAGACACGCATTTTTATACGTCGTTTCATCTCAACCATAAACGAAAGTCTCTTTCATACTCTTAGACGTACGCTCATCACAATATGAACGTACTAAATAATGTACAGTGGAGTCATAATACATATTTTCTTAAATTATTAAATGTTGGCATCATTTTCAATTTTTTATTTAGCTTGTGAAATCAACAGTTTAGGTTTATCTCGGCTGTCAATGTTGCTGTTTACTGTCAATGAAATAGTAGGTTCGCAATCTTTCGTACAAAATCAATCACAAAAAAACATATAAAACCTAAACAGATATTGAAATTGTTAAAACCAAATTTAACAGGGATGTGGTTACCACGTCACCAAAGCAAATTTGAAAATCTAAATTACACATATAATACTCTAAGCAGATAAATCACAAAACGTTAAAAATTACATCTTGTGAAAGGAGTGAAAAACGGTGTTTTTAGTTTTGAAAGTTATTTTACTGGTGTGGTAAAACTTGATCAAATTAAATCTCGATTGAACCAGTTTGAATATTTTTAAACTTTCGTAGAAGTGTTCCAGACTTCATATTTTTAACAACGGAATTCAATTCTTTATTTAACAACGCTAAAAATATATTTATTTTATTCAGAATTATTGTTCAATTATATATTTGAGGTAGTTCTTTCTCTTGAACTCAAATTTATTTATTTTAGGCCACTGATTTGATGAATATTGTGATGATGGTGCGTCGGAAAATATAAATCAATTTGACATTCTGAGTGAACTTTATAATATCTCCAAGCACATTATATTTCACGTGAATGGGTAATTACAGGGGAAAAATAAACATCCTCGTCCAGGAAATTAAAATTTTTTCCAGTATTTATCTAGTTAGTTCAGATAAGAAGTGACAGATCATAATTCTTTTGAGACGAGTATTTTTACGAAAACTAAAATCTCGTCTATTAACTTACGTCAAATATTCCCTCCTATTTATTTTGAAGCTAATTTTTTATTCGTTGTATTCGATTGTTTTTACCGAACTGAATAGGAGAGGAGAAGGAGTTGGGGTGAAAAAGTTGGAGGAGGGAGTTGAATAAGGAGAAAGATTTAGACTTAAATTAGGTAATTTATTTATTTAAGGAACACAAACAGTCTTAGTAATACAAAAAACATAAGAGGATGATAAAAAACAGACCAATTTTTAATTAATGTTCACAGATAGGTATTTAGAAACAAGACTAACTGAATGTAAAATAGAATATTTAAGAAAAATGAAAAAAAAAACAGAACTAAGCAGCAATTTAAAAAAATAATAATAACATAAATCCAAATTCAGCAAATAATAAACCAATAATTATGTGGTTATAACTGTATTAGACTCTAATACAGTTATAACCACATAATACAGCAATAATTATGTGGTTATAACTGTATTAGACTGCAAAATAGGTATTTGGGTTGGGAAGGGTAAGGGGAGGAGAGGGATAAAGGAAAGTTAAGGGAGTGTTGCCACGCAAGTAATATAAAAATATTAGATACAATTAATTTAATCGTCATGAATATGTGTTATTCGCACCTAGAAGGTTATGCAATGAAGTTCTGTAACGACATTAACTAGCAGTGAATATGTCAGCACGTGTATCTATATTTGCTAATTTATTGTCCTTTGCTTTAAATTCGTTTTGATTGGAATTGGTGTTGCATCTATCAATATAAAAAAAGGGTATTTTGTGTACTGTATCGAATCGGCGCGTGGAAATTTATTTTGTTTAGCAACTCCGGGCAGTCAACTTTTGAGTTAATAATTTTGTACAGGAGCATCCTGATCAGCGACAAGCCTCCTGTTGAGTAGTTTCGTGATTCGAAAATGTTTCTCGATATCGTCGTAAGAGTTGTATATGTTGAATGATTTAAAATTGAGGAATTCGAGAAATCGCTCCTGAACTCTTTCTAATAACATAAACAATATAGCGCGGGTTCCAAACTTGTGAACAGTAATATTTAATAATTGTTTAGTTAAAACTAGTCAGACCGAAGCCGAATCTCCGCATTCACTGTTGATGTGACCTTTCTTCGATTCGTTTTTTTAGTGTTTAGGTTAAGGTTTATTTGTTTCTTGATTTAAACAGGGCAACTTCAGGATAGCTTTAAAATGCACATTCCTTTAACCACTTCCTAAAATCGCTCAAACGAGTACGAAAATAAAGACAACTAACTACTGTTTTCATGACAAATCACGTCACGGGCCCTAGAGATGACATTTAAACTGGACTATTCTTGGATATGATTTCAGATTTTGACGGCCAAAAGTATTTTCGTTTTTTTTTTATTTTTGGGATGTTATGCCATTTTGCGCTACCTCCTTCTTTAGGGGCCATCCATAAATTACGTCACACCTTAAGGGGGGGGGGGTGACATTATGTGACAGGGGGGGTCATCAGCTCTGTGACGTCACGTGTAAAAATCTAAATTATTAAAACGCAAAACTGTAAAATTGTAAAATATGTGACGTCACGCTAGGAGGTAAGGGGTCTCACATATGTGACGATGTGTGACAGGGACGAGGGGGGGGGGGGGGGTCAAAAATCATGAATAGTGTTACAGTGTCCAACCCTGATGATGGATATTTTTTTTTTGTAAAGAAACTGATTGACTGGATAATCAATAATTAAGAAAAAGGCCACCTTAAAATGTTGATCATATGATCATCTCCCAGATAGATTCGTTGTACCTCCTACTGATAGATTTGTTGTACTCTCTCCCTCATTTTTACAAACTAATGTAAACGATGCGTGTAAATGAAAGAGAGGTCGCTATGATATCTCTTAGCTTTTGCTAAGTAATTTATCAGACAATTCAAAAGTTTTTGGAAATTTTGAACAAAAAAAAAAAAACAATAGTTTTCGTTCTCACAAATTTTACCCCTTAGATCAGAAGTCATATCGCAAGGGAAATAAACCTTTTCGCATCATGAATTATCGATGCTCCTCAATCCCTCTGATGGCTCTGCCCTTCATCTTCCCCTCCCCTATTTCTATTTGGAGCCGGCGTAAGTGAGTTATGATATATTCATAGGCAGGAGCGATTTTTATCCGTGGAGTGCATAATCTAATATCAGATGCGCGGAGATTGAAGATGAAGATCAAACAGCTGCCATATTAATGATGACATCTGTCAGAATTTATTTGAAGGAATTGCGTTTTAATGACTGCAGGATTTGTAGGTATTTATAATTTCATACATACATTTTAACATAGTCTGTCATCATACAAAAGATGCATAAAACAGAATTTGTCTGCTATTACTACCATGTAATCATAATATAATCACTAATCATGTCCTACCAGTACGCACTCGCTATTATTAACTTTGTAAACAGATGTATGTATTGTTGGCGTCCAGCGAGCGTGCTGACGCTAACGGCAGGGTTGGAGAAGGCTCTCACATATTTAATACAATTAGCTGCTGTATCTGCCCCAAATAATAACTAGCTCAAGGATTTGGTTCAAGCAGGATTCCTCGTAACCTCAGGGCTAGTGCTTGTGGTTCGGAACTTCACGTTTCTCCATTGTCCCAGGGCCTCCCTCGTCAAGCAAAACACGGTAGGTTATCACATAAACAGTTTATTCAATTCTAGGAGACACAATAATACATAAGGAACGATCCTAGCTGAAAGTTTAGTTTGAATGTCCGTCTCTCTTCTCTATCACGCGTGGCTAGGGTTAATACATTTAATTGCACACAAGGGATAACATGGTAATTGACTCACGTTTGGTTTTGGGCCAACAGCGGCTTCACGCGCTTGATTCTATCAAGCTACGCAGCGTCCATCGGAGACCGGAAGCGCACACGGCGAAACTGAACTGGTGTCGCCCATGTTCGGGCGGTACGTGGGCCCTGTAAGCCGGCTTGCTGGAGACTGAGGAGCTTGCGGTCGGCGGCGCGTCTCGCGGCCGCCCCGTTTGTCGCTCGCGGGAGGGGATGGTGCGCGCGCATCTATATTGGCGGTCTATTTTGTAACGTAACACTTCCCCCCTCGCCGCAATAAAAGCGACGTGGTAATGGAGCTGTAGGACTAATAAATCCTCTCACCTTTTCAGCACTTGTGCCAAAAATATTTAAGAGAAACGAGGAGAGAGAGAGAGAGATATTCCTAGCTGGAGAATAGTTATGAACAGAACACAAAAGAGAAAGATACATGGTGTAACAAGGAATTGTCAATAAAAGTATATAAAGGCAGTGGCATACATAAATACAGTTGCAAAGAACAAGGATCTGTTGAAGAAAGGTACAAGGGTTATGCAGTGATAGAGAAAAAAAAAAACTCTAAAATTGTATCATTGGTCTGTGAGCTAATGTTTGCGAACGTGGTTTGCGTAGGATGTCTGGGGTGGTTGAACGTTTCACTGAAGTTACAAGGTTACTTTGTCACAGTAACCTGGCCCATTTGAGATTACACTCAAGGGACACTAGGGCCTTTAAGAAAATACGAGGAAGAGAACACATGATGAGGCTTCTAGGTGGTGTGGAGAGTTCTACCTGTCACAGAGGTCGAAAGGGTAACTGCTTCCGGATCCTGTGGGTGAGCCAGTACGAAACCATTGAAGTACTGGAGAGTGGAATCGCAATTGGTGGTTGGTACACTGGTTTTTGTATGTAGTGGGATTGTTTTGTGAACAATCGTTGGTATTGTTATTTGCGCAAGGGCACAGGAGCATCCGCACAATGGCAGTAGGGCATTTGCATTATGCAGCAGGAACATTTGCATAATGGCAGCAGAAACATTTGCACAAGGGCAACAGGAACATTTGTATTATGCAGCAGGAATATTTGCATAATGGCAGCAGAGCATTTGCACAAGGGCAACAGGAACATTTGTATTATGCAGCAGGAATATTTGCATAATGGCAGCAGAGCATTTGCACAAGGGCAACAGGAACATTTGTATTATGCAGCAGGAACATTTGCATAATGGCAGCAGAGCATTTGCACAAGGGCAACAGGAACATTTGCATTATGCAGCAGGAACATTTGCATAATGGCAGCAGAAACAGGAACCAACCTAGAGCTGGCGTGCTCGGGTTTGTTTTGAGTGTCGGTTCTTTGTGGTGATACGATTCGCAACTACACGCACGACTCACACTAGGTTATGTTAGATGCGGTCGGGTGCTTTTGGTACGCAGGGATTGAAGGCAAGGGACCTCCGTGACGGTAGCGAGGGCAGCATGAAGAGGCGCAGATGTAGATAGGGTGCAGAGCTGCTGGTTTTCTTTTTTTTAAATCCGGCAAAAATTATTATTAGAACAAAATTCTTGAAGTTTACCTGCCTAGTAGACCAATGATGAAAAAAGTTTGGAGAGAAATAAGTGTGCATGTTGAGAAAAAGTTGGATTTGTTTGGCGTGTAGAGAGAGAGACGGAGAGAGAGCTAACTAAATGTGGCTAATTCCTAATACATGTTACAAAGGTACGTATTCAAGGACAGGTTCTGTGTAACCCCTTTTGGTTTTTTTTCTTTACCAAATACATTTCCAAGAATACGTGGTTGAGGGATTGTACGTATAACAAAATTCCCATTCGAAAGAAGTTGGTCTTCCATGACCTATGCTCACGTCTATACGGTAGCATTTTTTCTACTTTCGAAAAACAAAACATTGCGTACAAGATTAGTTATAACAAAGTGGGAAAGGAGTAGGAAGTTGAAAGGATCCGCGTATGAAGATTGTCCCATTTGACAAACGAAACGCCAAGTGCGTAACGCATATATCCCCATTCACGGATAATTTCGAGGAAGGGGGAGGGTGATAATTGGGAACATTTGAACGAAGAAAACTGCTGGGGACTCGGCTATTTCCGAAATTCGACCTCTGGGTGGAGGTGAAACAAGGTCTACAGCAGTCATCCTGGCACATTACAATAGTATTTGGTAGTGTTGGACAAAAGAATACACTGACATAAAAGTCTAATCCTCTACGTGTATTGGGCAGAAGATTAGGGGTCGTTTTATTCTCCTACTTGTTTGCGAGAAATGACAGACCCTTGCTCAAATCTCACAAACCTGGGGATTTTCTTTGTTCGTCTCCCAGACAACGAGTTAGGTGTGTTTGTGTCCATCAACTTAACTCCCACGACACGATGCCCCATAATCATGCGTGAAGCGTATGATTAGTCCTTTTGAGATAGTAGATAGTTCCTGGGTTCTTGTGACAGGAAGTCCACGGGCATATTAATGATTACAAAAAAGGGGTGTGGACTACATTGAGTAGTTCACACATAAAGGTTTGATATTATTTCGTTCGCACGATTCATGGTGAGTATTGTAACGTCTTCACGTATAGCGTACAAGATTGCAAAATCAAAAGATTTGCAAGTAAGTTTTATAACGTCTTCACGGATAACAATGAACGAATTACAACTGGGTTGCCCAGTATTGAAGGGAGGTGCAAAAGACTAGGTATTTATGACATTTCTGACAAAAACCCACAGAGTAATTATAACGGGCTCCCCGTATCGCATTTAGTAGATATTCTGAGATTCCCATCTATGACGGCAGATTTTATAAGGTTCCCACCTATGATGGCAACAAAAGGTTAACGTTCATATAAAAGTACCTATTCAATACAGACGGCGAGACATACTGATGTACTTAGTACAACAATACCGTAGCATAATAAATCCATATTAGCGTACGTTAAAGACTTGCACAAAGGCAAAAACATATTTGAAGATCTGGCCAAGATTTTATACTTCAACAATTAAGGGACGAAAAATTCTGGCGTGCTGATGGAATGTGAATTTCATCTAAGCTTACCGCAAAAGAGATCCTTTGTGGTACAACCCTTTTGGTTACGCACAGAGTATCGTATCGTGATGGTACAACTTTTGTTGTACTTACACGTACGATGGTAGCAACAATACAAGACATGCGCTTATCGTTGTTTGACAAGGCAAATTATTTACAAAGGTCCGATTTGAGTGTTTAAGACCTTCTAGGTTTTACTTACTTAAACAGACTGTGATGGACACACCTTGGTGTTATGAAAATTATAATAATGGGATGGGTTGTTCGCAGGGTGTTCACTTGGAGACCTGGCTTCTTGTTGTGACCTCGTACTTTGCACGTGATAAGTCACAACAAGGCAACCCCAAAATTTCAGTTTGAGCAGTTGAGACCCAGGGTGACTCAATGTTGCTGAAATGTTGTAAAAAAAATTTATCGTTAATGAAGAGGCACGTTAAAAGTTGTCCCTTTTATAACGATACTTTCCAGACTCCACATTCAGTTCTGGGGAGAGCTAGAGCAATTAGGGTTATTTATTGAGCGCCATTCTATTTTCTTAAAAAAACAGAAAAAAAACTTAGAACGGGTAGCAAACATCTGATACCGCCGTGGGTTTACACAGGTTTGCTTACCTAATTTAACTACATATGACATAAGGGTTAGATGCACTTTGGCGAGGACCCGATATTTAATGTACAAAAAGATTTTCTAATATTTAGAAAGGGGTGACGAGGTATGACATGATGATGTGAAAATGTGATGCTGCGAGTTGTGACGATGCACAAAACCTTGGGCACGTAGTCTCTGACTACTTGCAGTAAGCCACAGGGAATTCCTTTCTCCGAAGTGATCAATTTCAGGTAGAGGTGTGCATGCTTAGAAAAAACGATGTTTCCAAGGTTTGACACCTGGGGCCGCAATTAGAGGCGAATGACTGATGATGACGAGATATTTATACAAACAAAAATAAAATAAAATGAAACGAAACCACAAGGGAGAATTATATTTCTTCCATGACTTTGGCTACAGTTGACAACACTGTGCCAGAGCTAGAAAGGTTTCTAAAAACATTTCCTTTCGTTGTGCTCCGGTTTTATGCCGGACGAAATGCTTGGGCGAAAGTTTTCTTTGGGGAATCTTTCGTTTTTTTACAAAACGGGGTGCCAATTTGGCAGAGAAGTACAGCGCACCTTGCGACAGAGTGTTGTTTCTTCTCCAGACGTTCTTCCTTGAACGTGACGTGCTTCCTGATGTACTTTTTGTTGTAGAAAGAAGCATATTGAATAAGGCATTTTTTGGATTTATTCCTGGGAGAAATCTTTCTACTTCTCAGGGCCTGTAGTAGTTCTTCCTTTTTTGACGTAGAAATGTGGGGGATTATACCCAGCGTGACTTGAGGGACTTCCATAGTGTATAGGGTCGTGTCAGGGTGACCTTACGTTGGGAGAAAAACGAGAACTCGACTCTTTATCCGTAATTGGAAAGAAATTTTTTGCCAGGGATTGACCACTGGGGACGTATATATATTTTTTTTTTAAATGCTTCTGCGAAAAAACGCGTATTTGTAAGTGTTTGGGTTATTTGAAAATTTGGGCAGAGGTTTGCCTCTGGCCGCGTGCTTTTTAGGAAAAATCCAAGCGCTTTGGAAAAAAATTTCGAAAATTTAAAAAAATCGAAAAGAAGGAAAAATCGGAAAAATTTTCAGAGTCCGAAAACTGGAGAAAATTTGCGCAGCGATTTTCCTCTGGCAATGCGTTTTTAAGAAAAACTCCAAGCGTTTTTTGGAAAAAAAAAATTTTCGAAAATTTAAAAAAAATCGAAAAAAGGAAAAATCGGAAAAATTTTCAGAGTCCGAAAACTGGAGAAAATTTGCGCAGCGATTTTCCTCTGGCAATGCGTTTTTAAGAAAAACTCCAAGCGTTTTTGGAAAAAAAATATTTCGAAAATTAAAAAAAATCGAAAAAAGGAAAAAAAATCGGAAAAATTTTCAGAGTCCGAAAACTGGAGAAAATTTGCGCAGCGATTTTCCTCTGGCAATGCGTTTTTAAGAAAAACTCCAAGCGTTTGGAAAAAAATATTTCGAAAATTAAAAAAATCGAAAAAAGGAAAAATCGGAAAAATTTTCAGAGTCCGAAAACTGGAGAAAATTTGCGCAGCGATTTTCCTCTGGCAATGCGTTTTTAAGAAAAACTCCAAGCGTTTGGAAAAAAAATATTTCGAAAATTAAAAAAATCGAAAAAAGGAAAAATCGGAAAAATTTTCAGAGTCCGAAAACTGGAGAAAATTTGCGCAGCGATTTTCCTCTGGCAATGCGTTTTTAAGAAAAACTCCAAGCGTTTGGAAAAAAAATATTTCGAAAATTAAAAAAATCGAAAAAAGGAAAAATCGGAAAAATTTTCAGAGTCCGAAAACTGGAGAAAATTTGCGCAGCGATTTTCCTCTGGCAATGCGTTTTTAAGAAAAACTCCAAGCGTTTGGAAAAAAAATATTTCGAAAATTAAAAAAATCGAAAAAAGGAAAAATCGGAAAAATTTTCAGAGTCCGAAAACTGGAGAAAATTTGCGCAGCGATTTTCCTCTGGCAATGCGTTTTTAAGAAAAACTCCAAGCGTTTTTTGGAAAAAAAATATTTCGAAAATTTAAAAAAAATCGAAAAAAAATTTTCACAAGTTTTCGTGGAAGTAATTTGTTTGAGAATTCAACAATATCTTGGGGGCATGGTTTCATTACGCGGCTTCCTATAGCCTGGCTTTAAACAGCACCAATTTTTGGTATTTACCCGCGAATTCCCTTCGTCTTTTCGACAAGATATTACCTTCATTGTCAATTGACAAGGTATTATAGTGTCAGATGTCAAGGAATCCACGTCAACGCGAATTTAGTATTTTTTGCAATATTCGAATGTGATTTTGGCATGGCATGGCATGATCCGGTTTCATCAGACGACAGAGTCAAAAATACTTAATTGTCAAATGACAGAAAGAATTTAAATCCACTTGTTCCCTAGGTGTCAGCAAGTGTCTCGTTTAAAGAAACGTACCAGCGAGCTGCAAACTAGTATATTATTAAAAATATTTAGCACTTTCGAGACCAAGCGGATGATTTGTTTATCATGTACATGATTTTAATTGTTGAATAAATTCTTCTTTAATTTGTGTTTATTTCCACTATTCACTTGTATTGAAAATAGCAATTTTAATCGGCCGACACTTTGTAATCACTGTATTATTCGCAGCGACAACTTCCTAGGTTGGGCACCTTGCGTTGGAATACCGGTAATATTTTGTCGAGTGACGAGTCACAAATGATAAAATCGCGTCCGTAATAATTTAAATTGTGATTCGAAATTATGTTCGCGCCGAGATTCCTGTTGGAAGTGCTAGACAATTGGGAATAAACAATACATCATAATAACATTTCAGAGTTACAATTGTTGCTTGGGAACGAGGCCGTGGTAGAACAGAAAAAATTTAAATGGCCCCACGTTTAGCGCCAGTGTTGGCGTCCAGCGAGCGTGCTGACGCTAACGGCAGGGTTGGAGAAGGCTCTCACATATTTAATACAATTAGCTGCTGTATCTGCCCCAAATAATAACTAGCTCAAGGATTTGGTTCAAGCAGGATTCCTCGTAACCTCAGGGCTAGTGCTTGTGGTTCGGAACTTCACGTTTCTCCATTGTCCCAGGGCCTCCCTCGTCAAGCAAAACACGGTAGGTTATCACATAAACAGTTTATTCAATTCTAGGAGACACAATAATACATAAGGAACGATCCTAGCTGAAAGTTTAGTTTGAATGTCCGTCTCTCTTCTCTATCACGCGTGGCTAGGGTTAATACATTTAATTGCACACAAGGGATAACATGGTAATTGACTCACGTTTGGTTTTGGGCCAACAGCGGCTTCACGCGCTTGATTCTATCAAGCTACGCAGCGTCCATCGGAGACCGGAAGCGCACACGGCGAAACTGAACTGGTGTCGCCCATGTTCGGGCGGTACGTGGGCCCTGTAAGCCGGCTTGCTGGAGACTGAGGAGCTTGCGGTCGGCGGCGCGTCTCGCGGCCGCCCCGTTTGTCGCTCGCGGGAGGGGATGGTGCGCGCGCATCTATATTGGCGGTCTATTTTGTAACGTAACAGTATGTATGTATACGCAACTGTATGTGCGTTCAATATCTATGGATTAGAAACACATCATAATCAGTGATACCTTTTTTATATTTGGTAATTTTATATTATCTTAAATTTTTGGCTCCTAAGAGCATTTCTTACTCTTAACTTGTTACACTTTTTTTAAATATATATAACTTTGTACTCTTTATTATTTTTAAGATATCTATCTTATTGTCTATACATTTTACTTTTGACTGTATTATTTCCTACCTTTTAACTTTTTATTTCAATCTTTAACTTTTCATTATACTTTATATTTTATAATTTATGCTTTTACTTTATACTTTCATTTATCCATCTTACTTTTTACTTACTACATCAACTCCTTTTTTTACCTTTTGTTTTTATATTTAACTTTAATTTATGTTGTTACTTTCGTTTTGTTATTGTATTATAATACATACATTAATATATTTTATGTTAATGGCACATGTTGTGCCGTATGTTTTTGAAATAAATAAATAAACATTCATAATATGGGCACCAAGAAATTCTCACACCTACGCGATTTCTAACAGACACTTTAAAACATATTTTGAACGATGTCATAAGCTTTTGCGTGTGGCTTTTGCAATACCAAAAAGGTATAATAATTATATTATTTTTGTTTAGAAAATTAAAAAACCAATTCTTTTGTATTTTAAGTACTGGGTGATAAATGATAATAAAATATAATAAAAAATTTCATGTCATTCAATTTCATTATCTTTTTGAATGTAATGGAATATTTCAGTTCAATTTTCATCCACTTCTCGAACTACCAAAATACATAAATTTTCGCACACGTAATAAAAATGATTACAATACATATAATGACCACCACAACACTGGCATAGGCCTAGCATGGTGGTCGAAAAATTCTAAAATTTATGTAACAAACAATTCAATGAATAAAGAAAACTTTAAAAAAAAAATAACAAAAATTAACCAAGATTAAAGTTTACTTTGCTTTATTAGTACAATTAGCTTGTTTTTTGTCTTTTTTAAACCATATTTCTTTTACCTGCACAAGCCCTTTTTTTTGGAAACAATAATTCTAAGAATTGGTTTGTGACCTGGATAGCGTCTCGGATAAATATATCCGAATTTATTCATATGGAACTATTATTAGTTGAAGACAATATTGTTATTTCTAAAATATGACCTATGAGATTGACAAATATGACGGTTTGGCAGAAGGTGGCAGTAGCGAAATTGGTTAACGCGCATGTCCCGTGAGTTAGACGAGGGGTCCGGGTTCGAGTCTCAGTTGCAACCATTGTCTTTTTTTATTTTGTTGTGTCTTGTTCTCTTTCATCTTTTCGTTTAGGTTATTATTGTATCTTCTACTTCAATGATATATTGATAGGAAGTTATAAAAAGAGAGTTTTTCTTATAAAAATTGAATATCTTGACTTGATTATCGCTGTTAGCTTTGCGGCTTGAAAAAACTCCACCATCATAAAATCTCTCTTACGCAAGTCATTGAGATTATTCAGCCCTAGTCTCTAAATCTCTATAGGTACACTAAACAAGCCTTTACGGATATACACATCTTGCGGATTGACTATTTGCTGAGGGTACACCGAGAAGTATACTGTGGTGTGAGGGGTCGTGGTGTTATTAGGGTTGGCGAGATTCATCACCCGTGACTTGGATCCTGGGCGCAAGATTATTCTCCGAGCAATCAATCTTTGAGAGAAATCCTATCCTTCTTTGATATTTGATCAATTGGGTGATACAGTAGGTAGATATTATGTAACTTAGAAGATATATTATATGGCTTCGTTCAACATGTCAAAAGGTTTTAATTTTTATTTAATTTAAAAAAAAAAAATCTTAAAAGCAAGACAATCATTCCCAGGTTACGAATAACCTGACAATATCATCAACCAATCAGAGCAAATAAATAAAATTAAACAATTTTTCAAAAAAACTTACAATAAAAAGTAAATATTTTATACAAACATGCTATAACTGACAACCTATTTAGAATTAACCAACCAACAATTAAGAATCGTGGCTCCCCTATCAGGCACAAGAGCTCCTCTTTTCTGATGGGGTATAACATGACCAAAAACGACCTCTATTAAAATGTTTTGTAAAATATATGTGTATATATGTAACCCATGTTTTTTTTATATTACAATAAAAAAAAAATAAAAAAATATATTTGAAAATATCCTGTTACCACCACAGTAAGCGTAAAATTTTGCTTGTGATGGAGGACTTGATGATTTTTCTAACACCAGCTCGTAGAGAAATGGAGCTGGCAGCACGGTATCGCTTCGACACACATAAGTAAACACTCTCACCAATATCATTTGGTCATCTGCCCTGATGATGGACACTGTAACGCTGTCCGAAACGTTGGCTAAAGAAGGAGGTAGCGAAACACGGCATAACACCCCAAAAACAATAACAAAAATACTTTTTGGCCGTGAATACCTAAAAACAAACGTGTTCTTTCAGTTTTTTCAGTCTCGTCTGATTCGGCCCACTATGCATTAGGTGAGATGCGTTTTCCCGTGGGGGGCCGGATGCGTGGTCGGATGCGGGCCGGATGCGATTCTAATGCGTGGTGGGCCGGATCGGAAGAGACTAGTTGAGGAGACCCTATGAAGTCTCCAGACAGACTCTCTTGGCCCGCCGCCTTGCACCTCAATGGAATGGATGGATTCATACGACCGTCACTTCTGGACACATTTACCCCCAGATTCCTACCCAACCCTAATACCCTTTTCTTACCCAGAACTTCCTTTCCTTTCTTTCCCTAAAAAGACTTTCCACAGAGCATACACTGTCGCCTTCATACACTTGGAAACAAATGCATATCGACAAACTTACTCAATTTACCATTATTTTAGAAATACCTGAATAATATTTTTATGTACCATAAATAATATTTTTATGTAACCATGTGATGGCCTCCGCGGTCCCGAGGCAAGACCCTCGACTCAATCCGAAGGTCGCGGGTTCGAACTCGGCGTGCGCAAATAAATTTTATTTGATAAATTTGTGTTATTTCACAATTTATTCATTTAAAATAATAAATAGTAAATTTGCAGCACGTTCCAGAGTGGAAGATACTATCAGTATCGCCCTGGTGTAAGACCACCATTCAGAATTGAAACGTTGCTTGAAATGGCTTTAGCCGTGTTTAGTGACCAGATCTGAATTGCCAGGTACTTCCCCACCTTTCTCTTCCCTATCTCCTTCCCCTCCCCACCACCTTCAGCCTCACAACGTACCCTGATTGGGGATGCCATAGTCTCACTGGCTCCAGACGGGAGCAGTTGGGACTCTTGTGCGGTATTAACTGTAAAAAAAAAAAAAAATTAATATTTAAGGATCTCCGCATGGGAGCAACTGCATTTTTTTTTTCTATTCCCTCTGTTTATCTGCAATGCACAAACTTATTAATTTTTATATCTCTGTATCATGTACTTAGTCACTTATTATTTATTAATCGCAGTCAATCTGACCGTCACCTCCTGTAAAATTTATATTACTATGTCTACGCCACTTACAATTTAAAAACTTTCTCTTTTATTGTAATACATTTTTTCCATGTATTTTACCTTTATACTGTTAGCGGTCCGATAAGGGACCCACCTACCTGTTGCCGTCGGCCAGCTCAAGTTCGTCGGGTAGGCAGGAAAGTCTCACCTCACCAGGGTCGTAGGTAGCTAAGTTTACATGGGTACATTGTTATTTGCCACAAGCCCGTCCCCGTGACCCCAATCAAATGAAACAGGTTGTATGGGGAAACATAGTTATATTGTCAGGAATTCACATCTACATCATCGGGCAAGTACATTACATAAATCACAAAAGCAAGCAGGGTGTCTACGTAATTATTTCCTATTGGCAGGAGCTCTCTCTCAAGTTTCTCTGGGGACGCGGTGTTTTTAACCGGGGATTCTACTGGTCGGACACATTTAAATAACAGAGGGGAATTAGTGACTACTCACAACAGGTGTTCGGCAACCAGGAGAACTACGAGGGAGCAGCTATAGTCAGCGCTTTATTACCTCGTAGTTTGCAGCGGGAAGGTGGTTTGCGGCGGTCGCCATTTCGCGTGTTCGCGAGGGCGGCACGGAGCGTGTCGAATCGACACGGCTATCTCTCTCAACGGCTGGGGGGGGAATGCGCGGAGAGTAGGAGCCGGTGTACACAGCCGGTCGCGCGGGGAAGGGTATGCTTGCTTTCTTTGCGAGGGGGGGGTACCGGCCCGCACCCAGCTGTTGGGCTTGTGACGTCTTAGTGACTGAGATGTGTATCGTAACAATGCCTACCATCTATATTTATTATGTTCATTTCTTCAAGTTTATCTTTTTCATTATAAAAACCGTGTCTCAGTATCACACACTAATCACGCATAAACTCTTCTGGATACAGAACATTAGCTTAAATAAATAAAGAAAATAATTAAAAATATATTAAAACGATTAAGCTTTTATTAAATTTATGTAATTATATATACATTCTTCGACATTCGTGCTTAGTGTGGTAGTCGAAAAACTTATAAAAACTGTGATATTTTTATGAATAAGGAATAATAAAAGCACCCATAAAGATGACAGTTCCATGCCAACTGAGAATAAAGTCAACTCAACACCTCCTTGAAAAGTCATTAAAAGCTATGAAAAAAATAATTTTAAATTAGCCGATAACCCTAACCTAACGTAACTATTTAACAAATTTTTTATAGATTTTTTTATCACTCTAATGACTTTTCTGAGATGTTTCTGAGTTGGTTTCATTCCGAGTTGTCACCAAAGATGACAAAGGCTCTGAGGGATTTTTTTTCTTCTGGGCCTCCTGTTTGCTGCTCATGAAAACAATGACGTATCTTTCGATTAAAATGGTTGCTAGGGGGAATTTATCCTCTTTTCAGGATATCCCTTTGATAGTAAATTGGAAGTCTCGAATATCACCACGCGCTATCTGCACACAGCCTGGGGGTGGAGGCGATATCTATTGGGAGGAAGCCATTCTGTTTGCTACGACGATTATACTCAAAGGGAGTACTGCCGAGGTGTTCGATAGCCCGGTGGATAGAATACTAGCGATACGAATCAAGTTCAAAACTACCGAGTTAGTGAATTTGACTAAGGAAAATAACCATTTATAAAAGTTGTACTTTTAATTATCCTTCGCAACGTAAGTCGCTGGTTCCATGTTTTAGAAATTAATTTAAATAATTAATAATTATCGCCCCTGTCATGATTTTTCACTGTCCTGGAAGTTTCCTCTGCGTGCAATTTCGTATCTTCTCCAAGCGTAAACTTTCTAATAAAAGTGTGTTTATAGGAAGTGACCTACCAGGTAGTATATTTTATGTATCTATTTGTAAACAATGAAATTAGATAGAGCTTTAACAATCATAATAACTGCACAGCGCCCTAGAGGTGTTTTTTTTACGAAAACGGCGCTTTACAAATTACCCTTTATTGAACTGTTATTTTATCTTAACTGAACTTGTGCAAGATTTTTTAGAAAGAATTAAAAAAAATAGTACCTACTCACCTCTTTTAATTGAAATCGAACAACTTAACTACAAACAATAGCTACTGGGTAAATATCTCTTAATGCTTTTATGATGTCCACGTATAAAAATCTAAGTAGGTTTTTTTTTATCAAATGAATACCGCACAAGAGTCCCAACTACTCCCGTGTGGAGCCAGTGAGACTATGGCATCCCCAATTGGGGTATGTTGTGAGGCTAAAGGTGGTGGGGAGGCTAAACGGCTAAAGCCATTTTCAAGCAACATTTCAATTCTGAATGGTGGTCTCATACCAGGGCGATACCAATAGTATCTTCCACTCTGGAACGTGCCGCAAATATACTATATATTATTTTAAATTAATAAATTGTGAAATAACACAAATTAATAAAATAAAAATTATTTGCCACGCCGGCATTTCATCCCGCGACTTTCGGAATGCGAGTCAAGAGTCTTACAGCTGGACTACGATGGCCGTCAGGTACCCAATTCTACGCATATAAATGAAATAGTTATATTGAAAAGCTCATGAAAAATAATTAGCTTACAATTATAACAAACAAGCTTGATACAAAAACTCGCGAAACGTTTCCAGGGTTTCATTACTCAATAAAACACGATAAAATCCCTGTTCTCCATTCCACCATGAAGAATAACTACCCCAGTACCTACTCATCCCAAGTTACTTGAGAGTGCACGTGTATTTCCCAATAATAAGGGATGCCAAAGCCCCGTCCCTCCGCAAAGAAAGCCAGCCCGAGCTAGGGGCGAAGGGGGGAGGGTTGGCCTCGCAATCACTGCCGAAACCTTTTAAAGTTAACGAATCGTTATCCTAGTGAATTTTCATTAGCGACTGTCTGCTGGCGAGGGGATTCACACCAAGCTTTATACGTGATAGGCGAATTTGTATGTTTTCGTTTGAAGTAAACCTAACTTTAAGGTATTATTTATGTACGTAGCTTCAAAAAATGTTTTGAAAAAACGATCTTTCGAATTAAGAAGTAGATTCTGAAAATAAGTCAAGATTGATGAAACCAATGTTGTTATTATTGTACCAATGTGGTTGTTATTATTAATACATCCAAACTATTGTGTGAATATATTTTAATATAAGTGTAGGTATGTTCACAAGTATTATAAATTGACTTGAAATTACTGCCTCAACTCAGGTTACGAGAAACCTAAATTTATAATTATAAATTTCTATTCTTCAAGTACCTACTGTTCATATTTAATTTTGTTTTCTATTGTTAACTTTTGTACTTATGTAACTTAAAAACCACTGTAACATGTACTTTTTTTAGTTATAAATCTTGCATAGTTTCTTTTTTGTTATTTATTTTTGGGGTGTTATTCAACGTTTCGGACAGCGTTACAGTGTAATGCATGATGATGATGGACACTGTAACGCTGTCCGAAACGTTGGCTAAAGAAGGAGGTAGCGAAACACGGCGTAACACCCCAAAAATAAATAACAAAAATACTTTTGGCCGTGAAAACCTAAAAACATACCTTGCATAGTTTCGTTCAATAAAGAAATACCTTACATTATTATTTTTATTGGTGGAGTAGAGATGTACAATATGTCCTGGTTGGTCAGGGGTATTGTTAGTGCAATTTTATTGTCGATCTTCATATTATCCAATTATTAGAGGAGATGTACCGCATATGGCGTATGTCCCTAATATGAGATGGTGGTGTTTCTCAAAATTTAAGTGAGAATAACCTCCATAACCTAGCTTTCCCGATTCCCTGCAGACCGACCTTGAACATGTCGGTACTCGTCCGGACTTCGACCACACCACACTCACTTGAGAGAATGATTAAATTTTTGTGTCTCACCGTTTTGATATTTACGTAAGTTTCAGTTTACTTTTACTCCACAAAATTGTCAATATTTCATTGATAGACAACATTATTATATAAATTTTATGTTTTAATAATGATTTTAAGTTAAATTCAAGTAGATTTTATTCTACGAATATATTTGTTTGTATTGATCTTGTTCCGAATATGGGATTTTTTGATGACCCTAATTTGGAATACTATCTCGTATTAGGAAGAATGTTTCCAATATGGAATTCTAGTAGAACTAAATTTTTTTGCTATTCCAGGTTGTATTTTGGCCTATACGAACCTCAAAATGTCGGAGAAGAAACAGCGGAAGAGTGGGACAAAGAAAAAATGATAAAATTCATGGAAGCTGTAAAATTGAAGACCGTGGGGTATCGGAGGCGAATAGTAAATCCAATAGCCTGCCGCTATTGGTGCCATTTTGAGTGTTCGGGAGCCGATAATATTGATTTTTATGTCATTATTGCATGCGAAATTTAAGGCCGCACTCTTGAAACGCACGGCGCTGAAAAGAAGAAGATGGAGAGATATGTAATTACGAGTGTTGGACAGAGCGCGCTATTATGTTAAGTCGTAGAATAGCAGCGAAAATTGCGAAAAAGCTTAATAAAACATGACTCGTTTAAAATAGAGCAAAAATCTCGTGGAACGTATCTTAAGTATCATTTAAAGAAACATTGTGAATTTTTTCACAAATATAACTTGTTAAATAAAAGAAATAGACTTGTTTAAAATAATTTTCGGAGCATACTTTGCGATTTTTTTCCATCGAGGGAATTTCATATAATTTGCGTTTCGGCGTGGAACATATCTAGATATTATCTTCAAAAATAACATATATTTTTTTAAGAGCTTAAAAACTTCAAATGTTTAAGGGAGATATGTAAGAAATCGGTCGAAATACGAATAGTAGACCCTTAAAAAAATCGGTGTATCCCATAAAAGGAGCACTTTTTTGAAAATTGGTTTTTTCTATTGTTTTACATTTCGTTTAAAATGAAGACTTTTGTGTTTTTCTTTTAAAATTTAAATTGATACGATTCAATTAAAATTATTCAGATTATTTTACCTAAGCTATCCATAAACGGTACTCTACTCTAATATTATTATTATTGGGGCTACATTTTCTAAAAACGAAGATACCTCTTTAATTATTAGTTTCTCCATTCATTAGCAGTCGCGTTCATTTGTCAGTCTTTCTTTTGATGCCCTACACAGGTAAGTTTGTTTATCTGAAAGCATATATTCATTAACATGTAACCAATTAATTAATTGATAACATGTTGTCAATTAATTAATTGATAACATGTCCCGGATTGACACGCTTTTGGCATGTCTCCCGGCTGTACACCACTGTCGAAGGGATCAATGTCATTATTTCTTCGGAGTACCATCCATTAAAATATCAGTGAATAAACACATCGTCTAGCATCTAAACACCGAAGAATCAAACCGTCCTAGTTAGTATCGTTTCCCAGAGTATGATATTCTAGGGGCTTCAGGTCAGAGGTGGTTACCAGAACGAAAACCATTTATATACCTTTTAGTTTTTGTAAACTTGATTTTATTTGACCTTAAATGAAGCTTTTTTGGAAATATGTACAAATGTTAGCTGCACCTCTTTCAAATATCCGCCAGTCGCTATTTTTTGTATGTTTATTTTGGGACGGTGCATATTTTAATAAACGTTTTATATTTTGCATTCGAAATGCAAAAGTGTCACAACGATAGCAATATTTGCTAATTTAACACGCGCCAACACGCCGTAAAACTTTACACTAGTTGACGGTTGGCAAGCGGTCCACGCAAAGTGGAGTTATTCTGTCTTTTTATAACATATGATACCAGTGGCGTGCCTTTATATTTCTTTAAATATTCTTAATTTAGTATCAAGATGACCGTCGATTATTTTATGTAAACATATTAGGCCAGTCAAATGGCTTCTAAATTTTTTAACTTTCAATTATAAAAAAGGGTGACCGGAGAACTCGGAATGAAACCAACTCAGAACCATCTCAGATAAGTCATTTAGAGTGATAAAAAAAATATATAAAAAATTGGTTAAACAGGTTACGTTAGGTTAGGGTTATTGGCTAATTTAAAATTATTTTTTTCGTGGCTTTTAATGACTTTTCAAGGAGGTGTTGAGTTGACTTTATTCTCAGTTGGCATGAAACCATAAAGAAGGTGTTGAGCTCAGGGGGCCACGCCGGGAAGTGAACGCGCGGTATAAAAGCTGAAAACGAAGAAGATGGAGAGATTTTTGCTATTTATTTTTGTGGTGTTATTCCGTGTTGGGCTACCTCCTTCTTTAGCCAACGTTTCGGACAGCGGACGGCATAGCATCCCAACAATAAATAACAAAAATACTTTTGGCCGTGAAAACCTAAAATCATACAAGATGGAGAGATATGTAAATACAAATGTTAGAGAAAGTGCGCTAATATTAAAAACGATAATATTTAAGGGAAAATGTTTAATAAAGCACGACTCGTTTAAAATAGAGCAAGAATCTCGTGGCTGTTAAAGAAACACTGCATTTTTTCACCTGTAAAAAAAACTTAAAAAAGGTGTTTGAATTTCGTATAATTGCCGTTTCTGCGTGGGGAATGTATGGATATTATCTTCAAGAATAATATATATATATATTTTTAGAGCTTTAAAACTTAAAGTATTTAAGGAAAAAATGTAATATGTAAATCGGTACAAATGCGGGAAGCCGGGCCTTAATACAAGTAGTTTAAAGTTGAATTTGTTCACAATTCATTTTCACATTTGCAAAGATATCACCGATAAAAACAGGCCTTTTCATAAGTTAGGTAAGCACACAATATTTTTCAATGTATTTTTGACTGCAAGCCGCTGGCAGTTATACTCGTTACCGTCTGCGTACTTCTCTTGTTGAACACATGTCATTTTGGAGATCACACGACGAAACAGTATTTTTGGACGCAAGTACCGGACAAATCATAAGTAACACGTAAAAAGACAGAATTATTACCGTCCGTGGCAGAATGCATTGGCTGGATGGGGGAAAGAATATTTACAAAACAAAAGTACCAACGAGAATGTCCAATTCATTGTTAGTTTTATGTTGACGAAAAGTTTTTTTTAAAAGTATTTTTTAAAAGTATTTTTTATTCAATGTTAATAATTATTAAAAATTAAATTAAAAGCGCCCTTCAGAAGAAATTTACCAAAAACGTTAAGTATTATTTAAATTTGCCAAAATATTATCACTATGATAAATCAGAAAAATTATGCAATGTCTCAACTATGGTGGAATGAAAATAGCTTTTCCCTTGTGTTCAGAACTTAAGGCCGCACTCTTGAAACGCACGGCGCTGAAAAAGAAGAAGATGGAGAGATATGTAATTGCGCATGTTGGACAGAGCGCGCTAATATTTAAGCTTAATAAAACGTGACTCGTTTAAAATAGAGCAAAAATCTCGTGGAACGTATCTTAAGTATCATTTAAAGAAACATTGTGAATTTTTTCACAAATATAACTTGTAAACTAAAAGAAATAGACTTGTTTAAAATAATTTTCGGAGCATACATTGCGATTTTTTTCTATCGAGGGAATTTCATATAACTTGCGTTTCGGCGTGGAACGTATCTAGATATTATCTTCAAAAATAACATATATTTTTTTAAGAGCTTACAAACTTCAAATGTTTAAGGGAGATATGTAAGAAATCGGTCGAAATACGAATAGTAGACCCTTATATTAACGTTACTATTTTTCGCTTGCAATATCATTTCTATCAAGAGGTAAGAGCAAAGGAAAAAAAATCTACGTTATAGAACAATAAAAATTACAATTACAAAATAAGACAAGAAGAATTACCTATACTCATCGGTTCCAGAGCCACGGAAATTTGAAATGCTGTAAAGGACAATAAATCCAAAAATGTTTTAAATATGCAATTTTTCTCCAGTTTTTTTCTCTTTCGATCTGCGTCGCGAGTCGTCGAAATATTTCTAGGAAAATAAGTGGTCTCTTACGATATGCATTTTCAGAGGATTTTTTTTCTGAAAAAATAAAAATAAAATAAATGCTGTATTTAAATAAATTCACCAAAAATTATAAGTATTCTGAAAGATCTATCCAATGTTATTATAAAATAAAAAGTCATAATTGTAGGTCTACAAAAACACGAGATTCATAAAATGATTTAAAAAAAATTGGTTGTCTGTAAAGTCGGTTTACGGACGATAATTTTACGTGATAACGTCATATAATAACGATGGAGTGGAAGAGAGATAGATGCGTCACAAGCCGAACGCTTAGACCGAACGCTTGTTCCGCGCTCTCGCTTGCACACGAGACAACGAGTCATGATTTATAAGACGTTATCAAATCAAAAAAAATAAAAGACCTTCTTTCCGCTTTCAAATTTCGGTGGTCGATATTTTCCAACGCGAATCTCAAGCTAAGCCGGATAGTACGTAATGCTAGATTTCATTATTACATGAAAAGTAATAAAGTACTGAGTCACGTGACCGAAATTGAACAAGCGTGCGACATTTTCCCCCGAAATATGAATAATTCTGCTGGAACAAATCTCATCATCCCCCTCCCTCCCCCGTGGTGAGCCCATCAATTATAATTATCGTACTATGGAAGATTAATGATTCGGAATTCTCATATCCGCGAACTGGATACTAGATAGCCACATCTACAGAATAGGAAGATACGATAAACATTGGTAAAAGATCAAGGTTCGATGTAGCAACATTAGTAAATACTCAGACGTTAAAACAATCTTTAGGTACTAATCTCTCAGGTATCCTAATGAAGGAATACCAGTCGCCTTCTAAGAGCACGCAATTATAAAGATACTCGTTGGTATCTACATACAAAGAGTAAATAACATAAGTTTATATAATCGAATGTAACGAAGGTGCTATGAAGAAAAGTCAGTCACATGTCATTTCGTTGGTTGGGGTGGTGCCTTCAAAACTTGTCTTTTACCTTTGGAAATCATTCAAAAAACAATAATAAAAATAATTTTAAAAAAGTCATATGATTACCCCACCATTAAACTATTTCAAGATTTTAAAGTACCTTCACTTCACATTATTTATAAAAAAATTACAATTTTACAAATCCACAAAGATTGCTTCAATAATGAGAACCTTACTCATTTTTCAAACAGCATTAGAACAAATATACTTGGCTCTATGACTGTCCCACGTTGTAACACTACCACAGCCCAACAATTCTATAAATATACTGGAGTGAAATGGTTTAACCAATTGCCAGTTAATCTAAGATTGGAAACTAATTATAAAAAATTCAAAAAATCAATAAAAACTCATTATTATGACTACATCTTATACTATACTTCTCAACACAATTGTAGTATACGGATATCCTTTTTCTTTCTTTATTTTTCTCCTTTCTTTTTTGTTACCTCCTCAACTTCATTTCTGTTATATTCATATATGTATATTTTTATATATGTATGTGTACACATATGCAAATGTTTTTATGTATGTACACATGGCGATAACATTTTGTATATGTGTATATATGTAGATATGTGTGTATATCTACGTGTGTGTATGTGTATACTTTCATATATGACCTTTTTTTCTTATTTCACTGTTAAATTCCTATCTTTTGTTTTACACATAAAAAAAAAATTACTATTTTTTTCTTTGTTAAATTGTGCTTTACATTCGTTTTCTCCGCCTTTTTTACTCGAGCTCTGCTCTAAAAAAAGGTGTAATACTTATTAATTAATGTATTTTTATTTATTTATTTTTTTTTATTTATCAAAAGTATACAATACAGAATATAGTATATTATATAAAGCATTGTACTCCCAGGAGTTAATAAACTCATTGCGGGAATGATACGCATTACATGAAACATATAGCTGTATGTATTAAATGGACATATGATGGGGACATACACAACATTATTATTTCAGATAGTCATTAATAAGATGAAGTTTGAGCATGTTAGTTTGGGTCTTTTTACATTGACTTGCACGTTTGATCTCGTTGGGTAGTTGATTATATTTTGTGTGAGCTATGTATTCTAGGGATCTTAGTCCATATTTTGTTGATTTGATTTTTGGTATATGAAGTTTGTTGTGATTTCTTGTGTTGTGTTGGTGTACGTCGCAATTGTAATAGAGTGTAGAGTTGGAATGTGCCGAGTGTTGAATTACTTGTAATATAGTTTTAGTTATTTCAAAAGTGGGAATGGTATTAAAAGGAAGTATTTGGGTGTTTCTGTAGATGTCTTTGACATGTGTGTCCCAAGGTAGACTGAAAATATTTCGCAGGGCTCTATTTTGGACGACTTGGACTTCTGAAATCATTTTTTTTGTAGCAAGAAAAAAATTAAATAATTTATAAAAACATGTAACCTCTGTACCATTATATTCAATAAAAAAAAAAATCTCACTTAGACCCAGGAAGGGTAGTTTCACAGAATACAAAAATAAAAGTAAAGTAAAATTAAAACTAAAGTTCTGCGAAAGTTTTATTGAAGTTTTTTAATCATGGACCGGTTGTTCCACAATAGGTACTTGGATAATAACATAACTTGAATGGGACTTTCACAATTTTTTTCAATTTTAGTTTTTCAATTTGAGAGACGGGTATGGGCACCGCCGACCCGGGAACTAATTATTGAATATCCGACACCCCTACCATAGGGCATCCCCAGTGGTTCGCTACGTTTGGTGACTTAGTAGGGGTGTCCAGGTTCATGGGGTGAGGTTTGATTAGGACTTGATGGTGGATGAGTTTGTCCACATACTGGATCGGGAGATACTGGTTGAGGAAGACCTTTTGACCTCTTCAGCCGGCCTCTCTCGACCCATCATCGCCTTGCACTGCAGTGGGAGGAATAGATTCATACCTCCGTCACTCCTGGACACACTGACCCTCAGATTACTATCCACCCCTCATACCTTTTTTCCTTTCCAGATCTTCCTCTCCTTCCTTGCCCTAAAAATACCTTCCACAAAGCATCCCCAAAGATGACGTACGCCCCGAGGTAAATTATTTGTTTGTAAGAAAAGCTATATTGTTTTAAGTGTATATCTATTCTAAAACCACTCTAATAATATTATATTACCTACAGAGAAATCAATTTATTTCTTTGAATGGCATTGCAACGTATGCCGGGGGTACCAGCTAGTAAATGATAAATTATATTTACAAGGGGTATTTTCTAAGATTCTTACCGTGAAAGACTACTAGTTTGAGAATCGAAACTATGCTTGAAGTGAGTTTAACCATGTTTAATGTCCAGATCTGAATAACCACCTACTTCCAACCTTACTCTTTCCCATTTCCTTCCCTCCCCCAATCCCTTAAGCCTCACAAAATGCTCCAATTGGGGATGCCATACTCCCACTGACTCTGGATAGGTGGAAGTAGTTGGGATTCTTGTGACGTATTCACTTTAAAAAAAGCGCTACGAAAACAACAATAACAACAAAAAAATCGCTTTCTTAGTTTGTCAATAAGATGTTTGAATTGTGTAAACATGTTAAAGGTATAAACAATGCAAAATAATTCAAAATAATTGTAGCTGCCTTTCACCTAATCCAATCGAAGACATAAAAAAATATATTCTCACGAATGTAGTAGCTAGTAGCGGCACCCACGTGACCGGAAGAGCACAGACGTGAGGCGCCACGTGCTCCTAAAAGCCGGAAGTTGAGTTTGCCACGTGGCCCGGCACCGGAACTCTATAGATTACGAGCTAAAAAGTGTTGTGGGGTAGTTTTTGTTGTTTATTACCTAGAATCTGCGCGGAACAATCGATAGTCGGTGTGTAAGCGGTTATGTCTCATCGGGTAGATTGTAAAACTGATGAAAGGTTATTATTATATGACGTGATTTTTTTCCCTAATTCATACAATTAAAACCCACCACCTAAAAACCCATCACATTTGACGGAAATACCTACGTCAGAAATTTTAAATTAACGAAAAACATTGGCAACATTTAAAAAAAATGCTTAACCATAAGTTTTTCAAAACATTTTCATAAATTCGCTAAATCAAAAAAATCTGTACAATTCACACGCCGTAGAAGTGAATTCTCTAGAAAACTAAAGTAGAAAACCGACCGGTCAGTGGTTGAGTGGGCATCGCGTTTGGGTCCCATCAGGACGTCCCGTGTTCGATTCCTCGGCTGGCTAAGTCCTCCATCACAACACAAGCAACATTTTCGGCTTTCTGGGGTGGTAGTAGGAGATTTTCAAACATTGTTGGGTTATTCCCCGGGAATGTTTGTCTTTCTTTAAAAAAAAAAAAGTGGAGAGTGGGGAGGTTACGAAGCACCGCACAAAGAGGAGACCTATTATACGAGCTCATTCTCTTGCAGGCTAAATCCTATATATTTACGTGTTGTCTCTTTTAAGGGCCGCTATTTTTCGTTTCATAGAGTTTCAAATCATAACGGTGCTAAAGGAGTTTTGACTTCAAAAGCCAAACCTTATCTTTAAATTCGATTTCTACCCAAAAACCCTTATCTCTGGGTTCATACGCCTTTTTGGGAGAAGTTGCATAAAGTGTAATTTTTTAAACTCCAAATAATGATCGTCAGTGATAGAGGTATTCATAGTTTCGTTTCTAGATTTATATTGTTTCTAAGGTCAAGAAATATGCATAGTGTTGTTTTGATATTTTGCATAAGCCACTTATAGTTATTTGAAAAAATGTATGCAGTCAATTTTAATAGTTACCAATTTGCACATCGGACGTTGTTCGTTGTGCCAGTCATCGATATACTTCAGTCCACATGAACAATGCACAACGCGCTGAGCCGCTCTCATCATTAATATTCTTCAGCATTCTAGTCCTCGCGGCTTAGCGCATCGTGCGTTGATAAAGTGTATGGAACCAGGTTCCACGATAGTTGATCTTATACGAAATAAGCAATCGTTTTAGGGAAAATAGGGTATATCTACTTACACAAAATATTACTAAGTATCCCAAAAGGAGTGTAGAGAGGATGTATCGCCAAATGTTTGAATACCAACGTATAAGTGCAAAAATCCACACTGTGAATAAATTTGATTTATATCCATACCACCTTATTATTAAAGGTATTTTAGGAGTGAAATTGATAAATAGTGAACAAAAAATTATAATTTAATAATGATTTTATCTTCGGGGGGCCAACTGTCAGGGGATCAATTGTCGGGCCACCGTGGAACCATTATTATGAGATTCTGAGACCGTGATTGAACTGGACAAAATAACACGAGATTTAACATAATTCTACACAAATTCTTTTTATTTTATTATTAATCATTAACGCCACCATGGGTTTTTACATACAAAATAACATTTTTATGATTTAGTGCATACTAGTGTGCTTAAATAACAAAGATTACATAAATAGGTTTTACACATGGTACATAGAAGTAAAGATGGTAGGTAAAAAGTATAACGTTATACAATAAGAGAGATTGAAATAATAAGGTTTTGAACATAAATTAAAAGATATGAAATGAAATAGTACGATACAAATAATAGCCACATATCCGGTGACAATCCTGGTGAACTTTATTAAAGGGACTGGGTTGTTACTAAATGATTGAGGTAAAATGGGAGATAGCACAATGGGCCTATGGCCTAAGTGCTCACGGGAACTATGTACTTGTAAACCGTCTCCGCCTTTTATAAAAAAAAAAAATAGTACGAAAAAAGATGTACTTACAAAAAACTAATACAATTCAGCTTAAAATATTTATACATATTATTAATAATAAGACCTGAAATAAAACAAAGTGTAATGAATAAGAGCTAGTTAGTATTAGGGTGTAAACAAACAATTATACCTGTTTATTACTACAAATAGAACAGAAAAAAATATATAATAAAATAAGATGTTTTACTGGTAAAGTTTGGATGAGAAAAAATTTTATGAAAAGAACAGAAAAATAATAAAAGTAAATTATTAGCAGATAAATTCGAGATTAGTTGACTTTTTAAACATTCAAAACTGTCAACACTAAATATATCTATAAATTCGCAGTATTTATTCGCAGGGTTATGGATTCTTGGAATTGGTGAGTAAATAGAGTAATTAGTATTGATTTTATTGTTGCATTTAAAAATATCATTGCTACGAGTTTGTCTGGTAGGTATGTTAATGCAAATTAGTTCCAACAAATTAGGGCTGTCAGTTAAAGATTTCATAATTTTGTATAAAAATAATAAATCAATTAACACTCTTCTATCTGATAATTTAAGAAGTCTGGTTTCAGCGCATAAATAATTATAATTTATAAGTTCGATTGGAATTTTCATTTTAAAATTGATGTACCGAAGGAATTTGTTTTGATTAAATAGGTTTAAAAAATATTCTATTAATAATGCGTATCATTTTTTTTCACTTAGACACTCTTTGTGCGGTGTATTTGCATATTATTTAAAAATTAAATACTTTGCTTCATGAACCAATGCGTTCTACCAGAGTCACAAAGACAGTCACGAGTTAATCAATTTTCACGGGTAAAGTAAAGCTTTTAACTCCGAGCTTATCCCTTGAAGTTTTCCTTGAAGTACAAACCGATTTCTGCAAATGTCACATTTGTAGATGAAAGCAGTCACAATACATTATTCAGAGGGCAGAGAACCCATCATGCAAGACCCAGCAGTAGAACAAACCAGGTCTTGGATCTCTAAGTATTATTAATGTTGATCCTGCGACTGGAACGATCGAGTCCTTCCTTTATTACCTTCACTGTTTAATGACTGAATTTGCAGTTAAATATCGCACACAAACAAAAACAACACGAATTGCTTGAAACCATATTGCTTAAATAGAAATCAATTTACGATGGTATTTTAATGCTAGCTGCAAGTGCTTAGCGTTGCGGTCGTAGAACGTAAGTTTAACTTTGTGAGGAGTGTGACGACCTAATTGGCCGACCGTCTAGAATCTTTGGCTCTGTTCTCCGAGGTAGTAGAGTATTTTATTAATTTGTGTTATTTCACAATCAATTTATGTTATCATAGTATATTTGTCACATGTTCTAGAGTAGTAGATAATATTAGTGTCGGCCTGGTGAAATACCATAATTTTGAATCGATTCATTGCCACCTTTAGTGAACGGATCTGAAGAGCTAAGTTCTTTTAAATCTGCCTCTTTCTTTGTGATTTTTTTCTCCAAATCATCGATCTAACTACATAGCCCGAATTGCGGATATGTACAATAGTCCCACTGGTTATTTGTGGCTCTTTTTCGATATCATAGCTAACTTCAGTATTTTGCTTTGCAGTCATATATTTTTGCGGGAAAATTGTAAGTTTTTTTTTTTGATCTGTCATTTGGAATTTTATTAAATCTTCCATCACCTATTATGCCGAAGACATCATCTTCAAAAACATCTTCTTGCCACGTAAATGCAAACAATTGTACCTATTGGAGATTCAATGTTAGGATATCAAGCAGTGAAAAAAAAACCTGTCCGTACAATAGAAGAAGAGAACGATTTTCCCCAAATACGTACATCTAAATTTAGTATCATACCTCAAAATCAACCTCGTGGTTCATAAAACATGATTTACTTCAATCGTAAAGAAAACAGCTTTACGATATCCAAATAGTTTTATGGGTTCTATATTTAATCTTGTATTCGATCGTGGTTTGAATTTCGAACTCCCCGAAGGGACATTCGGTTCGTTTTGCCGCCATTTTCCGTATTTCCGTTTTCTTTGCATTTTCCCATGGGCACCGTTGGGTGCGTGCACAAAATGGGAGCCATTCTGAGAGGCAGTACCAACATGTCCATGAATTTTTAATGGTTGTTTTATATTCGTAGAGGGTTCACGGAATGAAATTATAGAAATAAAAACGAAGGGATCTTGGTTACTCAGACAGACCTCTTGGGGTGTATGATTTACCCCTCCCTTCTAAGAAGAAAAACGTCAAGTTAGTTTTACGGATTAAAACTCTTTTATAACCTTGTTGAATTTTCAATTATTTAAAGTTGACCGGTGACATCTTATAACAGGCGTCTTCAGACCATTCAGAAAAACATCATATTATAATGGAATTCCACCGCGAATAAATTCATGATTTCAAAACTTGAAATAATAAAAAAATGTCATTATTTTTTATTTTAACTTTTATGAGTAAAACCTCAAACTGTAATATTTAATTGAATGAAGACATTATGAGTGAAACTCAATCGAAAATCTGGAAACAGAAAAATCAGAAAAAGATATTTTCACCTCTGGGACTCGAACCCAGGACCTCCCTACTTTCCGGGTCGGGTGCTCTTATCCACTGAGCTAAGGTGTCGATATCAAATTCGGTCACCTTTAACTGTACCATACTTCGACTAAGAATCACCCATATTATCTTCATTTTTCTTAACGCACATTTTTATTGGCTGCCATCTTTATTAAAATACTAGTCTAGAATGAATATTATTATTTTTATTTTAACTTTTATGAGTAAAACCTCAAACTGTAATATTTAATCAAATCTATATAACAAACGGGAATCAATTCAAAAATGTTAATGTATTCGTACGGTTATCAAAACCAACAACCTTCAAAGTAATGCAACTGAAATTTGTTAGGTTAAAAATTGAAATGCCAACAATAATACCATGTAAAGAAACATAAACAAATAATCAGTTAGGAAAAATGAAAGAAATATGCGTACAGTGAAAGATGTTGATTCAAATCTGGGCCTCTTTGAAAATAAACCAATGGTTTGTATCTATAACTAAAATGGCCAAAGCAGTGTTTACTGTATTTTTATTGACAAGAAAAGCGTATTGAAAAATTAATTAATTTCAAGAACTATTTAAGTTTACATACATTACAAGTAGGTACATGATATTGAGCCACCTACTAACCGGAACTTGGCATTCAAAACGATCTTAATACTAGGCAAACAACCCTTCGATCAGCATCTTCAATAGACATAGGTAGACTCTCAATACCTAAGTGCAATTCCAATACCAATTTCGGAGACCCCGAGCTTTTGCGGTAGCAGGCCCAAGTAACAAACTCTCTTTATATTTGCGAAAGATGGACGGCTCATCTGAGTTCAGAGCAAACTAAAGAATCACCCTCATTTTTTATAACTTACCACTGTCAGTACGGGCAGTAATCATAACAATAAGTATTTGTAAATGTAAATAAATACATTAATCGTAAATCTCCAGTTTAAGCCTTGGTTGTAAATCATATTATCGCAATATTGTGTAAAACCCACTCGGTAATAAAAATATGGTTTAAATCTTTGTTGTAAGTTACTTGTTATTAATCTTAGTTGTAAGCCACCAGTAATAAAACGAATTTGTGATTGAGTGTATATATAAGTGTAAGTGACAGGGTGTGAGTTATATGAAAACGACGCTATCGAAATGATCCAAATATATTTTTCGACTTTATGTCCGGGTTAAATCTTCCCCACAGGAAAACTAAACCCTTCCACACACTTTTCCACAAATGATCATCTAGTCAATCCACGCTATGCAAGTGTATTATATAAGTAAAATAAATACAAAACAAAACAAGAACAACATGTCAACCCACCAGAGACCAAATGGGAAAATAATTCACCGACTCCAGATATTTTCATATCATAGGGTTCGGCTCGGTAGAACTCCTAACTGGACCGATTATTATTACCAATTGAGGACTTGTACTTGAAATAATAATAATATATATCTGCTTGAAGGCCGTTCAAAAACTTTTTATTTCTAAAAATAAATTTCTCTACAGAGTAACAATCTCTACGCTGAATAGCGCTCCTTAAATCAATCGATCAATGGCCAAGGCGAGGGTCTTCCGTTGTATCAATTTCATTAATGAAAGTCAATTTGACGTAAGTGCAGTCGCAGGGACCCACGGCTCATTGTTCACTGTTCACTCCCTCACGAATGTCGATCCACATGTCGTGTGTTCCAACGCAAATGAAACGGCTGGTGAGGCTGATTAAATTGAACAAAATTTAATTTGGACTAATGGCGTATGTACACATTGCACCGAGGAGTCGGACCAATAAAGCCAGCAAATTGCTAGACAAACCGTGGTGTTTCTAGGTACCGGTGGTTACTTATGCGGGTGGGGAGAGTTCTTTCCTTGGGGTGAATGGACATTATCGTAGATGAGTATTTTTGAAACAGTGTTGTAAAATTTTTTTATAAAACCATGAAAGAGTTCCTTAGACTTTTTGACTGGCCCATTTACATCGTGAAATTCGGCAGGAGAATGGTTGGATTGTTTCGTAATGTGTAGTGGAAGGATAAAGGATAATGGAGAAGTATAATTTGGGAAGTTTCTGGCTATCTTAACTGTGAATTTTAAGGTATATCTCACTAAAAGCTCAGTGAACTCTTATATCAAGTAATTTGCACAGTTTTTTTTTCTCTTGAGATTTTCAGTTTGATATAGGATTTCTTGGTTCGTGGGGTAAGAAAGGTCATTCATTATTGGGGATTTGATGCATTGTTCATGTGTGCGGCTTTTATTTAAGGCGGCACTCTTCGGCTGAAAAAGAAGAAGATTGAGAGATATGTAATTACGAATGTTGGACAGAGCGCGCTAATATTTGAAGTCATAAAATAGCAGCGAAAATTGCGAAAAAGCTTAATCAAACATGACTCGTTTAAAATAGAGCAAAAATCTCGTGGAACGTATCTTAAGTATTATTTAAAGAAACATTGTGAATTTTTTCACAAATATAACTTGTAAAATAAAAGAAATAGACTTGTTTTAAATAATTTTCGGAGCATACTTTGCGATTTTTTTTCTATCGAGGGAATTTCATATAATTTGCATTTCGGCGCGGAACGTGTCTAAAAATTATCTTGAAAAATAACATTAATTTTTTTAAGAGTTTAAAAACTTCAAATGTTTAAGGGAGATGTGTAAGAAATCGGTCGAAATTCGAATAGTGGACCCTTAAAATAAAACCATACTCGTCACAAGGTCCACAGCCAGTGGAGAATTTTTGTGATGTAAATGTAAATAGGGGAAGGGGAGAAGACGGAATGAGAAAATTGGAAAATGTATGACTTACTTACCTACTAATAAAACACAAAATAAATCTTTAAAACTAATATAACTAAAAACTCTTTATCTTTGTGCGCTGGCGTTATAAAATTTGCCCCTAGATTCATCCAGATCTAGAAGTATTTCGCCACAAGATACTTAACTCGGAAAATATTTTTTCTCAAGTATTCAATCTATGAAATGGCAAAGCGAAAAAATACAATGAAAATTCGTGCAATCTCTGAATATATCATAATCCCGTCATGTGTTCCCTTTTTAAATAGTTACCGCATGTTCCATTCTGCCCGCGACGCCCAACGGAGGGTGAAGTGCGAGCGTCGCGGTGCCTCCATGGCTTCACAACTGTTACTGTAACTATGATATAATAAGAACTGGTGGCAGTCGAACAGATGTTGAGCTCTATTGGATTTTAAAGCACATTAAGTGCGGATGAAACCTGACAGTGTGTTAAGGTACAGATGGTGTAATTTGTAATTGATTCGGGTGATGTAATAATGAATGCAATAACATCAGATATTATTTTCCTTCACTATTGCTAAAACAGATATGTTCTTATGTGATATTGGAAAGAGTTTAAATGTATAAGCAGTCTTAAATATTTAACGAACTAGTGTAACATTTCTCCAAAGGGATATGATTGGTTGGATTGCCACACTCCTCCAATCACAGAGATATCTACTACGCAAAATCAGACTCTTACGAGATTTAATTAACTTTACACCACCATTCTTAGCAGAACAACCTTGACTACTTCTTACATTAATTTTCACGCTGGTCCTCCTCACTCCCCGATATTTTCTTACTCCATCCGTCCTAAAAGTTGACGATCTTCTAATCGTACGAGAATTTCATTCTGAATTCGTTCGAAAGTCCTCTATCTCGTCCACCATAGAAAAAACTTTTATCAAAATTTAAACCACAACATGAAAACAACAAGAGTGACATTTTTTTTACTTAATAACTAAATAAATAAAACCTTCCCACCGTTCACTAAAGCACAGCTTTTTAGGGAGGACATCTTTTAAAAATATATTTATGTATATGGATTCAAATTCAGGAAGATAAAATGTTTATCGAATTATTTCTTTATTATTATTCTATTACCAATTAAGTTTTTTTTTTACATTAGCTCCACAGGAGGCCCCGAGGAAAACAATTCCCCTCAAAACCTATGTCATCTTTAGGGATATTTTGTGGAGGATCTTTTTAGGAAAGGAAGGAGAGGAAGTTCTGGGAAGGAAAAGGGAAATAGTGGTGGATAGGAATCTGGGGGTCAGTGTGTCCAGAAGTGACGGACTATAATCCATCCTTCCCACTGGGTGCAAGGCGAAGTTCCGAGAGAAGTCAAAGGGACTCCCTAAACCACTCACTCCCGATCCGGCCTGCCATACAGCTGGCGGACAGACGCATCCACCCCCAAAACCCGGACAAACCTCACCCCTCAACCCAGGCACCCCTGCTAAGTCACCAAACGTAGCGAACCACTTGGGGTGACCTAAGGCAGAGGTGTTGGTTATCCAATAAATGGTTCCCGGGACGGCGGTATCCATACCCGCCGCCCAAATTGTATATTGTATATTTTATTTAGAAAAAATCTTTAATAAAAAGTTAATATTAATTAGTTAGAGTTGTTATCTGTGAACAACTGTTTGTTACTTCATCGATAGTTACTTAAAAAAATAAGTTATTTATGGAAGTGAATATATAAGATATCAAATTTTAAAACTAAATAAAATATACTTACTTACAAGTACAAAAAAGTACATATAAAAAGGCTTTCACTTGGTAATCGTTAGTTTATAATAATTTATAAAGCTTTCATTGTGAAATCGATGAGCAATACTAAATTACTATAAGAACAATAAACGAACACAGTCAATAATCACATTTTGATTTTTTAATGTAGAATCTCCCGTCAATTAAAAAGTATTAAATTACCTAATAATTTTACAAATTTGTCGCAATAAACATATAAAACTATTGATTATTGGTTTTGCCCAGAAGCCTATACCCATAAATTACTATTATACAGCCGATTTACTGTCAAAATGTACGTCGTGATTTAATAAAAAAAAGTCCTTTTATATTTTGATATTTAATATGGCAATAAAAAATTGACTTTTAATTTAAAAAAATCGCATAAACATTAGTTAGAATGTTTTTTTTAGTAAAAAATAAATTTAAAAAAAACACAGTGCCGTAGTTTGAAATGTTGTTAATCTCATATATATTTTATTTCGAAGAAAAAAAAAAACAGAAGTTGAATGTTAGCATAGTATGTTATAATTTACACTTTGGAACGAAAAAAACTCATGTGTTGTTGTTAGTAATAATAAATATATATTTGCTATTTTTAAATTTTATAATATAAATATGATAGTTATTTTTGTCATTTGTTAGGGTATTATTTAGTTTTTTATTTACTATTTATGATTGTTTGTATTTTTTTCTTGGCGGGATAGCCCATTCCGGTGAGTAAAAAAACTCATTTTAGGACTGAAGGAACTTACTTTTCATAGGTGGTAGGTAATTGTTCAACTTTACACAGGGCGATACTGAGACTATCTTCCACTCTGGAACGTGCCGCAAATATACTATATATTATTTTAAGTGAATTAATTGTGAAATAACACTAATTAATCAAATAAAATTTATTTGCCACGCCGGGATTCGATCCCGAGACCTTCGGATTGCGGGTCAAGAGCCTTACCGCTAGACCACGCCGGCCGTCATTGTAATCAAATAAATAATAATATATGTAATTGAAGAAGAAGATAACGCTAATAATTTAAACGAAAATATGAAAGAGAACAAGACATAAAAAAATAAAAAGAAAACTGTCGCAACTGGGAACGAACCCAGAACCTCTCGTCTTATCGGGACGAGCGCCTTTACCAATTCGACTACCGCGATCTTCTATCAAACCCTCAAATTTGTCAATCTCATATTTCAAGTTTTTTAGAATTAAAAATATTATCTTCGACTGATATGACTATTCTGACAATGTGCCTCAGGGCTCCGTACTTGGACCATTAATATTTTTAATATATATAAATGATATTGCTAAATGGGGACTTAAGGGTACAATACAACTCTATGCAGATGATACAGTGATTCTTTATCACAATAATGATTTAAACGAACTTGAAAAGGAAATGGAAAGGGATATAGCTTGCCTGGCAAACTGGCTGCGACTAAACAAACTTAGCCTAAACATAAAAAAACACATTACATACTGTTTGCAAATAAAAAAAATGTAAGTCTTAATATAAGTCTTGATAATAACCGCCTTGAAAGGGCTGATGTTACAAAATATCTTGGCCTTTTCATTGATTCACAACTCACATGGAATCACCAATTTAAACGTGTTCTATCCAAAATTACTCCTATAACTGGTGTTTTATATAGACTTCGCGGGTTACTTCCTCCCTCTCTATTAAAATCGATTTACCATGCTATGATTCACTCACATCTAATATATCTCGCCGGAATCTGGGGATTTGCTACAAAAAAAATGATTTCAGAAGTCCAAGTCGTCCAAAATAGAGCCCTGCGAAATATTTTCATTCTACCTTGGGACACACATGTCAAAGACATCTACAGAAACACCCAAATACTTCCTTTTAATACCATTCCCACTTTTGAATTAACTAAAACTATATTACAAGTAATTCAACACTCGGCACATTCCAACACTACACTCTATTACAATTGCGACGTACACCAACACAACACAAGAAATCACAACAAACTTCATATACCAAAAATCAAATCAACAAAATATGGACTAAGATCCCTAGAATACATAGCTCACACAAAATATAATCAACTACCCAACGAGATCAAACGTGCAAGTCAATGTAAAAAGACCCAAACTAACATGCTCAAACTTCATCTTATTAATGACTATCTGAAATAATAATGTTGTGTATGTCCCCATCATATGTCCATTTAATACATACAGCTATATGTTTCATGTAATGCGTATCATTCCCGCAATGAGTTTATTAACTCCTGGGAGTGCAATGCTTTATATAATATACTATATTCTGTATTGTATACTTTTGATAAATAAAAAAAAAAAAAAATATATTCTTGATATCTTGCTCATTAAAAGATAAACGTTACAATAATAAAATAATAATCAAATGGTGCACAAAATATTGGAATCTTTTTTATGATGAACAAAATGACGATACCTATATCGAAATCATTGAAAAACCTCCATACACGGATTGCGCCAGATGCGAAGGCGTGAAAATCCACAACTACCGTAGATGCGGTACATAATACTAAATTGGCAAACTTCAAAGAGAGTTCCGATTCTTAAAAAAATACACAGTTTCTCGTAAAAAATAAAAACAAACCCCTCGTTTTACGCATTGTACCACTTGTTTGGTTTTACTGGGACATTTATTTTATTTTTCGAAATTCTTCTGTCAAAATAAGTTATATTCTCATTCTTTAGGAATTTTCATTAGTGGCAATAAAACTATTAGATACGTACGTTGTGAATAAATTAGGACAACATGAAGTATTTTCTGAAAAAAAATTAATGATCCCGCCTTTAACACAAAATAGAAATAGTTCAAATACCTTAATAATTCAAGCGTGCATTATGAAAAATACACATTAATTTGCTGGATTTGTTTTAGTTTGCTTTATGAAAAATCTTTAATAATGACTTCAGCTGTTAAACCTTTTTTGTCAACGTCAAGATTAAAAAATGTTGAATTATAAATATTTCAATTTGTAAAAAATTTTGAAAAAACGTGACGTTTGAAAGGAGCTCGGTGAAATTTGAAATATCCATTATGGTAATGAAAATTATCGACCATGTCGTATGGTACTAAAATTTTACTGAATACAGTTGCTATGAAGTAATATACAATTGGTATTTGAATTGTTTTAAGATAATGTAGGTATGTTAATAACCCACTCTATTTAAAAATGTCCTCCCGTAACCTTTGACAAACGTTTTATCCAAATCTGAAAGAAAACAGTTTAAGAGGAACGTATGCGCGGCCCATTTCAGCTCGTTTCACACAAATTATATTTTAATTTCGGATTTGAGATCAAAATACCCAAACAAACTGAAAAATTATTTTTGTAATCAAAAGGTATATCAAATATCTAGTAAGGATATGAGCTACAAATATCTAGTAGGGAAGAGAGGATGGACCGCCGTTATTGGTACACACTTCTTGCTTCATTCACTTTCCTACATACCATACTGTTATTCTGACTCTTGACCCGACCCGTATTTGGTTCACTTAATCGTGTGATGTCTTCCTCGGGCATCCCCGACTTCTTTTACCGTTCAAATTTGGGTCATAATAATTTTCCTTAAGTGGAACGTTTGCGCGCCCCTTTTCGGCCAGTTTCATACAAATCTTAATTCTGGATTTGAGATCAAAATACCCAAACAAACTGAAAAATTATTTTTGTAATCAAAAGGTATATCAAATATCTAGTAAGGATATGAGCTACTTTATTTATTTTTGCTTTAAATTATAAGATATAGGTCATTAAATATTTTAATGATTCGTGATTTTAGAGGCAATTTGGGCATTAATTTGTGAGTTACTTATTTTTAAAAAAGTACTTATAATAATGCATTCACCACGTAATCGTTAGTTTAAAACAGTTTATAAAGGTATCATATTTTTTATTATATATTTCATCATATTTTTATGATAAATTTAGTAAAATTATTTTTTTATTGTTTTTCATTTACTCACAAATAATTAACCAAGTTGCCTCTAAAAACCTGAAACATTTAAAATCTTTAATAACCTATATCTTACAATTTAAAACACAAATAAATAAAGTAGCTCACACCGTACTAGATATTTGATATAACTTTTGATTACAAAAATATTTTTTCAGTTTGGTTGGGTAATTTGATCTCAAATCCAGAATTAAGATTTGTATGAAACTGGCCGAAAAGGGGCGCGCAAACGTTCCACTTAAGTAAAATTATTATGACCCAAATTTGAACGGTAAAAGAAGTCGGGGATGCCCGAGGAAGACATCGCACGATTAAATGAACCAAATACTCGGGTCGGCTCAAGAGTCAGAATAACAGTTTGGTATGTAGGAAAGTGAATGAAGCAAGAAGTGTGTACCAATAACGACGGTCCATCCTCTCTTCCCCTCATCCACCATCTCTCACGCATTTGGCGGTTCATCCTCTCTCCCCCTGCGAGGAAACGGCATGATGGTCAGTTTGATAGTTAGTTGTCTTTTAAATCATCATGGAATAAGACAGTACTTTGTTCAGATCTAGCCAGACAGGTGTTTTCCTGCCTCGGTCACGTACGACATCGTCTGACTCTTGACGTTTTGACCCACATAAAACTTGTGCGATTTGTATTATCGTTATTTAAAATCGCGCGCTCTTTATCAAAGCTGGTTTTTCACGAATATTTCTGCCATTCGACTGTCAGATCTTTACCATTTGGTCGGCAGCTGTCTCCTCTGGATGGTGGGCCACTGTGACTTATTCCCGCCACCGGAGTATTTGGAATTTCTCGGGACTATTTTTAAGACGATGGGACACTCGTGCTTTCGCCTTTCGCCCGAGGCGGCTTGGTATTTTCAAAGTTTCCTGAGACGTTGCACCCGCGAGGGTGGAAAGTCGTAATCGAGGAAAATTTGTTTATTTCTCCATAGCTAAAAAACGTAATGACGAGAAAACATTATATTCACAGAGTGAAGACATTAAACGATTTTGATCACGTTGCGCAATCTTGGCATACCATTGCGTTGGTTAGTGATGGCTACAAAGAAGTAGGAATATGGAAGCATGAAAGTTGCCATGGAATATCTCTGTAAAAAGAGTCTTCAAGAACAAATCGCAAAAACTCGTGCTGAATTAAGACTAATTCTCACCCTAATTATAATGATTTGGAAGTGAAAAGGCTCCCTTTTTCTTAATTTTATATGGCGCGGCGCGGCACGTCACATCACTTCCTTTTGTGGCATCCGTCCACGGCATGTCGATCGTTATATTTTACATATCGTGATAGTGAACGACATTTCAGTGCTTTTCGAGTGCTGACACTCTTTCATGGCATTTGACCAACATTGACTACGTCTCCTATATTTATTGCATTTGATCGCAGTCGATCGTTATTTTTTAGATTTAGGCACATCTTGTGGTCGCGAACAACATTGTGCAGGTTTTACGGCCAGGTGCGGACAAAAGTCTCCGAAAAGTATTTATGTCTTTTGAGATTTTGATTTAAGATTTTGGCGCATCCGCTCCAAAAAGTAAAATACATACTTAGAAAAAACGTATTGTGCATTTTTGATAAACTAATTGAAGTTTCAGATAAGTTTTTAAAATTATTTTCGTTTATTGATGAACACATTTTGTTACCTTTTTGATAAATTACTTAAAAGCTCGATGAAGGGGACTTCAATAATTTTACACAAATTCCAAAAATAAGTACACAAATTTTTAATAATGTTTTTATTAGCCAACCGCTTTACATTTTTGACAAAAAATAATAACTCAATCAAATAATTTCCGTAAGGCGGCTTAAACTCAAACATCTCACAAAGTGAAAAAACACAAATTTCAAAACACAAAAAGATTTTGAAATGAATTTTCCTTTGGTACGTTTGCTTGCTGTTTATCTGTATCGGCTGCAGGACGCCATATTTGCACAAATGAAAAATATGAAATAAAATAAATATCTCGGAATAGTTATTGACGCATGGAAGGACCAAATCTGTCAAGTTGTTAAAAATATTAGTAAATTAAGGCCCGGCTTTCCGCATTTCTACCGATTTATTACATATTTTTCTACACCTCAAATAGTTTTAAAGCTCTTAAAAAACATGTGTTATTCTAACTATACATTTCCCACGCCGAAACAGCAACTACATGAAATTCCCTCGATAGAAAAAATCGCAAAGTATGCTCCGAAAATTATTATAAATACGTTTTTTTCAGTTATTTTACAAATTACATTCACAAATTCACAGTGTTTCTTTAAATTCCCTTTTAAACATTCCCCACGAGACTTTTGCTCTATTTTAAACGAGTTGTGTTTTATTAAACATTTTCACAATTTTCGATTAAATATTATTTTTTTTTTAATTATAAAGTTTTAATTTTAGCCCGCTCCCTCTAAAATTCGTATTTACATATCTCTCCTTCTTCTTCTTTTTGAGCGGGTACCACCGGGCCTTAACATCTACACGTACATAATTATAAGAAATAACATTTTTATCATTAAAAAAATGTATTTAATGCACTAATTCCATTAATTTTACAATACGCTATTATTAGTTAGGTCGAATCCAGTAAATGCAGTACAAAACTGATCATTAAAATTATACATAAAAACCTAAAGATTATTCCCCAATAGTAAAATACTTAAAAGTTCAATATTTCAAATATTCCAAAATATTACAAGAATATAATTTTTTTACAGACAACCACACCAAATTTAATATCGTATTCTCGTTACATAGAAAAATATCTCTTTTGCTCGCAATTACATATCACAAACCAAGGAATAAGAATTCTTCAACCACCTTCCTGAAGACACTAGAAAAATAAAAGATACTAACGAACTATCAAATACAATCAAAAAACACTTCAAATTCATTTTAAAAGACACCATTATCGCTGACATTATTTATTTATATTTATTTTACTCCCTTATTGGGCTTTGCATTTCCTACATGAAATAGATACAATTTTTTACATAAATGTCATAATGTTAACATCGTTTATACCGAATTATTAATTTTTTTCATTAAATATTCATAACATTATTTATTTTTATTTTTTCTTCACAATTGTGAAATGTATCAAACAATTATGAACCCCACCAGGTTTTGCCTGTACCGAGGTTAATAAATTCACAAATTAAAGAAATTAACACAAATAAATAAAGATCATTATCATAAGTAAATAATAATAAAAAACTATAAAACTTAAAAACAACAATGATAAATGGAGGAAATTCTAGAAAAATAATATAATACGAACTAACAACAAAGAATTTAGAGATGACACAAAATTTTTACTATACATTACGTCATTAGTTCATACCGTGTTCAACAATAAGAAAATCAAAAAATATATGCCTTGCAGTACAAAATAATATATCATTGAAGAAGAAGATAACACTTATAATCTAAATGAAAATATGAAAGAAAACAAGACACAGAAAACAGAAATGGTCGCAACTGGGACTCGAATCCAGACCTCTCGTCTAAAAAAAAAAAACAAAATAATATTATGAAAAGCAAGGATTTTAAGGGCCTACATATTTTTTTTGTTTTCCTTTCCTTGTTGCCTTTGAAGACCTTATCAGGAAAGAGTATATATTTGTTTGCGACAAATGTGTAGAATTTTGTGTCGTATGCTATAGTTTAACATTAAATCCAAGACGACGAAGGTATCTGTGCATTTCAAATCATTAATTTAGATAGCGATGGTTGTTGGATGGGTGTTGAATCATAATAAATTGGTCCTTGACGGGCTTGAATTATTTGTGACAGCAATTAAAAACGAAGAATTGAATGAAGAAGCAAAAGATGATGAATGAATCAAGGTGGTTTCATAGCACGTTAGATTGATTTCGAGACCGATTTTGCTTAATTTTTCTCACTGAATTTAGAATGTCAATTTGCAGTTCAATTTTTTCACCTTCCGTCATGTCCTTTAAATATGGTGTAAAAGACTGAAAGAATTTTTCATCGTCACTCATACGGAATGATGTTAGTGGAATCCCAGTTATGGTATTTTTCAATTGTTCAAGTATTTGCATATTATCTAAAGTTCCTGTAGGCGTTGTAACTTTTTTATACCTTTTTGGTTCATGTGGATGAATATTGTCTTCTTGTAATTCATCATTATTTGTTGACAAATCTTGGTTTGTATTGTTAAATGTATTCAAAGTGTCTTTCACGTCAACAAAATGACTATGGAAGTGATCGTTTGATTCTTGGTTACTTAATGAATCTGTAATATATTCCTTTTTAGGGCAGGGTTTTATTAAAAATTGTAGATACTTCCCATAAATGTAGTTCTTCTTTACCTGTCCCGATTTCGTTTTTAAAGATTTCAGGAAGGAGTCCTTTATGTTAACCCATTTAGTTGTGATTTTCTGTCCTGAAATATTAAGGAATAGATTAGTTACTTTACTATGTGTAGTAAAAAATAAATTACATTTATTTTTCCAGGAACCTGACCAAAAATACAGAAATGTACTTCTTAGAAGGGGCTGTGGGAAGGGATTTATAAATGCGGGCCTTGAAGAGGCCTGGATTATATGAAGGAGGAAAAACTAATACCCGTAGCTCGTCCAACATACGAGCCGACTTCGAAACGAAGCGAACGTGCCAACGAGTCGACAAAACGACCCGTTCTCATGAAGCTAACATCTACCGTAAACGGGTATTCTGCTCATTTTCGTCGAGTTTCACCTACGTGTACAGGTGCAAAGGGGATCAATGCTGCTAGATCCTTAGAGCAGGCCCCTTTGAAATACTTGTAGAATAGACTCAGAATGCCCACATTGCGCCTGTACAATAGAGAAGTCTGTTAACAATGGATTGTCACCCTCCTGAACAGAATTAGTAGGTTTTAGAAGTATTAGTAGGTTTAAGTAACAGAATTAGTAGGTTTTAGAAGTATTTTGGGACTTCAGCCCAGAGGTGGCTCCCAAATTCAACTGTTGGACGGACTTGAGATTTGTGCAGGGTTAGCAGCTGGTCACTATTAAAGAATCTGCTAGACCTATAGTAGATAGATAGTACAGTATAGATAGTACAGAGTCGGATCAGTCACAAACAGTAAAATAATGTCAACCCATAAATCTGCTCGAGGTGTTGTAAAAAACGTTTTGCAAATTAGCTATTTGGTTTCCGATGTGGAATCCCAGCCCTAACGACTACCTGAATACAAAAAAAAAAATCAGAGTGTGCAATTCACACGCGGTAGAAGTGAAACCTTCAGAAAACTAAAGTAGGCAAGAGTGGGGAGACTAGGTAGCACTTTTTTATCAACGTGAACGATGATTTTTCCAATTTCGAATTCCAGTGACGCTTTTCCTATACATTTGGTCATCTTATTAGTTTTCTTCTTCGGAGTCGCTAGATGTCTTATTTTGTGTTTTCTTTGCCTGTTCATTTTGGAGTGGTTTGAAAATTGGATACAGATTTTACAAAAAAAAAATTTTTTTTTTTTATTTCGTTCGTCAGGCGCTTCGTACCACTAGACCAAAGGAGGCTTACGTGGGACCGTGGATTTATTGTATTATATTGGAACCATGTAACCGTGAAATAAATTAATATTTTATTGCTCTTCTCATTCTCTCATGTATATCTAATTGATGTATGTGTTTGTCTGTTTTTAGTGTTGCTTTTTCGTTTCATCGAGTTTTAAAGAAGTTTTCACTTCAAAAAGAACTATTCCACGTGTATTTCTAACAATTTAAAATAAAAAGTAACTTACCAACTTCTTTTTGTTCGTCATATTGTAATTCATAGTAATCTTCTTCCAGGAGATGGAATACTTCATTCCAAGCATTTTGCTTAGTAAGTTTGTCTTTATAGTCTTCAATGCACTTGTTCCACAGGCACGGTCGAGATTCCACGAGTTCTATTAAAGTCAAAACATCGTATTTGAAGCCCATCTTTCTTAAACGTTAATAATTTTGTTATAAAACACTCCGAAAACAAGCAACCGCAGCTCCAACGTCCTAAACGCGCAAGAGACGCTGCGCAAGTGAAGAGGAAGGCGGGCGGCGGGCGGACAGGGCCACTGCGCATGACCACTCACACATCAAATTATCTTCGTAACTACACACTACACTCTCAAAATTGCCGCACGGTTTCAACAGGGAGCTAGAGTACCTACACGGCAACGGCACGTTAAATCGATGACCTTCCCGTCACGCCATTGCCGCGCGGAGATAAAAAAGTCGTAATAATATTATTATATTGTGCCGTGCCGTGCCGTTACGCGCCAGACCGTCACAAATTATAACAGCGGCCGACTACTACCACAGAATGCCGTGGCAAAAAAGCAACCATTGGAGACGTTTTTACGAAGCCGTTATTGGTAGTAGAAAAAAACTCGTGAACATTAAACTGTAGGGATGAAAATCGCACACCTTTTTTGTCAGAAGTTTCTACATTATCAGTACAACTCTAATGACTTCAAAGTAGCTGAACCAAAGTTCAGTGATTAAACATTTTCAATTTATATCTTCAAGATCCACAATGAACAAGCCGCAACACATGTTCTTTTCTTTCTTCTCGATTTCAAATATTCCTGATTAATTCCCCGGCGATTTCAGATCATCATATTTTTATACCGGGGAACAAATAACCACTTTGCGCGTCTATAAATTAGGCTCCTCGCGAAGTCCGAGTAACGAGTAGAATTTATACTTCCGACCCGAGACTTATGGCAGTCATCTGTCAACCAGTAAAACTCTCGTCATTTGGAACTAAATCACTGCAAATTAGCCGCTTCTCCTGATATTAAACACAAATATTTTGAGTAAATATTGCCAGTGCCATTTTACAAGAGGCAATAATTTGAGAACATTTTCATGGTAATAATCTTGAAATATATTTATCCATTTACCTTACCTTACCTTAAGGCTTACCAGAAATTCATTAATATCTGGTACATACACAATTGACATAAAATATCAAATGCCAAATTCATCAAATCATGCCAAATTGTTTCTGTTTTTTTCATCAAAAATATAACAGCTTTATAAAAGCTATCGTTTCAAAGAAAAAATTGAAACGGTACCAAGATTCACACACCTAAGCTCCCTGATAACTAGACATCAGATTTTATGCATTTGCATATTTGCATATGCAAATGTATATATCTCTTTAATTACGGCGTAAATGCATATTTTAGCCCTTTTCTCCAATCGTGCATATTTCGTTTTGTAGCGGGTAGTACATATTTGTTTTTGATGCCGCGCCATACATGGTGAAAGCTGGCCAAGCCCTCCAAAATTTTAATCCAAATCTACGGCACATTACCTGCTTAGCTCACGGGTTTCATCGCCTTGCAGAAGAGATAAGGCAAGACTATGTGAATGTTGACAAATTGATTTCCTCTACAAAAAAATGTTTTTAAAAGCACCGTCGCGTGTGCAGTCTTACAAAGAAGAGCAATTGCCAAATCTAGCATTGCCGCCCGAACCTATAATAACTTGAAGGAGTACTTGGCTAAAGGCGATTTATTCTATGCTGAAAATTTTGAGGCCATAAAACAAATAGTTGGTCAATTTGACAGTTCTGAGGTCATTGCAATTCAGTCAAGCAAGCTGGTATTTGAAGACGCATCCATTAAACGGAAAATCGCCCTCATCTCAACACGTTTCCACAAGTTACCAGATGCCATAGAAAAAATTGAAAACATGAAATCTTCCTCTATTTAAATCAATAGAAATACTGGAAACAATAATCCAACTCACCAATGCCCTTCTTAATCCAATAATTTGAAATAGACGCTATTTTAAATTATTATTTTAGGAACCCGCTTCTTTGAAGACATGAAGAACATTATTGCCTAGATCAAAGGCACAGCCTAAACAGGTATCTCCAGAAATGGCGCCAAATTTTAAATTTTGTTCAATGACGTCAGTTGACGAAGAGAGATCGATTTCGGCGTACAAATTAATACTGGGTAACAAAGTCACAAATTTGCCCTCGAAAATTTGGAAAAATACTTGATTGTATATTGTCACAAAAAGTATGTATAATTTTAAGAATGTTTCGCTGTTTTTGTACCGTCTTCAATTAAAATATATAAAAATAAAAATGGTATTTTGATTTTGCTTTGTGCATATTTTGGGCATATCGCGAATTTTCAGTGCATATTTTGGCCTTTTCAGTGCATATTTGCTTGCATATTTTGACACTTTGTTAGTGCATATAATCCGATGTCTACTGATAACAAATGATAATAATACCACAGAGGAGATTCAGAAGTGCATAGTGAACGAAAATCTCTGTTATTTCCGCCTACAAAACCTAATAAAATCCAAACTGCTGTCCAGAAACACCAAGATATTTGTGTACAAAACACTTATTAGAAATGCTCACGTACGCAGCAAAGACGTGGGTACTAACTAAGAGGAATGAGCGAGCACTGGACGTTTTAGAAAGGAAAATTTTGAGGCGTATCTAGGGACCGGTTCCCGAAAATGGATGTTTAAGATTAAGAAAAGAACGCTCAGATGGATTGGGCATGTAGAGCGAATGAACGAGGAACCGAGTGTAAGGAGAATATATGACGCAAATGTGAATGGTAGAAGAAGTCGGGGACGCCCGAGGAAGACATAGAACGAAAAAGTGAATCAGAAACTTGAGTCGGGCCATGTCAAGAGTCAGAATAATAGAAGAGCACGTATGAGACGATGTATGAACGTGAACGAAGCAAGGAGTGTGTGCCAAGATCGAGTTGTTTGGCGGTTCGTCCTCTCTGCCTATCCCTGCGGAAACGGCGTGATGAAGAGTTAGTTAGTTAGTCGAAATGGCTGAAGCATAAAAATAACAACCAAGCAAGAAAAATACATACAAAATGAGTTTTATTTTTAATTTACAAAAAATCGTTCTTTGTCGCGTATAAAATGGTCTTTAATACTCCTCGTGCCGTTTTACTCATTCTATTTGTCCCAAACTCTGACAGGTTTATTTTCCTAACAATTTTTAATTGGACATCTATTCGCCGATGAAATTCTCGCAATGATTCATTAAAGTGGTTGTTAATTAGGAATATCTGGCATTTTATTGGTTTTTCTAGAATAAACGTGATTTATAATGTTTTTATTCGAAAACAAGCCTCCAGTATTTCTGCATAATTAGGTAATGGGATTTACAAATACTCGTTAGGGGGTTTTAATGGTGTATATTTCCAATTGATCAATTTATAATAATGTTAATAATTGTTTATTTGAGGATTTGTGACTACTATTGATTTGTAAGTACTAAACGGAGGATAGTTAACCCTCAATGATGCTTTAACAAGCCTCAGTATGAAAGAGTGGAACTTGGAAGTGAGAAGCATCTTAAGTATTTAAGAGGCCTAAACTTGAGTTACTGAATGGTGTAAAGGCGAACCTCGAATCACGGTATGAGATAGGTTTAACTGGAGGGAAGGGTTGTATTAATTTTTCATAAAATTAAAATGAAACAATCCACCTAGAGCATAGAACAGTGTTTCTGAACGCGGGGCGCATGCCCAACCGAATAACAATTGAATGTTTTGGGGAGAGTGTGAACTTTAATTATTTGTTAAGATTTCAGTACCGAAATATTAATTTTTGATTCTGGCCACCCTAACGACGTACGGCAACATTTTTGATTTGTTAGCAATTGCCGGTTTAATTTTGGAATTGGGACGGATTGATTTTTCTTCTCTCTTTATCATCCTTCTGGGCGGGTCGTTTTGGTGAAACGTTGACTGCCATATTTTTCCTTTGCGAGGTTAAAACCTCGAGAGGAGAGGTTGCAATTTTGGGACTCACATGACATGAGCTGTCCTAAGGGTTTTTTTGCCTTAATAAATACCAGATATACAAGTGAGAGCGGGAAAGGAAGATCCTGAACATTGGTCCTTCGAACCGGATTCCAATGGGATAGGATTCCAAAACACTTGCATATCTGATCTTTATTTAGCAAATAATACCCTTAGGCAGTGTTGCCAACTCTGAATCTCCATTTGGACCGACCTAGGGGGGGGGGTGGCTCGAGAATTTCAGGGTTAGAAATTTCTCCAAAAATCCATAAAATTAGGCTTTTTTCCCCTACAAAATTGTGTATTTTGTTACTTTATTCGAATCCGCTAGGAAATCCGTCATAGTGTAAATTCCGTTAAACACAAAATTTTCCCGTTTCGAGGCATTCCAATCCGCTAGATATGAAGGGAAATCCGTCAAGTTGGCAACACTGCCCTTAGGGCAGCTCGTGTCATATGAGCCCTAAATTTGCAACCTCCCATCCCGTGGTTTAGGGTCAATTGCATCGAAAATAATTAAAGTAAGGTTTAAAGTTAAATACTTAAACCGAGTTTAAGCCATAATTAAAGTTAAGCTGCAATTCAGCACAATTGAGTTGCATCAATAATACCATCGAAATTGCTTCGAATTTTCCTCAGATTTGACGTATTTAAATACAAATAAACACACAATTTATTTTTACGGATGTCAACACTATCCAAATCGGGGCGATTTCTTGACGTTTGACGTTTATGGAGTTAATGAAGGTTATTTGATATTTCACAGTTGCAGTCATAAAACGTCAATAAATTTTGTGAAATGATGATACTATCATATTGTGGCCGAAGGCGGGCTATTATTGCTCTGCTAACCCTGTCTATTATACACGAAACAACACTTTTATGCACCCCAGAGATGTCTCCTAAACATCTTTGCACCATTCCCGTTACATAAAAATTCAATAGTATTAGAACCTGATCCACAGTACAAACATCATGATTTCTGATAAGACTAAAAAAATATTTTGTATCAATGCTGTTGCATTTATTGAAATATTTATAATGCTAGTACAAATTAATAAGAGAAGTTTATGTAGGTACCTACATAAGTTTGAGTAAACACTTTTTTGTAAATATAGTGATCTCGTTGGCATAGTTAGCAATGAGTAAAGTTAATTGCCTAACCATACTTTTTGATCCGAAATCTGGCAATAAAATCCATCTAATCGATTGATTATCAAAACCAGGGTTGTCGAGACATTTTTTATTATTATTTTCCATTGAAACAAAATTTCGTTTTTTTTCTGACGGATGACAGCTGACACCTTTACGAAAATCTAACCTTAAACTCTCAACATAGCTGGGTTAAATAAAGTAACTTTTTTGTAACTATTTAATTAACTTTCATTTAAACGAAGTTGAAACAACCCATTTTTCAATGTTCCTTTTATTTATCTTTAACTAAAAAGTAACCTTAACTATTTTCGATGCAACTGGACCTTAGACCACATAAAGGAAAAACCTGGCAGCCAATGTTTCACCAAAACGACCCGCCCAGAAGGGTAGTAAAGAGAGAAGAAAAAACAGGCAATTGCTAAGAAATAAAAAAAGTGTTGTACCATTGTGCCAATAGGGTGGCCAGTATCAATAATTAATATTTCGGTACCTGCGTATTTGAAATCTTACCATAATTCATTATTTATATTAGGTACATTTTTTAAATTAAAAATCGCCATAGATAAGCTATTTCAAAACGTTTCGATTCCAAACGGTGGCATTTCATCAGGGTATTGATACTGAAAGAATAAACCACTCTGTATCAAAAAGCCGTGCTCTATCATCTCAACTTCGATCTTTAAGGACATAACATGTCAGTAGTATTTAGTATTTATGAATCAGAAGCTGTGTCGATTCTCTCGACGAGTTTGATGAATGGTATTTTCCAACAACGCGAAGCACTGCCATAAATCAATCGTGACAGCTCCCTGGTCTGTTGGAGTATTTTTTCAGCGTCGTATTATATTTATTTTCCGCTTTTCCTACCGTACGCCAAGGTAAGAATAGATAGTCTTCCTGAACAGCTGTGCGATGGGCTCGTAGCGGCAGTACAGAGGAACAAGAAGACTATTTAAAATTTCCAATAAACAAACCTTCTCTAGAAATTTGTTACCTTATTTTACACGCTTTTTAACCTTGGGTTTCTCTCATTGTTTGATGACTAGGTCAGCTAGGTTCCCAAATATCTAATCTTTCTCTGACCCATCTCGTTCCCTTTCTCACTCCCTTCGACCTCACAAGATATCTACTCCATTTTTGAAAACCGTAGTCAGTTAGGAGCAGTTAACCGCTATTTTTCATTAGAAGATTTATTTATGAAAATAGGTTAAAACGGTTTTAAAAAATTCCAAGGCCTAAAAAAAGATAGCTTGAAAACGAGTAGACTTAGAACTTTGAACATAGGAAACCTACTCTTACTTTACAGCGCTCGTAATCTTAGTAAGTTATAAAAACTAGAATGTATTTATTGTTTTCACGTTTAATTTGCGTGACTCTAACCTTATTTTGAAGTATTTTTTTAAACTTTAATTAATAAATGGAATTAACATCAAGTTATACTTGTGTAGGGCTATTTTTTTAATATAATTATCGCATTGATGTAATTAAATGTAAAATGGGCTATATTAAAAAAAGAATACAGCGTACCAAATGCTTGGAACCAGCTCATAAAAGTTCATAATAAAACATTCATTTTAATGGTTTCGATTTCTTCCTTATTGTACTTTATATTAAACTAGCTTCTCCCCGCGGCTTCACTCGCATGGTATTACGGGAAATTACTGTAGCGCTTGCACTTATCAATTATCTCCCCCCCCCCACCCCACCCCCATCCCCTCCCGCATTCCATATATTCATTCCCTTACATTAAGTTTACAAATATCTCGCCTACCACCTAAATTTCATAATGCTATAGCTCAAAGAAAAAAGGAATTACTTATCCCATTTTGTTCATTCGTTCGGAATTTATGCGCTTACAAACATTTCGGATGTTTATTTTTATTTAAATATTTGGAAGTTCGTTAATATAATAAAAAAATACTCTATTTGTCATTCAGTCTTTATAATCGTTACGAATTATATTTTTAATATAGGAACTCTCATCTGACATTTATTCCAAGCTTGTCCAAAAAAAAAACGAATTCTAATATTTGAATTTTCTGCAGTAGTAGCTGACCTGTAGACTGAGTTATAGAGCCCAAAAATATATCAACATTGTTTCCATGGAAAAGATTTTTTTCTGACGTTAGTAAAAACTCGCTTTTGTTAGCGACAGAAAACGTATAACAAATATAATATATTAATATTTATAATTTCATAACGCCAGAGCTTACCATCATATAGTCTGTAGTCTGCGCATATAATTTAGCTTTATATTGGTGAAAGAATTATTAAAGTCTTTATATTGTGTTATGCGTGAAAAGGTCATAAACAAACTCGAGCAGTTTCGCATTTATAATATTAAGTACGGATGACCACTCAGAATATTTTTTTCGTAGGAGTAATCTTAAGATGTGACCACTGATTACTAAATTATTATTTTTAGAGTTTATGTAGTCTATGATGTATGTCTCAAAGCGAAGTAATACAAAACTGTATGCTATACAAATGTTTCATTTCATCAGGATTGTTTTCCGAATTGTGCATGACAAAAGAAAAAAATGGCAAAAGTTTTCCTTTGTACAATTAGAAAAAGAAAATTCTTCGTCACGTCTCCATTTTAAGAATCTCCGCCGTTGGGCAGTTTCTTGTCAACCGAACCCAAATACTCCAGCCGATACGTTCCTCTTCCACGTGGTCCCGGCGCGCAGCACACGCGAGGAGTAGACTTATTTCCGACCGCCACGGCCCGCGGCTGACGGATGGTGCCCACGTGCGTTCCACGCGGGCAGCACGTAAATACACAATATACACACTCTGAATAATTAAGTACCTTCCTTCCCACCAATAAGCTTGAAAATAGTGTAAAAAAGCATCCAAAGTCCAATCAGAGATATTAAAAAAAAATATCGTGTGTGCGATTCACGTGCGGTAGAAGTGAAGCCTTCATAAAACTAAACTTCGAGAGAATGAGACGAATGCAGAGTTTCAGGAGTAGGATAATTGTAGGGTTTATTTATTATAATTTTGCTACTAAGTTTTATTTTACATTACGAAGCATCGCACAAAGAGGAGGCCGATAAGCTATAAAACACCGCACAAAGAGGACACCGATTAGACTACCTCTTTCTCTCGCAGGCTAAATCCTATAGATGTATGTGTTTGTCTCTTTTTAGTGTCGCTTGTTTCTGTCTCATTGAGTTTCAAATCACAACGGTGCTAAAGATGGTTTCACTTCAAAAAACCCGTAATAATATAACTCCGAGCCGGTTAGTAGACAATTTCAAAGAAAACAAATGGTAATGTTTGACTGAGGATTAAACTTTCCTCCCTAGGGACTGGAGTCAACAATGCTAAAAACTGAGCCAAATCCCAATTGGATGGGACCGAAATTTATTTCGTACATTTACTGCGGTAAATTTAACCAATTTCAGAAAAATAGTGTGTGCACGAGTGCCAACAAAGTTGATAGAATGCATTGTCATTGATAGCGAGTCTATCTATGTTTTAGCTCGATCCTTTGTCGGGAAGTGGGTTAATTTGCACTTCCAAGATTCAATTTCATTTATCAATTTATCAAAAACAAAATCTAAATTGAAAATTTTCAATAGACGTGTTTAAAAATAAATTTTATGTTGGTGTGAGTGGGTACGTACCTACTTTCGGTTGTAAGCATTTTTTACGTATGTATGTATATTCCAAAGATATTGTCAAGAAATAATTTAGAGTTGTCTTTTTGTCGTGAATTGGTTCTTTCAATCGGAAGATTTTTTTGTGCAGGCACATACTTATCTATATATGGTGCAAATTTTTTTTTTGTGAAGAGGAGTTACTGAAAATATTTGGGTCATTGAAAATTATTCGGATTCGGTTTTCAGTCTGAATTCAGGTTGTTTTTGTTTGGACTGGGTACCTACTTTTTCTTTGAAATGGGTATACATACATTATATATTTATTTTTTTATCTACGTGATGTGATGGAAAATTTTATGCGGTCCTAAATATCTTGTCATGTTTACATTACTATTTTTCGGTAGGAATCAGATAGGTACGAACTATTTTTAACTAACGTATTTTTTATAATAATATAAACATAAAATTTGCTATAGAAATTGGTCAAAAAAATTTTTTTTTTTTTTCATGGCTTTTCACCCCAATGGAGTGTTCTGGCCAGTGTCAAGTGAATGATTTTATGAGTGTAATTTTGTGAGTTTAATTTTTGGTTAATATTTACAAATTTAGTTTCAATAACAAGAACCTATCTACATTATATAATAATACTATACAAATAATAATAATACGCTAAATTCTTACAATACGAGATGATTTTAATTACATCAGTCAAAATTTCAACATACATTTTTCAGATTTAAATATTTCATTTATTAACAACAAATTTGATTTTAATATTTTCGTAGAGATATAATAATACACAACACATCGAGTCATCCTTTTTCTGAAAAATTTTCAGCTTTTCGTTTAATGATTGATAAATTAATTAATGTTCCATAATCTCCAAGTATTTTTATTGAATTTAATCTAATTAAACAATTTGTAATTAATAATGGGTGTAACAGTAAATTATCTGGCAAAATTCTAAACAAAAAATATAAGAACAAGTTTCTTAAGTCCTATTAAAAATAATTTATCCTGTACATAAAACCAGGAGGGGAAAATCGGGAGGAAAATAATGTGTTTAATTAAACAACCAAAATTTCAATTCTAAAACAAAGAATACACCATTGAATAAAAATTATTTGAATCCTTACATATCAATCTGTCTCTTGCCGAATCACATTTAGGAAGATCAAATCCTTGTACTACCATACCTCCCACCATTTAAAATGTTGCTTTTGCTTTCCAAAATACACTCATTAAAGAATATATTATTAATTAATAATAATTAATATAATACTAATATTAATTATTTGATACTCACCTTAAGATTCGTTTTATTATGCAATCGTTTATAAATCTCTTTTTTTCATTATGTTATTTTTTACTTGTATATTTGTAAACCATAAGGATATATATTTTTTAATTTTCTTTATTGTTGAAAATGGTATGAACGAATGACACAATGAATGATAAAATTTTGTTTGATCCTCAACACTTTGTTGTTAATTCTTTTGTTATTTTTTCTACAAATTTTCTACATCTATCATTTTTATTTTTAAAATTTTTGTATTTTGCTTTTATTTAACTATTTTGTTATGAGTTATGACCGATATTTATGTGTGTTATTTGAATAAATTGTGAAATTATTAACCCCGATACAGGCGAACCCTAGTGGGGTTAATAATTACATGCTAAAAATGAATTAAAATTGTGAAGAAGCAATAAATAAAATAAAATATATTTCAGGATTAAATACATGTAACATGTGTTCACAATTATGTCCTCTGCGTGCGAAATCTATCTAAATTTATTTATAGACATTAAACAGTGTTAATTTCAAGCGACCCCCAGGTAAGTATGGTCCTGTATACATTTTTGGGCAGCATCGCGTTCATTAGTCGAAACATTGTTAGTACATATATTTTCGTATCAGTGATCGATGAACCGGTGGATGCAATTCTTAGCGATAAGTTGTTCTTAATTGTTTGTCTAGTTTGTAGATTTTCTACATTTGAAATATATTGTAAGTTTGTACAGCGGCCTTGAGGTGATTTTTCACAAAAACGGCGCTTTACAAAACATCAAAATATTATTATTATTAAGTACAATTCGGCCAGCATTTTGCGCACATAATAAACTAAAAAATAACGAACAACAAGGACAGGGTCATTAAAGAGAAAAAAAATCTGGAAAAGATTTATTTTTTATACAGGTAAAACTTCGAGGAACTTTAAAATTAGGATAATTAATAAAAATAAAGATATTACTCACAATAGTCAATTCGGCCAACTTATCCGATATATAGCCACTATTTACAGGTTCGAGTACCGAACAGTAAACTCTGGGTTTACTGTTAATAAGTAATTAATAAGTATTAATAAGTAAATAAACTGTAAATCTAAAATATACGATATCCTACGGATAAGATATGAAGACGATGGTGAAATACCTCCTAACTCTATTTTGTAAATAAGTTTTAAGTAAACCCTGAAGAATTATGCATTGCTTGCGAAAGATTTTGGTTTTTTAAAGAATAAAAGTTGTTAAACTAAGGACGGGTTGTTTCAAAAAATTTGATGGATTCATCAAATATTTGAAGTTAATTTTCACGTTTTGTGTAACTTCTATTCAAGTTCTGTGATTATTTCAGTATTGTGAAGCAACTGACCTATAACTGTATAATAAAAGAACTTGAAAAGAACTTACACACCACGTGAAAATCAACTTCAAATATTTGATGAATCCATCAAATTTTTTGAAACAACCCATCCTAAGTGTTTGTTTAATTTTTATTTTAATAGTGTCATAAAATACCTAAGTTTGCTGTGTTTGAAGAAGTATTAATAATACGTCATGGAAAAAGTTTTGTCGGAAGAACTTGATATTTATAGCTGTTGGAATAAAAGTGAGATGCCTAGAGCGTGTAATAGTATAGTGCCATTTGTATAAATTATCACCTAAAAGATGCATTTGTGGAAAAACGTGTAAGTAATACCTAATAAGATGACTCGAAGGGACTAAAAAACCGATGAAAGCGTAGGCAATGATTAAGATTAAGAATAATGCAACTGATATGATTGTAGGTAGAGCAGATGAATGGAGAAATAAGTCACGCAAGTTCGTGGTAGAAGAAGTAAATGACGTCCCAAGAAAGGGCGGTCAACAATTGGGTACTACTTAAAAGGTGGTATTAACACACAAATACGGACTTATTTTATCAGTGAAACCAATATATTCTTCAAAGTAAAACATAAGTATATCGGCTCTATAACAAAATATTTAGTAAAGCTGTAGAAATCGCAAGTGCCAAATTTGGCAGCTACCTTTGGAGTCCCAAAGCGCTTGAAATAAACCCTTGTCTACCGGTATTTCAATAAAAGATGCTCCGAGGAACGAGCGTCATTGGTCCCTTCGCACCAGTACATAGTGGGGAAACGCCAAACGCCCACAACAGTTAAGAAAGTTGATTTGACACATGAGAACGATTCGGTTGTGAAAGGATTTGCTGTCCTCTGTGTTTCCACCTTCCTACAATATGGGTCTCTTCGAGATGATGTTTATTCCTTCCTTTCCCTCTACACAGCATTCCCAGAGGCATAGGCCCCGAGGTAAATTATTTTCCTCAATATATTATATGTACACTTAATACAAAAAGTACTTCACCATATTGAATAAGTCACGATGTTGAAACTTTCATTTAGCTCCCCGGGAAGACTACTTCCATCTGGTCACAGATTTACAAAAATAATATGATGAGAAAATCAGAAGAGAGGAGTATTTTTATACGAGTGTAATGTTATGGGGTATTGACAGATTGCACCAAATGTTACCACCGTTTAAAATAAGCCGACACCGCGACTGAAATAATACGTCCTCTGGACCAAACTCGTGTAGGAACGACCTCTTACAAATATTGGCACATGTGTTAGTTTTTTTAAATCAACAATTATTCTACAAACTTTATAATTGTGAGAAAAAGGAACAAGTTGTAAAATTACAATACATAGATGTTTTAAGAAAAGACAACTTAAGCGGAAAACATTATAATGCTACATAATTTATAAACACAGGAGGCCCCGAGAAAAATAATTTTCCTCAGGGCTTATGTCAACTTAGGGCTTAGGGGATACTGTGTGGAGGGTATTTTTAAGGAAAGAAAGGCGAGGAAGATCCAGCAAGGAAAAACATACGAGGGGTGGTTAGGAATCTGGAGGTCAATGTGTCCAGGAGTGACGGAATTATAAATCCATCCCTCCAACTGCGATGGAAGGCGATGGGTCGAGAGAGTCCGGCTGAAGAGGTCATAAGGCCTCCCTCAAACAGTCTCTCCTGATCTGGCCCGGCACGTAGTAGGTGGGCAGACTCCCGCGTAGCCAAGGCCCAGACAAAGCTCACCCCATGAACCCGGGCACCCTGCAAAGTCACCAAACGTAACGAACCACTTGGGGTGACCTATGGCAGAGGTATTGGTTATCCAATAAATAGTTCGGGGTGACCAATTTTGGCGACCGTTTTGCTTCCAATTTTATACCTACAAGTTGGGTGGAGTTATTGCAGGATATCGCCTTTAGTATCGACAATTTGTCGTACACGTTGGCGTAAATCTTATTCATTGACGGGATACAGCAATACAGACGGCCAACACCCAGGCGGCGTGAATTCACGACGCCTGGGTGTTAATTCTTCGGCTGGCTAAGTCCTCCATCGCTACACAAAAAATATGTTCCGTTTGCCGTGATGGTAGTAGGAAATTTTCAAATACTAGTATTATTAGTGTATTCGTAATGCAACCCTAGTTTTTTTGTAGCAAGTTTTATGATGAGAACTTTCCGTAGTCATTAAAAATGTTAAGTTTGTACTTCAAATTTTAAAAAAAGGAAAAATGTTTGACAAATGACAATATATGTGTAATATAATGTAGGTATATAGGTTTTTAGAGTACACAATTTATTATTGAACTTTGAACTTTAAAAATTTAAAAAAAATATGCCGAAAATTGTAACGCAGAAAAGTTCGGCAAAAAATTGTAAAAGCAGTAACTTATTTTCACTTAAATTTTCGAAAAAACATAAGCAACCCACAACTGACTTTCAGATTTTCACCCCTTTAAATAATATCCCATAAAGCCATTTCCTCCCGCTCTGGGAGGCTCTGTACCGGAAACCCCTCGCGAACCGCCCCGACAGGCATCGATCGCCGGCGGCCATTTTGAATTTCCCACCAATAGAAAACCCCGTTGCTAAGCGACGTTTTCACTAGGGGTTGCTAAGGCCGGGTAGATTCGGATGCTTAACACGGCCTTGGGGAGGCTAAACTATGAATATTCCGGCTTTTTGGCTGGCGGGAAATGCACTCTGAATGTGAATAAGGTTTCGTTGATCAAAAGCATCATTTAATTATGGAAAAGCCATGCATTATACTCGCAGATCCAATTAGAACAATCTCAAACGGATCTTAATGTACTAAACGATTGGCTAATAAAAAATATATTAACAATAAATATTAATAAAACCGGTTACATGATCTTAAGCTCACCTAAAAGAATAATACCATCGCATAAACCATTACAAATAGAAGAAAGAGACCTACATATTCTAGATAGCGAAAAATACCTGGGCTTATATATTGATAAACATCTAACATTTAAACAACACGTAGAAAAACTAAAAACAAAAATCATCCCATTAATTGGTGTATTTGGTAGAATTGCTCATCTTCTACCAACAGAGGTAAAGAGGGGCTTATACTTTAGCTTAATCCAGTCCCACCTAAATTATTTAATAGAAATATGGGGAAACACATACATTACGTACTTAAACGACTTACAAATAATACAGAACAAAGTTATTAAGAAACTCTTCAACTATAACCCAGACACTCCCACAAAAAAACTATACCAGGAAATGAACCTTTTGAAAATAAGAACATTGTACGAATATAACATATGTCTTTTAATCTACAAAATACAAAATGGACTTATACACACAAACACAACATTTATAAAAACATCACAAGTACACGAACATTATACAAGACAACACAATAAATTGTACACAAATACAGTCAAGACTGAAAGTGGCAAGAGAAGTATTGGCCACGAGGGAGTTCACATTTATAATCTCCTTCCAGATAATCTAAAAACGGAAGAGAATATAAAAACCTTTAAAAAAAAACTATTTAAACTTAAGATTTTGGAACAAAATTAAAAACTACTACATAATATGCTCTGTATTTAAGTTAAGAAAGCGAAATATTATATTTCTTTTAACTTAATAAATAAAAAAAAAAATAAAAAATTTTGTATTGTATGTATTCTCCATTGAATGAAGCGAATGTTTATTTTTAATAAATTAACGGTTTGAATTCAGAAATATTTTGAAACATTGATTGATTTTTGAATCAAATCAAACCTCTACCGATATGTTTCATCCACTGTACATTTAATTCTTAGAAGTGTTATCCATATGCTAAGAAATTGTCTGCCTATTCGAGATATATTTTTAAGTTTGATCACATCTCACAGACACCCCACAGAACACTTCTACCAGTTTATCTCTTCAGCGTGCTTACAATTAAAATTCACAGAGAGTTGTTTTGAAATACTCACGAATTTAGAACAGCAAACACTTTCGAGATGTGGATCTTCAGAAGAAAAATCAAAAAAAGCTAGATGGACAGTGTTACGAATGGAGAAGTTATGAATAAAGAAATGAACAAAGAAAAAAGAGTTATTAAAACAATAAAAATCCGAAAACTTCAATAACTAGAAAATGTGATGAGACATCCAGAGAAGTGCGAGATCTTGCATCTCGGTCCTGGAAGGTCCCGGAAGAAGGCTAACATCGTGGCTGAAAAATCCGAGACAGTGGTTTGGCCAGTTTACTGTAGAGCTGTTCCGGGCCCCAGTAAACAAAGTCCACATAGCCAACATGATAGCCAACATGATAGCCAACATCCGTTGAACGGACAGGGCAGGAGAAGAAGAAGAAGAAACACTTTGGTAATGATAGAGCTAGTAAAAATGCTATAGATTAATTTCTCTGAAGGGGTAGGTAGACACAATAGCACGTCACGTAATTCAGTATTGGCATGCGCACACTCGTTGCTTTATTCATATTATATAAACGTTCAAATAGTACCATGTGCAAGCAGGGAGGGCATAATTTATTGCATGAGGTTCTAACTACACTCCCTTAATGCCATTCCAAGATAATGCCACGTTCGGATAAAATATTTCCCTGCAATATATGTTAAACTAAACTAAAATACTTTATACATAGATTCCGCCTCAAAATCAGATTTTTTAATGGAAATTTTTTATACGGCATATATCTAATTAAAAATGTCTGATTTTTCATATAAACTAAATTCATCTATATTCTCTCCAACCAAAGTGACGAACTGCACCACGTATCGTAAAAATATCAACTTTCAATACAAACCAAATGGCAATTGCAAAAGGTTCGAAGTGATGTTAGAACCTTGCAAAATAAATGGGAGCTAAAAACTTCATGTTAGGAAATATAACACAGATGACTCTGAAACATATTTCGGTTATTGAAATGAGCAAAAGAAATGGTTTTGCCTTCAAAGGTCATTTTTGAAAATTTTAGTTAGAACCTTGTTCAATGTATTAGTTGTCGAAATATTATTGGTTTTTGTAAACTTTATAAATTATATTTGTATCATCTTTCAATGGTAAACACTATTTACAGAACTTTAATAATTCTGAAGATACATGATTGAAAATATTTTCAAGGCAAGCTTAATATTTGTAGCCTTGGCACAGTCCGTAATTCGTAGGACTACCACTGAAAAGTAAACCATACATAGCTTCGAGTATTTAAAATCGATTCACGTCATCAAAATAAAGACGACATAAAACAAATATAAAAAAAAACAAGGCCGTCAAAATACTGAAGAACTATTCCGACAAAAAAGGGTAATATAATTTAACAGCAGTTTTGAAATCCACGAAACCAACAAAAAAAAACCGTAAATTAATATTATTACAAGGTGGAATAACTACCAACCTATTTTGTGAAGAAGTCTGATTTTTCTTCGAAGTATTCATAACCCAATCTGCTCAGTTTAACCAGTGTAGTCAACCTGACTTCCGACAGGTAAAAATGAACCTGTCAGACGGGCTCTATTGTTTAATTGTTATTGGAGTAGAAAGCAAAACGTGCCTTTACTTTGTATCTTTGTAATAAGTAAACGCTATTTTACCCTCACCCTTGACGTGATTTTTCACCAGAACGGTGCTACACAAATAATTTTTCAGATATTAATATTTTTATTATCAGGTTTCTTTATGTAATTTTTAAGCTTTGATAATAACACCTGCATTGCATAGTTTGTCTTCGTATCCGGGCAGTGCAATCAGAAAGATTTTTATGTAAATATTATCTTAACAATATAATTATGACAGCCCTATCCCAATGTGGAAACATGAGCACACACATTACGGCTGAACAAACTTAAAATTATAAAAAAATAATTTTACCGACTGGTATCCCCGAGAGTAGCTCTCCGGTCGAGTGCATGAGATTGCAAAATTATTCCGGTTCTCGCGTTTCCCTGCTTCGGCTGCTTTACATTCCCTCCCGTTTTACTCTAGTCGCGGCAAATTTAATTTTGTACCAAGTTTTATTGTAAATAAATTTGACCGCATAATCAAGAGTTCTTATTGGCAAATTCTCCCTACACACGCATTTCAGTTTACAGTGCTCGGAAAGGCTGTAAGCTGCCAATCCAAGTTAGAATAAAATACACAATTCACCATCTTTTCCAAAATATTTTATTTTCCCAAAGGCTATCAAGTAAATCTCACTCAAGGTCTAGCCACAAATTAAATGGTTTTGCAAATAAGTACATAAAAATAAATGAAAACAAATAGCTTTGTAAAAACCGCTACATAAAACAAACTAAATTGTTTTTCATTTAATTAAAAATGACTCCTCAAAGTATGTTTGCAAAGTTTGAAGAAAAAAACATCAAAATAGCTTTAATTGCGAGTGTTTAAATTAGTTTAAATAAAATTAATTCAGGCAATAGGTAAACTTACTATCGTTAAACAAATTGTTTAAAATTGGACAGTGCCCATGGAGGTTATGTTTTTCAAAAACGGCTTAACACAAATATTATATATTTATTTATATATTTAACTGAACTGCCTCAATAACAATATTTTATATTTATTCAAAGATAAATTGAAGATGTCCACTGATTTGGTATAATTGTTTCCCTCCATTAGTATTCTGGGCAAAGAGGAATACATATGGTAGTTAGTCCCAGAATTTCTGCACTGAAATAAATCCTGACTCCTAGTATTACGAAGTGGAATTCGGAAGCTTATCAATTCAAGTAATACCGGACTATCAACTAAATCATTTAGAATTTTATATAAAAATACCAAGTCAGTGAAAATTCTTCTGTCTGACAATTTAAGCATATTCATATCGTTTAAAATTGTGTTGTAGTTTAACATATTTGCTGGAATACCCATTTTAAAATTTAGAAAACGTAAGAATTTGTTTTGTATTCTTTCAACAGCTTGTACGTGCATATTATAATGAGGATTCCAGACAGGAGAATTGTACTCAAGTTGGCTTATAACATAAGCAAAATATAATAGTTTAATACACTTTTTATTGTTAAAGTTTCTAGTTAGCCTAGTTATAAACCCCAACATTTCTAAGCCCTTATTACAGATTTCTGTTATGTGGTTAACAAATGAAAGATTTGATTGAAAAGTGATGCCCAAGTCTTTAATTTGCATTAATGTCTGAAGAGCATTGTTATCAATATTGTAATTAAATATCACTGGATTTTTTATTCTAGAAAATCTAACAATTTGACATTTTGAGATATTTAAATAAAGTCTATTTTCCATACACCAAATTAACAAATACTGTTAAATTAATACGTGAAGCCAAAACTTTGTACCCCTTTTTACGAAAATTGCGCGGACGGAGGAGTATGAAATTTCGCACACTTATAGATTATATAGAGGAGGAGTGCAGAATGCTAATATTTTTTAAAAATTATGCATAAAAATAGATTAAATCAATAACAAAAACATTACACACACTACCATGTATTTGACACACACACTCGCGTCTTTACTCTATTTATTGTTAAAGTCTATGGTCAAATTGAGAATAGATTAATATTGTTAGTCTTTAATATTATTTGTCTATGGTCTTACTGAATGTCAAACATAAAAAAAACATTACAATTATGGTCGAATTTCGACCATTGGGCGACCACTAGTACTGTTAAATAAATATGATTATCATATTACCGAAGGCGTTAAGGGACGTACTTGACGTATTTTAACCAGATTTTTGATTTTGAAGAAAAAAAATTTGAAAAAAAAGTCATTTTATTCATTTACACGTATTACTCCAAATAATGCCAGGAATCACTGGTTAAGGAAAGTCAAGTACGTCTCTTCACACCCTGTACATTAAGGACGGGTTGTTTCAAAAAATTTGATGAGTTCATCAAATATTTGAAGTTAATTTTCAGGTTCTGTGTAAGTTCTTTTCGAGTTCTGTTTTTTTATCACCATAGGCCAGCTGCTTCACAAAACTGAAATCATCATAGAACTTGAATTGAACTTACACAGAACGTGAAAATTAACGTCAAATATTTGACGAATTCGTCAAATTTTTTGAAACAACCCATCCTAAGTCCGCAGAAGTCATAAGATTATTACAATTACAATGATTTAATTTAATTTTTTTACTTTAGTTCCACACGGAAGGCCCTTAGGAAAATAATTCCCCTCATGACCTATGTCATCTTTGGGGATGCTGTGAGAGAAAGTTTTTAGAAAAGGAAGTTGAGGAAGTTCAGGGAAGGAAAAAGGTAAGACGGGTGAGTAGGAATGTGGGGGTCAGTGTGTCCAGGAGTAACGGACGTATGAATCCAACCCTCCCACTGGGGTGTAAGACGATGTTCGGAAAAAGTACTGCTGGAGAGATCAACAGGTCTTCCTCAACTAGTTTCTCCCGGTCTGGCCTGCCATGCAGTTGGTAGGCGGACGTATCAAACTTCACCCCAAGAACCCGGGCACCCCTGTTAAGTCACCAAATGTAGCGAACCACTTGGGGTGACCTGTGGTAGAGGTGTTGGTTATCCAATAAATGATTCAGGCGGTACCCACACCCGCCTCTCAAATTATAATCATTGATATCATTACTTAGGAATTAATACCAACACAACTTTTCACATAAACCCTATTCGTTCATAGAACATAATATAGGCAATAACCACTATTATATTGCCCATCTCATCTGCCCTGATGATGGACACTGTAACGCTGTCCGAAACGTTGGCTAAAGAAGGAGGTTGCGAAACACGGCATAACACCCCAAAAATCATAACAAAAAAAACACTATTACATTGTTTTCTTAGTGGGAAGAATTAAGTACTTGTACGTACTACGCAGGCAGCTGTTTTTATATAGAATTCCTCTCAAGTGTGTAAAATATTATTTATGACATAAGCCTTTCAGTTTTACCAATTATGTTGTATGAAAATACATGCATCACTTCGAAATATTATTCTAAGACTCGTGGGACGAATCAACGGCTACGTTTACTAGACAAAATATCCACACAACTTGTGCAGGTACGTGCTTCATTGCTCACCTGTAAAATACCTGCTAATTCAAACAAAGCACATTCTCGTAAAACTCACTATTACCTGTCAGGTGCATTGTATCTCTTTTCCTAGAAAATGCACAATCCTCACATCTCAGCAGCATAGCAACCAGTGACAGGTTCACTAACAGATGAAAGTCAGTAGAAACAATGGTTCTTTGAAAGTTACAACACAGTTCTGTTTACTGTTTTTTGTACCTCATTGTCGGAATATTTTAGTTTAAAAGATTTCAGATTATTATATTAGTAACCTTCTGAGGAAAAGGAGATAGATTACCACCTAGCCCGATGTACCTACCCACCATTTTACCATTACTAACAATATAAATAGATAGGTAATCACACCTATTCGTCGGAAAGCTAATAAAATATTGATGATCTATGATCGGTCAGTGGCTGAGTGGGCATCGCGTTTGGGTCTCACCTGGGCGTCGCGTGTTCGATTCTTCGGCTGACTAAGGCCTCCATCACGACACAAGCAACATTGTCCGCTTACTGTGGTGATAGTAGGAGATTTCCAAATATTGTTGGGTTATTCGTAATCCGGGTTTGTCTTTTTTTTTAAAAAAAAAAAAGAATAATGTAGACATTCCAGAATAGCTAGATATTCTCAGTTTCGCCTCGGTGGGAGACCACCACTCGGAATTGAAACGTGACTTGAAATGGCTTTAGCCGTGTTTGATGACCTGATCTGAATCTTCAGATACTTCACAACCTTTCTCTTTCCCAAAGCTTTTCCTTCCTTGCGCCATTCTGGCTCACAACGTCCCCCAAATTGGTGATGACTTAGCCCCAGTGTTTCCGGATAGTCGGGAGCAGTTGGGACTCTTTTGCGGCATTCATAAATATGAAAAGGGTGTTTCCCCTACGTTGTAAGAGGAACGACTACATGACCTTTTTCATACAAAACTTAAATTTGGATTTGAGACGAAAATACTTGACCAAAATGAATAATTATTTTGTTTAATCAAAAGTTGTAGAAAATATCTAGTACGAATATGCGCTATTTTATTTATTTATGTTTCAAATTATAAACGTATAGGCAATTAAAAATCGATTTTTCATTTATTTTGTGTGGAAATGAAAAAAAATCTCAATACTCCGACACTTACCTAATAAAAGTTTAAGCCCAGACTATAACTATTATTATTAAAACTGTGGGTAAATAAGATACTAATGAATGTTGATAAACCCCGATTATACAAATAAAAGCGGTAATTACGGCTGTTTGTTTTAATTTATCGAACTCTTGACGCCTGGCTACAAACCTAAAGCCCTGTAACACTCCACCACAAACCGGTCAATTAATGTTTAGCCTGTTTGCTCTTCGTGGCGACAGGAAAAAAACTTCCAACATCGCGTCGGGATGACCAAAGCCGGGCTCTCGGGTCCCGTGGTGACCATACAAGGCACATCTTCTCTGCGGAATATGGAGCGGCGCCAGATGGACGCTGTGAAGATGAGAAACTCTGAGTGACCCTGGACCATAATAGGGATGCAAGAATCAAACAACAAAAACACATCCCGTTTAACTGGAAGTGGTTGCAAGTGACTTTAGTCTCCATCATTAAAACATGTGTATTTAGTTTATACCAAACACCAATGATGGTCCGAGAGTCCCTTACAAGGTGGGATACACGAGACATCAATTAAATACTAAATATAGAAAGGCACGAAAAATTTGAATTGATGATTTTTAATAAACTGAGAGTGCATTCGCTGATGACCAAATTCCAGGCACGTTTGTGCCCGATCTTCGACCATTTAGTCTCCTTTTACAAGCGTGACATTATAGCTACGTAATTAGTTAGCTAATAAATAGTCTACGTAATTCAAAAATTTATTCGATATGATCATGTATATTTCATCGAGAAATTTGGTGAGGCAAAAAAGTACTACAACCAGAAGAAGCTTGCCCTACCGTAGAAGGTACTTCCAAGTACCATCGTCAAATAATATCCTCTTCTGCCTATAAACCAATTCGTAGAGCCAAAATAAATCTCCACCAAGCCTCTGTTCTAGTTAAAAGGCTGGTTGATTTTTATACAAGACACATTTCAACTACGACACCCCATGTTCGCTTCAATTTAACCCATAAATGACATGCATTTGTGTACTCTGATAAAATCCATTCATAATACGCCATTTTCTTACTCAGTTTTGTAACATAGTATAAGAACTTATATTATTATCATCAAATCATGCAACATAAATTGCATTTATTAAATTTTACGCTTGTATTAAATATTGAAGACATTACATTGTTATTATGAACATTAATATGCCATTTAAATTAAATAATATTTACAAGATGCGACGAATATGAATGGCTTTCAGAAAAAGGTAGGTGGTTTTTGTTTATTTTGATGCAATTTACATTTCAAAGTATAATCCAGTAATGTTGGCCTCACTGGTGGCTTACTCGTACTGAGGCCCCAATTTTATAATACAAGAATTTTTTTTTTATACATATCAAATTTTGATAAAAAAAAATATAATGTTGGTGGCTATAAAAACATAAAATTATGATAAATTGAAACTAAAGATAAAAGTAACATTAAAGTAAATATTAAAGTTAAATTAAATTAAAAAATCGGCATATATTATGTGTTGTGTGTTTGTGAGTGATGTGTGTGTTTTCACATGTTTTATTCTTTCATGTGAAATTTCGGTAATATTGTCGTTTTTGCTCTTTAATCCATTTTGTAATTTTGTTTCTGAATTTATTTTATACATTGGTAAGTAACTTTACGACCGTATTACAAAAAGTATCGGGAATGAAAATAAAACAAGTATTAAAATACATCATTATAAAAATCATGATGAGAATTAAGAATGTGAGGTAGGTAGGAAATTACATATCAATCTTACTTATCATTATCAATCGTATAGTTATAAGTTATAAGCCAGTAGTAATAATCGAAGTTGTAAGTCTAAGTAATCGAGTAAAGGTTAAATGTATAAATTAAGTAGTAAAGTGCTTCTGAGGTGATTTTCTCACGAAAACGGCGCTGTAGAAATGATCCAAACATTATACTACAGCTTATTATGCTTTGGAGATGGGACATTAGATGGGACCTAAATCTAATGTTAGCGATAGTTGTCTAATGTTGTTATACTCCCGTGAGATTAAAAAGGGTTCTTTATATTTATTTAATGAAAACCAAAGAAAAGACCGAACAAACACAAATAAATTAAATAAGGCTTTTAAAAATTGCATTTTTTAAATGAAGTCACATTTTAATAGTTGCAATAAGAACGTAGGTATAGTATATATTATTTAAGTATGTAGGTATGGTTTTTTAAAAAATATTTTGAAACACTGTTTAAGTATAACCTAACCTTACCTAATTACTTTTAAATACCTACTTGTACGTCTCGGATGTACCTAGGTATCTACATAATTGTAATTTTAATATGCTCGTCACCTCAACAATTCAATAATGTAATCAAAGCGCGTCGGTAGAAATAATATATTTTTTAAATTAGAAAGGAAATGTATTCAGATAGTCTAAACGTAACTATAATGTTAATTGTTGTCCGCTGGGGCCCGTGTTTGAGTATAAATATCTCCATTGCTTATTAGTCTGGACGGGTGCCTGGTGGCGCCGCGGTGGCGGGTGTCGAGACAATACTTTACTTAGTCGGTGCCTACCTGGTACCTGGACACCGGGCACGTAGGTGGCTGATTATTTGATGGACTGCCCATAGATTCATTGGCACTGATTACAATCATGACGCTTTGTTCTAATGTCTTTGTTGAAGTTTGAATACAGTCAGTAAACAGACAAATTTGTTGGAGCGAGATACTATACTGTGCGTAGATTAGGAAAATATGTACGGACCTCCGTGGTAGAACGGTAGATAGGTACCTAATACACCACGAGATTGAAAGGACGGTCGAAATGTTCATTGTGTAAAATGGTTTTAGCTGTGTTTAATGACCAGATCTTAATAAATAGGTACTTCCCAGAAATCATATTTCTCGTCTTCTACCTCACACCCGGCCGGCTCCGGGGAGTTGGGACTATTGAATTGTGTTAACGTAACACAAAAATTTCGAATGAAGAGTGCTGAAACCTCGATTCAACGAAAAAATAGCTTCTTAGAAAAATAAATTCTAGAGAGGCAGTTATCTCTGTATCGCTTAAGTATCGGATTCAACAAGCATTCAAAATTTGGTAACTAAATCTCAGAGCGATTGCTCCATTTTTCCTTCAAGCTCATTTTGATTAATTAGAAAATATCGTCGTCCGATTTTTAATTCATTAAGGGAATCGACCGTTTGCTCGAGTTAATTAAATTAAATATTTTAGAATCATAACAGTCGAAAGATTCTTAAATCATTTATCTTAAATTCGCGTGAAATTTAATCGATAGCTGAAATAATCGAAATTGTTGACATTAATGTCTCGATTATTCCATTCCCATCACTATTTTAAATATCGACAATTCACATTTAGGTATTCCCAACGAACGCAAATCGATTCTTAGATTTTCTCGACTATTTGCTGTTTTGAATCCGATATTAATAACGCTTTTGACCCGCATTTGTCTTCTTACCTCACCTGTCCACATTATGCTGCAAGAAAAGACATTGACATATTGTAAGGTACGTAATCTCTACTGTAATTCTATGTAGCACGGAGCTTGAAATAGAATAAGTCCATTGCAAACGATTTGTCAAACTTGACTACAGTTCATATTATTTATAGGTAACTAACATTTAACATCCTTTGGTTCATGATATCGTACACTCTTAGAAATAACGAATAGAAACTTTATTTATAGAGTATGAAAATTATTTACTACTGCGTATAAACCAACATTCTTCTTTATTTATAAATAAATGAAGACAATATTAGCGAAACTCAATCGAAAATCTGAAACAGAAAAATCAGAAAAAGATATGGTCACATCTGGGACACCAGGAATCCGGGACCTTCGGCTTTCCGGACTGCAGCTCTGACCACTGAGCTAATGTGTCCCTATCCGATTCTGTCATTTTTAACTATATTATATATCTTCGTTATTTGTTTTTGGGGTGTTGCTCTGCCTCCTTCTATAAAGAAGGAGGTAGCGCAACACGGCGTAACACCCCAAAAACAAATAACAAAAATACTTTGGCCGTGAAACTCTAAAAACTTATATTATATATCGACTAAGAACTACCAACATTATCTTCATTTTCTTAACGCATGTTTTATTGGCTGCTACTTTATGTGTGATTGCAAGATTCATCCAGAACTAAATGCAATTGATAGAAACTCAATCGAAAATCTGAAAAAATATGCATTAAGAAAACGAAAGGACGAGAAGGAAAGGAAAAAGGAAAGACAAGAATTGGAAAGAAGAGGACGAGCTATTTCTGGGACTAGTCTAAGAAAATTTATAATTAACTAGCTGGTACCCGCCATGCGTTGCAATGCAAAGAAATAAATTGTTTCTCCTACATTTCCTTTCCCATGCATCCCCGTTCCCCTCCCGCGTCCCCTTCCCACCGCGCTCCCCTTCCACCTTCCACGCCTTCCCTTCCCTCGTCACCCCTCCCGCTAACCCCACCTCGTTCATTACTCTTTCCCTCGTGCCTTGCCTCCTTGCTGCTAAAATTTATAAAATAGACTCATTTTCATTTATACAAATTTCATAACGCCAGAGCTACCATTACATATAGCCTATAACCTTCGCGGGCGCGCGTACGACAAATCACCAAAGTTTCATCGCAATCGGGTGAACAGTATGGTAGCGCATAACATACGAACAAACAAACAAACAAAAATTGATTTTTATATATAAGACATACTTTGTAGGAAATCGGAATTTTCGTTTGCACGTAAAGTAGGTAAGTACTTCAAGAGAATGTCAGAATGAGAAAATTAATATTTAATATACGGCCGAAGGATGACGAATTATTGATAATACAGTTTCTTTTATTAATAATTACATATTTTTAATAAAAGACATTAAGAATTTTTTTTTAATTTAAAACATTTTATGTATTCACCAAAATAATAAAAGCATGTTACACTAATCGGGAATATATTTATTAGACAATATTCTCAACTTCACGGCACTAATTTTATTACCTGTTTAAAATGTATAAAAATTAGTTTATGAAGTGAAAATGTATTTCAAGAACTAAAATCTTTATCGAAAAAAGTGTACAAAATCGTTCACGTGTTTATAAATTAAACTCTGCTCAAAATTAAATCCGCCTACCTAATCTCATTTAGAGACTGCCTCTCATATATTCCATGAAAGTAATAAATCATTAAATTTCTCACGGTTTTAACCCATCGGTTATCGATTCAACATTTTTCTAATATAGTAACGCGTCTGAATAATATGATATGCTGAAATCAAGCGGAACGTATCTAAAAAGTAAATTATATGCATTATTGCTGGTTGTAATCTCTCTCGCACGTCTGAAATTAACAGAAGGAACGGTTGATCGGCCGACAGTTGCTCGGAAATGATATTTATTTTAAAATTATAATTTTTTGTGCAATATTTACAAATTTCAAACATAAAATCGACTTAAAAAATACCCTGAATAATAAGTTGGTATGAATACCAAACGAATTTATACACAGTGCCGATGTTTTTGTACTTGTGCGCTGGTGTACGCAGTATGTAGAGAAGCAGATTTTTCCTTCTTTTCGATTTTTCTTTCCTGAGCTAGATAACTTTTATTTATATTACACTGAGCTAAGCTAAACACGATCACAAATTTAACTGACACAAATTATAAGCATTACAGTTGCATTTGAATGAAAATATATTTTAAGCTTTTGTTATTCGGCGGTGCATCCTCTCTTCACATCCCTTCTGAGTCACTTAGTGAAATTTGTGAAATTAGATACCTGTATCGTATTTTCCTTAAATCGACTGCACAATTTGGGAGGCGGGAATGGGTTCACCCCGGGAACCTTTATTGGATAAAGAACACCTCTGCCATAGGTCACCCCAAGTGGTTCGCTACGTTTGGTGATTTAGCAGGGGTGCCCGGGTTCATGGGGTGAATTTTGTCTAGGTTTCGACGGTGGATGACCAGGACACACTGAACCCAAGATTCCTACCCACCCCTTATACCCTTTTCCTTCCCAGAACTCTCCTTTCCTTCCTTTCAGTAAAAAAACCCTCCACACAGCATCCCCAAAGATGACATAGGCCCTGAGGAAATTTATTTTCCTCAGGGCCTCCTGTGTGGAGTTCATGTAAAAAAAAAAACATTGTATATAAGTACGCCGGGAGGGCCAATTGTCGGTGGATTAACTGTCATGGAACTGTAACAGAAATAAAGATTACAACACATCAGTAACACAGCTCTCAGTGGCAAGACCAAGGGTCCTAGCATGCTCGATCAAAAAGGATTGAAAGGATAACTTTCGGTAACTTCTCATCGTTCTCTAAGACAACTGCAAATCACAAATGTACAAACAACAGTTGACGTCGAAAATATTAAGAACACTTACTCATTGTGTTCTATAACTTACTCGTTGGCGATCTGCAGTCATGCTTGGGAACGCCAAGAAGTTACCGAAAGTTATCCTATCAATGCTTATTGATCGACTATGCTAGAGAGCCAGGTCGCGACGTAACACCACGAAGTAATGCAAATTCTTGTGTATTTAGTATGAAAATTTGAAGTATTTTAAATGTCCTAATTAAATACTGCGAATAGAACACATCTTTGCCTTTGAAAAAATCGAGCATTATTTTGAAAATACTTTTTATAAACCCAGAAAAAATAAAGTATCAGGCCTATAAAAACTGCTTTAAAGTTAAAAATCTCCTACTTACGAACCCTTTTCCGGTTATGGTTAAATTGCATACTGTAAAAATTTAAGTTCTTTGAAAAATGATCTAAAAACATTTGAATATTTGTGAGCGAACTTCGCAAAATAAAATAAAACATAGTTTTTAGCGATGTTTTTTTCTTGCATAAAACAACACAGGCGGCTGTTGTTAAGGCCCGGCTTCCCGCATTTTTACCGATTTACTACAAAATTCTTTAAACACTTTAAGTTTTAAAGCTCTTAAAAATATATATGTTATTCTTGAAGATAATATCTATACATTCCCCACGCCGAAACGGCAATTCTATAAAATTTCCTCGATAGAAAAAAATCGTAAAATGCTCCGAAAATTATTTTTTTCAGTTATTTTACAAGTATGAAAAATTGACAGTGTTTTTTAAAATACTTTTTTAGATACTCCCTGCGAGATTTTTGCTTTATTTTACACGAGTCATGTTTTATTAAACGTTTCCACAAATTTCCCTTGAATATTATTGTTATTAATATTAGCGCACTCCCTCTAATATTAATATTAACATATCTCTCCTTTTTCTTCTTTTTAAGCCTTGAGCGGGAAATTAAATCTTATAGATATCAACATAAGGGGTGTTATTGTTAGCGGCCCGATTCTAAATGTTACACGACGTGGTGCATCGCCTCAGGTTGTATAAGTTTACGAATTAAGCTCGAAACCTGCATCCGATATTGAATAATATTAAAATGATTGGTACAACTGTTAATCCTGAATACTCTTATTACTGTATGTAATGCCATATTATCGTATGGTGAACATAAAACTGAATGGAGGCATGGAGGTTGGTTAATTTCGTTGAATTGCTTGAGTTAACCACTTTCAGGTAATGACTTCATTCTGTTGATAAATGGGAACTTCCTTTTTACAGTTGGGCAAATAAACGAAGACTGTAGCAAATAATCCATAATTATGGGTATAGGGTAATCATAATTGGTGGCGATTATTTTGAATAGTGCCAATTACCGATTGCCATTGTGTAAGGGATTTAAAAAATAATCTTACGATCAGTACATGGTCGAGACAAGTAAATAATGAAACGTTTTAAACTTTTAAAACAAATGCAACTAGAAACTCGTGATTTATTACCGTGATTCATTTTTCGGTTACTATGCTGTGTTGCGCTTCCTCCTTCTTTAGCCAATGTTTCTATCAAGGCGGACCTCTTCCGACCGTTAACTAAAACAAATGCTTTGACAATTTTTTTGACATTACTATAAACATTTTTTGTTTTCCGTCTCCTGCGTTTGTTGAAACATGGTTGAAAAACGAGAGAAGTTCGCGCGGTCACACAATTTGGCTAGTGGTCTGTGGTGAGGACCTGTCCACGCATACGCTCTGAACACTTGACGTTTGACGTTTGGCATTTACATGTATGTTAAAATGCGTTCTAGTGAAGAAGAGATGCTTCATCAGGGAGAAAACACAGATATTTCAAAACATATTTATTTATCAGGAAAGATTTCCGACTAATATCCATTTTTGTACGACCTGAAGTTACTATTTAAGAATTTTTGAGTGCGTAATTAATTACGTAGACGTCAAAAGTCGACCCCGCCTGCCTTCCCGCTTCACCCGGGATGGGAATGTTTTCCGTTGCCAATGGAAAGCTTGAAAAACAACAAGAATCGTCAATGTTCTCAGTGATGCGACAGTCAATGGTGATGTTTAAGGGAATGTCAAAGAAAAAGCTAATGGCGGAGGTCGCAAGAGACGGGCCTTCAGCGTTGCAGTCTAACAGAATAGATGTCGACGACTATTATTACGGTTATTACCCTAAATTTTCTTCGTGATAATCTCAATTTATATCTCAAGACTTGTTTACTTATTGTTATAAATTATAACTAACAGTAGCTGATAATACCACTGTTATAATATTATATAAATCAACTGTAAAATTTGAAACTGTCAAAAACAATTCTAATACTAAATGATAATGTTATTAGTTAATTTGTGTAGCGGGTACAGGTACCGCCGCTCCGGGAACCATTTATTGGATAATAAACACCACTTGGGATGACCTTAGGACGTCACCCCAAGGGTTCGCTACGTTTTCTGACTTAACAGGGTGCGCGGGTTTACGGGGTGAGGATTGTCTAACACCTACTCCATGACTGGATCGAGACCGTTTGAGGGAGGCCATTTGACATCTCCAGCCGGACTCTCGTGACCCATCGCCTTACACCGCAGTTGAAAGGATGGATTCACACGTCACTCACAGATCCACTGATCCCCAGATTCTTCCCATTTCTCATACTCTTTTCCTTCCCAAAACTTCGTCTCCTTCATTTCCTTAAAAAGAGCCTCCATACAGATTCCCCAAGATAACATAGGCCCTGAGGGAAATTATTTTCCTTGGGGCCTCCTGTGTGGAGTGCTAAACGAGGGCGCTGTCATATCTGCCAATAGAAGTTTTGATAGTAAGATTTAAATATGAAGATATAGCGTTAGTTCATATTTACACCACCGCCAACTTATACGTGCAGCACTGAAGTTCTAAATGATTTTGTAAGACTATTTTTTTATCCGACATTTCCGACAACCGACATAACCTTAAAAAAGCAGGTCGGGCAATGTGATTTGAAATAATATACAGGGTGGGCCATGAAAATTTGCAATTTTGAAATAATCATGAAAAAAAATACAGATTGTATTTAAATGAATGATTATTGATAAGAACGAAAATATGCTGGAAAATCATTTCGTAAAAATAATTTCGTCAAAATGGCCGCCATCTTGCCGCTGACATTCCTCAAATCAGGCCCTTAGATTTTCGAAAACTTTTCTCCTAGATGTTCTCCTTTAATTGGAGTAGGTAGAGTCGCTGGTTTATATACGCAGACTCGATTTATAAGATAAAATATATATAGCCGCGACGCCCACCCCCTCCCGCCCGTCGGCTGTATATACACAAATATATCATATATTATAAAAAAAATAGCTTGGGCTAGATCCGGGCTGCGCGGAGGCCATGGAATATCTCCTCTGCGCGAGATATTCCATGGCGCGATCAGTTTGTTAGGGAAAATTTCTTTTACAAATTTCTTTTACAAATTTCTTTTGCTCCATGGCCGCCCTGTTTGTTTTCCTGCCGGTTTCTTCGATAAACCATGATTTAATTAAATTAACACTTGGGCACTGATTAATACTCTGTAATTGGTGATGCGAACGAAGTAGGCGGCGTGGATCATTGTTTTGTAAAACAGAATAGTTGTTGAACATGTTGAACAACATTGTTGAACAGAAAAGAACAAAATCATTATTTTTGTAAAAATGTTTTACCCAGAAAGCGCGTTGCTCTCCCGTAAAGCGATCCATTGTGACTAAATTTCCAAGAAGCGAGGAGCCACGCATAAGTGACCCCGCTCTCCTCTCCCGTTCGGAATTCCCGCTAGCACGATTACGATACGATATTATGTGTTTGATTTTCTCTTCTTGATTGCCAAAAAAAGTTAATATTATCACTAGGTAGACACAACGAAAGCTCAATAAAGTAATCCACAACGTAAAAGTATTTATCATACTACGTACGAGTATTATTATCAAATAGAGTCATACATTATGAATGATCTTTACCTACTCGACGAAAAATATTATTAAAATGTGGCCACCGAGACAAAAACAGAAAAATAATGCAAATTTTTTTTCCCACTTAAAGAAATCAAAGTGCGTTTTTTGTGAGGGGCCAATGCATTATACTAAATGCCATCGAATCTGTATAAAGCCCGTAGCCCTTTATTGGGTGTATATGTAAATAGACGTAAAAAGGTTGACAGTTGGTGCAATCATTTGATGCGTTCATGTTCGCAAAACTAGGGTTGTCACTTAGGGTATTTTTATGTTTTATTTTATTGTTTATTTTACTTTTATTTGTATCTATTATCTGCTTTAAATTTTTTAACATAATTTCACCCAATTTCAGAAAAGTGCGCGAGTGTGCACGTGTGTACGCGTGAGTGCCACAAAATTTAATATAAAGTATTGTCATTGATAAATAGTCTAGGGGACATCCATAAATTACGTCACACGAATTTCATGATTTTTTTACCCCCCCCGTCCTTGTCACACATCGTCACATTTGTGAGACCCCCTCCCCGCTAGTGTGACGTCATGTATTTTGCAGTTTTAAATCTAAAAATAATCAAAATTCAGATTTTTACATGTGACGTCACAGAACTGATGACCCCCCCCATACCCGTTGTCACACTTCTCTAATCCCCCCCCCCTTAGGTGTGACGTAATTTATGGATGGCCCCCTATGCGCCGAGTTTCAAATCGATCGGATGCCGGTAAGAGGGTTAATTTTAACTTCCAAGATTTGCATTCATTCATTCACGAAAACAAAATCGAAAATCAAATATCTACATGTATTTAAACCTTTCGTTTTATTTATTCATAGCGATAAAATATTCCGTAAGTCTAACTTTTGGACGATGAGCTCTAGCTTCATGAAATGTGCACGCAAAAAGTATGGTGGTCTGGAGGTTCTAGGTAGGTATACAAATATTTTCAGCTCACAAAGATGATGCAAAGCGAAATAATGTCAGGTTCCATGACAAATCAAATTCATTCAATTTCAACACCGCATTGAAAATACAATAAAAGTTATGAAATAATATAAATTAAAAATTGCCAATAACTTAACCTAACGTGATCTACTTGACCATTTGTTTAACCATGCTTTTCAATCGAAATCTCAACGATACCCTAGTGCATTATTTCAAATTTGCAATTCTGTAGTTTCTGTCATTTTACAAAAGATGTTATTATGGAATTTATAATGGAATCATCGGTAGATGGGGCAACCCTAATCACATCTGTTGTTTGCAATGGAAACCGACAGAACGGGAAGCCACTCGTCACTAATCACGCGATATGTGTATATGTCCCATTACTAGGGGTGTGTGGAGTACCTCCGCGCGTTAGTACCTACCCACCTTCAGTCAGTACCTACCCGTATCGTGCTTTATATTGTGTGTGGGCACCTTTATATTACGTGGAACATGAATGGGATTATATGATATTATGCCTAAATGTTGAATGATATATTATATATATACGCATGTTGAGCATTAGTTCCTAAGCCAGACTAAGTAGGTAGGCATTATATTTATCTGTACTAGTCTAATTTGCAATGAAGTACCTACGCAGATTTCCTTTTTATCCTGCAGTAAAATAAATTAATAAGTAGGCACCTAACCAATATATAATATTATAAAAGAAAGTCCAAAAAAATGTGCGGCTCGCAAAAACTCAGAAACGAGTCCCAGTATGATCAAGGGAGTTATATGGTGTGGTAGATCTCTATCCCCCCTCCAGGATGACGATTCCCGTTTTTGCCTAAAGGGCATGCTTTTGAAGATATAAAGGGCTGGAAGTTTTACCCTCTTGAAATTTTTAGAACAGTCTTCCGGAAAATTCTAGAAGGTTCCATAAGAACTCTAAAAGGATTCATGGATTCATGAACATTCAGGACCCTAACTCTAAAAGGTTCCATAAGAACTCTAAAGAATTAAACTCAAACACGAAAGGTTCTGGAAGGAGTGACGGAGTATATCGTGGAATGTTCAGGAATAGGGAATCGGAAACAACATTGTGGAACATTTCAGAACACTCTCGAATGTTGTCCTGAGCGAAGCCGGGTAACTCAGCTTTTGCGGCTGAGTAGCATTTTCACACCCTTATGATCTGGGTGAAAGAAATATTTATTTTTATCTCTGTTTACTTGAAGCAGGTGGGTACGTCATTCTGCCTAATTCATTCAGCTAATTCTCTACAAATAGTTTTAAAAAATGACAAGTAGTAGGTACCTTGCCTACCTAGATACTAGATACCTACAACATAACTTATCGCGAAAACATTTTAATCTTTTCACGGCCATTTCTTTAACATGTATCTTTTCTAAAATTTTCTATTATTTTATTACTAAGTTCTGCGAGTATTTTAGTTTTCATTATTATGGCTGTTTCGGTGTTCAGGGTCATAATCAAACTAATGTTGATTGCAATTAGGAGCCATCCATAAATTACGTCACACAAATTTCATGATTTTTTGACCCCCCTCGTCCCTGTCACACATCGTCACATTTGTGAGACCCCCTCCCCCCTTGTGTGTCGTCACATATTTTGCAATTTTAAATCTAAAAATTTTTTGCATTTTAATAATTTAGATTTTTACAAGTGATTTCACAGAGCTGATGACCCCCCCATACCCCTTGTCACACAATGTCACACTTTTCTACCCCCCTTCCCCTTTAAGGTGTGACGTAATTTATGGACGGCCCCTTATCTATTTGGGAGGCGGGTGTGGGTACCGCCGCCCGGGAGCCTTTTATTGGATACTTCAAGTGGTTTTCTACGTTTGGTGACTTAGCAGGGGTGTCCGGTTTCATGGGATGAGGTTTGTCTAGGTCTTGGCGGCAGATGCGTCTGCCCACCTACTGCGTGGCGGGCCGGATCGGGAGAGACTGGTTGAGGGAGACCTTGTGACTTCTCCAGCCGGATTCGAAGCATCGCCTTGCACCGCAGTGGAAGGAATGGATTCATACGTCCTTCACTCCTGGACACACTGATCCTCAGATTCCTACCCCTCATACTTTTCCTTCCCAGAACTTCCTCAGAATTCCTCTACTTTTCCTAAAAAGTGAGGATTCATGATTTTCCTAAATGGGGTGAGGTTTGACCGGGTCTTGGCGGCAGATGCGTCTGCCCACCAACTGCATGGCAGGCCGGATCGGCAGAGAATGGCTGAGGGAGTCCCTTTGACTTCCCCAGCTGTACTCTCTTGGAACATCGCCTTGCACCGCAGTGGGAGGGATGGATTCATACGTCCATCACTCCTGGACACATTGACCCTCAAATTCCTAACCACCCTAATACCCTTTTCCTTTCCAGAACTTCCTCTCCTTCTTTTCCCGAAAAGACCCTTCACACAGCATCTCCAAAGATGACAGAGGCCCCAATGGAAATTGTTTTTCTTAGAGCCTTCTGTGTTAACTAATGGCCTTGAACAGCTATGACAATAATAAAAACTAAAATACTTGCTGAACTTAAAAAAAAGCTATTAGCTTTAAAGTTAAAAAAAGATTAAATAAAATTCTACGGATTGTACACAATAACAATATTGCACGGGTATGCGTTCTTCTCGTATGTATGCAGGGTACCTACACATATATGGGAGATTTCATGTACCTTCCTTGCTATAAAACACATTTCAAGTGATATTTCACAGAGATACCACAATAAAAATTAGCCAAGTATTTATTATTATTAAATACAACAATGCCTGCTCCTTGGATCGATAATAAATAATAATAACACATTGCTCGTATTCTGTTAGAGCGCGCCAAGGATCGTCGATGTAAAGTGGGGTTGCGGGGAATGCAGTAATTGCAAATTCCTCGGCTGAATATTCTGCTTGGACTTAATTGCATTCCGTTCACGTTCGTAGGGGACATTATAACTGAACACAGAATCCCTAGAAGTGATAATAACGAGAAGACAAGGCACTATCAAGTGAACAAAATACTTGGGGTCATGTCAAGAATCAGATTAATACATAATCTGACTGATGAATAGAAGAGTTTGTAGAATTAGTATGCATGAGACGACTCGTCTCAAACGGTTTCATAACATTTTTTGAATCCAGACAGTATACTATTTATATACAATGTAATATCAACAGTGATAGGGGTAGCAAATTTTAAATCATGCAATATAGTCCAGTATACATAGAGTCCTCCGCATGCAAAGTCCGTATCTTCTCTAAACTTAAAATTTCTAATAACAGTGTGTTTATCGGAAGTGACCTGCCAGGTAAGCATGTTTTCAGTATCTATTTGTAAATAATAAAATTAGATAGAGCCTAAGAAATCATAATTAATTGAACAGCGCTTTTGAGGCGATTTTTCACAAAAACGGCGCTCTACAAATATTTAACTATTATTATTAATAATTTGCAGTCGATTTAGGGAACATACAGTGTATCTGATTACACAAAATATATAACTGAGTTATTGGTAAATAAATAAAGAAAAGTGATATTTAATGAAAGTTATTTTATTGTTTTTGTTATAATTACGAATACCGACAAAGAATTTATTTTTATTCAGTCGCAATAAGGAAAAAAAATACTTGTATATACTAACGTGTTAGTACAAAAAACTATCCCGTAAATAAATTCGTTTGATATTGATAAAGTGAAGTTAGAACCCCGTCCAACCAAAGTGACGAAAGACCGTCGATATTTCAAAATATTTGATCAATTTCAGAAAACGTAAAGGAAAACTTAGCTTAATTCTGCAGAAGGACACGCCCACAGCACACTTCTCTCGGTTTGTGCCTTCACGGGATATTATAAAGTAACTACCTAAGCAAGTAGGAGGTGATCATTGAACTAGTGTCATCTCTGTTCTCCTTTTATAAGAACCTTCGCAAGTTGTGGTTATTACCTACTCTTAAACGCCTCACACACCATCCGATTTAGAGCACTGCTTGCAGGAGCTCTAGCAGGATGAAATCGATAACTTTACAATATCGGATCGATAGACGTAACCGATATTGACAGAGAATCATCATCAGTATCATCATCTTCGGTATATTAATATGTGAAGCAAAAACATTGTACCCCTTTTTACGAAAATTGCGCGGACGGAGGAGTATGAAATTTCGCACACTTATAGTTTATATAGAGAAGGAGTGCAGAATGCTAATATTTTTTTTAAATTATGCATAAAAAATACATAAAATCAATAAAAAAAAAACATTACAATTATGGTCAAATTTCGACCATTGGGCGACCACTAATCTATCTATCTAAACTTTGTACCCCTGTTTACGAAAATTGCGCGGACGGAGGAGTATGAAATTTTGCACACTCATAGTTTATATAGAGAAGGAGTGCAGAATGCTTATATTTTTTTAAATTATGCATAAAAAAACATTAAATTTAAACTAATTATGGTCGAATTTCGACCATTGGGCGACCACTAGTAACAATAATTCTAGCTAGCGGTCTTGCCTATTAAAGATTCGATTTGCAAACTCTGCATGCAGTCCTGCAAGCAGGGCATTAATCGGATGGTGTCAGGCTTTTTATCCATTAGTAAGTATGAAAGTATTTGTTTTTACCAACAATGCGTAAACATTGTAACCTTACAAATTAATGTTATTAATTAAATTAATTATCAAATTAATGTTATTAATTAAAATAATAATTACAAATTAATTAAATTAAAGTTACAAGCGCCTGCTAAAACTGAAAACTGTGAAGGCAAAATAATAAAATATATTTAGTTTGTTAATTTTTTCGTGATCACTGGTTTTCCACTCGGCTTCAGGCACACATCTTTATTTCTTCGTAAATTTTATGTGTATGGATATATTATTAGGTAGGTATAGTTGTTTAAAGCTAAACTGTTTAGCTATTTTAAATGCTTAATTATAAAAAATATATTTTATTTTTATTGTCGTATCAAGAATAAGGACCGTATTGGTGTTTTGACTAGGTATTTAGTCCGATGAATTTACTTATACCGAACCGGCTGAAGTTCCCGGCGTTGACCGGGCTTTAGATAGAGTTTTTCTAAATCAGATTTAGACATTGGAAATACGTTATTATAAACTGGTTTTAATAAAATTGTTGATCTTTGATATCGTTGATGACCGTTGATGACCTATATTGTCTGATGACCCAAGACTTGGGGTCTGATTTATATTTCTAATAATTTCTGGTCTGTCTAATGGCCATGGCATTGTAAACAGGGCTGGGAAAAATACATGCTTTGCTGTAACTAAAATACAAATTACAAAATACTTTTATGAACTTTTTTTTTACGTGTATTTAAAATACGAAATACAAATTTCAAGTCGTGTATTTGAAATACAAAATACAGTATTTTAACCATTATTTGTTATCAAATAAAAAATACAAATTACAAAATACATTTGGATTTGGTAAAATCTTTGGTTGCAATAAATTTTCGTAAGTGCCCTTATCTAAGGGTGCGTTTCCATAGAAGCAAAGCTGAGCAGAGTGAAACAAAGACGCGCAAAAATTGACCAATCATATTGCTCAGAAGACACATCTCATCTCCGCTCCACTTGCAAAGTTTTGTGGCATAGGACTCAGGTGTTAGATAATAATAATTATTAAAATAACATGACATTTGTACAGCGCCGTTTGTGTTATTTCACTTCACTCTATTTTCTCTGTTATTTCGCTCTACTGCTATTGACTTAAAAATAATCTAGTATTCAGTCAAATTATTCCTATAGTGTTTGATCTAATAGTATGACACAAAAATGTGCAATACGAAGCAATGCCAAGTTTAGTATAATATAATATGATGCAAATATGATAGAAAAGGTACAATCACAGTGCTATTATAGCATAGGACATTCTGAAGTTGCTTGTAGCCTTTAAACTATTTTTGATGGTGGCTTGGACATTGTGTTGGTCATTACTATGGCCGCTATTGATAACTGCGAAATACTTTCCGGCAGTTAGAATTAGTCGATAAATCACAGCATTTACTTGACTCAATCCACCGCCCGCGCCGTTATCGTCCAGCGTCGTACACGATGATGTTGACGGAATTTGATCATCCATTATCAATTATCAATTAACTCACGTCTTCGTGAATTAATACCGCGAAACGATGAAAACGACAATTGACAAGATGCTTGCTTTGTTTATTTTTCTTTATCGTTATTAAGATCGCTAAATGTATTTTGAAGCCATAAGTATTTGAAATATCAATTACAAAATACGTCTTTAGGAAGTAATTGAAATACAAATACAAAATACGTATGTGTATTTCAATTACAAGTAATTAAAATACTGCCCAGCCCTGATTGTATAGCTTGGTTACAAAGTATGTATAATTTCTTTGGTCAGAAGTTGTTTTAGCGAAAGGGATACGAGTAAGTAAGAGATTATGCCCTTGTAAATCTAAAAGTTGTTGGTTATATATTAGTATAGTACGTGACGTTGTAAAGAGCCCTTCAGGTAATTTTATGAAGAAAACCTCACAGCAAAAATAATCCAATCTTTGGTATCAGCTGATTTTTTCACAGGGACGGGACATAAAATCCATAAAAAGTCTTTATTACTTATAATCTTTTTTCCTTGTTTCAAAATCTATAATAAATTCATTGTAGAGTTTTATATTCATACAACATGGAGAACTTTTCTATCATAAGCTCTTTTTTAAAATCAATGAGATCATACGATATCTATAGGTAAATTATTTATTGCTTAACAACCATCGAACATCTCACGTTGTCAAAAATTCATTCACATATGATGAAATGTTTCCTATTTTTTTCATCGTGTCTCTAAATCACAACCGTTTGGAATATAATAAAAATACCTAAACACGACATTGTCTCAAAAGGTAAAAAGCTACGATTCCGCTTGTGGGGTCCTATCAATTTCTACGGGCATTGGACAAGGTCCATGCTATTCCCTCCATATTTTATAATCTTTATCCGGAAGAATTAAATACCCACAAGATTTGTCTATCCCAAGCAAAAAGCTCTGGCTATTTCTGTAAGTTGTTCTTTGAACTGCTACGATTGTTTAACCTTTTTGATGAGTTGTCTCTGATTTATCGTGTGTTTTTAAGTGCATTGGATGGTTTTGGATCAGTAGACGCACGTGCACGGAACGAGATGTTCGATAAATCACGAATTCCGTGCGGAGCTTTCGCCGATCGCTGTTTTAAATGTTAAATGGTAACACTGGAGTTGAATAAGCGAACATTCATTAAGACACCCGCCAAATGAACTAAATGTCATCGATTACGTTACGGAATTGGAAAATGATGGTGTTCTGAAGTATTTTAATTGGCGATCTGGAATTATTTGGTGGCTGCCTTTAGTGATTGCCCAGCAATTCAGTAAATTTCTTTTTTTCTTTATGTGAAAGCGCAAAAACAAATGCGGCGTAGATTTACCAGTTTTCGGCTAGTTTCAACTAGTTTCCGGACACCATGTACAAATCCCAAGTTCAGAAGGAAATCAAATGATATACGTTCCAACTGATGGATGATGGAAATGATGTCCACTCAAAGTCAAAAAACATTAGAAATCGACATTGTTTCTTCACTGAAAATCAGCAGAATCTCTTCACTAAAAATCAGCAGTATATCTTCACTGAAAACTGCATATTTTTTAATTAAGACGATAAGAATATATCCACATATAAGAAAACAGGTAAATACCTACCTATCCAACGACAAAATATTTCAACCTTTTCCTGTGTTTTTATTTTTAATATTATTAGTAACTGCACAGTACTTACCTACATGCAGATGTAATTATTAGGTCATTATATATCTCTCGAGCGCACACCCGTGAAAAATCACGGGATATTAAAATTGTATGAAACAAATATTTGCCCAGGATTTTTGCTTTTCAAATAGAGAAATTCACCTTTCGTTTGTTCGTAATCTTGAAAAATGACGACATTTACCTAACCTAACGTAATCTTTGTAAAACCTAAACTAACCTAACATAATCTATTTAACCAATTTTTTTTTCATCGTTTGTAAAGAATTTTTAAAGGAGTTGATGAAGTTGCATGTTGTTGAGTTGTCCGGTCATCGATTTATATTTCTCAGATCCAATTTAGAAGATTAGTAGTTTTTTAACTTGAACTTATTAACTTCATAACAATAAATTTCAAATCAAGCACCCGTACACCGATAACCGAAATTAGTATGTTTAATAATATTGATGAACCTGGTCCGACCCTGGGAAGGGTAAGGGATGGTTTTTGGGACCTCTAGTTACCGCAACTTATTATTTACATCATTTTGATAAAAGCGATGGTGTCATAGATGGTCCAGATTGACTGTCTTGCCCTAACATGAAATTTAGGTATCATATCAAAAAGCTGGAGGCAAACACTTGACCATTATTTTTGGCACCAGGAAGGTTCGAGAACGCTTTGAACGAACCCTTAATTTACCCGGTAGGTCCCTGTGACTCCATTGAAAACTTTCAGCGCTCATAAAATCGTTAGTTTTTGGAATTACAAATTGTGCGTTCCAGTACCTTCACGCAGTGGCGCGCTGGTAAGTAATCACTTCGATCGAGTAATCACAACAATCTGATTGGTAAGTAATCACGCTGGTGGAGTCCCATGGACTCCACCAGGGTATTAGTGTTATAGTTTTAGCCTATTGACGGTATTGAACAAAAAAATGCAAAAAACAGAGCCATGTTCTTTTTTTGCTTTTTATAAGAATTGATTATGTTTTTGTTATATTTCTTTAAAACTTACTTTTAAAAATTATTTTGTTTTTGAAATGTTGAGACTAGAAGTTATGCGTTGTAATTTTCTTACAAAAAGTTCCATATTCTAGAAGTTCCTTAATAAAAAGCTGTGATTCTATAATTTTAAGTAAAAACCTATGCCATTGTAAAACCAAATATATAATAAATAAATATAACTAGCATTTCAATTAAAAAAAGTGTTTTTTTTCATGTTAAATTTACGATTTTATTTCCGGTAGTCCTGAGGACTCCACCGGGTAAATTGTGTATGTATGAAGCCACCGGGTAAATCAAGGGTTAAATACGACACCAATTGTACACTGACCAATAAAGTTAGAGTTAAATAACCGGTTCCATGCCAACTGAGAATAAAGCCAACTCAACACCTCCTTGAAAAGTCATTAAAAGCTACGAAAAAAATTATTTTAAATTAGCCGATCGATAACCCTAACCTAACGTAACCTATTTAATCATTTTTTTTATATTTCTTTTTTATCACTCTAAATGACTTATCTGAGATGGTTCTAAGTTGGTTTCATTCCGAGTTGTCCGGTCACCAAATAACCAGACCCTGCGCAGAAAAGTAAAGTTCGTTAAAGTTAGACAAATATTTGCAGCGCAATCCTTTGTGGAACTTTCTGCGCGGGATCTAAATGTTTGTTTTCGAACGAACAGCCTTTCACAGCGATGCTGAAAAGGGGCCATCCATAAATTACGTCACACCTTAAGGGGGGGGGGAGTAGAGAAGTGTGACAAGAGGTATGGGGGGGTCAAAAAATCATGAAATTCTAGGGGGGAGGGGGTCTCACAAATGTGACAGGGGGGGAGGGTCCAAAAAATCATGAAATTCGTGTGACGTAATTTATGGATGGCCCCAAACGAATAAGGTGGGTAAATTGAAGATATTTGTAAAAGCGTCTAATTAAATAGTGTAACAAAATATTGAAATTTGGAAAACAGTCCGATCTTCTTTTTAACCGATTAGCGATTTGTGATTAAGGTTTTTACGCAGCCAGCAATTTGCGCAACATTGAAAAAAGGATTAGTAATTCGTAAGCATATTTTATTATTCGTTTATTGAAAAGTGATATTGCAAAGTGATATTGCAATGCCTGTGTAGGTATTATCAGATTCATTGATTGACAAATCACAGAAAAGGAGACGGTCACACCGCCTCCCGCGCTCTGCGCACTTGGTTTGTTGCGCACTTTTCCTAATTGGCTGGTCTATCAATGAATCTATGTATTATGTCCATGAAACATTACCAGAAGCCGTAGAGAGAATCGACTTACCTGTTGTAAATGGAAGTAATGGAACCACACACCTTTTACAAACATTAATATAATCGTCCTTTCTATATTAGATACTTGGCTTGACGCGTGCAAGCGGCTAATTGGACGTGTGATATGTTATGTATTCGCGACATTTAGTTTTATCTAAAAAGCATGGTAAACTGGATTGATAGGCCCGGTCATCACATCACAGATGTTGGGAGATATGGGCAGAACGGCCATCTGTTGCGACCGGTATTGCATTCGCGGGGCTGGTAGGTACTGACAAGGTACCTACTGAACTGTGCGTGTATATTAGTACCCTTTACACGCAGAGTTCGGAGCGGGACGTGCCCCGCGCCACTTCAGGCCGCCGCGCAGAAAAGTAAAGACCGAAAGTAAGATAACGGCTTACAGCGCAGTTCACTGTGAGACTTTTCTGCGCGGCGGCCTGAAGTGGCGCGGGGCACGTCCCGCTCCGAACTCTACGTGTGGGGGAGACTAATGTATGATATTGTACATAATATTATTATGTGTGTTCATACATTGTACGGGTGGTAGGCCGTAAATCGCACTCGGCGAGAATATTGGGGTATAGGTATTTTGTCAGGGTACATTCTTGAACATTGAACAATGTAGAACTTAAGAGCTCGGGTAGGGAAAAACAAATAATACATACTTAACACAAAATCGAATATAAATGTGCGCTTGTTTCATAAATTTGTCGGGAAGAATCACCAATCAATCACCACATCTACACTAAATCAATGATTATGCGATTGTTTTTAAGTTTTTTCAAACCCTGACAACATTCTTAGTAGGTATCTACCTACCCCTTCTATTCCAAAAAAAAATTCTAAGAACTCAATAAGTCGATTTTTAAGTAATTTTTGACGTATTGACCCAATCGTTCGTTTTCAAAATAAAAACATAATGATTGTTATGTACCTACCTGCATATAAATATATATGTTTTGAGGTAGATTGAGCCATCGTATGCACCCTAGGAACGTTAGCCAATTATTTAATAGACCTAGAGATCTAGTACCTAATTCTCTTTCTGCTTAGTACCAGGGATGATGAACCTTTTTAGCCTGAGGGTTAATTTATGCATTTTCAATTTGTTCGCGGGCCGCAGGCGGTAGGGTAATTTCAACTTGACATTGTTATATTTGCAGTCGGTGGTTTCGTAAACCTATTATATTGTATTTTATAAATTGGTATTTTTTTAATAAAAGAATTACAGAATGTAAAAAAGAAAGCGCCGAAGGCGAAACTTTTATAGCTCCAAGGCCAAACCATTAAATAAAGTTGATTTTTAACATTCTGTAATATTAAAGAACCTATATAAAAATACCTAGTTTAATAGCAATTTTGGCCAACTTTGGATTTTTAATGTTCGGAAAGTAAAATTGTGGTATTTTACAAAACGGAAGCTTTTAAATGCATCAATTAAAATGCACATATATTTTCTGCATTTTGTCGAACCACATACTTTTGTCTTTTTAAGAATACGCAAGAAAATCTTATTATTTTGAGCGGCGATTCAAAACCTTGAGAAAAATTGTAGTTTTCCGCTAAACTGTTTTGCAAAATAGAACAGAAACCATTGAATATTCTTTACAGTTTTTTTTATTTATTTAGTGAAGTAGGCAGTGTGAAAAGGCTCGCTGACCACGCGAAACGTTCACGGGGCCGCGGGTTGCTAATCACTGGCTTAAACCTTCCGACACTCCTTTTTCCTATCTATTCATATCTTTTCCTTCACTTAAGAAGTAGGTAGATGATAAATGTATCTAATTATGTAGGTATATATACATATGTAATGTACGTACAGACCTATCCCCTTATATATTCAATATATTTGCCTATCCCCATTTTGTACATAATTTAAAACGAACAGTGTGAAATATAATATTTGTTCCATAATTTGTAGGTACCTAGATATGTGTGTTGACAAATAAAGGTTTAGGCTTTGTTGAAAGGCTTCAATACATCAACCATTTCAGGTGGTATTTTACGCAATAGTCACAAAAGCAACATACAATCGAGGTATTCCTAGTTCCTAGTAAATCGCATTAGCGCAGAAAGGAATGCGAGACTCTAACGAATTCACTCACGGTCTGCCTTTCGACAAAAAGAAGACGAAAAAAACACAAACCGTATTGAGGGAATGGATGAGATGCTCAGGTGTTCTTTTTACCATGGCCGTACGAACAATAATTCCAAGGCTGACGCTACTCGAAAGATTCTGTATTGTTATTTTTAATTTCGAGTGAGAGCTAAGGAGTTGGAACAAACATAAGAATTGAAGTGGTGGAGTCATCCCCGCGGGTGATTGTTTATAAAAAATATATTCGCGTTGTTGTTATTGTAGCAGATAGGTACCTTCACACGAGTCATGGGCAGATTCCTATCTATAAGATCGTGAATTTTTACAATCTTGAGTCAGTACTGAGTAATGATCAAATAGAGCTAAACGGTTGTGAACAAATCATCGTCATGAGGAGTCATTGGATAAATATAAACAATAAACTGAGTCTAGCATTGAATAATTCTATGGAATGTAATAATTGAAGGATATAATTAGTGTCCGACCGAAACTGGACTTTCTACCGAAACCAAAACCGAAACCGAAACCGAAAATGATACCGATATCTTCGGTATCTGTCTCAGTTTCGGCCGAAAACGAAACCGAAACTTTTTTAGACATGTTAAAAATCTATTGTTTACTGAAATTTGGCTTATTTTTTACACTTATACAGACAGTTAACACGTTTTAAATGAAATAAAACAAAACAATAATTGTGAAATTTTTTTTTTTACATTACTGCTATAAAAGAAACAAAAATTAACAAAACATGTTGACTATTTTTTGGAACAAAATTTTGCAATAAACAACACTTAAATTATAAAGAAGGACCTCATTAATTGAGTATATTAATTTTAATTGCGTTTACAATCACAACATTATTATATATTATAGTTACTTCAATCTAAAAAATAGTCAGAATATAATTAATATAATAAAATATATTATAGTTATTTAATTATATTCTGAATATTTTTTAGAACAGTAACGAAATATTTTATACCGTCACCTATGAATCAAAAGATAAACAATTATTTAAGTTTTTATTAGTCAGGTGAGATGCCCATCACATAAAATAATTAAGCTACTCAGCACTAGATGGCAGTTTACGGAGGTAATCCAATTTTAGTTCACAAATTTACCGCCGAAATTCAACAGCTTATAACAGCGCTTGCGCAGGATATCAGCCATTTGCATTTCTGACATGGGTTCGAATCGGAGTTCCGCAACGGCCTGTTTCCGGTCGGCGTCCACCGCACGCCGCTTTGCCGGGAGGCTTTTTACAGAAATCCATCGATATCTCAAACATCCTACCTAAATAAACACAAGAGGTAACTTTTATAACTCCCGCCTAACATTATTTACAATATACACCCTTAATTTTATGTAGATATTGTGTACATTTTGTTATATTAGTAACGAGGCACTACGTATCTCCAGTCTACAGTCTTTTGCTGTCTAATGGTCGTTTAATTAGTGCTAAATTTACGAGAGATTCGCATCATTAGGTACATACTTATCAATACTATGTTCCTTGGAAATGTTCTCTCTACAAAAGTAATAATCTTGACTATTTCATGAGCCGCTTAGTGCTTGACCGGTTTCTGACGTTCCATTTTGTTTTTCAGAATGAAAGGTTGAATCCTGACAACACACGATAATACACGCGCGTTGACTTCAACGCTCCACGATGTTTTTATATAACCTCACTTTGCAACGTGCTACGGCCATCACGCATGCCGTCCACGGGAACTTCTCTGGGACCAAAACTCAGGAGATTCTCATCTCCCGAGGAAAAGTCCTGGAACTGGTCAGACCAGACCCCAACACGGGGAAAGTTCACACCTTGATGACCGTGGAACTCTTCGGAATAGTCCGCTCCCTCATGGCCTTCAGGCTTACGGGTGCTACCAAAGGTAAACTGGTTTTTATTTTATTTTTCTAGTTGTATTCTTTCTAATGGATAACCTAATCTATCAAAGAAAATAGGGTAAAATTTCCGTACTCCGCTTACTTCAAATAAATGATATTTCAATTTATCTTGATTACAAAAATAAAACTATATCTGGGCGTTTTTTTTTCCAAAATTCCATTCATTACGTGGTTCAAAACAAGGTTTTCCATGTTTTGTTCAATGATATTATCTGTCTTTGTCATAGTATGATGTGATGTTTGCCATAAGGTTTCATGTCAATCTAAATCCGCACAAATTATGTATAACGCCAACTATGAACCTATTTTGTGCGTAATTTTCTTTCTCCCTGGTGAAAATAGTCATTTCCGTTAACCAAGTCAAGTCGTTTGACAAAGTATTATTTCAATAATTTGGGCTTATTTAGAAGTAAGCGGAGTATGGAAATTCTACCTAACCTGTAGGTAGTAAATTGCTTGCATGTTTTGTCTTTAACATGGTCTAATAACCCACTGTAGAATACATTTTCAAATGCTTGCTTTCTTTTATTTTGATTACTTGTTTTGCGTAGCATATAAACCTGTAGTTTTAACATCTTTATTTGTTGCTGTGTGATGTTGTGCACTTTCGCAATGCGTCTTACGTGTCCAAGAGCACAGATGCTGAAACTCAAGTGCAAAAAGTATAATAGTCAACTCGTCGCCTCTGGCTGTGCTGAGTGCACAACTGGATTGAACTTGTGTGGCACAATACTCCAACTGTCACTCAAATTTCACTAAATACACAATAACTTCATATTAGATATGCAACCCAACAAATGCACAACCCAACCTCTTGAATGCCCACCTTACCTCATGGCAGATACACAATCTAACCTCATGCCAGATACACAACCTAACCTCATGCCAGAAACACAAACTAACCTCTTCCTGACATCCGATTCAGCTGAAACTCGGCAGAAAGACTTGTCTAAGACGATGCATTTCATCAACTTCCATTTCTCTGAAATTGGCTACCAGCCGGGCCATGTGACAGCCTGTAAATCAAAAAAAAAATCGTAATTTTGCATCAAAATCAACACTTTTCTCATGAATTTGTTCATTTCCAGATTATATAGTTGTGGGATCAGACGCAGGAAGAATTGTGATCCTTGAATACATTCCCGCCAAGAATATCCTGGAGAAAGTTCACCAGGAAACCTTCGGGAAGTCTGGATGCAGGAGGATCGTTCCAGGACAGTATCTGGCCATCGATCCCAAAGGGAGAGCTGTTATGATTGGTACGCTATAAAAACAATCAATTTATCAAAATATGTATTTTTTTTAAAGCTAAATGATGCTACTAGTGTTCCGTGTTTCAACTGAATACCTTGACGAACAACCTTTTACACTTCTGATGCAAATTCTTTTAGTACTTAGATTATTTCACAACTATTCAAGGTACTGATCATTTAGTTTGTTATTGTAGGAGCCATCGAGAAGCAGAAGTTGGTGTACATCCTCAACAGGGATGCTGAAGCCCGTTTGACAATATCTTCACCCCTCGAAGCACACAAGTCCAACACCCTTGTCTACCACATGGTTGGTGTTGATGTTGGGTTTGAAAACCCCATGTTTGCCTGCTTGGAGATTGACCATGAGGAAGCTGACAATGATACTACAGGTAAAATATCTTTTATCTTTAAATGTGTAATGAACTTTCTCCTCATCAACTTGGCAAAGAAATTCTCTTGTATTAATAATTATAAAAACCTTACATTATGATTAAACCTATGGTCCGTGTTTTTGAATGACAGTGATATTATTGACCAAACTGAATGTTTATCCACAAAATTGATTTTGTTCAAATTTAAAGATTTCCAAATTATAATGATAATTTTCTCTTTCAGGTGAAGCAGCTCATAAAACCCAACAAACCCTCACATTCTACGAGCTCGATCTCGGCTTGAACCATGTCGTCCGCAAGTACTCTGAACCTCTTGAGGAGCACGCCAATTTCCTAGTAACCGTTCCCGGTGGAAATGATGGACCTTCGGGAGTGCTGGTCTGCTCTGAGAACTATCTCACCTACAAGAATCTCGGAGACCAACATGACATCCGCTGCCCTATTCCCAGAAGGCGAAATGACCTTGATGACCCAGAAAGAGGAATGATCTTCGTCTGCTCTGCCACCCATAAAACCAAGTCTATGTTCTTCTTCTTGGCTCAAACCGAACAGGTAAAAATGAATACGTTATTTTAGATCTTTCGCAATCAATATTAGTTTCATCATTATGATTATACCTATGGTCCGTGTTTTTGACTGACAGTGATATTACTGACCAAACTGAATGTATAAAATCAAATTATATATTATAACAATAATGTTAAAACACTTGTTCTGATTTGCCATCTGTTTGTTCCCAGGGTGACATTTTTAAAGTAACCATTGAAACTGATGAAGATGTTGTGACTGAAATAAAGCTAAAGTACTTTGACACAGTTCCCGTAGCTTCTGCTATGTGCGTACTAAAGACTGGCTTCCTATACGTTGCAGCCGAGTTTGGCAACCAGTAAGTATTTATTTTTAATGTCTTTCAGCAGTAGTTGTCGCATATGAGACCATTATGCAACGTCTATCGTTGGATGATGTTATTTTTACATAATGCAATATTATCATTTCTCTGAACCAAGGTTTATCTCATTTCAATGAGGATTAACACACTGAGATGAGAAATACATTTATTTCTTCTCTTAATAAGATGTATGTGTAAATCGTTTGAATGCTAACAATGATTGTTCTTTCAGTTACCTTTACCAAATAGCACATCTGGGAGACGAGGATGATGAGCCTGAATTCAGTTCCGCCATGCCGCTGGAGGAGGGGGATACTTTCTTCTTTGCCCCGCGCCCTCTAAGGAATCTGGTGCTTGTTGATGAAATGGATTCCCTCTCACCCATATTAGGTGTGTATATTTATTCCGTATCTCAAATAACAATTCACTTTTTTTAATTTAAATTATAATATTGTTATATCAATATTAATATAACACAATGGTGAAGAAATAGAGAAAGACATACTTTTAAGTTTTTTTTAAGTCAATGAAGAAAACTAACTTTTGAGTTTGATGCAGGAGTTAAAAGAACTTTGAATGAATGTCGATTAATTCTACAGAAACCAAAATTAAATATTTTTTACACTTGTGGCCTAATAATTGTTTTACCCACTAACATTACAGCATTATGATTATACCTATGGTCCGTGTTTTTGATTGACAGTGATATTATTGACCAAACTGAATGTTACAAATCTTCCCTTTATAAAATGTTAGCAGATGGTCAAGTTTTGTAGATTAAATAATGTCTTATTTTGTTTATCACCAGCCTGCCAAGTGGCCGATCTATGTGGCGAGGACACTCCTCAAGTATACCTGACCTGTGGCAGGGGTGCTCGATCTTCTCTGAGGGTGCTTCGCCACGGGTTGGAGGTTACAGAGATGGCTGTGTCTGAACTGCCCGGTAACCCCAATGCTGTGTGGACCGTCAAACGCAACAAGGATGGTTAGTATACATTACGTGATTATTATATGTAACTTGTTAATTGTTGTCATTATATTTTTGGTGAACTTTCAAAATCACTGGACACGCTTTAGATACAAATGTTTTTTAGTAAAAAAAAACCTGTCGTGTAAGATCGTGGCCGCTATCTCATGACAAAAGCAAATTTTGAATGCACTATTTTCCACTGCCCCGAAAGCAAAAAGTTGTCTTATAGTCATTAAGGTGAATCAAAAAATTTTTCTTAAAAATATTTGTACATAATATGTGTGTCCAGTGTTTTTGAAGTTTACCATATTTTTTATTTGTAACAAGTAATCCCCAACTTTAGAAAATGACTGATTAATTGTTAACATCAGTTGGGGATTGCTTGTGGTATGCATATTTTCGAACAGATTTATAGTTTAAATTTTATTTACTTATACACTGCTTTGAGACTATTTCCATTTAGAAATAGCCATAAAATTACTCCCAAAAGTTACAATAATTATCGTACAAATAACTTACTTACAATAATTATCGTACAAATTCCCTTTGGTAATTTAGCAAGTTACTCACTGTAGTGGTGATCTCTCGGGAGCTTGCAGAGTTGAGTAGTAGTTTGATAGGGAAGTTTCCAAACCAAATATTAATAAACCATGGTCGTTGGATATGAAATCAAACACCAGTGGTTTTTATTTTCAGACTGGGCCGCCATCATTCCTGTTAGCTGAACTGAAGAGGTAAGTTCAACCCTCCACGGATGTCTGCCGATGGGAATATTGCAATCAATTAACACTGCTCAATTCATCTGCGTAATCTTTAAAGTAACATTTTTTTAAATGTAATCTTATAACTGAAGACAACTTGTATTCACGCAAATAGGGCAAGCCTACGATTAGAGAAATATTTGAAAATAATTTTACCATTGAAAACTGTTTTGTTTTAAATTATGTGGCGAGCCCAGAGTCACTGATTTGTCAAATAAAAGATATTATCGGTGCTAAGGGTCTCGTAGATTAAAGTCCTTTAAAAGTATTCTGGAATAGTTATTATTCTGCTTCAGATTGCTATAAAGGAATACAATTATTTTAATTATATTAACTCAGGTGGTCTTCAGTTTAAAGAAAGTGATGGGAGAGCCTTGTGCGATTTCGGCATCTCTTATTTTCAATGTTCCGCTTTTGTGTTTCCAGAGGAATACGATGCTTACATCATAGTGTCCTTCGTGAATGCCACCCTTGTGCTGTCCATTGGAGAAACTGTGGAGGAGGTGACGGACAGTGGCTTCCTCGGCACCACACCCACCCTTAGCTGCCACGCCCTGGGCAATGACGCCCTGGTTCAGGTCTATCCTGACGGCATCCGCCATATCCGTGCTGACAAGAGAGTCAACGAGTGGAAGGCGCCGGGAAAGAAAACCATAGTCAAATGTGCCGTCAACCAGAGACAGGTGGTCATTGCGCTGACTGGAGGAGAGCTGGTCTACTTCGAAATGGATCCGGTAAGCACTCTTCTATGTAACAATTTCTCATCTATCAATGCTCACAAAATGTGGCAACATCTTCAATAATGTTTTCCCATCAACGCTACAGAACGAAATTCCATTCTGAATCATCTGTATTATTTTTAAATGGGATAGATTGATGACTGCATTTAAAACACATGCATGATCAAATTGATTGACTTGTGTGTACCTAGGTGTTGTACAACTTATTCAAATACTTTAGAAACATTGAATTTAATATTTAATGAGATTTTTATTTTATTAGCGTTATTTTATTCTTTCAGACCGGGCAATTAAATGAATATACGGAACGCAAGAAGCTTTCATCAGAAGTTTCCTGCATGGCGCTAGGATCTGTAAATCCCGGAGAGCAGAGGGCGTGGTTCCTGGCTGTTGGCTTGAGTGATAACACTGTGCGCATCATTTCACTCGACCCGTCTGTAAGTTGTTGATTTGATAAAAAAGAAATGATTTGATAAATAATAATATTTTCATGATGAGACAAGGACACCACTGAAAAGTTTTGATTACAACCACCAAAAGCGTTATTCAAATTTATCTGATGATCAACAGAAACTAGATTATTATTTTGTCATCATTGTCAGAAGTTTACAATACATTCATCTTTATTCCAGGATTGTCTATCTCCCCGCTCTATGCAAGCCCTCCCAGCTGGTGCAGAGTCCTTATGTATAGTGGAACAGCCCCTAGAATCGGGATCCAAGCCTGCCCTCCATCTCAACATCGGTCTGTCGAACGGAGTGCTGCTCAGGACCACCCTTGACCCTATCTCGGGAGACTTGGCCGACACGCGCACCCGTTACTTGGGATCCAGGCCAGTCAAACTCTTCAGGATATCGATGCAGGGCAACGAGGCCGTGCTGGCCATGTCCTCCAGAACCTGGCTGAGTTATTACCATCAGAACCGATTCCACCTCACTCCACTCTCCTATGAATGTCTGGAATATGCTTCTGGATTTAGCTCGGGTAAAAATGATTAATTATTACACATCTATCCACTGTTTGTATTGCTTTATGATTCCCAGAAATGGCGAGCCCAGAGTCACTGATTTGTCAAATAAAAGATATTATCGGTGCTAAGGGTCTCGTAGAGTAAATGATCTCTTAATTACGCTGGATTAGGCTCATCTTAATACAGATACCAGAAAGAGAAACAGTTATTTGTTTCTTTCCATTTATAATTACTAATCTTGGACAATTACTAATGAGACATATCTTTAATTTCCAGAACAATGTATGGAAGGTATTGTCGCAATTTCCACCAACACCCTTCGAATCTTGGCGCTGGAGAAGCTGGGTGCTGTGTTCAATCAGATCTCCATCCCACTGGATTACACCCCACGAAGATTTGTCATTAATCCTGATAATAATCACATCATCGTTGGAGAGACGGAACACAATGCCTATACTGAAGAAACCAAAAAACAAAGAAGGTATGTTATTCCTCTAATTCAATAATAAATAGTATCAAAAATCTGTTCTCTGGAACAATTTTATGACTAAATATGATGACAAAACTCACACGAAATTGATTGTCCAATGATGATACCCCTGCAGTTCTGACAGCTATTCCCCCTCACCCAATGATATTCCATATGTTAATTAATGGTTTCTAATTCATGCCATTTTTTTTGTTCAGATTGCAAATGGCCCAGGAGATGAGGGAGGCTGCGGGCACCAGTCCGGAGGAGCAGCAGCTAGCCGGAGAGATGGCAGAAGCTTTCATTCAGGATGTTCTGCCTGAAAATGTATTCTCTTCTCCAAAAGCTGGAGCTGGTGAGTACTTCCTTTTTTGCGGATATTACGTTAAACTCACTTAAAAAAAAGATGTGGCGAGCCCAGAGTCACTGATTTGTCAAATAAAAGATATTATCGGTGCTAAGGGTCTCGTAGATTAAAGTCCTTTAAAAGTATTCTGGAATAGTTATTATTCTGCTTCAGATTGCTATAAAGGAATACAGTCCAATTTTCACAAGAAAATTATATTTTAGTTCCCTTACCAGATTACTAATATTGTATGCATTTCCTCCAGGTATGTGGGCATCGCAAGTTCGTGTAGTGGATGTGGGTGCCGGCAGTACATTGCAGAAGATCCCCATGGCCCAGAATGAAGCAGTGTCTTCTCTTTGCCTGGTTCGCTGGGCCCCACGGGGAGAAAGCCCCGCTACCCACGTTGTAGTGGGCGGCCACATAGACATGCACCTCTCTCCCAGGACATGCGCCCAAGGATTCCTAGATGTTTACAAAATCACAGGCACCGGAACCATGGAGCTTCTCCACCGGACAATAGTGGACGGTCCTGTGGGGGCTTTAAGCAGCTTCAGCGGCCGTGTTCTGGCCGGAGTGGGAAGAACCCTCCGCCTGTATGAACTTGGAAGAAGAAAACTTCTGCGCAAGTGTGAAAACAGACACGTGCCAAACCTCATCATCGACATCCAGGCCATGGGGCAACGGGTCTATGTGTCAGATATCCAGGAGAGTGTCTTCTGTGTGCGCTACAAGAAGAGGGAAAATCAACTCATAATCTTCGCCGATGATACACATCCAAGGTAATTCATTTTACATTCTTAACAGCTCATTCTGAGTGAAAGAAGTATGACCATATTTGAGTTGATATTTTAACGATGATCCAAGTTCATTTTACATTGTTAACCGCTTGTTGAGTGAAAGAAGTTGAATTCCTGCTGACTGTATTTGAGTTGATATTTTAATGATGATCCAAGTTCATTTTACACTGTTAACCGCTTGTTCTGAGTGAAAGATGTTGAATTCCTGCTGACCGTATTTGAGTTGATATTTTAATGATGATCCAAGTTCATTTTACACTGTTAACCGCTTGTTCTGAGTGAAAGATGTTGAATTCCTGCTGACCGTATTTGAGTTGATATTTTAATGATGATCCAAGTTCATTTTACACTGTTAACCGCTTGTTCTGAGTGAAAGAAGTTGAATTCCTGCTGACCGTATTTGAGTTGATATTTTAATTATTATTTATTATTTTAACTTTATGAGTAAAACCTCAAACTGTAATATTTAATTAAATGAAGACATTATGAGCGAAACTCAATCGAAAATCTGGAAACAGAAAAATCAGAAAAAGATATTGGCACCTCTGGGACTCGAACCCAGGACCTCCCTACTTTCCGGGTTGGGCGCTCTTATCCACTGAGCTAAGGTGTCGATATCCAATTCGGTCACTTTTAACTGTACCATACTTCGACTAAGAACCACCCATATTATCTTCATTTTTCTTAACGCATATTTTTTTTTTATTGGCTGCCATCTTTATGAATGATTGCAAGATTCAACTCGAACTAAATGCAATCTAGATGGTGTCTGGATAAATTATTATCCATTTTATTTAATGTGCGACATCTATTGACTCTTCTGCAAGTCTGGGATGAATATTATTATTTATTATTTTAACTTTATGAGTAAAACCTCAAACTGTAATATTTAATTAAATGAAGACATTATGAGCGAAACTCAATCGAAAATCTGGAAACAGAAAAATCAGAAAAAGATATTGGCACCTCTGGGACTCGAACCCAGGACCTCCCTACTTTCCGGGTTGGGCGCTCTTATCCACTGAGCTAAGGTGTCGATATCCAATTCGGTCACTTTTAACTGTACCATACTTCGACTAAGAACCACCCATATTATCTTCATTTTTCTTAACGCATATTTTTTATTGGCTGCCATCTTTATGAATGTTTTACACCATCTGAAATTTTACACCATCTAGATTGCATTTAGTTCGAGTTGAATCTTGCAATCATTCATAAAGATGGCAGCCAATAAAAAATATGCGTTAAGAAAAATGAAGATAATATGGGTGGTTCTTAGTCGAAGTATGGTACAGTTAAAAGTGACCGAATTGGATATCGACACCTTAGCTCAGTGGATAAGAGCGCCCAACCCGGAAAGTAGGGAGGTCCTGGGTTCGAGTCCCAGAGGTGCCAATATCTTTTTCTGATTTTTCTGTTTCCAGATTTTCGATTGAGTTTCGCTCATAATGTCTTCATTTAATTGATATTTTAATGATGATCCAAGTTCATTTTACACTGTTAACCGCTTGTTCTGAGTGAAAGAAGTTGAATTCCTGCTGACTGTATTTGAGTTGATATTTTAATGATGATCCAAGTTCATTTTACACTGTTAACCGCTTGTTCTGAGTGAAAGAAGTTGAATTCCTGCTGACTGTATTTGAGTTGATATTTTAATGATGATCCAAGTTCATTTTACACTGTTAACCGCTTGTTCTGAGTGAAAGAAGTTGAATTCCTGCTGACCGTATTTGAGTTTTTAATGATGATTCAATTATTTTACATGCTAGACTAATGATCAGCCATGATTAGTAATATTTCTGATGTAGCTTACTTAACAGCTTTATCCATTGAAATGATTTATATAATTACAATAGAACTAAATGGTATTTTCATTTCCAGATGGGTGACCAACACTTGTGTCCTGGACTACGATACGGTGGCCAGTGCTGATAAGTTTGGCAATGTGGCTGTTCTTCGACTACCTCCCGCAGTTTCTGATGATGTGGATGAAGATCCAACTGGAAATAAAGCCTTGTGGGACAGAGGTGATTATTTTTTATTTTTTCTAGCTATTGTTAAATAATTTAGGCACTTGTTTATGATGATCCAATTATTTTTACATGCTAGACTAATGATCAGTCGTGATTATAAATTTTTCTGATGAATTTGTTGCAATTCTCAATTCATACTTTGCTTTGAAACAGTTGATTGAAATGAAGTAATTTTTTTTCTCAGGTTTACTCAACGGTGCCTCTCAAAAGACTGAAACAAGCAGTGTATTCCACGTGGGGGAGACTGTCACCTGGCTGCAGAAGGCCACTCTCATCCCCGGGGGCTCAGAGGCCCTCCTGTATGCAACCCTAAGCGGAGCCCTTGGGGTGCTCCTCCCCTTTACATCTCGAGAGGATCATGACTTCTTCCAACACCTGGAGATGCACATGAGGAGTGAAAATCCGCCCCTTTGTGGGAGGGATCACCTCTCCTTCCGAAGTTACTATTATCCTGTGAAGGTAATTATTTTTAATCGATTTGTTAACATTAAAGTAGAATTTATATCAATGAATACCCATCCACAGGGTAGTCAGCGGATGCATTTATCCTGAATGCATAAGCGTTAAACTCGTGGTAGATAAATATTGGATGTATCTTCTTATCTAACTGATCGTTCTGATTGGCCAAGGTATCTCGGAGATCTCTGATACGATTTTCCTGAGAGTTGAAACCTCATTATTTAGATGTTGTTTCTTAGTTTTGGAAACTCACATCTTTTTTTTAACACTAAAAATTTCTTAGCTTTGTTGACAATATAAATATTTTTTGAATCCTTTTATTTCCAGAATGTGATTGATGGTGACTTGTGCGAGCAGTTCAACTCTCTAGATGTCGGGAAGCAGAAGGCCATTGCTGGGGATCTGGAAAGATCGCCGGCCGAAGTATCCAAGAAGTTGGAAGACATTAGGACGAGATACGCTTTCTAAACAAATCTAGAGACACCTAGACTGCTCTTGTACATAATATGTTCTATATTCAATCATTTCATTATTCCATTCTGTGTTTCGTTTGTCATTACTTTTAAGTTTTTCATCACAGTAAACACAAAATTTAACATTGTGATATTAATTTTTAGATTTTGCAAATAAAATTTTCATAAGTGATTTATTTTGTTTTGTTTCCTGAATCCTTTTATTTATTTATTTCTATGTATTACAGTATTTACCTATTAATTAACATTTTTACATAAGAGATCAATTTTGAAAACATTTTTACATAATATATTTTGCAATTTTATTATGTTGGGTGTAAGGTAGGTTTGTGAAGGTGAAACTGTGGATAGGTATTGTATGTTTCGTGAACACCTCACTAGGAGAACCTGTGCCGAGGTGTTTACGTGTTTATTTATGTTTATGTGTGACAAGTATTTATGTTTTGTAATAGAAAGTTTTATATGTATTTTATTTTATTTTTTTTAAATTTTAATAGTTATTGTACATTGGTTATTTAGAAGAGAAAAAAAGTATTTATATATATTAGAAGAATATAAAAAAATATATTTATATATAAACATACACATCCATATAAATACATGTACATGCACACATGCATATATAAATACTTATACATACGCATACGAACATATTTATGTTCTGTGTTTGAATAACATTGTGGACTGTGGTCGACCGATGGTATAGTGCCAATGAGCAGGCAGATGGTTGTCGTACTCAGTGCACAGTGAATCGTATGGCACATTAGCTCTTCATTCATTCACCTGCATATTCTGCAAGCAACCCAAGTATGTGTGCCACTATTTCCAACCTAAGGCTCCACTGGCGATTCGGGGATCATGGGTTCAAATCCTGGCTTACGCAAGTGAATTCTACTTGATTAATTTGTGTCATTTTACAATTCATTTAAAATAATAGTATGGTTACTATGGCTAGTTCCAGAATTGATGATACTCGGCGTCATCCGGTGTGAGACCAATCAGAATTGAAATTGCTTTAGCCAATTTTGGTAATCAGCTACTTCCCTATTTTCCTCTTTCCACCTCCTTCCCCTCCCCACTACTTTTAGCCTCACAGCATACCTAATGCCAGTCTCACTGGCTGCAGATAGTTGGGGCTCTTTCACGGCATTAAAAAAATGGAAGCTCCATCCACCATCTACACGTAGGTAGATGAGGACCAAAGTTCGTGGAAAATGTATGTAACAAGGTAATTCATGGAGGGGGTAGAGTGGTGATTGGCTGGAAGTCCGCTTTCTGCAGGAAAATTTGAATTTATTGCAATAAAAGTGGTGTCAATTCAATTCAATTAATTTTTATACTTTTAAAGACATTACAAAATTTTACATTTTAATTCGTTTTTAAAATACATTTGTAACAGTGGTAGATAAAACTATAAAAGCATTAATAGAGCTTGCCTTTTAAAGGCAGCTTCACTAACGCTAAATATGTCGATATCCGAATTAATTCTGTTTAAAAGTAAAATTGCTCTCCCGACCGGCATGTCCATTGTTGGCAAGTTCGTCCTGCAAGCCGGAAGATAGTGCAGTCTGTGCTGTCGGTGGCGAAGATACCCATCGGGAACATAGAAATGAATGCTCTCCATGATAGCTGAGTTTTCAAACCATCCGCAGATCAATCTGAAGAAATGCGTAGCAATGTGTACATTCCTTCTGACCCGTAGATGGTTCATTCCGAGCATACCCAAAAGAAAGACGGTAGGATAGAGCCACGGATAATAGCCATACTCCCTCATGTATAGAAATCTTAGAAACTTCTTCTGAACCCTCTCCAACATGAGGGAATATTTTACTTGGTGTGGACTCCAAATTACCGACCCACTTTCAAGTCTACTCCTTACTAAGGAATTGAATAAAATTTTGAGAACCCGAGTTAAGTGACTCAGAATGCATTTGCAATGTTTTTTTATAACGCGTTGCCTGTTTTGCATTGGTAATATTGAACTAATTATTATAAAATTCTAATTGTTTAAATTTTTCTAATAATTTATCAAATATTTGAAGTAATTTTCACGTTCTGTGTAAGTTCTATTGAAGTTCTGTTATTTTATCATTTATAGGCCATTAATTGTTTTTGTGTTTAATTCGTAGAACTCCATTTAATTTTTTAATTAAATATTAAAAAGAAAAGGGGGCAGCCCGCCCCGGGCCTCCGGTTCTGGGGCCCCCCAAACGCCTCCATGTTCCCTTGATCAAATCCCAAACAAGACTTTAATGCACCGGGGCCTAGTCTCTATCTTTCACAACGTCCGTACGGCAGGTTTAGCTACGTCACAAACGCATATTAACCCTCCTCCTATAGTGCTAAAACTTCCTCGCGCTTCAGTACCGTACACTCAGTAAATATGTATATGTGTTGTTATTGTTTAATCCAACATATAAATGTATTGCGGAGGAATACCTAAAATATGAACTCTATTTTTAGTATATTTACAGAAATTATAGACCGTTTCCGTTTAGTTGACAGCACCCGCTACTGAAGGTTAAACCACAAACGTGCTGGTTTGTTAAACCGAAAGATAGAGAGTAGGCCCCCAGGACACTGTAAAAAAAAATTTTTTCTCTCACCAAAAATTTTAAAGAAATTCGGAAAATTGGCGGAGATACAACATTTTATGTCATTTTATATGAAATCGTTTTAAACAGTTTTTATGTTGAATTATCCTTCAGCAAAACTTGAACGCGTTTTCATCGAAACTACGTTTTTCAACCTGATTGAACAAATTTCGTCGAACGATGGTCTTGCGATCGTACACTTGCAACTGTACAGGACGGTTCCGATGAGAAAGATTAATTTTGAATTAAAATAGTGCCACAAAATAAGTACCTATGCTGTGTTTGAAGAAAATATTAATTATTCTCCACACCAGCATTTTAACATATCGATAACTCAATATCGATTTTATTGCATTCAAGATTTGCTTCGATCAAAAATGCTCAAATACGTGATGATAAAACTATTAAAATGATTTTTGAAATGAAATACTTTTTGTAATTGTTTTTTAATCGTAAGTATTTATAATTTTTTCAATAATGCCTAAGCAAAATTAGAATGTATTTTTTTTATGTATTAGTTTGTAAGGCCGTAAATGAATAGACAAACTGAAGTATTTTCGTCACAAAACAAGGGCGCGGATCTTTTTTTTAACGATTTTATTTCAACTAAAATTAAAATTCTGAAAAGTAGCTTTCCAGATAATTCATTTATTTTACTGCATATGATTTGAAATTTATGTTGTATAATACAACATTTTGCTTGAAATTTTAACAAATCTGACAACGACCTACAGTAAAACCTTATTGTAGGTACTAAAAATAAAAATATTTTCTGAAAATTATAAAAAAGGTTTTGCTTGATAAAAGAACAGTCTTTCGAAATCAATTTATATATTTTTTTGTGCTAATGAGTCAAAACGTCCAAAATTTGATTTAAAAATGACTTATTTCCGGTTGTGTCTGGTTATTAAAGCCTTGTTTAGGATTTGGTCAAGGGAACATGGACAGAGGCCCGCATGAACTGAATAAAAAGCTTGTAAAGTGCGTGAAAAATTCCAAAAATAAATTTTAATACCATACTTCGACTAAGAACCACCCATATTATCTTCATTTTCTTAACGCATATTTTATTGGCTGCCATCTTTATTAAAATATAGTTCAGGTTTGAATCTTGCAATCATACATAGAGATGGATGGATGGAGAACTTTTTGCAACTGTGGCGACAATAGGCTGCAGCACTGCTGTCTGCGAATCTAGTTTTCAACATTGACTGCAATCAATAGGCCACAGAGGCTGTCAATGGGTCACGAAAGAATGGCAGGCATGGTGTTTCTAGCATTTGTAAAGAAAAGAACTAAGTCGGTTGATCTAAATCAGTGATTCCCAAAGTGGTCTACCTGGACCACTGGACCTCTAGGGGTCCATGGGAAACCAGACGGGGGTCCACGGGAGACCCGACGGGGGTCCACGTAGGCGCAATAAAGAAATGGGGGTTCACAAGTTGTAAGTGGGGGTCTACGAACTTATTTCGATTGAGACCCATCCCGTGCCCTTATTTAATATCTATTTCCCATCCTACCCCCGGTCTCATATCCTATTACGCCCCTCCATAACAAAGCTACTGGCGTACAGCGCACATTATTGTATCGGCTATGCATGAGATCTTAAAACGCCCAGCTAGGCAAGGGGGGGGGGGGGGGGGGGGGGCGTAATGGGATATGGGCATACTGTACTGGGATGGGAACACGTCCCCTCCATCGTGACAAATATAATCTCGAATACTGGTCTATTTTGCCCCCGTTTGAAAAAGTAATAGATCCGGTACTGCTCCGTTGTGACAGACCACACCTTGCCATTCAATATTCAGTACAACGCTTGCCGAATTTTGGGAATATGGTAGAAATGTACCAGCAGGGGGTCCACGTTCACGAACAGTAAAATTTTGAAAGTGGTCTACGAGAAAAGTTTTGAAACCTCTGATCTAAATGAAGTACTTCGTAATTTTAATGATATGTTGAATCGAAGAATTCGATTGTTTTAAGGAAGGACTTTTAATTATTTTTAATTTTGTTTTTATTCTGTAATAATTTCAAATTATGTTTGGTACTTAATATAAACCTTAATAAATGAAAAACCATTGATGCTGCAGTTACTTTTCTGAAACTGTTAGCAATGATTAAGAATTACCTTGTATATAATTACTTATTATCTACCTGGTGAAAGAACACAAGGTAATCCTTTAACATTGTTAAATAACTAAATGTTTTGATCATCCAATTAAGTATTGCCTCACACATGTACGACGAAAATCGATTCACCAGATCAGATCAAGTTACATTTCTACTTGCGCCCTACCTGTAATTACCGCTGCCCTATCTTAAATTCAACTCTGGCTAACCCTGACCCTGACCCTGACCCTGACCGCACAGCATCCCTAAAGATGTTATAGACCCTGGGGTATTCAAGAAATGGGGAATTGAAGAACTTACCTCATAATTTTTTTTCATGACTTCACCCCAATGGAGTGTTCTAGTCAATACCTCATACTTGGAGTCCTGGTACCTACCTTGATGTATGGCAGTGAGGCATGGAACTGGGAGAGGAAGGATGAAAGTAAACTGAATGCTGTTGAAATGAGATCCCTGAGGCGTACGTGTGGTAAAACCATGTATGATCGTGTGAGAAATGTGGAGATCCGCAAAGAATGTAAGGTTGATGTAAGCGTAATGAGTAAGATTAAGAAAGGGACCCTCAGATGGTTTGGGCATGTAGAGCGAATGAACGAAGAAAGTAGTGTAAGAAGAATATATGACGCAAATGTGAATGGTAGAAGAAGTCTCCCGAGGAAGACATGGCACGATCAAGTGAATCAGATACTTGAGTCGGGCCATGTCAACAGTCAGAATAATAGAAGAGTATGTACGAGACGATGTATGAATGTGAGTGAAGCAAAGAGTGTGTGTCAGGACCGAGTTGTTTGGTGGTCCGTCCTCTCTGCCTACCCCTGCGGGGAAACGGCGTGATGGTTAGTTAGTTGAATCGAATTAAGAATTATAGATATTTTAAATAAGTACCTACGTTAGATACCAAATTCGATTGATTCAAGTAATAAATGATATTTTACAAACAGTTTGTTTTCGGTGTACGTGGTATGACAGAATTGAATTTAATTTAATTTTTATTTATAAATCTAATAATATTCGGGAATGCTTGAGGGGGAGGGGACATGGGAGGGAAAGGGGAGGCAGAAGGAGAACGAAACGAATAGGAGAAGATACGCAGGAAGAAACAATTACTTTATTAGTGGCATTGCAACGCATGCCGGGAGGTCGTTAGTAAATTAATAATAATTAAGTAGCGAATGTCGAGAGATCTCTATCATGGAAGGTTAACTGTCATTTCTCTGAAGCTCTTATGCTGCATATACATTTGCGAACCGAGTCGCGAACCGAAAAGCGATGTTTCACCCTGTTTGCGGTTGCATCTTTCCTTTCCCATACTTCGTGGTTCAGTTCACGTCTCGGTTCGCAAATGTATTTACAGTCTTATACATCAGTTTAAAGAAGAATATTTTGAATGTATTTTTTAATCTGTCTTCCCACATATCGGGAACACAGATTAAAAAAATACACATTCCCGCATACTGAATCTATACTCATAAATGCGAAACTGCGTGTGTTTGTTTGTTAAGCTTTCACGCATAAACCAATAAACCGATTTTAAAGTTCTAAGAAAGCTACATTATATGCGAGTAATATAGGTTATATATAATGGTAAGTTCTGGCGTTATGTAATTATAAATATTAATATGTATATTATGTTTATTATACGTTTTCTGTCGCTAACAAAAGCGAGTTATTGATAATGTCAGAAAACAAATCGTTACCGTGGAAACGATGTTGTTATATTTGCGGGAAATATTATTTCAGTAGTTAATGTCTATCTATCTATATAAATAAAAATGAATCTCAGAAATGTTTGTACGCGCTTAACTTCCGAATGACTGCTCCAAATTGAATAATTCTTTTTTTTACTACTGGTGAGCTCTGGCATTATGAAATTTAGGTGGCACGCGAGCTGTTTGAAAACTGAATGTACCGGGAATGAATGTATGGAATGCGGGAGGGGGGGGGGGGGGGGGGGGGGGGGAAGGAGGGTGGAGGGTAAAGGGGGAGGGGGGATAATTGAAAAGTGCAAGCGCTACAGTAATTTCCCCTTATGCGAGCGAAGCCGCGGGTAAAATCTAGTACCTAATAAATGTAAAGTAACAAAAATCATAATTGAAAATTGAATCCATTGCCACACTATAAGTTTGCGATGGCGTTAACATGAACTAACGCTATTTCTTTATTTTTTGATCTGGCAACCACATCTTCTATCGTTATGTCATAGACGACAGCGCCCTCGTTTTTCGCCAACTTATACGTATAGCACTGTATCTAGTGATTGTATGTAACAATACAGGCTTTCTTGTATTTCTTTCCACAAAACTTGGATGTGTTCCACTTCTTTAAGTGAACTAAACAAAGCAAAGAAGTTGGTTTTGACAGGCTTATTATAAAGGGGAAAACACCGTTCAGGAAGGAAATAGACTGCTACAGTTTTGAGAATGGTTAGATTCAATTAAATTATAAATAAAGCATCTGATACTTATTATTTTACTAAGCAGAACTGTGTACGTACCTACCTACAACGTACCTAAAATAATATCTTCGTAAATAATTATTATCTTCCATTTCTTTGTAATGAAAACGCTTGCCTAGCATAAACTGCAGGAAAATAAACATATTGGATTCAGATTTCAGGTAACCCCTTTCTCAATAAGGTTGCTGAATGCTGGCTTCATCCCAACAAAATAATACAATACTACCTTGCAATACATACGTACAGCTATTTATACATTTAGTGGCGCCATGACAACAGTAATAGTTGTGTACCTACCCAAGGTGTTAAAATTCAGTCGGGATTGCAAATTAATATCGATCTAAATATTTGTTTTTATTCTAATATACTAACCCACCTATAATGCACCGGCTTATGTTATAGGTACGGTATAGGTAGGTGCGCCAACATGCTAACATAATTTTTTGATGTGAATACCACACAAGAGTTCCAGCCGCTCCCAATCACCTGAAGCTAGTGACACTACGGCTTTCCCAAATGGAATATATTGTATGGAGTAACAGCTTGTGGATTTTCCTGTAAAACAAATATTGACCATTTTTGTTATTGTTTTTGGGGTGTTATGCCGTGTTTCGCTAACTCCTTCTTTAGCCAACGTTTCGGACAGCGTTACAGTGTCCATCATCAGGGCAGATGAGCAAATGATATTGGTGGGATGGGGTTTTTATGGATTTCAATTGCCTCCGTAATTAGGCGTGCTCTGTAAGTTTTGGGTCTTCCCAGGACTTCAGGAACAAATCAAAAGTAATGGCCGGTTTCGATTAAGTGCTCGGCGATTGCCGATTTGTCAGGGTGGCCAAGTTTACAAGCACGAAAGTGTTCCGAAATCCTTTTGGAGATCGTTCGCTCTGTCTGGCCTACCTAGACCTTGTCACATCCGGAACAGCTGAGTTTATATACTCCATCTGTTTCCAGAGGAAACTTAGTCTTTGCCAACCTCAGTAGGTCTTGGATTTTTGTCGTGGTTCCGAAGACCGTCTTGATGTTCTCTTTTCTCAACAGCCTGGCAATTCTGTCTGTTACATTATGGACGTAAGGCAGGAAAGCGCAGCCTTTTGACTCTTGTTCACCCCTGTCTTCGTTTCGTGCTGATTTGGCTCTTATGATTTGCCTTGTCTGCCTTGCTGGGTATCCGTTACGCTCCAGTGCATCGGTGAGTTAGGTCAGTTCTAATCCGAGTTTTGCCCATCTGCCCTGATGATGGACACTGTAACGCTGTCCGAAACGTTGGCTAAAGAAGGAGTTAGCGAAACACGGCATAACACCCCAAAAACAATAACAAAAATACTTTTTGGCCGTGAAAACCTAAAAACATACCAAATATTGACCATGTTCAATCAGTGCTAAATTCATTGGTTAAATTATTAGCAGAAAAAAATTTATACAAAGAAAGGCATAATATTCCATACTTTTATCAGAGTCTCAAAATTCTTTCAGTGAGAGCAATTCTGTGAAACAAAATTATATTTCAGCACATAAATAACCCTTTATATATAAACAGGCTGTAACAAAAGCATAATACTCGCTTTAAGTTTAATGAAGGACTAATTGTACCTAAGCATATAAATAAATATGGACAAAGAATGTTAAATTACATGATTCCCAGTTGTTTAAATGTGTTACCTGCAGAAATTAAACTCTGTGCCCAAAACAAACAATTGGTGAACTGACTGAAGACTTGGCTTACTGAAAGAAATATTTTGTATTAGCTTACGATGACATATTATTCTAAAGATTTTAAAATTGTCATTAATGTTTTTCATAATTTTTCTTTTCTCCATATATCAGCAAAATTTTTAATTTTTATTTTATAAAATTGTAAAAATGTAACTATCAACTCATTATAATAAGATTTTTAAATGTAAAGAACCCGTCAGACAAAATGCTAAAAAGCAGTTTATCCGGATTTTTAGTCTTAAATTTGTGAAGTATATAATTTAAATAAATAAAAAATTGTGAAGCTGAAGGTAGTGGGGTAGAAGATTGAGAAGAGTAAGACGGGGAAGTACCTGGCTATTCAGATCTGGTCACCAAACACGGCTAAAGCAATTTCGAGCAACGTTTCAATTCTTAATGACGGTCTTACACCAGAGCAATTCTGTGTATATTTCACTCTGTAACGTGCCGCATGTATATCTTATATTATTTTAATGGATTAAATTGTGAAATAACTCAATTCAATCAAATAAATTTTATTTGCGCACCCTGAGATTTGATCTCGCGACCTTCGGATTGCTAGTCGAAAGCCTTAGGGGCCATCCCTAAATTACGTCATACATTAAGGGGGTGGGGGGAGGGGAGTAGAGAAGTGTGACAAGGGGTATGGGGGTCATCATGGGGGTCATCACATGTAAAAATCTTAAATTATTAAAATGCAAAGAAAAATTAGATGTAAAATTGCAAAATATGTGATACACTAGGGGGGAGGGGTCTCACAAATGTGACGAGGTGTGACAGGGACGGGGGAGGGGGGGGGGGGTAAAAAAATCAAAAATTCGTGGGACGTAATTTATGGATGGCCCCTTACCCCTCGATCACAGAGACGTGCTACTGAACATATTTATAAAGCCTGTGTTGAGGTTAACAATTCTACAATTTGACAAAATAACTAAAAAATTATATAATTATTGAAGAACAATATTGTTGTACGTTTCTCACAGATTATGAGTACCTATTAAACTGAAGGCGACAGTACATTATAATGTAAAGATGTAGGGCGACCATAACATTGAGATTTGATTTAAAAAAATATTTTATTTTAAAAGGATTAAGATAAAAAATAATAAAAATACACGTATAAAATATATTGTGCTATTAATTTGGCAGGAGAAAGATAAAAAAAACAGTTTAGACAAAATAATATGCTATTAATTTTGAACGGATAAAGTAGAGAAAAACAATTGGCAATCCTCGGCTAACACAAATAATTTAACAATCTTTTTAAAAGTGCTCAAGGATTTAGATGACTAAATGTGTTCTGGAAGGCTATTAAATATGATTGGAGCCTAAAAATAATTTGTTTGACCGAAAGAAGATTTAGTTTGAATTTCCACAAAGTTCAGACTAGAGCCAATTCTAGTAGTATGTACGAAATATCAATATTATTTAAAAATCCACAAAGCGTTTGTGTAATACATAGCTGTTTAACGTAATTTGTTTTGTGTAATATATAGCTATTGATGGAATTACATTCCTTATAAAGTAAATGAGTGGGATATCTGAAAATTTTTATTGAATATAACTTTAAGAATCAGTTTTTGTGCAATATTAATTAGTTTTATATAAGTCTTTTGGCAGGATCCCCAGCTTACTACCCTATAACTAAGTAAAGACTGGATTTTTGCAAAATAAACCGTTTTCAATTTTTTTTGTCTAGTTTATGTCCGAGTTCTTCAAAGATATAGGTAAGTTTCCTAGTATTATTTATAACATATTGACAAGATCATTACAATTTAAAAAAAATGTTTCTATTTAATAACAGAATATGTACCAAATGTACCAAATGTACCGAAAGCAGTATCAAGAAATTAGTTGAGTAACGCAAACAGGAACTGAGCTGCAACGGATATTATTTATTCATCGTGATGAAATTTAAGTAATTATATAATTAATCCTTGCTGAATACTAGTCAGTATAATTTAGCAGGAATAATCAAACAGGCGAAACTAAATACATATTTGTCAGCTTTGCTAAACTGCAATTTCAACTATTCCTTGCAGTCATCCTCAACTGTTGGCTGACAGGGAGAATTTTCTTGTGGAATATAGTGTGTTATTTATATGCGAAACACTTTATTTTACTTTTTTAAATTAAATGAAGACTACATTAGCGAAACTCAATCGAAAATTTGAAAACAGAAAAATTGTCTTCATTGAATAAGAAATATTGTCTTCATTTAATTAAGATATTACAATTCGAGGTTTTACTCATTAAGATAAAAATAAAATTAAAAAAATTGGTTGTCTGTAAAGTCGGTTTACGGACGACGAACGCTTAGGCCGAACGCTTGTTCCGCGCTCTCGCTTGCACGCTCGGCTCGTGATAACGTCTTATAAATCGATGAACGCCGGCTGCACTCACGAAAAAGCATGACTCATTGTCACGTTCTGCCTGAGCTGAACGTGCAAACGAGAGCGCGGAACAAGCGTTCGGCTTAAGCGTTCGACTTGTGACGCATCTATCTCTCTTTCACTCCATCGTTATTAATAATAATAATAATAATAGTGTTTATATAATAATAATATAATATGACGTTATCACGACTTTACAGACGACCAATTTAAAAAAATTCTAAATAGCTATAGAGCCCCTGCGCGCTTTACACAGAGTTTTTCGAAAATTGGTCGTCTGTAAAGTCGTGATAATATGACGTTATCACGACTTTACAGACGACCAATTTAAAAAAATTCTAAATAGCTATAGAGCCCCTGCGCGCTTTACACAGAGTTTTTCGAAATCAGAAGTAGACATTATTTTGATATTTAAGACATTATTTATTTTGAACGTCAAGTGCACAAAATTTTATCAAGAAGTACCAAAATTCTGCTTTAGGGTGAAAAAAGGGGATGGTTTTTAAGATTCATATTCGGACAGTGACTTTCCTGTTGCTTTGAAGGTCAAGTGTTAAAAAATTTCATAAATATCGGAATAAAACTGACGTTTTGTACATAAATCAAATCCACGCCGCCCGCCCGCCACAGATACTGTCTATTATATAAATAGAAAAGGAATTAGATGTAAGTACATTTTGTATAAAGAAACGTCACTATGTCAATGACAGTTCTTTTTTTAAACTTTCTTCAGGCAGGTAGGTACCTTATTATTGAAAGCTGAGTCAAAATTGGCCACCAAGTCAATGTTAGCCGTCTATGCAACCTTAAGGCTTGCTTGAATAATAAAGTCAATGCAGCAGATATTCTAAACCGGAAACGGAACTTACAAACAAATTTACAGACATTTCAAATGGCAAACGGCCGAATTAAAAAAGGATTTCAAAAAGTAAAAAATCTTTGAACCCAAGTAAGCTGGAAAACTGATTATATCGTGGTGGCTGAAAAATTAAATTGAATCCGAGACCATGGCAAAAGTCTGTAGTTCCAAGGAATGCAAAGGGCTGGATGTGTTGAAAGAATGCCAGATGAAAATTCATAAATCATGATGAAGTGGCCTCAGTGAAAGCAACCCAGAGCCATTGGAGGTTTTCCACTACATACCCGCCCCGGTATAAGTAACAGATGGTTACTCCTTCAGGGCTCTCACTAGGACTCTATTTTTTTTATAGAACGACTCTACATTTAACAACCCATAGCCAGAACGATGAAGAGGTGGATGGATTGTGTGGAAGAGGGCTGTATCAGGGCTGGAATTACTAAGAACTGGAGGACAATGCCAGAACAGCCATCACTCAGGATTAAAATAATTATTTGTGTGCGCCAGTAAGTAGAATAAGGCATTTTTAGTGCATGACGATGAAAATTGATTTCAATAACATAGCGTGGTTAATTTTGTGATAATGTGTTGCTGTATTTTTTTTTTACATTAACTCCACCCTGGAGGCCATCTTTGAAGATGCTGTACGTCCCTCTTACAACATGGGTCTTGAAGAGACCCATGTTGTAGGAGGGACGCAGTGAACTTGGTTAACTTAATATTGTCAAATCAAGTCAAAGCATTGAATTTTTTCGGAGCAGACGTACTTTTCGAATTCAATTTTTCGAAATCAATTGTTCGAATTTTAGTTTTTCAAAAGACTAATTTTTCGAACAGCAACTATTGGCTGAAAGACATATTTTTCGAATTTGTTAAATAACTTTTAAAATATGTATTTCACTTGTCAAACTAACGAGATACTGTCAGACGTACCAGTTATAGGTTAGGTTGTACGTGTTGTATAGATACTTATATCAATTCGAAAAACTAGTGTTTCGGTCGATTGATGTTCGAAAAATATGTTTTCGAAAAATTGAAGTTCGAAAAATTGCATTTCGAACAATTGAAATCGAAAAATCGATTTCGCAAAATTGCAATTCGGTCAATTTACATAGACCCGAATTTTTTGGCGTAAGTATGAACTATTTTTGTCAGTCATTACTCAAATTAAAATAATTTGTTTTATTCACTTCTTCATTTCTTGAACTTTATCGAAACCTTGTTCAGGCTTTGAATATCTTCTTTATGAACATTTTTGTCTTTATTTTTTGTCATTGCGTAATTGTATGTAAGTACTTTTCTTTCGCAGTCTTCTCTGCTTTTTTCTATTCGTGTGATGTTACATTATAAATGAACAATATTATAACAAATAGAAATTTTTTGATCATTGAAGACAATGTAAGCGACTCTCAAGCGAAAATTTGAAACAGACAAATCAGAAAAAGATTCGGTCAAGGAATTGAACCCAGGACCTTAGTCTTGCCGGGACTCTGCTCTGAGTCCTTTTTGAATTTTCTTTTATCTTCTAAACTTTTTCTGATTTTACTATTCCAAATTTTCGCTTGAGTTTTGTTAATGATATCAATCACAGAATTGATTTCATTTAGCTTTGAATACCTATCTATGCACATTTCACTACAGACCATACAAAGGATTTACACTCTAATTGACTTTTGTTGTACCAAAATGTGATACCACCCACAATTATTTAGAAAAGATATTTTTCTATCTAAGAATTAATCTCACAACCGTCTTGACATGGTAAAATTAATCGAACTTTGATCTAGGTTGTCGATAAATTTTTCAGGTAGGGACGAGGTGATTTGTGGAAATTATAGTAATAAACAAAAAACACTCGAAGATATCACAAATGAATTCTTAATCCCTTAATCTCGGGTAGAAAATATATAACATTGTTGAAAATAATTTTTGTTATTTATGTAAATGTTGTCGACCCCCTTTTCCGAGCATCGTGGCGGGAATTCCAGATTAAGCGGGAAATCATCATTCAAGATCACTTCTTCGATTTGCATGAACTCTTAGAGATTCCGCAGACTCCTCACTCCTGAGCGTCTAATCACAGTACGAGAGGCGAGAGAGGCAGACGTCGAAGTCTACATAGACGGGAGACGGTAGACGTTATACGTTAGACGCGCATTTCAATCCCAGGAAACAGAATTTCATAGCATCGTTGCAGATGGATAATATTATGGTGTATTGACGTTCAAAAGGAATCCAATTTGTAAAGACAAATACGGAATTCGAAACCACGCTTATAAATTACTTCTACCTACCCGATTTCATTCCAATCAATATACACTCGTATGTATATATATATATATATATATATATATCACATTTTAATTTTCAATGTTTTTTTATCGATGTCCAAAAATGTGGGTCAAGAATGTCATCTATTAGTCTTATTTAAAAAAAAAAAACTAAAAATGATATCACCAATTAGGTACCTAAATACATGTTGTGAAAATATTATTCTGGCAGAAAGAGCTGTGCCACTTTCACAAAGTCTTAGCTAAAGATGGGTGAGTTCTGCGTTTTGCCGGAGGCCTCCTAGACGTACTTCCTTTTAAAAGTACTCGGGTTCTAGGAGCAGATCTCGAGGTTCGAGTTCATGGGTGCGGATTGGGTAATGGGTGTTGTTGCGGCTACTGAGATGCGCGGGTTTGGCCGGAGCCGTACCTCGGAGCCGGACCCAGATAGATAATGAACAAGAACTCGAACCCGGACAAGAACCCTCACGACTCGCGAGCGGCGCTTACGCAGACACCGGGACGCGTATTTCCAAAACCGCGGCGGCGACTGAAATGGGGTAGGGTTTGTTGTGCAAAATCTCCTTACAAACACTATACCGGCTAAAACAAACGACCGCAACTGATGTGGGTTAGGTTTTATAAAGTGATTTTGCACGACAAATCCTATACCGTTTCAGTCACCTACGCGCTTCGTTGAGTGAGGGTGACGACCGTAATTATATACATGTAAGCAGAGAGGATAGTACGTACATTCTCTCACGGGTAACGCATAAAGCTCTTTCATACTTTTTTTGTTTTAAGAAAATGATTTTGTTCCGAATGGGCCCAATAATGTAATACTTACCTGTGTTTCCATTCCTTTCCAGAGTGATAGTTCTCTCTTGTCAGCGCCCTGGTGATAGATTACCATTCAGAATTGAAATAATGTTGCTGGAATGATTTTAGTCGTGTTCAGGGAGAACAACTTTTATTCAAACAATTTAAAGTCAGAAAATTAAGTGCATTATACTTCTGCAATGCAACAACCATGCAACAAATTTATAAAGATAATATTCGAAATAAAGTTCCACCCTTTAAAAATTTTTACTTTTTAAATTTTTTTTAATTCATTACCAGAAAAATTAGAAACATGAATATTAACATAAAAGAATTAAAAACTTACCTTAAAAATTATACTGAAAACCTGAACTGAATAATGTCAAATAAAGCCAATATAATAACACCCCCTGCTTATTTATGGGGGTACATCAAATACAGCTATTATGAAATTGATTACTAATGTAATTTATTTGAAATTTATGTATCTTTTTGAGAATAATAATTTTTTTTTTAAATATCTAAATTGCCAGGTATTAACACTTTTCACCTTCTTCTGCTTCCCTTCTAGGCAGTTGGGACTAATTATTACTAGCAACTAGCGATGTGTAGGTTCAGCTGGAGTGAGCGCTTGAACCCGGGTTCTTCGCGGGAAGCGGATCTTACCCCTACTCCTTTTTCAAATCGACTACTCCCAGAGAACCCGGTCCAGTACTTGCACCCAAAACCGCGCGGCGGTCACGGTGGTCCGAGCCACTCGCACTAAAGTCGCGGGTTCGCCGGCACAGATCAAACGCGTCGGAGTCTTTGTGAGTCGCATCTTTCGTAAATCGGGAGCAGGTCGCGCGTTCGAATTCTTTTGCGGGCTCCGGCTCCGAAGTCCGACTCCGGTGGAACCCGCGTATATCGATCCGAGCTGCGAGTCGGGAGCAGGTCGCGCGTTTGAGTTCTTTTGCGAGCACCGATCCGAGGACCGGCTCCGATCGAACCCGTGCGTCTCGGTCCGAGCCATTCGCGAGTCGGGAGTGGCTTCCGGCACTCCAAGAACTCAAGTACTTTTAAAAGGAAGCACATCTCGAAGGCTTCCGGCAAAATGCAGAACTTACCCATCTCTAATTATTACAACTTAAAAAATCACTCGAAGTAGCAACTAAAGATGATAACCAGTAACCGCTTTAGTGACGACTCGTTGCTTTAAAATATACAAGCGTTCAAGTAATCACATTTTAAACAAGGCGATCAGAATCTAACCATTGTTTCGCTCAGTGCATTATGCATCTTCCTGTTCTAATCAGATGCACCTTATCCCATAAATGCAGGCTGCACCCGGCGCCGATGCACAAAGCCAATACCCGCGGAATCGTGTTTCCATCAATGCACGGATTTCCTCTCAGAGATGGCTATAAATCTCCAACCCTTTGGATAGTTACAAGCAATTTGATACAAGGCCCAGATAAAAGAGAGCGTCGGCGTCGGCGTCGTGTGCCGGGAACGAGCTCCGACTACGGCCAAGTATCCAGAAATGAGATTTTCAAGTACAAAGGTACGCTATAAATCTTAGCATTTTCAAGCTTCAAAAATATTTCAGTAATAACGATATAGCTCGTATAAGTTACGTCCTCTCAGCATGAAAGGCTACGATATGACATTACTTTCTAGGGGTTGGCTAGGTACTCAACAAACCTAGGTACCACCGCCCCGGGAATCATTAAATCATTGTTGATAAACAACACGGTTATGGATAAACAACACCTCTGCTTTGTGGCGAGCTACGTTTGTTGCCGTCTTAGTAGGTGTGTTTGATTATTTAGTACGAGTGTCCTGGTTCGGGATGTTAGCAGATGCAATTGCCCACCAGCTGCGTGGCAGGCCGGATTGAGAGACTGGTCGAGTGAGACCATTTGACTTCTCCAGCAGGATTCTCTCGTAACATCGCCTTGCACCGCAGTGGATGGAATCATATGTCCATCACTCCTGGAACCCTAGATACCTTCCCACCTCTCATACGTTTTCGCTTCCCAGAATCTCCTCTCCTTTCTTTCCTCAAAAGACCCTCTACACAGCAAACCCACAGATGACATATGCCCTGAGGGGAATAATTTTACCCGGAGCATCCTCTGTGGAGCTAATGTAAAAAAATAAACCTACGTAGGTACTTGCATACATAGATTTAATTATTTTATTATAATTACTTCTTCAATTTACATATATATTTTAATATAATCTTCTATATATATTTTAACCCTCTGTTTTTAAGAAACTATATGTATAAAAACTTTTTTTTTTTAAATTAATAATTTTCTAATAACTATGCTAATCCCCTGGCTCCGGACGCACAGGAGTAGTTAAAAAAAAAAACAGTAAAATAAATAGCGTCACGAGTAGAAAGGCTTTAATCGACGACCGGACAACTCAACATTATGCAACTTCATCAATCCTTTAAAAAGTCAGTAAAAGCAATGAAAAAAAAATATATGCAGTTCCCACGCGGTAGAACCCTCAGAAAACTAAAGTAGACAAGATTGGGGAATCTATGAAGCATTGCAAAAAGAGGAAATTGATTATTCTATCTCATTCTCTCGCAAGCTAAATCCTGTAGACGTATGTATTTGTCCCTTTTTAGTGTCGCTTCATTTTATCGAGTTTCGAATCAAGGTTATGTGTTTTTTTTAAATATATTTTTTTAATGATTTTGTTTTTTTTACATTACATAGCTCCACACAGGAAGCCCTGAGGAAAATAATTCCTCTCAGGGCATCTTTGGGGATGCTGTATGTATCCGCCCATCCAGACTAACCTAACCCCATGAACCCGGGCACCCTTTTTAAATCACCACTTGGGGTAGAGGTGTTGGTTATCCAATAAATGGTTCCCGGGGAAGGGCAGAACCCGTAGGTACTCGCTTCCTAAATTGTACATCATGGAACCGTTTTAATTATATGACTACCACAGCACGGGCATTAGCCTAGTATGGTAGTTAAAAAAATAACAAAAAACTGTAACATATAAAAATTTATGAGATAATAAAAAAAATACTATTAAAAAATTGTGATATATTATAATAAAAACAAATATAAAACTTTTTTCCACTTCAACCCTTAAGTACCGACGTGTGGTCTGACAAACAACTCGAGCTTTCGAAAAGTCTAGTTGCCTGTGTTAGCATAGTAGTATTACCCTGTACTTCTCTTTACCCCTCGGGTAGTTGCCCAACAGCGTTCGTGGAGAATGGCAGTGTCGAAGTGTGCGATTTCGGTAAGTTATGGCTGTTATAAGATCGTGAGTGGTCTGTAAGACCACACGTCGGTACTTATGTAACTTTTTTTGGCTACGAATTTTTTCAGATTATATGGATTTCCTCTTTTATTTTTAGTCAAATGTTACAATGAATCAGCCAGGATCTTCGGGCATGAAACGAGTAACGTCAATTGAAAATAACAGTGATCCTGTCACTAGGAAGAAATATGAAACACAACCTCATTCCAAGGGAATTGAGCTCGTCGATAAAAAGAGTTCTTGGATCAGATGCGCCAGAAAACGTAAGGGAAGAAAATGAAATGGAGGGTTACCAACCTATCATACCTGTCATACGTCAAAGCTAAAATCCAAGAATGCTTACAAATGTGACACTTCGAAACATGTGTGCTTCATTGCAGCGAGCCTGTATGCAAAGACTGTTTGTAATATTTGAAAGTTCCTATAACTTTATGCGCCTTGTGGTTTTTCATAAATCTGCTAATTATTTATGTTTTCTTTGTTTTCATGGTTTATCTAGTTATTTAACATTAAGAATAATTTATTTTTGAGAAAAAAGAAACAGTTTACGTAAATTTTTATCGAGATTAAGGTATAAGTCAATTTTTTATTAAAAAAATTCGACGTCTGTGATTTAAATGCTTATAATTATTAATAAATGCGTAAATCTTTATATTTTTTTTTACCTAAGCAATTAAAGACATATAAACAATATTTACAAGCAATGTTTTTAGAAAAATACATTTATTTTTAAAATTAAAACTATGGCGGTCTGGCAGACCTCACGTCGGTACTTATGTAACTAAAACGGCACCTCGGTACTTAAAGATTAGGTTTATTGACCGTAACCTGTTTCAGCTCGCTAGAGCCATCTTCAGACTGGTACAAAATATTCTTAGTCTACGGTTTATATACACAACATATGAGGGAGGGGAAGCGGGGTGGTCTAAAGGATTTTAATCAATTATATTAATTACATTTGTTTCTAAAAAGTTTTAGACTGTCGAATTTCTAAATATTTTGGTAATTCCAGTGGGCTCACTTCAACATTGTTCATGGAAAAACCTTACAAATAATATGAATTATTAATGACCTAATTTCATTGTCAAATTGTTATTATATTTATGATACTAGGGATTTTTTAATTGCTTTTTGAAGGGATACATGTTTACATTGGATTAGGAATGGTCATTATATTAACTAAATACATATTTTTATTTTCGAAATTATTATGAAAATTACAATGGATATAAGAGTGGAGACTTAGCAAATGATTCTAATTGTTTATTCATTAAAAATTTATGGTCTATTTTTTTAGTTAAGCGGGAAATTTCTGAAGATTCTAGTGTATCTTGAAAAAAATTTGTGATTTTTAGAAATGCATTGAATTAGTACATCTCTGGTTTATCATCTTCAAAATGAACAGCAACGCATGTATATTTCACAAAACATGAATTATTGTAAATAAAATGTAATTTCCTGGAATGTCAGATAAACTCGACTGTGAGCCTTCTATCAAGCATAATAAATTCACATTAATATCGTATTAACATGAAAATATGGGATAAATATAAGGTAAACAAGATAAAAAGGAAGAAACATTTGTAAATATTTTTATAAGGATTAGGGGTAGAGACCCTCCATTAAATATGACAGATTTTAACCTAATAAATATTCCGAAAAGATGGGCCTGTGGAAGAGAATATTAAATTTAGAGTAAAAACACGTATTTTTTCCCTGATTATTGTGTACTGAGGAGGGTCTGTCCGATTTGTGATGTTTTGTTAATTCATATGAATATGAAGATAACAGCATTTCACTGTCCATTTTATTTTTGACTGAGTAACTAAGTTCTGCTTTAACTCGACCGGTTTGCATTTCGTGACTGTAATTATGTTTGGGCGTTCTGCTTCCATTGACGAAAATCCGCTGCATCCACATTATTATTCATGTAAGCCATACTTTTACTAGAGGGCTAACTTTGGCTATGGTTCAGTAAACATTATTTTTCAAATATGAAATCGTCGTTTTTATTTAAAAAAATTTATTCGCATTTTTCAATATTGTGGTACCTGTCTGAAGAAAGTTGGAAAAAATAAATGTCATTGAGATAGTGACGTTTCTTTGAAAAATCAATTTTTTTATTTTTTTTTTACATTAAATAAATGGTTCATTTTTAAGTAGGCAAACATTAAAGTTCCTACTTAGAAATCTTATGCAGAGGAAATTTTGGTTTTGATTTATTAAATAAGGGCAAATTAGAAACATCCTTTTTTGAAATGTCATTCAACCTGTAGTCGCGAAAGGCGAATTCGGGCTCCGCATTTCCAACTCTGAAAATCGAAATGTCAAATAAACTCATTTTTCGTTGACCGTTTCATAATAAAATTTCCCGTTCAAATCAAATAAAGCTTTTATTAAAATGATTGTTATTCATTTTTTTAACCCTTAAGAACTACACTGGGTCCACGCGAACCCGACCGAAAAATACATTCTTCTCTCAATCTACCGTTGTGCATGCAAAACACCTGGTACCTTCTTTACTTATCACTGCGTTTGAACCAATTTGGAAGCAGGACGTTATTTGTCTTAGTTTTAGAGATATTTAACAAGTGGGTTCGTAAAAACCCAGTTAAGTACGAACTGGTGTAGTACGAAGATACTATTATTAGCTGATAAACATTTTAAGGTAATTTTGGTTCATAGCTTATAAATAATCACAGCAAACTGATTATGGATGAACACATTGAAGAATCTCAAACTTCAACATAAAATTTATCTAGGAGGGGTCGGCGCAAATTTTGCAAACTGATAATAAACAAGGCACAATATTGATACCGAACTCCAACGTGAACTTTATATGTTCGTGCAAAAAAGCTAATTTTTGTTATATTTTGGAAATGTGTAGGTACTTTTATTTTACGGTGAATACCACAAGCGCCCCAACTGTTCCCGTCTGGAACTAGTGAGACTGTGGCATCCCCAATTGGAGTATGTTGTAAGGCTGAAGGTAGTGGGAAGGGGAAGGAGATGTGGAAGAGGAAGCTGACTATTCAGATCTGGTCACCAGACACAGCTAAAGCATTATCGACTACCACAACACAGGCATGTGCCTATTATGGTGGTCGAAAAATCCCCAATTCATGTAACAAACAATTCAAAGAATAAAGAAACTTAATAAAAAATTTTAAAAAATATCAAGCAACATTTCAATTCCAAACGGTGGTCTTACACCAGGGCGATACTGAGTATTTGTTCCACTATGAAAGGTAAGTTTTTTAGTTAAATTAAAAACTTTTAATGAATGTATGATCGTATGAAAAAGTTGATTACCAACTAAGCTTTATTTTTTTTGTATTTCTTGGACATTAACTGTGTAACAATTTCTAGACATTTTTTATGAGTTGAGTTGAGTTTTAATTTTCAATGTTAATTTATTACTTTAAATTGGTTGTTACCAGATCATATTTCACCAGCTTTCTACACAAATTCCAAAATAATAAAATAAATTATTAATAACAAGGATGTTTCTAATCAATTCGAAAAAACGGAAAATACCCTTTGAATGTAATGATTGTGACGCATAGTATGTAGGTATGACTGTTAGAAATTTTAAAACTTGAATCAGGGAACATGAACTTTGTTTACGAAATAATAACTATTCCGAGTTTGCTAATCATTTAATAGAGATAGGCCATAGCTTCAAAAAGAAACAAAAAAAAGTTTTAAAATTCCAATATAAATACATATTTTAATTTGTGCGTTTTAGAAACCTTAGAAATAAACAAAAAATCAAAAATTAATCTAGTTAATACAATTATAGCACCGTGTAAATCACCCTTATGAACAATGTTTTCTTGTAATGTTGACTCCTCTAACCGTTTCTCTCCTCCCCCAAAATCACCCCTCTCACTACCCCTACCTAATTAAATCAATCATTCATTCAATTAAATTGTACTTGTTTAGAATTTTAAGTTGGTTTTAAGGTTGCTAGTGATTGACACAGATGTGTCGAAACCGGCATTAGAAAATTTAAAGTAACAAATGTACATTGATAATTAAAACTCTTCAAAACAAAATTATTATTGCCGGGGTGCGTAAACGTCTGATTGAAGAGCTTTTTCAAATATGCTAACGTTTATTAAATTGCCAAAATTACTTAACAATTTTTTATCTTTTCTTAAGTAGGTACTTAAATTACCATCAATATCACGGGTCCGTATGAACCCAGTGTGGTATCGGCGTTTGGCGAAATGGAGTGTAGTTTTTAAGGGTTAAATATGAATGAACAGGTGAGTATGTTTTTCTGGGAAGGTACAAACACACAAGGTGCAATTGTTAAAAATAAACATGACTTTTGGTATATGTACCAATTATGAGTATTCAATTTACACCCCATTTCATCTGAAAATTCTAGTTGTAAAACAAACAAGAAATTTTCTTTTAAAATTCAAAGTGCGTTTTAATTTAGGAATTGACGTACGTAACGATATCGCTTCAGTTCCCCGAATTAATCAAGAAAGTTAACCAATTATTTGTTTAACCCTGAGTACACCACAGTCTCAAACGAATATAAATCAAATTCTTCGTATTCAACTATTATTTATTCACTAAAAACAAACCATAAATTATTAAATATTCAATCCATATTTTACCTAGAATTATTCACCAAATACGATGTCTGTAGAAGAACTGTAAGTTCTTGACCCGGGACGGAGTTCTCAGGTTCAAAACCTGGCGAGGGTGATCGGACAACTCAGAATCTTTCCAATACCTCCTTTCGAAAAGCCATTAAAAGTAATGAAACAAAAAATAGTTTTAATAGGCTAAGTTAGATTAAGTTATAAGTTAATTTTCTTTATTTTTCCATAACTTTTAAAGACTTGAAAGCTTCGACCAAGGGGTATACTAGGTCAATGCTTGAAAGTAATGTTGCTATTGCACGATGATGAGTTTTCATGGAATCAAATAAAGCATATTTTATTTATATAATTGCGTTACTAATATTGTTTATTGGCACTCTTAGTATGTTGAGTTGGAATCATGAGCATGAATAGCAGGTGGATTTTTTTGAAATTTTTCAAAGACAAAAACCTTATTTTCTTAAACTATGAATACTGTGACCATCGTACTAAAATTGCATACTTTTATTATTTTCATTCATAATTATTGATTATAAAAACGACACATCACCGAACATTCCGAAAGTTTCCAAATGGCTATAAGTCATTATGACGTAGAAAACGCTACTAGCTGATAAGACGGCTGTTACCGACGTTGGAGGGTGTGAACAATGCCATATTCACGAGCAAATGTTTCAAATCAAAAATAACATATTTTAAATCGTTCTAAAAAAATTATTCGTCAAAATGAAAATAAAATGCAATTGTTATCATTATCACAACTTTTTTCTTAATTTTTTTTTCGACAGTAAAACATGTTTGAAAATACTCTATTGATAAAACGCTAGTAAAACAGTCGCCTGCAAAGCGGACAAACACAACTTGAAGTCGGCTTACTGGGGTAGGTGCCTATAAAAGATGCTGCGTAAATGTTTCTCTTGCGGAAACGGCAAGCTAAGGGTTGGTTGACTGCCTGTAGCCGGTGTGGGAACTAAACGTGAGGTAGATATCGCACAGCGTGAGTTTTGTCTCCTAATTACTCAAATGCTTTGTGAGAGTTATATAACAGGATTAATTAGCCGCATTTACATAATACCATGAGAGAACAGGACGTACAAGATAATTAAGACGGAAATAACGGTAAGTGTCAATCAGTAATATTATTCATTAGGGTAATAAATAATTAAACCATCTAATATTATCGGTTATGATTTCAGGTTCTCACGGTATGTGTAATAGAGGTAAAGTGTGTTTTCAGAATATCTATTTAATTCATTTAATTAGGGAACTGTAATATTTGTGAAGCACAAAGCTTGTATGGAACAAATTTGACATATTAGGTATTCACGGCCAAAAAGTATTTTTGTTATTGTTTTTGTGGTGTTATGCCGTGTTTCGCTACCTCCTTCTTTAGCCAACGTTTCGGACAGGGTTACAGTGTCCATCATCAGGGCAGATGAGCAAATGATATTGGTGAGAGTGTTTACTTATGTGTGTCGAAGCGATACCGTGCTGCCAGCTTCATTTCTATACGAGCTGGTGTTAGAAAAAATTCAGCATGGTTTTTGCGTTTCATGCTGAAAAAATTCAGCATGGTTTTTTGCGTTTCAGCGATGAAAAAACACAATTCTGTCCGAAAAGTTGGCTAAAGAAGGAGGTAGCGCAAAACCAACAAATAAATCACGATAATATTATGTAGTTACTTCAATTTTATCTCAGGTTACGACTGTGATTATTAATGCCAGTAAACAAACGGAAACGGGTCAGGTTGCGAATGAAAATGGATCGTATTCAAATTTATTATTATTTACTTGTCGATTTAGATTTCAGAAAAATACAATGTTTTGTCGTCTCCCTAATGCGTAAAAGCTTTTCTCTTTTACCACAGGAAACCCTGCTGTTTTCATGTTTGTATTCGATAAACTGTCAACTTGGCACTGGTTGATTTAGAGGTGGTTTTCCTCCCACTAGACTAGACTAAAACCATCCTTCCTGTTTTCTCTGCTGACTTGATTTTATTATGGTCTTAAATTCTTAATTCTTTAAAGACTTGCTTTAGAAAAAACTATTCATGATCAAGTTAATAATAAAATCAACACAGTAAATACCCACATATTCCTCGATAACTACTTTTAAGGTACCTTAAGCACTCTTCTGTTTTACCATTATTATACTATGTAAACTTATTAACTCCTTTATATAATTTTCATGATAATGAAACTACATACCTACATATTGAAACTGCTTGTAGCCTTAATGTAGTTTATAATGTTATATACTGCATGCTTACAATTTACTCCTGAATAAAATATGTATCTATAATAATGTGATACTGTAAAAGCCATCAAGGCGTGTATAAATAAATAAATTTATGAAAACCTTGACTTCCTCCCTTAATACAAGCTTACAAAGTGCATTATTTGCGGGACACATTAGTTAGTTAGTTTTAACTTTACACTGTATATTCCAAGTTACAATAGATTGTAACATACCTATGCGACCGTTTCATCAAAGGGCACTGACTTTTAAGGACTTGAAACACTTGCTCTGAGTGAGGGGAGAAGAAATGCAGGATAATCAAAAGGTACAGTATCCCCTAATTAGACAACGTTGTAACTTAAGCACATTACGACAAGCGAAAAATACAAGAATGCCCACTGCTAATACAGGGAACAGAAAACTTGGTAGGGGAAAATGCCGCAATTTATAGCTTTTAAATCTACGTTAACGAGTTCCGTTGAGTTGTTCTGGGCTGCAGCCCGCAGAGCCAGGATCGCTCTAACGATAGCCAACCTCCGATAGAATAGAGGGCTCCAGAAAAATAAGAAGACGAAATTAATAAAACTTTAAGACAAGGCATTGAAGCGAGCCGATTGTCGCCGAGAAACAAAGGCGGAACACTGCTGTGCGTAGACGTGATTTGATGTATGGGTGTACGATATTGGAGAGACTTTTGTGCTCGCTTTTTCATACTGACAATAGTCCATTGCCCATCTCCATTATGTGTATTTTCTACAGGCATCACAATGAAACACGCTAGGAAAAAAAGTTGTTCTGAAAATTAAAGTGGCTACCAACTTAACTACCTTAAACTACAAACATCGACCATTAATATAAGAGTCTTTAGGTATGATGTAACAATGATTATTATTTCCCTACTCATTATATTCAAGCGTCGCTCTCTGCCGGTAGCTAGGTCGTAGATTATTTTGTGTTTCGTGAATCATTTCCTCACCTTATTTCGCATTTCAGATTTATTTTAGATTGCTTTCAGCGTTAATGAGGCCTGCCGTTTGAACACCGACAATACTCGATTGTGTGGACGCGACAGGCCGTTGTGTATTGCTAATATTATTTTATAGTATTATACTTTCAAGTTCCCGCCATGTGCAGGTGGAATAGTGGTGAAATGATAAATATTCTATAAATCACATTCCATTTTATTTGTCAAATTTCTACTTTTCTGCCTCCTTACCCTCGCAACTTCCCTCAGTCTGCCAACGTACCTAACTCCCAAATTAGTGCCACCACATCCTGAAGTCGGGTGTATTTTGCGCTATTAACACACACAATTATCTTATAAAGGTAAAATAATGAACAGTTGACAATACGGTTCCATGCCAACTGAGAATAATGTCAACTCATCACCTCCTTGGAAGTCATTAAGAGTTATGAAAAAAATAATTTTAAATTAGCCGATAACTCTAACCTAACTTAACCTATTAAACCAATTTTTTATATATTTTTTAATGACTTTTCTGAGATGGTTCTGAGTTGGTTTCATTCCGAGTTGTCCGGTCACCGACAATACATATAGCCCAGGGTACCTAGCATGGTCGATCGTTGTAACCATATACCAATACGAAATTGCCCAAATCCGTCATCTGTGGTCAGTAAGCAATATTTGCGATCATGGTCAATAATTGGTAAGAGAAATTCCAACCGACGATTGACAAATTTTAGCCTGGATTCCATAGTATAAGATAAGTTCCGGTTAGCTGTCAATGTACGCATTTATTTGAATTATGTCGTTCGTTAATCAAAATTACTGGCTTATTTAATTAATGTATTGAACTAACGAAGATTTGTTTATTGAAAGAAGTCATATACGCGATCCATAGACTTTATAATTCAACTAAGATGCGACCAAATTATTCCGTTCGAATTTTGATGAATTAAAGTGGCTGAAATATGACTAAAGAAATGATTAACTAATTAATTCCCGTGTAGTGTCAAAAAGTGAATGCGGACTGCCAATGCATTTTTAGGTTTGTATTTCAATTCAACATTGCCAAATTATTCATATTTTTACTTATTTGTGTTGCCAGCTTATCGAGTTCTAATTTATTCCCCACCAGTATCGGTTCGGCTATCAACAGTGAAACCGTGCTAGGGATATCGAGATAAAATCATCGGAAGTTACTCCTAACGATCCAATATTGTAAAGTTATCGATTTTACCATGCCAGAGCCCCTGATGACGCTACGACCAAGGTATACGCGAAACCAATACACGACATACAGGTTGAAAAACGGGGGCGAAACGGGGTAGCTAGGCTTTGATTGCCATTTGAGATAGTTTGAAAGTAATAACACTTTTTTTTGTCAAATTGTACGCTTACATACTTGTTTATTTACTCAGAATCTACAGCTAAACTAATCTAAATTAATAATTAACATGAAAAATTTTGTCTTTGAAAAAAAGGGATATTTACTCTTTTGCCCCACCCCGCGGGGCCCAATGTTAAATGAACCAGGAGCACATGGGGTACTAATAATTGGCACAGTTCACAGGTGAGAGCACCGTCATCGTCATCACTATCTAGACCAGCACACACCACGTGATGTGGTACTTCCCTGACGTTTTATGAACAACTGCTTCTAGATTTCTCATTTAAAATACTTTTTTCTCTAATCCTCTAATGATGATGATGACCCTTCATACCGAATAGATCCCGCCACGTATCCAATTTCTCCATCATCAATAGCTTGTTTCATATCATCCGCAGACCAGGACTGCCGGCTGGTTTATATTTATGCACCATCTGCAGGTGAAATAAAAGCAATTTGGCCCGGGGCGATGTAACGTCTTTTAAAACACTGGTATTGTGGCTGGAATATTTGATGGCCTTGAATTATCCCTAGTCTTTTAGTCAGACTAAATCTTGTTCATATAAACCTGTAATGTTAATTCCAAATAAAGACAAGTTTATAGTGTGCAGACCTTGGTGTTGCAGAGCAAAAATTAGAATTTGTAAGATTTTTCTCCAACATAGAATCCTAATTGAGCGCACTCTTACAACATCAGCAACTTCATATAGCACAGCACAGCAAAATGAACATTGGGTGCGAAGGTCACGCGTTTCCGTCGTCCTTAGCGCCCCTGTCCGTTTGTTGGTTCCGTCCTGGGTTCCTCCACCTAGGTGCTCGTATTTCAATAAAGTATTATTCCTAAACAAAGTGTCTGTTTTAAGGCGAAGCTTCCCAGCTCAAAAAGAAAAAGATGGAGAGATATGTAATTACGAATGTTGGACAGAGCGCGCTAATATTATCAATGATAAAATTGAAACGAAAATTGTGAAAATACTTAACTTAACTTAAAATAGAGCAAAAATCTCGTGGGGGTTGTCTAAAATAACGTTCAAAGAAACACTGTGAATTTTTTCATACTTTTTTTCAACTTGTTAAATAAAGAGACAGGCTTGAAAATAAAAATTTTCGGAGCGTACTTTGCGATTTTTTTCTATCGAGGGAATTTCATATAATTTGCGTTCGGGCGTGGGGGTTGTATAGATATTATCTTCAAAAATAACATATATTTTTTAAGAGCTAAAACCTTCAAATGTTTAAAGGAGATATGCAAGAAATAGGTAGAAATTCGGGTAGTGGAGGCTTAATACTCATATTATGCCGTCGTGTTTTGAGACCAGTTCCAACCATTCTCCCTCTCGTCTCCTTTCCCTACTTACTTTCTTCAATCTCACAACATTCCCAAATTTCGGTTTCGGACAGTTGGGACTCTAGTGCGGGGTTTATATAAAAAGATATAAAAGTATAAAGCATACATGTCTAAAAATTCTGTTACTAATTAAAAACCCCAATTAACATGTTAGTTTTATAATTCACGGAATACTCTGAAACTATTTTACTAACCCCGCGTTTCCGCTGCGAATTTTGTTTTTTTTTTCTTTCCATTTTTCTTTTTAACAAAAATTTCAGTTTGCCCATTGCTCTCCATCAGATTGCGGCAGTAATTAAGTTTATTACTTGGAATTACAGGAGAAACAATTATGAAATACATATTACACGATTTGCAGGTGTTTTAGGTAATGAACTAACTCAATTGTTTTTCTAACCATTCTATAAATCCCAAAGAAGATAAAACATAATGCTGCACTTAAATTATGAGCTTGCTTGTAAAATTGAGTCATCAATTTATGAAACGTCGTCCAAGAATAAAAACTTCCATATTTCAGTAGTTTTAGGCAAAGAAAGAAAATGTAAATCACCGCATCACAGCATCCTTGCAACGGCGGCGCTTTATCATAATCAATCAATATTATTTATAATGGCGCCGGTGACGTCACACGTCGGATGCGGAAGTCGAGAAAAGTTTTAAATTGAGTGGTCTATATTAGTTTCCGACTAATGCTTCCTGAAACTGAAGAATTTTTCATGCGATAAGCTCGAGTATATTCACTACGCGAAAGTGGATGGAAATAGAAGTCGGTGTAGACCACTTGCCTGCCAGTAGTTATTTCTATACACAACATAGTCTCACAGACTGAAAACAAGCGAGAAATCAATAATTATACTCTCGTAATCATTACAGGAAAGCGATACCGCTGAAACCACCACGTTATACATTTTCATCGATGTCTAAAAACCTTTCCAAAGAGAAGGAAACAAATTGCTAATTTTTAAGTCAATGCTATAATGCCCGAGTATATGAGTCTAGTATTTTATAGCAAGCTATTGTTAGTAACCCAATAAGCTGGTAACACTAGCTACGTGTAGACAAAACTAGCTTTGTTTTTAACTTATTAAGCTAGAGAGGAAGCTAGTAAGCTAGCGAAGCCAAGTGGTTCACTACGTTTGGTCCTGGTCATCTGCCTCCAAGACCTAGATAAACTTCCCCCCAGAACCCGGGAACCCCTGCTAAATCACCAAACGTAGCGAACCATTTGGGGTGACTTATGGCAGAGGTGTTGGTTATCCAATAAATGGTTTCCGGGACGGCGGTACCCACACCCGCCCCCAAATTGTGTTTGACTTTCTTTTAGAAAAAAGTGCAGCATTGCAAAAAAAAAATGTGCGGAATTTACGACAATCGGGATAATAAGGACCACTAAAACATTAAAAAAAATTCAGAGCAACTTTTGTCAAAAGTTGTCAAAAATTGAGAAATCAACCAGGTCTGGAGCATGGATATTACCGAAATCACTTTAAATTTAAATAAAGTATTTCTTCAAAATTCGCAAATTCATAGTTTTCATAGTTTTCGAAACATGTTGATATTGTTAATTAAATAGTGGCGTACACAAAGTTATTTGTTTTCATTAAATTAAATAAAGTAAATCACTCCAGTTTGTCAAGCCAGGATAGTAAACCAGGATCTCGTTAGAACAGGACGTTGGCATACTAGCTTGCTCTCTTGGAATGAAACACTAGCCTCGTGTGCACAGGGCATGAAGATATATCTATTCATAGTATCTGTTTTCCTCAGGGCCTCCCGTGTGAAGCTAATGTAAAGAAAATACGGGCAGATCGAATGCAGAAAAAATCCCATAAAGTAAAGTAAAAAATCGGACCATTCGAAAACTGGGGGCCTTTTGGGAACCTAGGAGTGCTGAGGCCACCTCTGTGGACTTTCTTCCTGGGGCCCTTATGAGGAACCAAGAGGAGAAGCCGTGGAGAGTAGAGCTGAGGCCACCTCCATGAACCCTTCCCTTGTGGGGCCTTCACGGAACCCCTTCACGGAACCACTTGGAAGTGAAGTGGAGAGATGATGTCCTCTTCCCATGTGGGGCCTTCAGGGAACCATGTAGGAGTGAAGAGGAGAAATGAGGCCATCTCCGTGAACTCTTTCTTATGGGGCCTTTAAGGAACCAAGGATGAGTGAAGAGGAGAGATAAGTCCTCTTCCCTCCTGAGGCCCTCGGGGAGCCAAGGTGGAGTGGGCTCTTCTCTTGTGGGGCCTTTAGGGAACCAAGGGGAGGTGGACTCTCCATCGTGGAGCCTTCAGGGAACTAAGGAGTGGAGAGGAGAGATGAAGCCCTCTTCCCTCGTGGGGCCTTCAGGGAACCGCGGAGGAGTGAAGAGGAGAAATGAGACAATGAAGACACATTGTCAAACCAGAAGATATAGCTTCATTTCCAATGACAATCGTGGTGAACTTTGTAGAAGGGACTGGATTACTGTCAAAGGAATGAGGTAAAATGGGAGATAGCACAATGGGCCTACGGCCTAATTGCTCACGGGAACTTTATTTATGTAAACCGTCTCCGCTCTTGAAAAAAAAAAAAGTAAAAAAAGAAAGGTCGTAGGTTGTGGGGGTTACAGCAATATGGTTATTATTAAGAGAATAATATTTATACCTGCTTATATCTTGGTACCCTTGCTATTATGATATATAATTGATTAAATTATATTCGATGGTCTCTTCAAGATCGATACAATAATAACAAACTTTAATACTTATGAAAAGATTATCTAAGAACTTACTTTTCTGAACTCTCTCTTTTTTGAACTATATTTTTTTATAAATTTATCGAATTGTATAACTTTTTACGAAAATGCAACTCATGTATTTTTATTTTTCCATAAATATGAACATTTATCGCTCTGTTAATTTTCCATTGGTCTTTAAAACTGCTTTATTTATTTATTTATTCACGCCTTAAACCAACTATCCATATTTATGTTAATGACAAAATTAACATTTTATATTTACATTCCTCTATAACAAATTTCATAGTACCTTAAGTTGTTCAGTTTTACCACTATTATACTAAACTAATTAACTCCTTTGTACAACTTTTCACTGTAATGACACTACATTCATATATATTGAACCTGCTTGTATCCTAAATGTCCAGTTCATTATGCTACATACTACATGCTTATACTCCTGAATAACCTATGTATCTTTAATAACATGATATTGCAAAAGCCTTCAAGGCGTGTATAAATAAATAAGAAAAATATATATGGGTAGTTCTACAAACTAAGGAATTTTCGGTGGCTCGGCCAAAAATTATTAAAAAAAATATGTTATAAAATTTTTTTTTTACGGCATACTGTTATTTTCAATTGTTTCTGGTCGGTCACTAAAAATTATTAAGATTGACAATTATTTTCTAAATGAAATTATTGTTCAAAGAACCAAATTCTCAGAATCCTGCCATGTCCCTCGAACTAATTTTAGTTCAAAGTGCATCGTGTTTTATTTATTTCGACATCAAGGACATAAACAAAATTCTAATTCATTAATTAATCTAACTCATTAGTTTACTGTTTTTTCTTACTGGGTAAAATAACTATTATCTTATTTTCTCATATTCAGAAAATCTTGTTTCAATTTTGTCACCGCGATGTAATGTCAGGATGCTCAATGTAAAATATCAAATATTTTTTACGCTTTTTGCCGTGCGATATTGCCGTACTGCTTAGTCGATCGTACCTACGACATAGACAAAGAATATCATTTATCTGCTGTTACCTAGCGCGTAGTTTAGTCAGCCCAGTGCGGTCAGCACGGCAAGTGGTGTCATAATCAGCGGAATTCTCAGAATCCTGGTAAGGTATTTATTTACGAAATTAATAATGAATATAAGTAATTTTAGCGCTTGGATATGTAAGTTGCTAGCACAAAGGCCTAGTTAAGCTTAATTTTGTGTAATGTTATAAATTGATATGTTTTTTTAACTTTTAGTCAGAAATTCTCAGGATCCTGGTATCAGGGTCCTGTCCAATTGCGAACCTATTTAAATTATAAAACGAATTATTTAAATGTCCTGAATGTTCAGCTGACTGTGATTATAAAAGTTTAGCATAAAAATAATTAAAACTAGGCTGCCAAAGTTTCTGTTACTATCTTTAAGTGTAATACTAGATTAAAAAGTAGTTTACTCTTAGACTTTCATGTTGTTACCTTACTATTAGAAAAATATGTTAAAAAGCAATTTAAAAATTGTGAGATAAATGATACTCATAAATATAACTTTGATCTCAATTGACTTTAGTTATTTTTCTCAGTTTCGTGGTTACACTCTCAGTTTCATGTGGCTTGATTTTCTTTAAACGGCAATAAATCAAAAATTATTAATTATTTTGACTGTTCCGCTTAGGATTAGCTGAAAGGCGCTGTACTCTTGTTATTAGAATGAATTCCGCTACCAGAATGTTTAAAAAATGCCGGGCCGAAATCAGGCCGAAATTTTTCCTCAGTTTGTAAAACTACCCATATATATTTAACACGACAATCTCCTCACATTTTTTTTAATTCGAACATTACCTAATCCCTGTTGTGGTAGCAACGTTTGATGTAAAACGCTTCGCAATTTTTTTAATGAATTTTTTAAATGATTTCTAGCATATTATAGGAATTTGAATATTCCACGCTAAAATTTTTGTAATAATGAAACACATGGGTGGTTTCAAGAGCAAGAAATGACGATTTAAACTAATTATCCCTCACGCTCAATGCATATGCACCACTTACTAAAGTCAAGTGGGTGGCGAACGTTTGACATTCCAAAGGGTTCCTACTTTGTGACTGTACAGTGTAAATAGTTAGAGAGTTCTTGTCCGACGTGATTTAGCCCACTTATACAATGAATTATTATTCCACTTATTCGTGGAATCATAACTCACTTTATAAGTTATACCTGGAATTATTTTTCAATAAAATTGCTACATTATTAAATATTTTATATGTTGATAGCCACGCAGATCAATAAAATAGCTTTGCAAGTAAAAAATTACCATACGGTTGCATGATATCAAATTTTGCAGTAGCAAGCCATACATTTTATTCAGATTTTCAAATTTTTCCAGGATAAAACCCATTTTAAGCTCGAAAAAGTTTCTGGGAAAATTCATAGAGATGAGATAAATTTTGAAGTAAAAATACAAAAATTTAAAAATAAAAATATGTACGAGGTGTTAAGGGGCGTACTTGACTTACTAAATCAGTGAATCCTGACATTATTTGTAATAAAAAATGGAAATGAAATTTTAGTCTAAGTTTTATTGTTGTGTTTTTTTTTTCAACTAAATCAGTATATGTTTGATAGTTAGGGTCAAGGTGAGGGCGGTTAGTCGGTTGAGTGACCAGTGATGTCATGTTGAAGACATAACTTTTTGTTTAATTTTGAAATAAATCATTAAAAAAGCAAGGGAAACCAAAATTTCATTAGCATTTTTTTAATCCATGTAAAACAAAGAATCGCTGGTTAAAGTAAGTCAAGGACGTCACTTAACACCCTTTGTATTAAAGATTTCATTTTCTGGAAAATCCCGTAAAAGCCGCGATATGTTTATTACAGAAACATTCTTATAAGGTGCTTAATTATGACGACTGTAATGCTATGGCCAACAAAAAATGACAAAGAAAATTACAAAGTAAAAAATAACAAAGAAAATTTTTGTAGTACTTAATACTAGCAAAACAGTCCAAATTTCTCAAATTTGTGCAAAGACAGTTTCAAAGCTAGATCTAGTTAGGAATCCGTACCTAAAGTTACGCAGTGCAATAATAAGGATGGGCGTACGCTGAGACATCGGTCGCGCAGCATGTTCAGCGCAAGATAGTTTTGGTTTTTGTGTTGTATGGAAGTGTATGGAGCGACATACGCTGAGACGTGCACGTTTCTCATACATTCCACAACTGCGCTGAACATGCTACGCGACCGATGTCTCAGCGTACGCCCATCCTAAGGCTTATTTTTGTTAGAAACTTTTATTGGACAACCAATATCTCTGCAATAGATCACCTCAAGTGGTTGGCTACGTTTAGTGACTTATCCGGAGGACCCGGGTTCGTTATGTGAGGTTTGTGTAGGTCTTGGGGGCGGATACCTCTACGTACTTACTGCGTGACTGGTCGGATCAGGAGAGATAATAATATTACTAATAAACATGTTTTCAATTTTACGTAGACAACAGTTGAAAAAATTTAAAACGCATTTATTAGAAATGGGGTATTTCTTTTAGAAACAATAGACGAATATGAAGTCATGACATAATATATTTATAACAGGGTAGTACTTGAGATCTCTTCACCATAAAATTAACTAAGACTTCGCGACTTTACCCAGATTCTGAGCCAGTAGGTTACCGTGATGACATTGCCACATTTACTGTAAGGAGTTTACACCCCACAGTTACTGGTATGTGGTGAAATGTCCCAACACGGCTTTATGCAATTGCAATTAATTGGATTAACCAGCCAGTCGTGCTGTAGAGGTAATGAACTGATATAATCTGCCGGTACTAGGAGAATTAATGAATTCTGAATGTGTGGCTTTGAAAGCAACACCATATTATTATTTAATTTAAACTTTACACTCCCATAGGGATTTTACATTGGGTGAATGAAATTGATACAATTTTATATACAATTACTAGTAATAAATATAATGGCTGATTATTACAGTGGTAGAATTCAGAGCTTAGCTTGAAATTCACTTTTTCAGATAGTCGTATCCATAAAGTCTAAAAAAACCTTTCACTTTCACCTTCACAGTACACGGCCCCGTAAATAACTAATAAAGTAAAAATATAGTTAAATTAGAACTTGTAACTTTTTTCATGAAAATTCTCCAGTCCTAAAGAGTCATAAATTCGCCAGTCTTTCAAAATAAATATCAACTCTACTTTTGCCACAAATCTTCTCACAACCGTAATATCAATACAGGGGTAGAGGGTAGCATATTATTATATAAAATCATGCAATGTTCAATGTTTTATATATAGTGTCCTCTGAGTGCACAGTCGTATCTTCTTCAAGCATAAACTTTACAATAAAAGTGTGTTTATGGGTAGGTATTTGTATTAGTGTGGGTCACGACTGTATGGGGAAATTTTTTTTCTTTGTTTTGATTTGTCTAATAGTGATAAAAGGGTGTTAAATGGAGATATAAAATCACACAATTTTTTTTAATAATATTTGGATATCATCTTCTTCCTCCGGATTGACTTCGAAATTTCACGTTATAGAGAAAAACCCACCCTTGTTAAATCTTAAAAAAATGTTAGATAAACCATTAAAAATTAACTGTTTTTAATAAAACCCGTAAAACAGGGAATATTTTGATTTATTTATAAAAAAATATATTTGAATATAATTCAAATCATCTCAAGGCAAATTATTCAAATACCAGCAAAATCCTTCTTACTCTCAAATTTCGGCATTATTTTGCGAGACTCAATTTTGGGACTTTTTGTAAATGATTTTGTCAAAATATACCATATTTGCATTTGAAGATTACAAAAAATAAGGTTTGGTAAAAAAAAAAAAAAAAATTTTTTTTTTCTTTTTCAAAAGGCTAAAAATTTCAAAACTTTGAAGTGAATCCGTAGGAAGAAGATCGTAACAGAAAATTTTAAATTTTTTAACACGTCGTTTTGAACCCATTTGACACCCTTTTATCGCTATTAGAATTAAAAAATAACATTTTTTGTTAAATGACCCACCTTAATGTGTATACCAGGTAAGTGAAAAAAATATTTTTTGTTTGTTTACATTAGCTTCACACAGGAGGCACTGGGGAAAAAATCCTTATGGGGCCTAAAGGGCTCATGTCATCTTTGGGGATGCTGTGTGGCCTTTTTAGGAAAAGGAAAGAGGTGGTGAATTATGTATTTTTATCCTGATTTGGATTTGCAGCTTACAGCCTTTCCGAGCACAGTAAACTGAGATGCGTGTGTAGGGGAAATTTTCCAATAAGAACTCTTGATTATGCGGTCAAATATATTTACAAGTAACGTTTATTTTATGATAAACTTAATACAACATTAAAATCGTAACAACTAGAGTGACACGAGAGGGAATATAAAACAGCCGAACTGAGCGGACGCGAGAACCGGAATAACAGGAATAAATTTGCAATATCATGCACTGGACCGGAGAGCTACTCTCAGGGATACCAGTCGGTAAAATTTAGCTTAAGTTGTTTTAAGGTTGTTCAGCCATAAGAGGAAGATCTGAGAAGGAAAACTGTATGAGAGGCGAGAAGGAATCTGGGGGTCAGTGTGCAGGAGTTAAGCACTTATGAATCCATCCCTGCTCCACCAATCTCTCCTAATCCAGACCGCCACGCAGTAAATGGGCAAACGCCTTGGTCGCCAAGATCTAGACAAACCTCCCCTCATCCACCCTGATACCTCTGCTAAGTCACCAAACGTGGCGAATCACTTGAGGCAGCACTCCACAAATTATCCAATTATTATTATTATAATTTGATAAAAAAATGTACTTAACCAAAATTTAACAAAAAATTGTTTAGGCGTTTTTTAAAAGTCAAAATAATAGTGTTACATAAAAAAAGTCAATGTGATTTTTATAATCGTTTGCTAAACTATGTAGGTGAGGAATTCACAAGGGTGAGGGACTTGGGAACCTTTTTGCGGCTAAGGGCCATTTCGACATTTATGTGTGTCACTCGCTGGCCGGACATATAACACATTCCGGTACATATAAAATAGACCTATTCGGGTACTTCAAAAATGGCCCAGTCATGTGTTTAATTCAATAATTTCCAACTGGGGGGGAAGTAAAAATATTTGAATTCAATATAGTTAATTGTATTCAGAGTGCCAACATAAGTGATTTTTAGATTGTAGAGTGATTTAGCATTTCAGCAATGAGTTCACTTTCGACAGTAAAATAATTGCAAAAGCAAATAGATTTTTTCTCCAGCTTGTGCCGAGTTCTGACATTTGGATTATTATTATTATTTTTACCAGATAAGCAAGTGAAGCTTTCCATTCTTTAATAATTTTTTGTTTTTCACTTATAATTATCACAATTTGAGAGGCGGGTATGGGTACCACCGCCCCGGGAATCATTTATTGGATAACCAACACCTGTGCCGTAGGTCACCCTAAGTGGTTCGTTACGACTGGTTTATGCGGTAATCGTTGCCCGAGTTTATGGGGTAATGCCCACCAGCTGAGTGGCAGGCCGGTTCGGGAGAAACTGGTTGAGGAAGACATTTTGGCGTCTCCACCAAGATTCTCTCGGAACATCGCCTTGCACCGCAGTGGAAGGGATGGAATCATTTGTCATTCCGGGAGATACTGACTCCCAGATTTCTTCCCACCCCTCCTACCTTTTTCCTTCCCAGAACTTTATCTCTTTCCTTTTCTCAAAATATCCACCACACAGCATCCCCAAAGATAACATAGGCCACGAGGGGAATTGTTTATAAATGTTAATATTTTTTACGTTTCAAAAATGTTCAAAAAAATAGTTATTTTGATTCAGGTACCTGATTTGACATTTTTTAAGAAACCCTTGTAGTGGAGATCTGCAAAGAATGCAAGGCTGATGTAAGCGTAATGAGTAAGATTAAGAAAGGGATCCTCAGATGGTTTTGGCATGTAGAGCGAATAAACGAAGAAATAAGTGTAAGAAGAATATATGACACTAAATTGAATGGTAGAAGAAATCGGGGATGCTCGAGGAAGACATGGCACGATCAAGTGAATCAGATACTTGAGTCGGGCCAAGTCAAGAGTCAGAAAAATAGAAGAGTATGTATGAGACGACGTGTGAATGTGAATGAGGCAAAGAGTTGCCAGGTTAACCGAGTTGTTTGGCGGTCCATCCTCTCTGCCTATCTCTGTTAGTTACTTTAGCCCCTGTCTAGGTACTGGGTAACCAACGATTTCCAATTTTAAATTTGGTTGTCCGGGTGTAAAAAAGTGTGTAAGATGCGTATTGAAGTATTTTAGATTCAAATAAATTGCGTTTCCTAATCACCTTGTAAGGGCCATTACCGCGACGCGTGTTCATTATGATAGCGCGTTTATCAAAATCCCAGCGGTGATGTATCTCTCAATTTCTGGGTTCCTCCCCCGCTCCTGGCGTTTCTTCTGGCAATTTCCTCGATTCAGGGGTGGATTGGGAAAAAATAGCTCCTAACTAGACAAGAACGGACCGGATTTAACAAATATTATTATTTGATATATAATTAATTTGATGTTCATTAAAATGTTAAGAGTGTTTTTGTTTCTACGTACATCAAATCAACATGCCTTGTTGCGATCTTAATTTTGGGATATTTTAAATGGTGGAATGAATTATGAGAAGGTTTTTTTTTAACACGAGCTCCACACAGGGGGCCCTGAGGAAAATAATTTCCCTCAGGGCCTATACCATCTTTGGGAATGCTGTGTGGAGGTTTTTTTAAAGGAAAGGAAGGGAAGGAGAGTTCTGGGAAGGAAAAGGGTTTAAGGGGTGGGTAGGATTCTGGGGTTCAGTTTATCCTGGTCATCTGCCTTCAAGACCTAGGCAAACCTCACCCCATGAACCCGGGCACCCCTGCTAAATCACCAAACGTAGCGAGCCACTTGGGGTGACCTATGGCAGAGGTGTTGGTTATCCAATAAAGGTTCCCGGGGCGGCGGTACCCATTACCGCATCCCAAATTGACTTGGAGATCGAGTTTGGAGAAAATCAAGGTTTCATAGTATTGTGCACTCACAAATAGTAACGGCTCGTGACTTTTGAGTTTGAGAGAGTGATAAATTTGAAAAATTCTACATTATTGATGTTGTTTAACAATAGCGTCCCCAGGAACGACTTTCAGAAGAACCTCACACGCGTTCCTCTGAAAATTGAAGTCACGTTCAGAAAGTTTCTGCGCAATCGCCACTTGTATGGATGGAAATGGATCATCACGAAGAATTCTTCTCAAAGAACGATCGGAAAGTTCAAGGGCAAATGCTTGTTTGCGCGCAGAACGTCGAGGTGATCGCAACGTTGAAGCTCTCACTGTGTCAATGTTCTCATGTGATCTAATGGGACGAGGGACTCCAGATCTTCCTCTTGTCGCACTTGCAGTTTGTCTGAACGTAGTGACCCACATAACAATTGATTTCCGGCCCGGGAATGACCAACGGGGCTAAATTAAAGCGATTCCGAAACGCGTGCTGGGTTGCGATCACAGAACATCCGTTCGAAAAATAGGCCTCAACGGCAAACGCACTCTCCTCACTGTTCCAACACATGATGGCGACTAAACTGTGTTGAGGCAAAACTTTATAGTTCCGCCTCTCGAACGAGACCACAAGCGCTCCGCTACGACATCAACCGACTGAATGGCGCGCATTTAAAAAAATGAAGTTATGCTGCCGCATCCTGTACATAGAATTTTTTAAATTTTTTTTATTAGCGACTATATAAAATAATTGTACATACAAAATAAATGAATTAAGTGTTAAATATTTATTTTTTAGTCCTCCTCACTAGGGGGTCCTGTGCCGAGGCGGACTAAAATTATTTAAATATATTTTATTTGTCTTCTATGTCGTTTTTAGTGACTCCATTAGGGTTTTTTCATTGACCTCTTTCAGCCATATTTTTATTCTTGATTTGTATACATTGGGATTTTTTTATTAGTTTTATGTCTTGGGGAAGGATGTTATGAAGTTTTGTTGCAAAGTATGTGTAGTTTCTTTGTCCGAATGTGGTTTGTAACTTCGAATGTTTTTTATATCATTCTTATTCGACCTAGTGTTATGCATATACGGTCTGGTAGAGGATTCAGTATTTTTGAAAAGCTTTAATAATATATTTTTGGCATATATTTGTTGCACATTTGGTACGTCAAAGCTATTGAAAATTTCAATTGAAGGCGTTCTAATGGGTACTTTCAATATGGTCTTTATGATTGCTTTTTGAATCGTATTCAGGTTGTGTATGTACTTATGTGTAGCAGATCCCCATTCAATGATTCCATATTCAATTCGAGAATGACACAACGCGTAA